>JAQPPZ010000750.1:10000000-11452645 GCA_028583015.1 Wollemia nobilis
AAGTCCTCAGCCTCGGCACTGCACCTTTCCCCTGTATCCATCTTCCTCAACTCAGAAGCATTCCTTGGACTGCTCCCATACACTATCTGGAATGGAGATTTGTTAGTACTCCTGTTGACAGAATTGTTATATGCAAATTCTGCCTGTGGCAAAACCAAATCCCATCCTGTGGGCTTATCTCCTATCAAGCATCTCAATAGATTTCCTAGACTTCTATTCACCACCTCCGTTTGGCCATCAGTCTATGGGTGGTATGCAAAACTGAATTTCAAATCTGTCTTCAGTTTCTTCCACAAAGTCCTCCAGAAATACCCCACAAACTTGGTATCTCTGTCAGAAATGATACTCTTTGGTAGACCATGAAGTCGTACCACCTCTTTGAAAAATAACCCTGCAATGTGAACTGCGTCACTAGTTTTCTGGCAGGGAATAAAATGTGCCATCTTGGAAAACCTATCAACTACCACAAATATGGAGTCATTTCCCTACTGTGTCCTTGGTAGACCAAGAACGAAATCCATGCTGACGTCCTCCCATGGTCTCTCTGGTACAGGTAATGGCTGATATAATCCAGTGTTCTGGTTCACACCTTTCACCCTCTGGCATACTCTACAACTTTGCACAAACTTCTTCACATCTTGCTGTAGTTGTGGCCAATAGTAGTTCTCACTAACCAGGGCAATGGTCTTATCCCGACCAAAATGTCCAGCCAACCCTCCACTGTGTTTCTCCTTGACCAGATTTTCCCTCATTGAACTCCTTGGAATGCACAATTGACTTCCTCTAAACAACATTCCATCTTGGATCAAAAAATCCAACCACTTGGTCCTGTCCAAAGTGACAGGTGCCAAGCAAGCCTTCCAGGCTTCTACAAAATCAGGATCTTCAGGGTACAAACCCTTCAGTTCATCAAATCCTACCACTTCCACCTTCATTTCTGTCAACAAACACTGCCTTCTACTTAAGGCATCTGCAACTCTGTTTGACCTTCCACTCCTGTGCTTCAACACAAAGGTATAACTCTGTAGAAACTCAACCCACTTCAGGTGCCTCTGATTTAGCTTCCCTTGGCTATTAATATACGATAAGGCCTGATGATCAGTAAATAGAACAAACTCTTTTGGCAACAGGTAATGTCGCCACTTCTTTAGAGCCTGAACCATAGCATAAAACTCTTGATCATAAACCGAATACTTCTTCCTAGCATCATTGAGTTTCTCACTAAAGTAAGCAATAGGTTTACCTTCTTGACTCAAAACAGCTCCTATGGCACTGCCACTAGCATCACAATCTACCTGAAATACCTTATTAAAATCTGGAAGTGCCAAAATAGGTTGCTCTGTAACCTTCTTCTTCAACAGATCAAAGCTCTTATCTGCTCCTAAGGTCCACTTAAATTCTTTCTTATCCCCTCTCATTGTTTCTGTAAGGGGTGCACAAATACTGCTGAAATTCCTAATGAATTTCCTGTAAAAACTTGCTAGACCATGAAATGATCTTACCTCAATCGTGCTTCTCGGAGTAGGCCATTCAATGATAGCTCTCACTTTTTTTGGGTCCATTTTTAGACCTTCGACTGAGATGACAAATCCCAGGTATACTAACTCCTTCTTCACGAAATTACACTTCTTAAGATTAATTAACAACTGCTCCTCCCGTAGCTTCTCAAAAACTCTTCTGATATGCATCAGATGTTCGTCCAGGGTTCTGCTAAATATTAAAATATCATCCAAATAGACAATGACGAATTTGCCTAAAAATTCTTTCAATACCTCATTCATCAGTCGCATGAATGTGCTTGGTGCATTGGTTAGCCCAAATGGCATGACCAACCATTCATACAAACCCTCTCTGGTCTTGAAGGTTGTCTTCCACTCATCTCCTTCTCTGACATGAATCTGATGATAACCACTCTTCAGATCAATCTTTGTGAAGTACTTGGCTCCACTCAAACAGTCCATAATGTCATCCATCCTTGGCAATGGAAATCTATACTTTATGGTGATCTTGTTAATGGCTCGAGAGTCTGTACACATTCTCCACTCTCCATATTTCTTTGGTGCTAGTACTGCAGGTACCGCACATGGACTCAAGCTCTCCCGAATCAGTCCCTTCTCCAGCAACTCTTGGACTTGCCTGTTCAGCTCTTCAGTTTTTGTAGGAGTCATTCTATGTGCTGCCTTATTGGGTAAACTAGATCTTGGTACCAAATCTATATGGTGACTGATCTTCCTCACCGGTGGTAAACCCTCAGGCACATTATCAGATACAATGTCTGGAAATTCTTCTAATAGTCCTAAGACTTCTACAGGGGTATCCTTACATTCTTCCTTCCTAACTCTAGGAATTAATGCATAGCACATATGCTCATGCTTTAAACCATCCAAAAATCTTCCCCCTTCAACTAAATAGATTCTAGCGTTGCCACATACCTTTTCGCCCGCTTCCTTCAAGGGCTTCAGCTTATGGCGCACTCCATTCTTCGTCACTGAGTAAGTGTTGGCACGACCATCATGCACTGCACACCGATCAAACTGCCATGGCCTTCCCAACAACAAATGACAAGCATCCATAGGCAGGATGTCACACAGGACCTCATCACAATAATTCCCAATATTAAATTTCACCGAGCATTGCTCACTGACCAAAGCCCTATGGTCCTTCTGTAACCACGCAATCCGATATGGATGCGGGTGGCTTCTCCTCTTTAACTGTAACTTAGTAACCATTTCTTCTGAGACCAAGTTATCAGTACTACCATTATCTATAATGATATTACAGACCTTACCCGAACTTCTGCACCTTGTGCGGAACAGGCTCCTCCTCTGGTCTGGTTCTTTCTCCTCATTCAACAGGGTCCTCCTGGTGACCATAACTTCTCCTCCCTCTGCCTCCTCAGAATGTTCTGATTCAGCACCTTCATCTACCACAGCAGCTCTGGCAGGACCCTCAGGTCTCTTATTCATCCTTTCTCGGTGTTGTGGACACTCGTATGCTCGATGTCCTTCTTCGCCATAGTGGAAACAGGTTCCATGAAATCCTCCCCTTCCAAATCCACGTCCAGATCTACCTCTCCCTCTCGGGTAACCATTGTTCTGATTACGGGGTTGGTAGGTGTTCCCCTCTTTCTGGTCCTGGGTATTACTGGTTCCACCAACCTTCATCTGATCCTTATATTTTTCTCCACTGGTCCTTCCACCAGTTCTTCCACCATGACCTCTTCCTCTTTGCTTACCCTCAAACCGTCTGTTCAGCTTCTCTTCAACTTTGAGGGCAAATTGGTAAGCATCCTCAATGGTGCTCATCCTAACCAGACTCAATTCTTCTTGAATACTGGTTCTCAACCCATTGATGTAACGGGCCACCTTCTCCCTGTTAGCCTCTGAATGGCCAGTTTTGATTGAGATCTGGAAAAACTCCTTTGTGTATTCTTTGACAGACTTGTTTGACTGTCTCAAACTCTGCATTTTTCTCAATAGGTCCAATTCATAATCCACAGGAATAAACTGTCTCTTCAATTTCTCCACCATTCGATCCCATCTGGTTATCTTCTCTTTTTCGCTTCTATTCCTTTCTAGTTGCACTTCTTTCCACCATATGCAAGCATGGCCTTTCAACTTCATTTTTGCAAACTTGATTCGATCTGGATCTACAACCTCCTCATACTCAAAATACTCCTCCATATCATTTATCCAATCAATCAACTCTTCTGGATTGAGATTCCTAGAATACGTGGAGACATCAAACTTTGTCTTCTTCCCGATCCGAGATATGGCCTTAACCAATCTGGCTTCTGCAGGATTCATTGCTTCTTCTTCTTCTGAGGGATTATCAACCTCCCAAGCTTCATCTTCACTATGATCTTCTCTTCTTGGTTCAATCCCTCTTCGTAACTCCTCTTGCAGGGCTTGCACCTGCCTCTGCAAAGCTCTAAAATCTTCTTCAGGTACCACATTTCTCCCACCACCATGGTTTCTTCATGGAGGCATTCTTCCTCACTCTCTTCTCACAACCCTTCCATAGATCCTGGTGCAAACTGCCTCACTTTCGATGATCTGCTCACACACTCAAGAACTCCTACTCTGATACCACTTGATGGGGAGCCAAATCGCTCATGCCAAATCTATGTTCTCATTCAACAATTCAGAAAAATATTACAATGATGGCAGCAGTCTGCCAAATAAATTCCTTTATCCCGAAAGATAGTTTCTATTACAACATCTTCCGCCCTGGAAGAAAAATAGCCTAAACAGGTCCAGAATGGCCCTCTTGCCTTTATGTCTGCAACTCTGTCTCCATAGTTTTTCGACCCTTGTGCATGCCTTCGCTTCCCCTTTTAAAATCTCTGGCGTGACTCTCTGTTTCCCTTTTCTGACCCTTCATTTCATTTTTCATGCCTCTTCATTGTCTTGGCTTCCGAAACGTCTTCCTTTTCGACTCTTGATCTTCGTCTGCTTTCATTGCACCTTGGTGCCACGTGCTTGTCCAATGCTGCCATTGTAGACTCTGTCCACCTGTCAACCCATGATGACGTTCGGGATACCCATCGCTCGACAATTTCTTCTATAACGGCCCTTGTAACCGCCTGCCTTTCCTTTCCTTTTGTTTGGTCGCAAAAACGTGACATGTCACGATATCATGACATTTTTGCTTTACTGCCTTCCTGTCCCTCTTCGAGTCACAAAAATGTGACATGTCATGATATCGTGACACTTTTGCTTTTTCGGCCTTCTTGCCCTTTGCGAGTCGCAAAAATGTGACATGTCGCGATATCGCGACACTTTTGCTTTTCGGCCTTCCTGCCCCTTGCGAGTCGCAAAAATGTGACATGTCGCGATATCATGACACTTTTGCTTTTCGGCCTTCCTGCCCCTTGCGAGTCACGAAAATGCGACATGTCACGATATCGTGACACTTTTTCTCTCCTACGCCTCCTCTCGCCTTTTGGCCACGATAATGCGACATGTCGCGATATCGTGACACTTTTCTCTCCTATGCCTTCCCTCACCTTTTGGTCATGAAAATGTGACATGTCGCGATATCGTGACACTTTTCTCTCCTGCGCCTTCCCTCGCCTTTTGGTCATGAAAATGCGACATGTCGCGATATCGCGACACTTTTTCTCCTTTGCGCTTTCTTTCGTCCTTTGGTCTGAAAATGTGACATGTCACGATATCGCGACATCTTTCCTTTTCGGCTCCTCTTTCTCCTTTTCGGTCATGAAATCGTGACATGTCGTGATATCACGACACCTTTCCTTTCTGACTCCTTCTTGCCTTTCGGGTCACGAAATCGTGACATGTCACGATATCGCGACAACTTTGCTCTCTGCCTTCTTTCTGCTTCGTCGGTCGCGATTTCGCGACATGTCATGAAATCGTGACATTTTCTTCTCTGGCCCTTCCGGTCTTCTTTTGGTCGTGATATCGCGACACTTTTCTCTGTCGCGATATCGCGACATTAAGGCTAACACTTAGAAATTTTTTTGTTGATGCAAGATTGCTCTGCTGCCACCGGATGCTCCTGCATCACATTCCTTTGGTTATCATCTTTGATAATGGAACTCATTTCAAGAAAAAGGATATCTATAAAATTTGTGCTAAGTACAATATTTAGCACAAATGGTCAACCGTATATTACCCTCAATATAATGGTCAAGCTAAAGCATCAAATAAGTCCTTAGTCAAGATCCTCAATAATTTGGTTAGTAATATTAGTCATGATTGGCATATCCAATTGTACCCTACCTTGTGGGCCTATCATATTGGCATATGAACACCTATAGGTGCAGCCCCTTATATCTTGGTCTATGGCACATAGGTGGTCTTCCCATTTGAGTTAGAGGTATCATGACTGCACATCTTATTGCAAGATGTATTGGTTGACGATGAGTATTGTTTATATCATTTAAACAAATTGGATTTATTGGGTGAAAAGTGTATCCATGCCTTAGAGCATCATCAAGCCTATCAAATTACGCTCAAGAAAACTTACACTAAGAAATTTTGTAATGATTCTTTCAAATTTGGGGACCTTGTCCTCAAAGAGAACCAAAATAACACTAATTCTCTCACAAGTCTAAAGAGCAAATTTTAGCCCATTTGGCTAGGTCCCTTTGTCTTAATGACCATGTTTGGCTTAGGAGCCTATCACTTAGCAATGTTAAATGGTAAAAAACATAAAGAACTAATGAACATAATGAAATTAAAATGATATTATGTACAAAATCACGTTTGACATCTCTTCTCTCTTCATACCTCTATTGACCATTTCTTTATTCTTCTATCTTCTTCTTCTTCATCATCTCATCTCACTTTTTTTGCTTCTTTTGTGCCAACTCGCATTTATTTTCTTGCTCATAATACATGACTGCTTGTCATAACTTGCATGAACTACTTGACATACATTTTGCACTTATGCTTATCGTATATCTACTTTGTTGCTTAATCATATAGACTTTTAGGGATTTCACAATGAGGTAAATGATGACACCTAGTTATATTTAGCTTATATGCATTGCACTCATTCTATGGCATTGATGCTTAGTGAATCCCCAACCTGGGGAATATATTTTTATTTCTCTCGTTAAGATGCTAATGATTACCTCTATTGTTCATGTACATACAATAGTTTTTCTATGCTAGAGGGAAACTTATTTTTATGCATTAAAAATATCAATAATCATAAAATATTTTCCAAGTCAAGGAATATATGTTCTCTTTATTCTTCTATTTTATTCTTCTATATTCCTTGACCTTGAAAATATCAACAATCATAAAAATAATTCCCCAAGTCAAGGGATATATTTCTTCATATCTTGTATATATGTTCTCCTTTGAAAGTTTCCACTCATCCTTTTCTCCAAGACAAAGGATATACACTTATTCTTCTTATTCTATCTACACATCTTCTTTTGATCACACTTGTTCTTATTGATCCTTTGATTACTAAAGAATCCTCATAAGATAGGATAGACACCACATGAATATCATTTATGGTGTTCATATGACCATTAACTAATGTACACACATCTCTTATTGAAATTTCAACAAGGACACACACACACATTTTTTACCACTTTATTCTTTCTATTATTATATCTTGATTCTATTTATCACATGCACACACATACTTTTGTTTTGCTTTGCTTAATCACTCAACATTTTGTGAGCATGAAACCCCTATCAGGTAAACTCCTTTTGAACATCTATGAGCACTACACCCTTATTAGGTAAAAATCCTTTTGTCCATATATGAGCACCACACCCCTATTGGGTAACACTCCTTTTGACTATCAATGAGCACTACACTCCTACAAGATAGCTTCATGGCCACAAATGAGCATAGCTCCACCATAGACCATTTTCAAGCACACATCCTTACTAGGTATTGATCTAACTTTAGTCACTAGTAATTACACACCCATGCTAGGTATCGATCCATATTTGGTCAATACCAATAACACACCCATAGTGGGTATCACTTCATTTTTGGTCAATAACAAACACACACCCATAGAAGTTATCATTTCATTCACTTTTTTTCATCAATGAGAATTACATCCTTATAGGATATCTTCATGGACACCAATGAGCATTACTCCACCATAGCCCATTTGTAAGCACACATCCTCATAGGATTTCACTCCATTTCTAATTTTTTGGTCATTGATTATTTTCTTGGCTTTATGTTTGTTTGATCACATTGATCTATCTTGTTCTATGCTAATTCAAATGGCATAATCTAAGCACCTATTTACTTTGGAATTCTTGTAAGCCTTCACCTTCTTGTTATTATTTATTCTTCCCTACTCTTCTTATCTTTCCACTAATCATGAATTCATGGTCATATCATATAGGGCATGAAATTAATATGTCGTATATTTGGGACCGCCTTTTATAGGAAATAAATTTGGCAAGAAAGCTTTTTTTTCTCTCTTCTTATTTTCTTCCACCACATTTTCTTGTCTACATCTAGTCATATAGTAGTTTAATAATTAGTTAATTTCATACATTAATCTTGCATTTAATCATTTATTCATTCATCCATCCTTTTTGTCTTCATTCAACCATGCATAATATCCTAATAACCACATAATGACAACAAAGCAACTAAGGTGTATTAGTCAAATATGGGTGTACAAGTAAATAAGTGTGTCAGTGTGCCACAATAAAATTCTAGCACACTCAACCATCCTCTAACCTAGGGATGCATACCACACTCAAAGTTGGCATGTCATCCTGATCCATGCCCTAGCTATGTGATCTCATCTCCTTTGCTTTACCTATTTGAGGTGGTCCTAGTGGAGGTATATTCACAAATCATAAAATGGTCCATGTTTAGGACTATGATATACTTTGAGATAATAGGGAAGATAGTGAAGGAACCCTCTAATCTATTAGGATAGCATGGAAATATAATCTCTAGTAAAAATTCTCCCTCTACAACTCCTCCTATAGTAGACAGATCCCCTGGTCATGTTGGGCACTAGTAAGAATAGACATACCATTTACCTAGGCCTACTATTGCTCCTATTACAACTAGCCCATATTCTCCTTGAGACATGTCACCTTAGCCCTTTTTGTATCCCTATCTATAGTTGTTACATCCTACTCCATGTTAGCTTAATATTGCTCTATAATGATGTCACCTATTGCACCTAAAAATCCCTCTATCATCTTATCTATTTCCTCTTAGAGCAAGTCCATATTCCTCTACATGTAAGCCGTATTAGCCTACATCATCTTCAATTTCGTAGCTATATCATCCTAAGTTGTTATCCCAATAGGTCCTACCTATGAAACCCTAGCGATAGATCTTGTTGTCCCATCCCCTCCTATAGCACCCAAGATAGTGATGATAGTCTTGATAATCATCACTATCTCCACCTAAATATACACCTACCTCTATCTAGGCTAATATATGCCTCTTTTTCATTACTTTATGGTTCGTCATGTGGCCTCTTGGAGCACTAATTGCATGCCTTAGCCCATGATCTAGCACCTATACACTAGCATTGATGGTGATATCCTCAAGGAAATTATACCCTTGTACCATCTCTTATAACTAAGAGCCACACTAAAATCATCAACCCCTAGATAAACTTATAGAGGATCATCTTAGTCCTCCTCTACAAACCTCCCCATGTTAGGGTCTTCTCCAACCCTTTATGGGTCCCTTCATATACACTTGAATCAATAGTTGCCTTAGTTTTAAACCTCCTATATGATGCTAAACTATCATTACACCCAATCAAATCAAAAGAGGTCCATCTCATCTTGATTTGTAGTGACCCACCTAATCTAGCTTGTATTTATCCTTTTCCTACCTTGGGTGCTAATGCCATGATTTCCAGATGATCATCCAATCCCATAGCTCATCTATCACCCACCTACCTAATGTTAGGATATCGACATATGTCCTCTACACATGCTCTAATTTATGGTCCCATATAAAATTTATTGGCTGCTCTAGGTTGGCCAATTAACCTAGTAGTGAATATGGTCTCTTTATCACAATGTGCTCCTAACACCATACCTAGACTAAAGTGGTACAAACAATATTTCTTTACCACTTGTATATGATATTGTATAATATTGTGTACAAGAAGGCCAACACATAAATGTCCCATGCAAATGTCACCTACTGGTCTAACATGTTTACTATGAATCCTGTTAGTGCCCATGGAAAGTACCACATAATCATATGGTATACCAATAGCCCAATCATCATCTCATAGAGTACAATCATGAGTGCATTAACCTGATACCACTATGACATCTCATTGACATATAGACCACTATAGTGGATCTCATGTGTTAAGTACCCCAACAATATCTATAATCATACCTTAGGCACATGTGCTTTGTATATTACCTTTCCCCTGATGATGATCCTTAGGATCCACCACATGTCATCCAATGTGACAATCATCTCCCCCATAAATAATTAAAACATAGAGGACTCTGGATACCATATCTCGATGAGTAACATTAGGAGCACTCTCTTTGCCTTTATTTGGGGTATCTATACTAGATGCAGTAGCCCCATATCCCATATGACATCCTTTTCATCTATTATGAGTTACCTCATAACATCCTCTAGTGTACCTGATTGCCACTCCTTGCTCTTGAGCACACCTTGCAACAACCAAAAACAAAACTCATAAAAATTTAATTAGTTTCATATCGTGATAAAAATAAATAAAAAAAAATCATGCAATAATCACACACTAATAATATTCTTATCCTCTCTTCTATCTCTATTTTATTTCCTCTCTATCCTTTTTCTCTATTTTTCTTCTTATGCAATTTTGTACCCCATCCTTTTAGGGCATGAAATTACAAATTCACAACTAGTTTCAACCAGCCATGAACTTATCTCTCATCAATGATCAACTAAATTTACGGTTGATCCTAAGAATTTTTTTTGTTTGTGGAAAACATCCCAGAGGGGATGCCACTTTTTGGTAAAGACCCAAGGAGGTAGGAGTTTCTCTTTCATAAAAATCACCCAAGACTCACACCTAGCCTACCACCTTTGACACGCTCAAGGGGCATGCCTAAAATAATAAAAACAAGAACACATAAACAATAGACTCAAACAAAAACAAAAAACACTACCAAAAACACACACACACATAGAAAACAATAAAAGACAACCAAGAAACATAAACAACAACAAAACATGAAACACACAAAAAAAAAACTACAAAAATAACATAACAAAACACAAACATAACAAAAAATAAACATAAAAAACAAATAAAAGAATGGTACAAAGACACAACAAATAAAAACATGAATAACAAAAACAATAAAAACTCAAAAAACAATAAACAATAAACAAAAAACACACACACACACACCAAAACACAAAAACACAAAAAAAACACAAACATATAAAAAAAACAACAATAATTAAATAAACACTAAAGAATACAAAAATTACCAAAAAAAACTAAGCCATTGGAGCTACCTAAACCTGCTAGCAGTCTCTATTAAGGATAGTAATGAAGAAATGTAACAAAATACAAAAGATCAAAATAAATTGCATAAACACAATAGGGATATGAAATATCAAACCAAAAAGAAATTTTCCATCCATCCATCCTACTATTGAAGCTTTGACCCTACAAATTTACGCTAGGGATTTTGCAATGATTTCTTCCAAAAATATAAATAATTAAAAAAATTAACCTAAAGCCTAGTCTAACCTATTCTAGAGGTTGAGTTTAGAGGTGTACCTATACTTGGTTTCTTGATGTGTCGATGTTACCTCTCATAATAGGTGCACAGTGTATTACAAGTATTTTATTTTCACCCTTTTATGCATAGTGAAGAATTTGATTTTCACCCTCACCCTCCCTCCCCTTTTATTCCTCATTTTCTCTCTCCTCTTTTTTCTTTTTCATTCTTCTATTTTCTTCCTTGTTCTTCTACATATGTCATTTCACGTTTCTTTATAAATTTGCATTCCTTCTAAAACTTGAGGTGGCACCCCAGCTTTGGGGTTATAGATGTCATCATTGCCCTATAAAGCATGCAAAATTTTTAAAGTGTTTGAAATGACACTCTTTTTGCACCATTCCTCTACCTAAACCTGCTATCCCTTTTAGTATTCACCATTTCTAGCTTGCATGTGTCTACAACTTTCTTTGACACATTTATTACACCATAAATGCATCAAAGAGGGGTAAAATGTAGACATAAAAATTTGACTTAGCCTAATGAGTCAATTTATCCTTAGATGCTTAGAAAACCACTCAAAGTTAAGTACAATTTTTGAGCTCCCCCACCCCTTAATTTTATCCCTTTTCCTAGCCTCACCAAATTCACGGTCATTCAAGACTGACTGTGAAATTGGTCACGCCACCTTAGTGCCATCTTACCTCCAATGGTCAAATTTCATGGATTCACGATCATATAATATTGACCATGAATTTGGTACTTTAGGGTCTTGCCTTTAAAACCTTAACTCTCATGCTACCATTTTGCTTTTTTTCAACCTTAACCTAGTTTTTTATATTTTTGTTTTTCTACCTTTTCATCAAACCCTCTATAAATAGAGGAGTTGAATTCACTTGAAGTCCTATATTTGAATGAACTTTGAATGCACATCTTCTATTCATGTGCTCTCTATGACTTTAATCTTCTCCATATTCCTCTTGTGTGATGTTTGGCTAGTTGTGAGTGGAAAGCAAGTGATGATAGATCATGTGCAAGGGAAACTCTTTGTCTCCATGAACACAAGGGGAGATAGAATTACCTCTTTGATTTTGGCCTTCAAAACTCTATTTTTCATTCCATTTCCACTATAATTTAGTAATTTAAATTCTTATTGCTTCATTATTATTCTAGTTTAGTTATTTCTATTTTGGATAGGGTTTCACTTTATTCTCCGCATTCATCTTTAGTATAAAATTCATTTTTTTAATTTTTTTTTTTTGTATTTCTATCATACTAAGGTTTATGTCTGCATACATTTGCTATTATTTTGATACTTAGGTTATTTACATATTGTTATTTGCATTTTATGGTATTTAGGGTATTTGCATTTTGTTAGTTGCATCTGTATTATTACATTTACATATTCATTGCATTAGGAATATTTTTATTTATCTTTAGACTTCACTTGATTTACTTAGGCTACATTATAGCTCTTATGTTTTCTTACATTCTTGCCTCGTCTACTAATTTACATATTATTCTATTATTTTTTAAGATTACTTTTGCATTTATTTTCCTCCTATACCGAACTCATAGTCTATTTATACAAGTCATAAATTTGGCTAGTTAGGCAAAACCTTATATTTCATCCTCTTTTTTTCTCTTTTGTAAATTTGTGATCATCCTTTACAAGGTATGAATTTATTGAGTACACTACAAAAATTATTTTCTGTTTTATATTCTTTGTCTTGTTTTTCATCCCAAATTCATGATCATCTATTATATGGTGCAAATTTGACTACTATATATTTGAGGGTAAGTTATTATTTCCTTGGCTATATTTCTATGTTTTTACATCTCTATATTTTTCTTTTGCATACTATTAACTTCTCCATTGCATGTTGGTTGGCATTTTCAAAAGGTCAAATATTATTTTCTTCATATGGTTAGCTAAAAAGACCAAGGGGGTTTGAATCACTTGCATACAAGCCTAAACTTATAGCAGCTCAAGCAGGTCCCCAAATACTAATCATATATTTTAATTTTTTTCTTTTGTGTAGGTTTTTTTGGGTCTATGGCTATAGTATTTAGGATGTAAATTTGGTGTGAGGACAAACATCAAAAACAACTAAGTGCTCTACTAGTCTTTGTAGACTATTTTTTATGTGTTTCCATCCTTTTCTACTTTCCAATAATTAATATAATGATAAAATTACATTTAGGAAACTTATTTTAAAATTGTAAAATTCATCTTAGATTACAAGAAAAAAATAACTATGTTTGGGCATCAAACTAAAATTACATGTAGTTTGCATCATAGGCTAAATTTTTATGTATCACTTCTTGTACCTTTGCCTAAAATATAAAGTTACATTTTTGTTATTCTAGGAGTAGTTTTCATACAAAATAAGAATCATCCTCAAGGTAGATCTATTTTTTTGAATTTGTGTTTACTATATTTAGTCTAAGTATATATTTTATTTATTATAATAGTTGCTTTTAAGACCAAATTTCGGTCTTAAACACATAAAATCCTCCATCTTGAACTTGGAGTGAATCCTTAAAGCACTCTTGGTGAACCCTTCAATACCCCAAGCCCTCAAGTATAGAGAAACATAGTCACATAGTTACCTTAGCTCCCAATGGATCCATCAAGAATGTTTATGTAGGTTATTTTCCTCCTCTACAAGAGGATTCATAATTAGACAAAATAATAGGTGCTACATCCAAAACATATGGTTTAGAATATCTATACTCACTCTTATCATAAAACATGATGTCTTAGATGATATACAACTTCTTGATGTTGGTTCCCATGAGTTGATATACATTTGAATAATCACTATAACCACTGAAGATAGATATATTGGATTTCTTATCCAATTTTATTTACTTCTAATTTGGAACATACATGAATTTTGTGCATCACAATACTTGTACATGTGACACTATGGGCTTAATACCCATCCATACTTCCTTAGATGAGATACCATTCAATGCACTATGGTTGCATAGTTCAATAATTAAACCATCATATAAATATGTTGGATGTGATTTGACATTGCTCAATATGCTTCACACCATCTCATAAATAGTATGATTACACATTTATATAACTCTAGTTTTTTAAGGTGTATATGTAGCTATAAATTGACATTAAATTTAATTCTACTTTAATACATCAAAAAAATTATTATTAGTGTAATCCCCCTTTACATGAACAAAGTATTTGGATATAATAACTAGTAAGCTTCTCCATAGGAGCTTTAAACTCATTTGAAAAAGAAGAGACTTCATCCTTCATCTTCAAACAAGACACCCACATTTGTTATGTATAATTATTAACAAACAACTAGAAATATTTACATCCAATAAAACTAAGATTGATGGGTGCACAAATATTTTTTTGCATTAGATTGAGTGGACCAATAACTTGATGATTTTTAGAGTCAACTAGGCCTCAATGTTACTTTCTTGCAAAACAACTTATACAAATATCACCAATTATTTTTAGTGAGGGAAGACCTCTTACTATAACATTATTGTAGATTGCTTTTAGGTATCTAACAGTAAGATTTCCAAATCATCTATGCAAAAGTGTAACAACATCCTCCTTCTTTCCTATTAAATCTTGGTTGTCTTGCAACACAACCATAAACTAAAAAATCCTGCCCATGCCTATATCATAGGAAAATACTATTGAACCTATGGATTTGTCTTGAATGAAATAAAACTTCTCATCTCATGTTATGTGAAATTTAATTTTTAGATTGTGATCAAGAAGTTGATTCATTAATAGTAAATTATTCAGAGACTAGGCATGTAAATAACTATAGTTTGGTGATTGATGTATAAAAAAAGATGTAAAACAACATCATCAATACCAGTAACACTATATGTCAAATTATTATCAAGAGTAACCTACCTATAATATAAATAATTATCGAGAGAGAAAAATGATTCCTTCTAGACTATAATATATTTGATAGCCCTCAAATCAACATATCAAACTAGGCTAGATTTTGAGAGTGCATTATGAGCTTTTGCTATATAGATGTTTTTTTCTCATTGTTCAATGTTGGTATCCTTTTCTATATTTCCATGTTGTCATTGAGGTGCATTCTTCCTTTGCCTTTGAATACTCTTCTACATACCTTTTAATGCATAATTTTTGTTCTTATTTGAAGAACATTATGGTAAAGTATTGTACTTACACTTATTATATGCATGCCTTTGTTTCCTAGAAATATAGAAGATGACATTGGAAGGTGAAAAGTTCGCTTATCATCATTGTTATTATTGTTGTTGATTATTATCTTTTGGCTATTTCTAGTGCTTGTTGGGGGATTGCCACATTTTTTTGAAAATAATTCTTTCCTTTTTTTATGTGTGACTAGAGCATATTTATCTTTAATATTAATTTTGTAATTGCTTCCTCCTATTGAAGTAGATTTACAAGAATCTCAAAGGTTATAATCTAATTAGAGATGTGTAGAGTTGTCACCAAAAAACTAAACACATGTAGTAGAGACCAAATATTTCACGACCCGTTACCCTCAAACCCTATAAATAGGACATTAATTGATCTTGTGATCAATTAATGTTCCACAGAAAGAGGTCATAGACCCTAAGGAATTCTACAAAATTCTAATCTAGGGATTTGAAGGGACTTAGGAGTAAAAATAATGGAAATTTAATTGAGCATGTTTAATTAGGTTAATTGTATTTAATTTTAATGCAATTAAATGTCCAATTTTTATTGGACCAAATTAGGCACTAGTATTATTTAATACTAAAAGCCTATCCTATTCTCCCCCATGGCATAATTTGGTTGGTGGAGAGAAAAGTGAGATTCTCTCCTCTATTTTTAATTAGGGATGTTTTGGAAGGATGTGAACCATAAGGGGCACAAAACAAAAATAAGGACACTCACCTTATCTCTAGTGGACCCTTTTTCTACTTTTGGTTACACTCTACAAGATATGATAAGTCATAATGGGTTCAAGGCATATTTTTAATATTATTATAATTTGGCCACTATTTGGCCCATGAGTGGAGTAGTGCCCTATAAATAGAGGACATTTTGTGAAAAAATGGGAAGCAAGAAATCTCAAAGGACTAGGGCGTATGCTCTCCACCTTTGGTGGAACATAAACCAAAAGGTCTTTGAGAGATTCTTATAAGCATTCGACCAAACCATCTTGAAAGTTTAGCACGAAGAATCTATGAGAAAGCTAATTCAAAGAAAGGTTAGGGAATACTTAGAGGAAACATGAGGAAGCAAGGAAGGGAAGACCTAAGGATTTTGTTGAGAATTCAAGATTGGACCTACCCTTTCTCGCGCTTGATATGTATTAGTTGATCTTAATGGATTATGATTAGAAAACTCACGCTATGAAAATTTACTTTTCTTATTCTTTCAAGTATACCCTTTGATAACGGATTTCTCTATAATAGATATATTAATCCTTTGATTGTTTTTTTTTTAAAGTGGCTATGTGCAATCGAAGTGAAATTATAATTTACTTTTCAATAGTCATGCTTGAAATGCACCGACGAGGTTTATTAAAGGAATTATAGCTTCATCTCATATAAGGTTCTCATAAGAATATTTGGCAGACTTAGACTACGTGTCCTTGTCCTATAGGAGCTCTAATGTTTAATAACCTCGATATTTGTGTAAAAGAATACTCCATCTCCGATATCACCATCGATAGACTCGGATGACCAAATCATAGATTCATCAACACCAATACCAACACCACCAATGGAGAGACTCTATGGCCAGCACTTGGTGGTTATCACCTTAATTGCGTGATAATACTTTTATTTTGTATTATGACCATAACCTAGCATAGGGAGGATAAAGCATTCTGTATACCCCATTGTCACGATGCCTGTTAACATGAGTTTCAGCCACATTCGTTAAGACATCCTGGTATTTGTAAACCCCATTCTATGCTACCTAATCATTCCATTAGTTGTGCTCTAGTTTTATTGATGAGATGTGTTCCAATCATGTTGTGTATACATCGAGGGTTCTCAAACCTAGAGTGTTTGTGTTGATCCTCTGGAGTGGCGATCAATACTAGAGATCATATCAATTGAATGCTTCGCCATCATATCATCAATGGACTATCAACCTCATGCTTATGGGTTACAGTGGAAGCACAGTATGACTGTCGGTAATAACTCTTCTTACCCACGCATTTCTTATCGAGAGTTGTTTCAGGGTTGAAACAATCTTCGTTTTGGTAACCATAGCAAATGGATCGACGCATTCAAACCTCCTAGGCTCGAGTAAGGAGTACTAGTTGTTGTTTTACACAATAATTTACTTTGAATTTTTCACTGAAATCCCCAATACATGATATCTTGATAAACAAGGACAAGGTATGCTTAATCTACCTTTATAACCTCCATGTAAGTATAGTTGAATATCTCTTGCAAATCGTCGATTAAAAGGGACATGTCCGGGCAGCAGATTGATATGTTATAAACTGGTAGACTGAACCGGTTACACACCCTTAAGCCATGTGTTGCCTAATAGCTTGATTTTAGATATTAATTCATGGGGTAGAACCAATCGCTCGAATAGGATTGTGCCATACTAGTGGAAGCGATCGCCATCTATTTTTCAGTAGGTTAAATATAAAAACTATTTTGGTTTGGGTAACATAAGCAACGAACATATGGATGACCTTAATATTAATCCCAATATTCGAAGGGAAAATTTATCCTTAATGAAATTTGACCCATAGGTTGGTTTGCAAATTCCTTGAATCAAGGTCGTGTGTAGTCTAGTAGTGTTAGCGTATTACAGGGAAACGACCACACATTTTTTGAGGTATCTACCGTTCGTTGAGTATGACTAGATAAGGAACACAACTTGGGATTAAAAATCCCTTTTCATAATTACATCAAATTTTGGGTCTTGTAAGCTGCACTGTCGGTGAACATTGCGCTAATGCCGAGCCAACATCTAAATATGTCATTAGGAAATATTTCTAGCATTATGATGACCTGTCTGAGGTTTGAGTGTATCATATGACACTCATAACCGTGACTCTGTTCTATTCAAGGGGTAATCCCATAGGAGTATTATATTAGTTAGGAATAGGAATAGATGTGGTTAAGGATAATTATTCTATAAATTAAGATTAAGAGTGGCGGTATACATATAGGTATACTAGTTTATGTTATGAAAGAAAGGGAGAAGTGAGTTTACCTAAGTAAATTATCTTTTGAATTAATAGAAATCGTAAAGGGTTGCTTTTGTTATTTATTGATGTCTAGTATTTGGTGAAGCAATGAGGAAATCCTTATAAATTAATAGGGATTTAATTTATAAAAGAAAGGCAATTGATTTAACACCATTGGGTGGTAGTACATTCTAATTAGATTGGAAGATATGGATCCAATCTTGATAAGGAAATTATGTAAAATATTTAGGGAATTAGTGGAAAATTATTGATTAAATAAAAATGGATGCTTCATAAATTAAGGGTATGGGACTTTAATTTATGAAGTGAAGGTTGATTGCTTATCAACTCGAAAGAATGAATTTGGAATTCATTCTTGAGGGAATTATGGAGTTTCCTCTAATGTCAAAGAGTCTTCTCCAAAATATGGATCCAATGATTATCATAAACTTATGCATGTAAAATTTTAGATGACTTAGAGAAAGGAATAGAAAGATTCCTTAATTGGATCTTAAATTATAAAGGAACAGATGGATTCCTTCTTGTTATAGAAAATACCATAACATTATCATGATGTCTTAGAGAAAAGAATCAGATAATTTCTTAATTGCATCAAGTGTTTGAATAGAAATAGTTGCATTCCTTGTTTTGTATAACTGAGAAAAAGGGATCAGTTGTGACCCGTATATACTTGTAATTTTTGACACATCTTGAGTTTATGAATATGAGGAAATATCACATTTTGGAGGTTGGGTTTATTCCCCATAATGGTTTTTAGGATAAACAATGTATCAGTTATGTGTGTTTTGCTTTATTATTTCTTGTGGATGTTTCATTTATTTCCAAAATGAAAATGATTTAAGTTAGTGAGATGTTATATGCTTTGACGAAATGTTATGCATATCCTTGATTATGAAAATGTGTTCATTTGGTAAATATAATGTAAAGGATGTATGCTTTCTTAAATATATTGACAAATTAATAGGATTTGATTAGGTCATTTACTTTCTATAATATTGTGGGATAACTATTTATGAATGATATACCTTTCAACATATAGTAGTGATTATATTCATGTTGGTTATTTCATGTATATTCCAAGAACTCTTATGTAACAAAAGTTAATTCTTAAAGGGATAAATGGATTTATGTTGATCTAAATATTATACAAACATTCTCAGATGGAACAACCTAAAATAATATGGAAATAAATTATGGATGGATCTGAGATGATAAATGAATGTATATGAGGCATGATGATTGAATAATACACTTTTGTAGTAAACTTAATGGGTTCATGTGTATAGCATGAGGGGTGCCTAAGTAGGAAGGTGAACAAATAAGCCTTAAAGGATACTAGAAATTATAATCATGCATAAGATGGCATTCCAAGTATTATTGAAGTTTAATCATGTATAGTGAGTCTATTGTCTTAGTGAACCCATCAAAAATATGTGGGTGGAATCTAAGATTCATGATTGACCATTGTTGATTTTATATCATGTAATATGCACTACCATATTCAAGGCATTCACCTACATACTAATCATGTTGAACAGTATGGTTGATGGTGATTTCCCTTTTATGATGGATCAAACCTAACGCTTTGGCCAACGTTCTCATATCTGAGTGGTATGAGGGTTTCATAGAAGCTGATCACTTCTACTCAAGAGTGACTCTGATCAATTCTTAATATCTCTTGATGCTATCTACCTTGATAGCTTACAATCCAGTTGAAGTGGTTCTACCTTAGATCATGATTATGTTCCTTGCCTCATGAAATATATATGTATATAAAAACAAATTAAGTAGTTGAGTAGTGACAATTGGGGTTGTGGTATCAAAGCCCAGGCTAACTAATAGATTCTAGTTAGATCTAGGTTAGCAAAATATTTGGGCATGAAATAAAACTTGAGAGAAAACTCAAAATATAAAATCCACAATTGTAAGCAATGCACACTTGGTAAGGATAAGGTTAGTGCTTGATATTATGATGTCTGAGTTCCTTTCCCCCATGAGTAGATCCATAGTCATTCAAAAGTGGAAGAGCTAAGAAAACCCTCCTGCATGGGTTTTAAGCGGTGTACCTTAGACTCTTTTGGAAAATTACTTGACATCTATATCTTTTGACTTACTTACTCCTTATTTTCAAGTGTGTGTGAACCGAAGGTTCAGATTTACTAAGGGATCACTTGAATTATGTTTGTTAAACTATAGTCATGTATAGAAGTGAAACCTTATGGGATACAAGTGAAAATTAGACCATGTAAGTTAGTTGGAAACTAACTAGTGGAAATTCAAGACCAAAATATAAACAAAACAATGTTTTCCTTGTTTTGATCAATATTACAATAAAATTTAGGATTTTTCCAATCATAGGCTAAGGTGTAGGAAATGGCAGAAGAAACCATCCATCAACACTAGAACCTGAAACCCTAGTATGGCGAAAGAGAGCAAGGACACTTTTAAGTATGGAAACTACCCCAAATTTCACCAAAAACATCGTACTTTTTTTGACATGAAATTTTGGGGTGAACTATATCAAAACTCTGTCAATTAGCTCTGATAATCTGTGTATCTTAGCTTAGTAGTAATGTATTCCACCTGACCATACAGGTGGTGGTTGCATGTATTGGGGTGTGCTAAACTATTTAAATCAGAAACTACTCATTATACCATGCATGTGGTACTATTGTCCAAAGAAAACATGAGCATAAAATAGTTGGACAAAACATAGAAAATCAACAATTGAATATTATTAAGAAATTTTTTAATACAAATATGCCATAACTAGGATTTGGACATAATAGCAAGGGTACGATGAAAATCATCATAGTCTTAGTCATAATTTGAGCTATCATAATCTTTGACTAGAGATAAGCTACGCTCGAAATAGATAACTGGAAGTGGAATATTGTAGCGAATTATAATGTATCTATCAAATACATAATATGTCCAAGGAGTGCCATGACGTCCATACAACACAAGATCCATTTCTGTCAGACATCGAGTCTGAGAGAATCTATTCTAAATTTCCCATAATAAGTGAGTCTGCACATACCTTTGATATAGAAGACTCTGATAAAGCTCACTATCAAAAGTAGCATTTCTAGTGGGAACATATTTCTTGACCACATCCAAATAAAATGCTGGTAGAAATTGAAATGGAATATTTAGAGGATCACCTATAAGAGGTAACCAGGAATCCCCAAATCGAACATGGAAAGTCCAGTTAGGCCAATTGAAGAATCTTTTGAACCACTTGAAATGACTTAAAGGACTTTCAAAAGCTAAATAATTATGGGAATTTTTCCTTAGCCACACATCACAATGTGAATCCTGGATAAAGGTATTACAATATATTTGATCCATGGATATAAGGGCATTACGAGCTTTGATAGCCTATCTTTGTAAGAAATTATATAACCCTTCCCTCTGTCGAATCAATTTTCAAGGAATCCAAATGAAGGATTCATAAAACTCATGTTGATCTTCTTCATAACAAAACATGATGGCCAATTACTGAACCAGTTTCCTACCAAAAGGAATTTAAGATAATATTTCTCTCTCTTTCTAATGATGTGCTTGATGTCAACAAGTACTCATTATACATTTGGAAAAGAAGTACCTAAAGGTAAGGCACCAAAATAAGTGTGCACAAATTCAACCTATGGAACCACCGAAAGGGCAATGATAGGACCTTACATAAAGATGAAAGGACATGTGCCACCTCGAGAATTGATAAGGCAAAACAAAATCTTCAATGGGACAATCAAGTTGAATACAAAGTTGAGGGATCCACCTTGGGATCATCAAGATGTAATTGGTTAAATGAATGGATAGGATTATTAGGTTGGAAATTGAACTAGATAATCACTTGGATCAACAACAAAAATATGAAAAGTGATTGTATGTAATAACTTACAGGTTTTTTTAATATTTCACCTACTTATGGCATCCAATATGATCATATTCATGGCAGGATATGCCTGGATGATATTAGTTTATGTGGTGTAAACCCCATTGTATGCCTTATGATCCTTTTTCTTTTGCTTATTGATCTAGTGATGCATCTGCCCTGAAAGGAAGAAACTAATATTTAGTATTACCATATCTAAACAAGAAGAAGGGGCAGTTATAGCAGGGGATACAACAATGAGAAAAACTAGAAGAACAGTTGAGGGATCAACAAGAGAGTCTCCTATGCAAAATGCCTAGGAAGAT
This sequence comes from Wollemia nobilis, assembly GCA_028583015.1. Taxonomy (NCBI): domain Eukaryota; kingdom Viridiplantae; phylum Streptophyta; class Pinopsida; order Araucariales; family Araucariaceae; genus Wollemia; species Wollemia nobilis. The sequence continues at coordinate 10,022,595 of JAQPPZ010000750.1, forward strand.
TTATGGGTATGAGAAATAATAAGATCATAAGTTAAGAGAGATGTTGCCATTGTTGAGCAATATGGGATTATATTAGAGATATTACAAAAAAATAATTGGAGAGCAATAGCGATGACATCCATGCTTATAGAAAACCCATAATTTCATCAAATAAGGGAAGAATTTAATGTTGCATTCATGGAATCTTATTTTATTGCATTTTTGAATCACAATATGCTTCTCCCACCATAATAAGTTGTTAATACACATTATGGGAGAAGAAGAACCACTCATGCAACCTGGAGAACACACCAAGATAGTGATCAAGCAGTTGCTAGAACAATTGCTCCACCACCATCTCCAACCATAAGTACCAGTACAATACGAGGAGAGGAACGAACCCAGGAGCACCAACCTTGAGATCCGTTAGGCCACCACTTTGAAGTAGAATATTCATGCCAAGGATGAGGCATAAATGTAATTATCAAAATTTTGAACTCTTATATTGCTATTTGTAGAAAATAAATGCTATATGAATATTGTTGTTTACAATGGATTTAATTAGTTATATGTGATTCAAAGGAATGCATGAACATTAATTTTTGTTCGTATAAAACTAAATGAAATTTGAAGAATGGATTGGTGTCCATTCTTGGATAAGGTATGGGACTTCTCCATGATTTTTATATAAACCAGGAGACATTTGGGTGGATGCTCTAGTGTTGGCAAAAAGGTTGCGAAAATGCATATTAGGGAAAATGTGAATATCCTAAATTGAGATTCTAAAATTATGATGTGTCTTTGTTGAAACTTAATTTTTATCAGGTTAACTCATGTTAGGGTTTAACAAATTATACTGTGATACTCCTCAGTGGGAGTTTTAATAAAATTAATAAGATTTTTTAATGTCCAATATAGTACATAAGCATAATTTCATGATATCTAAGTAACATCATTTTGCAAATTCTATTATTACAATGCTTTAAATTCAATATTTATGCAGTAATAGATGGTTTAAAACTATAATCTTTATGATGATGTTATATTTTTATGATTTTTTCAATAGTTTTTATCATGCAAAATGGATGTTATATTGTTTAAAAGGATATGGTACAGCTGATATCTTACACTTTTTTAGGTCCAGGTGAAGTAGGAAAAAATGGTGCACATAATGATGAATAACAGTATATGTATCTATCCTCTATATTTAATGAGCATCAAATCAGAAGCATGCAAGTAAGATGGAAAAGATAGCAAATAACAATAAATGAAGCAAAGTAAATCAATTTCTTATTAATTAGGTGGATCAAATCCAAGTTACAAAATTTCCCCTTGAGGGCTCAAATGATTGATACAACTATTACAAATTTTGGGTGCCCAAGGATCAAATCCTTCAAGAGATTCGAGTGCACATCCAGTGTCTTTCCTCGTACCCACAATCGAGGTGGGCAGGCTAAGGCTGCCACCACTTGTATATTTGATCTTTGATGTCTTATGCTCCTTCTTGATATGATGTATAGCTTGTACCAGCACACAAGGAAATCAGAAATGTCACGTAGCAAGTGTGTATGATGGAAAACATGTGATCCCCATAGGCACCAAAAAGCTAGTAATGAGAATATGCATCAAATAAACTCCAAATGACTTGAAAATTTAGAGGGATTTAAAAATAGATGGTTTTAGGTAGATCTCACCAGAAATATAGCATAAATTGTGTCTAATGGCATGTCGTAATTGCAATGACCGTCCTCCACCTGTAAAACCCAAAGCAAGCAATTTCTAAACCAATATACTTCTAAATAAAATGAAACTTGGTCAGAATACATAAAGGGACATTCTAAGACAATCCATATGGTTGTATTTACATAATAAATAATAGTTGCAGGTGTTTCTCCAAAAGACCACTGTATGCCTACGTGAGACCCTACAAAACACCAAAAATGTGATATCTCCCTAAATATAGATCCATATTGCCTAATTTTTTTATAGAAGCATCATATGACAATATAGAATCTAAAAAATTAATAGAAGAAAAACCATGCACATATTTTCAGTAATCCTAGGGTGGGATGGTCGGGACTGTCATAGGCTGAAGGTCATCTTAGGGTGGTACGGCCACTAGTTCTACACTTATTTTATCCCTAATTCCTCCAATAATTGGTTAAGAACTTATTAGGTAGTGTTTTCATTGAATTTGGTGTGAAAAATCACTCATATGATTCAGTTTTGGGATAGGAACACACCTAGTTCACTCGTAGACCTCCTTCGCTAGGTAGAGATTTTGAGGGAAAATAAAGCACAAAAGGTTGGAAGGAAATCTTAGTAGCACTTCGTTGCTTTATCCTAAAACTCCTCTCTATTTTGTGTGGAAAACTAATCCACTTTATATCCAAAGGATGCCTTTGGGCAAATAGGCATGCAAGGGCATACAGGGCACCAGGTGCCACTTGGCCACTGGGGTGGCATGCATTGGAGGGGGAAGAGGATCTCCCAATTTGGCCTCATTTATTATGCATGTCATAGAATTATGTGCCCTTAACCCTGCATGGTTGAACAGGTAGGGCAAATGGTATTTTTTGGGTGCAATTTATCCGTAGTTTGACTTTTTGGGGGTCAAATCTTATGGGCGTCCCACCCAGGGATGACCACACACGACCATCCATGGGTGGGATGGCCATGAACTGTGGTCATCCTAGGGTGGGACGACCATGCCTATAGGTCCCAAAACTTTCCAAAAGTGGGGGAAAATCTCAAAAAGTGGTTAGGACCATTGTAAAACCTCTGAGGCTTGCCCAAGGGGGCCATAAGGTGTCAATTGGACCTTGTCTCGGTCGCCTAATCGTATTGACCATATTTTTGTGTCTACAGATACCTCTTTTTGAGATGTGTTGTGGGTAGCACAACGCTGAGAAAAAATATATGACTAAAATGCTAAATGATTAGGGTTATTCAATAACCTAACCAAATTTAGATGCTCCAATCATGGAAAGAGCATGCGTTCTTGAATCCTTGCTTCTGACTCAGTAAAGACATTGGTCTTGGTTTCTCAAGAGATGCTCATATCCTGAATTGCTTAATCGAATTGACTAGATTTTAGTGTCTACACCAGGTACTCCCATGGATGGAAGATGAAGCTTGCCATCAAGATTGAAGTGTTGGATGAAAGAATAATCTGATGATTCAAATTGTAAAATAGCAGGATAAATACTAGATTTTGCTAGACAAATATGTTTTTGTAAGGTAACTGTTCAAACATAGAGGACTATGTTTAATCTAATGGGGGGTGTATGTCATGACCCGTTACCCTCAAATTCTATAAATGTGATATTAATTGATCTTGTGATCAATTAACGTTCCACAAAAAATATCATAGACCATAAGGAATTGTACAAAATTCCAATCTAGGGATTTGAAGGGACTTAGGAGTAAAAATAATGGAAATTTAATTGAGCATGTTTAATTAGGTTAATTGTATTTAATTTTAATGCAATTAAATATCCAAATTTTATTGTACCAAATTAGGCACTAGTATTATTTAATACTAAAAGCCTACCTTATTCTACCCATGGCATAATTTTATTGGTGGAGAGAAAAATGAGACTCTCTTCTCTATTTTTAATTAGGGATATTTTAGAAGGATGTGAACCATAAGGGGCACAAAAAAAAATAAGTACACTCACCTTATCTCTAATGCACCCTTTTTCTACTTTTGGTTACACTCTACAAGACATGATAAGTCATAATGGGTCCAAGGCATATTTTTAATATTATTATAATGTGGCCACTATTTGGCCCATGAGTGGTGTAGTGCCCTATAAATAGAAGATATTTTTTGAATAAAGGAGAAGGAGGAAATATCAGAGGACTAGGGAGTATGCTCTCCACCTTTGGTGGAATAGAAACTAGAAGGTCTTTGAGACATTCTTATAGTCATTCGACCAAACCATCTTGGAAGTTTAGCATGAAAGGTCTACGAGAAAGCTAATTCAAAGGAAGGCTAGGGAATACTTAAAGGAAACATGAGGAAGCAAGGAAGGGAAGACCTAAGAATTTTGTTTCATTAGAATTCAATATTGGACCTACCCTTTCTAGTGCTTGATATGTGTTTAAGAAATTCTAAATTTTGGTAGATTTTGAATGTATTAGTTGATCTTAATGGGTTATGATTAGAAAAATCATGCTATGAAAATTTACTTTTATTTTTCTTTTGAGTATACCCTTTGATAATGGATTTCTCTATAATAGATATATTAATCCTTTGATTGTTTTTTTTTAAATCGGCTATGTGCAATCGAAGTGAAATTATAATTTACTTTTTAGTAGTCATGCTTAAAATGCACCAATGAGGTTTATTAAAGGAATTATAGCTTTGTCTTAGGTTCTCATGAGAATATTTGCTGAACTCAGACTGTGTATCCTTGTCCTATAGGAGCTCTAATGTTTAATAACATTGACCTTTGTGTAAAATAATACTCCATATCCAATATCACCATCAATTGACTCATACGACCAATAATCGATTCATCGAAATCAATACCAACACCACCAGCGAAGAGCCTCTACAGCCACCACTTGGTGGTTATCACCTTAATGGCATGATAATACTTTTATTTTTTATTATGGCCATAACCTAGCAAATGTGGGATAAATCATTTCGTATACCCCATTGTCGTGATGTCTATTAACATGAGTTTCATCCTGATTCATTAAGACATATTGGTATTTGTGAACCCCATTCTATGCTACCTAATCATTCCATTAGTTATGCTCTAGTTTCAATTATGATATGCATCCCAAGCATGTTGTGTATGCATTGAGGGTTCTCAAACCTAGAGTGCTTGTGTTAACCCTCTGGAGTGGCAATCAATACTAGAGATCATATCAATTGAATGCTTCGCCATCATATCATCAATGGACTATCGCCCTCATGCTTATGGGTTACAGTGGAAGCATAGTATGGTTATTGGTAATAACTCTTCTTACCCATGCATTATTTATTGAGATTTATTTTAGGGTTGAAATTATCTTTGTTTTGGTAACCATAGAAAATGGATCGATGCATTCAAACCTCCTAGGCTGAAGTAAGGAGTACTAGTTGATGTTTTACACAATAATTTACTATGAATTTTTCATTGAAATCCCCAATACTTGAGGTCTTTATAAACAAATACAAGGTATGTTTAACCTACCTTTATAACCTCCATGGAAGTATAGTTCAATGTCTCTTGTAAATCATCGATTAAAAGGGACATGTTCGAGCAATAGATTGATCTATTATAAACTAGTAGACTGAACTGGTTACACACCCTTAAGACATGTGTCACCTAATAGCTTGAGTTTAGATGTTAATTCATGGGGTAGAACCAATCGCTCGAACAGGATTGTGCCATACTAGTGGGAGCGATAATCGTCTATTGTTCAGTAGGTTGAATATGAAACTTGTTTTGTTTTGGATAACATAAGCAATGAACATATGGATGACCTTAATATTAATCCCAATATTCAAAGGGAAAAGTAATCCTTAATAAAATTTGACCCATAGGTTGGTTTGCAAATTCCTCGAATCAAGGTCGTGTGTAGTCTAGTGGTGTTAGTGTATTACAAGGAAATGACCACTCGTTTTTTGAGGTATCTACCATTCATTGAGTATGACTAGATAAGGAACATAACTTTGGATCAAAAATACCTTTTCATAATTACATCAAATTTTTGGTCCTCTAATTTGCACCGTTAGTGAGCACTGCACTAATGCTGAGCCAACATCTAAATATGTCACCAATATTTAGGACAAAATTCTAGCATTGTAATGACTTGTCCAACGGTTGAGTGTATCATGTGACACTCATAATCATGACTCTCCTATAGACTTTGTTCTATTCAGGGGGTAGTCCCATAGGAGTATTATATTAGTTAGGAATAGATGTGGTTAAGGATAATTGTTCTATAAATTAATATTAAGAGTGGTGGTATACATATAGGTATACTAGTTTATGTTATAAAAGAAAGGGAGAAGTGAGTTTACTTAAGTAAATTATCTTTTGAAATAATAGAAATCGTATAGGGTTGCTTTTATTATTTATTGATGTCTAGTATTTGGTGAAGCAACGAGGAAATCCTTATAAATTAATAGGGATTTAATTTATAAAAGTAAGGCAATTGATTTGACACCATTGGGTGGTAGTACACTCTAATTATATTGGAATATATGGATCCAATTTTGATAACGAAATTATGTAAAATATTTAGGGAATTAGTGGAAAATTATTGATTAAATAAAAAGGGATGAATGCTTCATAAATTTAGGGTATGGTACTTTAATTTATGAAGTGAAGGTTGATTCCTTATCAACTTGAAATAATTAATTTGGAATTCATTCTTGAGGGAATTGTGGATTTTCCTCCAATGTCAAAGAGTCTTTTCAAAATATGGATCCAATGATTATCATAAACTTACGCAAGATGATGTAAACTTTTAGATGACTTAGAGAAAGGAATCAAAATATTCCTTAATTGCATATTACATTATAAAGTAACAGATGGATTCCTTATTGGTATGGAAAATACCATAAAATTATCATGATGTCTTAGATAAATGAATCATATAATTCCTTAATTGCATCAAGTGTTTGAATAGAAACAGTTGCATTCCTTGTTTTGTATAGCTGAGAAAAAGGGATCAGTTGTGACCCGTATATACTTGTAATTTTTGACACATCTTGAGTTTATGAATATGAGGAAAGATCACATTTTGGAGGCTAGGTTTATTTCCCATGAGGGTTCCCAGGATAAACAATGTATCAATTATTTGTGGTTTGCTTTATTATTTCTTGTGGATGTTTCATTTATTTCCAAAATGAAAATGATTTAAGTTAATGAGATTTTAGATTCTTTGACAAAATGTTATGTATATCCTCTATTATGAAAATGTGTTCATTTGGTAAACATGATGTAAAGGATGTATGCTTTCTTAAATATATTGACAAATTAATGGGATTTGATTAGGTCATTTACTTTCTATAATGTTGCGGGATAACTATTTATGAATTATGTACCTTTCAACATATAGCATTGATTATACTCATGTTGGTTATTTCATGTATATTCCAAGAACTCTTATGTAACAAAAGTTAATTCTTAAAGGGATAACTGGATTTATGTTGATCTAAAAATTATACAAACATTCTCAGATGGAACAACCTGAAATAATATGGAAATAAATTATGGATAGATCTGATATGATAAATGAATGTACATGAGGCATGATGATTGAATAATACCCTTTTGTAGTAAAATTAATGGTTTCATGTGTATAGCATAAGGAATACCTAAGTAGGAAGGTGAACAAATAAACCTTAAAGGGTATTAGAAATTATAATCATGCGTAAGATGGCATTCCAAGGATTATGTAAGTTTAATCATGTATAGTGATTTTATTGTCTTAGTGACCCCATCAAAAATATGTGGGTGGGATATAAGATTCATGATTGACCATTATTGAGGTTATATCATGTAAGATGGGCTACCATATTCAAGGCATTCACCTACATACTGATCTTGGTGGACAGTATGGTTGATGGTGATTTCCCTTTTATGAGGGATGAAACCTAATGCTTTGGCCAACGTTCTCATATCCGAGTGGTATGAGGGTTTCATAGAAGCTGGTCACTTCTACTCAAGAGTGAATCTGATCAAATTTTAATATATCTTTATGATATATGCCTTGATAACTTACAATCTAGTTGGAATGGTTCTACCTTAGATCATTATTATGTTCCTTACCTCATGAAAGATATATGTATATATAAAAATATGAGTGGTTGAGTAGTGACAACTAGGGTTGTTACAATAGTACAATTGACACAAGCACATAATCATTGATAGTTTTGGCTAATCCTTGAATAAAGTCTTGCATCTTAGTAATTCTCCTATCAAGACCCTCTAATTTCTCACCACTCGTCATCTTCAAATAATGTAATTGACACTATAGGTATAGAATCTAATTTTAATTTATGGATTAAAATACCATGCAAACATTATTTCCAGCATATTTAACTTCCATAGCATCATCAATATAGAATTGAGTCTTGTAATATATGGAAAACATTATTATTAGTTAATAAATCTAGTTTTCTATGTTAAAATTCCTTTGTTTTTTAGGGACCAAAGACATGTCTTTGTGTGGTTCCTACGGCCACATCCCATAAATGGTCAAACTTAAGATAAATTTTAAAAATCATTTTCTAATAAGAGTAGTTGCCTCCTTTCAATAATTGTAAATCATGCAATAACACCTTCAAAAATCATTAATAATTATTTTCAAGTTTCAAATTTTAAACATATTATGTTTCTTTAATTAGTTTCAAAAATATTATTTTGACAAGTATGAATGCCCCTATACTTATAAGAAAATAATGTGCTTCTTATTACATAAAACAATATGTTTCATGGATCAAAACTATTATAGTCCTCAAAGCTTCAAAGCTCACTACCAATTACATTATAATTTTAAATCACTACCAATCTTAACAATTTTAATATATAAAATCTCACTCCATATCATACATAATGCATTTAGGATAAAGGAAATATTTTTATTTTGAAATAAAGACTAGACACTTTTTTCCTCTAAATATAAATTTGAAAATAATGTTCTCCATACAATCAAATGATATCACCCTTAATAATATTTATTCTTCATCATTGTTTATTTTAATCTAACTACTTGTGTTATAAACATATTTAATTTTTTCATACAATTATTAATCCTATATTTGTGTAATCCAATAGTCCACAACCAAGGCATATTAGGTTTTGGTAATTTTATCCTTTCAATGTTTGATGGTTCTTGCTTACCATGAGTATATTAGATAGAATTCTTACAATATTTTTTGGGATTTCTAGCACCCTTCATGTGTCAAAAATTGGATTCCTTAGTATCATTTACCTAGGGTAATGAACAACAATGTATCAAACAAAATATTTTGTGTCTTCAAAATTTCTTAACCTAAAAATTTGCATACTTCAATGACCAATGACGTTTGGTTTTTTCCCTCATGCCTTACTATCTGCTCAACAATATATCTCAAAGAAAAATATTTCAGCATTTCTTTGAATCAACAATGAGAATAGAAAATGGTGTGCCACATCATCTTAATCTCCTATCATCTTACCAATGTACACCAACATAGTGAAACAACCTATTTGGCACAACAGGACAACTTCTTTGGCACATAAAAATGATACAAAACTAAAGATTTCTGCTATACCATTCCTCTTCAAAATGACATCAACATTTTGTTTTGGCACTCCAATTTCAATAACTTGATGTCAACACCTCCTTTTTTCTAGTAGATGATACTTCCTGATCAACACATGTTTTGCACTTCCTCCATGAGTTTAAAAACTCTAATTTAAATTGGAATTAATATTATTATTTGACACTATTAATATTTTTGGTAATCCCTTAACTTCTAGACAACCCATGCAATACTTTAGACAACCTCACTTTGTTTTAGAAAGCCTTCATTAGTAGATAATGACAATAAAAATTTTACAAGATGAATCAAACAATAATTCATAGAGCCCCTAAACTTATCAAATGATGTTGTCCCTTCATGTTAGATAATGTGCATGCATTGAGTATCTTCTTATTGTTAACAACATATACATTTCAAAGCCTCACCCTTAATAAAGATACCCTTTTTAGCTTCTAAATAACCCTATCTTATTTTTGGTTGGAATTCATTATTAACATCATGCATTTATTGGTAATATGATGTTGGTAACACTTCATGTCTATACATTACATAATGCAACACTTGTTCATATAGATGATCCATCCTTCTAGGCATTTTAACTTATAATATCACTTTAATTAATATTTCATGATATCTTCATAAGCTCAACTCAACAAATTTCTTCTATTTTGAAGCATACACTGTCTTCCACAAAATAAAGTAAATAACAACTAAATAAAATATAAAATTTATCCTTTTTATAATCATAAATAGGATTCTATCTAGTAACATTAACTCCTCATAATCACAAGCCCTAGCAATCATGAAATTTAAACATTAAAATCCCTTCAAGATTAAATGAGACTTCCCTTTCTTAATTGACCAATACAAACTTCACAAATGAGCCTTTATCAAGTTCAATTTCTACTCTACAAATATAATAATTTTACATTTAAAATGGTGTCACTCTAATACCAAATAATATTAACATAGATTAGTTGAGATAAACTTTTCATTGATATAATAATTATTTGTATACAATTAAGAAAGGATGTATTCATAATGACTAGATATAACCAACTTATAACTGGTCATAACCATTTACAATATTTCATAACAAGTATAATGTACAATTACTATAGTAAAAGGCCATTGATGACCTCAAGTAGATGTTACCACTTATTTCCACAAATAAATTAACGTCAACATAACTAGATATTATATTGTTTGATAAAAGAAAAAGGAAGAAGCTTCTTGGGCCTAATTTTGTATTTAGTAAAAAATTATTTGAATGGTTAAAAAGGTAAGTTCTTAGCTATGATTTTATGATTACAAATAAAAAGCTACATTGAAATTATCTCTATATGATCGTGGAAAAGCTTAACCTCTAAATTTGATAAAATTCAAAGAGTTTTTCTTCGTAAAGGATGTAAAAAAGATGTTTACATTTTATATTTATATATGAGATAAGGATTGAAAAGGAATGAAGATTTGGAAATATGATTTTTAAATATGTAGATTTATGACTCTCACATTAAGAAAAAAACGTTAATGATTATTAAAGATCAAGGAAAGAATTTATAAAAAAATATTGCTTTGAAAATATATAAGCTCTTTGGAGTGAGGAAAAAGTACTTAGAAAATGATACTTTCCTAAGAGATTTATGACATGGAACTTTACTTTATTGATATTACAACTAATCAGGAAACATATTACGTTGTCAATTAATAGGGTGATCTATAAATTTTTAGTTTGATGTTTAGATTAATACAATTTAACTATGATTTTGAGTCCAAAATTGTAACCATTGATACATACCTCTTTTTATTAAAAATATTTAAAATTTAAAAAATAATTTTATGTAAGATAGATTGAAATATTGAATTTCCATTAACAATCTAGTTGAAAAAAATAACATCAAACAAGATAAAGGAACTCCAAAATATTTTTCTAGAGTTCTTATTGCCTATTTTTCATGGAAGGATGGTTTGGCTTATAATTTATGAAGGGAAGGTGAATACTTTATCTAGTTTGGATATAGGAATTTACAATAATATAAGCCCCCTAATCCCAATTATTTCTTTAATTGGAAGAAAATTTGGTTTCCTAAGGTCCTCCATGAGGACTTAATAATTTTATATTAGCAATCTAAAGTGAAATTGTTACTAGTCTAATAATAATCTAAGAAGGGTATATCATGGACCTTTTAAGCATGATTTGTTTGGATGGATATAAAAATATTAGATGACCTTGAGTTTTTTTTTAAGAAAATTATAACATGTTTCCCTCTTGGTAAGTGTGTTGCACATGGACCCTATTTAGTAAAATAAGAAGCCTTCGCACCTCATTTATCATATGGAGTAGGTTCCAAGGAGGATCAAGAGAGTTAGACAACATATTAGTAATAAAGAGGGAATCCCCCTCTATTATGACATCTTTGCATTTCAAATCAATCAATATTTTAATCCCCTTATAAGTTATCCATGCATCAACCAAATTATTATATTGATTATCCAATGGCTTTGCAATAGCACCAACAATTAGTCCTCTATCATTTATCATAATCTCTCCTATCCCCAACCTTCCCAGGTTTCTCTTAGAGGTGCCATAAAAGTTAAGTAACCCAGAGATGAATGTTGGAGATTGAGCACACTAAAGTCATGATTTTAGATTCTCTATTCAAGAAACAACATTCCCCTGCATATTTCTTCAGAGAAGCATACCCGTACTTGGTAAAATTTCTAAAACGTGATCGCACTTCTGCATGCCAACGCATTTCAATAGTTGTTTGGTAGTTTTCCAATTTTGGGTGTTTGTTTGGAGTTTGGCTTGTTGCATTCAATGTTGTTTATTGTTTTAACATATTGTAACCATCTGGAGGTTGTATATTCCTTCTGGTATGGTGTGATGTGCATTAGTCCAAGGATTTGTTAGTGGTTTGTAACAAATTTGTCAATTTTGGGTTGAAGTCATAAGTGTGAGAATATTTCTCAACTTACCTATTTGTACACTTCTGATTTTAGTTCTGATCAGAAGGTCTATATATTGTAATGTCTGGGATTCAATAAAAAATCAATGAGCATTTCTCATTGTGGTATCAGAGCTAGTCAGGTCTTTTGGTTGGAGATATCCTATGGAGTGTTTGTAAGATTTTATTAAGATTTTGCACATTACCTCAAGGTTCCTTACTAGTTTTTAGCATCATGGCTAATAACACCAACTCATTACCAATTCTAGAATTCAATGGTGAAGACTATGAGTGTTGGGCCATAAAAATGAAGACCTTACTCATTGGAAAAGTATGTTAGGATATAATTGAATATGGATATACTGAGCCTAATGATTGGAATATTGTACCATCTGGTGATAGACAAGCAAAAAGAGAAGCACACAAGAAAAATAGCTTTGCTCTCTACCACATCCAAACAACATTGGATAAGAACCTCTTTTCTAGAATTGCTAGTTGTACAACAACTAAGGATGCTTGGAAAGCTTTGAAGGATGGCTTCCAAGGCAATGATCAAGTGAAGCAAGTCAAATTGCAAACTCTCAAGAGGGAGTTTGAGAATTTGAGAATGAAGGAAGATGAAAATGTGGGAGAATATTATGTGAGAGTAAAAGCTTGTGTGGAAAATATGAAGTCTCTTGGTGAAGAGGTGAACAATGAAGTCATGGTGAAGAAAGTGTTGAGAACACTTCTTCCAAAGTGGAATCATGTAGCTATCATAATTGAAGAGAGTAAAAATCTCACTACTCTTAATTATGATCAGCTCATTGGCTCTTTAACATCCCATGAAGAAAGGCTATCTTCATCTTCAAATGTTGGTGGAGTTGAAGAAAAAGCCTTTACATCCAAAGAAGGTGAATCTAGTTCAAGAGGCCAAGGAAGAGGCCAAGGTAGAGGGAGAGGTAGATCTCCTTCAAGAGGAAGAGGTAGAGGAAGAAGAGGTGGCTTCCAAGGAAGAGGAGGTGCTCAAGGAAGAGGAAGAGGTGACAAGAGTGACAAGCAATGTTACTATTGTAACAAATTTGGACACTTTGAACAAGAGTGTAGATTGAAGGCATCCCATGAAGGAAGGAGTAGTGCACACTATGGAGAGGAGGAAGACTCCTCAATTTTATTTTTGTCATATGACAAATCAAATCAGAATTTGAATGAGACATGGCTCCTAGATATTGGTTGTTCCAACCACATGACCGACAAGGGGGAGTTTTTTTCCACAATGGACAATTCCTACAAGTCCAAGATCAAGCTTGGAGATGATAAAGCATTACAATTTGAAGGTAAAGGAGCTATGGAGGTGCACACTAATGAAGGTAAAAAGAAGGTGAATGATATATACTACACTCCAAATCTAAAACATAATTTTTTGAGTGTTGTTCAAATCATGGAAAAGAATTATAAGCTTATTTTTTAAGATAGCAAGTGTGTCATCTATTATAAGAATCATGGGTATATGCTTGTCACCACTATTCCTATGGCTAAGAATATATTGTTTCCTCTAAATTTTAGAGCACAAGGAGCTAAGTTTGCAAATGTTTCCATTGATAACAAGAGTTGGTTGTGGCACTTAAGATCTGGGTATTTGAATTTCCCAAGTTTAAAATTGATGGTATCTCAAGAAATGGTGTATGGGCTACCCAAGGTTGAAGATCAAAAAGGTGTGTGTGAAGGATGTGCTTTGGGAAAGCACTCAAGAATGAGTTTTCCAAGAGGAAAAGCATGGAGAGCCTCCTATCCTCTTCAATTGGTGCATTAGAATATTTGTGGGCCAATGCAAACACAAATTTTGGGTAAGAATTCATACTTCCTCACTTTCAAAGATGATTTTTCAAGAATGTGTTGGGTCTATTTTTTGAAAGCAAATTATGAGGTATTTGCTTTTTTTAAATATTTCAAGAATCATGTTGAAAAGCAAAGTGGGCACTATATAAAATGCTTAAGAGCTGATAGAGAAGGAGAATTTTGTTCAAATGAATTCTTGCAATTTTGTAAATATTGTGGTGTTAAAAGGCAACTCACTGTTTCCTATACTCTACAAAAAAATGGTGCAGTTGAACGTAAAAATAGAACAGTTGTAAACATGGCAAAGAGTGTGCTACAAAAAAATAAATTAAGTAATATGTATTGGGTTGAAGCTGTTAGGACAGCCATATATATTTTGAATAGAAGTCCAACTTCTAGCTTGGATGGAATAACTCCATATGAAGCATGGTATGCAAAGAAATCAAATGTAACTCATTTCAAAACTTTTGGTTGTTTGTCTTATATACATATTCCAAAAGAACATAGAAGGAAACTTGATCTAAAAAGTGAAGCATGCATTTTTATTGGGTATTGTGAAAATAACAAAGCCTATAGGCTCTATAATCCAAAAAATCATAAGATTTTTGTATCAAGAGATATAATTTTTTATGAATGGGGAGTTTATGGTCATCAAAAAGGCCATATTGATAAGTCAAAATCTGTTTTGAATGGTGGTATTATTGATGTTATTTATGAAGAGGAACCCACTAATGTTTTAGTTCCAAGTGCTACTAATCCACCAAGTAGCCCCTCATCTAGTTCTTCAGTTTCAAGTGCAATTCCAAGTCCACCAGGGAAGGTATGAAGCTTAAGTGATATTTATCTAAGTACTATTCAAATATATGAAGAGAACCCAAGAGGTGAGACAATAAATTTTACTTTATTTTCACAAGCTAATAAAGTTGTGGGCTCTAAATGGGTCTAAAAAATAAAATATAATAGTGATGGAAGTATTGAGAGGCACAAAGTAAGGCTTGTTGCCAAGGGGTTCACACAAAGGTATGACATTGATTATGAGGAGACTTTTGCTCTAGTTGCAAGACAAGAAACAATGAGGATGGTTCTTTCTATTGCTGCCCATAAAGGATGGAAGGTACATCATTTAGATGTAAAGAGTGTATTATTGAATGGCTATCTTGATGAAGAGGTTTATGTGCAACAACCTAAAGGATTTGAAGTGCACGGTAAGGATAATCATGTGTATAGATTGAATAAGGCCTTGTATGGTCTTAAGCAACCTCCAAAATCTTGGTATTCAAGGATTGTCGGTTAGTTTCATCAATATGGCTTCATGAGAAGCAAGAGTGAGCCAACCTTATACTACAAGAAGAAAGATAATGATATTCTCCTTGTTTGTATCTAGGTGGATGATTTGATTTACTTGGGTAGTAACTCAAAGATGAATGATGATTTCAAAGATGCAATGATGCAAGAGTTTGAAATGAAATATTTAGACTTGATGCATTATTTTCTTGGTATGGAGGTGTATCAACAAAATTATAAAATCTTCATTTGTCAAATTAAATATGCCAATGATATGTTGAAAAAAATTGGCATGGAGAATTGTAAACCTTTTGCAACACTAATAGCTCATGGTGAGTTGTTGAGTAAATATGATGAAACTAAAAAAGTTGATGTGACCACATATAGAAGCATTGTTGGGAGTTTGATATTTCTCACCAACACTAGACCAAACATTGCATGTGTTGTCTCACATGTATCAAGGTATATGAGTGACCCTTCTAAATTACATATGAAAGCAACAAAAATAATACTGAGGTATGTAAAAGGTACAACTGATTTTGGCTTTCATTATTGTAAAAATGATGATATAAAACTTGTTGGATTTAGTGATTCAGATTAGGGAAGTAATATAGATGACATAAAATCTACATCAAGTAATTATTTCAATCTTGGGTTTGGTTTGATTACATGGTCTTCAAAGAAACAAATTATTGTTTTTCTTTCTTCTACAGAGGTTGAATACATTGCAATCACAAGTGCTAGTTCTCAAGCATTATGGTTGAGAAAATTCCTTGAAGAAATTGGAGAAAAATAATATGGTCCTACTACTTTGTATTGTGACAACATGAGTGTTATACATTTAGCAAAGAACCCAATTCATCACAGCAGGTCAAAACATTTTGACATGAAGTATCACTTCATCCGAGACATGGTTGAGAAGAAGGTCATTGAGTTGAATCATTACAATATTTAAGATAAAATTTTTAATTTGTTTACCAAGGGAATAGTCAAAACTCAATTTTTGAAGCTAAAGAACTTCCTGTTCAGTCCCCTCACCTTCAAGGGGGAGAATGTTGGATATTGATCACACTAAAGTCGTGATTTTAGCTTCTCTATTCAAGAAACGGTATTCCCTTGCATATTTCATCATAGAAGCATACCCGTACTTGGCAAAATTTTTGAAAGGTGATCGTACTTCTGCACACTGACACATTTCAATAGTTGTTTGGCAGTTTTCAAGTTTTGGGTGTTTATTTGGAGTTTGGCTTGTTGCAATCAATGGAGTTTTGGTTTGTAACAGATTTTTCAATTCTGGATTGAAGTCATAACTGTGAGAATATTTCTCAACTTACCTGTTTTTACACTTCTGATTTTAGTTTTGATCAGAAGGTCTATATATTGTAATTCTTGGGATTCAATTAAAAATTAATGAGCATTTCTCAAGGGGGGCTTCCATTTGGTCTCCTCTCTAGTCCTACTTTGGCTAGACTTGATCCTATAATTTCCCCTTGTAAATCCCTAGTAATCTTCCATGTGGGCTTCCCTCTAGGAAACAGATTCCCCTAAGAAGTCCATCACACTTACATTTTCCTGTATACTACCAAAAATCCTTTCTACCACCCTACAAACCACTCTTTTCCTTCCCTCAAAAGCTTGGATAGTTATCTCCTTCCATATATGCCAACACTAGTGTTGAGAGCCCAAAATCCACATAGCAGTCAAGAATATGCTTCTAAAAAGGCTTCTTCATTGCTCCCAAGCCCAAAATCCACATAGCAGTCAAGAATATGCTTCTAAAAAGGCTTCTTCATTGCTCCCAAATACCCCTCAATGAAACAGGAGATAACTCGAGTTCTGAGGTAGATAGAGATCATCATAGCCCCCTTTCCTCTCCCCCATTTACATAATTAAAGTTAATATTAATCCAGCCCTTAGATGAGGTCCTTATATCTAGATAATCCCTCACCAGAAACCATCCATCTTTATAGAAATCTATTGATCTCCCATATCCAATGATCCATCTATGACCTTTCTCGATGAGAAATATTGCTTTACCAATTCTTTTCCATATGATTTGAACCCACTCTATCTCTTCATTTTGGAACACTTTTCAACCAAGTTTAACCAAAAAACAATATTCATTTTTTTAACATCCCTAAAACCAAGACCCCCTTTGGGTTTTCCTAGCATAAATTTGCTCCAAAAGACTAAATGAAATCTTCTCTTCTCCTCCGTACTGTCCACAAGAATCTTTTTTAAATGCCCTCAATCCTTTCAATTCTTGCATCTTATGACACCCTATTATTACTAAAATTTTCAATATACAATGACCCATGAAGATTTCATCCTTATCTTCTTTAATCATACATGATTGAGGAAAATGAAATATTTAACAAATTTCTTGTGCCTGGTATATATTGGACATACCTTTTATGTTTTATAAGCGCATTAGTAATCCCAAACAGTATGTAAGGTTGTCCTAAGCGACAGGAGAGAGAGAACTTGCTATTCTTCCTGGGATATTAGTTAACCATCTTCCCGATTTGTTTAAGATTTTGTTTATTAATAATATTACTTATGTAAAATCGAACACTGTTTTTGAAAAGGCTCAAATTTTTATCTCATTAAAATAAGTACCTCGAACTCGCCATTCGTTACCTGCAACACTCATCAGATGTATTTGAGTTTAATATACTATTTTTAATTTGTACACAAGCCAATCAAGTACTTGATATCAACGTTTATGATTATTTTATTTCAGTAATGTTGAAATATGGCCGGCTTAGGCCGACATAAGGATACTGTTATGCTTTTGTAAAACAAGTGTCATCCTGCCATTCGTACTGATTTCAAATTTTTAATATATTTTTAAAACTTTCTTATTCATTCTATCATATTTAAATCACATGAAGAGGGCCACACAATGAAAAGGATCGCCTTTAGGTATATGCTTTATTCACATACCACCAATGATTGGCTTCCCCAAGTAGAACATTTTGTTAAATGTGAGTTGTATGATTTGATTTGTGAATAAATTAATGTATTTAGCAGATTGGTATTTGTATGATTTTACATCTAAAAGGTCTCAAAATATCAATATCACCTTGCCATTCCACATGGAAATGCTTCAACATATAAAAAATATACAATTAGTTGTCAAAGTTAAAGCAAATAGAGTTTAATTCAGAATAAAACGGCAGTTAGAAGTGTACATGGGTGGCATGACAAAAAATTAAAAATCTAATAACTGGAAACAAAAGTTAGATGGTAAAGAATTGCAGTATAAAACTAATGCAACAAAAGAAATATATATACCTTAGATCGCTTAACATATTTAATTTTTATTCCTTTGTTTTATATTTGAATAATGAGAAGCAATAAAAGACAAGTAATAAACAACAAGCACAAAGTGTAGAACAATATTATTTAAAAAACTATAATAGTTAACAAACTTATATTTAAACATTAAGAAAAACATGACGAGGATTTGAAGGACGGATGATGTACAAAGAGTTTAAAAAAGTCCATTGTCTTGTATTAGTATAAAAAACCATGTTTATATATATATTATTTGTTTGATAAGAGAGTTGGTTACAATCACACTATTTTTAGTAGTTGGTAAGGAAAGGGTTCAAACCACACGAGCTTCATCCACCAAACTTATTCCACCTCAGGCTTGATCAGACTACTACCTTTGCAACAAGCTTCCCTCAAAGTTTGAACAAACTTATTCCACCTCAGGCTTGATCAGACTACTACCTTTGCAACAGGCTTCCCTCAAAGTTTGAACATGGGTCTTTTCTTGGTAAGTGCCCAAGGAAGGGTTCAAGCTTGATCAAACTACTACCTTTGTAATAGGTTTCCCTCAAAGTTTGAACATGGGTCTTTTCTTGGTAAGTTCCCAAGGAAGGGTTCAAGCTTGATCAGACTACTACCTTTGCAACAGGTTTCCCTCAAAGTTTGAACATGGGTCTTTTCTTGGTAAGTGCCCAAGGGAAGGGTTCAAACCACACGAGCTGCATCCACCAAACTTGTTGTTTTATACTCAGATTTTATCAAACTACTACCTTTGCAACAGGCTTCTCTCAAGGTTTGAACATGGGTCTTTTCTTGGTAAGTGCCCAACCAAACTAGCACTTGCCCTTGGCATAGTTTATTATTTTATATATTATTAGATATTTAATAGAATATAATAAATTTATTAAGGTCTTGTATTTGTGTTTTGTTTTGTCTTGCAGAGGTTCAATGTTTAAACTGAGGCTTGTGAGACCGTGTTAAATTCCCTATTGATAAGCTTAGCTCTTCCCCTTATAAGAGATCATAAGAAGTCATGATGGGATAGGGATGCCCAACCTCAAAATTGGTTGTAAAAGTTTCTCACACTAACCAAATCTTTAAAAAAAATTAAAACAAATTATTAATAAATTATAAAATTAATTGTATAAATAAAAAAAAAAAAAAAGAATGAAAAAGCCATTATATTAATAAAATAATGTTTAATCATACAAAAAAGGGTGGGTGAGATTAACACACCCCGTAAACCAATACATTAACCATTGTGGTTAAGAGTATACAAGAGTGTCAGAAATAGCCCACAAACTACCAATAACAACTGCCAAAACAATATTAAATATGCATTTGAAAAGAAAGAAGCCGAGAAATTACTGCCACCTGGAAGGGGAAGGAAGATGCACATGACTCATAATGCAGGGTGCATTCCCCCAATGATCCATGAGGGTATGCAAGTACTGCAGCTCCACCTATACTTTTTAACCTGTACTTGAATCTGTAACCAGCAATCAAAGAATATATCATATTTATCAGCAACAGAGAAGACAAGATGTCTGCTGAGAAAAAACAGCTCTATTCCGGGACTTCCATAGATAAAACAAGGTAGCAATTCTAAAAATATTTTAAACAACATCCAAGTTGAAGGAAAAAGCAATAGGGTCATCCAAAATAGCATGCACCCAAGTAAAATCCTCCTACATAAAAGGTCTGAAAAATTCAAGAAGCCACTCCCAAGCCGACTGAGCCCGATCACAAGACCAAAAAACATGCAGTAACTCTTCCGCTTGTCCACAAACCGGGCAAATGAGATTATGAACACCCAGATACTTGAGCCTACTGCCAACAGGTAACCGTGGTTGGTATAAATAAAATTAACAATATTTTAATAAATAACATTTTGTAAATGTTATAATAAATTACAATATTATAACATTTATAACAATTGATTTTAAACCAGACATTTTCGTAAAACCTCATCCCATAGACAAATTCAATCATACTGAACATATTGATCATATAAATTTTGCTTCGTACTATCTTTTCTGCATAAATATACATTGTCTAGAAACATGGAGTAATAAATCTACCGACTAGATATAGAATGCAGTATCACACACACTAGCCAATCTTATTACGATGAAAATAAAGAATAACCTTCCTTACAGAAGGAAAGCTGGCATGACGACAGCAATAATAACAATTTTATAACTTTTGGCTACAAACTTATGGATACCTTATGGTCAAAAGACGTCCATTTAAAACAAAGGGCACAGTATGAGACAGTAAATCTAGTGCCCATAAAAAGGGCAAGTGGTATCCCTCCTATGATGGAAGGCAATCCCTCTCAGCGAGATATCTGATCTAAATCCCATACCTTCCAGCAAGGTGCGTAGGGACTTCTCTTAGCTACGAAGATGCAAGGACGACACCATAATCATCAAGGACACCGTCATGGATCCCATGGGATGGCAATGGCTTCTCCCATGCACCACCACAACATGGTGCACAGTGTTGAAGAACAAGATTATGTTTCTTCTTCTTATGAAAACTCTCGTGTCACTAAGATTGACATTGAAGCCCCCCTTAAAGTGGATTCTAAAACTGGTGGGAATATCTTCAAAGACCCTACAATTTACAAAAAGGTATTCTAATTCATATATATATAATTAAGTAAATTAAAACGGTATAACATTTAGTATAACAGTTTCACTATGTTGTTTGTTTAACATAATTTAAATTTAAATCTGATCTTTAGAATTAAAAATTTCAATGGATTAAAGTCGTGCGGTTTGATATGTATATATGAATTCTTATTGTGTATTGGTTTTAGCCATGGGTCTGACTATAGAGGAATGCCAATAATTGTGTAGGGTATGGCCGAGCTTTTGTCAACCTTTATCTTGGTATTCGCTGGGTGTGGTGGAATCATGGTCGAAGCCCGGGACAAAGTGTTAACCCATTTTGGAGTTGCTGCTGTTTTTGCACTGACTGTGATGGCAATGCTCTACGCTGTGGGGCATATCTCTGGTGCTCAAATGAATCCTGCCGTCAGTATTGCCTTCGCCACTGTTAGAATCCTTCCTTTCAAGGAGGTAAATTCAATCCCCAGAAGCACCATCATGGTGTTTGAATAGTGACTGCTTAAACCTTTTAGTATGTCCTTGCTGTTATGCATATTACTCATGATGGTTGATCTTTTAAACTTCTCAAAGGTCTAAGCTCAAATTCTTTGTTAATGGGTGGTAGTAAAATTATTATTTTCAAAATAATATCTTTTTATAGTAAAATTTTGTTCATTATTAATACTTGGTTCTTGTGATGGTTGCAGCTGCCTGTTTATCTAGTGGCTCAGATAATGGGAGCCACACTGGCTTCAACTGCTCTCAAAAACACCATTGGAAATGAAGTTTCACTCGATGTTGCCGTCAATGTTTCTAGTGGAAACCAATTCGAATCACTGTTTTTTGAATTCATAATGACCTTCATCTTCTTGCTAGTTTTGTCTGCAATGGCCACAGATCCAAAAGCAGTAAGTTAAAAACATTGCAATTATATTATTTCTACCACTTTACCAATTGTAACTTTATTTATCCAACCAATAATATAATTGCTCATTTTTGCAGCCTGGTGCACTGATAGGGGTTGCTGTGGGTGGCACAATTGGATTTTGTGCTTTATTTGGAGGGTATGTGTGGATCAATTTATAATTATTATTTTTGGGTGCCTTGTTTGAAATCGAATAACACTAATGAAAGTTTAACGTTTAATGATCAGGCCTATCTCAGGGGCTTCCCTGAATCCAGCAAGATCTTTGGGGCCAGCACTGGTAACAGGCAAATATACAGATCTGTGGGTATATATTGCTGGACCTATTTTGGGTGGCATCTGTGGAGCTTGGGCTTATAGAGGCATTCGTCTTTACGATTAGTGAGTCTTAGGTTAAGTCTGCGGTGTAAAATTATTTTTAATATTTATAAAATTATATGAAATAATATGGTAACATTAAATAATATAGCAGTATAAGTTATTTTCTGCTAGAGTGCTATCTAATATCTTGTGGACGGTGATTTTTTTCATCGAAATTAGATAGAAAAATATAACACAAAAAGTTACTCTCTGAAATCTCGACATATTAATTCAAATTTGTAATTATTCTTATTCTTCCTATGTAACCTATTGCATATTTGTAGAATGTTTGCGTTCAGCTCGGAGAATAAATTATGCGCATTACTACTTTTTGAGGATGAGTTATTTGAAAGAGGCCTTTTTTTTCTCCCTTCTTTCTTATTATCTTTATTATCGCTCATCTTTTGTACTTCAATTTATAATAGAATTGTTTGGACTCTTTATCGATGGGATTAGTGATTTTCTCAAAACCAAATTGCTGGTCTTATTGGCAGCAATGCAGGGCAAGCTATCGTAGAGGCAAAATATAATTAAAATTTAAATTTAATCATAATATTATATAATATTATTGGTTTATTATATAAATTTAATTTATTGTTAATATTTTTTTTTTTTTTAATGTTGGTCGTTTCATCATTAAAGTACATGATTACATTAAGCGGTCGGGTAGATAAACACACCTCCAGTAAAGTCCCTATTAACTATTACATAGCATATCCGCAACATATAATTAAAATTAAAATTTAATCATAATATTATATAATATTATTGTTTTCTTATATAATTTTAATTTATTGTAAATATTATTATTTTAAAATTATTTAAATAAAAATTTTAAAAGATATGTGCTGTTTTATTTAATATTAACATTTTTCTTTAAAAAAATTCAAAGAATTACTCGTATGGACTACAATTTGATATAAAAAAATATATTTTAAATAACATATTTTATATATAATGTTATATTACTTAAAAAATAGTATTCAATGTTAGAGTGTCAATAAACTTATAGTTGATATTTATAGGAGTTAGAATGCTGAATCCATATAACACCACTTGAACCATTAATAACATCATTATATGTTTTTTAAATGATTTGAAAAGTAGGGTTTTGAAAGGGTTGCCTTTTCCCTTTATGTTAGTATATTGTTATGAATTTGATATTTGGATTATTGATGTAAATATCATTAGTTTTTTATTAAATATATATTAAAAATATATAGTAAATATATTTTAAAAGGTTAAGTACTTTTCTGTATGAACTTTGAGAAGAGGGAAAGTGAAAGAACTTTTCAAGGTTCACTAACATTGAGAGTATATCAATCTCCTCTTGGTCTATTATGCTTGGAGGATTCACTTGCACATACCTTTTACTCCTTCAAATTTAAACTTTGGACCTTTTATTTAAAGTATCCAAGCATTCACATCCATCCTAATCTCTTTGTAAGAATTTTTTTATAACTTTTACTACAATTTTTAATGTTAAAATTGTTAAATTACTAAAAATCATATTAAGTGATTGAACTCAATTAATAAATAGATCAACTAATATATTTTTACTTTTGTAATTTTATATGGTATGTTATTGAATGGTATAATCTTATTCCTTAAATGAAGTGAATAATTTCACACTATAATCCAAGGTTCAAATACCATGGTTGAGTCTTAATATTTGTCAAATGGTATGAGTTGTTAAATGACTCAAATTTTAAGGAGGAGATCCAAGTTACAATCTTGCCAAGAAATACAAGAATAATTTCCAAGATGTAATATCATTGTGATTTTCAAATAAATATGGTCACAATTTAATACATGTGTGAACCATTTCAATCCATGTTATCAATTTAAAAAAGAGGACAGAGCAAAAATAGCACTAATCAAAGGTATAAATAGTCATGATATAAAAAGGGATAATATAACTATTTGGTCAATGGATCTATAATGAAAACTTAAGTTACAATATGATTTAAAAAAAAAACAATGAGAAAACATGAAAACTAATCTTATAAGTGAAAAGGATTTGTAAAATTGACTATCATATATTGGATTTCATAATACTTTCTAGAAATAAATAAAATAAACACATTACCTAAAAATAAATAACTCATAGACAAAACATAATGCAATGTGAAGTGTGTCCATAGACACCACATTATTATCACTAAAAGGAAATAATAACACTAATATATAATAGAATGGTTAATCCCAAGAAGTATAAATACCCAAATACAAGTGACTTTTAGATCGTGGTTAAAGAACTAATTTTAAGGTTAAACAATAAAATATTATAATAAATAACACTCTAACAAATAATAGAATGGTTTATCTCAAGAAGTATAAATACCCAAATACAAGTGAATTTTAGATCAAGGTTAAAGAACTAACTTTAAGGTTAAACAATAAGATATTATAATAAACCTGCCTATACAATGCATATAAATATCCAAAGAACTACACTATTAATATAATATAAATATTGGTCCTAAACTCAAGTGAAGCTTAACACCACATATTTCAACATCCACCTTAATCTAAAAAAGGAACATGATGAGAGACACTTGTTAGTCATGCACTCTTAAGGCATATTCTCTTACTCTAAGATGCTCCTCCACTGCACAAAATCACCTCCATTATGACCTTCGTTAAGATATCCACTTTTTGCTCCTTTGACAATACATAAACTAGATGAAGCACCCCATGTGCATAAATTCATCACATATAGTGCATCCAAATATTAATATACTTGGTAATTTAATAAAACATTAGATTGTGGATAAGTTTAATGGAACTCTAATTGTCACAATGAAGAGTTGAAGGAAATTTTTGAGGTATATCCACTTGATCTAGAATTAAAAGCATCCATAAAAGGTGCTTGTTAGCGGCATTGGTGTCACAATATTTAAAATTCATAGAATACTAATATATAGCATATTTTCATCTTTAATACCAAAATACCAAGCTAGAACCAAGATAAAATATAAACCCTATAATGGATCATTGCTTAACCAAACCACCAACCCAATTTGCATCAACAAATCCTATCAAAATCAAACATGATCCAAATGAGTAATGGTATATACTAACAATATACCAAAGGATACACTATGTCATTGTCTAATGACACTCATAGTGTGCTTACATGTACTTTGAACAATAATTAATAGTGAAAAACATAAGCTTATACTGAGAGGGGGGTGAACAATATAAGACCACTTTTTAATTTTTTTTTCCAATAAATATTATGCAATTTATAAATAGAAATATCAATAGCAGTAATCAAAGCAATGCACAAATCACCACACACAATAAAGACACCAATTTAGCGTGGTTCACCCAATGTGGGCTACTTCACGGAGAAAATGTTTCACTAAAATTTTCTCAACAAATCTCTTGGGAATTCTTTCCCTATTACAAATTTTATGGACCTCTATCCAAAGGAGACACCAATCCCCTAATCAAGTTCATGGATCTCTATCCATAAGAGAAATCCTTCTCCTCTGCTCTAGCCGATGATCTTCTATAAGAATTGCTACCTCCACTTCACTGGCTTAATGGATATCTATCCACTAAAGACTCCTATCCTTACTCAAAAGACCTATCCTCACTACCGTGGCTAATGGATCTCTATCCACTAGAGACTATCATTCTCTATACTCTGTCACCTCCAAAGCTTGCTATTAGATCTGTCTCAAATCTATATTAAACATAGTCCTTCGATTCAGCACAAATCTGCTCAATATCTATCTCTAGTCTGGCACAAACCTATTCTTAAATTTGCACCAAAATTTGTCTTCAAATCTGTACTAAACACAATCCTTCGGTATAGCACAATTTTTTCCTCAATTCCTATCCTCAATCCTTAACACAAAGCTTGACTTAATCACAAATTAACTCTGCTAGATCTAACCCAAAACTTAACCCAAGGTTTGAATAAATCAATCAATTCTAATCTCAAGTCTTCTCAAAGACTTGCCTCAACTTTATCCACAAGTCCTCTTAAGGACTTATTCAATCTACTCTCAATCTCTGTCTTCAAATCTATATTGTAAGCTTCCACAAAAGCTCACATCAATATGTCCACAAGTCTTCTCAAAGACTTATCTCAAATCTTCTCAACAAGTTCTCACTAGAACTTTTCCAATCTACTCAACAAGTTCTCACTAGAACTTGTCCAATTTGCTCAACAAGTCTTCACAAAGACTTATTACAAATTTTCTCAACAAGTCCTCACTAGAACTTACCCAATATCATAGAAACATATAGAGAATTATTAGAGACTCAATATGCTTCACACTCACCACAATGCTCAATCACTTTCAATCTCTTTTTTTAACACAAAAACATATAGAGAATTTTTAGAGACTCAATATGTTTCACACTCACAAAAACTCAACCTCTTTCTCAAATCAATTCAAAATATGGAACAATTTGTTTCACAGAACTAGAACTATCACTTCAACACTTCCACTTGACTAGGCTTAATCAACTCTATTCAACCAATCACTCGATGAAAAAATCCTTGCTCACAAACCCTAGTCCAAGCTTATGAACACTCACTCAATTATTTCCAATCAATGCTTATCAAACAATCTCATATAACAATGATACTAATGTTATTTCACAAACCCTAGTCCAAGATAGTTCACAACTTCACATAAAAATGATACTCATGTTCTTTCACAAACCCTAATCATTCAATGTTTTCAACAATGCTTATCAAACAAGGTTTCTAGAATCAATTTTCATTCCAGAAAAAAACAAACTCAACAATGCTTATCAAACAACCCTTTTCACTCCAACTTAGCATTCACAACATCCAACAATTACTCTCAAGGAATATGTGCCCATACCTTTTGTTTGATGAATAAAATAACCTCACAACTTATCTTAAACACAATTTTCTTCTTTGCTTTCAATGGTTAGATGATAAAATATCACACTAACACTCTCTCAGAAATATTTCTTAATTACAAAAATAATCAAACTTAAATACACCTTCTTACTCCTTATAAATTAGAAATCATCAAAGCACACATAAAAATATTAATTACTCAATTACTCCTTATAATCTACAATCTTTAATTAACAACCTGCAAAAATCAAACCCTCAAAAATAATAGAGTCTATCCTTTTATCTCCCTCAAATGCTCAAAAACACCAATTTAATAATGCAAAAATTTATTTTATAAAGCTCCAAAAATTTTATTTAAATCTAACCTTAGCAAATTCTAGTTATCACATACAACCTTGGCAAATTGAGCGCATACCTCATAAATTCCATGCAAAAGGGCCTCGACAGGTTTCGACCTCGATACCACTCCCCAACCGAGCACCTTAGTGAGGCGCTAGACCACCACATGGGCTACATGCCTCAATACAAAGGAAAAGGCTTATGTCTTTCCTTTGTATTGCTCCCAATGTGTGCCACTTCAAAAACAAAACACCTTCTGCCTTGAAAAAATGCAACCCGCAGGACTTTATCCCTGCACCTCACGTGAGCAACGAATTGGTGCCTCCCTCATTGCCAACTGCGCTACCGAGCACTTCAGGGTAGAAACCAACACCCCCTTCCCTTTGTCTTCTTCCTCACACACCTTTTGAAAAGCACACAATCTCACTTTATACGATGCGCACAAAAATATCAACAAAAGCATAGATCATTGATGATTTTTTAAAGCCTTAGGGCTTCCCTCCTTTATATGCATTGGAAAGAGTCTTCAACAACATTGGCGAGAATAATTAGAAAAATTGAATTATTAATTTTATAACCTGTATACCCCTAGCTTTAGGGTTAGGTTAATTAAATTATAAATTAACTTATAATTAAATCATAATTAATTTAATAACTTAAAAAGTTAATTAAATTAATTTATAAATTAAATTATAATAAAACTATTATATTAATTTATAATAAATTGACTCTTTGCACTTTTAATATTATAATAAAATATTATGATATTATTTTTCGTAGACCTCCTTATAGCTCTTTAGACTTCATATGACCACCTGGAACCAGATTTCCTTTTGCACTTTTTGCAGAACCTGAAACTGATGTTGCCCCCTAAAACTGCCATTGATTGGTGCTGAAAGCTTGACATCAATGACAACAACACTTGCTCAAATTTCCAACAAATAGTAAATGAAATATCTGATCAAATATGTATAAGATAGAGAAGATCCCAAACAAGCAACCAATACAAAGTAGAATTTGTAGACATGGGAAATTGATCCATCCAAATGAGTCACTTTTCCTTAGGATCCCTAAGGAAGGTATCCAAAATTTTCAAGTTGGACCCTTTCTTTCCCTCTTGTTTTATCTATTTTAGTTGGCTTTACTGAATTTAACAATCGCTTTCACTTTTGAATGGTCATCCAAAAGGACCAAGGGGGCTTGACTACTAAGCCTCCAAGCTCAATCACATAGCGGCCTAAGCAAGCCCCCAAATACTGATCAATTTTTCCAAGGGTTTTGAAGCTATTTTATAGCTTTGAATTTGGTTGATATATCTAGATGCAAGTTTAAAGTTAGGATCAACCACCAGATTAAGTGTTTTATTAGATATTTAGGCTATTTTTTGAGTATATTTAATTCATTTTTATTTTAGATTTAGATCACAAAATATATATATATATGGCTTTATTTCTAGGAATCAATAAAAAAAGCATGTAGTTTTGTATCTTAGGGTAATTTTGTTTCTGGATTCTCTTAAAACCCTTGTTGAAAAGGAAAATATTTATTTATTTATAAAATCTACGTTTAGTTATCATTGAAATCAAAATCATTCTAGGATAGTTTTTATTTGCTTGCATTACTATTTGCCCTACATCATTCTTTAAATTTTCATAGATTAAATCTTAGTGAGATCAAAAATAGGTTATTTTTTCAATCATTGCATAAAATAATTCCACTGCAAACTTGGAGTGAGTCCTTAAACCATTTCTTGTGAACCCTTCAATCCCTTAAGCCCCTAATTTTAGAGGTAATAACATACCCTTTTGGTCATCTCAGCTCCCAATGGATCCAACCAAGAATCATAAGTTGTAGGGTAGTTTCCCCCTCTATATATTTGATGAAATTGACATGAAATACATACTTAGTGGGAAGTCAAATCATGAAGGAGAATATTAAATACCTCAAAAATTTCAAATTATTGAGAAGAAAGCCCTATTTGAAGTTTGAATTCAACAAGAAGGTTTAAGGAGAACTTAAATAGAAGAAACCTACCAAATCCAATAAAATTTGGAGATTACATTTCATAGCTAAGGAGGCACATTTCGAAGATATGCATTTGTTGGATTCACAGCAAAATACTGAAAGGGTTCTTGAAGAACAACATTTTAGTAGATAAATTGTCTACTAGAAGGCAGTAATAAAGACAACATTACTAGCAGTAGAATTTTAGAAGTTCAAGGCTACATCCTGAAGGAGAAGTTGAATCCATCTACTATAGTTTCAAGAAAAGAAACCAGAAGGGTTCATAGCTATAAGCAACCACCATTCCAGATAGATACTTTGTGAATCAAATCATCAAGATATTCATCTTCAAAGGATACCAAAGATAAGCATTTAAGGTGCAAAAGGATTCATTACTTAAACATTTATTTGTATTAATACTTGGGTTCATTAAGCATTCCAAAATAAAAGGTTACATCTTAAGTCCTCAATGGAAGTGCAGAAGATAGTTTTTGATAAAGGTTATTACCTGCATATTAATAGGAGTTAGATACATTCTTCTTATCATCTACTTACATAAAACGGATAACATTAAGTTGCAAAATTTATTGTGCATTCTTTAAGAGTTAGTATTAGTGCATATTGCAAAGTTCCTTAAGGATTAATAAGGTGATTTGAGTTGCACTATATTAGTTTCTCTTAAAGCATATTAGAAGTGCACTAAATTTTACAGTGAAGGTTAGTGCAAAGATTAATCTCTCCAGCATATTGCTTATATTAGCTTGGATTCATTGTTACTAAACTATCAAAGTGAAAAACGAGATTCTAGTTTTGTATAAAAGAGAGGCAACAATACATTGCTCTCAATAGAAAAGAGCAAGTAGTAGCCATATCCAAGAATCCAAAGGAAAGCTTCATATTATCTTACATAAGTTCTCAAGTTATACAACAAGGAGCAAATCTATCAATACAACATTGAAGTCATTAAATCACATAAATAACATCAAAAGAGACAAGAAGCACACTTAGCTTTCGTGCAAAATAGAATCTATTATTCATACTATATTGGAGCACCATAATACCTCTAAAAGAGGTCAGATTATCAAGTGTATTGAAAACACTAACACTATAGAAATCATGTGTCTACTCTTGGTGAAACAAGAGAGGTAGAAACAGAGCGAATTCAAGGTTAACAAGCACCAGGTTTTAGGTGTCCCAAAAACACCATTCAAATCATTCAAGAAACACCCTCAAGCAAAGCCAATCTATAGTCAAATAAAAGGCATTACAATCATCATAAAGCAAGGTAGAATAATACCTTTAAAATCTACGTATAAACCAAGGGAAAGCTACAAAACTTTGTAAGGGAAGGCCATAAAAAGTTACCTCATTCAAGCACCTAATAGTCAGAAAATAAGAGATCCATCAAAGCATCCAAAAGCTATAATAAAAAGGCACCATCTCATCCACCAAGAAGCTACGTCGTAGCCAATGTTGGAAGGAGATCATCACTAGAGGTGCAAGCTAGCATTCACTGACAAAGTGTTGGAGAAAAGAAGTGAACAACTTGTATTCGTTGGAGGAGTTATAGGGTTTCAAGAATGATGTTGGGAGTTGAGCATGCAATTGCCACTTGGCACATATAAAAGGGATGTTACATCTTTTATGTAAGAGCCTAACAAGAATATAATGCTTGTCTTGAAGCATCCAAACACCTAGCAAAGAGTAACACCCATCTTGGAGTATTAGGAAAGGAATGCAAGCTAATAAGTAACGCTATATTCATCACAACACCTTAAACATTGAAACTAAAGGTGCAACCACCACCAATATAATTGCCACTTATCTGAAGCATGAAGAATAGCATAGTACCTCAAGGTTTCAATGTTGAAGGAGATCTATGTTAATAAATTTACATTATATACCTCTTACATATAAACACATATTTGAAACACGAACTATGAATCTGAAGTGAGGAGTGTAAGCAATATTGAAGTAGAAGCGTAGTAGTAATCAGGGCTATCGTAAACCAACACTTTCATATAAATTCCAACGCCAACCAAGCACTATATATTTTGAGAGAGAGGGAATTGAATTATCATTCCTAACCAGCCAATAGAGATGTTGAAGCATCAATCAACTCATGCTAGTGCATAATAATTACCTCTAATAAATCAATCATTTATAGGCTCATCAGTGAATTATTATTTTTAGAAGGAATTCAAACATTGATTTGGCCATAGCTATTGCATAATCATGTTGGAAGCAAATCTTAATACTTCATTAGAATCGTAAAGAACTTAGGCGAGTTTAATTCTCTCAACCATCATGCATGTAGGAGATCCATCACCGAGAGAAGTTAAGGAGAAGGTGTCAATTAGTGAAGCCACTAGCCATTAAGACCACAAGCAATTCGAAGCACAATAGGATCCACGTAAGGGAGGAGCATATTCAACGACATAAAGCAATCCATTGGAGACACGATTGAGTCTCCAGCCACATCACAAGCTACAAGCTACATACTACAAGCACTAAGGTAAATCCATTATTGCTTGCTTTTATTAAGGTAATATTGGAGTTATAAGGTGATATATTCAAACATTCTATTGCATTTGAATAACCAACATTGGTTCTGATATATTCAAACATTCTATTGCATTTGAATAACCAACATTGAACCAAGCTTTAGTAATATATCAAGCAAGCTCATTTCAAAATATTATTATTGAAAGATATTTGAAAATAAAATAAGAGATTGATAACTTTAATAAATTCAAATATTAATTTACAAATACAATTATTTAGCATTGCCATGGTGTTTGAACTTGAATGGATAGTGACTGCTTAAAGTTTTTGGTATGTGCTTGTTGTTATGTATATTACAGATGATGGTTGGTTTTTCAAACTTCTGAAACCTTTTGTTAATATGGTAGTAGATCTGGTCCAAATTCTTTGTTAACAGGGTAGTAGTAGACCTTCAATTCATATGGTAGTAGATTTGATTCAAATTCTTTGTTAAATTCATTGTTAATGAGGTAATAGGTTAAAAGTATACATCTTTCAGTTTTAAAATAAAGATTCTTTATCCTATTAACATTCAATGTAACAAGTGTGTTGAGACTGATTAGCCATTACATTTTAACCCTTTATTAAAATACACTTATAAAAAATAATTGTTTTTAAAATAATATATTTCTATAATAAAATTTAGTTTCATATTAATACCTAGTTCTTAGTTCTTGTGATTATTACAGCTGCCTATTTATCTAGTGGGAGCCACAGTGGCTTCAGCTACCCTCAGAAACACCTTTGGGCATGACGTTTCACTCGATGTTGTTGTCAATGTTTCTAGTGGAAACCTTCTTCAATCACTGCTTTGTGAATTCATAATGACATTCATCCTCTTGCTAGTTTTGTCTACAATGGCCACGGACCCAAAAGCAGTAAGTTAGAAATGTTACAATTATATTGTTTCTACCACTTTACTAATTGTAACTTTATTTATCCAACTAATAAGATAATTGCTCATTTTTGCAGCCTGGTGCACTGATAGGGGTTGTTGTGGGTGGCACAGTTAGATTTTGTGCTATATTTTGAGGGTATGTGTGGTTCAACTCTCCCCACTCCTAAGAGAAATCAAATTTCTCAAATATTTGATCTAGAAACTACCAAGGGACTCTATCATAACCCATAGACATGTCTAGTTTAATAGACATACCTCTTCGACTAGAATGTTGCATTGAGTAGATAGCCTCCTAGGCTAGACTTACCCCATCCAGAATTTTATGCCCCTCCACAAATCCTCCTTATTCTTGGGAGATTATGATATCCATAATATTCTTAAGTCTTTCATCCATTAGCTTAGTTATTATCTTGCAGGTCACATTATAGAGAGTAATCAAGCAAAAATATCCAAGGTTAGAGGTTTGTCCCACTTTAGGAATCAAAGTGAGGAATGGATGGTTCAAATCCTAAAGCACAGTTTTGTTTGAATATGATTATTTAACTACCTTGGTTAAATCCTTACCTATGACATCCTAGAAAGCCTTAAATATTTCAATTGGAAAACCATCGAGCCCTAGATATTTTCCTAATTTCATGCTAAAAACTATGCTCCTCACCTCATCCTTATCCATCAGATTAAAAAGGGCTTGATTTTTCTTGGCTGAAATAATCTAGGGGATATGTTTAAGTATCTCTTATTGTGTTGCAATATTAGGGAGAGCAAGGGCAATAAAAATATTTCCAGGGAATTTATTTTCTACTTTTTGCATACTTGGTATGGTGTCCATCACTTAATAATTGGAGTCCTCAAGGAAAGAAAAAGAATTCCTTTGTCTACTTGTCAAGGTGAAGTGATGGAAGAAACTCATGTTTTGATCCACCTCCAACAACCAAGTAGTTCTCACTATTTATTTCCATTAGATTTCCTCCTAATTTTCTATGGACTCTAATTCTTTTTTGACCAGTTCATCTTCATATTTCATGTCCTTAGTGGGTGGCTAGCTCCTCCATATTTACCAAAAAATGAATCATTTTGGACTAAAAATTATATTTACCACTTCTTTTCTAGAATTTGAAACATGATTTGACATGATGGATTTATTTGGAAAAAACATACATAGTTCTCCCATGGGAAGGGTGACCCTCCTCCCACTAGAAGGGGAATTTATCATTTAGATCCTCATTTTCTAGCCAAAAATTCTCAAAATAAAAGGTATGGGGGGTATTGTGGCTCAACTTCCATTCCAAAAGAATTAAAAAGTGATTAGAGTCAATGCAATTAAGAATCTTCATCCTGAAAGACCAACTAAGAAAGGTCTCTTCAAAAACAAAAAATATGTCAAGCGTGACTTTCCTACTTGTTGGTCCTACTTTATTTGTCCACATATATGGATACCCTACATGCTTAACATCTTTTAAATTGATCTGGTTGATTTTGGACATCATACATATATCCCCCTGGTCTAAAGAAAGATTTCCCCCTTCCTTATCCCTGAGAGCAATTTTAACATTGAAATCCCATAACACTATCCAATTCACTTTCTCTTTACTAGTTCTACTAGCTTGTAAAACTGACCATTGGTGATGTTGCTCCACAAAATTTGTAGCATCATAAAAATTTTAAACCAATAGAAGCTCCTCAAAGTTCTTACTCTTGAAGAGAAAATTGAGGATATCCCATATATAAAATTGATCTAAAGTCATCTAGAGGAGGGGGTTCCATAAATTCACCACTACCCGTAAAGCCCCTTGGAATCCAATCACCATGTGCTCAGCTAGTCTCCAAATTTTCTTAACAATGTTATCCATCCTCTAAATAGAATATCTAGTCTCTTGAAGGAGAATAAAGTTAGAATGATGATTTTTAATTAAACTCTAAACAACAATTTGATGAGATCTATAGTTTAGACCTCTTATATTCCAAGATTAGATCATCATTGGAAACTAGGATTCTAGTAAGTGTCAATATGCTTGACATTTCTCTGGTTAACTAGTTGGTCTCCCTCATTAGTCAATTTCCCTGGTTTGATTTTCTTCCTACACTTTTGGTTTGAGAGATTTTTAACATTTTATCTGCTTGTTGGATCCCAAGGTCAGGTTTCCCTTTGTCCTTATCTCTATATTTCATTGAAACATCACTATCCACCACAACCATTGCAAGGGTTTGGTTCTCTAGATCTATTAGTGCTAAGTGATCATCCCCCAAATCTAAATGCAAAGAAACATGATGGGAAGTTTTCTAAACCCTTATAGAGGAAGGTTATCCTTTTGAGGTTCATCCATTATGGTGGTCTCCTCCTCCATATCTAGTAGAGAGTTAAGAATTTCATACCTATTTATATTTATCTTTGTTGACTAGTTGGAGCATGATATCTCTCTATTTTTCTTCTTCTTTCTCTTGAGCTTCAAAACCCTCCTTAGGGGATTAATATTTGAGGCTATGGGTTGATCATCTATTTTCTTCTCAGTAAACTTGTTATTGGTGATAATTTCCTTTGGAGGGATGGGTCTCTTCATGATGCCCTCTAGGAAAAATTAGGCCATATGACTATGTTTATGGTAGATCCTACATCAAAATGTGATTGCATCATAGTCCACCTACTAGATCCATGTTAATTCCCCTATGTTAATTTCTATTTTAGCTAGGAAGGGTTGGTTGAGATTCATCTTCACATATATCCAAGCATAAACAATATAGTCTCCCCCTCAGCATTTCCCTAAAAAATCCTAAATTACACCCCAAGAAGTTACCCAATTTCTCAAAAATTGGTTCCGCCAGTGTTCCATGGGTAAGGTGTAAAGATGAACCCAAATATCCACTACAAAGGGCTCCATCCAAGGATCAAATACCAACTTTCAAGACTGAAAAAAAGGTTTAGAACACCATATACTCTCCTCCCTGACTCGAAGGCTTTGTCTCTATCTACTTGAGAAGAAAAACTCACTTTTTATTAGTCGTTTCTAATGAGAGAGATTGAGGTGTTTCAAAGGGGTCCTAAAGTTTTTGGATCTAAGAGGACATAAATCCTAAAGATGATCTCATACTGATGAACTTACAAGTTAGGTCATGATTACTTTTGTAGAGAATTTTATCCACTAGCAAGGCTTGATCTATCACTAGTTTATGATGGAGGGTTGTCTAGGGGAGATAGACATTAACCCTTGCCTAGAAATATTGTTACTCTAGCTTTTTGATCACTGCAAAGAATATAGAATGAAGGGTTGAGTGTCTAAAATAGACATCCACCTTTTCTTCTTTCCTTTTAATCGTATCTAGAAATAATCTCTTGCGGGAGTGGGTCCAAGGAGAGGCACCAAGAGGGCCTTCATTGGTAGCCATAGGCTACTCCATAGCCTACACACAACACTTCACACAAATGGGATATCTATAGAACTAAAAATCCTAGGCACCAAGGCAAAATCAGCTTTGCTCCATATCCATAATTATTGGATCTTTTACCACGGACCATGATTCTTATTAACTTGGTATTTGTAGAATGTTTACATTCAACTCAAAGAGTAAATTATGCACATAACTTTTGAGGAAGTGCTATTGCAAAGAGACTTATTTTTTCCTCTTCTTTCTCATTGTCTTTATTATTGGTTATCTTTTATACTTCAATTTACAATCAAATTGTTTGAACTCTTTATTGATGGAATTATTGATTTTATAAAACTAAATTGTTGGTCTTATATGAATCAATACATGGCAAGGTAGTCTAGAAGCAAAATATAATTAAAATATAAATTTAATTATGAAATAATATTATTTTTTTGAATAGTTTGAACATTTGGGGTATAATGGATCCACCCTTTGTCTGAATTGAACTTGAGTCTCGTTAGGAGATCTCACTACCTTTTACCATTGTGGTGTTCCTATCAGGAAATTATGATATAATTTTATTGTTTTATTATATAAATTTAATTTATTGTAGATATTATTAGTTTAAAATTATTTAAATAGAAGTTATTTTTTAATGGGTATGGGATTGAAATGGTCCCCACCCATATTACATCATCACCACATAGTGGTATTACAACAAATCTTGGATATTGTCCATATATTGTTTAGCAATATTAGAACATGGGTCTCCTCCTTGAAATATTGAGGAATCTAACTAGAGCTAATGCCACTTGATTATTTAAAAATAAGTTTTAAAAGATGTGTTTTTTTATTTAATAATAATTTTATTTCCTTTAAATTTTTTCAAAGAATTATATGGAAGAACTACAATTAAATTTTTTATTTAAAAATACATTTTAAATTATAGATTTTATATATTATGTTATATTACTTTAAAAAATATGATTCAATGTCAATGTATCAATGAACTTATGATTGATATTTATGCACAATAAAAATTTAAAATAGTGGGTTAGATTGTTGAACCACTTAATATTTATTTACACTGGGGGGTTGAATGTTGAACCACTTTCAAATATTAAGTAATGAAATAGAATAGAAGGTTAATATCCACTTCACTAAAATTAGCCACAATAACTTCACAAAGAAATGTGGTTTTCTTTTTAAAGTTATATGGGCTTGAAATAACCCCACACTTATTACATCATGACCACTTGGTGGTATTACAACAATTATGGCAATTATACATGTATTGCTAGGCAAGATTCATACTTTAATATCCTCCTTAAAAGTTTAGGAATCTGTTTGGTTTAGTTAATTCTATTTTATACAAATAAATATGTGGTTGCAAACCACAAACAAAATCATTTTCTTTTAAAATATTAATTTATTGCTATTGATTTGATGAGGAATTCTTCTACTTTATCTTCTTCAAACAAATCATGCATCTATTCCAATATTAGAATATCAGTATAATGAGCTAGAATATCATTATACATGTCACCCTCCAAAATAAAATGCTTCTCTATCTTAATTATCCCTAATGAACAAAAGTTAAATAATCTCTCCTCCCATTTTTTTTTGTTCTCTTTTATCTACCTCTTTGAGATCTAATTGGTGTGATCCACTTAAGGCCATTGGCATCTTTGGTGTCCAATTGATGTTTACTCATAATAAACTATTGGATGGTGATAATAAATAGGGTTAAATTTATAAAGACAATAGACTCTCTTTCCTTCTAACTTCATTTTTCATATAACTGCTCCAAATTAAAAATATATAGTATATGTTTTTTAAAAGGTTAAATATTTTTTCTTTTGAACTTTGACAAGAGGGAGAGTACAAGAAATTTTCAAGGTCCACTAACATTGAGAGCATATCAATATCCTCTCGATATACTATGCTTAGGAGTATCCACTTGCACATACCTTATACTCCTTTTAATTTGAATCTTGAACCTTCTATCCAAAGTATCCAACCATTCATATCCATTCTAATCACTTTGTAAAGAAAACTTATAAAAAAATTTACTACAATTTTTAATGTTAAAATTATTAAATAACGTGATTGAACTCATTTAATAGATCAATTAGTATTACAATATTTTTTATATTCTAATTATTTATAGTATGCTATTAAATTGCATAAACTCATTCCTCACATCTCAAATATTGCAAAACTCATTAAAATACTAAAAATATATTGAAGATAAATATAAGTGACCAATAGGCCATGGAAGATGTTAAAAATTTAAGTTTTGGAATAAAAAATGCATATATGTATATATATTATATGTTTAACAATAATATATACAAAATAAATATTTACTTATACTAAACTGGATATGTATATTTTTCAGTAGTTTATGTCATCAAACAATTTAAAGATAAAAAATGTAGTCTCATTCTTATATTGAAACGAGACATCAACATAGTCCTTTGATGTTGACCAACATAAACTACTATCAAATCAGTATCATCTTTCAACATTGTCATTAGGAAAAACATGCCACATCAATATTATTCTTTTGTGTTGGCACTAGTATCAACTATTACATTTTGCACCATCCTTTAACATTTAGACCAACTCTTACCATTAGTACCAACATCATCATTCAATTTTGGTGTTAATACCAACTACCAACATCAATTCCATCCTAGAGATCTAATTTTATTACAACTAGAAAACTACATGTGTAAGAGTCAATAGATAATTTATGATTATAAAATATAAAATTATGTAAGTCTAAAATAAAAGTAACAAAACATAATGACATGCATCCAAGTACTGAAGAACTTGACTTATAAGAAGGAGACTTAGGTTTAAATATTGTTAGGCAATAGATGCATAATTGCCAAAAATACCTTTTTCCCATGGGTTTGGAGCAATCAATATGAAGTGAAGATTTTTACACTATAAGCCAAGGTTCAAATCCCATGGGTGAGT
The DNA here is from genome assembly GCA_028583015.1 of Wollemia nobilis. Classification (NCBI taxonomy): domain Eukaryota; kingdom Viridiplantae; phylum Streptophyta; class Pinopsida; order Araucariales; family Araucariaceae; genus Wollemia; species Wollemia nobilis. The sequence continues at coordinate 10,062,047 of JAQPPZ010000750.1, forward strand.
CTTAATATTTTTTAAATGGTATGAGTTAAAGCAGTTAAATACCTAAAATTTTAAGGAGGCCCAAGTTAGAAGCTTGTCAAGCAATACAAGAATAAGTTGCAAGATGCTGTAATATCACCATGGTTTTGAAATAAACATGGTCACAATATAATACATGTGTGAACCATTTATGACACAGGAGCATCCAAGGCTTATGAGCAATCCCACGTCACAAAAATAAAATAAAAGAAGAAAAAAAATTGAGCACTACATTTTAATACTGAAAATTAATAAATTATATTTTTTATTTTTAAAATATAACTCTAGATTCATGGGCACCTAAGTGGAGGTTAGATTTCTACATGTTCAATTGATTTTTGCTTGGGCTATTGTACTATTAGAAGGAAGGGCATTATAGGATTTTTTTTATTTTATTTTTTTATAACTTTACCAATTTACCATCAAGAAGACTATAAATAGGGAAAATATAACTAAATGGAATAGACTATGCCTAATTAAGGGATTGAAACAACCAAATAGAGAAATGTGAGATTGGTTTGGATCCTGGAGGAGTTGATGTTGAGATTCTAACACAACCTGTTGTGTTTTTAGCACTAAACATAGGAGTCTCACGCAAGACCAATAACCATAGTAGGTTCTTAGAAGATTCTGCCATAATACGAGTAGTTGTAGTAGGTTATTTCAAGGTTTTTTAAGAGTATTTATATGATATTTTTTAAAATTATGATCAAGCTTATGAGAATTTATATCTATTTTTGTTAAAGTTTTAAACTTTCAATAAGTGAAATAAAAAAATTCTTATTGTAAATACAACCTATGTGTGAACATAATAATAAAATAAATTTAAATTATTATTCTTATCTCCAAAATTAGTTTGGTAGATTCCTGGTTGGTTATCCTTCACTAGATCAACCAACCTAGACTACATCAAAGTGGTATCAAAGTAGGTTTTAATTGCATAACGAGGAAGAGGATGACCAAGAGGTGTTAAAAACTGATAAGTATATCTAGTTGAGGTATTGTAGGGAATCACCACATGATTGGAGGTCATTGAGATGATCCAATGAAGAGTATTTCACATCGAGGATATGATTGAAAGTGAGGATGAATATACTGGTCACATAGGAACAATAAGCGAAGAAAGAATTAAAGAACTTGAATCATGGTTATTACAAGCAATTTCTAAGATTGATATCAACCCCAAATTAGATATCCAAAATTTCAATGAGATTTTGGATTCAGTGGAGTTGATAGACTTGATAATATAAATGGAGAAGTTCCTTGATTATGTATCCATAGATCTTCATAAGTGAGGTAAATTTGCATGCACATTATTGAAGGTGCATGTTGTGCTTTGGTGGGAGCATGTGCAAAGGGAAAGACAATGAAAGGGCAAGGAGAAAATACAAACTTGGGATAGAATATTTCCAACATAAAATCAAAGTTTGTACCTACTAATTATTATCTCATTTTGTTTAGAAAACTATAAAATCTCAAGCAAAAGGAATTGGGGGTAAAAGAGTAAACCAAATAATTCTACAAGTTAACCATAAGGTTGGTCATGTTAAATATGATGAGGAAAAAGTGGAAAGTTATTTCAATGACTTGATATTCACCATACAAGATGATATAGACCTATTATGAATGAAATATATTGAAGAGGCATATCAATATGCACTCAATATGGAAGAAAATTTGGCTTGCAAGCAACAAAGCAATAATAGAGGGAGATGGAAGCCATCCCATGGAAGAAATAAATTCAATAATGGTAGAAGGCAACAAGCTCATGGTGGAGAATAAATCTCTACAAGAGAGTAATATAACCAAAGGAGCCATGAAAGAGGTGAATCATGAAGAGACCGGGGTAGTTTTGGTAGAGAAAGAGGTAGATGTTTTATTGGTAATTGTTAAAAATATGGAATATTGAGCCTTTGAATGCCCTCAAGTATAATATAACAACAACCAAGGAAATAATTCATGAAGCCATATGGTTCATGTAGATGAAGAAAATTTTCCATATCTAGAGAGTATAGAAGAACCAGTGTAGGGAGAATCATTGTTGAATAAAAGAGTACTTCTAAAACCAACCAAATAATATAAGGAGGTATCCCAAAGAAGGAACTTATTTTAGACCGTATGTTGACGCACAAATAATCTAGTGCCCATGGATATGGTAGACAAACTAGTTTTATAATGAAGGGAGCATCCAAGTTCTTGCAAAGTATATTGGCTTTAAAAATATCATATCATATTGGTGAATGAGCAATGTATTGTTGGTTTTCAAATTGGTTCATACAAGGATTTGGTATTGTGTGACATCATGTCTATGGATGCATGTCACGTATTGCTTGGTAGAACTTGGAAATTTGATCAAAAGGCCATGCATGATGGAATATACTTGCTAATTTTGAAGATATTTCTCCAAAAGACTTACTATAAGGACTACCACCAATGCAAATCATAAGTCACCATATCATTGTTATTCTAGGATATAACTTGCCAAATAAGACAACTTATTACATGACACTAATGGATCAAGAAGAAGTGTGGAAGAAAATCCAATAAATCTTAGACAAAGGACTAACTTGTGAGAGTTTGAGACCATTCATAGTACCTGTAGTACTAGCACCAAAGAAGGAAGGATATAATGGTGTAGCAGAATACTTCATGGAGTATATACACAAGTTACATGAAGAGGTAAATGTGGATTTTCAAAAAAATATAGAAAAGTACATGAGTGTTATAGATGACAACAAAAGGTCAAGTCATGAGGAAATTGCATTCATGAAATGCATTCGAGTTCCATGTAGATATCATAGTAACAGAGAGAAATGTTAGTTCAATTTCAATGTTTGAATAGTGGGTACAATAGTTGCTATAGAAATAAAGAGAGAAATCAAAAAATATCATTGATGAGAAGATTGTCAAGAAGATAAAGGACCATGAGTATACGGAATATCTCACCAAGTGGCTAGGCAAACCAATAGAAGAGGCAATATGGATGAGTGAATAAGAAGTTCTCAAGCATAGGGTTTTAGTTGAAGATATCATGAAATATTCATGAGATTTTTGGCTATGAAACGTTCTCTCACCTAGGATGTTTGATGTAGGAGCATCCAAGGCATGTGAGCAATCCCACATCACCAAAAAAAGAGAAGAAAAAAACTTAGCATTGAATTTTAGGACATTTTTTTTTAAATAAAACTCCAAATTTGTGGGTGCCTAAGTGGAGGTTAGATTTTTGCATGTTCAGTTGATTTTTTGCATGGGTTATTCACTACCAAAATGCAGGGCATTAGAGTTTTTATTTTTATTTTTATTAGAACTTTACCAATTTGTTGGCAAGAAGACTAAAAATAAGCAAAAAATAGCTAAATAAATCAAATCAAACCTGATTAAGGGATTTCAGTAGCCAAATAGAGAAAAGGAAGATTGTTTTGGGTTCTAGAGGAGTTGATGTTGAGATTTCGATGTATCTTGTGTTTTTGACATTAAACAAAGGATTTTGGCACAAGACCAGCAACCATAGTAGGTTAACAGAATATTTTTGCATAGGATAAATAGCTATAGCATGTGAAAAGAGGATTTTGGCACAATACCAACAACTATAGAAGGTTAAAAGAATGATTCCAACACAATGTCAGTAGTTGTAGCAGGTTAAAAGAGAATTTTGATATAATACTAGAAATTGTAGTAGCTTATTTCAAGATTATTTAAGAGTGTTTTATGGGTTTATTTTAATATATTGTGATTAGGTTGATGATAATTTATATCTATTATTGTTAAAGATTTAAACTTTTGACAAGTGAAATCATTGATTTCTCATTGTAAGTATAGCATATGTGTGAACATAATATAAAATAAATTAAAATTATTATTCTTGTGTCCAAAATTAGTTGGTAGCTTCTTGGTTAGTCATATTTAATTGGATCAACTAGCCTAGACTGCATTAGTTTCAATCTATATTACCAATTAAAGAAGAAAATATAGAGCAAAAATAATATTAAACAAAGGTATAAATAGTCATAATATAAAAAGGGATCATACAATTGTTTGGTCAATGGATCTATAATGAAAAATCAGGTTACTATATAATTTTTAAAATGAAATTGATGAGAACATCTAAACATGAAATACTAATTTTAAAAGTGAAAAGGATTTGTAAAATTGACTATCAGATGTTGGATTTCATAATACTTTCTAGAAAAAAAAGAGAATTAACACATTACCTATAAAATAATAACTCATAGAAATAACATAATGCAATATGAAGGGTGTCCATAGACATCACAATAATCTCACTAAGAGAAAATAATAACACTCAAGGGGTATAAATACCCAAATATAAGTGACTTTAAGATCAAGGTTAAAGAACTAACCTTAAGGTTAAATAATAAAATATTATAGTAAACCCACCTATACAATGCATATAAAGACCCAAATAACTACACAATAAATATATTATAAAAATTGATCACAAACTCGATTGAATCTTAACACCACATATTGCTACATCATCCTTCAGTTGAACAAGGAACATGATGAGAGACCCTTGTTAGTCATCCACTCTTAAGGGGTACTCTCTTACTCTAAGATGCTCTTACAATTGTACAAAAGTACATCCATCATGACCTTGTTCAAGATATCCAATTTTTGCTTCATTGACAACATATAATTGGATAAAGCACCCCACATGCATAAATCCATCACATATAGTGCATCCAAATCTTAATATACTTAGTCTATTAATAAAACATTGGATTATGTATAAGTTTAATGGAAATCTAGCTATCACAATGAAGAGTGAAAGGAAATTTTTTAGGTATATCCACTTGCTCCAAAATCAAGAGCATCCACCAAATATTCTTGGTTGCCTAATTGGTATCACAATATTCAAATTCCATAGAATACTAAGGTGTAGTGGATTTCCATCTCCAATACCAAGAGACCAAGCTAAATCCAAGATAAAATTTAAATCCTGTAATGGGGAAACACTAATCCAAACCACCAATCCAATCATAAACAAATCCTATAAAAAAATGTGATCCAACTAAATAATGGTATATACCTATGATTTACCAAAGGATAGATGTAGTAATTATCTAGTAACTCTTATGGTGTGCTTGCATGTACTTCGAATAATAGCTACTTGTAAATGAAGTATCTAGTAGAATGTGGATAAGATATAAAGGTATCAAACAAGCAACTAATACAAAGTACCATCCACCAAAAGAATAGTGCAATATGCTCATAACTTTACACTAAATTAAAGAGGTCTAAGTAGGCTTATAATCCTCCATCATAAATCACTATAGAAGATTCAAGATGCACTTGGGTTGATAAATAATAATAATAAAGGATGGTTGTTCATTTTATTCCTCAAAAAGTAATGTAAAATCTAAAATATATCATTTCAAAACTATCATAAAATCATAACTTCATTTTCTAGACCAAAGATTTTTAATTGTCCATGATTATTAGATCATCAATATGCAACATAATCACTAAGGTTTAATCACCCTAATGGTTGATGTGAATATTATTCTCTACCTCATAGCACTAGAACCCACAAATGGGAAAGAGGAATTTATGGTCTCATACCAAGCATGAGGAACCTGCTTAAGCCCATACAAGGACCTCTTAATATGACACTTCAAGGGAGTAGGTCCATCAAGCTCAAAACTTGATGACTATTTGAAGAACATGTGCTTATACTAAAAGGGGGGAGGGGTGAAAAGTATAAGATAAAACTTTTTACTTATCAATCCATATGATAAAATCAAAAATAATAAAGTAGTAATCATTACACAAAGCATCACACACATGAGAGGTATGATTTAATGTGGTTCACCCAATGTGGGCTACTCCACGAAGAAAATATTCCTTATAAACTTTTCTCAATAAATTCTCTTGGGAATCCTTCCCTATGACAATGTTTATGGACCTATGTCCAAAGGAGATACCAATACCCTAATAAAGCTTGTGGATATCTATCCACAAGATACACCAATCCCCTTAGCTGGTTCATGGATATCTATCCATAGGATAACTCCTTATTCTCTACTTTGGATGGTAATCCTCTGGAAGACTACTGCCTCCACTACACTGGCTTGTGGATCTCTATCCACAAAAGACTTTATCCTCACTCAGAAGATATTTGTCCTCACTACCCTAGCTAATGGATATCTATCCACTAGAGACTATTGTCCTCTACTCTGTCACCTCCAAATATTACTCTTACTCTCCTCTATCTCTATCTCAGATCTGTACTAAACAATATCCTCTACCCTGCACAAATTTGCTCAATATTTATCTCTGATCTTCACTAAACATAGTCCTTCGATCTAGCACAAATCTACTCAATATTTGTCTCAATTCTGGCACAAACCTATCCTCAAATATGCACCAAAATTTATCCTTAAATATATCCTCAAGCCTTAACACAAATCTTGATCCAATCACTAATCAACTCTTCTAGATTTGCCCCAAAACTTAACTCAAGGTTTGAACAAATAAATCAATCAACTCTGCTCACAAGTATTCTCAAATAATTGCCTCAAATATTTCCACAAGTCCTCTCTAGAACTTGCTCAATCTGCTCAACAAGTCTTCACCAAGACTTACCTCAACTCTACTTTGTAAGCTTCCACAAAAGCTCACACAAATCTGTCCTTTAGCTTTCACAAAATATTTTTAAACTCAACTCAATATATCATAGAAAACCTCTTTCAATATCTTTCTCAAATCAATTTAGAATATAGACCAATTTGTTTCACATAACTTGAACTATCACTTCAACACTTCCAATCAACTAAGCCCAATCAACTCCACTCAACCAATCACTCAAATGAAAGCTTAGTCAACAATGCTTATCAAACAAACCTCACATAACAATTATACTCATGATATTTCACAAACCCTAATAAATCATATGAAAGCCTACTCAATATTTCTAACAATGCTTATAAAAAAAAGTTTCTATTGTCAACTGTCATTCCAAAAAATCCACATTAATCAATATTTGATATCTCAAAACCAAACTCAATGCTTATCAAACAATTCTTTTCACTCAAAATTAGCATTCACAACATCCAAAAATATTTTATTCACAAGGAAGATATGCCCATACCTTTTTCTTGATGTAGAAATAACCTCAAAGCCTGTCTCAATCACAATCAACCTCTTTACCAATCTCCAGGGTTAGATAGCAAAAATCCTCACTCAAATATTACAATACTAACAAAAATCAAGTACACCTTATTATCTCCAAACTTTGTCAAATAAATACTTCAACCATTCAATTTCACAATAACCCATTTTTCATAATTTTAATGCATGAAACAATCCAAACACTACTTATGTCTCCCTACTCAATATTGCATTTTTCAAGTAATTAACTTTATAGAATAGTGCAATATATTTTTAACCCTCAATCAAAATATTTCAATTTCTCTAAGGTAAAAATTATTTACCTTACCCTTTTAACTCCCTAAACTCTTTAACAAACAAATAACCTCATGTGCTAATTTTTCCTTTTTGCTCTACACTCCAAGCGCAGAAATAATCCAAGCGCTTAGAGCGCTATCAACAACCTTAGGGCAATACACAATTTAATAAAAATTAAATACCTCCTCATGTGCTCCCCACGGGATTGATCCCTAGTCAAAGCACCTACAACACCTTAGCCACAACTCCCTAGCCACGTGAGCTAAGCACTCACATGGGATTCAAAGGTGCTAAAAGCGCTTTGACTCTCCCTTGCCTGCCAACAGCCAAAAAGGCTCTTTCCATGTCATCAGAAAAAATTGAATGCAACACCTCGCATTCCAAAACCTTTACACAATCCAAAATCATTGCTAGCCCAACCTTCAGTTTTTGGTGGTCCCTTCTACTTTCACCTCTTTGACTTCCTCAGAATTCAAAGGTTTAACAAAAATTAAATCTTTCTTCTTAGCTTTTCTTGCTCACAAAATTATGTCACATTCCCTCTTAATTTTCATGCACTTGAATTTTTGAGACTTACTTTCCTTTGGGGAAAGGCTATGGTATTTATACCATATGCCTCCCTCTCCTCCATGTCATGTGGAAATAAATAATTAAGTGCTTTCCAATGAATGTCGGCGGAGATAAATGGTTTTTGGTGCCTAACCCAGCTTTGGGTTATTTAAAAATATTATTTATAAATAATTTTATAATGTAAACATTATAAATTATTTATAAACTAACTTAGGCATAATTAAAATTATAATATTATTTCCATTGGGCCTAGGTGTTTTCCTCTTTCGCCCTTGGGCCTTTTCTGACTACCTTGAATATTATAATAATAAATATTATAATATTATTTCCTTTAGGCCTTTTCTTCAGGGTTTTTAATCATCCTTTTGACCAAGCAACTGGAGCTCTTAGATCAAATCTCTTGGAATTAAAATATAAATATTTTAACCCTTCTTCTAGAAATTCATGCACTGATTCCTGACACTGACTCTTGACATCAATGACAACACAATTAACTCAAATTTTCCAATAATCTCCCCTTTGTCATTGATGGCAACCCCTTTTTTTTACCAAACCTTTTCCTCTTTCAAAACTGATCTCCCGAGAAACTGCTCCCCTTGACTGAATGCTCTCCCCCTAACTCAAATCTCTCCCCCTTTGTCATCAATGGCAAAGGGTCACCTTTGGGGCTCGGGGCTAAGAATAAGACTCTTAGCTTAGCCCCTCTCCCACCTCCTCTTAAGGTGATTAATTTTGGGGTGAAAGTAGAACTACTCCCAAATTTTATTTAAGGTACTCAAAGGTATTTTTCGAAAGTGGCTTAGTGAAAATATCTACAATCTACTCCTTTGTAGTAACATATTCCAACCTGACTTGCTTTTTTGTCACTTGTTCTCTCATAAATTGATACTTGATCGAAATGTGCTTTGTCCTAGAGTGCATCCCTAGATTCTTTGATATATTTATAGCACTTGTATTATCACACAATATGGGAATAGGATGATCATGTTTTATCTTGAAATCCTCTAGAGTTCACTTCATCCATAATATTTGTGTACAACTAGCAACTATTTTTGTAGATAGGGATACTAATGCATGTTTCTTACTTAGCCAAGAGACCATATAGTCTCCAAGAAATAATGCTTCTCCACTTGTATTTTTTCTGTCATCAATGCTACCAACCCAATCTACATCTGTATAAGCTATGAGAGTGAAACTATCACTTTTGGGATACCAGAGCCCAAAGTCCATAGTCCCTTTTAGATACCTAAGAATCCTTTTTACTTTTGCTACATGTGTTTCCTTGGGTGTTGCCTAAAATCTTGCCACTAATCCCACCACCTGCGTGATATCTGGTCTAGTAGTTGTGACATACAATAAGATGACAATCATAGATCTATATAATTTTGAATTTGCCTCTTGAGATTCATCATATTTACTTAACTTACATCCTATAACCATGGGATTACTTATTGGTTTGCAATATAACTTGAATTTCTTTAGCTTCTCTTTTATATACTTGGTTTGTGAAAGGAACACCCATTTCTCTGATTGTGAAATCTGAAGTCCAAGAAAGGACAACTCACCAAGCATAGATATCTCAAATTCACTCTACATGCTCTTTGCAAATTTTTGACACATCTTACCATTGTTTCCCCCAAAAATAATGTCATCCACATAAACAACCACAATTATTAGATCATTCCCTTCATTTTTGATGTATAAATTACTGTCCACTATTCCTTTCTTGAACCCCTATTCCTGAAGGTACTTATCCAATATTGAGTACCATACCCTAGGAGCTTTCTTTAAACCATATAGTACCTTCTTCAATATACATACATAGTATGGTTTATATGTTATTTTGAATACCTCTGGATGCTCAATATAAACTTCTTCTTCCAGAACACCATTTAGAAAATCTGACTTGACATCCATTTGATAAATCCCCAAGAGTTCTAGGTATGCCAAAATTTTATATAAATAATTGATAAGTAAATAAAATATGTGGTGAAGGTATGGTTGCTCATGGCTTGTAGGTAAAACACTCAAACAATGGTTTGGCAGCAGGCCAAAGCACCAGAAAGCATAAACTGAAAAACATAAGGAGATTTCCTAGGTTACTTTTTGTAATCATAACACTTTCGTTTTTGCCTCCTCGTTTTCTTTTGTTTTATCCTTTCTTTGTTATTTTTTTTGTTTTTGTTGTTATGACCCCATAGCCCAATGAATAACACCCAAAAAGTACAATAAGATCCACATGATATCCTTAGAAATCTAATATCAAATGGAGAAGAGTTTGGGACTCGTGTAAAACAAGACATAAAGATCAATGGTGGAGAAAGTGCCTAGAAAATAGGATCCAAACTCACACACAAATTGGACGTCTGCGTGATATGGTGTATGCTAAATATGTCCATAGTGGGGTAAAAATTCTATAAATAGACCCCAATGCACAATTGTCAAAGTGTTCAATAAATATGAGTCTTGAAGCATAGATGGAGTTGAATGATCCTATGGTGAATGACGATAAGCAAGAAAGGTCCTTGTTGGATTGCATCAAGAAGAGTCGTAGTCAGGTGGAAATATGTCTCTGGCATTCTGTTTGCTCTTGGAATTCCATTTTGCTATAGTGGGATATGTTTACAATAATGCAATCTATGGGGGTGTCTCATGGATTGGGATATTCATCCTGACGTTATTATGTGATAGCCCCTGGATTGCCTTCCCTTTTGTGTTTTTACTTTTATGCATCCTTCCCCTTCCTCTGTTTTCCCTTGTTTCTTGTTATCACCAATCTCTTTGGTTAGTGGCTTCTATTTTTTTCATCTACTACTTCTTGTTGCCTCTCCTTCCCTCTTGTGTCATTTTTTTTGTTTTTTTGGTTTTGCTTCATGTTTCCTCTTGTTATTCCTCTTATTTAATTTTTCTTTGTGATGTCCCACCATTTTATTTTCTCCCCATAATCCTTTCCCTTCCCTTTTTTTCTATAACCTCGACCGACTGCATTCTCAACAACTTTTATTCTAGCTCCTTCTTCCCTTCCCTTTCCCTCAAAAAGTGTTAAGTCCAAGAATTTTTGTTGGCCACCTAGATTCCTTGTTTTCACAAAGTGAAAATCCCCTATGAGTCACCAAGAATGTGGGTATTTTTTGCACCTACCCACACCTAACTACTAGCAGCTATGTATTAGGTTTGTTTCTTTAAAATTAAACTAGATATTGTCAAAAAAAATTAGCAGAACCAAACACACTATCAAAAGCAAAGTAGAGCGAAGAGGTAACAAGGAGGATGGCCTTGGAGCTCATTATAGTACCCATGACCGATAAAATTTCGAAAAAATATGAAGGATCAACTTATTGCAACTATGAACCAAGAACTCACTAATGTCCACTGAGGCACCTAGAGATGACCAAGGCAAATTGATAGAGGTATGAAGCTACCAAAATTATTATACCCATATGGAGTATTTAAAAAATACATGTTGAGGTCCTACTATTAAAATATAAGCTCTAGAAAGAATGGCTATCTCTCTGAAACCCTGGAAGGCTTGTACCCAACTGGAACCCTCAGGTGGCATTGATTACCCATCTGCTAGATGGAATAAGAATATGGCTAAGTCAGAAGCATACCAGTAGGTTTGTATCTAGCCTAAACCCATCATGATGTCAAATATCCGATACATATGGATGTAGCAAAGTGGGCTAAGTATTGAGAACACTAAAACATCTACGATGGTCAGAGCCTAGTAAAATATCAAGCATCCATCTTAGTGCTAGAAGATAAAAGGAGGAATGAAATAACCAAGTTCAAGAATTACTGGAACAATTGTATCTGGCAAAAACTCGATGGGGTCCCAAAAGCCCGACCTTCACCAAGATAGAAAAGTGGCTAAGTCTAGAATAGGTTGGAACAATTAAGCCTAACTAGAGCCCAAAAATATTCCAAAGGCCCAATGAGGGAAATGGTAAAGTTCCTATAGCATCAAAATATTCATGCCCGACCAAAGCCCAATGGGGTCCCAATGTTTCGTTCTGGAGTTTGGAGGTTGACAAAAGGAGCATGATGTAAAAAGAAAAAAGTTTTGAGAATATCGAAAGATCCTATAACCACCAGAAAGGGTCACACCCGATGACGTATCCTATTGCAATGAATGATATAATATAACATGCATACAAGAAAATTAAATTGACAACAAATGAAACAAGAAATAAAATGCTTTATTCCATTGTATTCAAAGCCAAAATCCCATTACAAGTATGTCCCTCTTAGGGATATTCATTTTGATACAATATTACAATAGGAGTGCTCAATTATTTTCCCTCTTTAGGGTAGGTATGATTTCCAAATGCCTTTGAAAATGACACGAACTGCTCTAGGGTGGAGGTGCCCTCTTCTTCACGATGGGGAAGGAACTTCATGGTTTGCTCTCCTTTGAAATTGTTCCCTGTGGTCAAGAAACAACACAAGAATATCAAAAATATAGGTAGCCTCTCATGATGAGGCCCTTTTAGGTAAATTGCATAATAACACCATTAACATGCATAATCAAGAAAATGTAAAGAATGCTTCTAAGCTATGCAAAGTGAATCAAGATTCATGTAATAACGTAAAGAAAAGTAGCAGCTATACTATGCATGGATCAAATATAGAAAATGAAGCATAAACATGCATAAAGAAAGCATTTAGGTCCTAATTGAAGCATAAATATAAGAAGTAAATCTAACCTAATTCTATGGTCATAAGTCTTCTAAAATGCTATTAAACCATAAAAACAACTAATCTAACCTAATTAGACTGACAAAAATGAAAATAGGAAGGTGGTTATACCTCTACTACAAACCATTGCTCTGGTGTGTGGTCTGCACTGTAAACCACGGCTAACAGCCATGGTTAGCACTCTGATAGGCTTGCCCTTAATTCTAATGAAAGTGGGCTTAACCTCCTTGTCCAATTGATGTTCAAGGGTCACCTTCAATGTCCTTCTGATAGTTTTGACAGTCAAATCATTGTGATGGGCCTTCGTTTGCCTAGATTTATGTTTCTTGATCCTCCTAGGCTCCTAGAACTTCCATGGCAAATAGATTATTGGATGAATAGAAAACTGGCCTTCAAATGCACAAATTCAGTATGCAATCTGATAGGGCTTTGCTGCTCGCTTGATCAATTCACACTCACTCGATAATTCTTCAGTGCTTCATTATACAAATCATCTATATCTCTTCCTCTTTTCTCCCCATTTTGGAGGGGGTATTTATAGGATGCCCTAGGACTTGGGGTGGCTTCCTAGAGAAGCCAAGATCAATAAGGGGTGGTTAGGATAGTTGGAATGGAAGCTTCCACCATCTAACCACCTTCTTCTAGATCCAATGGCCGTTGCAACTGATTTGGGTCGACTTGAAGGCCAACTAAACTTCAGTTAAGATCGCAGGTCACAACTGCAGTCTAGACTGCAAACCATAGGTCTCAACCACGGTTCAGCTATAAACCGTAGGTCTGGGCTATGGTTCAGACTGATTAGGTAAGAAGCCCAAATTGAGTGATTAGAACCACTACTCTATCTTGGAGTTTGTCCAAGATCATCCATATGGTCTTGTAGGATGTCCATATGAGTAGTCGTCCTTGATGTGACATGTTTTAGGTGTCTACAGATGCCCCTTTTAGATGCATTGTGAGATCAAAAAATGCTGAACAAAAATAGACCTCCTAAAATTATACAAAATTTTCTATGATGATCATTATTCAGATCAACATTAGATGCCCCAGGTCCAGCAAAATGATGCGCATCCTGAAATCATTACTTCCAACTTTTTGGAGGCTTAAACTTGAAAAATTTTACACTCGTCATCAGACATTCGAGTAGCTTTGGAACTACAATAGGAGTTAGGCCTATATACCGAAAGAATGAGAGTTACAAACAAATTATCATATTTTCTATTTTCCCCAAGAAAAGGGGTAAGCTTATGATAGTTTTTTACAATGATTCGTAAGGACAAACGCAATTTTGACAAGATTAAGGGATCTACGATCTTCGGGATCTTATGTTGATTTTGATTATGATTTGATACTATGACTACCCCCTCATGTGAAAATTCAATGAGAGTAATGACAATGTATAAAGCGACGATGTTGCTTGACCACCATGGATGATCTGAACAAATTTAGATTTAAGCAAATTAATGCCTTGGCTAGGCCTAGTTTAGCTTTTGATTTCAACTATTAATAGTATTTGCACGCTTCTATCCCATGGAGCATTCGGGCTACAATATCCATTTTAGGGAATCAAATTGATACAAATCCAATCAGATTTGTGTTGAATCAAATTATCAATGATTTACTGAAAAAGAGGTCATAGAAGAAATGGCATGCAACGCCTCATTCCCATGGAGTAGTCTAGCTGCAAAGGCCTTCTTAGGGATTTAAAAGAAGCATATCACGTCAATGATGAAAATTCTTTCCCCAAATGTCCTTATGGTAATTTACTCATCATGTCGAATTGCATGGAGCGCAAGTCACTGCAACCGCCAAGTGTATAGGGTAAATTACTGAATATGAGGCACATTTGGTGTTTTAATTTATTTGATTTTTTTTTAATGTTTTGAATTATGCATTGATATTATATATTTTGTTGGGATGTGTGTCGCTCCATAGAAGGATTGTCATAGCGACATCCTCGGTTGTACTTTATAATCTCAGCCAAATTTTTGGATTTTTAATTGGATCCCGGTGCTTGATTATCACCAAATTTCCAAATTAGTTTGCTTTTATTGAGCTCTGACCCAATGGGAGACATTAATTTATCTTTTTTGCCCTTCCCATGGTGGGATTTTCCTAAATTGTCTTCCAGTTGCAAACCACGGCTAGGGTCTGCGGTTCCCATTTATAAATTTGGGAACCACGGCTAGGGCCTGTGGTCCGCGTGGAATATGAGAAGCCTATAAAATGCTTCAATTTTCAAATGTCTCTCATTATTCCTTGATAGCGACTTGCAAACTAGAGCACTGATAGTGACAACTGATAAAACTGACCTGCAACCTACCATACCTTACCTGCACACCGACTTACAGCATAATGGCAGGGCATAGGCAAACATCTTCTAGTTGCGATGGATGAGGCGAGGGCAAGCTAACTCAAAAACCAAACCTTGCATCCATTACTAGTTAAAATGAACACAATTAAGAAATTGGAAAATAAATTACACTAAACTGCTAGTAATGAACCTCATCTTAGGCTAGGGTAGCTTAGATTTAAATTTTTTTACATTTTTGGTTGTCGTATTGCACCTGACCAGACTTCAATCGGAGACCATAAGTACCAACTATGGTTCCCAATTGGACAATTGGGGACCACAGCTGCTAGCTATGGTCAGCATTCAAAATACCAAAGGTCAATTTTTGACCACATACAGACCGCAGGTTTGACACGCGGTTCGCCAACTTTAGGAAAAATTTGCAAAAATTTTAATTTTTCTAAATTTTTGGAGGTAATTAATATCATTTAATGCATTTCTGACCTGTCTGGTTGACAAATTTATTTTTTAGGCCTGCATGATGACATGTCTTTGTAATTTTATCAGTTTTTTACTATTTTTGATGATTTTTAGGTCATTTTTAAATGTTTTTGCTTGTTTTAGTTAGTTTTTTCCTTATATTATGTTGTTTATTTTAGAGATTGACCTCTAGAGCACGAAAGCCTGACATTATTAAGACTCTCCATAGAGATCTTACTGATGGTGAGCGAGAGTGTTTCAGAGCTATCGGCTTCGACTATGTACTGGATCTACTCACTATCAGGGTAGATCAATCCTATCTGACTACATTGTCCCGACGCTGGAATGTGCAGACCAACACGTTTAACCTACCTATAGGTGAAATAATAGTGACATTAGAGGATGTATATAGGATCTTTAGGATCCCTATTTATGGCGAGGCCATCATCTCCTCGACCTTTAGTGTCAAGGATTTCATCTTCGATGCTATCTTCGACGCTCGGAGCAAGGAGGCTCAGCGAGCCATCGACCACAAAGGGGTTCACATTGGCTCCTGGTAGGGGAAGAACATCTTCTCCATGTGTGAGGCCATTTTTATACACCTGGTGGTGCAATATGTGCTTCCATACTCCTTGGGCATGAGGATTCCTTGGAATATCTTAGCTACTGTATGCAGAGTTGTACAAAGCTCTATCTGCTAGCCACTGCTCCTAGCCTGGGGGAGCACTCTACTAGCTCATTTGTACCATGATTTATATCATATCATCGACCAGAGTCACCGAGGGATCAGCTGCAGTCTACTTTTACAAATTTGGGACTAGTAGCATATTAGGATAGAGCATCCTAGGGAGCTTCCCATACACATCACGGAGATCGATGATGATCATCAGTGCTATGTTATTTGTTGGCCTCGAGAGGAGGAGGGCTTCTATAGCAGGACCCATGCTAGTGACATCCAACATTACATTACCCATTTCATAGGACTTGGACCAAATGATATCGAGTGGCAGCCCTACACAGAGTGTCCTGATTGGCCTAAGGCCGGTGAGCGGCTGCAACGGTCTCACCGAGATAGATGGTTACTTTTCTGAAAGGTCAAGATTCAAGAGTACCAATTTTTCTCTCATGTCCTGTGGTAATTTGGCATGGTGCAGGACATCCAGGAGATCTCGTTTGCTTATAAGCATCTGGCCTTGGAGATGGATTTGTCATGGATTCAACCTTTGACTCTAAGGGATGCTCTCAATGACTTCCAGGAGACTAGGATTGACAGAGCTACGACCACACCCGAATACAATGGATGGTGGTCTCTATTCCACTAGTATGGAAAAGAGCCTCTCGATCGAGCCATAGATCTAGCCAAAGCAGAGGTAGATCCTAATGTGCGCAATATGTGCCAATAGATAAAGGGCAGTTGGGGCTCAGAGGCTACCGTTGTGGAGGCTCCTAAGGTTTACCCTAATGAGGATGCTCCCGAGGAGGGTGAGGTCCCTCCTGATAGTGTAGAGGGACTACTCTTAGCACAAGTGGCTAACTTGTAGATTCAGATAAGGTGATTCTAGATGCAACAGACTGAGTGGGACACTACAATCACTACTCTACAGGTATAACTAATAGATAGATATCACTGATTAACACAAACAGACTAGCAAATTGCTAGTTTGACAGCTCGAGCTACCACATTAGAGACCCAGGTTGGCAAGCTCACCCATGCTCATGACTTAGCACTAGCACAGAGGGATGTAGCGATGGCAGAGTAGGATCTACTCAGGGTATAGAGTGTAGATCCATCATCTTCTCAGGCTACTATGGGGCCTCCAATGGCACCAGAAGTAGTACTACCAGGTGGTCGAGATCCTATGGTAGAGATTCAATGCTTGTAGGGTTTACTGATGAGTGCCAATGATAGGCATGCATCAAGGGTTTCTCGAGTAGACCAGCTAGTTGGCTACATTTAGATGTTAGGTGCAGAGGTTCCTGAGGATACATATGCTGCAATATCCCAGTGGACTAGATCTCGAACTATAGGATAGTCCACTGCCAGCTCTAGCCATCGCATCCATCAGAGCGAGAGGACACACAGGTCCTCTAGTACACATGGTGGTAGCAATGATACTAGGACTAGGAAGGCAGGGCAGTCTTTTGCAATATCCAACCATAGATCCCAGCAGACATAGGTGCCTATTGCACAAGGGGCAGTTGGATGAGTACTCGGTCTCTTCGGGCTAGGCGGTACTTAGGGTGCACAACAATATCTATAGTAGATAGTAAGGCAACAGGTAGAGCAAGCTCCTGAGCACAGTACTGAGGGAGCTGGTGAGATCTCTGATATAGGGTGAGCATATCAGAGCTAGAGCTCTACTATTGTAGGATACATTTTGATATATCTCATTTTTAGTGTAAGGTTGAGGACCTACACATTTGTAGCCTACGGGTATTTTTTTACTCCCTATGTACTCTGACACACACATATATATATATATGGTATGACTGATCATTATTATGGCTCATTATTGTGTACTCATTTATTTTTTTAATTTTATGTTTATGTGATGCACATGCATGCAATGCTTATGTTATGTTGATGCTATATGATGTGATGTATGGATGACATGCAATAGTTATCTATTTGATTTATGATGATGATATGCAGTGATCTAGATGCGTAGATGTAATTTTTGATGATAGATGCATATGGATGTGATATTCTTTTCTTAATGCATATTTTATATTGCTTTCTTTTCATGCATTAATGTATGTAATGCTTTATTTACCCGATGCTAATCTAATTTAAATGAACTTGTATGCTTTAATCACTTAAAACATAAGGAATGAATGCTAATGCATTTATCAATCTAATGGATGACACCACAGAATGTATAAAAATCATGAATGTAATTGAAAATCCTTAAGATAAGAATTTAATAAATTAATCATCCTTATATGAAATGCAATGGTATGCAATGTTTATGATGTGAATGATATAATGTGTCATTCATTTTTTTTTTGTTTTTTTTGTAAATTTGAAAAATGTGCATGATATAGTCAGTGGCTTTCTAAATATTATTGCTAATATCCATTTGGTATCTATACTATATGTTGATTGTGCTTTATATAATAATGTATCATGGATTCGATACTTTGCAATTTGATGATTTATATGATTGCAATTTTTGACACTTTGTTGCTATGGGAGAAATTTTTGAGGTTTTCCATGAGACTCAAACACCCTAATAGACTTATCAAAAGTTGCATACTAACCACACTAGACTTCTGAGATAAAATTCTTTTGCTAGGATAGACCCTAACTATTCATTATCCCTATGTGTGCAAATGATTATTTTAATATAAGACATGAGTGTTCCCCGATGTTAGATGGGATTCTTTTATCCCATTGCTAAGATAGGGGTTCCACAAATGTCTTATCCAATCTCAAGTTCATATTTTAGTTGGACTAAGCCACTAGGCAATGCAGGACACCTGAAGTTAGCTCTTCCACATTCAAATATTAGTCTTGTTCATAAGTGAGATGCTAATGCGTCAGACATATCATCATGTGTAAGGTACAGTAGTGTTGACAATTCCAGGGATTCAGGCTCATTCCTTTCTATCCTTTAATTTATGGGATATTTGGTCATATGTAGTGAAGCAAGGGAGTCGATTCCATCTTCTTTTTGAACTGTCTTTGGATCTTCATTTGATCTCTCTTCGAACTAGATTTTGGATCTTCATTTTATCTTCGCTCGAACTTTTGATTTATGATCTTCATTTGATCTTCACTTCTGAACTTCACTTTGAACTTTGATTTAAGCCTACTTTTTGATCTTCACTTTTTGGCATTTACATTTGATAATTTTCTTCAAAAACTTTCCTTTGGAGGATTTACTTGGAAAAACGGTTTTTGATATATCAATTGAGAATATCAATCTTATGATATCAATATGGGATATCACTCTAGAGAGTCGATATATGATATCTATCTAGGGTATCAATCATGAGGATTGATGTGGCATATCTCTTTGGGATATGCTCATTTTATCGTAAGCAAGGGACTCTGAATAGGGAACTAACCCATCCTTTTTCCAACTGCCAACATTTCCCATACCGTCCGCACATGGGGATAAGCAAGAATAATTATTTTTACTTTAGGATACCTAGTCCTGCTTCACGGCTTTCATCTTCCCCTAGTCCTTGTTAGTATTATTTAATTTTTTTGATTAGTGATAGAATTCTAATATGCTAAGGGCTATACTAACTGAATCTTAGCTACAAAATCAAAGCAAGCTTTCTACCAACTCTTGATAAGACCACTAGGTATGGCTGAGTGATCGAAAAACCCTAGTATATATCCATAGCAATATTATAGGTTGTGTTGAAAAATACAATTGCTCATATGAATGATGGATTATGATAAATGTAGAGATGCATGATTTAAACACAAATGTGGCGTCGTTTGTAAGACTGACAAACATAATGCCTTCAATACGAAATGCAACAGATGTCGAATACCTATATGCAATGTAGTAATGCAACGAATGCATGTGTAAATGCAAAATTCAAATGCAAATACAAATGTTTTTGGATTTTATGCTTTACCATTTTTTTTGGATTTTATTGATTTTATAATTTTTATGGGTTTTGAGCCTCATAATTGACTAAATGGTGATTACATGCCTCTGGAGCCTTTATATTGACCAAGAAACTTTTAGGAATCCTTGGAGCTTTTAGGATTGACCAAAGGGATTATGGATACCTATGGGGCATTTTGGGATGACCAAGAGATTGTGAGAATCCTTGGAGCCTCTGGGGTTGACCAAGCAGTTTTTCAAAAACTTTTAGTGCCTTTTGCATTTGACCAAAGGGCTAACAGATGCCTTTGGAGATTTTTAGGATGACCGAGCGATTCTAAGCAAATTCTCGAGGCTTTTTATTGACACGACCAAGCGGTTTCAAGAACCCTTGGAGCCTTTTAGGATGACCGAGCGGTTTTTCCAACCCTCGAAGCTTTTGAGGTTGACCAAAGGGCTTACAGATGCCTTTGGAATTTTTTACTTGACCTAACCACTGATGAGAGTGTTTGGAGCTTTTTAGGATGACCGAGCAGTTACAAGCAACTCTTGAAGCCTTTTACTATGCTCTTCAAGCATAAAACACCTTAATATGGATGATGTTGAGAGTTTTAGGCTCTTCAACACCCCCTAGCAACGTTAGGTGATAGGTACTTGGAATAATATTTTCAGATATGATGTAGGGTCCTAGCCAATTAGCCATAAATTTGTCTCGCATATCTGGTGGTAAATTAGAGTTTTGTTGGTTTTATTTCAATATGTGATCCCCAACTTCAAAGTCTCTCTGGTGGACTTTGATATTGTAAGCTCATTTTAGTCATTATTTATAAACATGGATATGCTCCAGGGCATTTATACGACATTCATTGAGTAGCTTCAATTGATCAAGTCAAGCTTGCCACGTAGTGTCATCATTGATGAACTATTTCAATGCGATGCGCAGTGTTGGAATTTCTAATTCCAAGGGCATAATGGCCTGAATGCCATATACTAGTAAGAATGGTGTTGCCCCAGTGGGCATCATGCCTAAATAAGTTATTATAAGGGAGGTCTTCTTATATCTTAATTTATCCAAGACCATGAATTATTGTCTAGTAGAGCAGTGAAAGAAAATGACTTTAGACTTGTCTTTATTGATCAATTTCCCGATAGCCTTAGAAAAATAGCTAATGATTTGCTTAATTTTAGAAACTTCCTTAGTTGTATATTTACCTAACATGGTAGAGTCATCAAAAAATTTAATATGAGAGATAGGCCTAGCTCCATGAGCAATGGTAACTCCCTCAAGGGTTTTCTTATCTCTATTTTTGTTTATATTCCTACCCAAACATTCATTAAGAATGATGAATAAATAAGGGGAGAGGGGATCACCTTGCCTAATACCTCTAGAAGTTGGGAACAATTGTGAAGGCCTACCACTGATAAGAACTGAGTAGGATACTAAAGAGATACAACCCATAATCCAATCCATCTAATATTGAGAGAAACCAAATTGACTCAAAACTTTGATAAGGAAGTGTCAATCCACTCTGTCATAAACTTTGGATAAGTCTAAAGGAATGAAAATTGAAGGAGATTTTTGCATTTCCATGGAATGGATGGCTTCCTAAACAAGAGCTATCTCATCCACTATTTTATGCCCTTCCACATAACCTCCATGTTCAGGGGAAATAATCTTATGCAAAAGAGGCTTCAACCTTTCTATTATGATCTTAGTAATGATTTTGAAAAGAACATTACATAAAGAAATAGGTCTAAAAGCTAAGATATTATAAGCCTCTTGAGATTTTAGAATAAGATTTATATAATTTTTATTGATAACCTTCAAAATTTCTTTGGATTTCCTAGCTTCTTCCACCACCTCTAATAAATCAGCATGAAGGATATCCCAGAACTCTTGGTATAACTCAATGGGAAAACCATTAGGACTTGGGGTTTTATCTTTTTGCATTTTAAAAAACACTTGTTGAATCTCATTAATAGAAACATGAGCAGTCAAAATAGAGTTCTCCTAAAAAGTGATAAGAGAAGGGATCACTTACATAAAATTTTGTTGAGAAGCCGAGTCAAGAGGAGTAGCAGCAAAAATATTGGAAAAATAATTCACAACAATAGAGTTCATGCCATCTTAAGTGTAGACAACCTCTCTAGAATATGAATTTAGGGAAGAAATAAAGTTATGAGATCTTCAAGCTAGAAGATATTTGTGGAAGAAATTTGTGTTTAGATATCCTTCTTTGAGCCATTGAATTCTAGATTTTTGCTTCCATAAGAGTTTTTCTCTTTTTTCCCATTCCTCTAACTGAGTTGTAAGTCTAATTTCATCTGTACTTCTACTCTCTATGAAGCCATCTAAACAGATTTTCTTATTCAAATTTTTAAGTTGAGCAATAACTTAATGTTTTTTTGTTGAAAATACCTAAACTTCTTCTAGTTACAAGTCTTGATTTTAGATTTAATATATTGCAACTATTTGGAAAAATAGTACATCTTAGTCCCATATCTTGGTTTACCTTCCTTCTACCATTGTTGCACTTGAATTCTGAAGGAACTGTATCTAAGATATATTAACTGAAATAAAAAAGGAGAGAAACTCACATTGGTTTTCCAAATTTCCACCATGACTGGACAGTGATCTGAACCAACATTGTTAAGAGTCTTCACTTTAGGAATGTGACCATGGATTAAGAAATGCTCATAGAGTAGGAACCTATCCAATCTCTCCATGATACAAGCTAAGCCTTGCCTTCTGTTAGATCAAGTCATAAGGCCATTTTTTGGCTGGATGTCCACAAGATGAAGGTTTACAATATATTCATTCATGAGGTCAGTGCTTCTATACAAATTTCTATTTCCCTTCATTTTCGCATCTAGAGAGAGGATGGTATTGAAATCTCCTCCTATCAAGATCCAAGTTTTGGAAAAATAAGAAATAATAAAGTTATATCCTTCCAGTGTCTTCTCTTTTCCTCCAAATAAGTTGGAGCATAAATAGTTATGCAAAGCATAATTTGGTTGGAATGTCTACTTTGAATAACTATAGCCAAAAGACGCCAGCTTCCAACCATATGGTGAATAACTACCTTTTTTGGATCCCAAAGGTAAGTAATACCACCATAAGTCCCCGGGGAACTGAGAGAAATAACTTTTCTAGCTAGCTAGATTTTACTAGCAATTGAATCCATTTCCTTTATTGATATCTTCATTTTTTGAAGGAAAACAAGATGAGGATGGTTTATCTGAATCATTCTTCTAATTTCATTTTATTTTGAAAGAATCCCTTTGAGTCCTATCATATTCCAAGTGATGATATTCATTAATACCAGGGTTAAATAGTTGGTAAGGGAATTAGTCTTTTACCATATAATGTTGATTGGTCTTGTGAACTACCTTTTGATTAAAATCCATCTTCAATTTCTTTTCCCTATTTCTTGACTTACTCCAATTGAATCCATGATGTCTTCTAACCTTGAAGAATGTGTTTACAAAGCCAAAATGTTGTTGGAATGTTCAACAGAGTCTATCTTGGGACCTGTATTATTTGAAGTCTCACCATTTAAAAGATTGTTTTTTTTGTGTATATTTTCTCCCTTTTTTTGTTGAAAACTTTTGATTTGTTGGTTTGTCTTTGAGTTATTCATTTCATCTCTAAATTGTGCTTCTAAGATTTTTGTTTCCGTTATTTCCTCTTCCTCACCTAGGGCATCATTTGTGGAAAGAATTTCAAACATATTAGTTGATAACTTTGATTGATCCTTCATAACTGGTTTTTCTAAGTGTTCTTGTTATTAGGCATTTGGAAACCTTTTGAATTTGTATCTTCTTTCTTTTGCCATGGAATTTTATTTGGGAAAACACTAGCCAAATGACCATATTCATGGCAAATTCTACAACAAAAAGGAATGTTCTCATAGTCCACTACTTGCTCCCAAGTATCCCCAAATTGTAATGTGATATTTTTAGGTAGGGGTTTTTCAAAATCCATTGAAACACAAATCCGAGCATAAATAATATGTTTAAATTTTTGAGTACAATCAACAGTCATCATAAAAGTTCCCAAAGAGTTTCCAATTGAAGAAAAAACAACCAAATTATAGAATTCAATTGGGATTCCAAAGAGTCTAACCCACACGGGACCTATAAAATGCATCTCTTCTTTGAATTTAAATTTAGTAGAGCTTCATAAAAAGCCCTGCCCTTCCAAAGAACTAGGGACCCCCTTGAAATGTTTTCTCTCTATCTTCATTATTAGCAAATAAAACAAGAAAATAACCATTTGGATAAATAGAGATTTGTAACTCACCTTTAGTTTTTCAAATTTTTGCAGCATAGGCTTTGAAAGCAGATAGGCTCGAACGAAAACCCAAGAAATGACAAATTAGTCCTCTTTTTTCTAGATCTTCAATGCTAGTCTGAATGTCGCTCATATCAAGCTTAACAATAGGAGTTCCATCAACTGCTCTAAGACATCCTGACTCAATTTTCCTCGGATCAATCTTAGGTATTCTTAGATGTTTACAAGAAGCCCTAAGATTAATGTTAGCATTAGGCTGAGGCTGTCCACCATGGAGGACATCCCTAAAATTCATTTTTGGGGTCGAGTCTTGGGAATCCTTTCCCTTGAAAGGGATTTCCATTGTGGATTTATTTTGGGGGTGCTCCTTAGCACTAGATTCACTTGAGATCTAAATCATTTTTTGATGAGTTTCTTGAAACTTGTTTCATAATCTCTTTAATCCATGCACTAGACACCAAGGAAAGGTGTGCTTTTCACTTTTATTTATTGCAGCAAATTGGAAGCTATTGTCAATCAAGTTCACTGCATGATCTGTTGAAAGATAAATTTTTAACTCATATTGGGTCCCCTGAAACATATCCTATTAAAATATTTATAAAAACCACAAAAATGTTGGCCACTAGGGCCCAAAGATCCTGAAAAACAACCTCTAGCGCTGCTTGCACTCACCCTAGATGAAACCCTCGCACAATCACTTACCAAAAATATTTTTCACACATAGGAATGCACTAGTATTTGTGTTACTCCAATTGATCTAAAAAATTATGGAGACATTCTAGGGTTTATCAAGCATCTACCCTTAACATTTCAGCTCAATCAAATTTGGAGGAGTGAAATATGGCTGAAACAAGTTTGGTAGTTTAGGCAGTCCTACAAAAAACGTCCTATCATTGGTTCTCCAAAACCCAATCAATTTTATAAAGAATAATTCTTCCAATATTTCTCCTTCACCCCACAAAATTTAGTTACTACTTTCTCCTCTCATTGGTTTTTAGCAAGGATCTCTTTAGTTGCCACTTCCACCCATGGGCATCTTCTTCCAAAGGGGTTCAAACAGGGGTCATTACCAATATCTTTATAGTTTAATTTCAGAATATTTTATCACTCAAACACCATACTAAATGAAACCATGCTAAAGGTCCTTCTATTATTAATTATTTCACCCCATGAATGTCAATTACTATTTTCTCCTCCCATTGATTTTTAGCAAGAATCTCTTTAGTTATCACTTTCACCCATGGGGCTCTCTTCCTATTGGACAAGGGTCATTGCAAATATCTTTATAATTTAATTTCAAAATATTTGATCATGTAGACACCTTGGTTTCTAACCCCTCTGGATAGAATCACTCTTACTTCTCCTATCACTGAGATGATATGATTCTAATCTGACCTGGAGGGTTCTAATTTATTCATGTGTGATATCTTTGGTAAGCTTCCTAGCTGCATCAAAAATGCTCACTTATTGAGTTTAGTACTTTTTTACATCTTAACAAATGAGTCTTGTTTTTGTTTTCTTGGCAAAATGTGTTGTTTAAATGAACAAGGGGAGTTGGATTGTGAGGCTATTACTAGTAGCCCTTCTATTTTTTGATATCCATGGTGAGATTTTGTTGTAGGGTGTTTTACCATGAGTGATTGACCTAAAATAGGTTTCTAATATTCATAGATTATGACCAAGATATGCTCTTGGATGTCCTTGTGGATTTTATGTTGATGCCTCAATAATTTAAAACCTCCATCCTGACTTATTCTTCTTAAATTATGGTCACCTTAAACAACTCTACTATAATTTCATGTGCATATTCCTCTATGTAACCCCCCAAAAAAATTATATGTGCAGATTAAAGCTGATAAACTTGAGGATTCTATCAACTTTTCACCCTTTTTTAAATACCAAAAGTTGGAATAGTTTTTGTTGGCTATTGCATACACTGGTCCCTATGTATTTTATTCTTTAAAGCAATCACATGTTAAAATTTATTTTCATCATTCATTTCAATTTTTTGTGTCATGTCATTCATGTGCATTTTCTATTTTATAACCTTACTAACAGTGAACCCTTATCAGTTGTTTGATTAGATATATGTCATGCACAAACTAATTGCAAGGATCCCATCTTGTGTTGAGGATGTAATAACACCTATAAACGTACTTGTAATTATACTCATTTTTTGGAAGGACAACGATCTCCATTAAGCTTTAGGGAATATCATCGATCTTCAATGATTGGAAATTTGGGTAGGTTAGAGATCTTTAATTTCAAGCATTGACATTGTATTTTTTAGCTTCAATTTTTCTCTAATAAGAATGTGTGCTAGCTTGAAATTAGCTGATTCTGTATAATTCTAATACTTTTTTTTTTTCATATTGTTTGTTATACTCTTACTCTTGTGAATGTCTTCAGTGAATTTCTATATGTATGATAGATGACTACCTCCCTTTGTACAAAATTCAACTGGATATATTTTGTATGAGTCATAAATATTTATTTTAAAGTATCATCCATACATCTGGATAGGTCCTAGAAAAATCATGTTAATAAGAAGTGATAGAATCTGGATTAAGCCTATTTTATTTAACCAACTTATTAGTGTTCCATTTTTTGAGCAGATTTGTTCTCAGGTATCATAGACATTTTGGTATGAAAAACTCTATATATACCTCTATCTCCATATTCTTATGTTGTGATTATGAATAATATTCAATTTAGTGTTGGATAAATGAAATAACTTGATATTATTCAATGACAGAGAACTTGCTTAAATAGCAAAGGTGTACAATATGATCCATTGGATCATAACTAACTGAGTTAATATCAGCCACACAAATTATCCTAGTAACAACTTAGGATATAATATATATTCTAACACCACACTTAAGTGGTACTAAGATATACTAACACCCCCCTTATGTGATACTAGGAAGTAGTGAAAAAAAACAAAAACAAAACAAGTCGCATATCCACAAGTATGAGTCCCGGTAACAAGGCCTGATAAGGTAATTATGTACAATATATCCATATGAAATATTTGTTGAAATATGATGAAAACCACAAGGGAAAAAACCACCTACCATAATAGAAGAAGAAGAATAAGGAGGAAGATGTGCAAGGAGGATGGAGAGGAAGATGTCCTCTTCAACCCCCCTAGGACAAATTCCATCAAGAAGCCTTCAAAGGATCCATATGATGTCTCAAAAAAGTAGAGAAGCCTCATCACTTAACTGAATGAAAACTTACTCCTAGATTGGTGCTTGTGACAACGAACAAGGCTATGAACCATGAAAATGTGTCACTAAAGAAAACCCACTGAAACCAAAGTGTCTCAAAAAATGAGAGTGAGAAGATAGGATGGATAAATAACCACAAGAATCACAAGTGTAGTCCGAAATGACTCCATAAGCATAAGTATGTGATTTACACCTATATGAACACAATGGGTTGATAACAAGGTCCAAAAATTATGGAAAAATGATAAAATAAGGGAATAAAAATGAAGCACCAATGTAGCTATCGAATGTGCCCTTATGGTGACCTCCTCATCCTACTGGAAGGCATGGGTAACTAGCCATTGCATTCGCTAGGTGATATAGAGGTCACTCTAACAAATGTCTGGGAGTGTTTGGTTAAACGAGAATGCACTCCATGATACAACATTTTTTATCCATAAAAAGTGTGGAAAATAGTTTCAAAATTGAAAATGGACTGCACCATCTTGTCCAGCTTGGAAAAATCTTTCCGACGACTATAAATACCCTTATATATGGGTTTCAATGTGACCTTCATCTTGTAGGAAAACAATAGTCTTCTTATTTCCCTTACAAAAGGAATTTTCTGGAATAAAGCATGGTTAAAATATCTCTCACAGGAGAATATATAGGGCCCTTCCACTTCTCAAGTGGAAAAAAAATGTTCATCCCTTTTAAAATATATATATTTAGGCCATACATTTAAAAAAAAAACTACCCCTCTATAGTTTTTTTTTAAATGCAAGAGATTTAAAATTTATATGACCCCCAAGTAGAATTTTATGGATGCCCCCTTCAATAATATTAATTAAGGTTTAACAATACCTTCCCAATTAACATGAAGGTAATATATTTTTTTTAAAAAACATTTAAAAAAAAAAGCATTATATGGCCAAAGGTCAATGAATGGACCCCTCCAATTGTAATATCCACAAAAAATGATGAAAATTACGGTGCATTGGAAAAATTGAGGAGGATACAAATAAATCATATGCACCACCGAGCAAACACCTTTTCTTCCATCAATTTTTTTCCAAGTGGTGTGTTGTCCTCAATATTGGCTTCAATGAGCCCTCATGGAAAACACCGTCAGAGACGTTACCAAAGGTCGTCGTCCACGACCAACCTTCATCAAAAAAAAACTTGCCACCGTCTATGAATTTGCCTCCTACGTTGGTTTACTCCTTCACAATTACTACCCAAAATTTGTGCCAACAGCCTCTCCTCGATTGTGCATCTCATGTTAAATGATATTGTTGTCTTCATGTGCTCCCCCAAACTCAGTGATGCTTCGAATGTCGCCCAGGATATTTTGCACCATTTAGATCAAAATGTGCAAACATCGAATTATGGGAAAACAAGGTGAGTCAACTACTTCACGTCTAATGTGGAGACTATGGTGCCTTTAGATATGACCATTAGTTTCACATTTTGATACTCCTAGGTCCCTTGATTCTTGGATTTGACATAATAGTTCTTCTGCTCCTCAAAATTATTTGAATTAATAATTTCGGTGCATGAACTGGCCATTGATGCCCATAATTGGAACAATAGAAATCATCTCCTTAAAATAGAGACAGCAAAAATCAAATCATACGGTCATCAAATCATTCCCTCGTATGGGACTCAACATCGGGTCTCTTGTATAGAAGGAATACTGTCATAACCTACAGATAACATATTCTTGCCAAATCCTGGAGGGCTTATGGAACGCATTCAGATGACGTATTCTTGCTAGTTTTTTTGATCGTTACTAGTATCCACCTCAGCTCGCAGGAAGAACCCTACTCCAAATAGCAGACCAAATACACCACATTTTCACACTCCTCCAAAGCAAAGCGATTAATTAAAAACCATCATTGTTGTCTTATGCTTTGGCGGAGAAAAAAAAAACATCACCCCTCCATGAATCTTGAGAAAAAAATAATATTCTATTTGTCCTCTATACTCACTGTACCATAATATCTAGCGAGCTTGGTCTTCAAAAAAGATCTAACTTTTGTTTTATTTTGTTATGTGGGCCCTTGCTACAAGCTCCAACCAGATTAATTAGGGGATGATGCAGAGCGATGTCTACGCTCCCTCTATATAGCCATCCTCTATCAAAGCCTCCAAAGCAGACTTTAAAACCAAGAGCACCATGAGAAACATGCAGCCTATTGATATTGGGGAGACATCACCATCGATGTGCAAGCAAAGATATGAGAAGCCTACACTTCAAGAGGATAAAAAATGATCTCTCCATGAACAATACAACTAGGTAGACAAAAAAATATCACAAAAACAAAATCCTCTTGGCCTCTACATATCATCTCTCCATGAACAATGCGGGCTCCTGAATACACTACTACATGCTGAATAAAACATCCCTCTATCAACCCATTGTTAAAATTTACGTCTCCAAAAAAATCTACGCCACATGCAATGCTTGTAATAGTGGACACCAAGAGTTGTAAATACTTGCAAAAATAATGAAATTCCAAAAAAGCACTGGTGATCTGCTTTCGCACAAGAATCTTTGAAATACAGCATGTCCTAGACATCTTCGATCATTGAAAAATGCCCGCTTATGGTCAGAGGCTATTCCGAAGGAGCCCGTGACATCAATCTAGGCTATGAGGATGTTGATGTTGGATGCTATCATATCCGAATTTAGGTAAAAAAAAATATTCTGCCAAATAGGAACACATAGTAGTTGAAGCAGAGGGCAATGTCAAGCTTGCTCCAAAAAATATGAAATTTCCCTTAATACCTTCCAATCTACCAAACTCCCAATAAAAAAGGGATGGAACACGTACTGCACCAACAATTTGAAAGTCCCCATAATAAATCCTCCTTCCACAAATTCATAGGCCAGATTAAAACAATCACGAAAAAGAAGCCTAGTTGAAACAATAGTAAATTCTGCAACTAGAATCTCTGAAAAAAATGCAATCATAGATCACTCTTAAAAAATAGGTAGTCATTTTCCATAAAACGTCTGGTTTATGATCCATAAAAGGATGAAGAGCATATTCCTGATTTGAAGAAAAAATGGAAAAGAAATTATGGAAAAAAAAGGGGGGAGATTTCCATGAGGGAAATACCTCCATGAGGAAAAGATCCTTAGGCTCACAAGGCAAGGAAATCCTGTCATGTTGAAAAAATCAAATAACTTGATATTATTCAAAGACAAAGACCTTGCTTAAATAGCAAAGGTGTATAATATGATCCATTAGATCATAACTAATAGAGTTAATCTCAGCCACACAAATTATCCTAGTAACAACTTAGGATATAATATATATTCTAACATTTAGGTTGGGGGAAGGGGTGGGGGGGGTTAGGCTATTCTAGAATGTGTTGTGAAAAATGTTAAATATGTTAAAATAAAAATATAATAACAATAAAGAAAAAAATTTCTAATAGTAAATATTATATTTACAAGAGGACTTTTGGTACCATTTAAATTGGATTTGTAATGTTACACAACTTTAGAAATTATTAAATTTAGTTTTTTAAATTTAAATAATAATAATAATTCCTTAAAAGTACTCTTAAATTCAAAAATTTTAATAAACATAGTGAAGAGTGCTTAAGTAAGACCCCGATTAAAATCTAATGTTGAGCCATTTATGTAATAGTAACTCTCTAGTAGAAATTCAAGTTAAAAATTTTATTAAGAAAAATAATCTAGGTATTTGTATAGTGCCACTTTATTTAGTATGCCCCAAGTGAGGTGATGTTAATATACCACGGTAGAAAATTTTATGATAGTGTTGTGCAAAAAATGGTGGGTGTAGCAAGAAATACAAAGAATTAAACCAATGAGAGTCAATAATAAGGTTATATCTCTTAAATTTGTGGGCAAAAAGCGGTTTAAAATGAGGTCTCTCAATGTGAAAATCTAGGCTTACACATTTCTTTGCTTAACTGTCAAGACAATAAAAATGTAATTGAATCAACACATGCTTTTAGCTTAAACATGATCCTCAAATTCTGACCTATTAGTTAAAACCAATTGAATTTTTTGTCTGAAGGCTAACAATCATTAATATTGTGAGTTGGTACATAAAAGGAAGGAAATGATATGTCATGTGTCCAGGTACTTTTTATGCCTGTTCATTAGGCTATAAACATGTTCTAGTGTATGTTTTTTCTTGGAAAAATCAAAATTTGTATGAATATCTAAAGTTAATAAAATTCTCGAGCTACTTTCCCATATTCTTGTTGTTGTGTTGTAGTGAGTTGTATTAATCTTCTACCATGTAAAGAGAAAGGGTATGCTCTGTTACAAGATAGAAGCTTTTTAATTTACTTTTATACGTATGTTTTCAGGTATAAATTTATTTTATATTTTCCATTAGTATACTTTCTATTGCAAATAATATTTCTATCTATGTTTTCTATATTTTATCCAAGGCCTAAACATATCTATGTAGCTAAAAATTAGTTTTATAATCTACTTCAATGGAATTCATTTAACAGATATTAGAAATCAAGTAAATCCAATGATTCAAAATGAGATAGATGTGCAGATTTTTGCTTTCCAATCCCAGTTTTATATAAAATATTGCATACAATATATAAGTGCTTTCCAACTCACATGCACACATCAACTTGAAGCAACCATATGGTAAAGAAAGACACAGTGACATAACCCGCATATAAGTTTTCAAAAAACCTGAATGACCTGCTGACGGAGAAGCATGTGACTCATCTAGAATCCTTGATTTGATTGTCGAAGTGTGTGGAATGTAAATGTGATTCTTCTTTCTTAATATCTTGTCTTCATAGGAGAAAAGAGGGTGTTTGTATGAACCTACTGACAATTCCTGAATTATTTAAGCATTTTCACTATTGGACAACCATTCTTCCTGTAACTGAGATACCCATTGAGAACAAGGACCCAAAATAACATTAATAACCACTTCATCTTCATATTTTTTGGATAATGCATATGCTACCATGTTTTCTTTCCCTTTCTTGTATTCGATAATGAAATCCTATCCTAACAATTTAGTTAACCATTTGTTTTGTCCTGGATAAGAAAATTGTTGTTCTAGGAAATGCTTGAGACTGCTATGATCTATTTTTATAATGAAACGACTACTGATTAAGTAGTGTCTCCATTTCTCCACCGCATGTAGAATAGCCAACATTTCTTTTTCATATGTATATCTTCCTAGATTTTTTCCTAAAATTTGTTTACTTTCGAATGCTAAGGGATGACCTTCCTGCATTAACACTACCCCAATACCTGTTCCTGAAGCATCACATTTGATTATGAATGGTTTGTGAAAATCTAGAGTTGCCAAAATTGGAGTAGTACACATTTCTTCTTTGAGAGCCTTTAAGGCTTGAGTGGTTGCTTTTAACCAATGAAAAGCATCCTTATTTGTTAAGGTTGTGAGAGGAGTTGTAATGTTTTGATAGTTACGCACAAATTTGTGATAGTATCCAGTGAGACCCAAAAACCATGAAGTTTCTTAATAGTTTTAGGTAAGGGCTAATCCTGAATTACCTTTATCTTATTGGGATCCAATTTAACAGCTTCCTGAGAAACTATATAACCTAGGCACTCCACTTCATGAATACCAAAAAATAATTTAGAGCATTTGACAAACAACTTTTCCCTGTGTCGGATATGAAGAACCCTTCCCACATGCAATAAATGATCCTTCCATTATTTACTATATATGAGTATGTCATCGAAGAAGACTAGCATAAATTTGTGGAGGAATGGACGAAACACATGGTTCATGAGACTTTGAAATGTAGATGAGCATTAGTGAGACCAAAAGGCATGACAAATAATTCATAATGACCTTCATGGGTTCTAAAAGTTGTTTTGGGAATATCTTCTTCCTTGACTTTAATTTGGTGAAACCCTGAACGTAAGTCCAATTTGGTAAAAAAAAATTGCACCATGTAGTTCATCTAATAGATCATCAATGATAGGTATAGGTAATTTATATTTTATGGTGATTTTGTTGAGAGGACGAAAAATTTGGACACATATGCCAAGAATTGTCTTTTCAACAGGCTAAAACTACTAGTGAAGAATAGGGGCTAGTACTATGACGGATGACACCATGTTCTAATTGTTCTTGGGCAATCTTTTTAAAATCTATTTTCTAAGGTTAGGGATATCAATAAGGATGAACATTAGGTGGAATACTTCCTAGAACAAGGTGTATGGCATGGTCATGGGATATTTTGGGAGGTAGTTCCTTTGGTTCTTGGAAGACCTCATCATAGTTGACCACAATGTTTTGTAGATCTTATGATTGGATTTCTGGCGTATCTTGTGCTTGCATTTCCATACAATTAATTTGATCAATGAATCCATAACTTTCTTTTCTTAATATTTTTTTATGGTATATGAACTTACTATATTTGATGGAGGTATTGGAATTCCTTGGAGGTGAATGGTCTTCCTATTTTCTTTCCATTCAACAAAGCACTGCTTGTAATTAAAACCGATCGTCGTTTCCATTTTTTCTAACCAAGTGACTCCCAAGATAACTTTTGAATTACCTAAATTCATAACAAAAAGAGGACCCTACCAAGTATAACTTCCCACTTGTAATGAAATTGAAGATGTTTTATCTATACATTGAGCACTACTCCCGCTTGTAGTTCTAACTTGAAATTTATCTTTATTGGAGGAGTGGATGTGCAAGTTTAATGCCTTGGCAAGCCTTGTGTCAATAAAGTTGTGAGTACTTCTTGAATAAATTAATACAATTACCTTCCTTTGTTGAATGAATCCTACTACTTTGATTGTATGGTGAGATGATAACCCCATAAGAACATTTACTAACATTACCATAGTATCTTCCTCAGCTACCACCTCCTCGTGTTCAATGTGGTCTTCATCTATGGGATCATCATGAGACTTGTTCTCCTCTATTACTTCATCTTCCTTGTCAACATATTCAATTTAAAATTTCTATCGTGGTACACATACCTGATATTTTGGATAGTGGTTGCGATATTTATAGCAAAAATTTCTTAATGATTGATCATTTCTGTGAAAAGAGTTATTGTGGTATTAAGGTCAACCATATGAATTACGTCGTATGGATTTTGCCATTTGCACCTTCTTCTTAGCCAACTTGGTAATCCATATACAAGCATCTACAGTGGATGGATCTTGTAGATCCACTTTGACTTTAATATTCTCTTTCAACCCATTTCTAAAAGTAGCTACCACTACATCGGTTTGTAAATTTCTTGCATAGGAAAGCAAGCTAGTGAATTCTGATATATAATCCATTACTGATCCTATTTGCTTAAGTGATAACAACCGCACCATGTAAGAATATGAGGATCCTTCATCAAATATATTAAGAAAGTATTTGGTGAAATCATTCTAGAAGATGATTTTTCCCTTCTCGTGTTTGAGCCATACAAAGCATTGATAAGCTTCAGTACCTAGTTTGGAAGTAGCAAAAGGAACTTTTTATGAATCTCAAATTCGGTATATATCTATAATGCCTTCCATTTTGGCTATCCACCCACGTGGATCATGACCCTCAAATATGGGAATATCAGTGCATGGAAAATTGACCCCACTAGGACCTCTAGGTTTTTGGTAAACTTCATATCTATCTTGGTCTTCATCGTGCTTATATTGATGGAAGCAATTTTGGGTAGGACCTCTTTGTTGTTCAAAAATGTCTTCATTGTTGATATCCTCCTCATTCCGCTGTTCATTGAAGCAATTTTTGGGACTACCATTATGATCTCTTTGTTGTGCATAAACTTCTCCTCCATACTGATCCTTAGTGTTCTAGTATCTTTGGGGTTGATTTGGGCTAGGAGGATTTGGTTGGATTTGTCTTTCCAATAGTTGGGTCATCTTGTTATTCAGGTTGTTCATACTAACCAATAAAGTTTGTAAGGCCTTGTCAGTGGTAATGGGGCTCCCTATTTCCTCTTGTGTGAGGTTCTCATGGGAAGAGTTTGGGGAGGGATTGGATACCATATTGTTAAGAAATGGATGACCAGGGTTAAAGCTATTAAATCCTAAAGGAGAAGAATTATGTGTACCTTTGCTTCTAGGAGGTCTTCTTGGTGACTTTAAGATTCTCTCATTGGAGTTCTCCACACTTGATAGTCACCTGTTTGGTCCTTTGGTCCACCTTCTGCTCATGCACTTGTCAACCACCTAACCACTTATGCCTTTGAACCTTGCAAAAATTTGGATGAATTTGGTAAAATTTTTGTTTATTTTTTGCTTCAACTATCACTCCAACTATGACGCAGATTGAATCTCCTCCTTGCGGCTTTCCTCAGTTACTTCGCTATTTTCAAATTTGGAATACTTGTACCACTAATTTGACACATTGACTATAATTTGATACACTAATTTAATTTGACACACTGACTATACTTGGTTTGACACCCTTGACACACTGGTTTGACAAACTAACTCAATGATTTGACACCCTAACCCACTTGACACGATTTTAACACCACTTTGCGCTAACCTGCAACACACAAGGATGCTCAACCATCGATGATAGGATGATGCTTAAGATGAAGCGCATGAGACCAAAAGATAATTAGATCTAACTGACTCTGATGGGAACTTCGATATAGTGACATGAGATGAATATAGGGGACAAAGAGGAAAGGTTGGCCATGATCCTTGGAGGACACGATTGGACATGATGCACATGACCTCAATGGATAGAACACTACTAACAAGCTAACTGGTGAACATGACTGATAAATTTGGCATACCAATTGATGAGCGAAGATGGATACCGAGGAGACAATGCGGTGTACACAGGAAGATGGAGGTGTGGGACAAAGGAAATCCAACAAAGCCTATATGACGAGTATAAACTAGACTACACAATCAAAAGCATGTGGTAACTAGTTTTTTGTTAGCAAGGAGATGAGGGTTGTGTGACTGTAGTCACATTTACTTCAATGTGCCTCACATTGTTTAAACCTTCTTTATCCCACCACACACTTCGTGTGGGAAAGTTGAGCGGATGAAACCAATGATAAATAAATTAAATGACATCACCTTGAATTTTTTTGCATGTCATACCTTAGGTTATACTAGATATTATAATTATTTTGCATCTTTTGATTGGTTAATTGCGCCCACGTTTGCGATGGTTTTCCTACAGCATTTTTGGTGTTATGGGATTATGATTTGGAATTGATCCCGCTTATACCTTTTGCAGTTTGTTGACTTCAGGTTTGAGAGCTTTATGTTGGTACGAAGGGCCTATGGGCATTTGATTTAGCCATGAGATAGATATTTTAGCCACCCACAGAGTAGACGTGCACCAATTTTAATAGCACATAAACAATGGCTTTAACTCTGTGTTAGTTACGAATCCCAAAATTAGTTGCTAGATCAAAACCAACCACGCTTCCTGGCTTTGATTTGTTCTCAGTATTTTTTTTGTATGGATGACCACCCACTGCCTCTAGTAGCCTGAATGGACCTGGAACCTTTACCGCAGATGACAAAACTTGGCTCTGATATCATATGGAGTAGACCACTACTGGTTCTCCCTATCAACCACTCCTCACTGACATGTAATTAATCAATCATATAACCAACATGCATAGTAGAATAGATATCGAATACAATGAAGAATGGAATATAATTAAAAAGACTACAAATCAAATAAAATTAATTTACCACTCAAGGAGGGCAGATCCCCATCATGAATGGGCAATAATAATGGGAGTACACAAATGAAATATTGATCAAATATGATAGATAAAATCAACTACACTTGGATAACTATTAATAATTAAATATATTATTTTATAATATAGCCGACGACTATATTAATATTGGAGTGTAACATAAGTATTTAAAATTTGATAGTGTTGTTCAACTGTGGTTGACCTAGGCATATTAGAATTGATCATGGTTTTGTCATCAACTATGGTGTGTTGTAGCAACTGTGGAAGATACCAGGTATAATAAAATCTTCCATCAAGTATCGTGGACAAATCTTGGCTAGAAGCATCTAGGTATATCAACTATGTTATCTCCATTAACTAAGAAAAGTTGTGTTTTTTATTAGATCTACTCGTATAACTATACTTTATTATTTTGAGGGGGTTTGTTTGTAGAAATAGCAAGGACTATTATTGTGGGGTTCACAAATTCTTGGATTTTGCAAGAAATAATTCAATGGATCTTGAAATAACTAGATGTTCATGTTGAAAGTACTCAAATATGGAAATTTGGTTTTTCGAAGGTTTGTGACCACCTAATTAGGCATGAGATTGACAAGACATATATTGAGTTTATTTTTCACGGAGAACAACCCTCTAGTTTTGACAAATATACATTGAACACGTGCTCTACCATTGATGAGGATCCAATTACCGAAGATGTACAATATGAAATATTTGGAATGGTCAATGACACATACATATTATTCAATATCAATTGCTCAAAGAGTGGACAAGAACTATGATATAATTATGTTGAGTTCCAATTGTCTTATGGAGCAGTTTCTGCAGATGAATATCGTAGCTTGCTTGAATACGTGAAACAAATACCTAGGCTATACAAAGTATACAAAG
Source organism: Wollemia nobilis (assembly GCA_028583015.1). Classification (NCBI taxonomy): domain Eukaryota; kingdom Viridiplantae; phylum Streptophyta; class Pinopsida; order Araucariales; family Araucariaceae; genus Wollemia; species Wollemia nobilis. Next base: position 10,100,201 of record JAQPPZ010000750.1, read on the forward strand.
CTATTAGTGATCGCTAAATTGTATAATCTCAAATCAAAACATGGTTGGTCAAACAATATATTTGGTGAGTTATTGGAGTTGTTGAATGATATGCTCCAAATCAACAATACAATTCACTAGTAATATTTAATAAAAACATAAATTATGGAACTGAATCCTAATATTTAATGTCATCATCTATTCATTGATAATGTTTAGTATATGTTAGTAGTGTAATATTAGAGATAGTCAGTCATACTTGTTTATATAGAGATGGTAAGAGTTGAAAATAAATTGATGAATACAAATTTTTTGCATGTGAGATCCTTCAAGGACTATTGCTGATAACATAATGCATTTATTTGTCAATTAAAAAGTTGCTAAAGTACTTATATTTCTTGTTTGTCTTTCCATTCCTGGTCTATGCATTGGAACCCACCTTATGACAACATTGGATTGGTCCTACCCATTTCTTCTTCTAATTTCCCAAGTACATGTGGTTAGGAAATAAAAAAACAAGGGGATTCTAGTCTAAATGGTTAAAAAAATTAGGGTATTGGGTCCTTGGTATCGAGCTATCATATTTCCCCATTACTTATGAATTATTCATATTTCTAGGAGACCCAGATCTTGTAGGATCCTCTACATATATACACCACCTAGCATTACAGTTGTGATATCAAGCATTGGGATGTCCAAGCTGGGTAATAAGATACCTAATAAGGATGGGAACACTAAATCCTCACAAATTGAAATTGATGCAATGCAATGGGAGAATACAAATTTGGAGGAAGCAATTAGGATCTCACATTTCGATACAAAATAACCTTACCCTGAACCAAAATTCATGACCAACAACAATAGAATAAAAAGTGTTCTTGTTTATCCAAGCAGCATGAATATCAATGCAAACATGGTATCTTTTCCTATGAATGCATGTGAAACTAATATGAATATAAAAGATACAGATAATTCAGATTCTACAAGACCACTCTTAAAAAGTGAGGATACTACCAAGAAAGATCCAAAATTAGAAACATGAAATGAATTACCAAGATACATATGTAAATAAGAAAGTTGGGGGTAAAGATGTTCTGTAAAGTGAAACACAAGGGTCTCTAGGTACAAGTTTATCATCAACAAACATAAAAAAATCACCTTATACACAAGCATCAGGTACTTATAGTTTGTTTTTGTAAATGACACTTCCAAGTTTTTCAATATTTGTTTTAAACCCTTTAAAACCATAATTTCCTTGAAATGCAGGTTCAAGGGAGGTAAGGGATATCCAAAATTATCCAGTGATTCAAGTGTAATGATAATTCAAGTAATCAAGTGTATGTTATCCATTTTTTTTGCATTTGAGATAACTATCTAACATGCACTATCAATTATATGCATATATGGGAAGTGACTAACATGCATAGACTAAGTGTGTGGGTCTTTTGTTAGTAGTCATTTAGTAAACTAAAAATATTTTTTCCATATTGTAGAAATGTGTGTTTTCTTGATTTTTGATGTTTGATCTTGATATTATTATTTAATTAAATGACCACACTTATTTATGTGGAAGGTATTTTTTCCTAATCGCCATTGCAATTCCTCAATTTACAATTTTCAAGTGATAAATTCCAATCACAAGGTCTTGGAGACAGGGAATTATTGCATCTAATGATTACACCAATTGATTTGCATAGTTATGGATTGTCCATGATTAATTGCAAGAAATTTTAAGGTTGCAACCTCAATTCATTATATATTTGTATTAGCAATCTACTGAATATTCTCCTCCTAGATTAAATCATTGGTTGGTTTCAAGAAACTATCAGATTCAACAATAAGCCATTGGTGAATTTTCCAAGTATCTCAAATGAACTACCCTAATAACACCATAATTGGTTTTAAGTGTGTCACGCTAGTTAAAATTCTAATGTATTTTGTGGGAAAATACCCCATAATTTTATTGCTTCTATAATTGTATAAATAGCCTAATGGGTGTTTGTGCCTGAAGCAATTTTGTTTTGGCAGCATTTGGTATAATATACTTTGTTTATGGTAACCATTTGGTATCATTTGACGGCATTGCATTTGATTATGGATATTTATTTGAGGCTATACTGATGATAATGTCAATGGCAATATGTACATGTTACAGTAGCAGCCTAGCATGTTATAATTATTTTGAGCATTAATGTTTGAAAAGGAGCTTTATGACAACATGGAGTAGTGTATATTGTCTATATTTTTGAGAATTGTTCATATTATTATTTTATAAATGGCTTGAATTTTTGTGGTAAGAAAAATTATGCAGTTGGTGGCACAATGACAACATCTTCATGGTGTTGTATTTGATATTGTGATCAAACATTATGAATGGGAGTTTGAATTATATTTTGCATATGAAACCTAATACTGGATGAAAACATTATTTTGTATTTTGTGTTGCTTCTCCAGGTTGTGATTTAGCTTTACTATTGTAAAGCTTTCTAGTATTCAGACATCATTGATTTTTGCATGCACTTTCTCACCATCATAGATTTCTATATGATTGCAGGTCTAGCAAAAGGTATGGTATATTTTTGACTATTTGCCATCACAATGTTACAAGGAATAGTCAAAATTTTTAAAATGTTCACCTTTAATAAAGAAAGTTGATCTTCAACAAGTTATTTGTCATGCTTTACATGCAAGTTTGAAGTACTCAATTTTTGTGAGTCTTTGGAATAAGATCATGTATAAAAGATCTCAGATCTCAACTCATATTCTTTGGAATAGATAATTTGTGTAAGTCTTTGGAATAGATCATGTATAAAATATCTAAACCACTATACCAGTTTTTTTTTATGTATTTTCTGTCAAACATTATGAATGGGAGTTTGAATTGTATTTTGCATATGAAACCTAATACTAGATGAAAACATTATTTTATATTTTGTGTTGCTTTAGGTTATGATTTAGTGCTAGGCAAGAATTGGGTAGAAAGAGAGAAATCAATCCTTCTCTATTAGGGTTTCCACAATGGAGGAGTGTAAACACTTTGATATTCTTCGAGATTTGACTAGAAAACCACTCTATGTTAGAGTTAAAGTGCACTATGCCTTCAGTTTGACACTTGTCAGTTTCATTGACAAGTGTCATGTTCATCATATAGGCCTTGTGCCTATTTATGTAACACATTTTTATGAATAAAAAAAATTCCCTCAGTTTTCCCTCCTAACATTTGGTATCAGAGCGGGCTTTCCCTGCCCTGTGAAACCCTTGAGGGGGGATTTCCCTCATGGAAATCCTCCCTCCCCTTCATCTTTTTTCATTTTTTTAATTTTTTTACCGAGGGAGTATGCTCTCCATCATTTGATGGATCAGAAACCAGATGGTAAAATTTTTGAAGTTTGGAAAATATTTTTTTAAGAATTTTTTCAGAATAGTTGATCCGGTTTTACCGTCTGCCATCATTTGCAGCGTGGTGTAGTATTCGGTGCAAAATTTTTGGATCTGCAAGAGATCAAAGCCTTGTGATGCATTTACGGGAATGAGCATTTTAAACTGGAGACAATGTTGCATCAGGCAAATCATGGCGAAAGCGGCGGCCCACCATTAAAAGAGAGACTGTAACGGACGCGTGGTAAAGATCCGCTTTGTAGCTTGTCACCACCATAAACACTTTGAGAGCGCGGGAGGATTTCAGAGAATATTCTGCTGTTTCTGAGCTACTGCTTCATGATTGCATTGGCGACCATTAGTAGCAACTGTGATGGGAGAAGAAGAGGAGGCAAGCATTCTGTATGACTACACCGATGCATTCCATGGATTCGCTACCCGGCTGAATGCAGCCCAGGCGGAGGCCCTCGTGCTTTCTGACTGTTGCTGCCGCTGCAATCGCTTCAAGGCCATGGCGGGAACGGCCAGAATCGAAACAGATTGCTGAGTTTTTTTTGGTGAAGGAATGCAGAATTTTGTTTCACGAGTTCCTATTTTATGGAATGGTACTCAGCCGCACCACTGGGTACGAGGAACAGTGGTACTGCTGCGCTTGTTGGTCTCCATTAATGGCGCTCCGCAGTCTCAGCTGTTCGAAGTAGAGCACCTGCACTGTTAACTGTATAGGCAGCCTCTGGTTCAGCACCGCGTGTGTGCAGGCGTCATGCGACAGCTTCTGGCAGTCTAGTAGCGCCTGTAGTTCCTACAGAAGTGCCACGGAGGAATGTGCAAGGAACCATGAATTGAATCCTTGATTAACCCATTAAAATTGCTCGATTGAAATACAAAAATCGAAAAGGGAAAAAGAAAGAATCGAGGCAGAAGAGTTTTTTTATTTTGTTTTGCAATCGTTTGTGTTACAGAATGGGAAATGGTTCTGATTTCGAGCTGCCAGAGGAGATCCTGACGGTTTTGCCGACGGATCCATATGACCAGATGGATTTGGCGAGGAAGATAACGTCCATCGCCATAGCGTCGCGTGTGTCGAAATTGGAGGCGGTCAACGGGAAGCTGCGCCATAAACTGGCTGAGAAGGATCAGGTTACGGGAGAAAAAGATGGACCGAAACGTAAAGTTTGCAGCGGTGACGGTGACGTGACGGAGACAGAGGCAAAATTTGAGGTTTCTCTCTAGCACGCCGGGCGATGGAGTGGGCGATATTACCGTCGCTGAGATATTGTCGTCGGAGCTGTCGTCGACGACGAAGACGTAGCGCCGCGTGTCCACCTCGTGGCGGTGCCAGGGCTGCGACACGGTGGAGGTGACGTTAACCTAGAGCCAAAAGCAGCGAATGTGGCTGCGATGCAGTGTTTTTGACTGCAGTATCCAATGAGGAGAAATGGTCCCCAACGTCCCCGTGCCCATGATTTTTCCTAGTGCCCATGATTTGTGGGTCCCTTTAATTAATCCATTGTAAGGGGTCGTTTTGGGTATTTTATAAGGGGCATCTTTTGTTTTTTAGTGGAGGGGACCACCTTAGTGGGAACTTATAATTTCTCTTGGAGGAAATTTGTTAATCATGATGAAGACAACCGACAGTAAAACATTATTGCCTTGTTTTTTCCACATGGAGAGTGGAAGTGGAAGAAGGCCCTCATGGCTTCTTATTGTATTTTTTCCGAGAGATGTTGCCCACATGACCCCTATTTATTTTGCAACAACTATAGGGGTATTTATAGTCATTGGAAACGTTTTTCCACGACGGACACAATGGTGGTGTCATATTGTAATTTTGAGGCTGTTTTAGTTGAGTTTTTTAGCCTCAAAGTTCTTATACCTTGGAGTGCACTCTCGGTTGTACCTGATACTCCCAAGGTAATTTCATATGTGATCCTTGTACCTAGTGATATTTTCTATACACTTGGCAAATGCAGTGGCTGGTTACCCATGCATTTCGGTGGGATGACATGGTCACCATAAGGACACTTAATCTAGGGACTACAGACATAGACACCCTAGACTCTATCCGAGGTTTTTCCGGATCTACTTCTGAAGACTACAGACAAAGACACTTCAGAAGATTCTCTTCTTTTCTTATTCTCTCCTCCTATTTGGATCTATGGCTCATTTTATTGTATTGAGTGCATTTTCGGCAAAGATCGACACTCTTATATGGCTCGTTTTTCCTTTCATTAGGTGCATTTTTCGGTAGAGACCGACACCTTCTAGATTGAGTTCACCATGTGGTGAATCTAGTCAGTGACCTACGAGTGGCAACATCCTCTGAGGATGACCTGCAGAGGCAACAGACCCAGATGTGGCTGACCCTGAGGCACCCATGATGACCCTGAGGCACTTAGATGGCTGACCCAGTGGCAACAGACCCGTTGAAGTGGCTGACCCTGAGGCAACAGACCGAGATGTATACACAGTAAATCTAGCATTATTCACAGTTGGAGAGCCAAGAGCATAGAGCACGAGCCTAGACCAAATTAGCAATAAGAAGGATGATAGGTTGTTTTCGAGAAGTCAACATTAAGGGGGAATGTTACCTAATTTTGACTTGCTTTGTTTTTTTCTTTAGTTAGGATAGTGCACTTTAAGGGGGAATGTTAGAGTTAAAGTGCACTATGCCTTCAGTTTGACACTTGTCAGTTTCATTGACAAGTGTCATGTTCATCATATAGGCCTTGTGCCTATTTATGTAACACATTTTTATGAATAAAAAAAATTCCCTCAGTTTTCCCTCCTAACACTCTCTAGCACTATATTTTTGTAGTCTTCTACCATTGCAGATATGTGAATTGGAGATACCCAGGTTGAATCCCCTGTGTGCTGGAGGGAACTCGCATCAAGGAAGTTACAAATCATTTATTTCACCTTCAAATCAGTTCTTGCAATGATTCATAGTATAAAATAGATCATATATCATCATGCCAAGCCACTCATTACTTCATAGTCATATACTTCAGACATTGACAAGGAGTTATGATGAAAGTTTAAACCCCACTGCATCTTATTACCTCCATCTTGGTAGTCATATTTCAAAATATTATAGCTACCCTTGTCTCCATCTCTATCAATTTCTTCCATATTTATATTATCCTTTATTCCATATTCTTGTAGATACATATCTTCATCCCTTCCACTCTTTTTGGCATCATCTTTATTGACTTCCTACGATATCAATGCCTCCCCTTATTTACTAAATTCCTGAGATATCAATGCCTCCCCTTCTCATTTAAACTTGACAACATTTATGTCTTCTCATTAGGAATTTAAAGAAACTATGTACAATTTAAGTTTTTCTTATAAAAATCTAAGACATACCACTATACTAGTTATTTTTTTATGTATTATCTATCAAACATTACAATGGGAGTTTGAATTATATTTTGTATATGAAACCTAATACTGGATGAAAATATTATTTTGTAATTTGTGTTACTTCTTCAGGTTGTGATTTAGTGTTAGGAAAGAATCAGGTAGAAAGAGAGAAATTAGTCATGCCCTATTAGGTTTTCCATAGTGGAGTGTAAACACTTTGAAAGTCTTCAAGAGTTGACCAGAAAACCACTCTCTGGCACTATATTTATACAGTATTCCATCATTGCAGATATGTGAATGGGAGATGCCTAGGTCAAACCCCCTTTGTGTTGGAGGGAACTTGCATCAGGGAAGTCACATATGATTTCTTTCACCTTCATATTAATTCTTGCAATGACTCATAGTAGAAAATAGATCACATCTCATCATGCCAAGCCATATTTCATTTGCATTACTTCATAGTCATCTACTTTAGATATTAACAAAGAGTTATAATGAAAGTTCAAACCTTGCTACATCTTGTTACCCCCATATTGGTTATCATCTTTCAAAATGTCACATCTATCCTTATCTCCATCTCTATCAGCTTATTCCATATTTATATTATCCTTACTTCCATATTCATGTAGGTCCATATCTTCATCCCTTCCACTCTCATTGACATCCTCTTTATTGACTTCCTGTGATATCAATGCCTCCTCTTATTTATTAACTTTCTGATATATCAATGCCTCCGCTTCTCATTTAAACTTGATAACATTTATGTCTTCTCATTATAAATTTAAAAATTTATGTACATTTTAAGTTTTTCTTATAAAAATCTAATACATATACCACTATAACAGTTATTTTTTATGTATTATCTATCAAACATTATAATGGAAGTTTGAATTGTATTTTCATATGAAAACTAATACTGGATTAAAATATTATTGTGTATTTTGTGTTGCTTCTCAAGGTTATGATTTAGCTTTACTGTTGTAAATATTTCTAGTATGTAGATATCATACATTTTTGCATGCACTTCCTCACCATCATAGATTTTTGTATGATTGTAGGTCAGGTAAAAGGTATGGTGTATTTTGGCTATTTTCCATCACAATGTTATTAGGAACAATTAATCTTTTAATATGTTAATCTTTAATTTTCCTTTTAATGTCAGGCCCTAAGGGGGCAGTTATAAACTGCCCTCTTAGACCTAAGGGGGCGATTTATCTTTTATTTTTTTTAATGTGAGGCCCTAAGAAGGTGGTTTAAAACCATCCTATTAGACCTAAGAGGAAGGTTATGAACCAACCTCTTTTATTTTTTAATGTGAGTCCCTAAGAGGGTGGTTTTTTTAGGCACTTTTTAACCACCATCGTATGATGTAATATTTTTACGATACCCTCATAGATGACGGTTGAATAACCGTCATTAAAGGTCTTTAAGGGTGGTTAAAGACCAACCTTAAAGACCCTTTTTGGTGTAGTGATAGGGAACTTATCCTCAATAGTGATTTTATTAATATCCCAATAATCCACACACAAGGACCAAGTGCCATCCTTTTTATTACTAACAACATTGGTGAGGAATAGGTGCTAACACTAGAGTGAATAATTCTAGAGGCTTAAATTTCCTACACAATTTTCTCAATTTTTGTTTTATGTGCATAAGCAAACTTGATAGATAAACATTAGGAGGTAGAACACTAGGAAAAAGTTGTGTTACATGGTCATGTGAGTGCTAAGGAGGAATTCCTTTGGGTTCCTCAAAGACATGAGTATAACTATTTAATATACCCTATAATTATTGTGGGTGATTAGAATCCCCTTGATCAGGGGCGGTGATAGAAAAACGTTGAGTGACCATGCCATGGGAAGATTTATTTAATAATTTTTCCATCTTATGAGAAGAAATAAACTAGATTGCTCCCACATTTGTGCCATGAAAAGTTTATTCCTACCCATCCAGACTAAATTTCACCTATAATTCCATAAAATACCATAATATTAGTTCTAAAATTATCAACCATTGCACTTCCAAAACTATATCACACCCTCCTAAGGGTAAGGCAAACATGTCTGACTTGAGATTATAGTTCCTAATTTTTAGTTTGACATTATGATATTTTCCCTTGCATAGTAGGGTGCCACCATTAGCAATCTTGACTTGAAGGAGTTGCAAGTGGTGATGTAACAATTTCTCTATCTGGCTACATGGGGATCAATAAAATTATGTTTACTACTAGAGTCAATTAGAATGATGACCCTTTGTCCCTTGAAATGACCAATCACCTTCATTATTTTGGGGGTGGATACTCTTGTTAAATTAGACACCAAGATTTAATGTTGGACTTCTCCTACTCGATCGGCTAGTCTATAGTATCCATTTCTTGAGGATCCTCCTCATCCTTAAAAGATTCTATAGTGGGAACTTCATCCATATCAAGCAAGTACAATTTTTTTTGCATGCACTTATGCCCTCTAGAATATTTTTCATCACAATTGTAACATAACCCTTGTACCTTTCTATTCTCCATCTCCTCATGACTCAATATTTTTATAGGTGGAGATCTAGTAGTAGTGCTTGGTATTGGATTGGCTAAAAAAGATGGCTTATATTGAAGAAATTTAGAAGTGCAGCTGAGGGCCTTGAATTTATCTTCTACCAATTTGACCAACTATATGGCCTATGGTAGTGAAATAGGTCGTAGCAACTTAATCTCAGCCCTGATGTCATCCTTCAGTCCACTCACAAAATAACTTTGGAAAGAGACAACACTTAAACCCATGGTTCTATTAGCAAGTTTTTTAATTTGATCTTGTTATTCTCATATAGTTGAGGCATTTTTGAGTTTGAAAAGGGCTCCTATAAAATATTTGAACTCGTTAGGACCAAAACAAGTGAGTAGGCGTTACCCAAAGTCAAACCAAGAAAGATCAGGTTCAGCCTTTTTAAGCCATAAAAACCAATGAAGTGCATTTGATTCAAAATTAAAATAAGCAATGGTTAACCATAGGAAATGAACAATATTATGAAAAGTGAAATATTATTTTGCCTTACAAATCCATCCCTTAAGATCCTTTCCATCAAACTTGGTAAAGTCTAATTTTGGTAATCTCATTCCATTGTGAGTTGGTATAATTCGTTGGCAGTTACTTGTACCAAATTCTTCATGGTCTTGGTTACCTAAGAAACCAACAGAGATATGACTATCCAACTCAACCTTAATTTACTATTGTGCAAGGGAGATTTCACTTATAGTTTATTGGATAGTTAAAAGTTGTGATTGTATCAATTGTAGGGTTTGGTCAAATGAATTCCATGCTTTGGTGCTTGTAGTATCCACTCTAGCTTGAATATCCCTATCTAATACTTGTTATCAAGTACCTCTACCATGTTTAGAGAGTGGTAACCTTTTTGAGGACTTACTAAAAATAGAAATGTGATTTCTAGGAGTTACCATTTTTAGTAAGGGTCCAAAAAATGGTTTGGGTGTGGTATATAAAAATGAGTAGATTGAAAAAATAATCATAATAAGTTATTTGCCACAACACTAATTTTGGGTAAAATAATTTTTTTTATATTACTATTTTGAGGAGTCTACTGGTGTGGTCATTTTTTCTTTGGATGTTTGGATAAAAAATTGAGTTGTGTTGAACACCCTTTTTTGACGCTTTTTTTGACTATCTGACCATTGATAGATTCTTGACACTTGTTAGTCAAAAAGTTACTAACTACAGAAAAACATCTGATGCTCCTTTTTGCATATTTTCCAAGAGGACCGAAGTGGCCCATATGCTAAATATCAAAGAAAATGCAAAACACCGCAAGGAGGAAAAAGTGTCACGATATCGCAACATGTTGCATTTTCATGGTTCAAAGCAAAAAGAAAATCAAAAGGGAAAAAGTGTCGTGATATCGCGACATGTTGCTTTGTCACGGCCAAAAGGGAAAAAGTGTCGCGATATCACGACATGTTGCTTTGTCGCGGCAAAAGGGAAAAAGTGTTGCGATATCGCAACATGTTGCTTTGTCGCGACCAAAGAGGAAAAAGTGTCGCGATATCACGACATGTTGCATTTTCACGGCCAAAATACAAGAAAGAAAAAGTGTCATGATATCGCGACATGTTGCATTTTCACGGCCAAAATACAAGAAAGAAAAAGTGTCGCGATATCACAACATGTATTTTTGCGGCAAAACATAAGGGAAGGAGCAAGGTGGAAAAAGTGTCACGATATCACGACATGTTGCATTTTCGCAGCCAAGAGCAACAGAAAGGAGCAAGGAGGAAAAAGTGTCGCGATATCGTGACATGTTGTATTTTCACAGCTAAAGAAAAGAGAAAGCACAAGGAGGCAAAAGTGTCACGATATCGTGACATGTTGCATTTTTGTGGCTAAGAGCAACAAAGGAGAACAAAAAGGCAGAATTGTCGCAATATCGCGACATGTCTCATTTTTGCGGCGGGAGGCAGTAAAAGAGCAAACTAAGAGACAAACATCGTGATTTTGTGACATGTCTCATTTTCGCGGCTAGAAGCAGCAAAAGAGCAAAGCAAGAGATGAATGTCGCGATTTCACAACATGTCTCATTTTTGTGGCTGGAAGAGGCAGAAAAGCAAAGTAAGGAAAGAATGTTGCGATTTCGCGACATGTCTCATTTTCGTGGCGAGAGGCAGCAAAAGAGCAAACTAAGATACAAATGTCGCGATTTCGCGACATGTCTCATTTTTACGATGAGAAGTAGCAAAAGAGCAAAGTAAGGGACTAATGTCACAATTTTGTGACAGGTCTCATTTTCATGGCTGGAGGCGACAGAAGAGTAGAGCAAGGAAAGAATGTCATGATTTCATGACACGCCAGCTGTAAAGGAATGGAGTATATTTTTTGCAACTGGGGACATGCACTGACATTAGGTGCCGATTTTTGAAGAATGGTCTATTGATTATAACCTGGCAGGTCTACGATATGGTCATTTAAAATTAGCCAAAAGGAAATCTATCCAATCTATGAGAAATCCATTGTATATTATTAGAAACTGCAGACAATTACTTGTAATTGATTGAAGAAATTAAATGTACGTAGTAGAAGATACTCTTTTTAGGTTATAAATAGGAGTGAGTAGACCATGAAAAAAGGTCAGCTCTTGGACGTTTACAAGCTTGATGTGCACGTACTAGATTACAAGCAATAAAATATTTCTTCCTCTGGCTTCCGAAACTTCTATGTGCTTGTATGTATTTGGTGTTTTAACTTTTATGCACTCTAATTTTTATAATGTATCTATTCTGAAATCTGGACTGTGCATGTATAAATCTTGTTTCTAGAGTTGAACATTAAAAGATAGTTGCATGCTTTTATACAAACATCTAAAATTCACACTCAGGAATTCATGTTTTCTATAAAGAATAATTCTAGCTTTGTTGTTGTCTAAACTGCATCATCAACATTTGTTGTTGTCTAATCTGTACCGTGAGAAAATTTCTAGCTTAGGCTATATTTCCCTTATCTCTTGTTCCCCTTTTCTCTAAAAAACTCAAAGGAACCAGCCTTCTCTAGAGACTAGATAGATGATCTCAAGCAAGATCTATCTATTCAATGTTGGCAAAGTCTAAGGCGCAACACTATTAACCGAAGGCAAATTTTGTTCCAATATTTTTTGGCATGCCCGATGGGACCAAAAATCCCATAGTATTGTATAAGTTTTGGTGTTTTACCTTAAGAGCTTTTTTGTTGAAAATTTCAAGAAAAACCACCTGGCGACTCCGTTACATTTTAGACCGTAAAAGAAAGACCTTGTCTAGAAACCTTCTGGTTATATAGCCCTATGATAACCAGATCCCATGCTAGAAAATCTAAAGAACCTATCAAGTTTTTTGAACTACATCTCGAAAGCCTAAAATCACACCCTGTGCTAGCTACACGATCAAATCCGCCCGACACCATTAGCACCTCTTTACCACCCGCTGTAGGAGCATCTGTGAGCAATCCCATAGCAGTTGTAACTCCTTTAGCAATCATGGCAGCCACCCCTACCCCAGCGCATCTTGTGTGGAATCAAACTGGCCCTTTGAACTTGGGAACACACCACCAAATTCCACAAGCTGCATTAAAAGCCTTATCGACCTTTGATGGAACAGGCAAAACAGTAGATGAGCACTATTTAGATGTTTTAGCACTAGCATCTATTTATAACATCACTCAGGAAGATGTAATGGTTAGATTGTTGATTATATCTTTGAAAGGAAAGATGCTCTATTGGTATAAAGTGCTTCCTGCTAGATCCATTACTTCTTGGGCAGTACTATTCGACCGCCTGGTCGATGAATTCAATATACATGCGGATCCTTTCACATTGCTAAATAAATTCACTATCATTGAGAGGCATCCACAAGAAGAAATCCAAGATTTCAACATCAGGTTTACTAGAACTCGTGATAGAGTACCACAAGGCCTAAATCCCATGGAAGAACAAGCTATATGCTATTATCTAAGGGCTTTTGATTCAGAGCTCAGTATGATAATAAGGCAATCTCGTGTAACCACTTTTCCTAGGATCTATGTAGAGACAGCAAAGGGCGAAGCTGGTCTCATCGCTACAAAAAGATATCCATCAAAAACTCTATTGCCAATTTTACCAGAGTTTTCCCAAGCGTCAATCTCTAAACTGCCTATACTCTCATCAACGCAGGTCCTCCCAGCTATAGCTGCACCTCCTGCATTCCGTGCATTACCAGCCACACCCCTTGCATCAGCTCCCCCCAGTGATCAATACACGACCATAATTAATACAATGAAGGCATTGTCAAATGAAATGGCGTCCATGAAAAAGAGAGGCTAAAAGGAGTTTTTTGCCAAGAAGGTTCCCTCAGGTAACAGGAGATGTAGCACAATCAAGCAATAGGTGGCATGTAAGACCGAGCACGGTATATACAAATGAGACAGTGGATGTCGATGAGCCTCCCACTGATTCTAACTCTTGGTGTACTACATGTAACGATCCACATGGGGAAAGTTCGTGTATAATACACCAGCATTATGTACAAAGTATAGCAATTGAAAAGAGTAAAGAAAAAATGAAAAGCCATGTAAATATAATTAGAGAGGAGGACCACAAATTCATGATGCCTATAGTAGAACAGGTTTCAGTTTTGACAAGATCAGGTAAGAAACCACTACAAGCAAACCCTAAAGAGCTTCAGCCATTGGATGTTTCCCCTACTCCCAAGGAAGTTCCCAAAGAAAATCCTAAAGGAAGTCTCCCTCAGGAAAGAGAATATCAGTTTCCAGCCAAAATTCAAGGGCAAGAAACACACAAAAAAAAATTTCCTCAGGGGGAAAATGAAACCCAAGAACAGGCGAGGGAAAGGTTGAGTTTCCCCTCGCTGAAAAAAAGGCAAATAACTGAAGCTACCCAGGGATACAAAAATAAATGTGAAACTTTTTCCAAACAAAGAGAAAGGATAGTTGATTCACCTATATTCAGTATAGTGGAGGAAATGAAAAAGACTCCTTCTAAAGCAAGTATGTATGATGCTTTTCAAATCCCAGGTCAAATCAATCTCCTACAAGAATCCCTAAGGACAATGAAAAATGGAGGTGGGACTGCATCATCTTCGAAAATAGTTCTAAAAAACTTGACATCTGCCACTAGTAAGAACAGCCCCCCCCTTTTATTTATCCCTTCAAATGAAAGGATGGGTTGTCCACAACTGCATGATAGATTCAGGCGTTGCTACCACTATGATACCCAAAGTAGTATGTGATATTATGGGAATGGAGTACACTAGGAGCAGCACAGGCGTCCTATAGTTAGATGGTACTCCAGTAAAAATTGTAGGAGTGATAAAGGATATTCCCATACGGCTGCATAATTTGCCTCAGATGATAGTCATACAAGAGGTAGTAGTCGTAGACTTGGAGCCCTATTTTGGTATGTGTCTATCCAGAGAGTTCACAGCAAAGATAGGAGGATACTTATCCTTAGATTATTCTCATTTGGAGATACCTTTCAAAGGTATAAGGGTCAATATTTTTAATGAGAAACCATCGACGTTTCATGTAGAAAGGATTGGTGAAACTGATCATGTAAATATGATGACTGAAGAAACAATAAAAGAAGGCCTGATGGAAGAAACATTAGAAGAGCTCCAAGCTGAGGACGAGTTTTCTCTACAAAACTTTAATGCCATGATAGAAACAGAAATAGGAAACTATTCTATTGAGAAACCAAAAAGAAAATTGGTACCCTCCCTAGAATAGGATGGTTCTGTGAATCATTTGTGGAAGCTTTTCTTTGATGGGGCTAGGTGCAATAATGGAGCTGGTTCCGAAATAGTTTTGATTTCTCCCACTGGAGAGGAAAAGGTTTTCTCTTATAGGTTGACTTGGAGTTGCTCCAACAACGCAGCAGAATATGAGGCCCTGTGCTTAGGGTTAAGAAAGGCTGAGAAATTGAGAATCAAACAGTTACTCATCTATGGAGATTCAAAACTTATTGTGAATCAAGTCACCAAAAAAGGTATAAGTAAATAGGATTATTTGAAGGTTTACAGGAACTAAGTGTGGGATCTCTTAGAGGCCTTTGAGGCCCTAAATATAAAGTTTATCCCTAGAGAATAGAATACCCACGTAGATTTGTTAGCTTCAGTGGGAGCTAATTTTTGTCCTGTAAGTAATGTTATTCAGAAGTCTAAAACTGTTAGACTTATATATAGGCCTTCAGTACCTGATAAAAATATTTTTCGACAAGTTTTTGAAAATGATGAATAGGTACTAGATTTCTTAATCCCTGAAATGAATTGCTCAGCCAACCGGGATCTGTAGAATGAATAGGAAGGGAACCAGATCAGAGAAGTGCGTAAAAAAGGAGCTAAGCCTTTTAAGCAAAAGCAAAAAAGGAATTATATGTACAGTATAATATAAGCATATTCAGACAATATTTGTAAATATTACCATTTTTCGGCCTTAACACAAAAAAATATTTTCAGTCGTAGCCAATCAAAAGTCGACATTTTTTTTTTAATAGAGATACTAAGGTATAAAGGGAGTTTTGGCGAGGTAATGTTCACATTTGATCTAAGTGCATTTTCCTGTGTTCTTTGTCTTTCTCTGAAAGATTATTTTTACAACTGCGTTGTTGACTCCGATACCCAATGGATAAAGGCCTGGTTCAAAATTTTTGCAAGCAAAAAATCCCTCGGAAGGCACCAAGAATGTTAGTCAAAAAGTGACTAACTACAGAAAAACATCTGATGCTCCTTTTTGCATATTTTCCAAGAGGACCAAAGTGGCCCATATGCTAAATATCAAAGAAAATGCAAAACACCGCAAGGAGGAAAAAGTGTCGCGATATCGCGACATGTTGCATTTTCGCGGTTCAAAGCAAAAAGAAAAGCAAAAGGGAAAAAGTGTCATGATATCGCGACATGTTGCTTTGTCACGGCCAAAAGGGAAAAAGTGTCGTGATATCGCGACATGTTGCTTTGTCGCGGCCAAAAGGGAAAAAGTGTTGCGATATCGCGACATGTTGCTTTGTCACGGCCAAAAGGGAAAAAGTGTCGCGATATCATGACATGTTGCATTTTCGTGGCCAAAAGACAAGAAAAAAAGTGTCACGATATCGTGACATGTTGCATTTTCACGGCCAAAAGACAAGAAAGAAAAAGTGTCGCGATATCATGACATGTTGTATTTTTGTGGCAAAACAGAAGGGAAGGAGCAAGGCGGAAAAAGTGTCACGATATCGTGACATGTTGCATTTTCGTGGCCAAGAGAAACAGAAAGTAGCAAGGAGGAAAAAGTGTTGCGATATCACGACATGTATTTTTGCAGCTAAAGAAAAGAGAAAGCACAAGGAGGCAAAAGTGTCACAATATCGTGACATGTTGCATTTTCGTGGCTAAGAGCAACAAAGGAGAACAAAAAGGTAGAAGTGTCGCGATATCGCGACATGTCTCTTTTTCACGACAGGAGGCAGCAAAAGAGCAAACTAAGAGACAAACATCGCGATTTCGTGACATGTCTCGTTTTCGCACCTAGAAGCAGCAAAAGAGCAAAGCAAGAGACAAATGTCGTGATTTTGCGACATGTCTCATTTTCACAACTGGAAGAGGTAGAAAAGCAAAGTAAGGAAAGAATGTCGCAATTTCGTGACATGTCTCATTTTCGTGACGGGAGGTAGCAAAAGAGCAAACTAAGAGACAAATGTCACGATTTCGTGACATGTCTCATTTTCGCAGCGGGAAGCAGCAAAAGAGCAAAGTAAGATATGAATGTCATGATTTTGTGACATGTCTCATTTTTGCGGCTAGAGGTGGCAGAAGAGTAGAGCAAGGAAAGAATGTCGCAAATTTACGACACGCTAGTTGTAAAGGAATGGAGTATATTTTTGGCAACTGGGGACATGCACTGACATCAAGTGCCAATTTCTAAAGAATGGTCTATTGATTATAACCTAGAAGGTCTGCGATATGGTCATTTAAAATTAGCCAGAAGGAAATCTATCCAATCTATGGGAATCCGTTGTATATTATTAGAAACTACAGACAATTACTTGTAATTGATTGAAGAAATTAAATGTACATAGTAGAAGATACTCTTTTTAGGGTATAAATAGGAGTGAGTAAACCATGAAAAAAGGTCAGCTCTTGGACGTTTACAAGCTTTATGTGCACGTACTGGATTACAAGCAATAAAATATTTCTTCTTCTGGCTTTCAAAACTTCTGTGTGCTTGTATGTATCTGGTGTTTTAACTTTTATGCACTCTAAGTTTTATAATGTATCTATTCTGAAATCTGGACTGTGCATGTATAAATCTTGTTTCTAGAGTTGAACATTAAAATATAGTTGCATGCTTTTAGACAAACATCTAAAAGTCACACTCAAGAATTCGTGTTTTCTATAAAGAAGAGTTCTAGCTTTGTTGTCTAAACTGCATCATCAACATTTGTTGTTGTCTAATCTGTATCGTGAGAAAAGTTCTAGCTTAGGCTATATTTCCCTTATCTCTTGTTCCCCTTTTCTCTAAAAAAATCAAAGGAACTAGCCTTCTCTGGAGACTAGACAGATGATCTCAAGCAAGATTTGTCTATTCAATGTTGGCAAAGTCTAAGGCGCAACACTATTAACCGAAGGCAGATTTTGTTCCAACAACACTATACTATTCTCTATCCAATTTTAACTCTATCGTATATATTCCCTATATATTTTCATCCTGATAATAATAGGTAACTATTCTAACTATGCAGGTTACTGTGGTGATACTAATATCCTAACAACCATGTATTGACTGTTACGGATATAATTTTCCTAACTGTAACTAACTCTGAAGCTTCCTATATACCTATTATATATTTTAGTGATTTTTTACTATATATTTTACGTGTAAGAATTTTGGAATAGGGATGTCTTCTTTGTATGCTCAACTTTTGTGAAGGATATGGTAACAAGTTCAATTTTTTGGTTGTAGGTTAAGCAAAATAGAAATATGTGGAGATCAAACTTTGTTTGCAAGTTTGAACAGAACTAAGGTATGTTAGGCAAAGGTGTATGTAATACCCATAGACCCTTTGTGTATCGCCCAAATTTTTTGCACCATTACCTTCGGGCTAAAGGATCTGTGCCTTGGAATAGGGATGTGAGAAGGATGGGACAATACCTCGGACGGAGAGGCCCTTTTAAGGTCGCGCCTCTTGGGGGAGGGGTATAAGGGTGAATTTTTGACGGATGGTGGGGTTCACCAGGAAACTTTGAGTGGTAGTTTTCATGCCTAGGTTGAGAATGGGTTTGATGTGTTCATTTTATATTCAATCATTCATATTCCTAGGTTGGCCAAAATGAATCTAAGCTATTCTATATGAAATTTTGGGTTTATATGAAGACAGAAAACATGAATGAATCTTAAATACTGAGACTATATGAAATAGAGAGGGATACACCTGATTCCTGATATCTGATGAAGATTTTGAAGCTTGTAGGAGTCCAGATCATCTCACATATGACAGGATCGTCTGTAATTATACATAATCGTCCTAAATCATAGGCGATCATCTAAGATCAGATGATATCATCGATGACCTAACGAATTCGTTAGACGAATTCATTAGAAACCTATAATCATGGAAACAGACACCAAAAACCAAAAATGCAATTGCAAGAATGATGCAAGATGATAGAAATAATAGTATAGGTGCTTAAATAATGAATCTAGATAATAAATCAAATGGGATGCACTGTTTTAATAACTTATTTTAAATTTTATCATGCAAATATGCTAAATGAGGTGAACTCCAGGATGTAGAACAGAAATAAATCGATCTAATGCACAATTAAATAAGAAATAAAGGTAGAAAATGCAAACTCGGGGCTCTGGTTGCCCCCAATCTAAACTGTAGTGGAAATCCTCTGCAATCGTACGAGATCATCGCCGATCTCATCAGGATCATCCGAAATCATATTGGATCGCCTGCGACGATCTAAGCTTCCTCCGACTGAAACACAATAAAATCCTGCAATAAAACCTGAAAATACAAATGCAAATGATGCGGGCGAGGATGTTCTAATGCAGCAAAAAACTAGAGTTGTAAGGAAATGATCAGCTAAGGGGATAAACTGGGAAAATCCCAAGTTTATATAGGATTAGGGGGAAGTTAGGAGGGTGGGGATCATCCTAATCTGGGAGATATCCAACGTAGGAATATCCAATCACGCAAACATGCTTATGCCCGAGTTTGAGAGGTTGTTGAAACAGAAGCTAATTATAAATATTCGATTTTGGGATGAAATCGTTTGGACATTCTATCCTAGATGAATTCGTCCGATCTAGGATGATATCGTCAGATCGGCGATGATATCGTCCAAAGGTCAAAACAAATTCTAAAAATGGCATGAAAAATGAGGTGAGTGGTTAACGGGTAGTTTCGGGGTTAAAATTCAAATTTTTGATTCTTTTTACTGATGGTTTAACTATGCCAATTTTAGGGTGCTACATTTTGCCCCCTCTTTAGCGAATTTTTCGAAGAAAATGTGTTAAAGACGAGTTCTTCACGCTTTTACGAGAAAGCAAAAATTTATTCAATTTTTTTAGATGACGATTCTAGGTCGAATCGTACAACTGCTTGCTATGGTGCCCCCTCCGAGTTTTTACCCAAATCGAACGTTTGAGGTAAAAGCATGGAAAAGAAAAATTAAAAAAAATGTTGTTTTTAAATAAAAATAGAAAAAATAGGGTAAAACCCTAATTCATTTTTACTATTCACTTTCACTGTTTTAGAGCTCTATAGGCGAAATGGTGGAAACAACACACAGATCAACAGAGGTTCGACGCGGGTTGCGGGTAAGGATCTAAACCTGATACATTATGTTTTTAACTTAATTTGGTTAATTTTTTAGTTGAATTTTAATTGTTTTTTGGTGTCGCAGCCATTTTTAGGCCATCGACGACCGTGGACGAAATCATCCCAATTCTGTCGAAATTGTCCCTAGATCGTCGATTTCGTTTGAGGAAGAAATCGAAGAAATAGGGGCGATCTCGTCCAATAAGGGGCAATTCCCAAATTGATGAATCAGAGATGATTTCGTCCTATTAAGGACGATTTTGCTAAATTTGGTACGATATCATCCAATAATGGGCGATATCATTTTTTTTTATGAGATGAAATTAATTTTAATCGATTTTAATGATTATGTACTAATGATTTTTGTTGTTTTATTTTTTATTTTGCAGAGGGGATTACTAAAGAATCAGGAATGGAAATATGGGGGGCTCAAAGATGATGTAGCCGCACT
The DNA here is from genome assembly GCA_028583015.1 of Wollemia nobilis. Taxonomy (NCBI): domain Eukaryota; kingdom Viridiplantae; phylum Streptophyta; class Pinopsida; order Araucariales; family Araucariaceae; genus Wollemia; species Wollemia nobilis. Next base: position 10,120,701 of record JAQPPZ010000750.1, read on the forward strand.
CGATCAGGTCGAGCGAGACAGGCTAGCGAAGGTTGGATTACAGCATGTGGCAAAGATGCCACAAATTCCTATGGACATGGGGCTACTGACAACCCTAGCAGAGAGATGGTATCCGGGGTCATCCTGCTTCTGGCTAACGATAGGGGAGATGGCTCCCACTCTAGAGGATGTATGGAGGATCTTGAGGATCCCCATACATGGGCGATTTATGACTCCTTTGACCAATCAGGGCCATACTATGATGCGACTGTGCACAGATCTGAGCTTCGCCCTAGAGAAGGGTGGAGTGAACATCAAGGTATTGAGGCAGATGCCTAGGGCATCTCAATTGACCTAGGTTTTGGTATGGGTGGTGGGTGGCCTATTTCTATGCCACCATAGCAGATGCAGGTTATCGTGGCTCCTCTCAGATGCGATCTACAACATGAGAGACCATGGTTATAGGTTTTCTTGGGGCATTTTTGTACTATGTCGCTTGTATAGGATCCTTTATGGGGTCGTATACAAGGGAGGTCAATATTTGGTACTAACATCGCTACTACAGGTTTGGTGTTGGGAGCACATTACAGTATGGAGGTCGATAGGGCTTCCATTCATAGGATTTGATCATGAAAGACCCTGGGTTTTCTATTGGTGGCTCTAGAGAGGGTCACAGCAGTGGATAGATCTATCGATGTCTTAGAGGTTGCTAGATGACCTCATCCCAAATCAGATCACCTGGAGGCCGTGGAGAGATCATATAGAGTGGGTAGAGGATGGATAGGAGCTGGCTCACATCAGGCGAGTCTGTTGGTTGAGTATGGAGTGGGGAGAGGTAGAACTCCATCGCTACAACTGAGTTTTGATGTAGTTCGGTCTATAGCAGGGGATCCCTTCTCTTAGGGATTATGAGTACTCCTAGACTATTCAAGATAATACTACACTGAGCGGGGCTCTAGACATGCAATGGTTCTGGAGTCAGGATGTTGATGATGCCCCCATTCAACCAGTGGATGGGGACGACATAGGAGTAGTAGATAGATATGATGCCTGGTATGCAAGCATTCACCCTCCTCGAATGACAATGGCACAAGGTCCGATGCATGGTGTTGTGCAATGTATGGGGAGGCATTACCAAGCTACCATCGATGCAATGAGGGTTCATGGAGGGAGGGATCAACAATGGCCTCCTCAAGAGAGACATCAGAGAGTGCCACAGGCTTCAGAGAGACCGCAGTAGCCAGAGAGGAGGGAGGAGTGGCTTCCTTCTCAGTAGAGGGAGAGGCCACAATCACCCAATAAGTGCAAGGGTATCAAGGTGGGGGAGAGTAGTGAGATGGTGGCTCTCCGAGCAGAGAATGTCCACCTACGAGCTTAGGTGCAGACACTGCAGGATGAGGCTACATGACCCAAGGCTCGAGGCGAAGGGGCGAGCATGCGGGAGTTGACATAGACTATCACTCAGACTACATTCTATCAGGAAGCATACTTCCAGCTAGTTCCAGAGGGCCAGAGATTACAGCCTCTAGCTGGCATTATAGATCCGATCAGGATGGGGTAGTCGAGGACAACCTCATGATTGACGTTGAGGACCCACCACATAGGATGAACTATGATGGGACCACCTCCTCCACCTTAGGGCAGGAGAGGAGATGAGGCTGAGAGCTCAAGGGCTTCTTGAGACTAGCGGCACATTGACTATAGTTTGTATATTTTTGAGAGGATTGAGTATGCCAGGGTATAGATTATGGCATACCAATCCATTTTGATATGATGTACATATATTTCTTGATATATATATATATATATATATATATATATATATATATATATATATATATATATATATATTATCTTTGTGATATGACTTGTGCATATGTTTTATGATGCTTTAATATTTTAATTGTTGATTGATTATTCATGTAATTATGTCATTGAAAATATTATAATTTTTATGTCGTGCCATAAAATTTAAATGAAATAATCTAATGTAAAAAAATTGGTTGTTGTGGTGTGATTTGATGAAAAAATAAAGTGACTTCTAACAATAATTTCAAAGGAAATTGTCGTTGTTACATGGCCATTTCATGGAGTCGCTACTTGCTAGGTCATTAAGCTAATCCCAGTAGAGAAATATTGCTAAAATTAAAAGGGTGCTTAAGAGACTTTCTTAAGACTTTTGTGTTGTGATGATGAAAAAAATGATGATGGTGATGATTCGTTTTCAGATGTCCATGAAAATATTATGCATGAAATATTAAAAATATGATTTTTGCTAGGCATAAAATTCCTAAGTGTGATAGAAATTTGAACAATTTCCTAGGAATTATACCATCATCGCAAAACTGAATGTTGACATAATAAAATGAAATAGAAAAGGCTTTCGTTCTTTTTAAAGTACAATTGTGTAACATAATGATTTAAGCCATATGCTTTTATGGATTTAAATAAATGGGAAATAAAATTAAAATGATGGCTTGCGCTAGGCATAGAATTTTAGGTATAGACTTATACCATCATCGTGAAATCCAAAGAAAAAAGTTTTATTGCATAGTTGATTTTTGAGTTTAAGATAAACAGAAAATATAAGATGAGGACTTGCACTAGGCATAAAATTCCAATTTAGGTTTAGGAACTATACCATCGTTGCGAAAGTCAAAAATATATAAATGTGACTTTATAGATGTTCTCAAGTAAGAAAAATCAAATTATTCCAGAAGATGTGCATAAATATTTTAAATTATCTCAAAGACAAAATTTAGATTTATAAGGAACCCCATGTGCATATATGAGTTCATTACCGATCTAGATCTAACATAATGATACAAAATATCTCAAATACAAATGTGTGTGCAATTGTATTGTTCATTTACCGATTTTGAGCAAGATAATTTGATACAAGTAATTTGAATTAACCAAATGAGTGTTCGTTGACCATGATTTATATGCATATAACCGTACCAAAATACTGTGTAATTCGGGTCATCAAGAGCTAGTTTATCCATAAGCAGACATAGGTCTATACAAAAGAAGGTCGCTAATGTAACATACATATCACCACGCTAGGAGTTACCCAAGGCTAAGCGGGTTGGGCACAAACCACCTGTTATGGGGCTTACCTCACAGTTTTTGAATAATTGAGAATTCCAAGGATTCAAGCTCATTCACCCTTCTTTTCTTTTCAAAGGGTAGGGGAAGGGATTTATTGCTTTTTGCTTTTTCTTTTCTTTTCTCTCTTTTTTTTTTTGTATTTTTGCTTGATACTGAGATAATGCTAAAATATTGCTAAAATGGTACAAAATGCTACTGAAATAATGCTTCTTTTTCTCATGATTTTTTTTTTTATTTTCTTTTTCTTTTTCTTCCTATACTAGGGATACTTGCTCGGATTGGTTGTAGAGCAAGGTATTTTTATTCTGGGTAGGGGTGAGCTTGTCCTTTTGTCAATTTTCAAATATTCTAGACCATGTGCATGATAGGATAGCAGGGGAAACTTTTTGCTCAAGAAACCACTTCTACTATGTAGCATCGTTTTGGAATTTGCAATGAAATCATTTTAATGTGAAAAGGTATACTTGGTTCAAGTAAATAACAAGATCAGTTCTCTATGCTTAAAAAATTATTTAATTCAACTATGGGCTTTGATATAAGAGAGATTAATAATCATACTAAAAAAGATCAAGATATTTATTCATGTGAATGTGAAAGTGAGGGATTCCAAATAAATGCTAATTTATCCAAAATAACTAAAAATATAACTGCAATACTTCAAGAATTGACGGTGCAAAAATAAAAGATGTTTTGTGAAAATTTTGATTGATTTTTATTTTTTTAGATTTTGATTTTGATTTATGAATTGAGATAATACATAATATGGTTGTTTTTGAAATGAATTTACTACAAATGAGACAAGATGTACAATATATACAGTGATGAAATTACCATAATTATGCATAATAGTGCTTAAGATGCATAATGTTCATAGGTTCTTTAAGATCTTTACCATCTAAGGTAGCTAATTTGTATGCTCCCGATCCAAATTTAGCAGTGATGATATATGGCCCAAGCTAGTTAGGTTCAAATTTACCTTTAAGGTCTTTAGTTGCATTAGTATTTTTTTTATTTTCTTTTAAGACGAGGTCACCGATCTCAAAGGATCGGTGATGAAATTTCTTAAGATATGCTCATTTGAGCTTATTCTGGTAGGCTCGAAGATGCTCCAAAGCATTGATGTGCTTCTCACCTAGGAGTTACAGCTGACTAAATCTGCCAACACGATATTCATCTCCTACTTCGGTATCTTGAAGTAGCAGAGCCAAAGAAGGAACTTCTAATTCAAAGGGAAAAAGAGCTTCAATGCCATAAATCAAAAGAAAAGGTGAAGTTCCAGTGGGAGTACAAATGCTAGTTCGATAATCCCACAAAGCAGGATATAATTGAATGCGCCAATCTCAGCCATATTTATTGACCAGTATTTTGAGGATTTTAATTAATGTTTTATTAGATGCTTCGGCTTGGCCATTACCCTGAGGATAATAGGGAGTGGACCAACGATGTTGAATTTTATATTTTTGACATAGTTTCTTTACATATTTATTTTTTAAACAAGTTCCATTATCCGAGATGAGATTTGCAAGAATTTCGAACCTACAAATAATTTGATTGAAAATAAATTTAGAAACTTGCGTTCCAGTGCAAGAAGCTAAGGGCATAGCTTCAACCCACTTCGTAAAATATTCGATGGCGGTTATGATGAATTTATGTCCATTCGATGACACAAGATTGATTTTTCCAATAATGTCTAAGCCCCATTTTGAAAAGGGCCAAGGAGATGAAATAGCTTGTAGTTCTTGTGCAGGCGCATGGACAAGGTCAACGTGTTTCTGGAACTTGTCACAATGGCGCACGTAATCATGTGCATAATTCTCCATGGTAGGCCAAAAATATCCTATCCTAAGGAGCTTCTTAGCAATGGCATTACCACTAAAGTGTCCCCCACAAGATCCATCGTGGACTTCACTCAAAGCTGATTTAGACTCTTCTAGATTCAAACATCTCAGTAGGATACCTTCAAAAGATCTCCTATATAAGGTATTTCCAATTATTATGAAGTGACTTGCTTGTCTACGCAATAACCGACACTAGTTTCTATTAAAACCTTCAGGGAAGGTTCCATTTTGCAAAAAATTGAGGATGTCAGTGTACCAAATTTCAGGAGTAGTTTCGTTGATTAGAAACACGTCCAAAGGTTCCAAGCATGATTTAATTGAAGCGGGTTTCTAGATTCGACGAATAATTATGGTAGCATATTCGTCATCTAACTCCAAGGGTAAAAGAGATGCAGTTGTAGCCATGGTGTCAGCCGCACGATTGCTAGTTCTAGGAATAGCTTCCAAGGTAACTTGATCAAATAAAGATATTAATTGTAATACATATGCTTTATATGGGAACAATTTATCATCTTTGGTCTGATAAACATCGTTAATTTGATTTATAACAAGTTGAGAATCACCAAAAACTAATAGATTTTTAATTTTCAGTGCCATGGCAGCTCGTAATCCAAGGATTAGAGCCTCATATTCAGCAGTGTTATTAGTACAAGCAAAAATTAATTTAAAGGATAGAGGTATGAGATGTTTCTATGGAGATATCAAAATAATACCTGCACCAGCCCCACTCATGCATCGGGCTCCATCAAAGTATAAGGACCATTTCTCGGAATGACCTGCCTCTAATTTAAGGCATTCGTCGAGAAACTCAATGACGAGGGGATGGGTGGATCCTAAGGGTGCAACAGCTAATTGATCTGCTATGATTTGACCTTTAACAGACTTTTTTCCTATAAACATGAGTTCAAACTTGCTTAGCACAAGAACCCACTTTGTTGTGCGACCAGATAAATAAGGTCGACTCATGAGATACCGCAAGGGATTGAATTTAGCAATAACGTATGTTTTCTAACTAAGCATATAATGGCATAATTTTTGTGTAGAAAATATGACTGCTAGACATAACTTCTCTAATGATGTGTAGCAGGTTTTGTAACTATTTAATTTTTTGCCAATATAATAATTAGCACGCTCTCTTTTCTCATCATCAAGTTGAGATAACATAGCTCCTAAAGTAAAATTTGAAGCAAAAATATACAAGATAAATAGACGATCAGGCCTAGATGGTGAAAGTACAGGTGGGTTAAGAAGATATTGTTTGAGGAGTTCAAATGCTTCCTAACATTCGTTGTCCCAATGGAAAGAAACATCCTTCTTAAGAAGCTTAAGAAAGGGTCCAATTTTTTCTGCCAGCTTATCGATGAAGTGACGGATGGCTTGAAGCTTACCTTGTAGACTCTATAATTTAGATATATTTGTGGGTGCGAGCATATCAGTGATAGCCATAATCTTGAGAGGGTCAATTTTGATGCCACATAAAGAAACTATAACCCCCAATAATTTATCGGACTTAACTTCGAATATACATTTGGCTAGATTCAATCGGATAAGATATTCCCTTAACCGATTAAATACTTTTCTCAAGTCATATAAATGGTCATCTTCTTCAGTAGAACAAGCTATAATGTCATCTACATAATCATGTAGTATATCATGCATCATATCATGAAATATATAAGTCATGGCTCATTGATAGGTTGCACCTGCATTCTTTAAACCGAATGGCATCACTTTCCAACAAAAGGTCCCCCAAGGGGTAATAAAGGTTGTTTTAGCCTGATCTTCAGGAGCTATCCTGATCTGATTATGACCAAAAAATCCATCCATTAAGGATATCATTCCACTCCCAGCAATAAAATCAATGATCTGATCCATGTTGGGAAGGGTAAAATTGTCTTTCGGGCATGCAGCATTAATATCTCTAAAGTTTGTACAAACCCTAACCTTAGTAGCTTCTTTCTTAGTTACTCGAACTACATTAGAGATCCATTCAGCATAATCAATGGCTTGTATAAAAATAACATTCAAGAGTTTTTCTAACTCTCCTTTGACCAGTAAGGCCACTTTAGGATGAATTTTTCTAAGTTTTTGTTTAACAGGTTTAGCATCCGAATGGACTACTAGGTGATGCATAACTACAGAAGGATCTAAACCTGGCATATCTTCATATGTCCAAGCAAAGACATCTTCATATTCTTTAAGAAATGCAATGTATTTATCCTATTTTTCTAGACTCAATTCTGATCCGATGTTGATTATGTGAGGGTTATCCTCGGTTCCAATGTTAATTTTTATGACATTTTCTACTTCCATGTGTAGATCTTTCTCAAAATTAGGTGGGGCGGGTGAGACGCTCAATTCCTGTAATTCTTCCAATTTTAGCTTGGATAATTCATCTTGAGGAGTCATGGCCTCAAGCTGGGCTATAGTAGGTATAGAGCCATCAAAATAAAATTCGTTATGTAATAATTCCTCAACGGAGACATCATGGAAGATATCTCCCTCCAACTCATCGTCGGATTCAGCGATCATCTCAAGATAAGCTATAGATAGCATATTACATGTGAATGGCTTATTCGTTAAACGCAAAACATCACGTTCATCTAAATAATCTTGGTAACTTATAAGATGGTCATCATCCTCGAATGGTTGACCCTTACTAGAAAATAGGCCCACACCACATCGGGCGGGCCACGGCTCTACCTCAAAAGGTTATTTCATACCATTCTAGAAAGGTCCCAAACATTTCCCTTTATATCCTAATTTAAGCATTATAGGTTTAGCTTTAGTATACTCATTAGTAAAATAACATCGAGCATATCCATCATAATGAGTTCTAATGTTTTTGGGTATTCTACCCCAGTCATATCCCTTATAAATAAAGGCATAGCTCCCGACTTGGTAAATACTTCCCATAGGTTGTGGGAGGCCCAAGGTACAAGGAGATGGTGGTAAATTATTTAAAACAAGAGAATTTTGCATAGAAGCATTGGTTTCTTCTGATATAAGGATTTTAGATAGATCGGGTAAGAGCATAAGAGGTAGAAGGAACATTTCCTATGTCTTCTAATGTAGAAAATATGACTTTGGTAGATGTATATGGTGTATAGGTGTCAATAGGTGGGCCTATTACAGGTATAGAAGTTATAGGAGTAGAACAAGAGACATTGGTTGTGGGATTAGGATCTTTCTTAGGTCCTAATGTGGTTTGTTCAGAAAATGGTTGAGCTATATGTGAAGGTGCATCTGATGGAGAAGAATTAGATGACATTGCGGGTGTGAGTTTCACACGTTTAGATGGATAATGAGAATTAGTATGTGTGGATGATAGCGCGGGGCAAAATTGAACTCCAATGGGTTATGCCAAAGCACACATATCAAAGGGTCGTGGATCACCATGAATGGTAACCAACTGATTATTAAATTCAAATTTAACACATTGATGTAAAGTTGAGGAAACAGCTCGCATCGCGTTGATCCAAGGGCGACCCAAGATTATATTGTACAATGTAGGGCAATGTACAATAAACACAGTCGTATCCAAGGTTCTTGGACCAACCTGTAATGGAATGGTAATAACCCCACATATTTCTTATGTTTCGTCATTGAAAGCTTTTATAATCATATCAGTTCTTTTCATTTCATCACTTCTAAACCCAAATCTTTGGTAGAATTCAAAAGTGCAAATATTTAAAGATGACCCATTATCAATCAAAACTCAGTTGACTGCTACATCTCCAATTAAGGCGGTAATATATAAGGGTTTATCTTTATGTAAACTATGTTGTGGTATGTCTCTATCCCAGAAGTCAATACAATCAACTTCACGAGTTATGGTAGTATTGGCCATGTCTTGAGGGTGAATGTCTTGTGGTACCATCATCTGGCTTAATGTGAGCATTAATTCATCTCTATGTGTGGGAGAAGATCTTAAGAGGTCCAAAAGGGAAATTCTAGTTGTAATATTTGATAATTGTTCATTAATATTATAGGGAGGTTTAGGTTGAACATTAGGTGCATGATTCCCTTTATTAGGAACCTTCAAAACAAATGGAGTTGATCCACCATTCTGAATTTGATCTTGTTGAGAATTTTGAGCCTGTTGTCTAGTAACAACTCCGATGGTACCCACAATATTATTCTACAGATGATGAATGGGTCTTGGTCTAGCATTTATAGCTAACTCATTAGAAAGTAATTGGTGGGACGATGCTATAGTAGTGAATCTTCTTGGAAATGGTTCTTCTGGAACCATATGACTTGTGATAGAGTGAATAGTATTCGATTCATCTTCAGAGCTATTCGATTGATTTGATGTGATTTCCATATCACTCTCAGTCTCGTATTCTATATCACTAAAATCAGGTATCTGAATATTATGTAGAGGTTTGGTTGTAACCACGGATAAATTTGTGTCAAAGGTTTCCAGATCATGAACGGGTAAATGCCCAATAATATTTCCTACATATCGGGCACGAGGAGGAACATTATGATGTTCAATTTGATTATCCACCTCCTTACCATGTTTTGGTAAAGGATGTTGAAAGATGTCCAATGACTGATTGGCGTTCTGATTCTGGTTTTGTGTGATGTTCTGTTGAGTTTTATTAGGAGGATTTTACTTAGGTTGAAAGGCTTGTACATCCATCTCATTGTTATCAATCAAGTCCTGTATTTTATGTTTTAATATTTTACAAGAGTTGGTAGTGTGTCCAGGTCCTCTATGGAAGTCACAATGTAAATCTGCTCTATATTCGGGTATAGTTGGATCAGGTTCCCGGATATTTGGTAATTGAATCAAGCCCCATTCTAATAATTGCGATAAAATAGTTGATAAAGGTTGATTTAACCTAGTAAATTCTTGATGAGGTCTATCAGGAGGTTTCAGCACAAACTTCTCTGTTGTCTTTGCAGCATTAACATTAGCAATATTTCTACTATCAGTGACTCTATAACCCACAACTTTTTTATTCTTATATTGATTTATGGATGTTTTCTCATCGTCTTTCTTTTTAAGCTGACCTCTCCTAATGAGAGCATATTCCACTCTTCGGGTTAAGTCTATAGCCTGATCGAAGGTGGTCAAGGTAGCAGTTGATAATTCGTAAGATAGTTCCTCTTGCAAATTATTAATAAATATGTCCAACATCTCCCTATAATGCAACACAAGGTGCAATTTTCCTATCAATTGTCTCCACCTAGCTATGAAATCAGCAAAGCATTCATCTTTGTCTTGTTTTAAGTTATACAAATCTTTAATGGTCACATGTCTTTCGATATAGGCACTAAATTGATGAACAAAAGACTCGACATTTTCTTCAAAATTCCTCAAAGAATTAGTGGGTAATTGATAATACCACTCTAATGCCATTCCTCCCAAGATTTTTGGAAATATTTTTAGTAATAACAAGTCATCATGTGATATATCATGACATGCTATCCTAAACATACGAAGATGCTCTATGGGATCTTCCATTCCTTTATATATGGGCAGGACAGACATAGGAAAATGTTTAGGATATGGTTGTGCTACAACTATAGGATCTAAAGGCTGACTACACATCTCTCGATAATTGTACGAGGGTCGGTAGGGATCTATCTAGTCCATGCGGGAAACTAATTATTTCACCATGGTTTCAAGATTACTAGTTTGTCCACCATATTGGTTCGGTGGGACATAGGTATGGGATTTATGAGTGTATGATGGTGTGGCATAAGGATTAGATGCTATATTGCTATTATGCAAAGTGTTGGTAGGAATAGTATTATGAAGGGGATTTGTAATAGTATTATGTTGTATCCTAGATTGTTGGTAATTGGTGTTTGGTTTTGTTTTGGGTTTTTGTTGATTTGAGGTATGTTGCTCAATAGCTTGGCGAAATAGAGCAGTAAATGATGGTTTATTTTGTGTCGAAATGACCCTAGGCTTTTTAATAGGCACTTTAGGTGGTTGGGTAACCTCTTGTTGTTGCATGTTCTAGATCGCAGCTACTATATCCAAATTGGATGGTCCAACTTGATCACTCTCTTGTTCAATAAAGGACAAGGGATTAGTGCGTGTGTGAAATACATCTTCTAGAGTTGCTTGAGTGTCACTAATTCAATCCTTGTCCATATGGACTGCTCTATTAAAAACACCAATATTTGTGTTAATGAACTTCCAAAATTGTTCCATGTTTTCAAAAGTGATAGCTCCTCCCGGAGACATTTTAGGGGATGAGGATCCTTCCTCTCTATTAATTTCTTCTTGTTCATTTGCTATAGAAAGCTCTTCTTCTTTCTGGTCTAGGATTTCTTCTTCCTGAACTTGGTCCTCAGGAGGGACATTTTGGTCAATTAATGGTCTTCCTAACAAATCTTCTTCTTCTTCGGTTTGTTTTCCATTCCTAAGTCTAGGCATGGTGCTAAAATTAGGTTTTAGCAAATATATATACTTATATATATATATATATATATATATATATATATATATATATATATATATATATATATATATATATATATATATATATATATATATATATATATATAAGTATATATATTTGCTAAAACCTAAGTATTAGCAAATATATATATATATATATTTGCTAATACCTACTATAATACCTACTATAAGTATATATATATAAGTATATACCTACTATAATACTAAAAAAAAAGAATGTTTTGTTGTTTTTTGTTTTTATTTTTGTTTTGTATTATTATTTCACAAGTATATAAATAACAAACAACATGCTAGTTGTAAGAAATAACAATAGTAAAAATAATGACTTAGTTTTCTATAAATAGTTTATGGATATCGTTGATAGGATCAAGTTCATCAGGAGTCATGAAATGCTCCTCTTCAAATTGGAAGTGGTTTTTCAAGAACTTGACAAAGTGTGCTATGGTAATATGATCTACTTTAGACTCTAACTTGTAAAAATAAAGTTCATGGCAATACTCTCGATACAACACAACTCTAGGAACTCTATTCCATATTTTTCTATCTGTAAGAACGACTTCTTGATCCTCTATACGAGATAGAAACTTATGTACTACAACTGCGTTCTCAAGGTATTCCTCAAAGGTGTACAATTTTGAAGACACAAGTACTCTTTTATATGCTAACCACCTATGACAAGCTCTCTGAAGTTCATGATATAGGGTCACCTGATCGGGATCCAAGATACTATCTAGGACAAACCTCTTAATTTGCCTAAGTTCTGTAGATCTGGATTCAATAGTACCCAATCTCCTATCAAGTTCATCCCACAAAGGTTGGACTCTATTTGTTTGAGGTACTCTAAGCACAGAAGTAATCTCTATGGTCGTTAATTGATTTTCAACATTTATGGTGATAGCTCGTCTTCTATTATAATCTACCATCTAAATATGGTATGCAAATTTAACAGTTTTCTAATGATTCTAAATGTTCTTAATAATGTGTTGTTTCTTTTTTTTTTTTTGATTATTTTCAAAAGGTGTTTTAGTTTCATGTCGGGTTCACCAAAATGTATCACCCAAATTTTTTGCACCATTACCTTCGGGCTAAAGGATCCGTGCCCTGGAAGTGGGATGCGAGAAGGATGGGACAATACCTCGGACAAAGAGGCCCTTTGAAGGTCGTGCCTCTTGAGGGAGGGGTATAAGGATAAATTTTTGATGGATGGTTGGGTTCACCAGGAAACTTGAGTGGCAATTTCCATGCCTAGGTTGAGAATGGGTTTGATGTGTTCATTTTATATTCAATCATTCATATTCCTAGGTTGGCCAAAATGAATCTAAGCTATTCTATATGAAATTTTGGGTTTATATGAATACAACAAACATGAATGAATCTTAAATATTGAGATTATATGAAATGGAGAGGGATACACCTAATTCCTGATGTTTGATGAAGATTTTGAAGCTTGTAGGAGTCCAGATCATCCTGGATATGATAGGATCATTTGTAATTGTACAGAATCATCCCAAATCATAGGTGATCGTCTAAGATCATACGATATCGTCGACGACCTGACGAATGCGTCAGATGAATTCATCAGACACCTGCAATCATAGAAACAGAAACCAAAAACCAAAAATGCAATTGCAAGAATGATGCAAGATGATAGAAATAACAGTATAGGTGATTGTTTTAATTACTTACTTTAAATTTTATCATGCAAATATGCTAAATGAGGTGAACTCCAGGATGCAAAACAAAAATAAATTGATCTAATGCATAATTAAATAAGAAAGAAAGGTAGAAAATGCAAACTCAGGGCTTTGGTTGCCCCCAATCTAAACTATAATGGAAATTGTCTGTAATCGTACGAGATCATCGTCGATCTCATTAAGATCGTCCGAAATCATATTGGATCGCCTGCGATGATCCGAGATTCCTCCAGCTGAAACACAGTAAAATCCTACAATAAAACCTAAAAATACAAATGAAAATGATGTGGGTGAGGATGTTATAATGTAACAAAAAACTAGAGTTGTAGAGAAATGATCAGCCAGAGGGATAAACTAGGAAAATCCCAAGTTTATATAGGATTAGGGGGAAGTTAGGAGGTTGGGGATCATCCCAATCTTAGAGATCTCCAACGTAGAAATATCCAACCATGCTGACACGCTTATGCCCGAGTTGGAGAGGTTGTTGAAATAGAAGCTAATTATAAAAATTTGGTTTTAGGACGAAATCATCTAGACGTTCTGTCCCAGACGAATTCGTCCGATCTGGGATGATATCTTCAGATCGGCGATGATATCGTCCAACGATCAAAACAAATTCTAAAAATGCAAAAACGAGGTGAGCGGTTAACAGGTGATTTCGAGGTTAAAATTCAAATTTTTGATTCTTTTTATTGATGGTTTAACTACGCCAATTTTAGGGTGCTACACTTTGTTATACCATAGTGACGAACAATAGTGCTTGGACCAATATTTTAGGACACTACTCAAGGAGGATTCCACATATACCATTGAGCACATTATCTACCTCTTTGATAGTACAAGAGGGTAGTCTTCTGAGATGCTATATCTCGTGCACTATGGACAATACAAGGCCAAAAAATATTCCTAGAGATAAATTTTGTTTAAGCCTAGATGATCTCCCGATACACCCGAAGATGCATGAGAGCTCAATTTTGTACATGAGTGTTGTTTGAGGCTTGGGTATTGGAGCTTGATCATCCCTCACTTCACTAGATGCTTTATATGCTATCTAGCTTAGCTAACAATGATAGTTCCTTCATGATATTTTAAAATACTTGACACAAATTTTCTAACCTACTCAACTACTATGGATAAAAAAGACTATTTTTTGTTGGTTTTTTGTTTTTTTAATAATAAGAAAAAATTGGCAAAAAACAAACACGGAAATCTTATACCTAACATTCGAAATGACATAAACCATCATAGTAATAGTAGAACACGACCCTAGAAAGTGCTCTAATACCACTTGTTAGAAATATACTATTAAAAATAAGCACACACACAAATACAAAAAATAAACATATATGCTCACAACACACTATGGAAATAAATTGAATAAAAGGAGCAATCTCACAATAGCACTGAATCGCAAGCCTTTTCAAAAGAGCAACCTCCTTCAATACTTCATTCAATTATACAAAAATATACATACAATGTTTCCCCTCATATTTTCAAGGAATTCCTCTAGCACCTAACTCCCAAGGTTGGCTTACATGCAACATGCCACCTGGGCTAGAATCTCCTACCTACAATCAGTTACATTCTTGAAAAATGGTTACATATAAGGGCATCATTTGGCATAGGTGCTTCTTAATATAAAACTATAATAAAATATTACAAAATATTATCATGGGTACTACCCACGTTTCACAAGGACTATTACATCAAGTGTTAGGATGGGGTCTTAACATATTCATGCAAAGTTTAGAAAAGGAGGAAATTTTTACCCATAAAATATAAAAGAGAATAATTACTTCATCCTCTTATTTTTATTAGTTGTTCTTATATTCTTTGTACAAGGATGTTATGGTGGACATATATGGGATTATGCAAATCCAAGATATAATGCAAACATTATAAATAGTATATTGTTAAGATAAATGTAAATCATTAGTTTTAATTTTTTTCATGATCCATTGAGGGGTAAGAGAAGAATCAATGAAATATTAAGTAATCCAAAATTAAACCACTTAAATTTCAAAAAAAATATACTTATGTTAAATATAATTTAGTCTTTTTTGTCAAAGAAAGTATATGTAGATATTATTTATTAAGTATTTGTAATATTAATAAGTAGAAATGCAATTAAGTGAAGAACACAAACTTATACTAAGGGGGGTGAACAGTATAAGATCACTTTTTACTTTTCTTTCTCAAACAATAATATCCAATATATCAATGATAATATCAACATCAGTAATCAAAGTAATGCACAAATCACCACACACAATAGAGACACCAATTTAACATGGTTCATCCAATGTGGGCTACGTCCATGGAGAAAATATTTCACTAAAATTTTCTCAACAAATCTCTTGGGAATCCTTCCCTATGACAATGTTTATGTACCACTGTCCAAAGGAGACACCAATCCCCTAATCAAGTTTGTGGATCTCTATCCATAAGAGAACTTTTTCCCCTCTTCTGGTTCATGGATCTTTATCCATAGGAGAACTCCTTCTCCTCTGCTCTGGCTAGTGATCTCTTAAAATACTACTACCTCCACTACACTAGCTTATGGATCTCTCTCCATAGAAGATCTTTGTCCTCACTGTTCTAGCTAATGGATCTCTATCCACTGGAGACTAATGTCCTCTACTCTATCACCTCCAAATATTGCTCTCAACTCTGTTCAATATCTATCTCAAAATTACACTAAACACAGTCCTTCGGTATAGCACAAATCTACTCAATCTCTATCCTCAATTTTTTCACTAAATATAGTCCTTAGGTCTAGCACAAATATTCTTAATCTTTGTCCTCAAAGCTGCACTAAACACAGTCCTTTGGTCTAGCACAAATTTGCATAATCTCTGTTCTAAACATAGTCTATCGGTCTAGCACAAATCTGCTCAATATCTATCCTCAAATATGCACTAAACATAGTCCTTTGGTCTAGCACAAATTTTCTCAATATCTATCTTTGGTCTGGTACAAATCTATCCTCAGGTTTGCATCAAACTTTGTCTTTAAATTTGTCCTCAAGCCTTAACACAAAGCTTGACTCAATCACAAATCAACTCTATTATATTTGTCCCAAACCTTAACTCAAGGTTTGAACAAATCAATAAATCAACTCTGCTCTCAAGTCTTCTCAAATACTTACCTAAAATTTGTCCACAATTCCTCACTAGAACTTGTCCAATCTGCTCAACAAGTCTTCACTAAGACTTACCTCAAATCTGCTCAACAAGTTCTCACTAGAACTTTTCCAATCTACTCAACAAGTCTTCACAAAGACTTACCTCAAATCTGCTCACCAAGTCCTCACTAGAACTTGTCCAATATTATTGTAATCTTCCACAAAATCTCACAAAAATCTGTCCACAAGTCTTCACTAAGACTTATCTCATAATTGCTCAACAAGTACTCTCTATAACTTGTCCAAATCTGATTGTAAGATTCCACAAAATCTCACACAAATCCATCCTTAATATTTCACAAAATCTTACTCAACTCTGTCCTTAAGTCCCCTCTAGGACTTACTCAAATATTCTCATAATATTTCACAAAATCTTATTCAAATCAATTGCAAAACTTGCATACAAAACTCAACTCAATCTCTCACAGAAAAACCTCTTCAATTCCACAAATAAGTTTCACTCAGAACCTTGTTTAATCATAGAAGCATATAGAGAATTATTAGACTCAATATATTTTGCACTCACAAACCACTCAATCACTCTCAACAATTTCTTCAACCCAATTCAGAAATAAAGAACAATTTGTTTCACAAAACTTGAACTATCACTCCAACACTTTCAATCAACTATGCTCAATCAACTTCACTCAACCAATCACTCAATGAAACATAACTTGCTTACAAACCCTAAACAAGTGTTTCACAATGCTTTCAACAACTCACACTATGGAACTCAAACCTTAACATAAGATGATTCCAAATTCACATAACAATGATACTCATGATCTTTCATAAACCCTAGTTCAATATAGTTCTCAATATCACATAAAAATGATACTCATGTTCCTTCACAACCCCTAGTTCAAGATAATTTTTAATCTCACATAACAATGATACTCATGTTCTTTCACAAACCCTAGTTCAAGATAGTTCTCAATCTCACACTCAATTTTTCTCACAACCATTCACCAATCATGCATGTGAAAACTCACTCAAACATTTCCAACAATGCTTATCAAACAAAACCTTTTCACTCCAACTTTGTATTTCACAACATTCAATCCAACAATATTTCACTCACAAGGAATATGTGCCCATACCTTTTTCTTGATGGAGAAATAACCTCAAAACCTATCTCAATCACAATCAACCTCTTTGCCAATCTCAATGGTTAGATATCATAAATTTTCACTCAGTTTCACTATAACCCCTTTCAAAAATTTAATGCATGAATTAATCCAGAATCCTACTTATGTCTCCCTACTCAAAATTGCATTTCCAAAATAATTGACTTTATAAAACAAAAATAATGCAATTTACTTTTAACCTTCAATAATACTATTTACCACCTTTTTGTCTAAGGTAGAAATATTTTACCTTACCCTCCTTTTAACTCCCTAAGCACTTAATTAATCAAATCACACCACATGCTAAAATAGTGCTCACAAAGCAATTTCAAACCACACGCTTCAACTAGTGCCACCAAGCAACCATAGACCATAGACCATGCACTTTTATTAAAACAAAAATTAAATACCTCACACACTCCTTGGTGGGACTCAATCCCAGGTCAAGCCACCGTTTGCACCCTAGCCGCGACCTAGTTTTCACGTGAGCTATGTGCTCACGTGGGAGGCAAAAGTGTTTTGTCTTCTCTAACTAGCACCAAAGCCAAAAATGCCTTGTCCCTTTGATGTCGTCAAGACTCAAACATAGCACCTATTCGTTCCTAGCGCCTTACGCACCAAGGGCTTGCCACTAGCCCAACCATTGGTTGGTGACAAGGCTTTATGCCTTGGTCACTTTATCCTTCACAACTTCAGCTGCCAATAAAAAAATTAAAATCCTCTTTGTCCTTTGCTCATGAATTTATTGCATTCCACTTCCAATACTCGCATGTGCATTAATATTCAGAGACTTGCATTTGTGAGGTAAATGTTATGGTATTTATACCATATGCTTTTATCCTTCGAACGTCGACGGGGGAAATAAAAGTTTAAATTAAATTTGCGCCCAACCCAACTTTGGGTTTTAATAATAGTATTTTTATAAATTAATTTATAAATTACCTTAGGTTTTAATTTAACCTTTAATATTATAATAAAAATATTATAATATTATTTCCATTAGGCCTAGGTATTTTTCTCTTTCGCCCTTAGAACTTTTCTGACTGCCTTTAATATTATAATAATAAATATTATAATATTATTTCCTTTAGGCATTTTCTTCAAGGTATTTAACCGTTCTTTTGACCAATCATGTGAAACTCTTAAACGAAATATCTTGGGCTTAAAATAAAAATATTTTAACCCTTATTTTGCCAAGTCCTGCACTGATTCTTGACACTAACTCTTGACATCAATGACAACTCAACTAACTCAAAATTTTCAACATTAAGGAGTTCCACATTTCTATGTTGGAAGTCTAAATACAAATCCATAGTAATAATGAGTTATGAAAAGTGATATTTTAACTACTTTGAGTGCCTATTCTTATTTATGATCAAAAGAAACATTCGAATGTTAAAGACAACTTATAACAACCCAAGTCTACTCACTTGGTTGTACCACAAAACAAGTTAGGTATAGTAAGAGGGATATTCTTTTTCATTTTCAAATCATATTTTTGCTTTTATTGTGCTGCCATGTTCATAGCATGTGTTGTTCCACCCAAAATATTAACATCAAAATCTTAATTATTATAGACATATTGAACCATATTTGGGTTTTGATACTACTGCAAACAGCCACCCAAGTGGATGAGATCAACCACATCCCATAGTAGGTGCCATTTTATGGATACAATTACCTCATTTATGTCCTTTATTTTTGGCATGAGGATTGTTCCAGGTTAGGGGTTATCCTCTAGGGCCCATAACACCTAGAGGGTGGATGCTAACTTCCCTATTTTTTTCATACCAAACCGTTGACTATTTGGTTGACCTATTGTAATTCTTGTATGAACAAATTTAGTGTACATATGTCTCAGTGACTAGCTAATTGTTCCCTTACCCGAAGTCAGTTAATGCCATGTCAATACCCTGACCTTGGACTTCATCACACATGCTCTTTTAACTCATGGACGCTTTTCCCATACCAAGCTCCATGGCTTATCCAGCTAAGTTAAAAGGTCGTGGGATTTATCATAGTACTATTCGAGCAACAACTTGGAGAAGACGTCCTATACTGCCCCTCATTACCAGATATGACCGAGTCACATGTTGTGACCAATTGTATCAGACTACAGTTGCTCTTGATGCTCGTTGTGTGCATACTCGCACCTCAATGATATTGGGTGAAAATAGAGCATCCTTCATTCTTGATGCTTGAAGTTAGGTATAGCTCAACTAGTTCTTCAACCTTAACAAAGTGTTGGGTTATAAGTTTTATAAAAAAATTATTTTGCCTCAAAGAGTAACCCATTTAATTTTGAGTTTTAAGCTTCCACTAAGATATATGACATCCAAGAAGATCCATGTGATAACAACTAAGAATTTTGGAACATACCTAGAGTTTTAGGTCATAAGCAAAGTGATGAGCAAGGTGCAACCAAAGTATTGTCATTGTTGTCAACACAATCAGGTTGATCAGTTGATGCAATGGACAGGAGTTCATTGATAAGCAAGGTGCAGCCAAAGTATTGTCATTGTTGTCAACACAAATAGAGGATCAGTTGATGCAATGGACAGGAGTGTAGAGGTCATTAGATGGATCGGTTGATGAATTGAACAGGAGTTCAGAGGTCAGTCAGAACATGTACAGTGAATTTCTAAGAAGACAGAAGTGGCCTAGTTTCAAAAAATCAAATAAAAAGACAAGTAAGAAAACTGTCGCGATATTGCAACATGTTTTTTGTCGCGATTTTGAGACATATTGGAGGAGAGAGAAAATGCTGGCAAAAATGTCGCGATTTCGCAACATATCGAAGGAGAGAGAAAATGCTGGAAAAACTGTCGTGATTTCGTGACATGTTGAAAGCAAAGAAGGCAAGTAGAAAAACTATCGCGATTTCATGACAAGTTGGAAGCAAAGAAGCCAAGTAGAAAAACTGTCATGATTTCACGACATGTTTGAAGAAGAAGCGCATACAGGAAAAACTGTTGTGATTTCGTGACATGTTTGGAGAAATGGCGCAAGCAAAGAAAACTGTCATGATTTCGTGACATGTTTGGAGAGAAGGCACAGGCAAAGAAAATTGTCACGATTTCGTGATATGTTTGGAGAAATGGCGCAAGCAAAAAAAACTATCACGATTTTGTGACATGTTTTGAGAGAAGGCACAGGCAAAGAAAATTGTCGCGATTTCATGACATGTTTGGAGAAATGGCGCAAGCAAAGAAAACTATCGTGATTTCATGACATGTTTGAGAGAAAGAGCATGCAAGGAAAAGTGTCGTGATTTTGCGACAATTTGCAAGAGGAAGCGCTAAGGAGAAAAAGTGTCGCGATTTTGTGACATGTCGGGTTTTCGCGATCCGATGCGAAGAAAAGCGCTAAGGAGAAAAAGTGTCGCGATTTCATGACATATTGCAAGAGAAAGAGGAGAGAGAAAAAGATGTCACGATTTCATGACATGTTTCATTTTCGCGGTCCAAAGCGAAGAGAAAGTGCAAGGAGAAAAAGTGTAGCGATATCGCTACATGTTGTATTATCACGGGCCGAAGCAAAGGTAAAGCGCAAGGAACAAAAGTGTAGTGATATCACTACATGTTGGGTTTTCATGACCTGAAGAGAAGAGAAGAGCTAAGAAGAAAAGGTGTCGCGATATCACGACATGTCGCATTTTCGTGACTAAGAAAGGAGAGAGAATGTATGGAGATAGAAATGTCGTGATATCGCAACAACAGCAGAAAGGAAGACTCCGAAGGATGAGGTTTCATGATTTCATGAAATAAGTAAAACGAAAGAGCATGGAAGTAGAAGCATCGTGATTTTGTGACAAATTCAAGGAGGAAGAACTCAAAGGCTAAAGCATCATGATTTCGCGACATGTTCTATTTTTGCTAGTGCAAGCCAAGTAGAGTGTACGACAGCGTAAAGTGTCGCAATTTCATGACATGTCATGTTTTCGCTAGTGCATGCAAAGAAGAGTGTACGACAGCATAAAGTGTCACGATTTCATGACATGTTATGTTTTCATGGTCAACTGCCAAGAAAAAGTCAAAGGGGCAAAAATGTCACGATATCGTGACATGTCATAGTTTCGTGGGTAAAAGCCGAGAAGCATACACAGGGATAGTTGCAGAATAAGTTCATGCAGCAAAATAAGAACTGTTACAGGTGGAGTTATAGTGAGATCATGTAAGCTATAATAAGAAATGTGAAAAAGAGTGCGACGGTTACAGAAATGCTACAGAGTAATAGGCAGACAAAAACTACAAGTGGCGGACAAAATCTGACGAAGACCAAGAATTAACAAATAGAAAATATTATTATAATATGTATACAGTAGTGGGTCGGTAGTGAGACAGAAGAACGTGGCTGTATGAGTGCGCTAGTGGGTCCGTAGTGTGGTGGAAAGTGCACGAGAAACGAGGAAAAATAAAGAGCAGCAAAACAAGAAAAAGAAAACATGGCAAACGAGGAAAATGAAAGCGTGGCAAAACAAGAAAAAGAAAGCGCAGCAAACGAGGAAAATGAAAGCGTGGCAAAACAAGAAAAAGGAAGTGTGGCAAAACAAGGTAAAAAGGAAAGCGTGGGAAAACAAGGAAAAAGTGCAATGTTGTGGGATGAGCGCAGAAAGCATGTGCAGTAACAGTGCACGAAAAGTAAGTGCTATATGAGCTGGGAAAGCATGTGCAGAAATAGGGCATGCCAAATGAGCGAGAAAATAGTGAACCGCTAATAGAGAGTGTTGTCAATAAAGAAAAAGTGTTGTCTCATAAATAGAAAATGAAGTAAGAAGAAATTGTTGTTGCTCAGTAGGAAAGAGTGTTGTTGTATAGAGGGATAGTGTTGTGGGTTGTTACAAAGCTGGAAGAATACTGTCAGAGTCGTAAATGAGAAGATAAATGTGTAAGAGAGCAGATAAGAATGTCAGAGCGCCGAAATGAGCAGAGAAGAATTTTAGAGCATCGAAATAAGTAGAGAAGGTTGTCAAAGAGCCGTAAATGAGCAGATAAGGCCGTTAGAGTGACAAGTCACCAAAGAAGGTTGTCAGAGCATAGAGCCGCAAGAATGTGTATGTTTCATGGACAGTAAGTTAAGAATTTAGGGTTTGAGCTCAGAACAGTAAGAGATAAAAGGGTGTCACTATCGCAAAAGAAGAAAAAAGTTGTAGAGTGGAGAGAGAGCACTATTGAGACAAGAGCGGTGGAGAAAGAGCGCAGCTAATAGAGTGTGCCTGAGAGAGTGCAGCTGCAAGTGCATAGAAGGAATATGTGTTTCTTGAATTGAAAGTGAGGTTGGATGAGCAATAGACCAGTAAGGGTCTTGTAAAAGTGAAGGCATATTTATGTCAATCTAGATTCAAAATAGAAATCCAAGTTGGTGCTTGGAATTAGGGGTTGGTGCTCCTTCCAATTGGTTCTGGTAAATCAGGGGTTGGTGCTCCTTTCTGTTGGTGCAGATAAATCAAGGGTTGGTGCTCCTTTTTGTTGGTGCAGATAAATTAGGGGTTGGTGCTCCTTCTAGTGGGTGCTGGTAAACTGTTTGTAAAGTGGGTGCTTTGCAAAGGCTGGATTTGGATGGGAGTCCAAGCAGTCTATTTTTGAGGAGTAGCCAAAACTGGTGAACCTCGTTAAATCATGTGTTGTGGAATGCTCTCTTGTTATATTTGCTTTATCTGTTTTAAGTTCTCCTTGCTTCAGCTTTAAGAGTTAAGTTTTTAAGTTTTAAATAGCTACATTGATTCACCCCCCCTCTCAATGCCATTGTAATACTAATAATTGGTATCAGAGCAAGGTTCTTGAATAGGCTAAATCAGCTAAGGTTGATCTTGGATTAGTACACAATGGGTAAGAAGAATAGATCCTCATCCAAAAAGGCATCTCAACCAGTTTCAGTTCTTGTGGAAGATAAAACTGAACTAGAGAAGGTAGAAGAAGTGGATTCTAAAGTTTGCAATGAAAACCTGGAGATTGAAGTAGATCTAGAAGGTGAGTTGATAGCCGCACTTGAAGAGTTGAGTATAGAATAGAAAAAGAACAAAAGACTATCCAAGAAGCCGAAATAATATGGGAATGAGATTGAAAATCTCTTCTTACAATTTCAAACGGCCAAGAAAACAGAAGATGCCCTGAAGACACAACTGGATAATAAAGTTGAGGTATATAGCAAACATGAAGAAGAATCTAACAAAGCTGTTAGTAATCTGAAGTTGCAAGTAGAAGAGTCCAAAAGGGTTGAAGAAATCCTCAGGTCTCAGATCAATGAGAAAGAGACTGTTTGTTGCAAACAAGAAGAAGAGATTGTTTTATTGAAGAAACAACTAGAAAAATCCAATACAAATCTCAAATTTGAGAATAGCACAGAGTTGCTAGAAAAAATGATAAGCCAACAAAGAAGTTCCACGGATAAGCGTGGTCTTGGATATGAAGCTGAACAACCTTCATCCTCCAAATATGTAGAGAAGAAGAAGTTCACAGTTAAAGGATCGAAGCAAGAAAAGGTGGAAGCAGAACAACCTTCATCTTCCAAATGTGCAGAAAAGAAGAAGCTCACTGTTGAAAAATCAAAGCAAGAAAAGTTTGAAGTTGAATCCTCAAAAGAAAGAAAATATCAAAGGAGATCTACAACAAAGCAACCAGAACAAAAGAGGTTCTCTCACTCCCATTCTATTCATAATAATGCTTTTAACGACTATTGTTTTAGATGCAACCATTATGGTCACAAGGCAATGTACTATGGATTGAATAATAGATCAAAGAGTTATGCTGATAGAAATATATCTATTGAACACCATGTGCAATGTTTTAAATGTAATGGTCATGGGCACATAGCAAGGTCTTGTCCAAGAAATTTTGTATCTAATCTATGGCAAGACAATAGATCTCATCAGATGCAAAGAATGCAACACAGACAGGGAAGAAATCATATGCATCAAAGTAGATTTCATCGAAGCAAAGTATGCATCAAAGAAAGGAAAATAATCATCCATCAAGGATGTACAAGAGACAACCACCCAAGAGAAATGATCAAGTTCACGAAAAGGTTCATAATAGGGATGCAGGTGAAAACCTTCAGCCTAAGTTCAAGAAATACTGGAGAAAGAAAGAAGAAAGGAAATCGTGTCTCCTTGGACGAAGGAGATTACTCCTCTATTGCACTAAGCAGCTCCAGGTAGCACATCCTCAGGGGGAGAAATGTTAAAGTTTTCTTTTAATGCTCCTATGTATTTTTTTGGTTATCTGAGGATGAAAGGAAAGTAGTCGGGGAGTTGTTGTACAGTTGTCAAAGTGTGTTTTCTGTTCATGCAGTTGTTTGTGGTAGTGTCATGAAGGGTGATGATTAAATTGAGAATTGTCACCATTGGTAGTATTGCTATACATCATTGTTGTTCTGTTGATAGTTCTTACTGCCACTATTCAAAGCATCGAATTATAACAGATAGTTTTGTTTTAACTTTTGATAAAATGCCAATCCAAGATTACGAAGTATGAGGTTGAGTAAGGTGCACTATGGTTGGCTGTAAAGTGTTTGACAAAATGTCTTCTCCTGATTTGCATAGTTGAAAGTAAGGTGTGACCTGCAGTAGCTGTAGAAATCATAGATTAGGCTATAAATATTAAATGGTTTATAACAGTTCAGATGATTTGGTTGGTTTTGTGGTATTGTGTTTGATGCTTGCACAGAGTTGGCAGTAAAATTACAGTGTTGGACAAAATTTGGTACAAGTGTGAGTCACTTGTCAATGTTGTTGACAGATGTGAAATCAGCATTTTGAAAGGGAAGATTGAAGGAGAATTTTATAATGAGCAGCCAGATGGTTTCCAGCCTGGTGATGATTGGTTGAGTTGATTGATTGAGCCTTTGAAGAAGGCCCTTGGGAAATATTTGAGGACAGTGTTGGGATAGATTTTTAGATACATGTTTTGGGCTTACTCCATTGAGATTGATTTGAGCAAGTTATTCTTTGCATTGGTGATTTATGTTGGTGGCTGTTTTGTTCAAATACCTTTGGAAGGAAAAGGATGTCTACTAGTTTCCTTTTCATGTAGTGATTGGTTGAATGCTTCAAGGTTAATCTTGAGTTGAATGATGTTGGTTAAACCTTGTCTATAAGCATTGTTGTTAAAGCCCTAATTGGTTGAGAAAAGATATTGGTTGTGGAAATAACATGAGTATCATTGTTATATGAGTTATTGCATGGTTGGCAATTGTTGGGTTGTGTTTCATGTTCTTGAGAAAAGCATACTACATCTATCTTATTCTGTTGAGATTGAGATTGGGAGTTAAGTATAGAACATATTGAGTCTCTAACAATTCTCTTTATGCTTCTATGAGGTTGATGAATCACATTGGGTCTCTAACAATTCTCTTTGTGGGTTCATACTAAGCAAGTTTTTCTTGATGAACTTGTGAGCTGATTTGGACAAGTTCTAGTGAAGACTTGTGAACTGAATTGGACAGGTTCTAGTGAGGACTTGTGAGCTAATTTGGAAAATTTCTATGTGAGCTTGTTAAGTAGGTTATGTGTGAGCCTATTGACAGAGTACAGAGAACAGAGTCTCATTGGATAGAGATTCAGTAGCCAACACAGTTGAAGATAGATCTGAGTAATGCCTATTATACTTATCATGATGGTATCAAACAGTGAAATGAAGTGGTCACATATTCCCAAGAATAGTTTAAGAATTGACTAGCTTTTGGGATCAAATTCTCAGGAGGAGCATTTATGCATCTGTTTATCATATTGCTCATTTTTATGCTTTTTTCTAACTGTAATAATTTTTTTCTGAGAATGTTGTGCATGGACTCAGGGGGATTTTTGCAGCCGCCCTTTGGTATTATTGTCAAAGGGGGAGAAGTTTTACAGGTAATTGCACACAATTACGTGTGTTGCCAACAATTCCAAAGGGGGAGATTGATGAGCAAGGTGCTACCAAAGTATTTTCATTGTAGTCAACACAGTCAGGTTGATCATTTGATGCAATGGACAGGAGTTCATTGATGAGCAAGGTGCAGCCAAAGTATTGTCATTGTTGTCAACATAGACAGAGGATCGGTTGATGCAATGGACAGGAGTGCAGAGGTCATTAGATGGATCGGTTGATGAAGTGAACAGAAGTTCAGAGGTCAATCAGAGCATGTACAGTGAATTTCCAAGAAGACAAAAGTGGCCCAGTTTCAAAAAATCAAAGAAAAAGACAAGTAAGAAAATTGTCGCGATATCGCGACATGTTTTCTATCATGATTTCGTGACATATTGAAGGAGAGAGAAAATACTGGCAAAAATGTCACAATTTCACGACATATCGAAGGAGAGAGAAAATGTTGGCAAAACTATCACGATTTCGTGACATGATTGAAAGCAAAGAAGGCAAGTAAAAAAACTATCGTGATTTCGTGACAAGTTGGAAGCAAAGAAGCCAAGTAGAAAAAATGTCACGATTTTGTGACATGTTTGAAGAAGAAGCGCATTCAAGAAAAACTATCACGATTTCATGACATGTTTGGAGAAATGGCGCAAGCAAAGAAAACTGTAACGATTTCGTGACATGTTTGGATAGAAGGCGCAGGCAAAGAAAACTTTCATGATTTTGTGACATGTTTGGAGAAATGGCGCAAACAAAAAAAACTGTTGCGATTTCACGACATGTTTGGAGAGAAGGCGTGGGCAAAGAAAACTATCGCGATTTCATGACATGTTTGGAGAAATGGCGCAAGCAAAGAAAATGTGTCACGATTTCATGACATGTTTGAGAGAAAGAGCATGCAAGGAAAAGTGTCACGATTTCATGACAATTTGCAAGAGGAATCGCTAAGGAGAAAAAGTGTCATGATTTTGTGACATGTCAGGTTTTCGCGATCCGATGCGAAGAAAAACGCTAAGGAGAAAAAGTGTTGCGATTTCGCGAAATATTGCAAGAGAAATAGGAGAGAGAAAAAGATGTCACGATTTCGTGATATGTTTCATTTTTGCGGTCCAAAGCGAAGAGAAAGTGCAAAGAGAAAAAGTGTAGCGATATCGCTACATGTTGTATTATCGCAGGGCGAAGCAAAGGTAAAGCGCAAGGAACAAAAGTGTAGCAATATCGCTACATGTTGGGTTTTCATGACCTGAAGAGAAGAGAAGAGCTAAGGAGAAAAGATGTCACGATATCATGACATGTCGCATTTTCATGACTAAGAGAGGAGAGAGAATGTACGAAGATAGAAATGTCGTGATATCGCGAAAACAGTAGAAAGGAAGACTCCAAAGGATGAGGTGTCACGATTTCACGACAAAAGTAAAATGAAAGAGCATGGAAGAAAAAGCATCATGATTTTGTGACAAATTCAAGGAGGAAGAACTCAAAGGCGAAAGCATCACGATTTCACGACATGTTCTATTTTTGCTAGTGCAAGCCAAGTAGAGTGTACGGCAGTGTAAAGTGTCACGATTTCGTGACATGTCATGTTTTCACTGGTGCATGCAAAGAAGAGTGTACGGCAGTGTAAAGTGTCATGATTTCATGACATGTTATGTTTTCACAGTCAAATGCCAAGAAAAAGTCAAAGGGGCAAAAATGTCACGATATCGTGACATGTCATAGTTTCGTGGGTAAAAGCCAAGAAGCATACACAAGGACAGTTGCAGATAAGTTCATGCAGCAAAATAAGAACTGTTACAGGTGGAGTTACAATGAGATCATGTAAGCTATAATAAGAAATGTGAAAAAGAGTGCGACGATTACAGAAATGCTACAGAGTAACAGGCAGACAGAAACTACAAGTGGCGGACAGAATCTGACGAAGACCAAGAATTAACAAATAGAAAATATTATTATAATATGTATTCAGTAGTGGGTCCGCAGTGCGACAGAAGAACGTGGATGTATGAGTGCGCTAGTGGGTCCACAGTGCGGCAAAAAGTGTGCGTGAAACGAGGAAAAAGAAAGAGTGGCAAAATAAGAAAAAGAAAACATGGCAAACAAGGAAAATGAAAGCGTGGCAAAACAAGAAAAAGAAAGCATGGCAAACGAGGAAAATGAAAGCGTGGAAAAATAAGAAAAATGAAGCACGGAAAAACAAGGTAAAAAGGAAAGCGCAGGAAAACAAGGAAAAAGCGCAGTGTTGTGGGATGAGCGTAGAAAGCATGTGCAGTAACAGTGCATGAAAAGTAAGTGCTATATGAGCTGGGAAAGCATGTGCAGAAATAGGGCACGCCAAATGAGTGAGAAAATAGTGAACCACTAATAGAGAGTGCTGTCAATAAAGAAAAAGTGTTGTCTCATAAATAGAAAATGAAGTAAGAAGAAATTGTTGTTGCTCAGTAGGAAAGAGTGTTGCTGTATAGAGGGATAGTGCTGTGGGTTATTACAAAGCTGGAAGAATAATGTCAGAGCCATAAATGAGAAGATAAATGTGTAAGAGAGCAGATAAGAATTTCAAAGCAACGAAATTAGTAGAGAAGAATGTTAGAGCACCGAAATAAGCAAAGAAGGCTGTCAGAGAGTCGTAAATGACCAGATAAGGCTGTTAGAGCGATAAGTTAGCAGAGGAGGCTGTCAGAGCACAGAGCTGCAAGAATGTGTATGTTTCATGGACAGTAAGTTAAGAATTTAGGGTTTGAGCTCAGTACAGTAAGAGATAAAAGGGTGTCGCTATCGCAAAAGAAGAAAAAAGTTGTAGAGTGGAGAGAGAGAACTGCTGAGAGAAGAGCGGTGGAGAAAGAGCGCAGCTGATAGAGTGTGTCTGAGAGAGTGCAGCTACAAGTGCATAGGAGAAATATGTGTTTTCTAAATTGAAAGGGAGGTTAGATGAGTAATAGACCAGTAAGGGTCTTGTAAAAGTGAAGGCATATTTATGTCAATCTAGATTCAAAATAAAAATCCAATTTGGTGCTTGGAATTAAGGGTTGGTGCTCCTTCCAGTTGGTCTTTGGTAAATTAGGGGTTGGTGCTCCTTTCTGTTGGTGCAGATAAATCATGGGTTGGTGCTCCTTTATGTTGGTGTAGATAAATTAGGGGCTAGTGCTCCTTCCAGTGGGTCTTTGGTAAACTGTTTGTAAAGTGGGTGCTTTGCAAAGGCTAGATTTGGATGGGAGTCCAAGTAGTCTATTTTTGAGGAGTAGCCAAAACTGGCAAACCTCGTTAAATCATGTGTTGTGTAATGCTCTCTTGTTATATTTGCTTTATCTATTTTAAGTTCTCCTTGCTTCAGCTTTAAGAGTTAAGTTTTTAAGTTTTAAATAGCTACACTGATTCACCCCCCCTCTTAGTGCCATTGTAAGACTAACAATTGGTATCAGAGCAAGGTTCCTGAATAGGCTAAATCAGCTAAGGTTGATCTTGGATTAGTACATAATGGATAAGAAGAATAGATCCTCCTCCAAAAATGCATCTCAGCCAATTTCAGTTCTTGTGGAAGAGAAAACTAAACTAGAGAAGGTAGAAGAAGTGGATTCTGAAGTTTGCAATGAAAACCTGGAGATTGAAGTAGATCTAGAAGGTGAGTTGGTAGCCACACTTGAAGAGTTGAGTATAGAAAAAAAAAAAGAACAAAATACTGTCCAAGAAGCTGGAAGAATATGGGAATGAGATTGAAAATCTCTTCTTACAATTTCAAACGGCCAAGAAAACAGAAGATGCCCTAAAGACACAACTGGATAATAAAGTTGAGGTATATAGCAAACGTGAAGAAGAATCTAACAAAGCTATTAGTAATCTGAAGCTGGAAGTAGAAGAGTCCAAAAGGGTTGAAGAAATCCTTAGGTCTCATATCAATGAGAAAGAGATTGTTTGCTGCAAACAAGGAGAAGAGATTGTTTTATTGAAGAAACAACTAGAAAAATCCAATACAAATCTCAAATTTGAGAATAGCACGGAGTTTCTAGAAAAAATGATAAGCCAACAAAGAAGTTCCACGGATAAGTGTGGTCTTGGATATGAAGTTGAACAACCTTCATCCTCCAAATATGCATAGAAGAAGTTCACAGGTAAAGGATCGAAGCAAGAAAAGGTGGAAGCAGAACAACCTTCATCTTCCAAATGTGTAGAAAAGAAGAAGCTCACTGTTGAAAAATCAAAGCAAGAAAATTTTGAAGCTGAATCCTCAAAAGAAAGAAAATATCAAAGGAGATCTACAGCAAAGCAACCAGAACAAAAGAGGTTTTATCACTCCCATTCTATTCATAATAATGCTTTTAACGACTATTGTTTTAGATGCAACCATTATGGTCACAGGGCAATGTACTCTGGATTGAATAATAGATCAAAGAGTTATGCTGATAGAAATACATCTATTGAACACCATGTGCAATGTTTTAAATGTAATGGTCATGGGCACATAGCAAGGTCTTGTCCAAGAAATTTTGTATCTAATCTATGGCAAGACAATAGATCTCATCAGATGCAAAGAATGCAACACAGATAAGGAAGAAATCATATGCATCAAAGTAGATTTCATCAGAAGAAAAGTATGCATCAAAGAAATGAAAATAATCATTCATCAAGGATGTACAAGATACAACCACCCAAGAGAAATTATCAAGTTCACAAAAAGGTTCAAAATAGGGATGCAGGTGAAAACCTTCAGCCTAAGTTCAAGAAATACTGGAGAAAAAAAGAAGAAAGGAAATCGTGTCTCCTTGGACAGAAGGAGATTACTCCTCTATTGCACTAAGCAGCTCCAGGTAGCACATCCTCAGGGGGAGCAATGTTAAAGTTTTATTTTAATGCTCCTATGTATTTGTTTAGTTATCTGAGGATGAAAGGAAAGTAGTTAGGGAGTTGTTGTACAGCTGTCAAAGTGTGTTTTCTGTTCATGCAGTTGTTTGTGGTAGTGCTGTGAAGGGTGATGATTAAATTAAGAATTTTCACCATTAGTAGTATTGCTATACGTCATTGTTGTTTTGTTGATAGTTCTTACTGCCACTGTTCAAAGCGTCGAATTATAACAGACAGTTTCATTTTAACTGTTGATAAAATGCCAATCCAAGATTACGAAGTATGAGGTTGAGTAAGGTGCACTATGGTTGGCTGTAAAGTGTTTGACAAAATGTCTTCTCCTGATTTGCACAGTTGAAAGTAAGGTGTGACCTGCAGTAGCTGTAGAAATCATAGATCAGGTTGTAAATATTAAATGGATTATAATAGTTCAGATGATTTGGTTGGTTTTGTGGTACTGTGTTTGATGCTTGCATAGAGTTGGCAGTAAAATTGCAGTGTTGGACAAAAGTTGGTACAAGTGTGAGTCACTTGTCAATGTTGTTGACAGATGTGAAATCAGCGTTTTGAATGGGAAGATTGAAGGAGAGGTTTATAATGAGCAGCCAGATGGTTTCCGACTGGTGATGATTGGTTGAGGTGATTGATTGAGCCTTTGAAGAAGGCCCTTGGGAAATATTTGAGGACAGTGCTGGGATAGATTTCCAGATACATGTTTTGGGCTTACTCCATTGAGATTGATTTGAGCAAGTTATTCTTTGCATTGGTGATTTATGTTGGTGGCTATTTTGTTCAAATAACTTTGGAAGGAAAAGGATGTCTACTAGTTTCCTTTTCATGTAGTGATTGGTTGAATGCTTCAAGGTTAATCTTGAGTTGAATGATGTTGGTTAAACCTTGTCTATAAGCATTGTTGTTAAAGCCCTAATTGGTTGAGAAAAGATATTGGTTGTGGAAATAACATGAGTGTCATTGTTAGATGAGTTATTGCATTGTTGGCAATTGTTGGGTTGTGTTTCATGTTCTTGAGAAAAGCATACTACATCTATCTTATTCTATTGAGATTGAGATTGGGAGTTAAGTATAGAACATATTGAGTCTCTAAAAATTCTCTTTATGCTTCTATGAGGTTGATGAATCACATTGGGTCTCTAACAATTCTCTTTGTGGGTTCATACTAAGCAAGTTTTTCTTGATGAAATTGTGAGCTGATTTGGACAAGTTCTAGTGAAGACTTGTGAGCTGAATTGGACAGGTTCTAGTGAGGACTTATGAGCTGATTTGGACAAGTTCTATGTGAGCTTGTTAAGCAAGTTCTGTGTGAGCCTATTGACAGTGTACAGAGAACAGAGTCTCATTGGATAGAGATCCAGCAGCCAACACAATTGAAGATAGATCTGAGTAATGCCTATTATACTTATCATGATGGTATCAAACAGTGAAATGAAGTGGTCACATATTCCCAAGAATAGTCTAAGAATTGACTAGCTTTCGGGATCAAATTCTTAGGGGGAGCATTTATGCATCTGTTTATCATATTGCTCATGTTTATGCTTTTTGCTAACTGTAATAATTTTTTCTTGAGAATGTTGTGCATGGACTCAGGAGGAGTTTTGTAGCCGCCCTTTGGTATTATTGTCAAAGGGGGAGAAGTTTTACAGGTAATTGCACACAATTATGTGTGTTGCCAACAATTCTAAAGGGGGATATTGATGAGCAAGATGCAACCAAAGTATTTTCATTGTTGTCAACACAGTTAGGTTGATCAATTGATGCAATGGACAGGAGTTCATTGATGAGCAAGGTGCAGCCAAAGTATTGTCATTGTTGTCAACACAGACAGAGGATCGGTTGATGCAATGGATAGGTGTGCAGAGGTCATTAGATGGATCGGTTGATGAAGTGAACAGGAGTTCAGAGGTCAGTCAAAACATGTACAGTGAATTTCCAAGAAGACAAAAGTGGCCCAGTTTCAAAAAATCAAAGAAAAATACAAGTAATAAAACTGTCACGATATCGCGACATGTTTTTTGTCATGATTTTGCGACATATCAGAGGAGAGAGAAAATGCTGGCAAAAATGTCACGATTTCACGACATATCAGAGGAGAGAGAAAATGCTGGCAAAATTGACATGATTTCGTGACATGATTGAAAGCAAAGAAGGCAAGTAGAAAAATTGTCATGATTTCATGACAAGTTGGAAGCAAAGAAGCCAAGTAGAAAAACTGTCATGATTTCGTGACATGTTTGAAGAAGAAGCGCATGCAGGAAAAACTGTTGCGATTTCGCGACATGTTTGGAGAAATGGTGCAAGCAAAGAAAATTGTCATGATTTCATGACATGCTTGGAGAGAAGGCACAGGCAAAGAAAATTGTCGCAATTTTGTGACATGTTTGGAGAAATGTCGCAAGCAAAAAAAACTATCGTGATTTCGCGACATGTTTGGAGAGAAGGCGTGGGCAAAGAAAACTGTCATGATTTGGTGACATGTTTGTAGAAATGGCACAAGCAAAGAAAACTGTCATGATTTCGTGACATGTTTGAGAGAAAGAGCATGCAAGGAAAAGTGTCGTGATTTTGCTATAATTTGCAAGAGGAAGTACTAAGGAGAAAAAGTGTCGTGATTTCGTGACATGTCGGGTTTTCACGATTCGATGCGAAGAAAAGCGCTAAGGAGAAAAAGTGTCCCAATTTCATGGCATATTGCAAGAGAAAGAGGAGAGAGAAAAAGATGTCACAATTTTGTGACATGTTTCATTTTCGCGGTCAAAAGCGAAGAGAAAGTGTAAAGAGAAAAAGTGTAACGATATCGCTACATGTTGTATTATCGCAGGGCGAAGCAAAGATAAAGCGCAAGGAACAAAAGTGTAGCGATATCACTACATGTTGGGTTTTTGTGACCTGAAGAGAAGAGAAGAGCTAAGAAGAAAAGATGTCACGATATCGCAACATGTCACATTTTTGTGACTAAGAAAGGAGAGAGAATGTACGGAGATAGAAATATCGCGATATCGTGACAACAGCAGAAAAGAAGACTCTGAAGGATGAGGTGTCACGATTTCATGATAGAAGTAAAACGAAAGAGCATGGAAGCAGAAGCATCGCAATTTCACGACAAATTCAAGGAGGAAGAACTCAAAGGCAAAAGCGTCGCGATTTCATGACATGTTCTATTTTTGCTAGTGCAAGCCAAGTAGAGTGTACGGCAGCGTAAAGTGTCACAATTTCGTGACATGTCATGTTTTTGTTGGTGCATGCAAAAAAGAGTGTACGGTAGCGTAAAGTGTCGCAATTTCACGACATGTTATGTTTTCACGGTCAACTGCCAAGAAAAAGTCAAAGGGGCAAAAATGTCACGATATCACAACATGTCTTAGTTTCGTGGGTAAAAGCCGAGAAGCATACACAGGGACAGTTGCATAATAAGTTCATGCAGCAAAATAAGAACTGTGACAGGTGGATTTACAGTGAGATCATGTAAGCTATAATAAGAAATGTGAAAAAGAGTGCGATGGTTACAGAAATGCTACAGAGTAACAGGCAGACAGAAACTACAGTGGCGGACAGAATCTGACGAAGACCAAGAATTAACAAATAGAAAATATTATTATAATATGTATACAGTAGTGGGTCCACAGTGCGACAGAAGAACGTGGTTGTATGAGTGCGCTAGTGGGTCCGTAGTGCGATGAAAAGTGCACGGGAAACAAGGAAAAAGAAAGAGCAACAAAACAAGAAAAATAAAGCATGACAAACAAGGAAAATGAAAGCGTGGCAAAACAAGAAAAAGAAAGCGCAGCAAACGAGGAAAATGAAAGTGTGGCAAAACAAGAAAAAGGAAGCATGGCAAAACAAGGTAAAAAGGAAAGCGTGGGAAAACAAGGAAAAAGCACGGTCTTTGTGGGATGAGCATAGAAAGCATGTGCAGTAACAGTGCATGAAAAGTAAGTGCTATATGAGCTGGGAAAGCATGTGCAAAAATAGGGCACGCCAAATGAGTAGGAAAATAGTGAACCGCTAATAGAGAGTGTTGTCAATAAAGAAAAAGTGTTGTCTCATAAATAGAAAATGAAGTAAGAAGAAATTGTTGTTGCTCAGTAGGAAAGAGTGCTGCTATATAGAGGGATAGTGTTGTGGGCTGTTACAAAGCTGGAAGAATAATGTCAGAGTCATAAATGAGAAGATAAATGTGTAAGAGAGCAGATAAGAATGTCAGAGCGCCAAAATGAGCAGAGAAGAATGTCAAAGCATCGAAATAAGCAGAGAAGGCTGTTAAAGAGCCGTAAATGAGCAGATAAGGCTGTTAAAACAATAAGTCAGCAGAGAAGGCTGTCAGAGCATAGATCTGCAATAATGTGTATGTTTCATGGATAGTAAGTTAATAATTTAAGGTTTGAGCTCAGAACAGTAAGAGATAAAAGGGTGTCGCTACCACAAAAGAAGAAAAAAGTTGTAGAGTGGAGAGAGCACTGCTGAGAGAAGAGCGATGGAGAAAGAGCGCAGCAGATAGAGTGTGCCTGAGAGAGTGCATCCGCAAGTGCACAGAAGGAATATGTGTTTCCTGAATTGAAAGGGAGGTTGGATGAGCAATAGACCAGTAAGGGTCTTGTAGAAGTGAAGGCATATTTATGTCAATCTAGATTCAAAATAGAAATCCAAGTTGGTTCTTGGAATCAGGGGTTGATGCTCCTTCCAGTTGGTGCTGGTAAATCAGGGGTTGGTGCTCCTTTCGTTGGTGCGGATAAATTAGGGGTTGGTGCTCCTTTCTGTTGGTGTAGATAAATTAGGGGTTGGTGCTCCTTCTAGTGGGTGCTGGTAAACTGTTTGTAAAGTGGGTGCTTTGCAAAGGCTGGATTTGGATGGGAGTCTTAGCAGTCTATTTTTGAGGAGTAGCCAAAATTGGTGAACCTCATTAAATCATGTGTTGTGGAATGCTCTCTTGTTATATTTGCTTTATCTATTTTAAGTTCTCCTTGCTTCAGCTTTAAGAGTTAAGTTTTTAAGTTTTAAATAGCTACACTGATTCACCCCCCCCTCTCAGTGCCATTGTAAGACTAACACAAAGTTCCCTTTTCAATGATTTGCAAAGGTTCCAAGGTTTGAGAAACTAAACTGCTTTAATAATATATTTGGATCCACTAAACTTAGGGCTTTCCAATAAAAGCAACACGTACAATTAATTAAGCTAAAATTTAAGTGCAAAAATTACAACTCACTTCATAACTTAAAGATATATTTCAGATTCGGAGAAGAAGTGTTTCTTTATTTT
The DNA here is from genome assembly GCA_028583015.1 of Wollemia nobilis. NCBI lineage: Eukaryota > Viridiplantae > Streptophyta > Pinopsida > Araucariales > Araucariaceae > Wollemia > Wollemia nobilis. Next base: position 10,157,033 of record JAQPPZ010000750.1, read on the forward strand.
AAAGTGCACTAGAAAACAAAACATACGTATGTATATATATTCCTCTACATACTTTTCTCCAATAAGTTAATAAAACAAAAGCATCTCTCAATACATTAAATATACAATTTGGAATGCAATCCTTACAAATTTCCAAACTATTACAGAGATTGTCACTCGAGTTCACTGTCTCAGTGATTAGATTAGTACACCTCCAAAAATGGGTTTAGTTTATTATTATCTTTTTTATAATAATATTGGAACACAACTCATAGACGTATTATAATTTATGTTAATCCCCAACACATTACATTGTTTTCTATTCAATGCTAACTAATACTTAAGGATAACAGGACGTACCCAAGCTACCAATCAAACATACATGCAAGCCAAAATTGGTGTCTGTTTGGAAACCAAATGAGGTGTCACCTCCATAATACAAGGATATTAGTGTGTTACACATCTTTTCTTTGTTACTAAATTGTTTGTTTTTGCATTCATAGCATGTGTAAAAACATAGAAGGTCCTTCAAGATTTACACTGCTTCATAGCACAGTTTCATAAGTCACAAATTTATTTAATTATTTAAAAGCTTGACAAACCCAGGTCCAAGACATACACAACAACCTTCCAGAATGGTTTTTACCCTTCCACATAAAGTATGGATAAACTAATTTCTCTAGGTGTTAAAAAATAGAGCCAAGTATAAAACTTATATTTGACCAAGAATTAATTTCTTTTATCATAAATCCACAACCATAAGTATTGTCTTCACATATATTATTTAGTACCATACTTTCATAAATGTCATTAAATTTAGCATCACTTTGTGCCTGTAGAAAGCTCAAGCAAATTTTTATTTCAAATATTCAACTATATGGAAAATTTGAATGTTACAATAACAAATTGGCTGCTACAAATATTCCATTTTTTTAAAGCAAAAAACCCCTTGCGGGGCCGCTTTGGTCTGAGAGACCATGAACAGGGGGTTCTACACCGTCAAAGTCACCCGGGAGTTGCACTCGACCCTGCCCGCACCAACATTATCAATTGGATTTTGGATACTTAATTCAGCTTTTTGATAGGGTGGAGATTTGAACCTGGGACCTCCCTTGGAGGATTGCCCTCCCCTCTCCAACTCACCTACAACACTTGGGTACAAATATTTCATTTAAACCCTGGTTCTATAGAACACATTGCAGTTGCTCACAACATTTGGTAAATTGGTTCATACTCTACCCATTCTCACATTCAACCTAACATGAGAAACATAGATTTCCCTAGTCGTATAGGACAGATTAGAACATTAATGAACAACAATATTTGCATAGCAAATGAATGAGGAATAGTAAATGATAAAATAGTAATATAATCTCCAAAATGATGACTGGTTCAGGACCATGTTCAGCTACTATCATGCTCGATAGTGTTCGCTCATGCCACCAACCGGATGATCATTCACAACTCAAATGGATTTGGAATTTTAAAAGCAAGAGGGGTTAGATTTTGACTCATAATTCAATGAATACATTTCTAAATACATATACCCACACTAACATGTAACATATTCTAGAGACTCTCACAAAACTTTATAACTCATATGCATGTGATCTACATAAACTAATTTTACCATTTCTAGATAACATTAGCGTCCATAACTAACACTAAATTTATATTCTTATATAGAATTGGAAGCAAAATATTAAATTAGTTATAACTTCATGCATATGCACACAACAAAGTCTTTTCCATTTCACATTCACACAACAAGACAAGCAATCATTCCAGCTCAATCAAAATTTCTTTTCTTTTTTTAAAATCAAAAGAGCAATTAGAATCATTATAATGAACACTCTACCTGGAGTCCTTCGTTATGATTTACTCCTCCAAGAACTTCCCTAATACTTTCTGGAAACTCTCCTCTGTAATTTTTCCAGTATGCACTCTCTTTTCTCTCCTCAAAACCAGTTTTTCCCAAAGATGAGGCCGCCACTAACATCCAACTTATACCTTTCTTCGCTTCTCAATTCAAGGATATGGAGGAACTTTTAGATCATAATGATACCATATGTTTAGTTTCAGTGTGGTTAAGTTGACCACTACTCCTCACAATGCACATCCATATCATAAAGAAGGAAAACTATCTTCTTTAACTTATGTACACACTACCAATTTGATATTGCTCATTACGTTTGTAAAAAACTTTCAATTAATATATTCACCTATGCTCTACATTAGTAACATTCATAATAATAAACTCACATTTGTATTTCCTTTTTACCATGCATACATTTATTTATTTGCACTCATTTTTATATTTATTTTTCTTTTAATTTAAACTATATGCACATTCAAGTAAACAGTGGCTCCCATCATCATCACCACACAAATCATATGAATACCTTATTTAAATCAATCAAACAACAACAAACCACACACCCAACCCAGTCAACCATGGAATCTACATGATGCAAGCATCTGTGTACTCACGAGTTGAATCATCACTTCCCTTCTTACCTTTTCCATCGACTTGCTTTTATTCATCGATAACTTGAATCTAGTCCTGCACTCACAAAGACTATCAACAATACCACAATTCATAAGAAAAAGGTAAGTTTATTATCTATTTACTTATTAACCAATAATCGTGTGAGGAGGGTCATTACATCCTCCCCCACTAGAGATAAACATAGTCCCTGTGTTTTTAAATGAGGTTAATCAAAAGAAATACTTTTGCATATATTTTTTACAAATACCAAAAGTAATCAAACAAATTCATTATTCCTATTTCACACAAGATATATCATTTGTCCTAATCATTTGTCCAAATCATATAATATGTCATATTGCATTTTATTAAAACATACACCATTACATGTTCAAAACCATTTTACTTGACAATGCAAAACATATACAAGCTACTCTACTCAGTAAATCAATCAAACATAAACTACTCTACTCAGTATCCAATCTCATATCCATTTGCATATATACATATATCATCAAATCATATGAAAGTTTTTGAAAAATTCTATATCTACTCAAACAGATAAGGAAACTTGTTGTTGCATATCTGCCACGTCCTCCCACATGGTGTTTCTATCTGAGTAGTGGTCCCATTGGACTGGCATTACTCTATGCTTCTCTTCCTCAGATTCTTGGTTCTAAAACCAAGTATGCAAATAGGTAAAATCTCAATCTTTAGTGGATCGATCATCTGCAATTTGGAGATATCCAAAACATGAGTAGGATCAAGAATATATTTTCTAAAGAGGGACACATGGAAGACATTGTGAATTTTGGATAGGCTTGGTGGTAGAGCAAGTTTGTAAGCAACAAGGCTCATCTTGGCCACAATTTCAAATGGACCCACATATCTAGAGTCAAGTTTGGAAGATTTTATGGAAATTTTAATTGGTTTCACCCTTAATAATACCTTGTCTCCCACAGAATATTCTCTCAATATTCTTTTGAGGTCTTTGTATCTCTTATGGTGATCTATAGCCTCTTTCAGCTTTTGTTGGATTCTTTTCAATTGATCTTCTATTTATTTTACCATTTTTAATCCGATCACTACCCGATCCTCCATATTATCCCAAGACAAGGGAGTTATGCATCTTCTCCCATATAGGGCTTCAAAAGGTGCCATACCTAGTGATGCATGGTAATTGTTATTGTATGCAAATTCCACTAGGTATAAATAGTCTTCCCACTTTGTATGTTGATCCATGCAGTACATTCTTAGCATATCCTCCAATACCTAATTCACCCTCTCAGTTTTCCCATATATCTCGGGGTGATAAGAAGTACTAATATTCAATTTGGTTCCTAATGCTTCATGCAATGCTTGCCAAAATTTAGAGGTAAAGCGAGAATCTCTATCAGAGATTATAACTTCTAGAAATCTGTGTAGTCTTACCACTTCCCTAGAAAACTTACTCACTACTACAGGTGTGTCATCTTGCACATTGCCTGGTATAAAATGTGCAACCTTGGTTAACTTATCCACAACTACCAAGATTGTGTCATGCCTAAACCTTGTTTTAGGAAATCCCACTATAAATTCCATTGATACCACTTGCTATTTTTGCATAGGTATCTCATGTGGGTACAACTTTCTAGTTGGATGTAGATGTTCTACTTTCACTCTTTGGCATTCTAAACATTTGGCCACATAGTTGGTGATATCCTTTTTCATTCTTGGCCAGTAGTAAGCTTTTCTCAAATTCTCATGCATTTTTACCCCTCTCGGGTGCGCAAAATAAGGAGTATTGTGTGCCTCCTTAAGGATCGTCTCTCTCAATCCACTTATGCCAGGAACTATCAACTTGTTCTTATAAAATAATAGATCATATTTTTTATATAAAATTTGTATCCTTTCTAGGTTCTTGCTCAACCTAAACATTACAAGACTGGAAAAATTCATCTTTTCCTTGCAACACTTTAATTTGGTCTAACATATCATAATGACATTTTGTCATTGTAGTGATACACCCTCTCCTACTCAGAGCATCAACAACCTTATTCTCCTTACCCTTAATATACTCAATGCCAAAATCATACTTAGCTAGAAATTCCATCCAACGTATTTGTCTAGCATTCAATAAGGGTTGAGTAAATATGTATCTTAGACTTTGGTGATCTATCTTTAATTCAAATGGTTTTCCCAACAAATAGTGTCTCCAAATATTTAGGGCATGTACAACCACTACCAACTCCAAATCATGAGTGGCATAATTCACCTCATGCCTCTTAAGTTTCCTAGACTCATAGGCAATAACCACATCATATTGGGTCAAAACCCCACCTAATCCTTCAATTGATGCATTTGTACACACTGTAAATTACTTATTAGGATCAGAAAATTGTAGGATCGGTGCAGTTTTCAACCTTTCTTTCAAAACCCAAAAAGCCTCTTCACACTATTCTATCCATTTGAAGGTTTTTCCTTTCCTTTGAAGGTTTGTAATGGGTTGGGTAATTCTTGAAAATCCTCTAACGAATCGCCTATAATATCCTACAATCCCCATAAAACTTCGCACCTCTATCACATTAGTAGGTGTTGGCCAATCAAAAATTGCTTCTATTTTCTTGGGATCTACTGCAATCCCCTTAGCAGAGACAATGTGTCCTAGATACTGTACTTGTGGAGTGTAAAACTCACACTTTGATAATTTTCCATATAATCGATTCTTTCTAAGAATCTCAAGCATAGTTCTCATATGCTAATCATGTTCCTCCTTGTTCTTGGAATAGATCAGTATGTCATCCAAAAATATGAGCACAAACTGGTCCAACTGCTCTCTAAAAATGCTATTCATGAGATTCATGAATGTGGTTGGGGCATTAGTTAGCCCAAAAGGTAGGACAATAAATTCAAAATATCCATATCTTGTTCTAAATGTTATTTTAGAAGTGTCTTCTTCTTGTATCCTCAACTGATGATAACCTAAGTCAATCTTTGAGAAGATGGTTGCTCCTTTCAATTGATCAAATAGATCATCAATTCTAGGTAACGAATACCTATTTTTTATAGTTACCTTATTCAACATCCGATAATCTATGCACATCCTCAAGGTACCATATTTCTTTTTAACAAACAAGATAGGAGCTCCCCATGGTGACACACTTGGCTTGATTAGCCCTTTTTCCAAAAAATCTTGAAGTTGCATTTTGAGCTCTTGTAGCTCAATGGGGGTCATTCTATACGGTGCCCTTGCAATAGGCACATATCCAGGTAGCAACTCAATAGAAAAATCAAATTCCCTCTAAGGAGGTAATCCTAGAATATTCTCCGAAAACACATCCTTGAATTCTCCCAACACAAGATATTTTTGGAAGAGATCAGATTCCATTTTAATTTCTTCTTTCTTAATCGTCTTAACTATAAAGATCATTCCTCTCTCCCTAATAACTTTATTTAACTGCATTTTAGATAATAAATGTGGTTTAACTTCTCCTCAACCATAGGAAATACTAACATTTTTATTAGAATCATCCATAAACTCCACCCATCTCTCTTCAAAATTTAGAAGAGCCTTATGTACCTTTAACCAATCAACTCCTAGAATGATATCAAATGCATGCAAAGGTGCCACATACAGATGCCAATTAGTTTTTCCTTGTGGCAAAGTGATGTGAGGGTCAAACATGCATTGGTTAACTTGGTAGGTTTACCCTAACCCGTACTCTACCTTCCAACCATTGGCCAAAAACCCAGGTCTAACAAGTATGTCCCTCACTAATCTAGTGGAAATAAAGCTATTAGTTGATCCACTATCTATTAAAATATGCACATCTTTATCAAAAATATTTCCATTTAATAAGAAAGGAGTAATTTTTAATTAACTAAAAATATTTAACTTAATAATTCTCTAAAAAAATATTATCTTTACCGTTTAATTTTAAATAGGTTAATTAATATCTTTGCTTGTGGTAGATTCACATCCACCTTTCTTGTACTTGGCTCATAAAGCAAGATTAATACTTGTATTAAAATAAAACAAAAATATATTGATTAGTGGTAACAATATAATTAACAATATGACTAGTAGCTTGTTTGGTTTAATGTCCAAGAAATCATAATATGGATGCATAATTCAAATAGATCATGGCATTAACCTTAACTTCTGTTTAATACTCTTATCAGTAACTTGTAAATTTACACTTTAACACCATGATAAACATTTTGCAATGGTCTAGTATGTCCATCTAGTGTCCAACATATAGTATTTTGGATACATATTTTAACTATGTCTTAACATGGAACAATACTCTTAAAATAAAAAATAAAATATTTAAAATTTAAAAAATATAAGTTCAAACATTAAAACATATAATTGTTTAAAAATTTGTACACTAAGTTTTATTTTATTTTTGTTTTGTATAAATGATGACTAAGTTATGGAGTGTTTTTTTTTTCTCGTTTGTTTTTGTATTAGATAGCAGCATTAAGATGCTCCATTTATAAGAGCGAAAATTCAATGCTCAATAATAAACCCCAATATAGGTTTTAAATGTGATATAAACATTTTCATTATTTTAATGACATCTCCATCGCAAGCCTAGCATACTACTTAATGAAAGCTATACTGAACCATAGTGAAACTACACTGTACTAGTAACTGTAAAGACCGAACAGAAAATATCAAATTGTTAGTTCAACATTTACGTTTGCCACAGCATTTGTCGCAGCAGTACCAATGTTTAAGTATAGGACAGCAATAAAAGTGCCTACAACATTCACAAAAGTTTTCACTCGTATTTTTCAGAGATCGGGGCTGCCACTCAGTAAAGATTGTGAAATTGGAATTCTCCCTTCCATGACCACCACCAACAGCAGCAGCAGATGCTTTGCCTACACATATCTCGATTTTAATATTCTCATTCATCGTTTGGGTAAAACAAAAGAAAATCAAAAGCCCATAATGAGTTATCTTCACCTGTGGTTGAAGAAAGAAAAAAAATCAGACATAGGGAGAAAGCCGCCATGCACACTAGCACACTTCTTGCTCTGAAACACTCCATTTTCCACCTCTTCCTACCTTCTCCTTTTGCATTTTCTCACTTGCAGTCTTCACTTATATATATTATCGAATTTGATTCCTAAATTTCGTTTCTCTTCATTACGTGATTCTTCTTATCCTTCTTTAATTACAGCATCTGCAAAGATTCTACTGATTTAATAAGTTTGCTGCATAAAATCTATTTCGAGATGTTTAAAGTAACGATGTACAACTACCCGTCTGCCAGGTTGGGCTAGTTCCAATTAAAGAATTTCCGCTCACGTTAATACCAAGATTTTGGATAGAATACACTGCGTTCACGATGGGAAACATATTAGTATTGTATCATGGGAAAAGGGCTATCTATAGAATTCGTAGTAATCTTTTTTTAAATAATACTTTTTATAAACATTCACGTGGAGATCACATCATTATCTTCACATCATTCATAATGTAAGTGACGTCCTTGTTGGGGATTTTCATAATATAAGTGACGGATTTTCATAATATAAGTGACGTCCTTGTTGGAGATTGAATCCCGACCGCATGTAAGTAGCCGACTTACTGTTAGACCATGCGTGGATAATTCGTAGTAAATGTTTCCCTGGCATAAGGGGAAAAACAATTTTTGGTTTCTTTCGTATATGGAATTCAATGCCAACGTTTTCGTTTACTCGAACATTAAACATAACCATGTTCTAACTTGGAAAAGAAGAATATATGCAACATTGGAAAGGCAAAGTAAAGTACTTTTAAGGATGTTCCTTAATTATATAAGCATATTATTTATTTAATAGAGGTTTTTTCCTTATAAACTTATTTGCATAAATAGTTTTGGTCTGGTTTTTTTTTTTTTTTTTTTCCCTAAGGTTATTTAATCTCCAAAGTTGGGTAATTCTTTCTTTGCTGCTTCTTGTTCTTTCGGAGGCGATCCGCTCTTTAACCCTTCCAAAGCAGTTGTCTTCAATAGTCTCCTCAGCCCTCCTAAACCTTCAGCTGATGTGGGCAACGAAAAGAAGAGAGGAAGGCTGTCAAATTTGGAAAAACAGCTTAAAGCAACAAAAAACGAGATAGCCAATGGCCTTCAACTCTCCTCTCTGGCATCTACTCCTAGAAATCCCACCGCTATCCCTCATCCTAATGAGGAAGTCAGTCTCAAACCAACTCCGTCTCAAGGGAGAGGCAGAGGCTGAAAACCAAACTCCAAAGCGTCTCGATGAAGATTTTGTCTTGGAATGTAAGAGGCCTAAACGGGGCTGCAAAACAAAGAACTGTCAAAGCAGTTAGAAAATATCTTAAACCAAATATCATGTTTCTTCAAGAATCCAAGTTGGATGAACACAACAGTATCCAAGTATGCAATTCAATTTGGAAAAACAACATTTATGCCTTCAGTCCCTCTCACGGAGCTTCTGGAGGTCTTCTCTGCTTATGGGACCCAGCAACCATAGAAGGCAGAATCTTATCCATATCTGATAGAACTATCAACATCCTATTCACCAATAAAGAAACCCACCTCCAATGGATCTCTTCCAACGTCTATGGGCCTAACAACCCCCCTCCAAGAGAATGTTGTGGGAAAACCTATCAGCAATGCACAACAACTTTGAAGACTTTCCTTGGCTGCTGAGCGAAGATTTTAACTCCCCCCTTTTCCCGTTCGATAAGCAAGGTGGGATTCCAATCACCTCAAGATGCACAGAGGACTTCAGTGAATTTGTTAACAACAATGAGCTAATGGATGTCTCACTCCAAGGGTATAACTACACATGGAGCAATAGACGCCCCAAAAACCAGCTCATTCAGATTCATCTGGATAGATTTCTAATGTCAAAAGAACTCATTCCCTTTCTTGGAGATGCTAGACTCTGTGGGCACCCTAAAATTGGGTCTGATCACAATCCTATAGTCCTAGACTGCTCTCACCCCCAACAAGTGCTCAAAACTCCCTTCAAGTTTGAAAAGATGTGGTTAACCCACCCGGATATTTCAATCCGCATTGCAGAATGGTGGCAGCAGGACTTTCAAAGCAACCCCCTCACAAATATGTTCTTAAAACTCAAAGCTGTCAAGTTTAAGCTGAAAACTTGGAATAGGGAGGTCTTTGGCAATCTATTCCGGGAAAAAAAACTCTTGATGGAGGAGTTGGGCAGAGTTGAGAAGTTGATCCAAGACGGAGACCAGAGAGCCGAGACTGCTCAGGAAGAGAAGGTCCTCCTTTCTAACTTCCACAACACTAAAAGGACTTGTGTCTGAAAGAAGGAGATACCAATATGAAATACTTTCACGCCTCCACTATGAGACACAGAGGCACTAATAAAATCAATGAATTAACCGAGGATGGCTCCAAAGTTTTTGACATCCAAGAAATCAGGAAGGAAGTCGTGAGACACTTTCAAGAGGTCCTAGGCCCTACTGTGTAGTGCCCCCCACACATCTCAAGTCAACTACTTCAGAACATCCCCAATCTGGTAACCAATGCCTCCAATGAAAGGTTGATAAATAGGTTTATGAAAGAAGAAATCAAAGAAGCTTTGTTTGCAATGGAACCTGACAAGGCCTCTGGTAACCAATGCCTCCAATGAAAGGTTGATAAAAAGGTTTATGAAAGAAGAAATCAAAGAAGCTTTATTTGCAATGGAACCTGACAAGGCCCCCGGGCCTGACGGATTCTCTCCCTGCTTTTTCCAGCACTTTTGGGAAATTATTGGCAAATATGTCACTGAAGTTGTCCAATTCTTTTAAAGAGCCAAGAAAATGCCAAAAGAGGTAAACTCGACATTCATTGTCTTAGTGCCCAAATCTAACAACTGCAAAACCCTCTCGGACTATAGGTCGATCAGTCTGTGCAGTGTTATATACAAACTCACCACCAAAGTGATGGCAAACAGATTAAAGTTGATCCTTCCCTCCATCATCGACCACTGCCAAGGTAGCTCGATCAAAGGCAGATTCATCACTGATGGGGTCATAATGGTCCATGAACTGGCCCACTCTACAGCCAAAAACAAGAAGCCCAACATGTTCCTCAAGCTCGATATGAACAAAGCTTTCGACCGGGTTTCTTGGAACTTCCTGTTCGAGGTCCTCGACAAATTTGGCTTCCACAAGGAGTGGATTCATATGGTAAGAGAATGTGTCTCCATTGCTTGGTTCTCTATTATGATTAACGGCTCCCCTGCAGGTTTCTTCCAAAGCGCCAAAGGAATCAGACAAGGGGATCCTTTATCCCCTTTTTTGTTCATAATTCTGGCTGAAACCCTAGGAAGATCTCTTACTGCTGCCTGTAATGGAGGTTTCATCTCTGGAATTAAACCTACCTCAAGATCCAGAGCCATCACGCATCAACAGTTTGTTGATGACACTATCTTGTCCTCATACTCCTCTGTCCCGAAAGCAAAAATTATAAAAATCATCCTCAACTATTATGAAAAGGTTGTAGGACAAAAGGTCAACTATATCAAAAGCAGGTTGTTTTTCTTGAACACCCCCATTACCAGACAAAATAGAATAGCAGCAATTATTGGGTGCAATATTGCCAACCTCCCCACCTCTTACCTAGGCCTACCTCTGTTCCATGGTAGAACCTCCCCATCCTTGTGGGACAACGTCCTTGAATGCCTTAACAAGAAAATGGTCGGGTGGAAGAGCTCGCTGCTTAGTCAGGCCGCCAAAGCCACTTTGGTCCAAGCTTGCTTGCAAAGCATTCCCGTGTTCTTCTTATCCATATTCAAAGCCCCAAGCTCTGTTTACCACAAAATAGAACAAATTTAGTGCAAGTTTTTGTGGGCAGGCAATGAAAATAAAAACAAATTTTCCTTGGTGGCATGGGAAAAAGTGTGCTCAAAGAAAGAACATGGTGGCCTAGGTTTTAGGAGAATCAGCAAAATGAATATGGCCCTCATAGCCAAGCAGGCATGGAGACTCATCACCAATGACCAAGTCATCTGGATCGATGTCATCAGAGCAAAGTATCTCCAACATGTGGCTTTCATGGGAGACCATCTTCTCCCCATTGGATCTCATTTCTGGAATGGTTTGATCCAAACCAGAGACATCATATCCAAATGCATGAGGTGGCGCTTGGGGATCAGGACTACTATCAAATTTTGGGACGACCCCTGGCTATGCCGCAAACCCCTCAACCAAGACCTGATCCTCGCAGTGCTCAAGCCTATCACGGAGGCCCTCTTTGGAGACAAAGTTGCTCATTTCATCAATCAAGGTTCCCCCAGACGTCGGTGGAAAACCCTCACCTTCAATGGGCCCAATCACATCACTGAAGCCTCCTGTCGGCTACAAAATCTGCTCAGGGTGTGCACCATTTCGAACTCTCAGAACCCATATTCCCTGGTCTGGAATCTCTTTGAAAATAGTAACTATTATTCACTTTGAAAATATCTAGTTAGTAATTTAGGATACAATACATATATAAATGCACATTGAGGAAGAAATCAACCACTCACTTGCCAAACAAGAGTCACCAATGCTGATTTCCAATGCTATTTTTCAAGTAGGCTTGAAAACTAGTAAATATTCATAGTTAATCTAATGGTAGAACCCTGACAAAAGAATTTACAAGTCCCAAGATGAATGTTAGAGGGAAAAGCATAAATTTAGTACTATTTGGTCAAGTCATTATATATTTAGATGCAAGAGCTAAGAAATAGGTACATTTGGTATCAGGGTTATGCATAAGGGGTCGAACCCAAAATGTAATTATAAAATAAAAATAAATTAGTTTTAAAATATTGTCTAATCCTTGACAACTTCATGTAGGAGACATGGTGAATTAGCTTTATTTTCACCAAAAATTATAAAATAGTGGTGAATTTGAGAGTTTGGCTGCAAACTGATTGAAAAACAAGGTATGGCCATAAATCGATTGCTAAACAAGGTTCGGTTGTAAACTAGTTGTAAAATATGGTATGACTACGATCTGATTGCAAAATAGATCCCAGATACGAGTTAGGTGCAAAATATGGTCTAGTTGTGGTTTGGTTGCAAAACAGAGTCTAGATGTGAGCTAGGTGCAAAACACGGTCTGGTCCCAATCTAATTGCAAAATAGAGTTCAGATGCGACTCAGGTGCAAAACAGAGTTCGGATGCGACTCGGGTGCAAAACAAGGTCCGATTGTAAAATAAGGTCCAGTAAAAAATCGGGTGTAAAATAAGGTTCAGCCACAAAATGGGTGCAAAACAAGGTTTGGCCAAAAATTGGGTGTAAAACAAGGTCCAGTCATAAACCGAGTGAAAAACAAGGTCCGACAAAAAATCAGGTGCAAAATAAGGTCTGACTATAAACCAACTACAAAATAAGTTTTGATCACAAACCGATTGCAAAACAAGGTTTGAATGAAAATCAAATGCAAAACAAGGTCCGATTGAAAACTGGGTGCAAAACAAGGTTTGATGAAAAATCTGGTGCAAAATAAGGTCCAACTGAAAATTGAGTGCAAAACAAGGTTGAATAAAAAATTGGGTGCAAAACAAGGTCCAATCGTAAATTGGTTGCAAAACATGATCTGGCCATAAATCGATTACAAAACACAGTCTAGCTGCATACCGCATGCAAAACACGATCCAACCATAAACCAGTTGCAAAACTATATCTAGATTCAGGTTGCATGCACCATGGTTTATGCTACCACGTGTCACACGACTAGTCACATGCATTGTGTGTCAAATGATATAATGCCACGTATACACTTGTAGTCATTTCTATCTATAAAAAGACATCCATAGTCATTTTACTAAATTTTATTTTTGTAACTGCAACCAACTAGAGCAAACCCTGCCCGAGTGACTGTTACCTGCAACCTTCCCAATCCAATTTCTCATATTCCTACAACTTCTAGGAATGGCCACCACTTCCACCCCTTATGCAAAAATTATATTCAAGAACCTTTTTTGCACTGCAATTTAGATATGTTAACCACCCCAAGTTACAATTTCATGGGTCAATAACACAGGTTTGCAGAACTTGCTTTCAATACCACAATTCAAGACAAATAAATTTATTTTGCACAATATCATAGATGATTATGACAATGACCATGCCATAGTTAATATACAATTACAAAATAGAAAACTATCATTTACAATTATGCCTACGAACATATAGAGATTGATAGATCTTCCTTACAAGGATTTTTCTCAAGTGACACCAAAGTTCGTTTTATCTCCAAATGATAGAGGTTACCTGGAGATGACCTACAATCTCAATACCAAATTATTGTTAGGTATAATTCTTGTTTATTAGATTCTATTAATGTTCAAAATTTAAAATTTGTAATTTGTAATCTAATATTTTTTGCAGCTTTTGCCTCTAAGTCAAAAAGAGGGTTAATAATCTCTTATGTTCAACATCCAACACTGAAGACCATTATTGAGTTATTCCAAGCAAGACTGATTATGCATGGAAGAATGAAACTTCAGTTCTAGGAATTGGCCTATATGGTTTGTTGTCTCCACCATGAGAATTTTTATTGGTGCACATATATTTTAGATCACATCATAACAAAGTTGCATGGAATCCAAACAAGCTCAACAACCATGGTGAGCATTGTTAATTATATGTTAGCACTATATTATGAAAGTTTTTATAATTTAAAAAATACTCTTATACCAATTGTAGTGCATCCAATGCTACAAAGCATTGCCATGACACCCCAATAATTGAAGGTAATAAGTCCATGTTTCACCATCAATAGTTTTATATTTTAGCACGTTTCATTTTTTAATTTTTATTTGCACCTAAATGCAAACTAGGGCAGCAACCATAAGGAAAAAATAAGAAGCTACCATAAATGGTCACATGCTAAAGGCCACTAGTGATTCTTAAGACACTGGGTCACATGCATCACCATTATAAAGGATGCTAAAATGTTTGAGGCATGTTGCTTCTCTTGGGGGTTCTCGTGAACCTATGTTTGCACAAAATATGTAGTGTGAATCTAGTGAGGTCATCCCTACAACACATAAGTTTCTCTTTTGAGATTTTATTTCTATATATGTTTACTTAAAATTATAATAATTTTTATTAAAATTTTCATATATTTTCAGCCCCACCCCATTGGCATCCAAATACATAAGATATCATTGTATTTAGGTAAATCAATGTGTATTTACTTTGAATTAGCATATACTTATTTTTTTCTATTTTATTTTTTGAATAATTTTGATAAAATATTTTTTAATACTTTTAAGTGCCTCTCAACAAAAACCTACGAGAGGCCATGTGATGTTGCCACCGCCTCCACCACATCAACGACATGCTCAGACAATGAGAGGCCATATGTGGGTTAGAGTTGGAAAACAACTTTTTTCAAAGCAATCGTGGGAGGTAACACCAAGTGAGACTGTGTCTATGTTCCTGACTTTTTCATTGAACACAAGTACACAGGCACCTAAAGTTTTAAGTGTGGGATTAGCTAATATCCCACTCGATGATGATTATCTATTGCAGGGTAACATTTCAGGTTTCAATGCAACAAATGTGATTCAATATCCACAAGGTGAATCACAATAAATATAAGCCCCTATAGCTCAACAGAAATTATCACTGTATGCTCAAAAAAATGACCCTCATCCTCAAACTAAGGATGACAAAGTAAATTTTGATGAAAATTTTTAATGTCTACAAATTGTGAAGCAACTATAAAAGAGGTGGTGCTTCAAGATTTGAAAGTGATTAAGGAGTGGGAATATCGATCCAAGGTCCTTATGAAGGAAATTAATGTCTGGTTTAAAAAATTTTCTAAAAGAGAATCAACTTTTCTCTTGTCGAGAACAAACCAAAAAAGCTTGGTGGCCTGCTAGATTAGGCTATATTAGGATAAGTGAAGTCTAATTTTTTGTATGATGATAAAATTTTAAATATAATGGTAAGTATAATTGAGAATATTAATGTTAAAGCCCAAGCATATTATAACCAATGGGCTTTTGATAAGAAAAAAGTTACAGTCGTTGAGGCTGCAAGGGATGTGGCTAAGGTGAGCAAATGATTTCTTTTTCTTTTGTAGTTAAATTTAATATTTTATCACAAGTTATATTTTTTCATATAACTCTTCTAATTATTTTTATTTTTGCAGTCGACTTTTTATAATTTAACAAAAAAAGTTAAAAGCATGGAAGTTAATATCACAGAGGCACATAATTTTTTGAAAAATGTAGTGTTGATGAAAAAAACAATGCGAGCCAAAGTCAGGAATAGTAATCCTTTAATAAAATATATCAAGGAAAAACTCAACCAGGATGCAAATCTCATGCTAGAGGAGAAAAAAGGGAAATAACCGCTTTCAAGAGTGCTAGAATATCCAACCCAAGAAAAAGTTGCATTACGAGGAGTTTCGAGAAAATAAAGGAAAACCTAGCCAGATCTAGAGCACTACCAACACAGGGAGTCAAGGAATGATAAAAAGAAAAGGAACAAGAAACTCCAGGAGAAGCTGAGGTAACAAACTCCCAATATGATGTTTAAGAAACTGTGATATGTTTACTAGTTGACTGAATATTTTTTGTATTGCAATCAATAATTTTGTACAATATAATAAATTTTTAATCAAATTAATGAAAAAGATATTTACTAATTTTGTGTCTTCTATCATTCAAATGGTTGTTTCCATTTATAATTTTGTGTTGATTTTTTAGTTTATGTCAATCCAATTATATTTACTATGTTCATATTAAACATCAAAAGAAAAATTATTGTTGGTTCATAGTTATTTGCAAAGCAAAAAGAACTCAATTGCGCCAATACATTAATATTCATACATTTAAAAAACTATGATATAAAACATAAGGATTTATTAATGAAGGAAGTTAAGACACTAAAAATAGTACGATATAAAACATACAATTTTTAAAACAACAATGTGATATAAAAATAAAATTTATGAATAGCCAAATTTTGTGAAATCTAATAAATATGATAACAATATTGTGAAATCTGTTATAAAATAAAGTCAAATTTTTCAATTTTGTGAAATTTTGTAAAAATTACATTGGAGATAGTTGAAACAAACACTCCTCAACTTATCCACAACCACTTTGAAGCATAGAGGATGAGTGTGTCTACACTATGTGATCACTGCAAGTATCATTATCCTTATTATCATCCGTATTATTGACACCCCTTCTATCTGCTAGAGATATCCAGTATGTCAATGCTCTATCATAGGGAAATTTGTCTCGCTCATACATTGACACATAAATTCTCAAATAATTTTCCAAATTTTTATCCAACCTATTACGAACTTTAGATTTCACAAAAAATAGTGCACTAAAAACCCTCTCATCTTCCATAGATTCCAAAATCATTGTTTGATATAATTCATATAAACAAAAATATTCACTAATTGTATCTTGTAAGACACTACTTGGATACAATTTTTTTCACAAACATGTAATGGAACCAGGCTCATGAAAGTTATGCAAAAGTGATATTCGATAAACCATTATCATTCCAAAATGTGATGATTGTTGTTTTAAAAGTTTTTTGTTGAGAATACCTTTGATTTCTACACCATTGACTTCCACACTTTTGCTGATCTATTTAACAAGTATGCCCATGTACTTAATAAATGACTCGTGTATATTTTTAGTCAATAGAAGAACCCCAAAATACGGGGTTAACCACACCCATGGCCTCAATCAACTCATCTCTTTGAAACTGATCTCTTATTTCATTTATCAATGATTATGCTATTTTAACTATTTAATCTTAGTATTATGTAAAACTACTTCAAATCCATTGTGTGTTATGGGAATTTGTTCAAAAATATTCGTAACTATATTTGATTGTCTTTCAAAATGATATAGTGGTATCATATTTCCACAAATATTACAAATATGATCATTGATGTCAAACTTCAAAAATCTTTTTGGATCGTTCACATTAGTTAATGTTCTCCAACTATCAAACAAGGGATTTGTAAAATTTCCTTCAAAGACATATAATTTATCAATAATCATACACATTTGTTTTCTTACCCTCATGAAATAAACAATATAGATAGATCTTTCTTGTGCAAGTTTAATCAATCTATTCATTTCTTGTAACATTGGAAGAATATCACATAATGTTAAAAGTGTTTCCAAGTGAGTAAAATGGTATAGCAAATTTTTTTCCTTATCAACTGCCCTAATATTTGTGTATATAAACCCCATTAACGATTGATATTTTGTAAAAACTTTGTGTGCAAATTGATACAATGAAATCCACCTATTATCCACATATTTTAACATTTTTTTTCTTCTATAACTCCTAGTTCAAACCGTTGAAACTCTACAAACCTTTTTAGACTGCACGAAAAATAAGCATGTGTTTCATGGATGAGGTCTTCCACTCTCACAACATTTTAAAAAGTGCTAACAGTTTTATATGCAATATTCATCCTATAATCCATGCAATGAATGGGTATCAAATATGGGGTGATATATGTTTGGAGTCAAGCACAAAGACGATTCTCATGTCCTTGCATTATAGCAACATTGTCAGCTCTAACACATATTAAATTTGTGTCTATTTATATATCATTCATTCCCACAATATCTTTTAGACTAGTTACAATAACATCGTAGATATTTTTTGCATTACTATTTTCCACCATCTTATGTAATACTAGCAAACTAGGTTGCCTTACATGATTTTGGAATGTGTACACATTCATACAAATCCAAGATGTATTGTCAACCACCATCACCTCATCAATTGAAACTGAAAAAAAATTGGTAATTTATACTTTCTACCTCAAGTCCTCCTTCTCAATCAATGATAGAAATTTTACCATTTTCCAACCACTTCGATCTGACCAATGGGAACTAGGAATATCTTGCACATCAACTAGTTGAAATAGGTGCTTATAATCAATAAAATCAAACATGGATCTACCCTTTTTAAGAATACTATATACTACAACAAACTGTAAACTTTTTGAAGCTAAAGTGATCTTATGAATTTTATGAAATTGGGCTTGAATCATTCCACCTTTCTCAACAAGAGATTGTTGTAGCTTCAATTCATTGTTATATTCTATTGCATGTCTAACTTGTATACATTCTGATGCATCCTTCCACTTAACTATTTTCTTAATTGTTCCATCACTTTCTGTAACATTTGAATAAACTTTCCCACAATGTTTTTGTATTATATCTTTCTTCAGTTGCATCTTATGATTCTTACCTTGTTTCTAACTACAAATTTTTCATCTACATTCTATTGGAATACCATTATCGTTCTTTGGTTGGACTGGCTCTATAAAGGGATATGTTGTTGCCCATTCAACCTGAAATGACCTTCCAATAGTCCATCTAGTTAACTCTCTATGTTTAGTTTTTTGGCCTGACAATTCCTTAGAGATTTGTATTGTATTTGATTTATTGCTTTCTTTTTCAAGTGGAATATCATTTTGAGGAATATCTTCATGTATTTTTTGAATGTCATTATTAAGTGAATTTTATTTCAAATGTATCTCTTGTTGAGGAATATCTTCAAGTGGAGGTATATCAGGGTCAACAAAGTATTTTGCATACAATAATAGTCTTTATCATTTTTGGATTTAATAGAACAAAATTTTACAAACAAAAAAAATATCCTTATATAGAAAAAATATCCATATACAGAAAAAATCCATGCAATATGGCCAAAGCCATATACAAAAAATTTACTTTTTGATGAAGAAAACATTATTTAAATCTAACTCAAATCAATTGTACCTTGAATTTGTACAGATGTCGATGGCTCATTGGATTTTGAAATATGGCTAAAATATTTGACGATACTCTTTTCAAAAAAAAATTTGCTTCCCTTCTTTGCATCGCCAGTAGGTGCCATTTTACTTGTAAGGAAAATGTTTCTCATTTTAGAATATTAATAAAATGTTTAACATATCTTTATTTCACTACCTCAAGATAATAATGTAACTAGAATATATAGATGGTTGGTTGGTAGAAAATGCATACAAATTCCCAATCAAGCTTTATCATGATTTTTTTAGTGCATGCCACTATTATGTTTCCTAGAATAACACTTGTATGTATTCAAAGCTGCAACCATGTATAGGAATTTCTACAACTCCTAGTATTAGAGATTCAAATATCGAGAAATAACATATTATAGTACTAAATATCCTAGAAACTCATAGTATTAATGGAATAGACAGAGGATCACAATGTCTTAAGGGAAGCTCGGCTAGCTGAAAAATCCATGAAAATAGTCACTCATTGAATAGAGAAAAATAGGGGAAATAGAGGAAAACAAGGGAAAATATGGGAGAATCATAATATCTTAAGAGAAACAGAGAATCACGTCTTAATAGAAATATAGAATTAGAGTATTTTTAGAGAAATATATCATTTACCTATTTGCAATTTTTTGACAAAAAAGTAGATCTTTCTACTACAACTCCTTGAACTCATTTTCTCTAAAAATCAAGAGAAACAAAGAATCAAAGTATCTTAAGAGAAACAAAGAAATCAATTTCTTTAAGAGAAGGACAACTAGCAGAAAAATGCATCAAAAAATCACATGTGGAATAGAGGAAAATAGGGAAAAACATGGGAAAAAGAGCATTGACCTATTTACAATAAATGAAATAAAAACCTACAATTTTATGATAAAAAAATAGATGTTATTACTACAACTGCTTGAACTCATATTCTCTAAAAAAATAAGAGAACAAAAGATCACAATGTCTTAAGAGAAATAGAGAATCATAGTGTCTTAAGATAAACAAAGAATCATGTTATCTTTAGAGAAATTGAGCATTTATCTATTTGAAATAGAGTAGATCTTTCTACTACAACTCCTTGAACTCTTATTCTCCAAAAATCAATAGAAACAAAGAATCAAAGTGTCTTAAGAGAAATAGAGAAATAGATTTCCTTAAAAGAATGATAATTATCTTAAAAATACATCAAAACACTCGCATGCAAAATAGAGGAAAATAGGGGAAAACATGGGAAATAGAGCATTGATCTATTTGGAATAAATGAAAGAAAAAACTACAACTACTTGAACTCATATTATCTTAGAAAATAATAGAACATAGGATCACAGTGTCTTAAGATGATAGGTAGCTACAAAATGCATCAAAACACTCACATGTGTAATAGAGGATAACAAAGAAAAACAACAAATAAAAACCTACATTTAGAGAGGTAAAATTTTATACCTTTATTTTTCACAACCAATGCATGATTCAGATCTAGTCTAGGCACAAAAATTGGTTTGGGTATAGTTCGAGTGCAAATCAATCTTTGATAGTTAGTTTGGATATGGTTCGTGTGTAAATCGAGCTTCAATAATTAGTTTGGATATGGTTTAGGTGCAAATAAAAATATGTTAGTTGGTTTGGGTATGGTTCAGGTGCAAATCAAGCTTTGGTAGTCAATCTAGGTATAAAACTGGATTTGGTAGTTGATCTGGGTGTAAAATAGGGTTTGACCCCTGTTCAGGTGCAAATCAAGATGTGGTAGTCGATCTAGGTACAAAACTAGGTTCGACTTATGATTTGGGTGCAAATCATGCTTTAGCTATGCTCCAGGTGCAAAAAAGGTCTGGATCTGGTTTGGGTGCAAATCAAGCTCCAAAAAATGATGTAGGTAAAAAATAGGGTTTGATCCTTGTTCAGATGCAAAAAAGATTCGATAGTTGGTCTGGGTGCAAAAATGGATCCATCTTTCGATTCAAGTGCAAATCATGTACCGACTATGGTCTAGGTTCAAAATAGGGTCTAGCCCCTATCAGGGTGAAAATATAGTTTTGGATACCATTCGAGTGTAGATCTAGGTTCAGCTTTCGGTCAGAGTTCGGTGAAAGTCTATAACAGATCGAATGTTTCAGTTCTTGTTTTTCTATTGGAAGGTTTTACTTTTTGTTTTTGTTTCTTGAGTTTCTAATAGTTTGAATGTTTTACATGAAAAAGTATCACTATCATGTTAATTATATATTGGTATAAGAAGTAAATTTGGTAGGATAATTTAAATTTTTTGTAATTTCAGGGCGAAAGGGTCCTCAGTTTAGGTGAGAGTGTTGGCGATTTAAAAAAATGGGTAATATTATTATCAACATGCAGCAAGCCGACCCCTAAATATTTTTGGACCCAAATATTTTTGGTGAATGGGCCGAAGTCCATGGTCCCCAAATTTCACCAATTTCCATTTTTGAAAATGCTAATATTCTTGAGTCTATGAGGATTCACCGCTATGCATAACCCTAGTTGTGGATCCAAACCATGGATTTTGAAAAAATATATTTTAGATGTATAATATGTCATGATATGGGGCATATTGAGAGACCATGCCCTAAGAAGATTCTAGTAGAAGCATAGGTAGAAAATTGTAAGAGAAACTTACAAATGGATTTGGATGAGGATGGTTTTCAACTTCCAAAAAATCGATCTAGATAGGTGAAATTAAATAAATAGTGGAGATATGTAAGTAATTATATTGGAATGATACAAATTCTTTTGATACTTTATCCTATGAAGGAAAAGCAGATTAGATCTTAGAGAACATGGTGGAATAGGAATAAAATATTAACAAGGAATCTACTTAGTACGATTCCAATTTAGGAATGAACACTTCTATTGAACCTAAGTAATGTGGGTCATCATATTTTGAAGACTCTTTTGAAGTACCATTTAGGATAAGTAAAGTGGTAGATAAAACATAATATTAGATGTTAATACCTCCACCATTAATAAGTAAATACCAAAAATGAGCAGGATAAGTCAAAAGCTTCCTTAGCAAAGCCAGGAGAGGATAAATATAATGTAATGAAACATTGTGAAAGAATATTGAGAAATAAAATAGTAAGGTCTACTCCTAAAATTGGCAAGGCAAAAAGAGGAAAACCTTCAAATTATCAAACAAGATCCAGGGAAGTAAGAGCAAACATAAAAAAAAGAACATAATCTAAGTTGATTGAACTTCTATTTACCAAATGGTAAAATGATATTGTTAATTCATAGGAGGTGCCAATAGCTCCTAACGAGATATTATTACCATATCATGGAATATAAGAGGTGATAATACCCTCTCAAATAATAGGTGTATCAAGGAAATTTATTCAAGTAATAAGCCTAATATTCTTTGTATCTAGGAAACTAAAATGACAAATGAAAAAAGTTTCTCAAACTATGAAAGCATTATGCACAATATGTGAATTGGATGTTGTGGATTTAGGAGTGAAATATGGAATTCTGACATGTTGGAATCCAATTAGAACCTCATGTGAAACCATTCATAATACTATTCATTAGATAACCTCATTAGTCACATGCTACTTTATAGATATTTGTTTTATCCTTATCAATGTCTATGGACCTACAACTCAATCAGGTAGATCAAAAGTATGGAGTGGTATTGAAGCCTTTATGAGAATTAAAGATCAAGAAACTCAATTCATTATCATAGGATATTTTAATGCCATAACCAAGATGGATGAAAACTTGGGAATTAGGAAAACAACCCAAAGTATTATATATTTCTTAGATTTTATTCAAAATAATAATCTATGGGAGGTTGAGCTTGAAGAGGGCAACTATACATGGAATAACACCGAAATAAGCCAAAACCTAATAATAGAAAAAGTAGAAATATGCATACTCATAGACCACTGTCTACATGAAGGGATTTATGCTAAAATTAATACCTTGACAAAGGTTCATTCATATCACTAGCCAATAAGAGTTAAAGTGGTAATAAGTGAATTAACAAAAATATCATATTTTAAATATGAGAAAATGTGGGAATACCATCCTCAATTTGTTCATATGATAGTGTAGGCATAGAATTCTTTAGGAAATGATGGGTTGTATGAAATTCCAAAATAAATCAAATCAATGACATCTAGATTAAAAGAATGGAATAAGAACAATTTCAAAAATATTTTTGAGAAGAAGGAACTAAAAGAGAAACTTTCAAAATTTAAAAATGATTATCATAATAATCCAAGCTCGAAGGAATGGGAGTTGCTTAGTGAATATCATAATATCTTAAGTAAAGAAGATATTTTGGATATTTAAATTGAGATAAAGTTGGTGAAAAGGAGATAAAATCACAAAGGTTATTCATAGAATGAAAATAGTACATAGATCAACATCAATAATTAGTAGAATTAAATTAGTAGATGGGGTTTGGATTAAAGACCAAAGTGAAATCAGAAAGGAGGTAAGGCTTTTTTATTAGAATATTTTAGGATCAGATGAGATTGAAGTTTTTGATGATAAAATCCTAAAAGAAATACCTTTTGTAATAATGGGTGAAATAAATAGCAAACTAATAGAGTCTATTACTTTAAAAAATGTTCATTTAGCTCTTTTCTCTTTTGATAAGGATAAATACCTTGGTTTGAATGGACTCTCAACAATATTCTATCAATATAACTAAAAAATGGTGAAGGATTCTTTACTGGTGGTAGTGTAAAAGTCTAGGGTAAAATAGTATATACCATATAAAATAAATGCAACATATCTTACCTTAATTCCAGAAATGAAGGATGTATAATTTTTTATTCATTTAGACCCATAATCCTATGTAATTTGATATATAAGATAATATCCAAAGTGATGGCTAATTGGTTAAGACCACTGTTAGACATAATTATTTTAAACGAGCAAGGATGATTTGTGAAATGAAGACCTATTATGGATGGCACCATAGTAGTTCATGAAGTAATGCATTCAACAACTTCTAGAAAAGATAGCAAAATGATCTTAAAACTTGATATAAATAAAGCCTATGATAGGGTTAAATGGGATTTTCCTTTTACAGTATTAAAATTTTTTGGATTTGAGAAGAAATGGATAATGTGAATTAAATCTTGTGTCTCTATAGTATCATATTCAATGCTAGTCAATGGGCTAGTAACAAAATCATATTAAGCCAAGAGGGGTCTTAGACAAGAAGATCATCTATCACCATATCTACTCATTATTATGGAAAAGGTATTGAGAAGGAAATTGAATAAGGCATATAAATATGGGCTAATTAGTGGACTTAAGGCTAGTAATAACATCAATAATATCACCCATAAACAACTTATAAATGCTATAATATTTTTTAGAAGGGTAATGAAAAATGAGGTTAGATATTTGAACAACTTATTAAAGGAATATAAAAGAGCATTAGGTATAGAGGTTAATAGGACAAAATCCAAAAATTACTTCCTAATCACTCCAATTAAAACTGAAGTAAGGATATGTAGGTTACATCAAATGGAGGAGGTAAATTTACCAGCAACATATCTAGGGATGCCCTTATTTGAGGGGAGGATGAGGATAGAATTGTAGAATCTAGTTATAAGTAAATTTTAAATAACTAATGACATGGAATGGTAGATGGTTATTGTTAGCAAGAAGAGTGTAACTAATAAAATAAGTCTTATATGCCATGCCAACATATTATATGTCTTTGTATATTATACCAAAATTGGTAGAAAATTGTTTAATCTATATTATGTGGTAATTTATATGGTCAATATTACATAATAAAAGGAAATTTTCTTTGGTGAAATAAAGGTGTATGATGATTAAACTAAGGGAAGTCTTGATTTAAGAGTTCTTATGGATGTAAACTTAGCTCTAAGGAGAAAAGTAATTTAGAGATTTTACAAAGAGACTAAAATAAAGAGGCAAAAATAAAAGGTTCTACACTATGGAATGGTTTAAAAAAATCAATGGATTTAGTGATTAAAGGTCTAATATGGTTGGTGGAAATTTCAAAAAAAAAATTCTATTTGGAAGGATACTTAGGATGATAAAGACGAACAGTCTAGATCTAATTTTAAAACCATGGATTATATTACTTCAAGATAAATTTGATGATATGGTTTTAAAAATTATGTACAAGGATAAATAAGGAAGATACAAATAAAAAGATTATTTTTTAAAAAGTATACGAGACATTGTTCCTAGGATGCAGTTGAGCAAATGGTAACAACAATGATTATTCTGAAGGGTGTTGAGGATAAGTTGATTTAGGAGTTGAATATCTCAAGAGAATACACAACAAGAAGTGGATATAATGTAAAGTCTCAACAAAATAAAAATACCATAAGAATATGAAGAGATATTTGGGATAGTTGGGGTATTCCAAAAGTAAAAATATTTGTATGGCTAGTAGGTAATAGGACATTTTCATCCTAGGATAACCTAATGAAAAGTGGTTTTCACAGCCTCTCATAATGTATTCTATGTAAAAAGGAGGAGGAGAGTATAGACCATCTCTTGGGACACTATTCAATGGTTCGAGAACTATGGCAATGGATTCTTAATATATTTGGTAAATGCATGGTGATGAATGGTAGAATTGAAGAATGGTTAAATATATGTAGATAAATGAAATAGAATAGAGTGTGGATGTAAGGAAATTCACTAATAGTAATAAATATAATTTTGAATAAATTAAATGCTCCATGGAACATACAAGAGACATTGTGAAAATACGATACCTTGCTATAGAGTCTGAAGAAATCAATTTTACGCATACATAAAAGGAAGGGAACACATGTGCAAGTATTCTAGCCAAAAGAGAGGTTTTACTATAGGATCGTGAAGTTAAATTCTATTTTTCATGGTTAGAGGAAGTAGCAAGTTTAGTTAAAGCTAACAAAAAAAATTAATTTTCTAAATAAAAAAATGATTAAGATTTAATTTAATGTTTCCATTTGTAATATTTTCTCTATTTTATAACATTAATGTGTTTTCATATAAACTATTTATTACAATTCTTATTGCTTCACATATTCTCTATGAAGAAAACTAGCAATCCATATCTAGTAGAGAGAACTATGATAGCATAAAGTTCTAGAAATATTACTCTACTAAGATGTAGTGCATAGATAGTGGAGGTGGAGTTTTGGTAATGTTAAGGATGTTGTAGGAAAATTTCAAGTAGAAGGATGCTAAATTTTTAAATATTTATATTTTAAAGAAGATCCAAATAATGATAATCAATAATTTATATTTTTAATAATAATAAAGATGTAGGTATCTAGCTATAGCAACTCAATTGAGATGAGAATTAAAAATATTTTTTAACTCTCAAGATCTAATGGAGAGAGTTGTGATTTATCATGGGTGGGTGCCTAAGTACAACCTTTTTTTATCCAACAAAAACAATACACCACCTTGTGTCATAGAACAATTGTTGTGCATTTAAATATGTTGTTTTGTACATGTAGACAATAATTGTGTGTTTAAATACACCACCCACTATCATAGAGCATTTATTATGTATTTAAATATATCATTTTGTACATATAGATTAATAATTATGTATTTAAATGCACAACCTTATATCATATATCATTAATGAATTTAAATACATCATTTTGTATATACAACTCAATAATTGTGTATTTAAATATGACACCTTGTATCATAGAATATTTATTGCGCATTTATATACACCATTTTGTACATACAGGTCAATAATTATGCATTTAAATATACCACCTTATGCAGTAGATCATTTATGTGTTTAAATATTTCATTTTGTACATACATATTAGCAATTGTGCATTTTAATGCATCACCTTGTATCATAGATAAAAATTATGCATTTAAATATGTCATCCTATATTATAGATAAATTATTATGCATTTAAATATGTCACTTTGAACATGTAATAGGTTAATTTGCGTCCCTTTCACCTATAAAACTTACATCCTATCACATTATCCTTTTCGTTAACTATTATCATTAGGTTACCTTTCTAGCCAATTCATCACTATCAATTAAAACCAAAATAGATAAATTTATGACTCTAACCTATCTCAATTCCAAATCAAAATCAACTAACCAAAGTTTTAAATTTATCAATCTTATTAGATTTACTTAATTCACCAAATTAACTTATTATTCTATGCAAAATTAAGAATAAATCCATTAATAAATTACATCCCGCATTATCAACAATCACACATATTAAAAGTATGCATCATACATCTATCAAAATAATACAACTAAGGACATCACCATCATCACATAAGACTCATCATGAGAAAAAATCAATCAATATTTATATATAAGCCAAGTGATACAATATCTATATCATCATATACAATGTACATAGAAATTTATTACAAATATAAAAGTGATACACATGAATCAATTAAATTGTACATGGCCAATAAGCCTAAAAATATACCTCACTCTTTACAAAATTACACTAGTAGACTCTACCTCTAAGAACTTGTATCACCAATCTCCCCTCCTTTAAGTTGTGGTAGTGGTAGTGGTCCCATTTGTACTAATATTTGAGACTCTCTCAAGTTTAATCTAGATCATGATTGTGACCTAATCCTATCAAGAAATGGCTATCTCTAATACTCTAAGATAACATAATGGTACATACCTCAATAGTACTCTACGCATGCTAACTCTACCTATATATCAGCTTGGGCTAACTCTAACTAGTCTATTAGATATCAAACCAACACATCCTAACTCTAACCTACCCTAACTATGACTACTTGCACTCATGCATCATCTCTCCCCTACCTAATTTGAGCCACCTCCCCTTCCAACTAAGCCACTCAACCTATAATTGCATACCTCTTTGAGATCATACCCACCACCTAACCCTAAAGTGTATCCCACTTAGATGTCAATCCTGCCACTTTCCCTATAGGGTGTCCCACTCTACAATGAGATACACTACCTCATTTTACTATGCTACAACCCATATAATATATTTTGCATGTGTCCTATATCTCTCTACTATCACCTAGGAGAACCAACTCTATAACTCTACTATGCTTGCATGGTGGACCTACTACTCCATATACCTTATAATATCAAGGTTGAACACTTGAGCCTATGGCTATCTAATCCTCTATCAAAATACTCTCTATAGTTGTTACCTCATTTGGGACCTAATATGACCCATACTTTGATGTTTGTCCTACCTATAGTGACATGATTACAAGGGGATCCACCTCTAGTTCCCTCCCTACTAATGCCTTATGATCCTCCATTGTCTACCTCTCCATATCCCTCCATCGAACCTATCACACGTGTCTCTATAAAATAGTTATTTCTCATCATCATGTACTTTATCTATGCTCTATTTTAATCCTCTATGGGTGCCACTACATCTAATCAATTGTGACCCCTATGTCATCCACTCCTAGATCCACTATGTTGGATTTTTAGGTGGATTTTTAGAGGTCCCAATATTTAGAATCTTGAGTAGTCTCAAATATAAGATAAATCACTATATTAAATTTCCAAAATAATGAATATAACATTCATAACAATAACAATAATATGAAAAAAATGGTCAAAATCATTCATGCAATAACATGAAGAAAACTTATAGTATAATTTCTCAAAATATGCATACAAGCTTCAATATTATTAATGCTTGAATGTGATTTGAGATACTTTGATAATCTTAGATCTATATATATTACATAAAGCTTTGTCTTTATAATATAGCCTTCATAGATGACTCTTCAGTACTTAACTATTGCTCTCCTCGCACATCTGGAATATGCATATTTTTTTATTCCATGGATAAGACAAATCCTCACATCTTTTGGCTTTTCATATTTCCACTTGTATACATTAATATTGACTCTCTATTTGCACACTTTATTCTATGGAACTTGCACACTTTACTATATTACACATTGCACACTCTTACTATAACAACCCAAAGTTTTCCAACCAAACTCGAGAGAGATATTTCTTTAATTTTTATAATAATTATAAGCATTCCTACCCTCACCATATGTGAGTCCATCTATGCATGTTGAAAAAATCGTGGAAAGGTCTTTTCTCTATCTCAACTCTTTCTTATAACTGATATCCATGAACTTAGTCATTAAAATATACAAATATTAAACATATAAAAACCATTTACATGCTTTACATTATTAAATACAATCAATATAACCATAATCCTCTTCCACAAATTGGAGCAATACATTCATAACAAGCTATCTCAAAAACCATGGTATAAATACATGAATGAGCAATAATCATCACACATGAGACACAAGATATATACTGGGAACCCTCACGGGGAATAAACCCAGTCTCCAAAAGTGTCAATTTCTTTTCATTATCTTTAATTGCCTCAAGTACAATTGTATAAAGGGAATCCATAATATATTATGACCCATTCATCATCATATGAGCCTAAGAATCTCTATTTTCCTACATTATCCTATACATGAATAGGTTCATTAATCCATATCATGTAGTCTTGATAGAACCACATAAATTCCTTGGATGAATATTTTTGTTCATCCTTTGAAGGATGTCTTCTTTCCTCAGTCCAAACTCAAGGGTAACATCATCCCCTTGAATCTAAAATAGCTGCACTTCGTAATAACAATGCACAAGATAACCCATTAAGGAGAACCCCACAATTCTCCCAATGAATTACATGTACAAGCATACTATATAGGAGAGAACCCTTTCCCTCTTAAGCAAGTAATATTCAATCACAATTACATACTAGCATAATATATGCTATCAATCAAATGGAACACAATGTAGCATACTATCCATTGATATATTTCTGTCCCAAAGTGATATATTATCCTACTAAAAAATTCTTTCAAGTAACAATTAATATATTAAATTCCATCTAATCAAAGAAAGTAAACCACTAATGCATAAACATTATCCCTTTATAGCATAGATAAGTTCATCTTCTAGCCTCAACCAATGAGGGAACATAGATAATTCAAGTAGTCCATCCCTTATCCAACATAGAAGCAACTTAAGATATAATTGATTTGCAGTGGGAAAAACTAGGGCATCAGTTGGGTAGCCGAAGAGATTTATGGAAGAGAAGATTGCTGTCCCAAGAGGGTCCAATGGGGACACCTCCGGATCCTCTTCTAGAGAGACATAGTCCTTTTGCAGATTTTTTAAAGGATAAATCTCCATCAAATATTGAAGAAGCACAAAAAATTGCTTTAAAAATGCTCTTTACAGTTGCTGGAAATAGATCAACATCTCAACGAGTTAATGGATGCTTGCCACAGTCAGAATCAAGGCCAAATATTGTCATTGAGCAAAGGATGGTTGAAGAAATAGTTTTATATAGAGCCAATCATGATTTGATCTGTAAATTCATGGGTATTCACCCTACCCTGGATTTTTTGCATTCTTGGGTCCGAAAAAACTGGGAGCCTCTTGGTGAGTATTCTTTATGGTTTATTAGCAATGGATATTTTATTGTTAGTTTTTCTTCACTTGTCGATAGAAATAGGGCTTTCGAATCAGAAAAGAGGAATCATGGTCCGGAAGGATTATTTGTTCAACCCTGGAGAGTGGGATTTGATCCTCGAATTGAACCCACTACTATCCCGGTTTGGATCCGTTTGTATGCACTTCCAATGGAGTTTTGGAGTGAGCAGGTATTGGAAATTATCGGTAATTCCTTTGGAAGACATTTGGGTGTTTCCAAAGATACAATAGAAGAAAACAGAGTTGTTTATGCAATATTATGTGTGGAAATGGATCTTAGCCAGCCTCTACCGGCAGAAGTGGAACTTGAACTTGTAGGACTATCTTGGATTCAACAACTGGATTATGAGGCATTGCCCTTCAAATGCAGAGTTTGCCACAAATATGGGAATTTGGCCCGATCTTGCCCAAATAATATGAACATAAAAATGGAGGCTCCTCTAGGAATGTCAAATCTTCCTATGGATGGTAATTCAACAATAAAAAAAAAAACAATGAATATTTCTCAAGGTAAAGAAGCACAGGGAGATGGTTTTGAACAGCCCAAAAGAAGGATAAGTCAAAAGAAAAAAGATGGTAAAGAGCAAACCCAACTCAAGCCCTCCAATAGGTATGAGATATTTAAGACACTAATGGATCAAGAAGAACAATTCATGGAAGGAGTGTATGGGAATAATGAAAATAATAACATCCATGTTCAAGCTCCTTTTTCATCTCCCCATCATAGAGCAGGTAATTGAGTACAGTGAGTTACCGCAGTCAGAGAATGCAGGGGCATTGATAGTGCATAACCAAGAGCAACCAATAATTAAGGATGTTAGCATGGGCATAGAAGAAAATAATAGAGAAATTCCAACTTTAGGGATAACTCAGGTGGAAAAGAGATCAAAAAATAGCAACTCTCAAGGAGTGGGTAGAAAATAAAATAAGGAATTGATAGCAGTTCAAGGAGACAAACTGATCACTAGAGGATCGGTGAGGCCAATAGATTTTTACTGCTCTCAAGGTAACCAATGATTATACAATCATGGAATGTTAGGGGTTTAAATAGTAGAACCCATCAATCTGCTATTCGAAGACTCTTAGAAAAATATAAAACAAATTTTTTGCTTATCCAGGAGACAAAAATGTCCTTAGATCTTATGTGTAAAACAGTTAACAAAATTTGGAGGGGTGTTGGTCATATGGAAGTGGCTGCCCAAGGTGCCTCAGGGGGGATAGTTACTCTTTGGAACTCTCTTGAATGGACTTCAATAGAACATATAGCTTGGAAGGGTGTTCTCACATCACATTTTAGAAATAATGTCATAGTTGAACATGTTTTAATCACAAATTTTTATGGGGCTCAAAACCTAGATGGTCAAATGCATCAATGGAAAGTTGTGCATAACATGAGAGTCTCAAGGGAAGATTTAGACTGGATTATTGTCTGGGGATTTTAATGCTAAATTATCCTCTAGATATCAGGAAGGGGGAACCCCAATTTTGGACCCAGGGGATCGACTTATGATTGCCCAAGTCCAGGCATTACACTTTGTGGATATTAAATGCCCTGGAACCAACTATACTTGGACTAATAAGAGGATGGAACCACATAGCAGGAAGGTGAAGTTAGATCATTTTTTGGTTTCAGAGGAGGCATTTATAAAATGGAATATAAAATTTTAGATTTTGGAGGGTCCAGTTTCAGATCACTTTCCCATTTTTTTGGAAGGAGGGATCAAGACATTATAGCATCACAACCCATTTAAGTTTGAAAACTTTTGGTTACAAAAAGAGGAACTTCGAAAGAAAATTCCATAGTTGTGGGAATAAGGTCGCCCAACATATGGGACAGCAATGTTTAGATTCCACAAACAACTTCATTATGTCAAAGATCAATTGAAACAATGGAGGCGAGCTAACAAGATAGAATTCCAGGTCCAAAGAGCTCCATTGGTGGCCAGATGGGATGAGGTTCAAAAAAACTTTAGGGAAGGAAAAATTATAGAGCAGCTCAAAGAAGAGGATGATGCATTGCGTAAAGTGGTTGAGGACATTGACAACTAAGATGAGACCTACTGGAAACAGACAGCAAGAACCACTTGGTTATTAGAAGGTGATAAAAATACCAAATTTTTCTATCGGATTGCTTGTGCTAGGAGACAGATGAACAACATGGAAGCTCTTCAAGATGAGAACGGACACTCCTTTGATACAATTCTAGGTATGCATTTCCATTCAATGGATTATTTTTCTAAACTATTTAAGGAAAGTATGGTGCAAGATGAAGAGGCTCAAAAAGAAGTTATTGTTGTCATACCCTCTGTTATATCTGAAGAAGAAAAACAGACCCTACTTAAACCAATTTATAGAGAGGAACTGAAGAATGTAGTCTTTGGAATGAGCACCGAAAAAACACTAGGTCCATATGGCTTTCCAATTGAGTTTTTTCAGGCCTTTTGGGATAACTTGGAGGAGGATATAATGGTTGTTATAGAGGAGTACAAAGGTAGTAAAATAATGCTTAAAGCATTAAATCATACTTTCATTACCTTAATTCCAAAAGGGGAGGAGGGGGTACATATTTTAGATTATAGACATATTGCCTTATGCAATGTCATATATAAAATAATCACAAAGGTAATGGCTGAGTGGCTAAAATCTCTTCTACATAACATTATCTCCTCAAAGCAAGGGGGTTTTGTAGAGGGTAGGCAGATCTTGGATGGTGTGGTTCTAGCTCAGGAGGCAATCCATTCAATGCAAACATCTGGTAATAGAGGAATGTTCATAAAATTAGATATGTCAAAGGCTTATGATAGGGTGGAGTGGAGCTTCTTGTCAAAGATGATGGTAGCCTTTGGTTTCTCAGGATTGGATAGAATGGGTCATGAGTTGTGTTTCTACTCCGACATATGCAGTGTTAATCAAGGGTCTTCCATCGCAACCGTTTGGAGCTACTCGAGGCCTTCATCAAGGAGATCCTTGCTCTCCCTATATTTTTCTCATATTGGCTGAAGGATTGGGTAGACTCGTCTTGAGGAGAAGACAACAAGGTTTGCTAACAGGTATCAAGGTGGGTGAGGAATTTTTGACTCACCTATAGTTTGTGGATGACACAAGATTGGTGGGAGTGGCCAGCTTCGGGGAAGCAAGAATGATTAGAGATACACTTAATGTCTACCTTAGGGCTACAAACCAAGTCATCAATGATAAAAAATCCAAAGTGGTCTTTTTAAATCTTGATCAAAGGCTTCAAGACAGAATTTTAGAGATCTTGGGATTCATAAGGACTTATCTCCCAGTGGTATACTTGGGGTTCCCTTTGCATTTTAAGAAACTAAAAATAGATATATGGAGGAATATTTTGGATTGTATCAAGGACAGAATTAATCATTGGTCTCACAAATGGTTAAGCTATGTGGGTAGATTAACTTTTTTACAGTCAGTCATTCAGGCCATGCCAATTTATAAATTTTCTATCCTTGTCGCCCCACATACCATATGGAAAGAGTTGGACAAGATGGCTAGAAAATTTTTATGGGAAGGAGTAAAAGGAGAGAGGAAATGGGCCTTAGTAGGTTGGGATAAAGTAAGCCAACCCAAGGTAAAAGGAGGTTTGGGACTAGAAGATCAAAGTTAAATAATAAATCTTTGGTCGGAAAGCTTTACTGGAGGTGGATTTCCCAACTAACTTCTTTATTCAGTAGAATCTTAACTAGTAAATATTTGGGACATGTAAACCCAAATGAGGTGGGTCTTTTCCCTTTGGATGGTAATGGATCCTTAGTGTGGCATGCTCTCAAGTTAGGATCTCAGGTAGTAAAAGATAGATTATTTTGGAAAGTGGAGAGAGGGGAGAAGGCATGATTTTGAACAGATTCATGGGATCAATACCCACCTATCATTGTTGAATTTCCTGAATTGCAACCAATAAAAATAGCCATAGAAACCAAGGGATGGGTCCAAATTGAAATTTATTTCAACACTAATCAGCTGGGGGATTATAATTTTAAGCAGTTTAAGAAGTTGGATGAGTGGCCAATTTCAATCCCTTTGGATTTGACACCCATCATGACTAAAATCTTGGCAAAAATATTTCTCACAGGTAGAGACGAGGAGGATGAATTATCTTGGGGCTATGGGAGCCTTGGTGTCTACACAGTGAAGTATGGATATGATAAGATCCTTCTAGAGCCTCCTCCTCATACATATCAGGTTGAGGATTGGAGAAATATTTTGCAGTCCAAGGGTTGTCTGAAAGTTAACTTTTTTTCCTAGCAGTTCATGCATAATGGAATTCTTACTTTTGATAATCTTAGATGCAGGGAAATCATTGGTCCATCTCAATGTTTTTTATGCTACAAGAGCAAGGAAACAGCTGATCACTTGATGTTTTAGTGCCCATTCACGCGCCAGATTTGGGAGAGATGGTTTTTATATTATAAAATTCAAGTTAATGGTGATTTGAATCGGATTAATATTTGGGAAATATGGAAGAGGGGTAGATTTAAATCTAAAGCTCTTTGTATTTTTTGGGATCTTAGATTAAACTTTACTTTGTGGCAAGTGTGGTTGGAGAGAAATGCTAGAATTTTTAGAGAAACTTTTTCTTCTTTAGATGGAGTTTGGCAGGTCATTTGGAGCAAAGTCACAGAAACTGTGACAGTATATGCTAAAGAGCAAACTCATGTTGTTATTGGGGCAATGGAGAAGGAATTTGAAGTGCAAGAGGTACAGGACAGAGCTAGTTGGAAACCACCCCCAGAAGGTTGGATTAAAATTAATACTGATGGAGCTGTAAAATGCAATCCGAGTAGAGCTAGAATTAGAGTGGTTTGCCGAATCATGTTGGAACATTGCTCTATTGGGAACTGCAAGGCTTGGGAAGAGCCACAAACAATGAAGAAGAAGCCTTAGCTATCAAATCTACTTCTATTTGGGTAGTAAAACAAGGTCATAGGAGGATAATCCTAGAATCAGATTCTCAAATAATGGTTGGAGCTCTAGATTGCATGAGGAACTTTGCTTTGAAAACATGGAGGTTGAGGATTCTTGTCACTCAAATTAAGGAATTATGGAGGGAATTAGATGATGTGATTCCAGTTTATATGAGTAGAGATCTAAATAAAGTGGCAGACTTCTTGGCTAAGATGGGTACTGAGAAGGAGGTAGGGGTTAAGTGGCACAGTGACATGGCTATTGAGGATGAGATGGTTAGGCAGGTTGGTGAGCAAATCCAATGCTTAGCTAATTTGGATAACCATTCTAGAAATATTGTTTAGGAGATTTATGTTTAAATGTAGATCTTCTTTTATAGTTGTAAATAGGTGAACAGTCATTGTAGAAATATGGTCTAAGAGATTTGGCTCCAATGCAAATCTTCTTTTACTGTTGTAAACATGTGTTCTCTCTGACTAAGGCTAGGAAAAGTCTCATCCCAACTTGTAAATGATCTTTGTTTTAATACAAGTTTTTTCAAATTATTTTTCAAAAAAAAACATAGAAGCAACTTAATAAATATATCTCTCTCTAATCATAGATGTGTCTCTTGATCTATTCTTCCAAAACATAGGTTATTCATTTACCATGTTCTTTCAATACACCTAGATTCATCAATCAATTCATCCTATCCAAACATAGATAATTCCTTTAATCTATTATTTTCCAACAATGCTTGTTTGTTCAATATAATCATTCAAAAACACATGGTTAATCATTTAGACTATCCAACCACAAACACATACATTTTTCCTATGCAAATGAATTAAACCTTTAATTCACTAATGCAGAATTTGGTTCAACATAATAAACCAAAGGCTCCATGTAATGCCATCTAAAATAATCTTCCCCTAAAATAAAATCATATTTATATATTTCCATCACTAATCACAAACAAGCCATATAACTCTTCATTCATAGATAAACCATTAAGTCTTCAAAATATGAACTATTAAAGGTCCATTATTTCCTAATCAGTTCCCTTAATGTCTCACCATTAGGAGTTTCATGTTCTTTTAGATGCTCATTTATTCTCACCAAAAACATGCTAAAGAAAACCCTTACAATTTCTCCATGAAATTGATCTTTAGTTCCCTTACATCTCCTCATAAGATGTTTTGCAATTCCTATCAAATATCTCCTAGAATTTGGTCCAAGAATGCAATCCAAAACGTTCCCCATTAATAATCAAAATTCCCTCTGAGAATTGATCTATAGAACATAAATCTTACTTCCCAAATAAAATAACCCATTTTATCCTAAATTGGTGCTAAGGGCATTAATTGTTTTCACACCATGCTAATTAGTCTCAAGGTTTGATCTATGCATGAAATCCTTTACTGCAATTACCTCAATCTAAAGAACCATTTTGTATACTATATAAAAATATATTTCATTCACCTCAAAGGCCATAAGTTGATTGCAAGGAGAAAAGTTCTTTTCCAAATAAAAAGACCTCATCCAAAACCCAAGTTTGATAAATAGGAGTGCTTACCCAAAAATATGGGTACTCCAAACAGTTGGAAAATAGGTTCCCAACTAGTCAACCATACCCTTTAAACAGTCCCCATGTACAATCAATCACACAGGAAACAACAATATTTAACCCTATTATACCACTTACGGGTACGCATAGATTACAAAACAACATCTATTCATCCTATGAATTGATTACAATTTTTCACAATAATAAATCCTTTTTAATTTTCAAAGTCGGTTTCAACATCAACTAAGTCAGTCAAGTCAAATTGAAACATTTCAAAGGAGCCATTACTTAGACTCTCATTTTTCTCTAATGCAAGGTCTTCACTACTTCTATAAAAGACAATAAATAGAATTTCATAGCAAGAAATATATAAACTACCTTCAGGAAGCACAATGTTTCAATTTCTAAATCAATTCATTAATCCCAAATAGAATTCACAAGATCAGTATTAAAGTAACCATACACCTCAACACAACCAACATACCAAAACACAACACCCATTTTCAATCCACAACATTGAGCTATCTTCTACCAACGCGTACATTCAAAGATATATTATTTCTTGGGAGCATTTGTATTGACTCTCTCCTAACATTGCTCATAGATCAACCAATAGGTAGGTGTTTAGGTAAGGTCGACTGAGTTGGGTTCAAAGCATTGTTTGTCTATATTTGTCTTAGGTTAATTTATCTATAGTAAGAGAAACCTGATGCACTATCTAGTAGATCTAAAAATGATCTCACTTGGTCCATAACAACTTTGGCTATCAACCATTCAATAGATTCAATCAAACTTTAAACCTACAAGAGACCCACTGCTCTACCGTAGGAACAATATTGATGTATGACTCAAGAATCATAACTTACAACATCAAGATACATTTTTGGATACACATTTTAACCCATCCCCACTCTTCTCTTAGGGAGATACCTAACTCACACACTGGTGCAATACTGATAGAGGGCTCGATTCAATATTTGGTCAATCTATGACTTTTAATTCCATTCCAATAATTTCCAGAACAACAATTCTTGAAAATAAAACATTCATTGCTCTTGAATCGAATCATTCAGATCAATCAAAATAAACATACAAGCATACTCTTTTCAATAAACCAAGAGATACACATAAACACTTGCATATCCAAAATCAAATGAGTCTACTTGAACTTGCTATATGAATTCCTTCCAACTAAGTGAAGCTTTCATTTCTCTATCCAATCGTGCCTTTGTCTCCACTCTAGAAAAAACACTCACCAAAAAAACTTCCTTCTTGGCTACCGGCTATCCATTCCTCATAATCAGCCATCACGAATGCATTCATGAGGTCACTCTTCATCGAGTTTTTCTCCCATGACATCCATAATCAAGGTAACTAAATAGTCTTTCAAATTTCCACCATTATTTTTGGAGGGCCATTCCATTCATCAACAAGAACTTCATTTAAAACAAGCAACTCCTAGTTGAAATGTATTCAAAGCTCGAATAGCATTTGAAAATAAATTAAATTAAAGCCTTTTTAAACTTTTAATGAAGTTTTCCATTACTTCACCGGATACATGATCTTAAAGAAAAGAATGACAAGAAGACACGGAAGCAATCTCTAGCTAACGTAATCTCAATTCCAACCACTCTCCACACGTTCACCCACCTTGTCCGAACATGAAGGAGCATAATTTACCAATGTCTATCCTCCATCATTATTTTGATAAGCAACAAATATATCTTGGAGTCTTCACCAAAGATATTAATGCAACACTTCGATCAATAATGAAACAAGTAGTGCAAAATTAATATTTCCTTATTTAAAGTGATCATGATGAAATAAAATATAAATTATTTTTCTTTTATTTTTTTTCCTAAGGCATTTTGTTCTTGGCGGCTAATTCT
Organism: Wollemia nobilis; assembly: GCA_028583015.1. Classification (NCBI taxonomy): domain Eukaryota; kingdom Viridiplantae; phylum Streptophyta; class Pinopsida; order Araucariales; family Araucariaceae; genus Wollemia; species Wollemia nobilis. The sequence goes on from JAQPPZ010000750.1 coordinate 10,196,093, forward strand.
TTCTTCCACCCACAATAAAGTCTGCATCTACAAAAATTACAAATCCATTAGTGACATCATATTTTTCCATAAAAATATATGTTTTGCAACAACTAAACTTGAGATAGTCGATCATTCCCACAATAAGTTAACCTATTAGTTCATAGATTCATCATATGCATGAGTTTACCAAGGGAGGGTGCTGTTAGGATCTCATCCTAACCCTTAATGTAATAACTTCCTTGATGTAATAATTCCTAGTGAACGTGGGTAGTACCCATGATTAATATTTTGTAATGTTCTAAGTTTTAGCTTAGGTAGTGCCTATGACAAACGGCACCCTTTTCTATGTAACACATGGTAGATAGGTTAGGTAAGGTGGCCTTGTGCATGTAATTCGAGTGGCATTGTGCATGTAATTCATGTGGCATTATGCATGTAATTCGAGTGGCATTGTGCATGTAATTCAAAGTGGCACTATGCATGTAATTCGGTTGGCATTATGCATGTAATCCAGGTGGCATTTTGCATGTAAGCCAACCTTGGAAGGAAACTCTTTAAATACCCGAAAAGGCACCAATGTAATCATCTTTTTGCAAATTAATGAAGTGTTGAAGGAGGTTGCCCCCTCGAAGAGGCCTACGATTCTATCTATTATGGGATTGTTCCTTTAAGTAATTTTTGTTATCATATGCATTTAATTTAGAATACTATTATAATGTTTTTGTGAGTTTATTTCCAAGAAAATGTGTGAGAGTGTGTCTATTTGAGTTGAGAGTGTGTTGTTTAGTATATTTTATAGTAGGATCTTAACAAGTGGTATCAGAGCGCTTTCCAGGGCCAAGTTATGTTGTAACTACAATGATTCTTGCCATCCAATCCGCCTATTAGGTATAAAGTCTATGTTTTTTCCATTCCTATTTTTCTTTATTAAAAAAAAAAATCCAAAAAATACAGTGCATTTTTTTTCAGACCAAAAAAAAAATCTTTTTAGTTGAGTAGGTAGAAACCCTGTGCCGAGGGTTTTAAAATATCGTGAAGGATTTTTCATTATTGGCTAAGCTAGATAGCCCATAAAGCGTCTAGTGAAGTGAGGGGCAATTAGGCTCCAATACCCAGGCCTCAGACAGAACTCGCACACGGACTTGAGCTCCCACGTATCTTCGGGTATATTAGGAGACCATCTAGGTTTAAACAAACTTTTAGCCATTAGGAAGCTTTTCGGACTTGTATTACTCATAGTCTACGGGATACAACATCCTGGACGATTACCCTCTCATATTTTCAGAGATGCAGGTAGTGTGCTCAAGGGTATGTGTGGAATCCTCCTTGAGTAATGGCCTGAAATATTGGTCCGAGCACTATTTTTCGTCACTGTCAGTATAATAGAAGGCCTATGGGTGGTACATACTCCTCTACCTAACATTACCTAGTTCTGTTAAAACTTCAACCTGTAAAAAATGAAAATATAAAAAAAAAAACCAAACCTCCCTATTCGTAAACCTGCATTTCAAATCCCCAAAAGTGAGCATATGAGAAAGGAGTCCTCTACTAACAAAGTAATAGAAAGTACATGCATTCGGGATAGACCATGAGGGTGACACTTAAGTTGACATTCTGGAGAATAATAGTTAAATTTACAGTGGCAGTCACAGTCAGGTCAGTCAGATCAAAGAGGTCAGCACAATCAGGTTAGAATTTACAGTTTTTAGGGTCATAATAGAACTATCATAACAGTCACCTACAAAATGCAGAGAATCTTGGGGCTAGTGAGGTCAGTAGTGTTAGAGAGACTATTAGGACTGGGCCAACCAATGAGAGCATGACACGAGGCCAGTTATAGATAGTGCTCCAGTACCCAACTTTTGCTCTATAGCTCAGAATCAAAAACTGTAAACATCGTTAGACTCAACAAAACAGGAGATAAAAAAAAGTTTGGGGTGCCAAAAAGTAGTGTTGAGAGATATAGCTCATTATGACCACCTCTTCGAGTTGATTGTTTTGATATATAGTACCCAAGCACTTTTTTGGGCACTTACTAAAAATAGTAAGTCCTAAAAACTCAATTTTATTTTTAGTAACTAGTCACAAAAGGTTTCAAAATGGCCCAGGGTACCCATGGACATCAAAAAAAACTAGACCACTTGGAATACTTAACAAAAGCCATTGAGAACTTGCACTCGACTTTTCACTCCATAAGGGAAGAAGTCCAAGGTCTTTGCCTAGAGCATGAGGCCACTAGTAACCGCTTAGAAGAAGCACTGATAGAAGTAGACAACAAACTAAAAAGAGGACCACCCAAAATAGAACACCAAGCTAAGGGTTCTGCAAGGAATCATGACCATGATCCATCCTTTAAAATGCCCAAATTAGACTTTCCCAAATTTATTGGGAAGGATGTTGATGGGTGGCTATGTAGGGTTGATCAATTCTTTAGACTTCATAATGTCCCCATATTTCATCGAGTCCAAATGACTTCCTTTAACTTGGAATCTGAGGCTCTACACTGGTTTCAATGGTTACGTATTGCCAACCCAAATATCTCTTGGGAGAATTTTGAATCCCAACTACTCACTCGATTTGGTCCTAGTGAGTATGAGGACTTTACAAGGGCCTTGACCAAACTACAACAAACAGGGTCAATCCGTGAATACCAAGCTCAATTTAAAAAATTGGCCAATAAGACAAGAGGATTGAATGAAGGGTTCTTCCATAATTGTTATATTAGTGGGTTAAAGGGGGAACTCCAAGCGGAAGTAAGAATTTTGAAACCACAAACTATGATGGAAGCTATCAGTTTGGCCTGTTTGGCCGAATCTAAACTCTCTACCCAAAGGCGCCCATCAAAGTTTCCTCAAAATAAACCTTCATTTCCTTCTCGATCCCAACACCCAGTTGATAATAAACCTGCTACACCCAAGCGCCTACCCACATAAGAGATGGATGCACATCGTGCCTAAGGATTATGCTACAATTGTGATGAAAATTTTTTTAAAGGGCATAAGTGTGCACACAAAAAATTGTTCTTGATAGATTTTGAAGAACCTGATAACTCTGACCAGAGTGATGAGGATGAGGACCCTTCGAAAACACCTTCTCCACAAGAAGTGAAACAGGAACCTAAGACAGCAATTACAGTCTATGCTCTTGCAGGCATTACTACTCCACAAACCATGAAGGTTGCAGGATTTTTCAAGGGCCAACGTCTTTCCATCCTTATGGATTCGGGAAGCACGTACAACTTCATTGACACTAGAGTTGCTCAGTGGGAAAATTGCTACATCCACACTTGTAATTCCTTTGAGGTCATGGTAGCCAATGGGGGAACCTTACCTTGTAAAGGAAAATGTCACAATGTTAAAATCAAGATAGGGGACTATGAACTCAAGTAGGACATGTTTGCCCTCCAGTTGAGTGGATGTGATATTGTTTTGGGATTTCAATGGTTGAGTACATTGGGCACTATCAATTGGAACTTTGTTGAACTCTGGATGCAGTTCTCCCAAAACGAACAAACACACATCATCAAGGGCTCCCCAGTAGGAACACCTCAAATTATTAGTTCAAATGGCATGGAGAAATTGCTAAAGAAATCATCACGTGGGGTCATTGCACAACTATTCTCCATCCAACCATCCACCTCTCAAATGGGTGAAACCCCATCAGACCTGCAATAGATTCTCCAAAAACATAAGGCCATCTTTGCGAAACCAACTACACTACCGTCGCATCGCTCTCACGACCATGTCATTCCATTATTGTCAGATAGTGCACCTCCAAATATTAGACCATACAGATACCCTCATGCCATGAATTCAGAGATTGAGACAATGATACAGGAATTACTCAAGGCAGGTATTATTCGACCTAGTACTAGTCCTTACTCTACACCAGTCTTACTAGTCCTCAAGAAGGATGGCTCCTGGCGACTGTGTATTGACTACCGGGAACTCAATAAGATAATTATCAAGGATAAATTTCCTATCCCTATGGTTGATGAATTACTAGATGAATTACATGGGACCATGTACTTCACCAAGCTAGACCTTCACTCTGGGTACCATCAGATCCGACTTAGGGATGAAGATATTCCTAAAATTGCTTTTCGTACTCATGAAGGTCATTATGAATTCTTGGTAATGCCATTTGGTCTCACAAATGCTCCTTCCACATTTCAAATCCTGATGAACAACATCTTTCACCCTTTTTTGTGGAAGTTCATCCTTGTGTTCTTCAATGACATCTTTATTTACAGTCACACATGGGAAGAGCATCTCAAGCATGTAGATAAAACCCTACAACTATTGGCTGACCATCAACTGTTTGCAAAAAGGTCCAATTTTTCCTTTGGTTTGACTGAAGTAGAGTATCTGGGACACATTGTCTCAAAAGATGGTGTCAAGTTTGACCCTAAGAAGATCCAAGCAGTCCAATAATAGCCGAAACCTCGCACTCTCAAGGGACTTTGAGGATTTTTAGGGCTTACAGGCTATTACCGTAAATTTGTCTATAATTATGGAAAGATAGTCGCCCCCATCACCTCCATGTTGAAGAAGGATTCTTTTACTTAGACAGGGTCGATTGAGCAAGCATTCCTGGAACTCAAGCATGCCATGACCACCACTCTAGTTTTAGCCATGCCAGACTTCTCTAAAAAATTTGTCATTGAAAGTGATGCTTATGGTCGTGGTATTGGGGTAGTATTGATGCAAGAAGGACACCCTTTGGATTTCACCAGCAAAGTTCTATCTGATCACAATTTAGGGAAATCCACATATGCCAAGGAAATGTTGGCAATATTGCATGCAGTCCTACATTGGCGACCTTACCTCATTGGGCACCATTTCTCCATAAAAACTAACCACCAGAGTCTGAAATACTTTCTAGAACAATGGTTTGCCACCCCCAAGCAAAAAAAGTGGGTATCCAAACTCATGGGCTATGATTATGACATCACGTACAAAAAAGGAAAGGATAATCTTATGGCGGATGCTCTCTCTCGCCAATTTGAGACCCTTAGTATGTTGTGTGCCATTTCTGCACCATTGCACCAATGGATTGAGCCCTTATGTCAAGAAATACTTTAGGATGCAAATTTGAAAGACTTGGTTGCTTCACTTATGGATGATCCAGATTCTACACCAGGATATAGTTGGGATGTCCAAGATCTGCGTTACCATCAATACCTAGTTCTTCCTCCTAAGTCCCCACTTTGAGAGCTCCTCATGAAGGAATCACATGCTACTCCATCTGCTAGCCATTCAGGGTTCCTAAAAACTTATGAGTGACTCAAGCGCACCTTCTTTTGGAAAGGTATGAAATAGGACATTTGCTCTTTTGTAGCTGACTGCAACACATGTCAAAGGATGAAAGGGGAAACAGTGCGCTCTCCGAGCACTCTTCAACCATTGTCGATCCCAGAGCAGGTGTGGACTGACATCTCCATGGACTTCATAGAAGGGCTACCTAAATCTAGAGGCAAGTCAGTTATTTTCATGGTAGTGGACTGCATTTCAAAGTATGCTCACTTTTGTGCCCTAACCCATCCTTACACAGCATCCACTATTGCCCAAATTTTTCTTGACTCCATCTTTTGCCTTCATGGCATGCCAGCCTCCATTGTATTTGATCGTGATCCCACCTTTACTAGCAATTTTTGGCAAGAATTGTTTAAGTTGTAGGGGACTCAGCTCAAAATGAGTTCAGCCTACCATCCACAAACAGATGGTCAAATAGAGGTTTTTAATAAATGCTTGGAAACCTACCTTCGATGCTTTGCCTCTGATCATCCTACTCATTGGACAAAATGGATTTCCTTGGCCGAATGGTGGTACAACACTTCCTATCATACCGCCACCAAAATCACACAGTTTGAGGCATTTTACGGGCACCCTCCACTCATGCCTTCATCCTACATTCTGGGCAGCTCCAAGGTCTAGGCCATTGACAATGCTCTGAGTCAACACACCAATGTCCTCCACCAACTCAAGCAAAATTTGAACATGGCCCAGAATCGGATGTGCCAACAAGTTGATCAACATCATTCTGGGCATAGTTTTGATGTGGGTGATATGGTCTTCTTTCGCTTGTAGCCATCCAAACAATCTTCTCTACAACTTCGTAGGTGTCAGAAGCTTGCTCCAAAATTCTATGGTCCTTATCAGGTTCTACAACGGATTGGCCCTACAGCTTACAAATTGGCTCTTCCCCCCACTTCCAAGCTCCACCCTATTTTTCATGTTTCCCTTCTCAAGAAATTTGTGGGCACAAAGGTACAGGTTCAATCAACACTCCCCGAATTGGATGAAGAAGGCTCCATGTTACTTGCACCTGAGAAGTTGTTGGATCATCGAACTCGCACTCTGTGCAACCATACCATTACAGAGGTCCTTGTTCAATGGCATGGGCTTCAACTTGAGGATGCTACATGGGAGTCTCTCCATCAACTCTAGCAATAGTTTCCTCATTTTCAGCTTTGAGGACAAAGCTTCTTCAAGGAGAAGGGCATGTTAGGATCTCATCCTAACCCTTAATGTAATAACTTCCTTGATGTAATAATTCCTAGTGAACGTGGGTAGTACCCATGATTAATATTTTGTAATGTTCTAAGTTTTATCTTAGGTAGTGCCTATGACAAATGGCACCCTTTTCTATGTAACACATGGTAGATAGGTTAGGTAAGGTGTCCTTGTGCATGTAATTCGAGTGGCATTGTGCATGTAATTCGTGTGGAATTATGCATGTAATTCGAGTGGCATTGTGCATGTAATTCAAAGTGGCACTATGCATGTAATTCGGGTGGCATTATGCATGTAATCCAAGTGGCATTTTGCATGTAAGCCAACCTTGGAAGGAAACTCTTTAAATACCCGAAAAGGCACCAATGTAATCATCTTTTTGCAAATTAATGAAGTGTTGAAGGAGGTTGCCCCCTCGAAGAGGCCTGCGATTCTATCTATTGTGATATTGTTCCTTTAAGTAATTTATGTTATCATATGCATTTAATTCCGAATACTGTTATAATATTTCTATGAGTTTATTGCCAAGAAAATGTGTGAGAGTGTGTCTATTTGAGTTGAGAGTGTGTTGTTTAGTATATTTTATAGTAGGATCTTAACAGGGTCATGACACTTACACACTCTATTACAAGACACTTGTGCACATTCTCACTCTTCATGCTTGCACACATAATTACAAAACACTTGTGCATATCCTACACATGAACACTAACATAAAAAAAAAATATAAATCATACTCCTAAACTATAGATACACACCCTAATCTATTACATATTTACAATTGTACCATAAAGGTACTATAGGGGTACGTTAGCATATAGTAAATAATGTACTATTATCTAATACACTATAGGTGTATCATTGTCATCCTCCTCATGGAAGCTCTCTAGGTTATGAGGACCTCCAAAACCCCTCTATCTCACTTCCTATCTATACCAAATATCCTTGTGCTTAGGCACATCCTAGATCAACCCAAACTACCTAAAAACCTAGTTCACCCAATGAGCTCCCTTTCACCCCAATGGACCTAGTAGCCACTTGACTTATTTGACTCTCACTAGCTAAACTAAATTCTTGATCCATACTTGATGTTAATGACATGGTCTCCAAATAATTTGACTAGGATACAAATCATCCATAGCCCTCCCAACTTACCCCAAACTACCTCTAAAAGGTTATTTTCCTCTCTCGAATTCATGCACCCATCTAAAAATTACTAGAGCATCTAAGTCATCAAATTAAAATATTGACAAGCATGTATATATCCAAATGGTTATGTGGTCTCATGCCTACACTTGGAGCAAGTGCAACATGCTAAGCTCTGACCACTCCTATAAATGACCCTATGTTTGTTCTAATATAGCTTTATCAAGATAATAAGTCCTATAAATATGAAGGTATCTAGTGTGATCTAATATTTGCAATCTATATCCCCAACATTGTAGTATCCTATGCTACACATCACAAAAGAACATATCTATTAGCCCATCTAGCCTAACAAAACTTTCAAACTAGCCTACCACATTACCATTGTAAAATCGCTCTTATCTTGGTGAAATTACTCCATGACAAAATCACCAGTGATGTACGAAATAACTCCTTAATGAAATTACCACTAGATGATAAAATAACTATAGCATGAAATAACCACAACTAAAAAGTTAGTAGCAACTTTACAACTTGCAAAGTCATTCCTATGATACAAAATTGTGGCATCATAATCATTACTACCACACAAAATCACTACTAAAATTTTAAAATTTAAATTTTCAAAAAAATATTGAAATTTAAGGTTTTATTTTTTAGGTATACTTGTACTCTTTCCCCCACTTATCCCACTCCTCCTTGAACAATATCTACAAAATGCATCAAATGTCCTTGTTGCACCATCAATTTTTTCTTCTCTCTAGAGCCCTTTCACTATCAATCAAAATAAAAATGAGTAGTTTTTACCCCCTCAACCCTTTTATCCCCATATTAAAATCACTTCAATAAAATTATTCCTTACCTTCTTATTTACTCTCCTCAACCTAATTGAGTTTCCTCAAGAATTCCAGTCTTCCCTTAAAAGCTTGAAGGGGCACTAGGGTTGGGGGTATAAGTGCAATAATTGCTATCCAAAAGTGTAATTTTTTAAGTTTGTCATAAGCAAACAATTTTCACACCATACCTCCTACATCATCATACTATCCATTAGGTAGTTTTATTCCCTCAAAATCAAGACATCTATGATTATTTTCAATGTATTTTTTATGCAATAAATGCATAAAAAAGAGGGCAAATGTAGACATCCAATTTTGGTACACCAAACTTACAACAATCCACCAAGCAACCATATTGACCTAACTAGAAACCTTGAATCACAATATGAGCATATCTCTCTTGTTAGTAAAATTTCTAGTATGGATGTGAAATCACTTGTTACAAAAATATTGGTATTAGTAGCAAATATACAAAATTAAAGTTTTCTACTCAAATTCAATCTTTCCTGGGTATTTTGACCTATAATGATTGAAATCATGAAATTATGGTTGGAAGAATTGTTAGAGAAATTTTTCATAGCTATTTTGTTCTCAAAATCTTGGAATCTCCACCCAATTGATCCTTCTACTATTTAGGATCCAATATTACCTTGAAATTGCACCATATCCTAACTAATCTTAATATCCAAGACTTACTATTTTTGTGATCTATACAATTTTTCCTCTAGAATTAATTTGAAAATATTACTTTATCCCTTAATAGCATATTCAATGCACTTATCCATCCACCAAGGCTATGAAAAAACTATAAATTGAACCCTTGGGATGGACTCTCCATGAACAATTTTCAAGCACTAACATTTTATCAAATTTTCTTTAGAATTTCTCTCTCATTTCATTGCTCACATTTTCTTTATACTTAAACTCTTAGAAGTTTTGTCTAGTAAGAAAAGTGGGAAAGGAAGGGAGGATAACTCCTTTGGTTATATCTCTCAATGTTTGCTTTGTTTATATAATGTATTATCTTGAATCTTGTTATCTCTATTTTCAAATAGCATTTTTTAATTTTTATAATCTTTATATTGTATTCTTCTTTTCATATAACCTTAAACCTTGCATTTTTGAGTGTTTGGTATTGATTTTATAGTGTCCTTGACTATTTACAAACACTTACATCTCTTTGGAGGTGTCTCACAACTACACCAAGCCTTTTTCCTTCAAATTTGAGCTCTTACCTATCTCTATTTTGTGCAGGGGCAAAAACATTGCTTCCTTAGTTTTAGACAACAATTTTATTGAACAATTTTTTATGCCACCTCCTATATGCTAGGTGTCTTCCATCATCAGATCCTCATCCCATCAGTTTCCTTCTAGGCTTATCTAGGCATACGTATAGAATATTAGCATTGTAATCCCTTTTTAACTTGTTAAAGTTAAATCATTGCAACCTCATTTACATGTAGTAGTTTCATAATATCCATGTTGACTCAATATTCTACATTTTATCTCTTTATTTTATTCTACTCACTCTCTGAATACAGTTTTATGAATACTTTGTACCAAAATTTAAAATTAATATTGCATATTTCATACTATCCTCTTACTTAATTTATAGGAACTAAATTATTGTTCCTACAATTACAAGCAATGATTTTATCATTTATGCAGTTACATTACTTTTACTTGCAATATTTTATTTTATCAAAGAAAATTGGGGTCTAGCTTTTCAAGCCAAAAATTTCACTGCTTCCCTTGATCTTTGCAGACTCCCAAGAACTAATATTCATTTCTAGTGTTTCTATTTTTTTTGCAGGATTTAAAAAATTTGTGGTGGTCAGATTCTAGGTAGCAATTTTGATAAAGAGTGATTTTTTTTCTAGGGATCAATTTTATATTAGATACAAATCCAAGTGTCTCTAATCCAATTTATGCAATTTTTATTTATATAATATTTCTTTTTGTTTCCTGCTATAGACTTAGACTTTATATTTTTTAAATTTCACATAAGTAAAAGGGAAATAAAGGAACCTAGTTTAGTTTAAAGATTTATTTTTATTTCTTGTTTTAGGCAATAAATTAAAAAACATATAGTTTGCATATTAGGCTAGTTTTTAATGCATTTCCCATTGTACCCTTGCTTGTATTTATTTAAAAGAAAAAAATATATAGTGTAGACTTTGTATTCTTGCATTCGTATTATTGTATTATATTTATGCATTTTATCCTAGATTAGGATTTTTAGGTGTCAAACATTTATTAATAGGTGAATCTTTTGGTTTCCTTAGGAAATCCCCTAGGTATTTGTTTAAGTAAATTCACTAAACATAGTCTAAGACCCATAATACACAATATCTCTCCAATGTTTAAGGTGATAGAGGACCCTAGACTTTCTCTATATTTGTTGGGGGTAAGTCATAGACCCTACCTCACAGACAGAAAGTAGTGTTTAAAGGATAAGAAGGTGGATACTTTTTGTGTGATTGATTTTCATACTGAAAAGATATATGATACTCATGTTAATAGCGCCTTGGATCTTAAGAAGCTATTGAAGAAGTTCAATGACATGGGTGACTATATTGACTCTATACAGATTAATAGATTGGAGGTAAATATTTCCACTTTGAACATGGAGAGTGTTGAGACTTGTGATGAGTACATTAATAAATTAAAAATATTGAAGACAAAATTTGTATTGCCACAATATAAAAAAGTGAGAAAGTGCCCATTGATATTCTTATACTATATTCAACAATATTTCTAAACCTTATATGATTGTTGTTACTATATTTTAGATGCTTCAAGTGTACTTTCTTATGACTACTCATACTTTTCTTGATTTCATATTTAAGTGCCTTATTCACCACCAAGTTTTATGATAAAGGTATAACAATTTTTATCTCTATTCAATCTCATGCAAGAAGTGATTAAAATAGAAATTGATAAGAAGCCAAACCAAGTAAAGAAAAATAAGAAGCCCTTCAAAAATTGTGTTTGTATTTGTTGTAAGAAGAAGGAAACAATGTAGAGTTTTTAAATTAGAAATAAATAATCTTGAAGAGGTAACCAAAAAGGTGGTGTTGATGTTGCTCTTTCATATATTGAATGTGAGGATGATCATTATGGTGAAACCTCACAAGTACATGTATTTTTTTATTCATCGTATTAGAAATCCACCTCTTCTAAAGAACGGATTCCATATTCTATAGCAACTTACCACATAACTAGGCATGGACATATCTTATATGACTAAAATGCATAAAATTATGAAGAGTGTGCAGTTATTGGGGAATATTCCTCCTTACAGGTACTTGGATGTGGTGAGGTAAGAGTTGGTTCTTCTTCATTTGATGAATTTCTTATGTTCCTAGTGTGGGAAAAAGCCTTTTACCTTTCTATAACATGAATCACATGATTAAAAATAAAAAATTTGATCCAAATAAATGAGTTACCAAAGGTATTTATAAAAATTTTAAGATAGTTACCTTGGGATATTACAAAGAATCAAATCAAATATATAAGTTTAGTGATTTTATGCTTCTTCTTCTTCCTCATATAGGAAGTGAGACTTTGTAGCTATGGTGGAAGGAGAAAATGATAAGACTAAGTAGTGGTATTATAGACTTGGGTATCTTGGCTTTGGATCCTTGAAGTACATGATTCGACATTAGTTACTTATTGGTCTTCCTCCTACCTCTCCTTCTAGTGATTTTTAAGAGGGTGTATTTTGGAAAAGTATCATAAAGATATATTTCCGAAAGGGATTACTAGTCATACCACATGCCCATTGGAGCTCATTCACAATGACATCAATGGAACCATGGGATCCTAGTTAATTTTAGGAATAATTACTTTATCAATTTTATTAATGACTTCTTTAGGTATGTTTGGTTGGACACCATTCTACCAAAGATTAAGCTTTTATAAATTTCAAGTATTTCAAGGCACTTATGGAGAACCAATTTAAGATGAAGATAAATTTATTGAGGATAGATAGAGGAGCCTATGAGTATGTGAGATATTCCTTTCCTAATTTCTATCTCTTTAATGTACCCATTTTTCATAGAACTATTCATTATACCTAAAAATGAAATGGGTAGTTAAGCAAAAGAACAAGATTATTATGGATATGGTTAGATGTATATTGTTTCCAATAGACCCTAGGTTTAAAGGAAAATTAGTTACATATGCAACAAATATTATCAATTAGATTTTGACTCAATTACTAAGAGATTGAGAGGTGACAAGCCCAATGTGTCTCACTTTTGTATCTTTGTATCCAATACTAAGGTCCATATTCCTAAATATATATGAAAAATGATAGAGGTAAAGAGTCATATTTGTATTTTATGGAGCATTTAATTACCTCTAAGGCTTTTCACCTATATTGTCCTGAAAATCAATACATTCTTGTTTAGAGAGATGTAATCTTTTATAAGGTTCTTCTAGCTACTTTTGACCCACTTTATACTCTTTTGTCCAAGGGATCTCCTCCCATAACTTCTTTAGTGGTTCTTTCTTCTCCTTTAGACATTCTCATTGGCACCATTCTTATTATTATGGTTTCATCTAATTTTACTCCTTCCTCTATGGTTTCTTCTCCAGAACCTACATTATTGGATCCTAGAGTAGATAAACTTGATTCTTTTTTGCCTTGTGTGATGGTGATAGATGTTGAGATAGATGGTGAGTTTGAATTGCATTATTTTTTATAGGTTTTTGATGATGCTTATACATATGATTTATCATAGTGTTCCATTGTTTATCCAATACCAAAATGGATTTGGAATCTTCTTTAGGATGCTTAGATTCGTTCTTTCTTAGGAGTTTCATTGAAAGGATACTTATTGGGTCTAATTATAGAGGTTTGATGATTCTAGAGATACCATCACCTATTTTTATGTTAGAAAACATGCCCACATATCATAGGCCTATATTTCTTAGGATCGTATAATATCATCCAATAATAACACCAATATTACATAAAAATAACTTTATTGATTATATTGCATAAACTCTTGATTTATTACATAGCATAAATCTTTTATTCAATATAAAACCTTACATGAAACTCTTCAATGAACCTACCTTTTGCTCTTTTCAAACACATGGGAGATGCAACCTTTCATATACCTCATATTAGATAATGATAAAATCTCTCATGATTACATAACTTCCTACTTCTAATATTAAAACATAACACTCATAACTCTTACATATAAGACACCTCACACTCACAACTCCCACTTACACACATGATACCTTACGCAACTCTTCATTTACACACATGACACTTTTAACTCATAACTCACACTTGATTACATGACATATAAACAATATTCACAACTTTAAATATACTAAATAATAAAATCACATCCTAATATAAATATTCACAATGGTACTCAAGGTACCAAATAATATAACACTAACAACAACCAATGATATTACATTATTTGGCGTGAAGGATTCTTACCTTCAATATCTGGGTCTTGTCTCTATTGTGTTAATTTCGGTACTCCTTCATGTTTGGGTATTGAATATGCTCTTAAGGGTTGGTACATTTCATTTTTATGAGTAATTCATTCACAATAATATATTCCATGAATATCTGAATCCAAGGACCTAGTGTTGAAGTAATCACATGTAGAATGTACCAACATATCTTTTGGGATTTTAAAATCAACATTATTTGTATATTATTTGTTTAAACCCAATTTTGTTTCTTGAAAAATATCATTTGCTATCATATACCATAATTCATTTGTATCACAACTGATTTCTTTTGTCTTTGATTTGTTCTTCAAGGTTTTAATCAATTCTTCTTTCCTTTGGTTTTCATATTTATGAATTTCAAGAGTAAGTAATTCCATATACATTATCATACCTATATCAATAGGTAGTATAATAGCATATTTAGAATTTTCATGTACTTCAATGAGTTCTAAACTTAGATAATTTCCATATATTTCAAATTTTTCATCTTTGGCTTCTCTATAGACTAAATGTAAACATTTCTTGAATTTCATTGATATATCTCTTTGTTCATCAATATTTTCCATTAAATTTTGTGTGTGAAGTTTTAGAACTTTCAAAATTTTCTTACTTTCTTCTATCAATGCATTCTGGTTATTTTCTTCCATAATAATTTATTCCTTAATTCTCTCTAAAGGTAATTCTTCTCTAGATTTCCTTTATTGCAATCAAATTTTTTCAAATCAATCTTTAATTTTTGTTTTTTTAGAATATAATATTCTTCTTCTTCACCTTAAAATTATCATTCAATATTAATTCCTTTCAAATTCATTTTATTTTTCACTTCTTATAACTCCCTCATTCTCAATTTAAATTTATTCCTCCAAAATTTTAATTGAATTCCACTTACAAACATTTAATTTCATTTCCTTATAACTCCTATTTACTTCATTCTTTAAATTCCTTCTAAATACCTTATATCTTCCGAATTCTTTATTCCTCTAAGTAAAATACTTTATAAATCTCAGAAACATGCCCAAAAAATTCACTTTAATCAAATGCATTATTTTTAAAAGCTAAAAAATTACCTTAATATAGTGTCATATTCATTGTAAAATACATCAATTTGTGCAATAAAATATTGCCAAGTTACTACATTTGTCATTCAAATAAGGTGTTGGTCTAGGTGTTACAACAATTTACATCTAATATAATTTGATTGCATCCCAAACATTATTTTTTAATTGTAATTCATTCATTCTCAGGCTCAATCTAATGCTTCATATATTTGGCACTCTCCTACACTTAGGTCTTCTCTCAATATCCTCCAGATATTAGGCTTCAATGTACCTAAAAAATACTTTGTTTTTTTGCTCACATGCATAAATACTTCTTAGATGCTTCAATATTTTTCTCTTCCTCCAATGTGTAGCTCCCCTTTCAATTTGTACCACCAGTCCATAGCCTTCAATTCTTCCTCCAAATCAATTCATCTAGTATGTTTCTCTTTCTAAAACCAACTTCTCCAATATGCTACTTTGTAAGTCTTTTCCATTCCAAATATTATTCCCTCCAAATGTCATATTGTAGAGTTTGATTGCACTAGTTTTAGGTACTAGACTCAAAATGCATTTATCTCATTATTCATTGCTTAAATATTTACCAAATATCCTTTGCACAAATAATATTTCATTGAATATTCACTTTCAATTTACACTTTTGCTATCTCAATGGTTGTAGTTCAAAAAAAATATCTTATCTCATAATATCCACTTTCTTTTATTCAATGATCTATTCTCTACAAGAAACATCTATCAATCCAACAAGCAATAATATTTCACTTCAATAATATATCCTCCAATGCTCCAATATCCATCCTCCAATAATATCTTCTCTTCCTTTTATAAATATTTCACATTTCCACCTTCAGATATTTTACATGCCTTTCCCTATTGCAACATGGATCTCACCAATGTGGCTCTGACACCACTGTTAACAAATGAGCCCAAATATCACAAGTCTATATTTCCTAGGATTGTATAATCTCACAAATATAATCTATTGCATAAAAAACTTTATTTATCACATAGCATAAAATATTGATTTATTGCATATCATAGTTTTTTCTTCGATATATAACCTTACATGAAACTATTAAATGTGCATAAAGTTTGCTCTTTTCAAACTCATAGGAGATGCAACCTTTTATATGCCTCATATTACATAATGATAAAGTATCTCATGATTACATAAATTCCTACTTCTAATCTTGACACATCACACTCATAAATCTTACATATAAGACACCGCACACTCACAAATCTAAATTACACACATGACAACTCACACAACTCTTTATTTACACACATGATACCTTTCACTCACAACTTAAACTTGATTACTTGACACTTAAACATACTTCACAATATGACTCATACTAATAATAAATTCACATCCTAATCTAAATATTTACAATGGTACTCAAGGTATCAAATAATGTAATACCACCAACATCCTAGTCCAATGGTTATTTATAGTGGAAGGATGCTATGCTTGCCAAGCACGAGTTATTGGTAAAGAATTAGACATGGGATCTTGTTAATACTTGACAAGGAAAGAAAGTTAGTATTTGTAAATAGGTCTATAATACTAAGTAAACTTTTGATGGTCAAGTGGACAAACGCAAGGCATACTTTGTTTCTAAGGGATTCTCTCAGAATGAGGGAAATGATTAATTAGAGACCATTGCACTAATTAATAGGATGGACTATGTTTAAATGATTATTTATATTGATTCCTCATATATATGGAAGGTATATCATATGGATTTGAAGAATTTCTTTTTACATGGTGAACTATAGAATATCTGTATGCAATAGTGTTGGAAATTTTGAGTTAGTTGTGTTGTCATTGATGTCAAAAGTCAGTGTCAGGAATCAGTATAGGACTTGGCAGAATAAGGGATAAAATATTTATATTTTAATCCCAACAAATTTGATCTAAGAGCTCCAGTTGCTTGGTTAAAATTATGGTTAAAAACCCTAAAGAAAATGCCTAAAGGAAATAATATTATAATATGAAGAACACAAGGTTATACTGAGAGGGGGGTGAACTGTATAAGACCACTTTTTACTTTTATTTTCAATTCAATATTATGCAGTGTATAGATAGCATTATCAATAGCAGTAATCAAAGCAATGCACAAAACACCATCCACAAAAGTGACACAACAATTTACGTGGTTCACCCAATGCGGGCTACTCCATGGAGAAAATATTTTGCTAAAACTTTCTCAATTAATCTCTTGGTAATCCTTCCCAATTACAATGTTTATGGACCTCTATCCAAAGGAGATGTTGATCCCCTAAATATCAAGTTTGTGGATCTCTTCCACAGGATAACTCTTTCCCCTTCTGCTCTGGATAGTGATCTTCTAGAAGACTTTGTCTCTCTACTGCACTAATTGGTGGATCTCTCTCCACTTGAAGACTCCTCACTTAGATTTGTCTTCAATTATCCTAGCTATTGGATCTCTATCCACTGAGACTCTGTCCTCTGTACTCTGTCACCTCCAAAGTTCTATCAATAGGTTCACTCAGAACCTCCTCAAATATGATCAATAGGCTCACTCAGAACTTGCTCAAATTTGCTCAATAGGCTCACTTAGAACCTGCTAAAATATTCTCAATAGGCTCACTCAAAACCTACTCAAATATGCTTATTAGGCTCACTCAAAACCTACTCAAATATTCTTAATAGGTTCACTCAAAACCTGCTCAAACTTGGTCAATATACTCACTCAGAACCTACTCAAGTCTGCTCAATAGGCTCACTCGAACTTGCTCAAATCTGCTCAACTATCCCACACATAACTTGTCCCAATCTGCTCAATAATTCCTCTTTAGGACTTGCTCAAATATGCATAGCAAGCTTTCATAAAAGCTTACAAAAAATAGTACAAAAGCCTTCTCAAATACTTGCCTCAAATTAGCTCAACAAAATCTCAACTTAATCTCATAGAAGCATAAAGAGAATTGTTAGATACTCAATATGTTCTATACTCAAATCCCAATCTCAATTCAAAGCAATCTAAACTCAACTCAATCTTATAGAAGCATAAAGAGAATTGTTAGAGACTCAATATGTTCTATACTCAAATCCCAATCTCAACTCAAAGCAATCTCAACTCAGCTCAATATTAACTCAATAACATAGAAGCATAAAGAGAATTGTTAGAGACTCAATATTTTATATTCTCAAGGCTCAATCTCAACTCAATCAGAATATAGAATAGTTATTTCATGGAACTTGAACAACCACTTCATGCAACCACTTGACTAGGCTCAATCAACTCTGCTCAACCAATCACTTCAAGAAACAACTCTTTCTCACAAACCCTAGTCCAAGCATGAATCAACTAACTCAAAATGTTTCCAACAATGCTCAACAAAAAATCTTACATAACAATGATACTCATATTCTTTTCTAACTCAAGTTCAAGTTCTTTGCATCACCCATTGGCTTCAACAACAATTCTAATAAGACAAGATTTTAATCACAACTCTCAATTCAGAAAACCTTGAAGCATAAACTCAAAGTACTTCACTCAACCAATGGTCTAAACAACAGTGTTTATCAAACAAGGTTTAATCACAACTCACAATCCAGAAAACCTTGAAGCATTAACTCAACCACTTTTGTAAAGGAAACCACAATCAATCATTTTCACTCCAATGATATTTCAAAAATCATCCATCCAAATAAAATCAATGGAGAGTATTACTCATACCTTTTTATGCCTTATGAGTTGTCCACTAAATCTGTCACACTCAACACACTTTATTTTTCAACTCTTAACAAGGGTTGGAGATCTAATAACACAACAATAATATCCAAATAACACCTTATTACTCCCACTTTATTTTAACATCCACCAAAGTTCTTTTTAAAAGAAAACCCTTACTCAAAATAACTTTCACTAAAAAGAACTTTATCAAAAACCCTTATTACTCTTAACAATTTCAAAAATCACAATTAAAAATAATTTACAACTCAAACGACCACCATGACCTTATTCCCTAATGTTACTCAACAAATCAACTAACGAAGCACCTTTACCCCTTATCACTCCACCTTAGGCAATCCAAACAAAATATTAATAAAAACCTTAATACCTACCTCGAGGGGAATCGAACCCTCGTCTTGCCCCAATGTGAACTCCCTATCCATGGCCAAGTTGTTGCACGAGCTATAGGATCATTGGTGAAAAATAAGCAGCACCAGCTTCTTATCCTTCACCCTCTTCCACCAAGCAAAAAGTATGTGCCTTGGGTGCCTCAACAAAACAAATCCAAAAATGATGCTCACGGGAATCGAACGCACAACCTCCTTGTCACCAACACCTTTGCACAAGCCATATTGCCACTAGGCCACGCTACCCAATACATTTTATAAAGTGGTCGTTGTCTCCCTTTAATGTTAGCTGCGTCACTTAAACAAAAAATACAAGCTCTTTTTCGTCACAAATACCAAGCACAAATATCAACGAGCAAGGATGAATGAATTAAAAAAAAATCAATGGTATATTTATATGCCTTCCCTTTGCTTTGGAAACGTCGGTCTTTTTGAAACTTCCTTCATGACGTCGACGGATAAACTTTTAATTTTAATTTTAAATTTTAAATTTTAATTTTAAATTTTAAATTTTAAATTTTAATTTTAAATAAATTAAAATTTAATATCTCCATCACCGGGGCACCTTTTTCGATGTTACAAAAAGCCAACTTGGGTTTTAAGAAAAACCCATTTCAAATCTGCCATCCATATTTTTAAATAAAAACCTTTTGCAAAGCTTCCCTTGAAGCTCCTTTTGGAACCAAATGTCATGCATCCCTTCTTGAACCTTTGATCAAAAACCTTTGCTTCTCATGAAGCTCTTTGTGAAACACAAACATAGTGCTTACTTACATAGATCCTTTTGACATCAATAACAACTCTTAGCTTAGGGACTTAAAATGTCCAACATAATATTTATTATTATAATATTAAAGGCAGTCAGAAAATGCCCAAGGGTGAAAGAGGAAAATACCTAGGCCCAATGGAAATAATATTAAAAGTTTAATTATTCCTAAGGTAGTTTATAAATAATTTATTTTGTTTACATTATAAAATTATTTATAAATAATATTTTTAAATAACCCAAAGTTGGGTTAGGCGCCAAAAACCATTTATCTCCGTCGACATGCATTGGAAGGCACTTAATTAATTATTTTTTTCGACATAGAGGAGAGGGAGGCATATAGCCTTTCCCCAAAGGAAAGTAAGTCTCCAAAAATTCAAGCGCATGTGAATTAAGAGGGAATGCGACATAATTTCGTGAGCAAGAAAAGCTAAGGAGAAAGATTTAATTTTTGTTTAACCTCCAAATTCTGAGGAATTCAAAACAATGAAAGCAAAAGGGAGCACCAACCAATGGTGGTTGGGCTAGCAGTGATTTTGGATTGTGCAAAGGTTTCAGAATACGAGGTGCTACGTTCGATTTTCATTAGTGATGTGGAAAGAGCCTTTTTGGCTCTTGGAAGGCAAGGGAGATTCAAAGCGCTTTTAGCACCTTTGACTCCCACATGAGCACTTAGATCATGTGGCTAGGGAGCCACAGCTAAGGCACTGCAGGTGCTTCGATCAAGGATTGATCCTACAAGGAGCGCACAATGAGGTATTTAATTTTTATTAAATTGTGTATTACCCTAAGGTTGTTGATAGCGCTCAAAGTGCTTAGATTATTTGTGCACTTGGAGTGTAGAGTGAAAATGGAAAAATAGCATGTGAGGTTATTTGTTTTGTTAAATAGTTTAGGGAGTTAAAAGGGTAAGGTAATTAATTATTACCTTAGAGAAGTTGAAATATTTTGATTAAGGGTTAAAATATATTGCACTATTTTATAAAGTTAATTATTTGAAAATGCAATATTGATTAGGGAGACATAAGTAGTGTTTGGGCATTAAAATTATGAAAAAGGGGTTATTGTGAAAATGAATGGTTGAAGTCTTTATTTGACAAAGTTTAGAGATAATAAGGTGTACTTGAGTTTTGTTAATCTTGTAATCTTTGAGTGAGGATTTTTCCTATCTAACCCTTGATACTGGCAAAGAGGTTGATTGTGATTGATATAGGTTTTGAGGTCATTTCTACATCAAGAAAAAGGTATGGGTATATCTTCCTTGTGAGTGAAATATTGTTTGATGTTGTGAATGCTAAGTTGGAGTGAAAAGAATTGTTTGATAAGCATTGTTGAGTTTGGTTTTGAGATATCAAATGTTATTTAATGTGGGTTTTCTAGAATGAAATCTGACAATAGAAACCTTATTTGATAACCATTATTGGAAATATTGAGTAAGCTTTCATATGCTTGATTAGGATTTGTGAAATATCATGAGTATCATTGTTATTAGAGGTTTGTTTGATAAGCATTGTTGACTAAGCTTTCATTTGAGTGAATGGTTCAGTGGAGTTGATTGGGCTTAGTTGATTGGAAGTGTTGAAGTGATAGTTCAAGTTCTTTAAAACAAATTATTCTATATTCTAAATTGATTTGAGAAAGAGATTGAAAGAGGTTTTTTGTGATATATTGAGTTGAGTTGAGAAATCTTTTGTGAAAGATTAAGGACATATTTGTGCGAGCTTTTGTGGAAGCTTACAAAACAGAGTTGAGGTAAGTCTTGGTGAAGACTTGTTGAGTAGATTGAGAAAGTTCTAGAGAGGACTTGTGGATAGATTTGAGGAAAGTCTTTGAGAAGACTTGTGAGCAGAGTTGATTGATTGATTTGTTCAAACCTTGAGTTAAGGTTTGGGGCAGATCTAGTAGAGTTTATTAGTGATTGGATCAAGATTTGTGTTAAGGCTTGAGGAAATATTTGAGGATAAAGTTTGGTGCAGATTTGAGGACAGGTTTGTGCCATACCAGAGACAGATATTGAGTAGATTTGTGCTAGACCGAAGGACTATGTTTAGTGCATATCATAGATAGATATTGAGCAGATTTGTGCAAGGAAGAGGACAATGTTCGGTATAGATCTGAGATAGATATATAGTAGAGTAAGAGTAAGCTTTAGATGTGATAGAGCAGAGGATATTAGTCTACAATGGATAGATATCTATTATCCAGGGCAATGAGTACAAAGATCTTCTGAGTGAGGATGGAGTCTTATGTGGATAGAGATACATAAGCTAGTGCAGCAGAGGTAGTAGTCTTCCAAAGGATCACCAGCTAGAGCAGAGGATAAGGAGTTCTCCTATGGATAGAGATCCATAAACCAACTAAGGGGATTGGTGTCTCTTGTGGATAGAGATACACGAACTTGATTAGGGGATTGGTGTCTCCTTTGTACAGAAGTCCATAGACATTGTAATAGGGAAGGATTCCCAATAAAATTTATTGAGAAATTTTTATAAGGAATGTTTTCTCCATGGAGTAGCCCACATTGGGTGAACCACGTTAAATCATGTCTCTCATTTGTGTGATGCTTTGTGTAATGATTTTTGCTTTATTACTGTTGATGTTATCATATGGATTGAGAAGTAAAAAGTTTTATCTTACACTGTTCACCCCCCTCTCAGTATAAGCACATGTTCTTCAATTGGTATCAGTGCAGGTCTCTCCGTGAAAAGACTAACAACTTGGAGAAGGATCCATCAAAAACACACATGACTTCAAAAAATGAAGAAGATACCATATTTGATATAAAAGAGGAATTCTTCACTACTCTCAAGAATTTGGAAAGGATTATAAAGAAGAACTCAAGCTTGAAGGAACAAATTCAAGAAGATGAGGAAGCAAAAATGGAACTTCTACAAATTTTCATAGAACTCAAGATAAAGGTAGAAGAAGGAAATAAAATTGAACAGGATATGACAGATCTATTAAGAGCAAGGGAAATAGAGTGTGAAATATTGGAAGCAGAAATTGTATCTCTAAGGCATGAAGTTAAAAATACCAAGCTTCAACAAGATATAAATTTAGGGAAATAGAAATAGGAATCCAACTTTCAAGAAATAGAGACATCAAACAAATATAAACTCGCTACTCATACCCCAAAATAAAAGGACATTAGGAAAGAAGAAAGTAAAGAAGAACCATGGACGAGAGTTAATCACAAAAGGAGAAGCACTTAACCACATTTTCAAAGGCATCCAAATAGGTTACATAATTTCTTCCATGGCTATTGTTTTTTTTGTAACAAATATGGTCATAGAGTTGTACACTACATTGGTTATGTGAAAAATGATGTCAATAGAAATTTCAACTCTATTTCACCTCTTATAAATGATGATATCATATGTTACAAATGCAATAGTTTTGGGCACAAGGCTATATGGTGTAAAATGATACTTCTTGAGTCTAGTAAAAAGAATACAACTTCAACAACTAGGAAAGAGAAAAAGGGGAATGAAAAGTCTAGATCAATGTTAGTTCAAACAACTCTTCATGCTCAGGATAAAGAATAATAATGGTTTCTTGATAGTGGTTGCTCTAGACACATGACATGAGACAAAGACAAATTTCTTGTACTCAAATAAACTAATAGAGGATCAATAAGTTATGGTGATAATGGATCAACAAAAATTTGTGAAAAAGGAACTCTGAGTTTAGATAACGGAAAGACAGGAACATAAAATGTACTTTATGTCAAAGGATTAATACACAATTTGCTAAGTGTAAGACAAATTTGTGATAAAGTTCATATGGTTACATTTCGTCCAAATAGATGTGAGATAAGAAAATCTGAAACTGGAAAAGTCATTGCAAATGCAAGTAGAACTCCAAACAACCTCTATATGATTAGTGATATTAAAGGAGAAAAATATTTTCTATCACAATAGGATGAGATTTGGTTGTGGTATAGAAGAATGGGTCATTTGAATTTTGACAACATAGTCAAATTAAGCAATAAACAAGCTGTCAGAGATTTACCCAAGCTGAAAATACCAAAAAATATAATATGTGCACCTTGTCAACATGGAAAGCAAACTAGAACAAGTTTCAAATCAAAGGGATATATGTCTTCTGAGCCATTAAATCTAATACATACTGATCTATGTGGTCCTACCAGAACATAGAGTATTCAAGGTGAAAGTTACTTCATATTATTCATAGATGATTACTCCATAATGACTTGGGTAGCTTTCCTAAAAGATAAGTCAGAATCATTTGAAAAATTCAAGGCATTTAAAGAACGGGTCAAAAATGAAATCGGTAAAATGATTAAGTTTTTGAGATCTGGCAGAGGAGGAGATTTTACCTCAAATGAATTTGTAGATTTCTGTGAACAATATGGAATCAAAAGAGAATACTCAGCTACAAGAACTCCTCAACAAAATGGAGTAGTTGAAAGGAAAAATAGGACTATTGAGAATATGGCTAGAGCTATGTTGAATGAGTCCAAGCTTTCAGATGGATTTTGGAGGGAAGCATTCAACACAGCAGTGTATATAATCACAAGAGATCAAATGAGGGTAAACCATCACAAGACTCCATATGAGATTTAGAAAGGAATACCAGTCACTGTAAAACACTTCAAGGTTTTTGGAAGCAAGTGTTACATAAGACGAGAAGAGCAAAACTTGGGCAAGTTTGACCCAAGATGTGATGAGGGTATTTTTCTTGGTTATTCTACTAATATTAAAGCCTATATATGCTACAAAAAAGGACACACACTATTATAGAAAGTATAAATGTAACAATTGATGAGAAGATATATTCAAGAGAACCATTTCAGCAAATTGTGTATCAGGAATATGGAAGTTGTCAAGAAGAGTTTCGTGAGGAATCAGATGAAGAAGAGGAAGAAACACAAAGACTTCTTCCTAAGACTCCATCCAGGTATGTACAAAAACATCATCTAAAAGAGCTAATCATTGGGAATTCATATGAGAGACAGACAAGGAGAAGGATAATAACACCATAACAACAAGCAAATTTTTCTTTATTATCTAAAATTGAGCCAAAAGACTTCAATGAGGCAAGCGATGATAAGTTCTGGATTAAGGAAATAAATGAGGAATTAGACCAGATAGAGAAAAGTAAGACTTGGGAACTTGTCCCATGACCAAAATACAAAAATGTGATTGGCACTAAATGGGTATTCAAAAATAAGTTAAATGAAGATGGTCAGGTGGTCAGAAATAAAGTATGCTTAGTTTGCAAGGGTTATGCACAGGTTGAGGGAATTGAATTTGATGATACATTTGCTCCAGTTGCACGACTTGAAGCTATACGGATATTCCTAGCCTTCTCAAGTTTTAAAAACTTCAAAGTTAAATATTGTAGGTCATCCTATGAATCTACAATATTTGGACCAGATGATGTCAAACCTAAGATGCTCTTCATGTTGATCCTGGTACTGTTCATGATCATTCTCAGGTCTCATGGAACATTATCTAGGTCTAGTACTTTTCATTGGGATTAGTAAACCTAGGTCATAACCAACTAAGAAAGGGTGGGTGCCCATCCCATTATCTCCTATGCTTGAGTTGTTTGTGCTAGGGTGTCGGTGTTGTCTCCCACTTGAGTTTATCAGATATAAGGCTTGTGCTCTATTTTGATCTATTCCCACCATGGTCTGAGTTATTTTCCAACCATTATGATTATCATGCATTAATTGCTAGGGGGCTAGAAAAGTGATAGTTGGCTCCCCAAAGAGTGTTGTGGTAGGGAATGTGTCACATGGTATGGGTTGGGATTTCCATGTTGATTGTTCTTCATCAAAGTTGAAATGATCTTGGAACTCAATTTGTCAAAGAGGAGGTTTTTTGAATATATCATGAAAGAGCATCAGCATTCCCTCTTCTTGCCTAGGATGGCTAGTTGATAAAATAGCCTCTTGCTTCCCATTAGCCTTTGTTGACTTTCATGAGAATATGGTAGCAAGGAGAGCTAGGAAGGAACTAGTCCCCAGGAATTTATATTCTGTGTGAATTGAGATAAAGCAGTGGTGTTGGTATTTTTCTCAAAAGGAAAGGCCACATGAGCTTCATCTTCTTCTATAGGTGTTCAATTTTCCACCAACAATTCCCAATCTACTAGGGGTTTGCTTTTATAGGAATTAATGGAGAAAGCATTCTACATTGTTTGGGCAAAGCCCAATGTAGATGCTTCAAGAGGTGGTTTTGACAAGGATTGACATGAAGAGGAGGCATTAGAATCCCTGAAGGGTAGCTTTCTAGCTTGGATTAATATATTTA
Source organism: Wollemia nobilis (assembly GCA_028583015.1). Lineage (NCBI taxonomy): Eukaryota > Viridiplantae > Streptophyta > Pinopsida > Araucariales > Araucariaceae > Wollemia > Wollemia nobilis. The sequence continues at coordinate 10,222,281 of JAQPPZ010000750.1, forward strand.
TAGCTTGTATAACCTCCTTGTAAATCTCTAGAAATATCTTCTCTCTGGATTTCTAAATAATAATATTCATATCCGAACTGAAGGACCAGGTATAATATAGGTATGCCTAAGCAGGAGAAGGCTACAATTCACAAGGGATCCTATTCCAAGCTCTTTTGAAATAGATGTTGAAGTCAATGATATTTTCTTGAGTATCACATATGATGAATGAAAACTAATTAATCATCAAGAAGGGGTCCCTTGAATCATCAAATATGTTGATCAATGCTTTCACTAGGTTGGACCATGTACCAATACTTTCATTATCCAAGGATTTGTACCACAAAAAGGCTCTTCCTTTGAGAGAGATAATTAGGAGTCTAACCACTACATCTTCATGCATGATATTATGAATCATTGCCATGGAAGCAATGTCCTAGTAATGTTCCAATGCACTTTTCTTTGTCCTATAAAAATCTGGCAAGAACTTCAAGGTAGTCCTAGGAATATCATGAAGATTTTGAACATTCAGAGGACCTACAAAATTCCAACATGAACACTTGCTCTGAGCCATTATAACATTTGGGTCCATCAAATGAGCATAAATTCTTTACTAGTGGGATCAAGGTTGCTCATCAAACCTTGAGTCCTCTAGGAGATGGATCTTTAAGAACAATGCATAAGGGCAACCAACCATGAACCTTTATCTATTTTTAGCAAAGTCACATTATTATACTTATTTCAAAGGTAATTAATTATAAGATTCAGGTTCAATCTATAGGGAAGTCGCTAGGGGATGGATATTATGGACCAAAATAGCATATCACCAAGTTCTGTTTATATCTCAAAGGCAACTAGTCATATAATACATATATCTAGGTTTTAGCAGAATCACTAGGTGATTTTTATGAGATATGATAATAGATGACATCATCGATACTATACTATCCAAATACGGGACCCTAGAGTCCCATCGAGCATGCCAAAAATTGTTGGTCAAAGAATCTATATAATAGAAAGGTTTGTGCACCTACAGACCTTGACCAACATTGAAATATTGAGGAGACTACAGCCATCAATCTCTAGAGGAGATCGGTTCCTTGAAGTCCCGACTAACTATTCCTAAATGTGGGGGGGGGGGAAGGGTGCTAAAATAAATAAAAGGAGCTAAAGCCAGAACTTATAGTGGTGCAAATTAAGCAACATCAAGATATATGCAAAATCAAGAATCATACAACTAAACAACCAACTACCTATCAGACCAACCAGTTTTACAATCAATTATATAACATTGAAAATTAATATACTATATCTTATCACACCATAAATTCTAAAACAAGTGAATGAATACAACACAAATCTAGGATTTAGAATAAACACCATAAACATTCAACATGATAAAATTAAAAATAAGTGGTCATCCATACATACATATTCTGCAAATGTCTTAAACCAGAGACCAAAAAATAGTTACTTTGTATTAATATGCAAGTTTTTTGCTTCTACATATGAATTTTAAATGCCTAAGAGCCAACTCGTTTTTCTTTTGCATCATAGTATTTATAGAATTTTTACAATCCTATAGCAGTCAAAAGCAGCATTGCCTTAGAAGTGGATTACTATTATATCATATATTTTGCCAATTATGGGTGCTTTTCACCACCATCCAGATGCACTTTGATAATAAAGTCCTAAAGAGAAATAAACGGTGCAAAATGAGAGCATTTAGTTCAAACTAGCTAAGTCTAAAAATAATCGAAAGTTTTATACCCGACTAGGAAATGTGAATCCACCAAGTCTAGGGGAGGCCAAAAGTTTTGTCCTTCATCGAGGTCTAGAAAAAGCTTGGATTTCTGGACCAACTAAGGATTTTATAGTTGTCGAAATAATTGCACTCAATTAGAGCCTGGTAAGGTCCCAAATGTCTAATCTGGTGGAAAAAGTAGTAACGATCAGAATATTTGCACCCAACCGAAGCCCGAGGTGGTCTAAATTTTTTAGCACATACATATAGAGAAATGACCAAGTCTCAGAAGTGTCAGAGGATCTATGGTAGATAACATACCAAAGGCCTACCCCATAGGGGAAGTATTTTGCGTTGTAAGGATCAACTAAGTACTAATACCATTGGAATATTTACACTCGATAGAAACTTGAAAGGTTGCCAATTTTTCACCTAGTTACTGAATGTCAGTAATAGTAGAGTCTGGAGGGTGTTAGATAATTTGTACTTGACCAAAGCCTAGGAAGATGCTAAATCTCTAGCTTGTTACTGAAGTCTAATTTTGGAGGCCCAAAATATTTTTTCCTAGTTAACACCCAGATAGGTACCCATTCCTCGACCTAATATCAAATATTGCAAGATGGCAAGAAAAATAAGTGTTGATGTCGCTAAAGCCCCTCTACCCAATCAAAGTCCTCTAAGATCCCAAACATATGTTATCATGACTTCACAACATGCAATCTTGGCAATCGATTCTAATAAAATCTAGCACTAGACCACCTACATGGGGATTATTGTCATCTTAGGACACCTAGAAGATAATATTATCTATAATAAGAATATTCGTAATATTGTTATGCTTATGGTATCATACAAGTGATAGGGCATCTCAACTAGAAATAATTAATGAAAAGCAATGAACTAGAGGTAAGCAAGAGGATCAACACTACTCAACATAGCACAAATTTTGGCCAAATCAATAGGTCATGATGAGGCAGTTGGAGCAGCCATACCTCTGAATAATCCAACCAACTGGCACTCCCTCTAACACAACAACATTCTGTTTCTAAATCATGATATCTTTTGATAATGATAGGATTGCAAAATGTTTATATATACAAGAATGTAAAATGAAAATGGGTTGGCTCTTAAGCATTTACAATTCATATGTAAAGATGGATTACTTGCACCTTAATACAAATTAAATGTTTTCTAGCCTCTAGTTTGATTCATTTGCAAAGCATGTATGTATGGATGATTACCTCTTTCTAATTTAAGCATGTTGAATGTTTATGGTGTTTTATTCTGAATCCTAGATTTGCACTTCTTCATTCACTTGTTTGGAATTGGTGGTCTGTTAGGACCCTCCTAACATATCTTAATACTTATATTATTTATTAATTATATTTTAGGGTCACAACCCTTCACCCCTTCACTCTTACAACTATTAGACTAGGTATTTAAATGCAGTCCAAATATGATAATAAGGCATCATCGAACAAATATATTAATTAAGTCTATTGTGGGTTTTTCTACCTTACAATCAAAAAGCGATTAAATATAAAAATGATTCCTCCTTCTGCCCTATTTAGTTTCATACCATCTAGATCAGAGCTAGATCAAGGAGCAAATTCACCATTAAAAATTTTTCCCACCGCATATTTCAGCCAGTCCACATTCGCGAGGACGCAAACAGCATTCACGCTTCACGGATCCGTGTCATAATCCTTGCAAAAAATTAAACCTTCTCCTAAGGTACGAATTAAGTTGTCTTACACCCAAATTTTGACCTTTCGCGTGGTGACCGGTGGTTGTTTTGAAAAGCTAAAATCTTCAACACAGCATCAAGGTTTTCAACGTCCGAAATGCAAAGGAAAAAATTAATTTTTTTTTTTTTTTTAAGGACTAAAGTCCCACATTCGTGGTGCTATGTCTTTGTAGCGCTTTATAAGCACCAAAAGGCACAAGGAAGAATGTGACTTCGGTCACGCCTCCCCCGTACCTCGCGTGAACCAACCGCTACCCAATCCTTCCTCGAAATTTGCATCGCCTGTCGACTCCTCGTGTTCCCGACTACCACCCCTACACCTCGGTCGCCTGCTGCCACCCTGCCAGTCTGCCTTCCCGCCTGTTGCCCTGTCAGTCTGCCTTTCACCTGCCGCCCTACCGATCGTCGTGCGATATCGACCCTGACGCCTCTACATGCTACCTGTTAAATAATAGAGAGCACCAAATTCAAAAAGTTGATAGGGCATTGCCCACCAAATTTTTTTATTTTTTTTTTATTTTTTAGCTCACCTATACCAAGTCATATTGATCGTTACCTACACCAACCGCAATGGCTGAAGGATGACGATCACTGGATTTCATTCATGAGAAAAACGAAAGGCTTGCTGAAGAAGTTCAACAGGAAATAGAGGAGAATAACCGTAACACAAGAGAACTCTTCGAGAAAATATTTGCAATGGATGTTAAACTTGATGCCATCGGTCAAAATCGAGCAACAACACATGCAAATTCAACCAACAACGGGTCATCAAACCGAGCAATGTTAGGAGGTCCACAAAATTCCATTCTACCATGGACGACCAAATTAGACTTCCCAAAATTTGAAGGAGGAGACCCTACAAACAGTATCTACCGAGCAGAGCAATATTTCTCACTAAATCAAATTATGTAAATGCAAAAAGTGCATATCGCCTCCTTCCACTTGTAAAATGATGCCATCCAATAGTACCAATGGTTTGATAAAACTAACGACACTCCGACGTGGTCAACCTTTACATAGAATCTATTAGTGCGATTCGGCCCTAGCAAATTTCAAAGATTTACAGGGGCCCTCACTAAATTATGCCAAACTAATTCGATAAGCGAATACCAAGCAAAATTTGAAAGGCTAGCTAATCGAACATCCAGATTAGACGTTGCCTTCTTTCAAGAATGTTTTTTCAATGGATTAAAAGAAGAAATTTGAATAGAGGTGCAAATGTATAACCCTAAAAATATGTTAGAGACCATCGACTTGGCAAAATTAGTGAAGGACAAAATCAAGGCACGGAATCGGTTCACAAAACCAACTTGGGAGAAACCATCAAACACTTATGCCAACCCCAAACCAATGCAAAATGCACGAACCCAAAACTCCTACACAGCCCCCAAAATTAACCTCGCTCTACCAATTAAGAATCTGAGTTTCAAGGAAATGAAGGAAAGACAAGCTAAGGGTCTTTACTACCATTGCGATGAGAAATTTGACAGAAATCATAAATGTGCCTCACGAAAATTATATATTCTAGATGCCACAGAGGAAGGGAATTCTATCGAAGAGGAACCTAAACTCGAAGTAGAGGTATTATCCAAAACACTTGAAAGTGATGAAGAAAATGCACCAAAGGTTTCCTTCAACGCCCTTGCCAGATTTTTTGCCCCTCAAACAATGCGAGTTAAAGAGTATTTTAAGAAATAAAACCTTACCGTGCTCCTAGATTCTGGTAGCACACACAATTTTATCGATCCAAAGATGGCTAAACAAGCAAATTGTTTTATATACCCTTGCAATAACTTCGAAGTGATGATTGGAAATGGCAAAAAAATTGCATGCAAAGGAAAATGCATAAATATAAAACTATGGGGTTTTATAACATGAAAGGCGACATGTACGTCCTACCCCTAGGTGGGTGCGACATTGTACTAGGTGTACAATGGTTACGAACCTTGGGCGTAGTCCAATGGGAATTTGATGAACTATGGATGAAATTCACAGCAAAGAACCAAACCTATATTATCCAAGGCCTAAAATCAGGACCTTCCAAAATCGTCAGCTCGCATAGAATGGAGAAAATTATCCAAAAAGGAAACAAATGAATGTTTGCCCAATTATTTTCAATTCAACCTAGTCACAAAGAAGATGAGACACCAGAGTTACAAAATATTTTAGACCACCATAAGGCAGTATTCAATGAACCAAAAGGACTACCTCCACAACGAAGTCACGATCACACTATTCCACTATTTCCAGGGCATCAACCTCCTAATATTAGACCTTATCATTATCCATACCTCCAAAAGACCAAAATAGAGAAATTAGTATAATAGCTTCTTAAGGCAGGAGTCATTAGACCTAGCAAAAGCCCTTACTCCTCTCCAATTATTTTAGTTAGAAAAAAATATGGCTCGTGGCGTTTATGTGTTGATTTTCGAGCGCTTAATAAAATGACCATCAAAGATAAATTTCCTATTCCGATCATAGACGAGCTATTAGATGAACTCCATGGGGTAGCTTATTTTTCCAAGTTAGACTTACGATCAGGCTACCACCAAATACGAGTCAATGAAAAGGATATTCCTAAGATGGCCTTTCGCACTCACGAAGGGCACTATGAATTCTTGGTGATGCCATTTGGCCTGACCAACGCTCCTTCTACCTTTCAAAGTCTAATGAATAAGGTATTTCACCCTTTTCTTCGTAAATTTATATTAGTTTTCTTTGATGACATTTTGATTTATAGCAAAACATGGGAAGAACATTTGGACCATGTTAGACAAGCGTTCCAAATCTTCAAGGAAAATCAACTTTATGCAAAAATATCAAAGTGTTCCTTTGGAAAACAAGAAATTGAATACTTAGGGCATATTGTCTCAAAGGAAGGAGTTATGGTAGATCCTTCTAAAATCGAGGAGGTGAAAAATTGGCCTATTCCAAAAACCTTAAAAGCTCTACGTGGGTTTCTTGGACTAACGGGATATTATAGAAAATTTGTCCAAAATTATGGTAAAATCGCTGCTCCTCTAACATCATTACTTAAGAAAAATGCTTTCAAATAGTCGTCTAAAGAGGATGAGGCCTTTATCACCTTGAAAACGGAAATGTGTACCACCCCTATTCTAGCCATGCCCAACTTTTCTAAACTGTTCGTCATTTAAAGTGACGCTTCAGGAATAGGAATGGGAGTCGTACTCATGCAGGATGAAAGGCCTCTAGCTTTTATAAGAAAAGCATTTTATCCTAAGAATTTAGCTCGCTCTACGTATGAAAAAGAGATGTTGGCGATTTTCCATGCTATTCAACATTGGAGGCCTTACCTTATTGGCCAACATTTCATTATACGCATTGACCATCATAGCTTGAAGTATTTTTTGGAACAAAGGACTAATACCCCAGAACAACAAAAATGGGTTACTAAACTTCTTGGCTATGATTATGAAATTACATATAAAAAGGTAAAGGACAACATGGTAGTTGATGCACTTTCTAGAAAATTTGAAGATATGCCTCAAGTCCATGCTCTTTCCTCCATTATTCCTAAATGGGTAGATGAGGTGCATGAAGAATGGATAAATGATCCTACTATCCACATCTTAATTCAACAACTTCAACATAATCCTAGTAGCAAACCTCCATACACTTGGAAGGACAATATATTAAGATACAAAGGGAGGGTGGTCCTCACCCCCAATTCAACTTATCATGAAAAACTTCTTCATGAGTTACATACCTCACCCACTGCAGGCCACTCAGGGTTCTTAAAAACCTATAAAAGAGCCACTACCTCCTTCTATTGGGTAGGAATGAAAAATTACATCAAAAACTTTGTAAAAGAATGTGAAGTTTTCCAAAGACAAAAGGGGGAGACCCTTGCTATTCCAGGATTACTTCAACCTCTTCCTATACCCACAAAAACATGGGCAGATATTTCTATGGACTTTATTGAAGGATTACCAAAATCAGGAGGAAAAACAACCATTTTTGTAGTCGTTGATTGTTTATATAAATATGCCCATTTTTGTTTCGTGGATCATCCTTATATCGCTAGAACTATAGCCCACCTCTTCCTAGATAACATCTTTGAATTACATGGTATGCCCTCCACAATTGTTAGTGACCGTGACCCAACTTTCACTAGCACCTTTTGGAAGGAATTGTTCAAATTACAAGGTACTCAACTTCGTATGAGTTCCGCTTACCATCCTCAAACCGATGGCCAAACAGAAGTTGTAAATAAATTCTTGGAAACATACCTTCGATGTTTTGTTTCTACTCAACCACTCCATTGGGTAAAGTGGCTTTCACTAGCGGAATGGTGGTATAACACTTCATACCATACGTCCATCAAAATGACTCCTTATGAAGCACTATATGGTCAAACACCACCATCCCTCACTTCCTATATTCCGGGGACTACAAAAGTCCATGCGATGGAAACGAAACTTGCTAATAGAGATGACATACTACGGATCCTAAAAGAGAACCTACACACTCCCCAGCATCGCATGAAGCAGCAAGCCAATCAACATAGAAGCGAACGTAGTTTCCACGAGGGTGATATGGTTTTCTTATGTCTCCAACCTTACCGTCAATCCTCTCTTAAACAAAAAGGTTCTCAAAAGTTAGCACCCAAATTTTATGGGCCTTATAAAGTTCTCCAACGTATTGGGACCATTGCTTACAAACTAGAGCTTCCTCCCTCTTCCAAACTTCACCCCGTATTTCATGTATATTGCCTTAAGCTCGTAGTTGGAGCCCATATCACGACACAAACCACTCTCCCTGAACTCTCCGATGATGGAGTACTTCTAGTTGAGCCAGAACATATCTTGGATTGTCGTTCTCATCACCTTCGTACTCGCGATATCATGAAAGTTTTAATCCATTGGAAAGGTCTACCTTTAGAAGACGCAATGTGGGAAAATTTTCAAGATATCCAATAGCAATTTCCAAATTTCCAGCTTTGAGGACAAAGCTCCTTTAAGGGGGGTTGAATGTTAGGACCCTCCTAACATATCCTAATACTTATATTATTTATTAATTATATTTTAGGGTCACAACCCTTCACCCCTTCACTCTTACAACTATTAGACTAGGTATTTAAATGCAATCCAAATATGATAATAAGGCATCATCGAACAAATATATTAATTAAGTCTATTGTGGGTTTTTCTACCTTACAATCAAAAAGCAATTCAATATAGAAATGATTCCTCCTTCCACCCTATTTAGTTTCATACCATGGTCTCATAAGATACAGTAGATTAAAATTCAATGTTTTGTAATTGATTACAAACTTGCTATTCTGTTAGGTAGTTGATTGTTTAGTTGTGTGATACTTTTTATTATATATATCTTGATGTTGCTTAATCTGTACTATTTTAAGTTCTATTTTTAGCTTCCTTTCTCTTTCAGCACATTTTTCCCCCTGCATTTAGGTATAGTTATCTGGGACTTCAAGGAACAGAACTCCTCCAAATATTGACCGATGTAGTTCTCATAAGCTCCTTCGTCATTCAATGTTGGTCAAGATTTGTGGGTGTACTAACCTTTCCATTAGGTAGATTCTCTGACCAACAATTTTTGGCACACTTGGTGGACGCCAAAGGTCCCTTAGCTAGATAATTTAAGGATTGGTGATATCCTTGACTATCAAATATCATCAAAATCACCTAGAAACTCCTCTCAAATCCAAATATTGTGCCATATGACTAGTTGCCTTTCAAATCTAAATAGAATGTGGCGATACTCTTTTTTGATCCACAATCTCCATCACCTAGCGACTTTGTCCATAAATACCTAGAAAATACTTGCATATCTATATTTTATCAAGCTATCTTATGTAGGTCCTCAGATTTATGATCACAAGACAAGCAACTAGAAATTTAGAAGAGTCGATTGAATTCTTAGAACTACAGTTTGGTAGCTTCAGGATTCATCCAATCTATCCACCCATTTCAACACCCTCTCTAGTCCTAGTTGTAGATCTGACCAGTGCAGCCACTTCCATTGCTACCAACCTAACTCTGATAATCCATCCTCCTACACCAATGGCAATGGTTGTATATCCAAATAAAATTGCTCAAAAATGCCCAACCTAGAATCCTATCAGACTTCTAAATGTACCAATCCAGAATCCCATCCCCTAGACTACCTTGAAATCTCTACTAACATATGATGGCATGGGTAAAATAACATACGAGCATTGTCAAGATGTGGTAGCACTAGCCATCATGCATAGTATCCAATATGAGGATGTCATGATAAGGTTTTTGGTAATGTCATTGAAAGGAAATATGTCCTACTAGTATAGAACCTTGTTAGATCTAACCATAACTTCATTGAATGGAATGGTTGGCAAATTGGTTGAATAATTCAATAAACAAGCAGACCCCTTCTCTCTGTTGACATAATTTACTAGCATCCAAAGACATTCGTAAGAGGAAATTATGGACTTTGACAACATATTCAGCCAAACATGGAAAATATTAATGCAAGACCTACATCCAATTGATGAACAAGCAATGTACTATTATCTAAGGACCTTTACCTCTAATCTCGAGATGTACATAAGGTAATCCAATGTATGCACACTCTCAAAGGTTATTTAAGAAGAACTGAAAGCGGATGACTTGATTGCTATAGGAATACTGCCTTCAAAGTTTGTGATGCCTATATATCCAGAATTCCATCAACAACAACCACCAGTATCAGCTCCACCAAGCTCTTTATTGGCATACACTCCACCGATCAATTCTCCATCCTAGCTACCTGCTCCAAGTCCACAAACACTGCTTGCTTCACCTACATTCCCACTACTCTTGGTACCTACTACTATCCCAACATTACTTACCTCAAACTCCTAGACAGTTACCCTCTGGGAAATGACAACAACTTTTAAGAATCTCACTAATGAATTCATAGCCTTGAAGAGATGAGAAGCTGAGAGAAATTTTCAGCCATGAAAGTTCTCGTTTGTCACAAGAGACCAGGCTGCTTCCACTAGCAAGCCCTCAAAAAAATCTAATGCCCTTTATGCCAATCAGGAGGAGGAACCTTCTTCCTTAGGTTTTGAGTCAACTTACTGGTGCTCAACCTACAATGACCCTCATGGTGAAAGCATGTGCATGATGCATCAACACTATATCCAAAAAATTGCCATTGAGAAAGTAGAAAATGCACAAAAGGGGTAAATCAATATGATGAGAGAAGTAGATGATTACAATTTCATGGTGCCAGTCGAAGAACAAGTGGTAGTTCTTACAAGATCTAGGAAGAAACCTCTATTCATTGATCCTAAAACTTTGGACCCTTTCAAGGTACCCTCTCAACCAAAGGATATTCCAAAGAAGGATGTACCTATGCCTACCATAGTTCAAAAGATAGTGCAGTAGCAAAAAAAGGGAACCAAAGAGGGCAAAGGAAGGGAGTAGACTAGAGACAAACTAATATATCCTTCCCTACCCAAACATTAAAGGATTGAAGCAGCCTAGGATTATAAGGACAAATATGAGGAACTTGTAAAAGAGTTGAGGAAGCAGGAAAAATCTTTCAATTTCAATATTGTGGAAGAACTAAAGAAAAATCCATCCAAAATCAGTATGTATGATGTACTCATTCCAAGACAAATAGATCTTTTGCAGGCCTCTCTCAAATCAATCAAGATTCAAGGGAAGTGTTGGTGCAAAATTAGACTATGGTTATGATTGCACCCATGACCTTGCCAACATTGAGTAGACGGACTAAGTGTTGAGGCGTTCCATATAATCTCCAGAGAAGGTTGGTTCCTTGGTGGGTTTTATGAGAAAAGAGGAGAAATATTTACTGAAAGAAAGGGAAATATAACCACAGCTAGAATTTTTCTCATGGTACATATTAAACAACAACAAAGATAAATGCATATAACTTCACAGTCTAAGTGTTTAATATACCTTCATGCAGAAATTATAGTTCCTTAATGTGGTTTAGATATTAATCTAACATGTGCATGTATAAAATATTCAAATCCATAAATATTTTTTATATCGTGCATGAGTCTAGAAAATAGAACAAATACAACGTATAACTTAGTAATGTAAATAGAAGCATCAAATGTTTATACATACACTTGCACACAATGAACTAGAAGCTAAGAGAAGCATATATTGTTACTTAAATCCATAGTACATACATCCAGTCTTATAAACGTCTAAGAGTCAACCCTCATTCAGGGTGCACTCCCTATTATATATACTCTATGACAAGCATCTTTTGATAGCTAACAAAATCTAACACAAAATCAGTTACAACAAATACGTTGCAAAATACACCAGCATGTTTTGTGTGGCTTCTTATTGGTTCAATTAGAGAATTAAATCACCAATAGTAGGATTTTAATATTTGATGCTTCAATCACTATCTTCCATTGATTTCTAACACGTTCCTTTGAAGGCATGTTCTTTTGTTTCTATTTTGCAAAATTCTATAACACTACGAAATCATGGCATTCTAAGGTCTTGACCTTTTTCTCCCCTTCGAGCCCGCAAAACTTTGATATGTCACAAAATCATGACATTATAGCACCTTAGTCTTCTTCCTCCTCTTAAGCCCGCGAGACTTCAACATGTCGTGAAATCGTGATATGTTGACACCTTGGCTCTTTTCTTGCTTTGAGCTCATGAAACTTCAACATGTCGCAAAATTGTGACATCTTGCCTGCCTTAGTATTTTTCGCTCTTTACTTCATGAAAATGGGAAATTGGTTCAACCCTCGAAATCTTTGCTATTTTTAGGGTAGTCTTTTTAGACTAACATTCTTGGCACCTTTCGAGGAATTTTGCTAGCAAAAATATTAGAATCCAGGACTTTCATCCATTGGGAAATAGAGTCAAAACAATATGGAAGAGGAAGTTTTGGAAAATCAGAAAAGGATTACTTAAATAAGTAAAGCATTACCTTTCAAAATACCTCTTACAAACTTATGTATACTTTACTATTGTTACATTAAAATCCCAGTAACTCAAATTTTTGTGAAACTCTTTATGGTCGGTCGCTGGTCCCACCTTTTGTCAATTGATTCTAATAAATTCGCTTGGACATTTTCTGTGTTTCTATCATCTTGATAACTTCATTATAAGTGAGGCAGACTTGCTTCCAAGATTCATCATTAGGGTCTAATGATTCCATGAACAGCTGATATACATACTGTAATTCTTCAACTTTATCATGAGACAATATCCTGTGCCTCAAAATTAGCTCCTGTAAACAGGACTTAATCTGTGTGAGATTCTAGACCGTAGCAAACACGTGTTTCTTATACAGGTTCTTCCCAACCTTCTATTTTGAATTCATCATCAATAAAATATCTTAGAGATACTGTGAGTGCATCTTCACTTAGAACATTTGAATTTTTGTCCCAAATATATGGAAGTCCACATTTGTTTGCTAGGTTTAAATGCTTTACTAGCCCTTTAGCCTCAACTTCTAACTCTTGGAAGAGTTTTACCCCTTGGTTTACAAGTTGAAATATTCTGAAGAAACTTCTAGCTATAATTTTAGCCTAAAACCAGGCTTCACTTTAGATCTTGGTAGTGACGTTCTCGGGCATATTATCAAACAGGACTTGAATTTTTGTTGCAGTGTCTGATCTCACCTATAAAAATCTTACTAAAGATTTTAACTCATCTAAGACTGCTTCAAGAACTTCTTTTACTTTGGCCAAATATATCAACATAGGCATTATTCTCAAACTAAGCAGCAATATATCTTCAAATATTTCTTTTCTTACTACTTTAGCCTTTTCTTTTGACATGCCATGTGCTTCGTTCTGCTTCTCCTGGACCTGTTGTTGAAGTTCTTGTACTCGTAGATTCGAGGATTGAATTTTTTCAATCGCTTTCTCAAGTTCTTATTTTTATTTTTTTGCCTCACTCATAGCTTCACTAAATCTATCCTCCCATATTTTAACCTCTAGTTTCAAGGCTTTCTCCACCAGTTTCTATTCCTGCAAGGTGGATTCACACTCTTTTTTGGTTTCCTTCTCTTTGATGATTTTTTCTTTAAAATATTCTCCATGTAAGTAAATAGTTCCCAGGTGAGCCTGGGCCATTCCCTATTCATCTTGCATATGGAGCTAAGTAATGTCTTCGGTTACACTCTCTATTTGATAGTCCTCTATCATTATATCACCCTCAGACTTCTTTACCTTTGGGGTCAACTTCACCTTCTACCACTACATAGTGGTGGATTCAAGTGCTATCATTTCCTCTGTGCGGGATGGAGCCTTAGAGGATTTAGTAGAGTGGGATGCCCACCAATCTAAATTTTTTTTTTTGCCTTCCTTGGATTTTTCAACTTTGAAAAAGTTGGATGACTTTCAGTAGTTGCAACGAAGGTGGACCTCATAGTTGGCATGCATGCACCAGGGAGAAATGGGGTTGAGACTAATACAGTACTTCCATACAAAGGAGTAACTATAGGGTGAGTAAGAAACTCTGAAGATTGGCCAGTTTCAGATTGAATCTGTGAAGATGATGCTAGTTCGAGAGAAATAAATTGTTGTTTCAAAGGAAACATTATATCCTTCTTTGGAATAGAAATGGAAGGAAATTTAACTCGAGAATGAGTATGAAGAGAAGAATGAGAGAATAGAGAAGCCATACCTAATCCCATTAGGAGTACATGCTGGTTTTCATCTTATACTATGTGATCTTCATTAATCTTGTTCGTAGCTGAATTTTCAACTTCATCTTGTAGAGAGGATTTCATTACTTCTCCTCTTCCATCATTTTTCTCTTCAACATATGTGTCTTATTCTAGGTCTATTATTTCAACATTTAGGGAAATCTCCCCATGTTGGTTCCTATTGTGTTCAACAATCTCTTTTTAACAATCACATTTTCAAAAATGATTGTGTTTAGTCCTTATTGAGCAAAGTAGGTGCTATTATCAACTGCTTCATTCTGAGCTTCTTCCTACACATTGTCATTTCTAGCTATTTCAACATTTAGAATGACATATCCCATATTCTGAGTGATTTGCTTACTTTATTTGGAAATTTCAACATGTTCAGTAGTTTCCTACTGTTGATCTCTACCACCTTGAGCGATGTCTTCAAATTTTAGAGCCATTCCAACTTCTTGACTCTGTTGATTCTCAACTACAAATTTTAGCTTCCTCTTCTTGTTGACAAGGGGTACTTCGTTTGATTTAGTATCCGAGGGGGAAGGGGAAACAAATTTTGGGGTGTTTGAATATGTGGCTCTGCCTTTCAACATGTCAGCATCGAGTGCCAAATTTTTTCCTCTTTTATCTACTTGCAAGGGCTCTATGATTCCTTGTCCATCCTTTCCTAGTCCCTTGCCATCATAACTCATCTTTTCCATCATCTAAGTTGCTTTTCCATACATTTTTCTCTGTTCTTATGTGAAGATGTTTTTAGAAGACCTTTTTTTAGAGGACCTAAGCCTTGTCTATGCATGGTATTTTTGTTGTTCAACTAAAAAAATTTTACCTTTACTATGGTTTGGTTTTTTATTTTTCAGCAGATTCAGGGCTTACCTCTTTGCTGCCATCGATTCTCGAGGGTAATTTTTCAGTGAAAGTTCCCTACTAGGTATCTTGATAATGGTCATAGAAGATTGAAAATTCAATATCATTATTAACGGGCCACCTCAAGTCAATCATATTAGTTTGGACCCTCATCATCCACCATTTATGGATTTTTTCAACTGTCCATTATGCCCCCTTCTTCTGCATCTTATTGATAGTCTTATCATCCAAGACGTGCTTAGGATTGTTCTTAGGGTCATAATCAACCACATGCTTGTAAAAATCATTCCATGGAGGCAGTGGTTGCATTATTTCTACATACCATTCTAATGCCTCATCTTCGACATTATTTTTGCAATCTTCGATGTCCTACATTATTTTTGCAATCTTCGACATTAGTTTTTTACAGGGGTTTTATTCAGAATTGCTTACCTTTATGCAAATATGTTTATGGGGTCATACCTCCATCATTGTAGCATTTCTATTAGCTCCAATTACCTTAGAGCTTGAGAAATTTGTTTATGTTACCCTTTCTTTGAAACAATAATACCCTCAAACTGGAATGGCATCGTACAGGTACTAGTTTTACCTATACCTGTACCGTATCTAAAATTTATTTGTTCCATTTTTCTAACATATTCTAAAGCAAATAATATATTAGTGAAATAATGTGGAAGCAAAAAGGATTTTTCAGTAAACCCATATAGTCTAATAACAACCCCTTAAGTGAGGATGAACCAGTCACCCTCCTCTGCATGTTTGTTTTGCAAAACTTTTACAACCTTTAGAGTTAACCTTCTTATTTCTCCATACATAATCTTTAGGGCTGGCCCCATAAATTATCTGTTGAAATAATAATATGATTATATCTTATACAAAACATTAGTCCATTCATATACGGATAATGTTCTCCCTTTCTCATCTTTATCATTTACAAAAATGAAAGCTAGCTCTCCATCCATAAAATAAAAGAAAACTCATACTGAATATGAAAATAATTTGAAAGAAGACTGAGAACCCTTTTTCATCGAAGATAAACCTTCATGAACTTGACGAAAAATGTATCCTAGCCAATCAAAAAATAGGGGCCTGACGCTCCCATCCATAACTGAAGAATCATAATTTTTAGGATTTGATAGGCAATTGACCAATGCAATCTGCCACCCATAAACCTTTTCATCGGTCTTCAGGCCTGCCACCATGGCTAAAATGAAAAATATATTTGGATTTTTGAAATATTTCAAAGGAATGGGGGTTTCATGTAGGGTCCTTCCAGTAGGTGGTTTATTTAATTGCATTCCTAGGAAATTTTTGATCTTCTCAGAGGGAACAAAATATTTTTCCTGGTCTGCAGGGTCGAAAGCTTTTGGCTTAAGATCAGGCACATGACCGATGATAAAAA
Organism: Wollemia nobilis; assembly: GCA_028583015.1. NCBI lineage: Eukaryota > Viridiplantae > Streptophyta > Pinopsida > Araucariales > Araucariaceae > Wollemia > Wollemia nobilis. Next base: position 10,238,679 of record JAQPPZ010000750.1, read on the forward strand.
GTGGTAATGAAAGCATCTCGATTTAGGTTGAAAAGGGTTCTGTCATGGGATTTCTTAATAGTCCTTTCTTTGGTATCGTAAAAACTAGCAATAGTTTTAATCAACTCGGGACAGGGATGAACGGGAATATAAACATACCAGTAGAGTAGAGCGTTGAAGGTGAAAGTGGTAGGAGAAGATGCAATGATACCTGTAGCCATTCTCTCCTCAATATCCCTTTGAATTTTCTCTAGGGGTTTCCATGTTACAATAGTATCACCAATTTTGGAATCCCTATCGATGAATTTCTTGCCTACTTCATCTTGGCATCTTATTGTCGAGGAAACAAAAGACGATGCTGCCATTGCTACCTTCTGGCTATTTTTCTTTGGAGCCATAGAAAAACACTCACAAATATTGTTTGTACTGGGTTCAAGCTTGAGAATGAAAATAGAAAGTAAGTTGCAGTAGAGAAATTCATTCGAAAGTGAATTAGGGTTTTTTACATCGATTTGAAATATCATGCATGGATTGCATTAACTACGGTTGGTGAACTCAAATTTCTCAAATCTTCTTGCACATTGTTCTTGCCACTTTCCTGCATGCTAATGTTTTTGGCCAATCATATATTGTTGCATTAAATGAGAAATTATGCTCTTCAAGGTTTCGATCATCCGTGAAAGAAGTACTTTCCCACAAATCATCGGAAGGCTACGTGGCAGATTTTTAATTTTAACCATTACATCCTAACAAGATAGCGCTTTTATTTTTATTTTTTTTTTCCTTTTTCTTATTTTATCTTTTTTTTGGTTGACCTTGGATGGTTGTGAAATATCGACAAAAACTGTTACAAGCTAAAAACTTTGAAATATTTATAAAATATTATATAACATATATAATATACAGGAAATTCTCTCTATTTATTCGAAGTAGATTTTTAAGTGAAAAGCATTCACTGTTATAGGTTGAATTACACCTTGCTGATATTTTAGTTGAAACAAATTAAATTACTTCTCAGTAATTATCTCAAAGGGACCTTCCCAAAAGGCATCAAATTTCTAGTGTTGCCCTGGTTTGGCCTTTCTCTCATTCCATTTTAAAACTGAGTCTCCAACTTTAAATTTTTTGAAGGTAGTCTTTTTATCAAACCATCCTTTTGTTTCAATCATTTTTCTGGTGGTTATTATAAGCCTGCTCCATCTATTCTTCTAGTTGTAGGAGCTGCATCAACCTAGCCTCCATTGGTTGACTTCCTACAACATCAATCTAATTGAGCAACTTTAAAGCTGGTATCTCCATATGTATGGGCAAAATAGCCTCTTTATCATAGACCAAGGAATACGATGATGTATCAATGGATTTCTTAATTAAAATCCTATCAGCCCATAGTGCTTGGTTTATCAAGGAGTGTCAACTCCTCTTGTTATATTTTAGAGTTCTCTTTAGAATTCTGAGAAGATTCTTATTTGTAGATTCTACCAGGCCATTCCCTTATGGATAGTAGTTGGAGGAGGTCTTCAAGTATATATTGTATCTTCCAGCAAATTCAATCATCTTAGTGCTAATGAAGGTTGATCCATTTCAGTGAATCTGGTATACAAAACCTTGTAATCAAGCTTTCTACAAACTCAATCATGACTTCTTGATCAGCTTTCTTAGTGGAAATTGCTTCAACCTACTTGGTAAAATAATATGTGGTAGTAAGTATATACTTGTGACCACCCGACGAATTTGGCTCTATTACCCCAATAAAATCTAACCCCCACTATTGGAAGAGCACTTCAACTTGGATAGATTTTAGAGACATAGGGATATTTATGTTCCTTCCTATATGTCTCTAGAATTCCTCACAACTACTGGTTACTTTGAAAGTATCAAATAAAATAGAAGGCCAATAGCAACCTACTCTAAGTATTTTTAATGCAGTAGTTCTTCCTGAATAGTGTCCCCTAGACAAGCCTCCATGAAATTCTTTCAGCACCTTTTGTTTCTGATCTTCCCTTATGCATTTCAGTAGTACACCATCTATGTTTTTCCTATACAACCATTCTGATAAAAGGGTGTATCTCAATTCTTAGTTTATGTACCTTCTTATCTGTGAAGCATTGATATTATCAAGACATCTTCCAATTTAAAAATACTCAATGAGGTCGTCAATCTAGTTAGTATTCTCCAAATTTCGATCTGATTTTGCATTCAACATTATGATTTGGTTGGCCACATGATCATCTAAAGCTTGCTTAGCCAACTCTTGGTATGGGGCCCTACCCCTTGCTATTTTGGTTGGGTGTATCTCTACATCATATTATTGTATCTTTGTCACCCAACCAGCTCTTTTTTCACCAAGTTCTCCTTGTATTGTAAAATTCCTGACATTAGGATGAATCACATAGACCATGATTTTACTTTGTGACAGGAAGTGCTTGAACTTATTTAGATACTTCATGATGGCATATACTTGTTTCTCAATAAAATTATATCTTTCCTCGTGATCATGCATGGTGGCACATAGAAAATCTATAAGCCTTTCTTCATTGTCAACTCCCTTATGGGTGAGAACCGTAGCATAGCTTTATTTCTCCCCAACAGCATATAAGCTGAATTTTATGGATTAATCAGGGTTAAAAATCATAGGCACTTGAGTTATTTCCTCCTTTATCTTTCTGAAGGTATCTTTCCTTGGATCTGTCCATTTGAACAGAGCATCCTTCTTTAGCAATTTTGTCATTGGTTTGACAATTTGTGTAAAATCTACTATAAACTTGCGTGCAAAATTTATCTATCCAAAGAAATATTGTAAGTCTTTCTTGTTCACTAGCAAGGGGAGTTCCAAGAGTGCTTTTACTCTATTAAGATCTATGGCCAATCCAGCTTTTGAGATAACATGACCAAGTATAATGCCTTCTTCTACACCAAAATGGATTTCTTTGGGTTCAAAGATATCTTAAGTTCTCTATATTTTTCAAATACCCTCTCAAGATGTTCTATAATATCTTATTTACGATGAGATAAAACTGACATATCATCTAAGTAGATGACTATGATCTTATTAGCAAGTTCTCTAAAGGCCACATCCATTACCCTTTGGAATTTTTCTCCTACATTGGACAACTCAAAATGCATCCTTTGATAGGCGAATGTTCCCCACTTAGTGGTAAAGGTAATCTTGTATTGGTCTTCATCTCTAACCCATACCTGATTGCAACCAAAGAAACCATCCAATAAGGAGAATATCTCTACTCCTACTACTGTATGTAAAATATGGTCTATCTGTGAAAGTGGGTAATGATCCTTGAGTGCAGCCTTGTTCAAATTCTTTAAATCAATGCACAACCTAATGTCCCCATTTTTCTTCCTAAATGGGACTACATTAGCTACCTAGGTAGAGTGTTTAATAGGGTATACTATATTAGCTTGAAGGAGTTTTAACAACTCTTGCTTCATCAATGCTTCTATATTTGGGTTCATAGGCCTTTGCTTTTTCCTGAAAGGTTTAGCATCTTCCTCCAACTCAATGGTATGTTGTATAGTCTCTTTCTTGTACACTTTGAGATCATTGTACACCCAAGCAATAATATCTAGAAATTTCTTGCACAATTCTCTAATCTGATTTAACTCTTCCTCTATACAATTAACTCCAACTTTGATCACTTTTCCCTATTCTACTTGAACTTATTTATATTGATGTTTATCAACCTTTATTTTTTGGCCTAATGCTCTGTCTTTGTTGTCAAAAATACTTTCAAGGGTGATCAGTCCCTTTGGGATGTGATTATTCTTCAATTGAATTAGTCCTTCTTCTTCGTCCTCTAGCATTCTGCCACTTGAGAAATTCATTTCATAGATTAAAAAATCTAATATTTGCTCATCATTTTCAAAATATTACCAAAAAATATTTTTATCTGGCATAGAGGATCTATATATGAGTCTCATTATCTTAGACTTCTGAATGACGTTGTTGATATGAAATGTAAAATCACACATTAACTTGAAAAATCAGATTACAAACTATATATAATGCCTAGGATATAGTTGGAGAATATTAAGGAGAGATATTAGGGAAGAGAGAAAATAGGGAGGAAAGGGACATTTTAATTAAACTCTATGACTCCTTTGTCGGTGTCGTCCACCCTAGCTGTCTGTCGTCCACCTTAACTATCTGTCGTCCAACCAAGGTAGAAGGTGAAGGTAAACCCAAAGGTTAAATTCCAACATTCTTCCCCTTAAATTTGAGAGGACTGACTATACAATCTCTCAGCTTTATATATTGAGCTCTAGCCATGCCTTTGGTGAAGATGTCTGCAATATTATCCAAAGTGCTGCAATGTTTAAGCTCAACGATCTGGTGCTCCACCATGTCTCGGATGAAGTGATACTTCATATCAAAATGTTTTGATCTGCTATGGTGGATTGGATTATATGCCAATTGAATGGCACTTATGTTATCACAATACAGTCGAGTTGGACCACTTTGACTTTCTCCAATCTCTTCAAGAACTTTTCTCAACCATAGGGCTTGAGTACTAGCATGTGTGATGGCTATATACTCAGCCTCAGTCGATGACAATGCTACAACAGTTTATTTCTTGGAACTCCATGTAATTAGTCCTGATCCTAGACTAAAACAATTTCCTGATGTAGATTTCCTGTCATCTATATTGCTGCCCCAATCACTGTCACTGAAGCCAACTAATTTCACAGACTTACATTGTTGGTAATGGATTCCAAAATCCAATGTACCTTTTACATATCTCAATATTCTTTTAGTTGCTTGTAGATGCAGCTCAGAAGGACTAGCCATAAACCTTGAAACTAGAGAAACAACATATTGAATATCGGGCCTTGTGTTGGTGAGAAACATCAGACTCCCAACCATGCTTTTGTAAGTGGTCATGTCAACCTTTGATGCTCCATCATCCTTGCTCAATTGGATCCCATGTCCAATTGGAGTTGCAACTGATTTGCACTGCTCCATGGCAAATTTCTTGATCATGTCTCGAGCATACTTGTGTTGACATATGAAGATCCCTCTATTTGATTGATGAACTTCCATGCCTAGGAAGTATCGCATTAAACCAAGATCTTTCATCTCGAACTGCTTCATCATGGAGTTTTTGAACTCCATATTCATTTTATTGTTACTACCCATAAATATTAGATCATCCACATACAAACAAACTATGAGAATGTCTACTCCATGCTTTAGGTAGTACATAGTTGGTTCATTTTTGCTTCTTGTGAATCCATACTCGCTGAAATAGCCATCAATGCGTGAGTACCAAGCTCTTGGTGCTTGCTTGAGGCCATAAAGTGCTTTCTTCAATTTGTAAACAAGGTTTTCTTTTCCCTATTCTTGGAAACCTTGAGGTTGTTGAACATAAACCTCTTCTATCAAGTATCCATTCATAAAAGCACTCTTTACATCCATGTGTTGAACATTCCATCCTTTATGGGCTGCTAAGGAAAGAACTGATCTGATTGTCTCTTGTCTTGCAATAGGAGCAAAATTTTCCTCATAGTCAATGCCATATTTTTGAGTAAAACCTTTTGCTACTAGTCTCGCCTTATGCCTCTCAATGCTTCCATCAGCATTGTACTTGGTCTTGTAGACCCATTTACATCCAACACATTTTTTACCTTTGGGTAGCTTTACTAGCTCCCATGTATCATTATTTTTTATAGAGGTTATTTCCTCTTTCATGGCTTCTTGCCATACATTTTGAGTACATGCCTTCTCATAGCTAGCTGGTTCTAGTTGTGTACTAGTCAATAAAGCATAATTGACTTCATCTCCTCTAGGTTCTTGGGAGTTATCATCCCCATACAATTGCAAATTCTCAAGTTGCTACAGAACTGAATTCATTTCACTGGCTTGGCTTCTAGTGAATCTTCTTTGAAAATTTTGATCCAACATCTGAAAGGAAGGATGATGTTGTAAAGTTCTTCTGCCTCTTGATGGAGAGTCAATGTCCATCGATGAAGAACTTACTGATCTCTGTGGAGAAGGACTTGGACTGGCGGTTGATGTACTTGAACTTCTCGGTCTTGGAGGGGGTGGTGTGCCTTTGCTTTTCTTTGGAGACACCTGTTGTATCTGTTGTACCTATGAAGAATTTACATCTTGGGACTCATCATCAACAAAAATTCTTTGATGACCCCATTCTCCCCCTTCATCAAAAATTACATCCCTGGAGAGTACAATTTTATGAGTCTTGGGATTGTAGAGTCTATATGCTTTTGTAGACTCACAATACCCTAGAAATATACAAGCTTGACTTTTGGGATCAAGCTTCTTCCTTTTCTCATCAGGAATGTGGGCATATGCTAAAGAACCAAAAATTTTGAAGTGCTTTACATTTGGTTTCTTTTCGTACCACCCCTCATAAGGAGTGATGCCATCTAAACTAGAAGTTGGACTTCTATTTAGAATATATACACTTGTTTTTACAACATCAGCCCAATACATATTAGTTAGATGCTTTGTCTGAAGCATCGATCTCACCATCTCAACTATGGTGCGGTTCTTTCTTTTGGCCACACCATTTTGTTGTGGGGTATAGGCAGTGGTTAATTGCCTTTTGATCCCACTTGCTTTACAATAGTTCAAGAATTCTTTTGAGGAGTATTCACCTCCTCGATCTGTCCGAAGATATTTTACATAATTCCCACTTTGATTCTCTACATTGTTTCTGAAATCTATGAAGCAATCAAATGCTTCATCTTTGTGCTTTAAGAAATAAATCCAACACATCCTAGAGAAGTCATCTATGAAAGTGAGAAAATAAGAATTATTTTCGAGACTCTATGTTTGCATCGGACCACAGATGTCCGAATGTACTAACTGAAGTGGATAGTTGGCTCTCCACGCTTGTCCTTTCAAAAAATTTGACCTGGAGTGCTTTCCCAAAGCACATCCTTCACAAAATTCCTTTTGTTCATTGATTTTGGGAAGTCCTGTCACCATAGCTTGAGAAGTTAGCAATTTCAAGCTAGTAGAATTAAGGTGACCATATCGCAAGTGCCACAACACACTTGGATTTGTTATGGCTACATTTGCAAGTTGAGCTCCCCCTGGCTCACCAAATTTGAGAGGGAATAACCTGTTCTTGGTCATGGGGACCTGTGTGATGACACGATTACAATTATTTTTATCAAAAATAATACATTGTCCTTCATCAAATACAAGCTTGTAATTGTTCTCCATCATTTGTCCAACGTTGAGCAGATTGTGTTGGAGCTTTGGAGTGTAATAGATGTCACTCACTTTCTTTAGTCCTTCTTTGGTTGGAACCGCCATGGCTCCAATTCCCTCTACTTGCAATGCTTTGTCATCCCCTAATTTGATTTGGGATTTATAAGTGGAATCTAGAGTAGCAAATAGATTTTCTTTGCCACTCATATGGTTTGAGCAACCAGTATCTAGAATCCATGTGTCATTTAGATTCTGATCTGATTGTCCATATGACAAAAAAATATTAGAAGCATCATCTTCTTCTCCATAATTTCCATATTGACTGTTGTTGGCTTGTGAATATTTTGACCAGCAGTCGTGAGCGAAGTGACCTGGCTTGCCATAGTTGAAACAGGCTGATTTGGACTTGTCACTTCCTCACCCTTGATTGCCACTTTGTCCTTGATTTCCACCTCGATTCTGATTTCCACCTCTTTGTTGGTTGCCTCCTCTGTATGAGTTGCCTCCTCTATTGGAATTGCCTCCTCTGTTCTGGTTGCCTCCTCTGTTGGAATTGCCTCCTCTATAGTTGCCTCTGCCTCTACCTCTTTGCTTGCCTCTACCTTGACCTCTTCCCCATCCTCTTCCATTATTTTCATTGGAAGTGAAGGCCTTATCATCGCCTTCATAGCTGGTTGAAGGAGTTTCAGGAAACCTCTCTTCATGTGACATTAACGATCCGATCAATGCATCGAATGTTAAAAGGGAAAGATCTTTGGATTCTTCTATTATTATGGCAATATGGTTCCATTTCTGTGTAAGTGTTCTCAACACTTTTGTTACAATTGTCTCAAGCTTGATTTCTTCGCCTAGTGTAACCATTTTATCTACAATTGCTTTTACTCTAACACAATAATCATCGACTTTTTCATCATCTTTCATTCGGAGATTTTCAAAATCTCACTTCAATGTTTGAAGCCTTACCTGCTTCACTTGATTACTACCCTAGAATCCATCACTCAATGCTTTCCATGCAGCTTGTGCAGTCGTACAAGCAGCAATTCTGGGAAATATGCTTTTCTCCAATGCAGCTTGGAGATGAGAAAGAGCAGATGAGTTGCTCTTTTTCTCTTCTTTTCATGTTTTCTTGTCTGCGACACTAAGTGTTGTCCAGTCTGAGGGTTCTGTGTAGCCCTCTTCTATGATGTCCCACAAACCTCTACCTATGAGCAAGGTCTTCATCTTTATAGACCAATACTCATAGTCATAACCATTAAATTCTGGTATAGGTAAGCTATTGTGTGAGGCCATAGTTACCAAAAAACTCTCTTTATTTCACGGTTACAATAAAGTACTTTTGCTGAAAGAAGGAAAGAAGAAGAAGGAAGAAGGAAGAGATTACAAATTTAAGTCAAATCTGACTTGTTCTACTCTATCATTGACTGCTTGTTCCTCTTGTTGGGGCGCTTCTATCACTTGATTCACGAAGTTGTCTGCTACTTGTTCTTCGTCATCACTAATCAAGATTATCTCTGGTGATTCTGGTTCTAGTATTTCAATGGAGTCATCATTGCTGAATTGTGGATTTACTGGGTCTTGTGGTGCAGATTTCGACTGCTCAAATCTACTACCGAATGAGTTATCTTCAGAGTCTACCTCGTACCCTGAGTCCGGATGTCTCTGATGTGCTATTACTACGTTCTGCAACTGACTAAACATAGTATGGAGCCCATAAGCTCATACTTTCTCATCAAAACTTTTGGTGTTTTCTCTCACCAAAAGTGCACAAAGTGCATGATAACAACCGCTTGGTCGTATCATCAATGCCTCTTTACAAATTTCAACTTGGTCTTTTGTCTCTCTTACAAGGAAAATGTTAAGCCTCTTAGGCTTATTAAAAATATTTTCCAGTTTTAAAGCCTTCTAGGCTATTACAACATATTTTTCCACCACAATTTTGATTCCTCGAATCAGGTGTAAAGCTCCCTCTTTTACAATAAATTGCCTCTTAGGCAATGTTCTTCAAAAAAAAAATTATAGTTTTCTTTCAATAATAATTTTAAAAGCTATTATAATAACATGTCATTTAATAATAAAAAAAATTGCTTTCTTTTAAAAACTTAAAAAAAAAGCAATATAATTTTAAATTATTAATTAACTTTATTATATAACTTAAAAAAGAATAATGAAATAAATGAAAAAAAAATTCTAAGCCAATTCGGCTATATCTTCTAGCATTTCAAAGACCACTCATATGCCATATGCTTAATTAATTTCCTCTACGCGACCTTCGAATGCCAAATAAAACCACAACTCATGCAAAAACTATGTCGTTGGGATTCGAACCCGTGACCACCCATATGCCAAAGTCTTCATTTACCACTCGTGCTACAAGCCATGTTTGGTATTAACTCTGCCTTGCTACCACTTAAACTATGCGACGCGAATTGAAAATTAAAAAAAAATGCGAAATTCTTTATCCCACATGCACTGGGAATTGGCACTGGGAGGTGTTTATTACCTCGGGCGCGCAATGAATTGTTTGATTGCCTTCGGGCAATCGGACCTTACCCCTTTTGTTGCTTTGCCTACGAATCACCCCTTGCCACGTCACCTGCGAATAGCCCCTTGCCACGTCGCCTTCCAATCTCTGCTTGCCACGTCGCGTTCGCGACCAGCCACGTTGTCCTCTCTCAGTCCAGTCTGTGTCCTCGTTGTCCAGTTTGTGTCCTCTTTGTCTAGTCTGTCTGGTTCCTCATCCTGGTCCACCTCGGGTTTCGAGCCTATAGGCCCTCTTGGTCCACCTCGGGCTTCGAGCCTCACCACATCAGATCCACCTCGGGCAGAACCTTACCTCAAAAATTGAGCCACCTCATGCCTCGGGAGTCAAGCCAGATCAGTTAGATCTACTCCTCGAAAATCATGCCCTCCTCGGACTCCTCGGACCCTGTCCGCTTGGCTTCCTCACTGCTGTGCTCTGATACCAAATATGAAATGTAAAATCACATTAACTTGAAAAATCAGATTACAAACTATATATAATGCCTAGGATATAGTTGGAGAATATTAAGGAGAGATATTAGGGAAGAGAGAAAATAGGGAGGAAAGGGACATTTTAATTAAACTCTATGACTCCTTTTTCAACGCCGACCACCCTAGTTGTCTGTCGTCCACCTTAACTATCTACCATCCAACCAAGGTAGAAGGTGAAGGTAAACCCAAAGGTTAAATTCCAACAATGATGGGGCAGAAGTTTTCTCCTACAGACGCCAACAAATTAGCGTGGGTTTTTTGGTCTCTAGGGATAGACTTAAGGTTTAGAGCCTCGAAGGTTTCTAAAAGGTCCCACACTTTATTTATGTATGCCTTTAAATAATGTTGTTTACTTGTATAGTTTTTTGTGACTTGATTCACGATGAGTTTTGAATCTCCATAAATTTGTAACTGCTTAACTCCTAGTTTTTTAGCCTTTCTCAAACCCAGACAAAGTGCTTCGTACTTAGTTGCATTATTAGTGCAACTCCACATCATCCTCTAAGAGAAAATTCTCTCTTTGCCTATGGGATAGATTAAGACTATACTAGCACCAACTCCATTCTTGCATCTAGCCCCATCAAATAAAAGCTTCGAGAGCTGATTGGTAGGCTTATCTTCTTTGGGAGCAGGAGCTACTTGTTTTTTTTTATATAATGGAATAACTTCCCGTCTTGATTTCTATTATGGTTTTGAAATTTTCAGAGAGAATTGGTCTTCTATTTGAAGCTCCTCCAAGGTCTCTTCCATTAGATCAAGGTCCTCCATTTCTTCTATCATCATACTTACAATACTAGCCTCTTCTATCTTTTCTATGTGAAAGGTAGATGGTTTTTCATTAAATATCTTGATCCTTCTACCTTTAAAAGGTATTTCCAAATGTGAGTAGTCTAAATATAGATATCCTCCTATCTTGGTTGTGAACTCCCTGTATAAACACATTCTGAAGTATTGTGCTAAATCCACTACTACCACTTCTTGTATGACTACAATTTGAGGCTTTCTATGAAGCTTTATAGGGATGTCTTTGATTATCGCTATAGTATTTATTGGGATGCCATCCAACTATAGAAATCCTGGGTTGCTTCTAGTTTACTCTATTCCCATAATATCGTGCACTGCTTTTGGTATTACTGTGGTAGCAACACCTAAGTCTATCATACAATTATGTACAACCCACCCTTCCATTTGAAGAGATAGATAAAATGGGGCTGGTCTATTTTTTCCAGTAGTAGATTTTAGGTTCATCTGAACTGTATTTGAGTAGGATGGATTCCTACCTTTGTTTTTATTGACCTTAAATATTCTTGCAAGAGATCAATTTGACCAGGAAACCGTAGGGCATCATACATGCTTGCTTTCGAGGGAGTCTTCTTCATATCTTATACTATATTAAAAGAATATGAGTCAAAATTCCTCTCTCTTTCCTTAGAAAAGGTATCATATCTACTTTTGTATCCCTAATTTGCTTTTGCTCTCTATATTTTAGTTAGATAAGGAAATATTAACCTCTCCTTAGCCTATTCTTGAGTTTCGGCATCTTTTTGTGAGATAGACTCTTTATGTACTCCTGACCTAGTGCTCTGGGTAGGGACTTGATATTTCTTTTCATAGGGGATATCTCTTTTAGGTAGATCCTTAGGTACTGAGGGAAAACTCAGAGGTTGGAGTTCTTGAGGATCTACTTGCAGAGGTTTTTTACTTGATCTTGTTAGGACAGGAACTTGTTCAACTGAAGTCATCATGAATTATGGTTTGTTTCCCTGATCATGCTCACGTGTCCTTTAAAATTTTTCTCTACTTTTTCAATAGATACCTTTTGTACATAGTGTTTATGGATCATACATAAACTTTCTCCATGTGGGTCATTGCATGTAGAGCACCACTAATTAGAATTTGTAGGAGTTGCAGATTCTTCATCATCATTTGCATAAACTACATTTGACCTCTCCTGACCCTTATTGCTTGATGAAGTTGTGTCTCTCATTACTTGGAGAAATATTCTTGGTTGAAAACTTCTTCCATCTTCCCTTCTTTTCATTGATGTGATCTCATTATTCAAAATCTTCATTTTTGATTGCATGTCCAGTAAGATAGAAAGCTGAGATTCTTGAGTTGATTGAGTAGGTGGTGCAGGTAATGCAGGGAACTGCAAGAATAGAAGGTAATACTAGGAAATTATGAGGCATTTGTATTACCAAAATAGATGGTTTCCCACTCCACTTTGGAAGGTCTATGCTTGGATAATGAGAATAACTTGAGGAGCTAACATCAGAAGCTTAGTTATTATTTAGTAAAATCAGCATCACCACTTTTGGTGGAAACATTCCAGTGGTAATGATGTCTTTCTATGCTTTATATGCTTCCTAAAAAATATCAAGGAAGGTGAATACCTAATATTTTTGTATGATCATACTAATATCAGAGTCAAAATCCCTAAAATAATAATACACAGCTTGTTCGTTGGTTGGTCTCAATCCACCAGGCACCCTTTCCCAAGTGTGACTGAATCAGATGTTGAAATCAACTATTTCTTCTTGAGGATTATTTTGAATTATGGTAAACTAACTGAGAAAGGATAAATTTTTTGCATGTTGATTAAATTCATCTACCAACTTACCAGCGAGTTTAGCCCAACTTGTAATAGACTGAATAGGAAGTGCTCTGTACCAATAGAGTGTTTTTCCTTTCAAGGAAATGACTAGCAATCTGATCATTACATCTTCCTGAGTGATGTTGCATATGGTTTCCAAAGAGACAATATCTAAACAATGCTTATAAGTTGTCTTGTATGTCCCATTGTATGAAGGCAACACTTTCAAACCCATAGCAGGGACCGAATTCTAAGTCATCAGGTTCAATGGACCCGTGTGATTCCATGTGAGATAAGTTGGAGGAGGAGTAGTCATTGTAGCTATTGTGCTTGCTTGTGTTGTAGAACTATTGATAGTTGTACTTGAAGATATATCGATAATGGGGTTGGATAAAATAGTAGGTACAAGGGTGATAATACTGGTTGCAGGTCAATTTTATCTAGCAGACAAAATTGGATGAACCCTAAGGCTACCAAGATGTAACTCGAAGAACTCAATGGGTTCTTTGGAGTTTATTGCTTTGGATTTGGTTATTATATATGTAAACATTTAAAATTTTTAACCAGACAAATAGATAAGTTATTTATTTGGTCTATACCTTCGGACGAAGTTGCTAGGTGATTTGATTTAGATCTAAATAGAACAAAGACAAACACCAAACCTTATAAAATACTGTGGGATTTTTGTCCCATCGAGTGTGCCAAAAACTATTGGTGCAAAATCGGTCTATGGTTATGATTGCGCCCATGACCTTCAAAACATTGAGTAGACGGACTAAGTGTTGAGGGGTTCCGTCTAATCTCCAGAGAAGGCTAGTTCCTTGGTGGGTTTTATGATAAAATGGGAGAAATATTTACTGAAAGAAAGGGAAATATAGCCACAGCTAGAATTTTTCTCATGGTACAGATTAAACAACAACAAATATAGATGCATATAACTTCATAATATAAGAATTTTCTATACCTTCATGCAGAAATCATAGTTCCTTAATGTGGTTTAGATGTTAATATAACATGTGAATGTATAAAATATTCAACTCTAGCAATATTGTTTATATCATGCATGAGTCCAGAAAATAGAACAAATACAACATATAACTTAGTAATGTAAATAGAAGCATCAAATGTTTATACATACACTTGTGCACAATGAACTAGAAGCCAATAGAAGCATATATTATTGCTTAAATCTAGAGTACATACATCCAGTCCTGTAAACATCTAAGAGCCAACCCTCATTCAGGGTGTGCTCTCTATTATATATACTCTATGACAAGCATCTTTTGATAACTAACCAATTTTGACACAAAATTGGTTACAACAAATGCACTGCAAAATGCACCAGTATGTTTTGTGTGGCTTCTTATTGGTTCAATTAGAGAATCAAATCACCAATAGCAGGAGTTTAAGATTTGATGCTTCAATCATTATCTACCATCGATTACTGACACGTTCCTCTGAAGGCATGTTCTTTTGTTTCTATTTATATCTTTGTTCTGCAAAATTCTGTAACACCATGAAATTGTGATATTCTGATATCTTGACCTTTCTCTCCTATTCGAGACTGTAAAATTTTTACATGTCACGAAATCATGACATTATAGCACGTTAGTCTTCTTCCTCCTGTTAAGACTGCAAAACTTCAACATGTCGTGAAATTGTGATAGTTTGACACATTAGCTCTTTTTTTTCTTTGAGCTCACGAAACTTCAACATGATGTGAAATCATGTCATCCTGTCTATCTTAGTATTTTTTGATATTTATTTCACAAAAATGGGAAACTGGTTAAACCCTCAAAATCTCTACTATCTTCAGGGTAGTCTTTTTAGATTAATAAGAAGCGACAAGAAGAGTTGAACCTAGCTCAAGGGCACCCTACTTTAATTATCGATAATAATAGACCATATCCATTTTACTTGTCCTTACAGATGGAGGGATGGGTGGTACACAATTGTATGATTGACTCTAGAGAAGCTACCACTGTTATGCCCAAAGAAGTTTTTGAAGTAATGGGTATGGAATAAACAAGAAGTAGCCCAAGGGTGTTGTAGTTAGATGGTACCCCTGTTAAGATAGTTGGAGTGATCAAAGATATACCCATAAAGTTGTATAGAATACCTCAAATTACTGTTATTCAAGATATTATAGTGGTGTAATTAGAGCCTTATTTCGAAATGTGCCTATCAAGAGAATTTACTGCTAAGTTGGGTGGTTGTCTGTCTCTTGAATATTCCCATATGGAAATTTCTTTCAAATACAAAATATTCAAGGTCTATTCTAAAAAACTATCTTCATTTCACATAGAAAGGAATGAGGAAGAGCCACAAATGGATGTAGTGAACCTAAAAAGTGAAGAAATAAACCTAATGGAGGAAGTACTAGAGGATCCACAAGTAGATTAGTTCAATAAAAAATTTAATGCCATGATCGAAATAGATATAGGCACTTAATTATGAGATCCAAAAAGGCCAAAAATACAACTTCAATGAGCAAAACCTCTAACCAAGATAAAATATGAGAGTTGTTCTTTGATGACGATACATTTGGGTAACTATTCAAAAATGTTGAGCAGATAGTTGACTTCTAGTTTTATGAAATGAATTGCAAGGGTAGTCAATCTCTTGAAGGAGAGCTGACTGTTGAACAAGAAAACATTATACAACTAGAAAATAATCACATAACCAAAGAATTGATAACTTTGGAGAGCCTATTCAACAATAACGATAAATTGGTTGCTCATAGGATAAAGGTTGACAACAAGAGTTATGAAAAAATATAAATTGAGCCCAAAAATATAGCAACCCTAGTATGTGTTGTTCAGAGCAAGAGGTTAGTCAAACCATGGAGTTGTGCAAGGAATTCAATGATGTTATAGCTTGGACATATGGTGAGCTCAAGGTGTATGACAAGGACACGATCCAAGATACTATGGAGTTGTTATCAGATGCAAAGCCATTTTGGTATAAATGGAGATAGATAAATCTTGGAATCGAAGCTCTAATGAAATAAAAAGTTACCAAGCATCCTGAGCAAGATACAATAATAGAATATCCCAAGAAACTAATCACCATATTCGAAATTTCGGCCACCATAGTTATAGTTAATGCAAGATCCTTCATAAGGAAAAAGACTTTAGACCTTGCAAGGAGATACAGAATATGTCAGGATGCTTCTTCTAACTATTATCCTCAGGGAAATGGCCTGGTAGAATCCACCAACAAAAAATTCTTGAAGGAGCAATATTGTAAATAACATTGAAATTTGGCATCTACTACTAAATAAAGCCTTGTGGGATGATCGAACAAGAATTAAAAAGGCTTTTAAAACCTCCTCTTATTCTTATATTTGTAGAAGAGAGGCCATGTTACCAATAAATTCAAAAAAATTGACATTGAGGTCCTGGATGTCCGGCCCAAAGGGTTTACACCTTTTAAAGATGTTAATGACAGAACTTGTTCAATTGAAATAAGGGCAACAAAAAACACATAATAATAACTACCATCTCCAAAAAATATGCAAACAGTGGTTCGACCAGAAGATAACGATAATAACATTTAAGAAATCTGGTGCTTAAATGGGATGTCAACAGAGCGAAACCTGAAGTGCATGAAAAATCTGATTCTATGCTACCAAGCTTCGGTTAGGCTTAATTTTTCCAACCTCTTCTAGACTTAGCCACTTTTTTTTTCTAATGAAGATTGGGATTTTGTGATCCCATCATGTTTCGATCAGGTACAATTACTTTGATAACTTCCATACTTGGTCATTTCATTCCTCCTTTTCTCTTATGGCACTAGGATGGATGCTTGACATTTTACCAGTTTTTAACCATCATAGATGTTTTGACATTCTCAATACTTAGCCCACTTTGCTACATCCATATGTATCAAATCTTCTACATCCTAATGATTTCATGTTGGATACAAACCTACTGGTATGCTTCTGACTTAGCAATATTCTTCTTTTGACCAGCAAACGGGTAATCAATGCCACCCCGAGGTTTTGGTTGGGTACAGGTCTTTCGGGGTTTTAGAGAGAGCCATTCTGGTTGGAGCTTCTCTTCCAACAGTAGGGCCCTGACTTGCATTTTCTAAATACTCCATCCGGGCATCATAATTCTGGCGGCTTCATACCTCGATCAATTTACCTTGGTCATCTCTAGGTGCCCTAGTGGATATTATTGAGCTCTTGGTTCATAGCTATAACAAGTTTAACCTCCATATTTGTTTCAAAATAAAATTGGGCATAGGTACTACAATGAGCTCCAAGGCCATCCTCCTCGTTACCTCTTCGCTTTGCTTTGCTTTTAACAACGCATCTAGGTCTGCTGACAAAAATTTTAGAAATCTCTGGTTTTATTTTTAAGAAACAAACCTAATACATAGCTACTAGTAGTTAGGTGTGGGTAGGTGCAAAAAATACCCACAGGAACAACCCATGTCCAATAGAATGAAAATATGTTTCTTGCTATTTATTGAATCTTTACCCCATACCTAAGCAAACTCTTTGTAAGTTTAGATATAAGAAAAATTTCTTATGAGCCTGAGAGAAAGGTATTAAAGAACCTATGAAATCAGAAGCATTGCCTAGACATTAGGGTTTGGGATATTCCCTAACTCTAATAAAATGATACCTTATGCCTCTTCAAAGAGTAGTGATGATATGGTGGTATACCCCTTCTCACTAGAACTCCAAAAGGAAGTAACCTTAATAGAGAGGTTATATTGGGATGAAGAGGAGGATGAAAAACCTTTCACCTTCTCCATTTCCAACCTATTCTTAAAATATGTATTTATAAACACATTAAGTATTAAATTCAGTAAGAAACCTGAGAAAAGTTCCAACCCTAGCCTTGATAGTGAGGATAGAACAGTCCTACCTCAAGCAGGCAATAGTACATCATCTCAATGAACATCAATCCTAGACATAAATGACTATGAGATGTAATTTTTACCTCACTTCCCTTCTAGGGATAATCATAATTATTATTCTATTCAAGAAATATCCCTATCAAAGTTCCTTTTTCATTAGTCACGCATTCCTCATAGTCAACCAACACTAAGCAATGGACTTTAGATGTTGATGAGATTTAAAACCTAGGGGATCTACATAACCCTCCACAATATGGAGATGATTCTCATATTCTAATAGAATAAACTATTGACATCAACATAGGTTCATAATAAAATCCAAGGATTATGAAGTTAGGAAAATTCCTAAATTTAGAAGAATGAGAAGAATACATTAAACACTTAATCATGTTTTATGACATCTTTGCATGGTCTTATGAAGGCATGTTTGGACTGGACCCATTTCTAATAGTTCACCACTTGGTAGTCAGGCCAGATGCTAAGCCAAAAAAAAGTAAAACTAAGGAAAATGTATCCTAAGGTTGCTTTACTTGTCAAAGAGGAACTTCAAAATCTTTTAGAAATAAGTTCATTAAAGCAATTGACTATTTTGACTAGATCTCAAACATAGTTCTTATATCTAATAATGAAGGTGTTGTGTGAGTTTACACAAAACTTTGAGATATCAATAAATATTATCCTAAGGATGACTTCCCTCTGGTCAACATAGACATGATAGTAGACTTCACTGCCATATGTGGAATGTTGTCCTTGATGGATGGCTTTTTTGGATATAATAAAATCTAGATTGTGATTGAAGATCAATCTAAAACAATGTTCATTACTCCTTGGGGTACCTTTTACTATGAGGTCATGCCCTTCATATTAAAGAACGCTAATGTGACCTATCAATGTGCCATGGCATACATCTTCTATGATATGGTGCATGATATCATCAAAAACTATGTCAATGGTCTTCTAGGATGATCCATGAAGTAGGAATATCATATCAAAGACTTAAGGCAAATTTCAAAAGTCTTGGAGAATGTAAAATTTTCCTTAAACCATCCAAATTCATATTTGTAGTTACATCTAAAACACTGTTGGGATTCATCATGTCTAGGTGTGGCATTGAGGTGGATCATGATAAAATATTAGTAATAATTGATATGTTGTCACCTAGAAATATAATTCACCTTCAAAGTCTACAAGGTAGACTACAAGCAACTCACCTTCGAATTATGTAAGGTAGACTACAAGCAATTAGGATAATCATATCCCAATTGGTAGACAAGTTTCAACCCTTTTCCAAACCTTTAAGAAAATGGACTAAGTTCAATTGGGACTAAGAATATCAAAATTCCTTTGATGCTTTGAAAATATATCTTCTATCTCCACCAGTTTGTATC
The DNA here is from genome assembly GCA_028583015.1 of Wollemia nobilis. Lineage (NCBI taxonomy): Eukaryota > Viridiplantae > Streptophyta > Pinopsida > Araucariales > Araucariaceae > Wollemia > Wollemia nobilis. The sequence goes on from JAQPPZ010000750.1 coordinate 10,257,715, forward strand.
CCACGAGATCCTCTCAAACCAATGTTATTATAAATTTTAGTAATAGTTCATGCTTTAGGTGTCATGCTAGCAAAGTATGATGATCAACATAGGGAAAGGGTTGTCTACTATATTCGTAGATACCTTATCAGTTATGAGACTAGGTATACTCCCTTAGAAAAATTGTTTATAGCAATGGTCTTTGCTTCCCAAAAGTTTAGACATTACATGCTAAGCCATAAAACCTATGTTATAGCTATAGTTGATCTTTTAAGATAAATATTTCTAAACCTTAGCTTTTAGGTAGGAAAACCAAATGGGTGATGGCTCAAAATGAATTCGACCTCAAATTCATAAGCCAAAATTCAATTAAGAGGCAAGTTATCATTGATCAGCTAGTAGCAACCCCTTCACAAGCTAAACATCCCTTCGTAATCAAGTACCCCTATGAAATGGTAGGCACCCTAAATGAAGCCCAATAAGATGCATGGACCCTTTTCTTTGATGGTGCAAGATGCATCAAAGGTGAGAGGGTAGGAATCATATTAGTATCACCTCAACAAATTGTTATCCCATTATCCTTCAAGATTAAATTCTCATGTACAAATAACGTGACATAATATGAAGCACTCATCCTTAGGCTTTGGGTATTCCTAACCCTAGAAGTAACATCGCTCTCCATATTTGAATATTTACAATCAATAGTTAATCAGAATATTGGATTTTATCAAACCAAGGATGATAAACTCAAACCTTATAAGGATATTGTTGATATGTTGGCTAATTTTGGGAAAGTCACCATTTAAACTATTCCATGCTCTAGTAATCACCAGGTAGATATAATGGTTGTGGTTGCTTAGTCATACCTATGAAGTTAGAGAATTAACAAGCAACAATTATCATCTGACAGATAAAGCAACCTATAACTTTGCAATCTAGCTGATATCCCTTAGCCATCTTCACCACTAAACAAGTGGCTATCCTTGACTCTTGGTACAAGAGTGGAGATTTACCTGAAGGTCTAAATTTCAATCAATGAAAGAGCCTAAGGCAACAAACTTAAAGGTATGTAATAATTGGAGATATCCTATATAAGCAAAAATTTGATGGTATTCTTTTAAGATGCTTCAATTTGAATGAATCCAAGAGAATAGTTCAAGATGCCTATGTAGGGATATATAGTGGTCACTTCAATGGAAGTGACATTGCTAAGAAGCTTTTATTCACATGGGGTATTACTAGCCAACAATGGAAATGTATACCTATAATTTTGTGTAAAAATGTGATGTGTTAAAAACATGTAAAATAAAAGTGAAAGATACAAAGGTGAACTAGTCACCTACATCTACGCAGACTAACCACAAAGCAGAGGTAAGGTGAAGCAGTCACTTACATGGAAGCGGACCGGCCACATCGTAGAGGTAAGGTGAACCAGTCACCTACAATAGGGTAAACTAGCAACATAGTAGAGGTAAGGTAAGCCAATCACCTAAGTTAAGTAAAGTAGAGTTCACTCAGGGTAAACCAAAGCTAAGCACCTAAGGAAGATTGAACCAGCCAATAAGGAGAAGAAAATCATAGGCACCTTCCGATAATAAAAGTTGAGTCAAGTGCATGTGTTGTTCTAATAAACAATAAAGACACCATCGATGTTGTTTAACAACAAAGGAACGATTGAACACAATGTTAGATTCACTTGTTGAATTCACTTGTGCGGTGAAAGAGGCTTAGGATCAATGTGAGGCAAATTATCTAACGGGTGGACATAAAAAATGAAGCAAGAAGCATTATGTTGCATGCATTAAGGCATTGAGTGTTGCCACTCAACTATATTCTCTCTATCGTTTCAAAGGTAACTTCTATTCAATGCTAAATATTTTGGAGGGAAATATTAATATTTGAAATTATTTTTAGTGCTAAGGTTATAAGGAGATATAAGGGTTAATTGAGGTTTTGACTATTTGCATTTTCAAATACTTAAGAATTTGGAAAATTGAAAGAGTTGGAGTAATAAGGAGTTAATTTTTTTACTTTTTTATATTTGAAGTTTTTTAAAAGTTATTTAAAATTTTAAAGTTTTCCAATTCTTTAAAACTTTAAATTTTTTAAATTTGGAGTTTTTGAAAAAATATTTTTTTTAAGTTTTTGAATTTTGAAAATTTGCAAATCAAACTAGGGAGTTAAAAGGTTTTCAACATCAAAGGTTTACAAAAATTAGAATTTGCAATCTTTTATAAATTATTGAATTTGGGAGTTATAAGTTTTTCTACTTCAAAGGAAATAAATCATTGAATTGATTCATATCATGGAAGATATTATTAGAAATGTATTCAATAAAGATAGTGAAGAAATGGTGAACAAACTTAAGTTTTATTCTCAAAACTTAATAGATGATTTTGATGGAAAGAAACAAATGATAAATGTTTTAAAAGAGAAGCTATCTTTATTTCTCAAGGATGCAAAAGAGGAAAATTTCACAACACTTATAAGTTATCTTCATGAAAAACTTTTTAGAACATGGTGGAATTCACAAAACACCATTATACTTTCATCAGAATAATGCTTAATTATGTATTTGTCATTACTTACCTTTGGGGTCTTTCAAGAAAAAGGACAAGAAAATAAAGATGGTTCATACAACTTGAATGCAGCTTATATTAACTTCAATGAGGAATCATTGAAATTAAAGTTGTATTATTGTGATGATTTGCCAACTCAATGTTTAGAAGGCATATCATAGATAAAGATACATAAGAGAAGAAGAAGAAAGAAGAATAGAGACAAGGAGAAAAGGAAGGAAAATAGAAGGCATAAATCTAAATCCAAAGAATAACCATATATTGCAGATTTAGATATTGATTTGAAAGAGGTGGACTAAAGACGAATCTCAATCTGAGGTTCATGAACAATGCAAAGTCACATGAATATTGAAGACTTAATACGAAGACCAAGATTGAAGACTAAAGTCTTCAATAACCAAATATTGTAATGCAGGGGGTGTTGAAGAAAATTACATTATTTGGTACATGCTAATGTACCCCCATGGTACATTTATGGTACAATGTAAATATTAGATTAAGGTTGAGTTAATAGTTTAGAGTGTGATTTATATTTCCACTTTTATGCAAGTGTCAATGTGTAGGAAATGCACAAGTTTCATGTAAGAGAGAATGTGCACAAGTATCTTGTATGTAAGAGTAAAAATATGTAATGTGAGGATGTGCACAAGTGTCCTAGATTAGGAGTGCATGTAGAAGTACAAGAGTCATGTGTGCAAGTGTTGTAGAGTCAAGTGTCCATCTAGTATGCAAGTGGCAAGTTGATAAGCCAAGAGTCATGAGACTTGGCATATGGAGAGCAATAGTCAAGTATGTGAAGAGTCACATTACTATGGCTATATTATGGAGATAATGCTCCATGAGAATGTAATCCAAATTACAATACAAGAGATTACATAGTTGTAACAAGGAGAAGGAATAAATCTTGTATACATAATTTTAATCAATTAATATTGTAAGTTTTCTTCATACATAGTTCATGAATGACATAGGCTACTTACATTCATATTTCAGTATATAAATGAATGTTATTTGATTTATTATATAAGCCTTGATATACATATTAATTTGCTCATATATTTCTACTCATTGTAGGATTATATTTGACCTTTAATATTGTGGCTATTTTATATTTGGGACCTATGATATTTTGTGGTATTAAGGCTTAAAAATCCAACATGACTCTCACCACATTTGCCTATGGTCCCCAAGTTAAATGAGCAATGGGGAATCCAGACAACTAGTAGATATTGACATATTAGATTTCACACTCTATGGGATGTTGTTTTGGAGCCTAAAGTGGCTCACTTTCTTTGGTGTCTCCTTTTTCAAGGACTTCCTATAGGATAACGCCTCCATCATTTAGGGTTACACATTCCCAAATGCCCTTTTTGTCATTGCAGTGAATCCATTAAACATTTATTTTGGTATTGCTCTAGGGTCCAAGAGGCCTGGAAATGGATTCATGATTTTGTTAGAATAATAAATTATATCCTAAGTTGTTACTAGGATAATTTATGTGGCTAAGATTAGCTCAGTTAGTTATGATCCAATGGATTAGATTGTAAGCACTTGCTATTTAAGCAAGGTCTTTGTCATTCAATAAAATCAAGCATTGCATTTTCTAACCAAAAAAAAAAAGGCTATTTCGAAAAGATTTTTTTGTGAAAAAAATAAGACTATTATTTTTCCTAAATATGAAGGCCAATTTTGAAACCCAAACATAGGGGTATTTATAGTCGTCGAAAAGGTTTTTCCGAGACGGAAAACATGGTGTAGTCCTCTTTCAGTTTTGAAACTATTTTTTCTACACTTTTTTGTGGCTCAAAATTGTATCATGGAGTGCATTCTCGGTTGAACCCAACACTCCCAGACATTTTTGTAAGTGATCCTAGTATCTAGTCATCTCCTCTATATCACCTAGCAGTTGTAGCGACTGGTTACCCATGCATTTCGGTAGGATGAGGAGGTCACCATAAGGACACATTTGATAGCTATTGGTGCCATTTCATTTTTTGATCCCTTTGTTTTGTTGTTTGTCCACAAGTTTTGGACCTTTTTATCAGCCCATTGTGTTCATATAGGTGGTAACCACATACTCATGCTTGTGGAGTCAATTTCGACATCCCTTGCAATTTTTGTGGTTCTTTCCACACTATCTTCACACTCTTTTATTTGTGAGACACTTTGGTTTCAGGGGGTTTTCTTTAGTGACCTTTTTTCATGGTTTACAGCTTTGATATGAGTCACAAGCACCAAACTGAAAGTGAGTTTTCATTCAGTTTGATAACGATTCTCAATTTTTTTGAGACATCTAATGGGTCCTTTGCAGGCTTCTTGATGGAAGTTGTCCTTAAGGGGGGTTGAGAATCTTCCTTCATCCTCCATGCACATATTCCTCCTTCTTCTCTCTATTCTGGTATTTGTTTTTCTCCATTGTGCTTTTTCATCATCTCTCCAACAGTTTTTATGGATATCTTGTACATGAGTACCTTATCAGGCCTTGTTGTTGGGACTCATACTTGTGGATATACCACTTGTTTTTTGTTTTGTTGTATTTTCACTACCTCCTAGTATCATTTAAGGGGGGGTGTTGGTAAATCCTAGTACCACTTAAGGGGGTGTTAGAATAATAAATTATATCCTAAGTTGTTACTAGGATAATTTATGTGGCTAAGATTAGCTTAGTTAGTTATGATCCAATGGATCAGATTGTAAGAACTTGCTATTTAAGCAAGGTCTTTGTCATTCAATAAAATCAAGCATTACATTTTCTAATAGATTTTTTTAAACCTTTTAGGCCACAACCATTTTCCTAACCTATCGTTCTTCTTGGGGATACAACCCAAATGTCAGTACATATGGAGTAGATTTGGTATAATTTTAGGGTTGAGATTCTATTTAACATATGAAAAATCTGTAATGGATTTTTTTCTATTTAGATTGCATCTCCATAATTTTCCATGTGTTCAAAAGCTCTAACACAGTCCAATGTTTTATGTCATATTCAATCATAGGTAAACAAGGTTTCCCTTGAGGTTCAACATTTTTGAACTCTGCTTGATCATTGGATGAATGCTACTTACACTATGGTTCGATTTTTGTCCTCCCCACCTCACCAAAGACATTATTCTTCTCAACAACGAGATTGAGGCTACAAGAGGTTCTATGGAAGCACTTTGACTGCTCATAGCCCTTACCAACAAGACCAACATGCCAGGGAAGGATTTTGCTCTATGCCATAGTATTATGATTGAGGCTCATCATCTGCCTAAGCTACCACTTTGTCTTAGACTGCAGACAACACTTCAAATTTGTAGGGTGATGGTTTTGGCTTTGTCTCCATAATATAAATATAGAAGATGACTTTTCATGTACTTGACTATTGCTCTTCATATGACAACTCCCATGACCTTTAGCTTATCATCTTTTCACTTATATACTAGATTCTTCACTCTCTTCTTACATGCATACTTGACTCTACAACACTTGCATACTTCTACATGGCTTTTACTCTCCTACATGCACTCCTAATATAAGACACTTGTGCACATCCTCATTTTATATATTTTCACACTTACATATATGACACTTGTGTACATTATCTCAATACACACTTGCACTCTTACTTACATGACACTTGTGCATTTTTTGCACATTGACACTTACATGAAAGGGAAAATATAAAATCACTCATCTAAACTATAGACTCAGCCCTAATCTATTACATATTTACATTTGTACCATGAAGGTAACATGGGGTATATTTAACCTTGTAAGGGGGGCAGAGGTCCAAGGTTCGAATCTCGAGCCTTGCCAAACTGAATGTTTATCCCTTTCCTAATGCTTTCAACAGTGTAAAAGGTTTTATATGATTGTGGCATGGTGGTTATAGGGGTGGACTATGTGAAGAATTGTGGTGGCTTTCAAGGCAGACAATGCAGAATACTGTGGCGATCATAAAATCTAAACAGCCTTCTCGGATTCATGGTGGCTACCGATTCCACCATGTAAAATTAAAAAAATTAAAAAAATATGGGGGTACATTTGCTTGTACCAAATAATGTAATATTCTTCAACACCCACCTATATTAAAGTATTTGGTTATTGAAGACTTTAGTCTTTAATATTTATCTTTGTCTTCAATCTTCATGTGACCTTGCATTGTTTATGAACCTCTATTTGAGATTTGTTGATGAATGAATTCTGTCCAATCATAGAATCCTCATAACATAGAACCTTTTTAGGGTTCTCTCTTGTAAAGATCTAAGATATTCAAGGTTATTTAATGTATATGTTTGATTTAACATATGTGCAAGAATATCCCACTATTTTCCAAGTGTCTATCAACAAGGGGCTTGTGTCTTTTGTTATATGATTTCATAAAGTGATGTGAAGCATCTCTAAAAAAATGAACTTTCCTTTTTACATTATATTTATATTCCAAAGTTCCTTAAGTCATTTATTTTATAATAAAGAGAAAATTGTCTCTTTCTCTTTATTCTAAAATTAATTTCTCCTTTGAAATAATCTTTCCTACTTTTTTTTTGGAATCCTAAGTTACTGACCTTAGGATAAATGTATATTTTATTTACCAAGCTAAACTAAATTACAGTGCATTTAATGACATTTTAAATCTATTTAAAAACCCTATCTTAAAATTAACTCTTTCCTATCTGATAAGGACACAACAAATCAATGCCTCTGTGAATATGCAACTTTTATAAAATAGCATCAGTTCTACCTTGCCTATATAAAACCACTATTCTTATCACAATTTTACCCAAACCTAATATATAATGTTTTAGACAATGATGGTTGAGTTTTCAATAGAATTTTAAGTTCTTCAATTTTTATTAAAACACAATGTTTAAAACCTAACATTCAATGAACATTCAATGATCTTATCTTTCAAAGTCTCCAAGATAGATAAGTGATAGGATAAACATCAATTCATTTTCTTTCAACAGGAATACAAGTCATGCAAAGATCATACAAGTGCTAAATGAGAATAACCAGTGTACATGAAACCATAAATCACAATTTACTATATACTCTGGTGCAGTCCTCTAAGGATTTTTTTTTAAGTAATCAACTATGAAATATATCTATTTTCCATGCTAAAACCAACAATTTGTACAGTTGTATAAATAAATATTTATCACAGTATGAAAGATTTACAATTTTTATAATAATTCTCAAAAGAAACCTGTATCCAAATGCTCCAGATATTGGTGTTCCTCTCAGATGTTCACCTCCTCTGTATTGCCAAGATGTATTCCCAGTTCTTCTTTGACCATTTCTTCTCATTAATCTCTCCTTATTTTCTCTGCCAAGCTTTGGTCCCTTCTCTTCTTCTTTTTTCTCAATTTATAATTTGTTCAGTTGGTTACATGATTCATTTGATTCTGTTCTATCAGTTTTCCAACGATTTTCAAATACGTTCTATCAACCATATCTTTGCTTTATCACGTATATCTCTAATGCCTTCGTAATGTAATGTGTTACCAGAGTATCTTTCACGAAATAAAGCCTCGTACATCTTTCCAACGTAGTGTTTATCATAATTAATTACTTAATTAAAACACTCCCTATTTCGACATTCTATAACCTCTAATATGGGCAATCTTAAAATAAATAACAAAACAAACGAATTCAACCATATTCATCTGATTTCATACCCAGATCTGTATACCTTTCCCTAAACATTTCATTCGGGTTATCTTGGTGGCCTCTGTAATCATGTCCAATTACCATGTCTTATAACATCCAATATTATCCGGTTCAAAATCTGAAACATTCTCATAAAACTTGGTTGTACCTATTTTTTTCTTAAAATGACTACTGTGCGACCTGTATTCTTCGAGGACTGTGAATCCAACATTTTCCTGCATGCATGTCAAAGGAAGCCAGGCCACCAGATCCAGTTCCTACATAGACTGTATGACCATCAAGATCTTCTTCCACAACTTTTGATTGCATGTTCTTGAAAACTAAAAGAAACAACAGGCCTTCTCTGTGCAGCAATATCATAGAGACGGACCTCATGTTGGCTGGTACCAATCACAATATTTCGATGGTCCTCTTTACTTAGAAAAAGTTGTCGCAGTGACCCATGTTGAGTAAATAAATCAAAACTATTTCGTCGAGGCGACTTTGCAATCCATAACTTGGTGGCTTTTTCTAGGTCCCACGTGTTCAATTCAACACCTTTTCCTCCAAAAGCAGTATATTTCTCACTGCCATCAACTCGACAACATAAAACAGCTCCAGATCCACATATTTTCCACCCATGTGGTGAACCATGTTGACATTCCCCTTCAAAGGATTTGATAACAGCAGTTCCTTTCTTAGTGCATGCAAGATATTTTCTTGAGCTGTCTCTTCCAAACACATGCAAGCCAACAATTTGATCATTATCCAGCCTAATATCATTATCCGATGGTGAGGACTCCATGCAACCCTCTTCATAAGTAGCATAAATAGCTCCATTTCTGACCTATGGTTAAATGGCATAATAAACAAGCAAATTCCTTTCATCCGGTAATTTATACCATCGACGCCAAATCGATGGACCTAACTTCTATCACCATCACTATTTGGGGACAACAAAACAATCATCCCATAAATGCAAAACTGACGCCACTCCCCATGCTTTTTACCATGCATCTTAGGCATAGGTCATTTAATATTGTTGATAAACAACCTCCTGTCACATTCCTTGAATTCCGGCTGTCACCACATCCATTTCGTTATGCCTCGTTTCATTCAAATAGCATCATTCTTTCGATCTATTCGTAAACGTCCTTCAACATATAATCACGACTCTCCCTGAAGCATCCCACCATTTTCTTTGGAACAGGAGTAATGCCTCTACAATATTATCTTTCGAAGACTATGGTGACTATCGCTTTCCCTCGAGCCACCTGTGAAATCATCACAATAAAACCCTAGATTAATCTAGCAAATTGCATGACCCTTTTAACATGTGATTCAATATCAACATCGAGTCGAAATGACTCCGCATGACACATTTTACCTTCTTCACACACACAACAAACATGAACTATGACCTGAAAACATAATAAACAAACAACATTACCACCATACAAAGCACGATGTAAATTAACATGAGTAATAAAATATATAGAAATAACATGACCACCTTATATAACCCAAAGACTTTAACATTTATTACCAAAGTATTTTTATGAATATGAGCTCTCCTTATTTATATTTTGACATTTTAAATAATACCCCGAATTATCACATTTCAAAAGAGATGAACATTTTTACGAGCGCAACCCTTTCGGTGTTCCTAGAATAACCATGATGAATCAAGGGCATAATCTATCATTTGAAACCTATTTTCAAATTTTCAAGTGGGTCCCCAATATTTTGGGGTCGTTGTGAAGGAGTCACAACAAATGGCGACTCTGCTGGGAAATGTCCCTAGACATTTCGGAATCTAGGATCAAAAATATGAGAACCAAACAAAAACCAAATGTGAAAATCATAAGTATTAATAAGCATCTAAATAATGAAAATAGACTAAGCAAGATATGAAACACCAAAATTATTTAGCAATCAGCTCGATGCAAGTGGTGCATTCATTATCAATCATTTGAAACAATCTTGCATTCCTTTATTAGCTTCGCATCGTGAATGTGAACAAAATGACTTATGCAGGCTATGATGTGAGTTTATGGAAGTTTTATATCTATATTTATCTTGGTCATGCTCATCATTGCGCTTTAATCGAGGGAAATGCGGATGAAACATGGAGTGTAAAGTTTTAACAAACCTGTTGTCATGATGTAAACTGCATGCCTTACAAAGATTCAAACACTTTAGTACGACAAACAACCTCACTAAGATATGTCAAAACCTCTTGGGACCAAGGAGTGCATGTTCATTTACCAGATCAAGAGTTCAAGTACTGATGTTTACTTTTAACCATAATCTATGTGCAATAAAGTGGGTTCATTACCTATTCCAATCAAAATTATTTAACATGTTATGGGAGAAGCATAAGGCTAGCCAGTCCTTGTGAAACGATCAGAGGTTTCGAAAGACATGTCGCCATGCTTTGAGCTTACTCCACTGCCATACAGGCGTCTATAGCCCCGGTGGAGGCTAACCCCATAGTCCCGAGTTTATGAATTATGGGTACTTCACTGCCAGACAGGCATCTATAGCCCCGATGAAGGTTAATCCCATAGTCCATGATCTTGGTTAACTAACTTTCAATTTGTGTCATACCTTATGCAAGTGCATTCAAAGCTTTGGGGAATCGGATCCTCAACCGAAGTGTGATGAGGATTTTGGTCCTATCCTTTACTACAATGATAGAGCTTTGAGGAATCAGATTCTCAACCGAAGTGTGATGAGAATTTGACCCTATCCTTTACTACTCTAGTTTGCATCAGATTTTAAAATATTGAGTTTATAATAAATTTGGTGGACTATGTTGCGTAATAGGACTGACAAGATTCCCCTTTTCGCCTTACCTTTTCTTCCAAGCATGGTTTTGACCATTTTGTCCATTTTTTTTTTTAATTTTTTGCAATAGGTCGTGATGATTCTGGAAAATTTCAACATCAGTCCCCAATCTCAAGATCTTATTTAGTGGGTTTTATGATCCCAAGATGAAACAACAATTCTTTTGGCGGCTGTAAATTATACTAGAGATGGTTGAGTGATTGAAGCCACTTTTAGGTTTTGGAAGATGATGTGTGAATATGAATGTTGGCCTTTGTTATTCTATGAAACACAAATTCCCTTGATTAAAGTGACATGACTCTGATGAACCAATTGAGACATTTAGAATGAGCAATTTCTTTGTAAAATACCAATGTTGTGGCGAAAGTGAAGTGGATGAAAGCATTGTGCATATGGACTATGATTTGCAAAACTAATAACTTCCTGCATTCAAGTTTCAAATGACATTATATATATTAGTGACATTTGTGAAGCTTTTCGCAATACAATTCTGGCATTTCATACCTGCTTGTCTTAGCTTCCATTCGAAGGATGCAAACCAATGCTTCACTTTTCATTTTACCAAGTTTTGTTGGTTTTCTAGCTAGGTAATTTCATCGTATTCATCCTAGGATCCTTTGGATTTCATCTCGATACCCACTCAATTCAAGCTTACTTTGGTCTTTGAAACTCATAATGGCAACGTTATTCTTTCATTAGGCTCAATAAAACGACAAATCAACATAACATGACATGAACAATAACAACACCTTAACTAACATACATGACAGGAACATACAACACAACAAAGGTTTTATGTACAATAGAAATACAAATGATACTCCCTCTTCCTGTGTTTAGGATTGGAAATAGTGCTTGAGGTGACGCCCATTCATAGGCAGTGTAAACTTCTCCTCGCTCAGTGTTTTTAGTCGAAACGCATTTTCACCCAAAATTTCCATGATTTGGTACGGGTCGATCCATAAGTAATCAAACTTCTTGTGGTCTCCTCTCTTCCCATGTGCTTTGTCCCATAAGATAACCAAGTCGGCTATTCTGAAAGCTTTTATGGTGGCGCGTTTGTCGAACCAATGCTTCACTACCTCTTGGTGTTTGCTGAAATGTGTTAATGCTTCTTCTCGTTTCTCGTCAAGTTGAACAAGATTTGCCAATCTGGACTTTACTTTATCATCTGTTTCAAGATAATCATCCATAAAATGCAAAGTTTGAAGTCTGAGGTTAGTAGGAAATAATGGTTCTTACCCATAAACCATATGGTAAGGAGACATTCCTATAGATTCCTTCGTTCGGATTCTGTCAGCCCACAAAGCAAATTTTAGTTTAGAATGCCATTCCCTAGGATTGTGCTCTAATAATTTCTTTATGACAAACAACAAATTTTTATTAGTGGACTTGACAAGACCATTACCTTGTGGATAATAATTTGTAGCGAATTTCAAACTAACCTTATTGTCATATGCCCATTATGCTAATTCAATGGAAGAAAATGCGGACCCATTATCACTTACTATAGCGTTAGGCATGCCAAAACGAGTAATGATATTTTCCTCCAAAAATTTGATTACAACCTTAGTGGTACAATTATTTGTAGGTATGGCTTCTGACCATCGAGTGCAATAATCAGTAGCCATCAAAATATATTTGTGTTGCACTGAGGAGTTTGGGATTATTTCTCCAATGAAATCCAATCCCCATTGAGCGAATGGTCTTGAATCGATTACAGGTTGCAACGACATGGTTGTATCCTTTCACGATTGGCCGCCACCTGACAAACATGACAAGCACGAACATGAGAATGAACATTCTTGAATAAATGTGGCCAATAATAACCTACTCTAAGAATTTGATGAGCAGTAGCATTCACAGATCCATGACTTGTACCAATTTTTTTTTGAAAATCATTCATTACCTGTAATGCTTCCTTTTGATCAAGGCATCTGAGAAAAATACCTTCATGATTATTTTTATATAAAACTCTTGTTTTAATCATAAATTTAGCGCATTTTAATCTTAGAGCTCTTCTTTGGGGCGCATTCAGGTTTACAGGTGTTTTACCATTCAGTAGAAAATACACAATATCTCTATACCAATCATCGTTCGTAATATCTTCTACTGTATATTGATGGCAATTAATTTGTGGATCAATTTGTGCCAATGTTTTAGATAGTCCCATTCCTCGTACAAGTTTCATGGGTTGGATCTCCAAATCGTATTTTTGTAGTGTAGAAATCTATTTTCCTCATTTCACGCCTAACTCGTTCTGCAAATACATCATTTTAACAGCAGGGTCAACTACAATCGCAAAAATACGACTATGTAACAAATAATGCCTAAATTTCTCTACCATTTTAAACAAGGCATACATTTGTTTATCTAAAATAGAAAACCTCACCTCAACATCTTTGAAAGGCGTACTCATAAAAGCAATAGGATTCTCAACATTACCTTCACCTTTTTGGGTTAGAACACTAGCAAATGAGTGTTTTGAAGCGAAAGAGTAGATGTAAAATGATTTTTTGTAGTCCAGGCTTACCAATACCGGAGCCGTGGAAATTGCATCTTTTACATTTTGGAATGCGAATTTTGCTTCTTGGTTCCAAGTGATATTGACATCCTTTTTCAACATATGGTTCAATGGTTTAACCATTTCTACAAAACCAGAGATGAATTTACATACAAAATTAATCTTTCCGAAGAAAGATCTCAATTCTTTCTGGCTCCCTGGTAATTGGATTTTTTGAATAGCTTGACTTCTTTCTTCATCGATAGAGATGCCATATTTCGATATAAGATGTCCAAGCAATTTTCCTTTTGTTAGCCCAAAAATGCATTTCTTTGGGTTTAACGATATTCCATGTTCTCTGCACTTTTGGAGTACCTTTCTCAGGTCTTTCACATGATCCTTCCTGTTTTTAGAAAACACATAAATGTCATCTACATAGACTACTATGCATTTTTCGATTAAATCTTGAAAAGCAAAATCCATAGCTCTTTGGAAGGTAGCACCTGCATTCAATAATCCAAAAGGCATTCTTTTATAAGCGAAAGTTCCCCACTTAGTCGTAAAAGCAGTTTTCATTCTATCTCGGGGATCAATTAATACTTGGTTATATCCCGAATAACCATCTAGAAAAGACATCATCTCTGACCCATTTACCATTTGAAGTACATTATCAATAGTAGGTAACGGGTAATTATATTTTTGACATGCTTTATTTAGGGTCCTGAAATCTATACAAAGTCTAATTTCACCTGTCTTTTTCCTCACTGGAACTATGTTGGCCACCCAAGTAGAATGTCGGATGGGAAAAATGATTTTGGCGTCCAGTAATTTTTTAACTTCCTTTTCTATCAATGGCTCTAATAGTGGATTAACTGGCCTTTGTTTTTGATGAAAAGGCTTTGCATCATATTTCAATGGAATAGTGTGAGTTATAACATTAGGATTATATGTCTTAAGATCCCTATAACTCCAAGCAATGACATCTTTGTAATATTTTAAGGTATGCATAATACCTTCCTTTTCTTCTAACATTGTAGCCTTGCTTATGAGAATATTCTATGACTCATCTGAATCACCAATGTTGTAAGAATCATAAGCTTGTTGTGAGAGAGTAGTCTTGTTACCTCATTTTTTGTTGTAACTAAGATCGAAAAGCTTTTCCAATGCTAACATGCCTTGAGGGATAGTATTGACTTTCACCATTTCTTCGCACTCGTTGACATATTCCTACAATCTATCATCTTCATCGATCACCTAGTTTTCAAACACACCATAATTAGTCACAAAATCAAATATATGCCTGTCATTTTCAAAAACTTGAAAATTATTTACATTTTCAGGTACAGACGGACAGGGCATAAGCTCAATTGAAATTTTTTTGAACTTCTTACCGTCCATTGGACTGAGCATACCTGCGACAACTGCTAGAGAATCTGCTACCCGGTTGCCTTTTCAAGAAATTAAAGATATGTTAAAGGCCATAAATTCATTAATTAAGCTTTGTACTCGATTCGATAATGTATTAATCTCTTATCATTGCATTAGTATTGACCTTTAACTTGTTTCACAACTAGTTGTGAGTCCCCTAACACTTTTAAACATTTTATTCCTTTGCTCAGTGCTAGTTGTAAACCACAAACTAGTGCCTCATATTTTGTTGAATTGCATGTACATGGAAATTGCAAGCGGTATGCATGGAATGAGGACTTACCTTTGGGGTTTATGAGTTCTACCCCTGCACCGCTGCATTGTCTAGATCTAGATCCATCAAATTTCAACAACCAGACAAGGTCATTTTCTGCAAGTGAATCGTTAGCTATACCTGATATCTCTGGGTCACTTGCTTTCTCGATCACATCTAACGTGAAGGTTCCCAGTTTTGTCTTTGTGAACAATATTTCATTCATTCCCCTATTATAATCCATGATGAGTTCTTTCAATCTTGGCTCTCGAACAACTTTGATTTGATTGGCTACCCCTTTCCATGGCAACCACATGTGTGAAAATTCAGTGAAGAAATATCCATTCAAATTCCTACTCCAATCCCTGCTCAACAACAAACCATATTTAGCATATATATCCACCACTTGAATATCTATATACTGTTGCACTCTAGGTTCAGAAGCAAGTTGAATAAAGACATTTTCTAACATGCCCACTACATTTACTTCAGTTTTGTCCAATTGAACAACAATTTTATTAGTTTTCGTGGGAGTAAGTCCCAATTTTTGACAAACTGAATAGGGCATCACGTTACCTGAAGCGCCAGAATCCACCATATAATTGTGTACATTTTTCCTTGCAATACGAACTGTTAGCAAAAATGGCAATGCTTCATCTCTTTCTTTTTTGGCAAAATATTTAACCTCGGTAATTTCACTCACTTCTTTTGCTTCCTGAAACCCTAAGTTTTGCATTAAAAGAGTTCTCTGTTCAGGTAATTGACACATGTCATATAGATTTATGCTAGCTTTTGTCTTTTTTAAATCTTCTATGATATTATAGCTAGCGGATTCCCCGTTGTGAGATTTTGGAACTGCTTTTGACATTCCCTCTGGCCTTTCGGGCAAAGGTGGGGGAGTGGGATTATTACTTGATTTCATATCAGGTGGTATATTTAAATCTTTAGGATGAGTAGAGGAAGTATTATAGGTTTTGCCTCTGCTTCGCAAGTGATAACTATGAGTGGGTTTTTTATATTGTTTCAGCGTATGTACTTCCTCAATCAACTCCTCCTCTTGTTCACTTAACTCTTCTTCCTCTTCATCCTCTCTTTCACATACATCTATCACAAATGCATGACTTTTTCCTTTCCTTTCAAAAGTTTCATTTTCATTCTCAGTTGGAACCAACTCCATTTTGTCCAAACCCTATTGAATGCAACTAGTTACACAAGAAAACTCGTTACATTCTAATTCATTATGCTCGTTAGTATGATGTAGCCTACACCAATTATCCATTATGACATCTGTGATATTGTAAATTGTATCCTTGGAATTTTAGCTTGAAGCTCCATTGTTATTGGCTACTGGGGAGGGAACACCTCCATTATTAGGTCGTATATTGAAATGTCTAGGCTTCTGCATAGTGAATTTTCTATTAGATTGAGAGCCTTGATTACCATATTTTTGAATTTGAACCATATCATTACTTATTTTATGGCAAAGGTTTTCAATGACAGTTACCCTTTCGAGTTCTGGATTACCACTAGCTGTTGGGTTTGAATTTGTGTTTGTGTTTGAGCTATTTGAATTTAACCAACTAGGAGCATTTGAATTAGGCACATTTGATTGTGTATTTAACCAATTTTGATTAGGTGTGACCTGAGGCATTGCCCTATTCAAGGCATCTACTTGAGGTGAGAAATTATGCAAATTTTGGTTGGCCACAACATTTGAATTGTTCCAAGGATTTGTACCCATTGTATTCCCTTGATTCAGCATGTTTTGTGAAAACATAGGGTTACCTTGTAACATATTTTGATTTTGAGTGTTTTGTTGGAACATTGGATTATATTGCTGATTTTGAAACATCAAAGCTTGATTCCAATTTTGATTATATGCCATATTTCCATACATATGATTTTGTGGCATGTTTCCATACATATTATTTTGTGGCATGTTCCCATACATGTTGTTCGATGGGGTTTCATTATGAATATTTTGAGATGCATATTGAATTTCAAGTAGCAATGGGTTACTAGGTGGAGCAAATGGTGTTTGATTCATCATTGGTTGAAAAGCATTCATCATAGGTGTTTGATTCATTAAAATATTGTTACCCATAAGCATTGGATTAGTCATACCTGGATACCCCAACATAGGCATTTGATTCATCCCACCACCTGATGACATCATCTGTTGTTCAACTAGTAGCGCTTCTGTGTATGTCCTTGTCAAGGTTGTTAGATTTGGTGTTCTCCTTACGAATATTGCAGTCCCCGAATCTAACGCTCCATAATATATTTGAATAGCAACATCTTCTGTAATATTATAAGGAGCAGTCAGTCGAGCATACATTTTATGAAATCTAGTATTAAACACCCTTATGGGTTCATTAGGTCCTTGACGAGTAGCTACAAATTGCCAATAAATGGTAGCAGGGTCTATTGCCAATTTGAACTAAGTAATGAATGCATTTTTCAACATGTCCCATGATGTTATGGAACCAACGGGTAACGATACGTACCAGTCATAAGCCATTTCATCTAAGGTAAGAGGAAATAACCTATAGGCTACATCTTCATGTTCTATTTGCAACCGAGTTACAACATCCGTATATGCTTGAATATGCTCTTCAGCCATGCGAGCACCATCGTGTTTGTATTTCGGTAAATGCTTCTCTATGCTTTTGGGCATATCATGCACAGCTCCTGCAATATTCAAAGGACTACTTCGAGCACCTAGCCATGCTAGGTTTCCTATGGGTGCAGCAGCAGCAGCCATGTTAACCTGTGGAGAAGCAACAATAGTACTGGGACTTGCATTAGAAACATTAGGCAAAACTACTGTTTGTGTTTTGCTCCGTCTATGTCTCTTGGTGGGTGAAATTTTCTGAAAAATGGTATCATCGGTGGACTTAGACCTAGTGATTATTCGTCTAGGCTCCAGTTCTGCCTAGATATCACTAGCAAACTTAATACTTTAAACCGTATATGGATAAATTCAAGCAATGAGACAGGTTCCAAGTATGAGTTTTAAGAAATAACTTCAAGAATGATGAAATCAGATATCAAGTTGTTTTCAGGCCCTCCTTCTAGCGCCAAAATGTTGATGAATGAATTATTTCCAATCACAGAATCCTCATAACATAGAACCTTTTTAGGGTTCTCTCTTGTAAAGATCTAAGATCTTCAAGGTTCTTTAATGTATATGTTTGATTTAACACATGTGCAAGAATATCCCACTATTTGCCAAGTGTCTATCAACAAGGGGCTTGTGTCTTTTGTTATATGATTTCATAAAGTGATGTGAAGCATCTCTAAAAAAATGAACTTTCCTTTTTACATTATATTTATATCCCAAAGTTCCTTAAGTCATTTATTTTATAATAAAGAGAAAATTGTCTCTTTCTCTTTATTCTAAAATTAATTTCTCCTTTGAAATAATCTTTCCTCGCTTTTTTTTTTGGAATCCTAAGTTACTGACCTTAGGATAAATGTATATTTTATTTACCAAGCTAAAATAAATTACAGTGCATTTAATGACATTTTAAATCTATTTAAAAACCCTATCTTAAAATTAACTCTTTCCTATCTGATAAGGACACAACAAATCAATGCCTCTGTGAATATGCAACTTTTATAAAACAACATCAGTTCTACCTTGCTATATAAAACCACTGTTCTTATCACAATTTTACCCAAACCTAATATATAATGTTTTAGACAATGATGGTTGAGTTTTCAATAGAATTTTAAGTTCTTCAATTTTTATTAAAACACAATGTTTAAAACCTAACATTCAATGATCCTATCTTTCAAAGTCTCCAAGACAGATAAGTGATAGGATAAACATCAATTCGTTTTCTTTCAACAGGAATACAAGTCATGCAAAGATCATACAAGTGCTAAATGAGAATAACCAGTGTACATGAAACCAGAAATCACAATTTACTATATACTCTGGTGCAGTCCTCTAAGGATTTTTTTTAAGTAATCAACTATGAAATATATCTATTTTCCATGCTAAAACCAACAGTTTGTACAGCTGTAGCATAAATAAATATTTATCACAGTTCGAAAGATTTACAGTTTTTATAATAATTCTCAAAAGAAACCTGTATCCAAATGCTCCAGATATTGGTGTTCCTCTCAGATGTTCACCTCCTCTGTATTTCCAAGATGTATTCCCAGTTCTTATTTGACCGTTTCTTCTCATTAATCTCTCCTTATTTTCTCTGCCAAGCTTCGGTCCCTTCTCTTTTTTTGCTCAATTTATAATTTGTTCAATTGGTTACATGATTCGTTTGATTCTATTTCATCAGTTTTCCAACAATTTTCAAATACGTTCTATCAACCATATCTTTGCTTTATCGCATATATCTCTAATGCCTTCATAATGTAATGTGTTACTAGAGTATCTTTCATGAAATAAAGCCTCGTACATCTTTCCAACATAGAGTTTATCATAATTAATTACTTAATTAAAACACTCCCTATTTCGATATTCTGTAACCTCTGATATGGGCAATCTTAAAATAAATAACAAAACAAACGAATTCAACCATATTCATCTAATTTCGTACCCGAATATGTATACCTTTCCCTAAAAATTTCATTCGGGTTATCCTGGTGGCCTTTGTAATCATGTCCAATTACCATGTCTTATAACATCCAATATTATCCGGTTCAAAATCTGAAACATTCTCATAAAACTCGGTTGTACCTATTTTTTTCTTAAAATTACTACTATGCGACCTGTATTCTTCGAGGACTGTGAATCCAACATTTTCTCGCATGCATGTCAAAGGAAGCTAGGCCACCAGATCCAGTTCCTACGTAGACTATATGACCATCAAGATCTTCTTCCACAACTTTTGATTGCATGTTCTTGAAAACTAAAAGAAACAACAGGCCTTCTCTGTGCAGCAATATCATAGAGACGGACCTCATGTTGGCTGGTACCAATCACAATATTTCGATGGTCCTCTTTACTTAGAAAAAGTTGTCGTAGTGACCCATGTTGAGTAAATAAATCAAAACTATTTCATCGAGGCGACTTTGCAATCCATAACTTGGTGGCTTTTTCTAGGTCCCACGCATTCAATTCAACACCTTTTCCTCCAAAAGCAGTATATTTCTCACTGCCATCAACTCGACAACATAAAACAGCTCCAGATCCACATATTTTCCACCCATGTGGTGAACCATGTTGACATTCCCCTTCAAAGGATTTGATAACAGCAGTTCCTTTCTTAGTGCATGCAAGATATTTTCTTGAGCTGTCTCTTCCAAACACATGCAAGCCAACAATTTGATCATTATCCAGCCTAATATCATTATCCGATGGTGAGGACTCCATGCAACCCTCTTCATAAGTAGCATAAATAGCTCCATTTCTGACCTATGGTTAAATGGCATAATAAACAAGCAAATTCCTTTCATCCGGTAATTTATACCATCGATGCCAAATTGATGGGCCCGATTTCTATCACCATCACTATTCGAGGACAACAAAACAATCATCCCATAAATGCAGAACTGACACCACTCCCCATGCTTTTTACCATGCATCTTAGGCATAGGTCATTTAATATTGTTGATAAACAACCTCCGGTCATGTTCCTTGAATTCTGGCTATCACCACATCCGTTCTGTTATGCCTCGTTTCATTCAAATAGCATCATTCTTTCGATCTATTCATAAACGTCCTTCAACGTATAATCACGACTCTCCCTGAAGCATCCCACCATTTTCTTTGGAATAGGAGTAATGCCTCTACAATATTATCTTCCGAAGACTATGGTGACTATCGCTTTCCCTTGAGCCACCTATGAAATCATCACAATAAAACCCTAGATTAATCTAGCAAATTGCATGACCCTTTTAACATGTGATTCAATATCAACATCGAGTCGAAATGACTCCGCATGACACATTTTACGTTCTTCACACACACAACAAACATGAACTATGACCTAAAAACATAATAAACAAACAACATTACCACCATACAAAGCACAATGTAAATTAACATGAGTAATAAAATATATAGAAATAACATGACCACCTTATATAACCCAAAGACTTTAACATTTATTACCAAAGTATTTTATGAATATGAGCTCTCCTTATTTATATTTTGACATTTTAAAGAATACCCCGGATTATCACATTTCAAAAGAGATGAACATTTTTATGAGCGCAACCCTTTCGGTGTTCCTAGAATAACCATGATGAATCAAGGGCATAATCTATCATTTGAAACCTATTTTCAAATTTTCAAGTGGGTCCCCAATATTTTGGGGTCATTGTGAAGGAGTCACAACAAGATTCATCTTTAGCTTCAACTTCATCTTTTAGTTCTTCTACTTTGAGTTCTCCTTCATATTCATTCTTCGGTTCTTGAATTTCTCGAGCTGCTTCTTTGGCTTCCGGTTAATGTATCTTTGATTATTTGTCTTCAATATTTGAATCATGTGCTTCTTTCCTATAATCTTGATATTGTCCTGTAACTTTTGAACATTCACTTAGAGCATCATAATAATTTTTTGAATTAGATGAACTTGGAATGTCAATATTGCAAGAAGAATGAAATATTATTTTTAGAGATGATTCACTTGTATCAATATCTACTTTTCTTTTTAGAGTTTCAATCAACTCTTTTTGTTTTAGATTTTCATCTTTATGAAGTTCAAGTGAAAGCAATGGCATATACATTATACTACATATATCTATATGTATCATAATATCATCCTTAGAATTATCAATTGCTTCAACAAGATTTGAATGTTTCAAAGCTTCCATTCATAGCTTCTATAGATGAACTGCATTGTCGTATCTAGTTTACCCTTAGATTTTTCAATCAATTTTCCAATTCCATATTTTATATCTTCTAATATTTCCTTTCTGATTATGGACTCCATATTTTTTTCCATAATAATCAAAGTTTGCAATTCAATTTCTTTGAAGTAGGAATCCTTATATCTCCCAAATTAAATAATAACTCAAATATGAAATGTGTAAATTTTTTAAATTTCCTAAATTTTTGATGTAGTAAATCTTTTAACTCCCTATTGAATTTGCAAAATATCAAAAACTTCTAATTTCAAATTTTTCTTAAAATTTTAAAACTTCAAAAAAATCTTTAATAACTTCAAAAACTTGAAAAATAAATATTTTAACTTAAATTCTTCAAATAACTCCAAATCAAATCAAATAAACCTTAAATCCTATTTGAAGTAGAAAACCTTATCACTCCATGATTTAATATTAAAAACTCAAAAATTAATTCCAAACTATAGTAGAAAACCTTATATTTCCTAATAATCAAATCATAGAAAACTTATAACTCCTAAATCATAAAAAACTTTATACTAATTAAATTACTCCCTTATAACTCTGATTAAAATACCTAAATTTAGGTCTTTAATTCTTTATTAAAGGTAATATAGCTTACCTCGTTGACTTGCTTGTTTAACCTTACTTGCACACTTGCTTGTTCAACCTTGATGGGAAGTAATAACGTCTCTAAAGTATGTTATCTCAATATTCCAACTAAGGCTTTAAATAGTCTTAAAAAATGTGCTTGGCTTAGCATAAACTCTGCATGTTAATTTGCATGGTGGTTAATGAATTGAATATTAGAAATGAACATTTTGAATGTCAATTCTTGTGAATGTAAGGAAATGTTGGCTTCTCAATGTAACATTGGCTACTTCTCAATGAAATGTTTGCTTCTCTTGATTCTTGAGAAACACTGGTTTCTCAATGGAACATTGGTTGCTCAGTGAAGTGTTGGCTCCTCAATGTAATATTGGCTTTTGTATGGCGCTTAGAAATATTGGTTGCTCAATGAAACATTGCTAGTCTTGAAGAATTTTGCTCTCCTAACCCTTGAGTATTCAATTTTTTTGGATACATTGCTTCTCATTGCTTTCAAAATATTTGGTTCTACGTTCTTTGTTGTGAGGTGAACGTTGTGTTGTTCTCTTGATATTTTGTTCTACTCCATGAAGTAACTATTATGTTGCTCTCCTAGTTTTTGTATTTACGTGCTTCATTGATCATGGCTCTTTATGTTCTTTGAAGACATTGCTATCCTAGTCATGGCTCTTCACATTCTATGAAGACGTTGTTCTCCTAATCGTGGCTCTTCACATTCTATGAAGATGTTGCTCTTTTGGTTTCTAGAAGAGCCCATGATTGCTTGCATATCCAGTGATATCTTGCAAGAGTTATTACTTATGTCATTATTTGAATAGCTTTTCAAATAGTGTTTGGATAGTTCTCAAATTATTGTTGTAGAGATCACTCTATTCCATATCTTGAACATTCTGTGAATGGTGCTTCCTTATTTTCATTGATGGTGCTTTAGATTCACACCTTTCCTATGCTAGTGCTTGGCTTCTATCCTTTCTTACTCTTCTAGTTCTTAGTACTTACCTTCTATATGTTCTTCCTTTTCTAGTAGCAATGCTTATATGGAACTCAACTATGTACAACTTTCTTTGTTAGTGGACTTAACTCTTGTCCATATTTCTTTGCTGGTTACACTTAGGATAGTGCTCTAATATCTATCCAATATTCCTCTAGTGGTGTTGAGGACAACACTCAAATACTTTTGTAGTCTTTCTCTGATGATGGCACTTATGACATCATTTGAATACATGTCCAATATTCATCTAATGATGGTGCTTAGGACAGTGATTGAATACATGTCCTTCTTCTCTAGTACCACTATGGATAACACTTGAATATTTGACTAGTCTTCTACTGGTGTCTCTCAGAATAGTGCTCTTTAGCTTCTTAGACTGGTAGCACTTTTTGATAGCTTTTTGGCTTATCTCAATTGCTCTTATACTTCACTGAATCAAATACCAAGACTAAAATATATGTATTATTTCTAGTCAGCCTTAATTTTTTTGGTTATCTGATTAACTAGAACTCTTCTCTATACCTCTATATACTTTATCTCTAGAGGCTTCTTCTATGTACTTCTTAGTACAATACTTATCTATCCTCTTTGTAATTCTTAGTTTTATTCTTATCTTAGGAATCTTATGATGTTTCTCTATCCCTAGAAGCTTTGATGCTTCACTATCTTTGGAAGCTATGATGTTTCTCAATATTTGGAAGCCTATAATGCTTCTCACTCTATTGGAATATATCTCCAATGTCTGAAAAACTTTCTCCAATGTCTTAGGTCACATCTAAGAACAAAATATGATTCTCATATTTTCTATAGAATCTAATATATATATCAGGGTGGCTATGAATATCCCCTCATGTCGAACTATCTCTAGAGTTGGCTCTCTCTATCAATGTCCAAATTTCTCCTGAGTTGACTGTAGCAATACAAACCAACAATTGAATGCAAAGAGATAATTGAACGAATAATGTAATCGAACGGAATGAAAATATTATTGCCACTTAAGGAGGGCTAAGTCCTTCGCCACTAAGGAGGGCTTAGTCCTTGCAATAAATACAAATGAATAGAATGATGAATTATATATGAACAAATATAAATCAATCTACCCTACTTAATACTAAATCAATGACAAATAATGATTAGAGCAATATAGCTTACTAGCTATATTAGGTTTGTAACATGGCTCCCCTCCTCGAAAAGCATTGTCCTCAAAGCTAGAAATGACTGGAAAATACTTTTTGGTTCCCATGTAGCATCTTTTTTTGGTAGGTCCTACCATTTGATGAGAAATTCTTTGATGTGACGGTATCTCAGCATACGTTCTCTGCTTTGTAAAATTACTTCAGGCTGGAGGTATATGCGTCCTTCATCAAGTACTGGTAATTCTGACTAAGAGTGTACTTTTTGCTTTGACATCGTCGCTCTGATATATGTCTTTTTCTAGAGAATACAATATCAATATCAGGGTGACTATGAATATCCTCTAATGTCAAACTATCTCCAAAGTTGGATCTCTCTATAAATGTCCAACTTTCTCTTGAGTTGACCCTCAATCAAATTAGACGATTCCTAGTCTTCACTGGTTTTATTTCAACCAAGTGGAAAGACCCTAGCATCCAAATAAAGGTGATTTATCCTTGTCCCCTCAAACTCTACTCAATCAGACCTTCAAAAATAGAGTCCAAGTCTTCACTGTTTTCAAAGTGGATAGTCTCTAAATTAACTTAATCAAAAATTGGATAGATTTAAGTGGTGGCTTTGATACTACTATTTGATTTTAAGCCTTACTATATTAAAACATCATAGGTCCAATTATAAATAAGCACAATATTAAGATCAAAATATCAATAATGTAGAGTAGAATTATATATGAGCAATCAAATATATATCCAGGCCAATATAATAATAAAATAACATTCACTTATAATATCAAATATGAATGTAAAATGGCCAATATCATTCATGTACAAGCATGAAGAAAACTTACAATATTAATTTCTCAAAATCTATATACAAACTTTATTATCAACTATTTTCTCATTTTTCTTGTGTTTGTGTTCTTGTTCTTCTTCTTGTTTATATTGTATATATATTTGTCTCCATAATATAGACATAGAAGATGACTCTTCATGTACTTGAATATTGCTCTCCATATGACAACTCCCATGACCTTTGGCTTATCATCTTGTCACTTGTATACTAGACTCTTCACTCTCTTCTTACATGTATACTTGACTCTATAACACTTGCACACTTCTACATGACTCTTACTCTCCTACATGCACTCCTAATATAAGACACTTGTGCACATCCTCATATTACATATTTGCACACTTACATACATGACACTTGTGCACATTCTCTCAATACACACTTACACTCTTACTTACATGACACTTGTGCATTTCCTGCACATTGACACTTACATGAAAGGGGAAATATAAATCACTCATCTAAACTATAGACTCAACCCTAATCTATTACATATTTATATTTGTACCATGAAGGTACCATGGGGGTATATTTACATGTACCAAATAATGTAATATTCTCCAACATAAATAGCTTTTACTCCTTTTCATATGAATTCAAAGAAAAGTGCATGTAGAATAGGTTTTTGTAGGCCTACATGTGTTTACATATACATATTGCATCACATGAATCATGTCTTTACATTAGGATAGGATAGGATCTTAGAGGGAAGTCATTGCTTTCCACAAAACCCTTAGATGCTTGTGAATTTGATCCATCCAACTAGCTTCTTAGTATACAATAAGATATTCCTCCAATTGTGAGTGTGATCCCACATTAAAAATTAGCATACAGTTGTGATTGTCCTAATTTGCATGATCACAATAAAATAATAATTCAATTTACAAGAAAATCCATGACTTATAGATGGTTTATCTTTTGTAATAAAATTTTCCTTTTATTATTTAATGGATTACATTTTCATCATAGTCTATCTACGAATCAATTCTTTAGCTAACAAAAATAGAATACCTTAGAACTTTTAGAAAACTAAGTTTTAATGTTGCCAAGGGCTATACTTCAGAGAAGGGTAATCAATCAACTTAAATAGAAAAATGTACATGACAAGTTTTAGATAAAATCGAATAGTGTATATGTTATCTCAAATATTGATAAAGTGTTAATATATTATGACAAGTTTGAGTATAATTTATTCAAATACGTCTTGTAAATGGATTGAGAAGATATGATGTACTAATTTCTATTTATAATAATTATGCTAAGTTTTGAGCATAGGCTAACATTATAGCAATTGAAACTCTATATATTATAAACCCTAAATCATCACCTTATAAATTTATTTCTCATATGGAGTGTCTTACTAAGCTATAGAGGACATATAAATTTATAGAATGACTATAATCTAATAAGTATTTTTCCTCTTTAGCCTTCAAAACATATTGTCCATCAATATGTTTCTCTTAAAGTTATTTTTATATGTTCTCTTACCTTTTTTTATCCCAGTTATATCCAACTTACCAACCCCCTTGACCATTCTATAAGTGACATCACTTGTGATATTTTTTTACATATATTGAATATCTCAAAGTTGTACAATATGAACTATAATACACTATTATTTCAATATAAAGTTACAATAATTGATACTAATACTAATAGTGGATAGAGAACATGATCAAGGGGTGATTCCTATTTGATGACATACATATGAACATTATACAAATTTTAGTTTTTCTCTAATTTAAGCCTTGCTTGCTTTCTTGGCTTGAAATATCTTTATCTAAAGAAGGTAAGAGCTTATAAATATTTACACCCTTCTCCTCTACTTGTTCTAAGCTCTTTATATAGAGTTTGTAGAGTTCCCATTTGATTTAATCATGCAATGCTCTCTTCCCCAATAAGTCCTCCAAATCACCATAATACAAGCATATATTTTGGCTTATATGCCCTAAGAGCATTGAAAAAAGGTAAAGGAGGTACTAGGTATGGTATGGTATTAGGGGGATTGGGTCTTTATACAAGTCAATCTCAAGATTTTATAGTAAGAAGGAAATCCTACTTAAAAATTGTACAAAAAAACTAAGGAAATTTTATCTGGTAAACAAAATATATAGTTGGGGTTCTTAGTGCAAGACAACCCTAAGGGAAAGGTAATAAATTATCATCCTCTCTTTAAAATGTCAAAGGTATTGAGGCCCCTCATAAAAAATATCCCTAGAGCATCTCTTCAAACTTCATAAGCCATAGATATTTTTAATCTGTGAGACTATGTTGGATGTAAAAAAAATAATAGATATAAGTAGAACTTGTAGGGATAGACTCGGATAGAATATTAGGAGGGAATGTAATATGATGGAATCTCTACTTCTAATTGGTTGAAAAATTTTATATTGAGATAAGTATGGTTACCAACATGTGTTCTATGGATCTAGATAAACTAATTTCTACAGTCAATCTATATGGTCCTTACGGTGGTAGAAGGGAGTTTTGGGAAGAATTATTTATACAAGACTTTTTAATAAATAAAATATAGTGGTGGAAGGGGACTTAAATTTTGTAACTGAAAAAGAAAAAATATGGGAAGGGGAGGCCAGAATGGATCTCCTCGTTGAATTTTTCCTACAAAAAATCTAGAATTTAGGGCTATGTGATGTAGAGGCCATTAAATTAGTTTCCACTTTGAGGATAGGGTATTTCTAAAAGGATGAATAGATTTTAATGTTTAAAAATATCATAGTTGAATTAGAAATACTAAGGTATTAGATAAATCAATGTGGGGGATTTGACCATTCACCAATTTTCTTTCAACTAGAAAAATATCAAGAGAAACTAGAAAGACCTTTCAAGCTCAATGATATTTGGTTGGAAGATGAGTAATTTATAAATATAGTAAAAGATGAGTGGAGATGAGTGGAGACATACTAACCTGACAATAGAAGAAACAACTATGTTTTATTTTTCTAAAACTTTGAGGTAATAAAATATGCTACAATTGCATGGGCTAAAGGTAAATATTGGGAAGTAGAGGCAAATATAGTTGACATAGAATATAAATTGAACTAATTGTATATGAGGTTTTTTTAGATAAGGAGAATATGCAGGTTAAGGAGTTGGAAAAAAAAAAGAGGAAATTGCTAGAATGGGAAGATGCAAAGTGGAGGATGAAAAATAAAGTACTTTGGATAGAGCAAGGGGATGAGAATACAAAATTATTTCAAAACTATGCAAAACAAAAAAAAATGATAAATACCATCTAATAGATGAAAATGGAATATGGAAGAAATATGAGAAAGTTTTAGGAAATAGCTATATTAGGAGTATCCTACTTTAATAAAATGTATCAAGGATCTAATAGAGAAACTATAGAAAAAATCATTAAGGTAGCACTTTATCTACCTATGATGATCAATGATGAAGTCAAAGAGGCTTTGATGACAAAAGTTACTAAGGAGGAGCTATAAACTATAGTTAAAGCTTTTTAGAAAGGGAAAGTCTAGGATTGGATGGTTTGTCCATCGAATTTTATGTTGGTTTCTATGAGCTATTAGAAGAAGATCTTTTAAAAGTGGTTGAGGAGTCAAGGACTTTTGGACAGGTACTCAGATCTATCAACACAACTTTCCTAGCCTTGGTTCCTAAGAAGGATAACCTTGAATCCTTTTAGGAGTATAGGCCTATATCCATGTGTAGTACTTTATACAAAATTATCTCTAATATTATTTCTAGGAGGTTAAAAGAGTTTTTTCAAACACCCTTCTAGAAGAATATTTTGGTTTATCAAGTAAAAGAGAAAACCATGAAGCTATTGGCATTGCTTAGGAAGCACTTTTCAATCAAATCATGGAAGCAACAAGCAATGATAATAAAGCTTGATTTGGCAAAAGCTTTTGATAGAGTAAGCTAGCTATACATCAAGCTCATATTAATTCATATTGGTTGTAGTGTACCCTTTATAAATTGGGTAATGGGATGTATTAATTCTACTTCATTTGTCATCTTTATTAATGGTTCAACTTCTAGCTTCTTCAAGCCTTCTAGAGGGTTGTGACAAGGTTACCTCCTATCACCCCTATTATTCTTGCTTGTGGCTTAAGGGCCAAGCAAAATGATTAAGAAATAGAATAGACTTGGCATGGTTAAAGGAATTTAAATAGGAAACTCTCTAGTTGGGATTCAAATACTATTTGTAGATAATATACTCCTATTAGGAAATGACACCTTAAGAGGAGCACTAAAAATAAATAGTTGTTAGATATATATTGTGCTATTGTGGGAATGGAAATAAACCTCCAGAAGATTGATGTAGCTTTTAACATACTACAACCACTATAAGAAGAAGAAATGATAAGGATTTTTTACTTTAATCTAATTGATTTTAGCAAAGGGCTAAATTATTTAGGGATTAGGCTAAAGTTGAATAATTATGGACACCATGATTGGATTTGGTTATACAATTAAAAGAAAAAAATGTAACTTCATGGTGCAATAGATGGATATCATTGGGAGGTCATTTAACACTAGTGAAATCAAATTTGAAGGTTATTCTTGAATGTTGGCACTCCATGACTTATATTACTATTAATATAATGGAAAATATAAGGAAGAAATGTTTCCCTTTTCTTTGGAAATGAATAATGGAGAAGGATATAATTGCTTTGATTAAATGGAGTAAGATTTTTTAAACCCAAATTAGTAGGAGGATGGGGGTGTTGGAAGTATTACATTATTTGGTAACTTGCAAGAATATTGTAAGTACCATGTAATAATTTAGTTTAGAGTGTGATTAATATTTGAGTATATAGTAGGTGTCATATAAGTAAGTGAGGAGTTATGTAAGAGTTTATCATTTAATATATGCAATCATTAGAGTCTTTGTTCTTATGTGGATATGTAGAGTCAATAATAGATTTATTATCATGTGGTATTTCTCCCATGAGAAATATAAAGTGTTAGATCTCTTGTGTGTGTGATGAGATGACAAGTTTGTGCAAGTAGAAAGGTCAAGGGTTGTGAATGTGAAGAGTATCGTATTCATGTGTGCATATATTGAAGGTAAAGCAATATAATTTGTGTAATAGTGAGAACAATATTTGTAGTGCATTGTATTTGCATTGCTTGTGTTGAAATATTCATCAATAATATTATTTAATATGTGATATTGAATGTATGCATCTGTGTGAATATATTATATTGATCCTATACAAAATATAGTTGAATTGCTAACAATGGTATCAAATCCACACTATTGGATATTTGGTGAAGAAGAGATTCAGTGAAGAGGTGAAGAGAAGTGAAGCAAAGAATTGGAGAAGAAATGCCAAGGTGAGGCAGAGTTAAATTTGCAAGAGAGGATCCATTAGTGTGAAGAACTATTTTTTGGAAGACAACATTTAAAAAGATACACATTTAGCCACACTATTATGTTCGAACAGAGCCACACTAAATGTGTTTGGTCAAAGCCACACTAGTTGTGCTTGGTGAGAGCCATTTTTTAGATAATTTGGGTTGATAAGTGCACCCAAATATTGAGAGAAGCCTACAATCATTGGATGGATTGAGAAAAGCAAATATTTCCTACTATGAGAAGAGACCAAATTTTTTTGAGAGAAGTTGAAATATTTGAGTTGAATGCCTGAGGAGATACCTCAAGAAGATGAACATTTGAGAAGATAGTTAAAGAGAGTTAGAATGTTTGAAGAAAGCAACAAACTAAGATGGCTAGAGAATTTACCTCATGAACGTGAAGTAGAGCACCATGCTGAGAAATACCCTAGGTGAAATGTTGAAGCATTTATGAGGTTTGAGAAATACACTAGATAAAATCCATTGAAATCCCGAATAGAAGAGACGTCTGAAGCAAGGTACAAGCAGAAAGCAAGATGAACATAATCAGCACATTTAGATGCATAGAAATAACACCCAAAAAGATAAGTGAAATAATTTTATTGTGAGCAAAGGTTGAAGTGTTCAAGAGTAACACCCAAAAGGAGCAATGAATTTAATTTTTTATGAGCAGTTGGAGATATTAGATATAAAAAATTAATGTGCATTGATTAAAGTAGTGACACATGAGGTGACACACACACACACACACACACACACACACACACACACACACACACGTGTGTGTGTGTGTGTATGTGTATTAAGGTTTGATTAAATATTGAAGCTCACTTATTTGTTTGTGAGAAATATCAAATTTGAATAAAGCTTATAAATAAAGCATTCTAATATCTAGGAGAGGAATCAAAAGTTTTTATAAGCATGGAGATAGTATAGAATAAAAGATGTTCAAAGGTATTAACATTAATTAAGTGCAAAGATATTTACATTAATCTTTGAATTATTTGATTTAAGAAAATTAATGGAGATAAGATTATTTTAAAAAAGAAAATTTTGGAGAAATTTAGAAATTGGAGGAAGTTAAAAGGAGATAATTATTTAAAGACTGAAATTAATTAATTGGAGAAATTCATAGTTGCAGATTGAGTTGGAAAATAAATATTTGAAGAAGAGAAATATTTATGTTGAAAGTTGATTTATTGATTGAAGAAAATTATTAATATATTTGAAGGAAAAATATATTATTGGAAGTATTGAAGGAAAACATATTATTGAAAAAGTATTGAATAGAATTGTTAAACAATTGCTAAAAATTAAAATATTGAAGAAAAGAATTATTTGAAAGAAGAATAATTGTTTAATTTAATTTTTAAAACTGAGAGTAATAAGGTTTTCAACAATGAAGGAAATTAATTTATTAAATTTAAAGGTAGATTTGAAGAAAGCATCAAATTATTAGCAAACTTATATTATGGAAAATACAAATATTTTTCTTTCAGAATCTCAACTACTAAAAGGACCTAACTTTACCCCATGGAAAAATAAGATGAAATCAATACTTATTATTAACAAACTGTGGGAAGTAGTAAGTGGAGATAAAACCATTCTAGAAGATAAAATTAGAATATAGAAAAATAAAAATGAAGATGTGAAGGCTATTGTGCTAATAACATTTGGTATATCATATGAGATTCAAGCACACATAAGTGAGGCTAAAACTTCAAAAATCGCTTGGGATAAATTATGCACAATATTTGAAGGAAAAAATGAAGCTACTATTTTACACTTGCAATCACAACTATATTCACTAAAAGTTCATGATGGAGAAAACATAGAACATTTTCTTCAAAGGATAGCAAAATTGAAATCTAAACTACAAACTATGGGAGAGAAAGTGGAAGAAAAATTCTTGTTCAAGTTACACTAAGAGCACTTCCAAAAACATTTAAGACATTAGTCACCTCTCTTCAAGTGCTAAACAAAAGTGTATCCTTTGATGAATTGGTCAACATACTTCAAGAATATGAAATAGAAAACCAAGCTAGAGATGAAATGATAAACAATGCTTTTATTTCAACAAAAAATATGCCAAATAATATTGCCTCATCATCACAACATCAACCTAAATAAAAAAGAAGATATAATCACATATGTAACAAAGAAGGTTATAACACCGGTTATTATAAATATAAATATCTAAATCAATGGAATCAAATGCATAGACCCTTCTAATGATACCAACATAGACAATATCTGCCTAATCAGCATCAATACACAACAATGATATCCGAAATGGGAAATTCAAAGAGGAAATATGGTCCAAGAAGTATAAGAAATAAAGAACAATAATGAGGAAGAAAATAAAACAATTTATAGGGCCCTCATGGAAAAAATTATAGATCTATCCATCCTTGACAATGTGGGTTCAAAAATGAATACCTTATTAATACAAAATGTATGGATCAAATTGAGAAGCAATGTGACAAAGATAGTAATGATATAAGCCACTCAGAAATTATCAATAGTAATTCAAGAAAAATTGATAATATCAATGACATTGATAATATTGACAACAAAACAATAATTATTGAAAAGGAAACAAGGAAAAAGTATAAAAAGCATGGACCAAAAATTATAAAATTTGTGAAAAGAACAAATAAAAGTCTTGTCAAGAAAAGGAAAATAAAATTGAAGTACACTATGGATGGATAAATAGAATAGAATGGAACAAAATTATGGAAATGCTAAAATGTTTCTACAAAAAGAAAATAAGCTTGATAAGCATAGATTTGTACCTAAGTTGTGTAGAAAAAAGATGCAAAAACAAAATTAGAAGGAAAAATTAAATGCCTGTACCTGAAGGAGTATCAAACTCAGAGCAAAAAGACCAAAACCATAATGAAGGATTGAAATCACATGAAGGCAAAGGACCTTCATACCAAATAATGTAATATAGGGGGGTGTTGGAAGTATTACATTATTTGGTAACTTGCAAGAATATTGCAAGTACCATGTAAATAGTTTAGTTTAGAGTGTGATTAATATTTGAGTATATAGTAGGTGTCATGTAAGTAAGTGTGGAGTTATGTAAGTGAGATGTCATGTAAGTATGGAGTTATGTAAGAGTTTGTCATTTAGTATGTATAATCATTAGAGTCTTTGTCCTTATGTGGATATGTAGAGTCAATAATAGATTTATTATTATGTGGTATTTCTCCCATGAGAAATATGAAGTGCTAGATATCCCATGTGTGTGAGGAGATGAAATTTTTGTGTAAATCAAAAGGTTAAGGGGTTTGAATGTGAACGATCTCATATCCATGTGTGTTTATATTGAAGGTAAAGCAATGTAATATGTGTAACATTAAGAACAAGCTTTGTAGTATACCGTACTTGCATTGCTTGTGTTGAAATAGTCATCAATAATATTATTCAATAAGTGTGATATTGAATATATGCATTTGTGTGAATATTTTATATTTGATCATATGGAAAATATAGTTGAATTACTAATAACAGACTCAAGGATTTACATAACTTTGGGAAAGCACTAGTTGCCGAGAGTCTTTGAAGATTGATAATTGGTAAAATATTATGGCATGAGGTTATCAAGGAGAAATATTTGGGTTCCATGTGCTTTGAAGAGTGGATTAGAATTTCTATCAAGTTGGTGGCCAATGCTACTATCATTTGGAGAGCATTAGTGAGGCTTTTCCATTAGTGGAAATTTTTTTGGTTTGGAGGTAAAAAATGGGAAGAAAGTAGGACTACAAAAATACCCCTAGATGGGGAGTGAAGGAGATTATCAGTTGTCTCAAAATTTAATAGAACAACTAAATAAATGGAGGCTTAGGATATTGGTAGATGTAGACTCTATGGAAATAGGGGTGGCTTTTAGTAGAAGAATTACTTTTGAAAGGAAATAAAGCTAAGCAATGCATTTATTATATAGGGGGTCTTACAAAGGATTTTATAATACTAAGACAAGAAGAAGACTCTTTAGTATGGTTAAAAAACCTAGCAAGTGGATAATTTATAGCTAAGGAAGGATACAATTTGAAGATAATAATGAGGAGGTCCTTTGGTGGTGGATTAGAATTTGGAATGTGAAATCACCCTTGAAAATCTAAATTTTTCCTGGTTAGGGTTAGATAAGAAGGCATTGACATGGGATGTTATAAAAAAGAGGTCTTGGTAGGGCCCTAGTGAATGCAAGTTGTGAAAAAGGAAGAAACAATAAATCACCTACTGGTTCATTGTGATTTCTCAAGAGAAGTGTGGAGGTCTATTCTACCTATTACTAAGGGGAAGGGATAGTGGCTAGCAAGGAATGTATTGGAGAATATGCAACAATGGTTCAAATACAAAGGCTTAAAGGAATATAGGTGTATTCCAATAATAGCGGAATGGGATCTATGGTTGGCAAAAAAATCGATGTTGTTTGAGAGAAAGGAAATTTCACCTATACAAGTTCAAACATAGATCAAATATACTTATGAAGGTATAAAACAAGTCCAAAAATTAAATGCTATAACACAAATTGGTAGTTTAATAATAGATATTTCAAAGTGGATCTTGGTGAAGGCATCGGTAATGTGGTAAAGTGAAAGGCTTTGATATTTTTGATAATAATAGCAATGGAACACTGAATAACAAAACTTCAAGTTTATCGTGACTCAAAATTCGTGGTGGATGGGACTTCAAGATTAGTAGGGATACAAATTTTGATACTAAAACTTATTAGGAGTAGATGAAATTGATAGAAGCATCATTTGTAGAGTTCTCTTATAAACATAACTACAAATAACTGAATGAGGAAGCATATGGTCTATCAAAAGTTACCTTGGATATTCTAGTTGGTACTTGGTTAAAAGAAGTAGTGTGTGGGACTATGATTCCACCACAACTTGCTCTATTTTGATATTTCTTTTCTTTTCATATAAGTAATGGTTTAGGACACTTTTTTACATTCTTTTTTACATCTTTTGATAATTTAGGACACTTGGTTAAGATGATTGATGGTTACAGGGTTGAAATACTAAAATGACACTCTATAAGATGATTGAAGGCTTGCACTAGGTTGTTCATAGTTTTTATTATATCAATTTTGATAGACTTTTCAAATAAACTTGAGTCATGGTTGGAAGATTTTAGAATATCTCTTAATGGGGTTGTTTAGTAAGGCTTAAATGAGGCTATAAAATACCCATCTCATTGTAATCTTTTTCAAACTCTGAAATGAAAGTTATTGATTTTTTCCAAGGAAAAAACATATCAAATTTATCTTTTTATAAAACTAAGACCGGTAACAAGATAAACAATGTGTATCTAGTTCACAACATGGGATAATTATGATAGAGTAAACCAAACAATACCTAGCAATCTAGTGGTTCAAAATAAAGGACCATGGTAATCATGAAGAGTGGCACACTATAAATGGATTGTAGCTTGTCCTTGTAGCTATAATCATGAGTAATCATGAAGATACCACTCTTCAAATGGATTTTAGTTGTTCTCTTTGATTGATAACATAAATTCACTTTTCAAATTGCTTATAATTAGTCCTTGTAGTTGTTAATAGCGAACAATCACTTTTCAAATGACTCGTAATTGTACCTTGTGTTTTGTAATCATAAAGCATAATACTCTTTAAATGGCTTGTAATTGTTCCTTGTATTTGGTAATTATTAAGAATACCATTTGAATGGATTTCAATCATTCCTTGTAACTAGTAATCAAGTAGAATACTAATATTCTATTGAATTTAATTTGGTTTGATTGAATTTTCAAAATAAATTTTAGTCCTTTTACCCTAGCTATTATAACAAGTTTAGTAAAACTTACTACCATAGAAGTGGTGTTATATTTTTTTTTAACATTTAAAAATAGTATCATGTGCACTATCTCCTTGATTATGTAAGGAGGATACTTGGATATTTGTAATATTGTTATACTCTAATTGCTAGGGAAGTCATGATATCTATCATGTTTAAGACATTATTGGCCCTTAGTGTCTAAATGTGATATATATTTACTATGTTTTGAATGCTTTCGAGTACATATTATGAATAAAAATAAATTAAAAAACTATTTTTATGAGTTACAAATTAAATATTGAATAAATAAAGAAAGCTTGTTATATTCTTTCAAATATCATATACCATACAAATTTACTATCACAATCATATAGGTGTTAGAATGGTTTGCTAAAATTTAATTGTGATGACTCAATACAGACTGTGGAGGTATTTTTTTCAAGTAGGATATGCATACACATTTTTATTAAAATAATTTAACTTAATATAAATGATAAACACATTTCTCATATATAAGTTGTTATACTTTATGTTAATAGTGTAATTAACTCTTTCCAATAACTAAAATCTACTGAGTTTATAAATTTTAAAGATTAAAAATCTCAAGTAATTGATAATCATATTGTCTAGTTGCTTCAACCTCCTTTTTCCATTTAACATCTCTACCCATCAAACCCCTCCCACTCCCATCCATGTGAAAAAAATGTTATAAAATGCATATACTTATAAAATACAAGCACTTATGAAATTCAAAATGTATTCATATTTTATAAAACATGAATGCATTTTGTGGTGCATAATATACATGCTATTCATATAACTAGTGCTATTTTTGATAATTAAAAAAGAAACATATTTTTTCATAACATCGTATTTTTTGCATGTCCACTTTTTGGCTTTCATCTGCTTTGTTTTTCCTATATCAATACTTGTTTCTTATTTTATGGCATAAGAATTAATATTTTTGAGGGTTTTTATGGATCCTCTAAGGTTGTTATATTGTCAAATAGAGAAAGGGATCAACCATATTGAGATCACCTTCTATCACTATGAATGACATCATCTAACAAGCCATATGATTTGTAAGGTGAGAAAGTAAGGGTAAAGATGAAATCTAATAAAACAAATTCCATTTTAGATCCCATGGCAACTCCATTCTCGTGTACTAAATAATACCCATAATAATTAAGAAACAAAATCGAGGGGAACTTGGTAGAGTTGAAACCATTTGTACCCATAATAATTAAGAAACAAAATCGAGGGGAACTTGGTAGGGTTGAAACCATTTGTAACTTGAGTGACTATTAGCCCAATGCCCATTAAACATATACAAAAATATTCAATGTTCTAATACATCAAGAAAGAGAATAAGAACCTAGACACAAGCCTATACAACCATCTTAGTCTTGACTTGGCCACTTAGTGTCTCTACTTAATGGTTGTGTTTGGTCTAGTGACAACTATTCATGATTGTTGATTGCAATGGTAGTACCCTTTGAATTGACAATAATATTGATTGTAAAGAAAATTTCTTAACAAGGGAGAAATTATTAACTCTCTCGAAGAAATAATACTTTGGAGCAAGAAACATTGTTTTTGATAAGAGGCACTGCGGTTATTTTCTCCTTTTTGATAAATTAAAGAACATGGACAAATTCCAAGGTCCTTCTAGGACATGGTTCTAGTTTTCCATAGTCTATTATAGAATTCTAATCAATTTAGTCATGGATAAAATGCCCCTAGGTTATGGATCATTTAATGTTAGTAATTTTTCCTACTAGTGAGACTTGTACTAAACATAATTAGAGGAGAAAGACTAATAGTTGTTATTATAATTGAGACTTTATTTCTATTTAGATAGAAAACAAAATTTAGATTTAGAAAAAGTATATGAAACCAATTTCTTGCTTCTCTTTTCAATATTTAAAATATGAATTCAAAATCAATGCTTCCCCTCAATCATATACAAACTTAACCCTTTTATCCTCCCTCCACCACCCTTGTCTTACATCTTCCTATCATTTTTATTTCTTTCCAAAATTTTCCAACGCTAATATTGTTTTGTGTTTGCCCTTTTGATCCTTTCTTTTTATCTTAAATTTACTCAAAAGTATTGGATCTGGTCAATTTTTTTATTAATATGACCTTCCTTTGTTTGTGGGGAAACATTTGCTCCTAGTAGACAACCCCTTTCTAGATGCTCATGGTTCCTACATAGGTTGTAATAGAAAAGGAATAATCTCATAATCAAGTTGTTGTTGAGGTCTACTATGTGATACATAATATGACAAAACAAAATGTGTGCTTATCTATTTTTAATGATATGCAAGCCACCAATTCGAAGGTCTCTTTATATTTCCAAAATATTTTCTTGCATTAAATAAATCGACAATTTGACATAGGCTACTGTAGTTGATGGTTTTTCTATGAAGAAATATAAATTTTCGGACCCTAGGATCATAAACAAACTCACACTAGCAAGAAACTAACGCTGTTATATTCATTGAAAAATATTGTGGCAGAAGCTTTAGGCAGAACCATAAAAAATGCTTGCAGTTCAAGGCTAATATCAGGAATCAAGGCAACATCTCTCGCTAGGGTTGTTTCTCACCAAAAATTCGTCGATGATACCCTTATATTGACTAAGGCATCGATGGTTGAGTCCAAAATAATTAAATACATCCTGCAACTCTACGAGGACACTGCTGGTCAGAAAGTTAATTTCAGTAAAAGCAAGTTATATTTCTTGAATACCCCCATTCAGAGGAAAGGAAGGATTGCAAAAATTTTAGGGTGTGATATAGCAAACCTCCCCACTTCGTATCTTGGTCTCCCTCTTTTCATTGGTTCTCCGAGAGAGTCAATGTGGGACAAGATTATTGAAAGAATTCAAGAAAAACTTGTTGGATGGAAAGGTCATCTTCTATCTCAAGCAGGAAAGTTGACCCTCACTAAGGCCTCTCTTCAGAGCATTCCAGTCTATTTCCTCTCTGTTTTCAAAGCCCCTGTGAAGGTTTTCCAAAAAACCGAGAAACTCCAAAAGAATTTTTATGGATCTGGATCGAGAGGAGAAAAAAGGATACACCTTGTAGGATGGACCAAAGTGTGAAGACCCAAGGAAAATGGGGGCTTAGGTCCGAGGAGAATTTCTCATATAAATTTAGCTTTACTAGCTAACCAGGCATGGCATCTCATTTTCGGTGAAGAAAATGAATGGACAACTATCATAAAAAAAAAGTATCTTCAAAATATGGAATTTCTAAGTGACTCAGTTCCAATAAGAGGTTTTGCTTTTTGGAAAGCAATTCTTAATAGTAAGGAAATCATCAAAAAAGGTTTAAGATGGGTTTTAGGCAATGGTGAGAGGATAAATTGCTGGAATGAAAAGTGGGCTAAGGACGAACCACTAACACAATATCCTAACTTAGCCCGAATCAGAGATATCACATAAGAACTCATTGGCAGAAAAGTCTCCGATTATATGGTTGAGGACAGAGGTAGAATGAAGTGGAAAAAAATAAGAATTCAAGGATTTCAAGCGGAATCAAATGATTTTTGTAACATTCTCGGGCAACAGTTTATCCCCATGAGACCCAAGGAAGATCAAGTGACCTGGGCTCCTATGGAAAACAAACAGTTCACTATTAAATCAGCTTACAAGCTTTTGCTTGATGACGAGGATTTTGTCCTCCAAAAGGACTTAGTTTGGATAAAAAATTTAATTCCAAAAATTGTAGTCTTTTCATGGCTGGTTATCCAAGGAAGAATTCTAACCATTGATAATATGATGTGTAAAGGTATTTGTATCACTAATCGTTGTTATCTGTGCAGGGCTAATTGGGAGACCATTTATCACATTTTCCTTGAGTACCCTTTTTCCTTGACTGTCCTAAGTGGGGTTTTTCAAGCCTTCAATATTTCATGGGTTAAACGAACCATCGTACTTGATTTGTTTGTCCATTGACCTTACCCCTTTTCAAGCCAAATACTTAGATACATGTGGAAAATTTGTCTCAATCACTATCTTTGGCAGGTGTGGTTAGAAAGGAACCATAGAATCTTTAATGAGTCTATCAATGATCATCAAAATATCATTGCCAGGATCCTATCCTTTGCCAACGAGAACCTTATCCCTTTTGATAGTTGTAAACCTCATCTGTAGGAGACCACAATTGCTCAATATTTAAGCTTAACCTTGTTAGATGAGTCTGTGCCTAGGGTA
Organism: Wollemia nobilis; assembly: GCA_028583015.1. Classification (NCBI taxonomy): domain Eukaryota; kingdom Viridiplantae; phylum Streptophyta; class Pinopsida; order Araucariales; family Araucariaceae; genus Wollemia; species Wollemia nobilis. Next base: position 10,298,721 of record JAQPPZ010000750.1, read on the forward strand.
GTCAACCCTAGAGCCAATGTTAAGTGGTCTCCACCTCCTATGGGTTGGTTTAAGCTTAATTTTGATGGAGCAGCTAAGGACAATCCTGGCAGAGCAGGCGTTGGTGGCATTGTGCAAGATCATAATGGAAATATGATGCTTGCATTTTTTGAATATTTGGGAACAAGGATGAACAACAAAGTTGAAGCTAGAGCTATGTGGAGAGGCCTTCAAATGACTCAAGACGTAGAAGGCAATTTGATCGTAGAAGGAGACTCTATGCATGTTATAAATCTCCTAAATAATTGGAAAACACCTCCATGGAGGATTAAAACAATTGTTGAAGAGGCTAGGATCCTTTTCCAGGGAAGACAGGACAGAAAAGCCCAACATGTCTTTCGAGAAGCTAACAAAATTGCTGATAAGCTGACCAATTTGGGTGTCGATGGTGATGAACTTTTCAAATGGGAACACGGTGTCCCGAGTGAAGTAGAGGAGCTTATTCAACAAGAATTCCAAGAATGATAGTCGAATTTACCAATAGGGAAGGCACTGTAAGTTCAAAGGCTAGGAGTATTCCCGTCTCTTTTTTGAATTGGACTCACAATAAAAATTATCCGAGTTGTCAATCTTCGTGGATGTTGCTTGGAAATACCACAAAGACTAATGGGGACAATCACATGTCAGATAACATGGCTCCTAGTCGTCTTAGTAATTTGAGGTTGGTTGATAATCACAGAGAAGGAAAGAAACAACAATATAAGACTTCGAACCAAAGCCACGTGGACCACCAGATAGCCACCGCCATAAATCTAGCCAGTAGGTTCACTTCTCCAAGGCTGATTGGCCAAGATAGTATGTGGTACCAAAGCATGTCATATATGGAAGAAAACAATTACCAAAGAATTATTAAGAGTAACTGTCAATACAGAGCTTGTGGGAGTTTTTTTTAGTACTCTGCTATGTGTGTTTGCAACTTTTTGTTTCTCCATTGTCTCAAGGAAGGGATCCGTGTCTGTTTCTTTTTTGTAATTATGATGCATGTGTGTTTTCTCGGGGTATACCCAAAATTTTGTATGGGAAGTTTCTTTTTGATAACAGGCTATGTGCCTTACCGGATGTAATGGCTTTGATGACATGTAGATTTTACATATATAGGATCCTTAGTAAGGATATGTTCATCAACAACCCTGGGCTGATTTTTGTAAAAGGTTTTGGGTCAACTTGTAAAACTTGGTATTAATGCTATAGTATCTTATCTACCAAAAAAAAATATATTACTAGGAAAACCCTTCTACACATATCAATCTAGACTTGGCTTTGAATCTACATATTTAAAGCTCAATTTATTTCTAACTTCTTTGGCTAACGACTTGTAGATTTACAAATTAATATAGACCTCTCACAAGCCTCCTTTATCTACTCCATGTCCTCCCTGTAAACATCCATTATAGGCTCCTTATATGCAGCCTTCAAACATCTTGACCTTAGCCAAGAGATTGTGCTCTCCTAGTTTTTTGTAGCTTTGCTCACTTAAAATTAAAAGTTTTTATCATCATAGAACAATAAGAAGGTAAACACCTTTCAATAGTGTTTTTGATAGAAACTAACCTATTCAAACACAAAACCTATAATCCTTCAACTCAAACATTTATAATCCAAAGTGCCAAACAAAACTCCTATTAACACCAAAAAAAGAATTTGTGCTAACCATATACAAAACCTATAAATAAGGGAGAAAAAAATCTCTATTAACTCCAAAAAGAAATTTGTACTAGCCATCGTACAAGACCTATAAATAAGGAAGAAAAAGCAACATATTACACAAACAAAAACATACATCAAAACAAATATTATTTAAACATTGATATTTTAAAAATTAATAAAAGAAAATACCCTCTTCTTAATTTTTTTTATTATAACATCCTTTGATGACCAACCAAACATCATTTATAACATAAGTCTAAAAAATAATCACAATTAAATATAATATCTTATAGAAAAAACCTAAATGTAATTCTTGTGGCCAAAACAACCAAAGATCTAGAAGATCACCTTCAAGCTCTAGAACTCTTTTGTAAAGAAGTTGGGATGCAGGTGAACACGAGCAAAATAAAAATTATGATTTTTTCAGCAAAAAAGAAGAAGCAACAACTCAAATTTTAGTTTGCAGGAGAACCGCTTGATGTAGTAGTAGAATACAAATACCTGAGCATAGACTTTCATGACAAACTTAATTGGAATACATGTAAGATAAAAAGAACTCAAAGTGGTTGGAAAGCACTATATGCGCTTCAAAACAGGTGTAGGAATGTCGAGTTGTGGGATTAGAAGACCACCAAGGTCTTATTTGGCCTACTTGTTACACCAGTTCTATTGTATGGTTGCAAGGTGTGGGCTAGTGACACAACAAATGCAAAATGGAGGCAAATAAAAAGGATTCAAAAATATCTAATCATAATTTTTCTCAAAATTAAGGCCACAACCCCTTATGAAATTATTCTAGCTGAAACTGGAATGTTCCCTTTAGAAGCAATTGCTATGACCAAGCTGTAATGTTACTTGAAAAAAACAGAAAACATGAAATATGATAGATGGCCTAGGGCAGCTAGGGACGAGGAGTTGCATAGGCGAAAGAATGCATGGATGAAACAAAATCAGAAATGGATGAAACACTGGGAAATCAACATAAATGAATGCCCAAGTGTCAACAAAGATATAAAAAATTATGTGAATGAAAAGTTCAGAAGTGGAATGTGGAAAAATGCAAGCAGGAAAAGACAATATTATATTGCAAATTTTAACCCAAAGTATGACCCCAAGGAAAAAGCGTATATAGGTGTTGAAATCGAGTGGAACGAAAAAATACTCATTGCTTAGATAAGGACTAGCTCTCATAGGCTTAGATGTGAAACAGGGAGATGGACAACGCCCAAAGAACAATGAGAAGAAATAATATGTACTCTATGCAGCACAGGGGCAGTAGAGACAGAGGAACACTTCATCTATAAATGCTCGAGTTTTTCAGATATCCTTGGGAACGTGACAAATACAAAGAAACACTTGAGAACGAGTTTATGGCAGATTTATTTGAAGACAGTAAAATAAAAAAAATTGGGGAATTGCTAACACAAATCAACAGGAGAAGGAACAACCTTCTCAAAGATATTAAATCCAACAGGAGAAAGAACAACCTTCTCAAAGATATTAAATTGCTAACACAAATCAGCAAGGAGAAAGAACAACCTTCTCAAAGATATTAAAGATCATATGATTTGATTTGAATAATCGTACTTCCATATTTGAAGTAACATACACCATATTTGGGTAAAATCCTTCATTCATTCAAATTACTTAGTGTGAGTGATTCCCATATATTTTTATTTTACTTCAAATATGTTTTTATTTAGAAAAAAGTAATTGAGGCACGGTGATATTGGATTTTGGTTTTTCCCAGTTGACGAGGTTGGACTGCCACATCATCCGGCAAATGAACTTTTCACTTGTACGGTTTCCAATTGAAATGTTGTTTCATTTAAGATTGTATTGAACATCGAAAAATTTCAGACGAATGGAAAAAATGGAGAAGAGCGAGCAGGAGGCGATGGCCGCAGCTTCCGAGGAAGCCTCGCGCCAATTTCACACTCTTCTCGACAGAGATGACGTGGACACCCTCAAACAGTTGCAACTATTAATGTATTCTTCTCTTCACTCTCTCAATTCCGTGCTCCCATGAATTTTTCGTCTTTTTATTTCTGTGTGTTTGAAAATTTCATTAAGACACCGGGTTATTATCTGATGCATTTTCTGAAATATTTAGCCCTAAATTTGTCAAAGTGAGACGACAATGCTTTCACTAGGCTTGGATTTCTTTTTTTCTGGCCTGAAATTATCTGTGAAATTTACCTCCTTAGTCAATACATTAGAGAATTTCTTCATATTATTTCGTAGGGTTGTATTGCTTCCTTGAGAGAGGGAAGGGGAGAAATCTTATTTGGTAGAGACGGGGATTTGTTAATAGTGATCTTCCTTATTATATTGCTAGGAATAAATTGAACTTCTTATTTTTATTTTTTTAAATAAAAAAATTTAACATAAAATATTAAAATTTACTTATAAAATTCTATATAAAACTCTTCATTTAAATCAATTGTTTTGAACCCAATGAACAAGTCAGAACTGCGTTGGTTTTGACTTTTAATTTAGACTAGTGTAAATGTTTTTCCACCAGATTTGTTTTTAAATAGGTTAGTATCATCAATTGTTTTGAACCCAATGAACAAGTCAGAACTGCATTGGTTTTGACTTTTAATTTAGACTACAGGATAACGTGTAAATGTTTTTCCACCAGATTTGTTTTTAAATATTGTTTTTAAATAGGTTAGTATCAGAGCCACTTTGAACATTCCATTTAGGCCGCGATATACAGTTTATTTTCGCCTTTTATATATTTATATATATATATATATATGGTATGTTTGAGTGAGAAACACATAAACATATATACGCAGGGGTTTTATATATATAATATCTTTGAGTGAGAAACACATAAACATATATACGCAGGGGTTTTATATATATAATATCTTTGAGTGAGAAACACCTCTTACTAAACTATAATGAAAACAAAATGTATTTACGGAAGGGCTTATAAGGTATTTCCAATGGTGTTGCCAACCCGAAAGTATGCGATGAAAGATGTTATTTGCTTGTTTTTTTTAATATGGTTCTGAGTATTTGTGTCCTCTGCTGTTCCTTTGTAATTTAACATTATTATTATCATTTAATTATAGTATTAGAAATGGTTGAAGAACCATTCATAAAAATGGAAGTGAAATAATGATTTAAAAATTAAAATATAATAAGGTTATTATACAATGATAAAAGAATCATTGTTCTAGGAGGACAGTGCAACAATTTTTGCTTTGGCTCTTCTTTGGGAGGTTCAAGGTTCAAACTTCGGCGTGGACAAGTGTGGCTTTTCTTTGGGAGGTTTAAGGTTCAAACCGAGTGTGGCTCTTCTTTGGGAGGTTTAAGGTTCAAACCGAGTGTGGCTCTTCTTTGGGAGGTTTAAGGTTCAAACTGAGTGTGGCTCTTCTTTGGGAGGTTTAAGGTTCAAACTGGCAGTGTGGACGAGTGTGGCTCTTCTTTGGGAGGTTTAAGGTTTTCTTTGGGAGGTTTAAGGTTCAAACTCCTGCGTGGATGAGTGTGACTCTTCTTTGGGAGGTTTAAGGTTCAAACCGTGGCATGAACGAGTGTGGAGGGGGTGGGTGTGTGCGAAGTGGACGAGTGTGGAGGGGGTGGGTGTGTGCGAAGTGGACGAGTGTGTGAGGGGGTGAATGTGTGTATGAATGTGTGTTAAATTCTCTATTGATAAGTGTAGCTCTCGGCTTTACGAGGGGTCATGGTTGGGAGGAGACTGCTCAGCCCTATGCGTTGGTCATAGGGGTTTATCACACTACCCAAAATAAAAATAAAAGTAAAAATAAAAGAATCATTATCATGCGGCATTAGTTCAATCAGTTAGATTCCTCGATATTTAAAGAGGAGACCAAGGTTCAAATCTTAGTTCAATAGATCAGATTCCTCAATAAAGAGGAGATCAAGGTTCAAATCTTGCCAAGCGATACATGGATAATATCCAAACTTTGTTGTAATACCACTATGTGGTGATGATGTAATAAGGGTGGGTACCATTAAATCCCATATAACCAATTGAAGAAAAAATAATAATAAATGAATCATTTACAAAATAAGTATTGATATAATGATAAAATATTATAATAATAAAAGTTTTTTAAAAATATTTAAAATAAAATTAACAAGGTTGAAGGATTACTATTTTTCAAGTAAAAAAAATTGTTAAAACAAATAATTAATAATAGTTTAAAATAATTTTACAATGAAAATCTCATACAAAATATTTTAAATATTTTTGTTATTTTTTTTTTAAATTTCAAAGGGGCTTCTGTTGAGGTTCTAGAGGAAAAAAACGAAATATAACCATAACAAAACAAGGCAAGACCAATACATAAATGACAATGTAAAGGCACCCAAAAACACAATGAGGAGAGTCAAGAGATTTTAATCATGCCTCTTTAGAATTTCACCTTCATAAGTTGGTGACATTACAAATTGAGGAGAGTAAAGAGATCCTAATCATGCTTCTTTAGAATTTCACCTCCATAAGTTGGTGACATTGTGAGACAGTAGATCCGCTACGACATTCCATAATTTCATATCATTGTCATGAATGGATTTATACGATATACGATATATTTAAGTTGATTGCAATGTTCAAAGCTTTTCAACTACCTTATTACCTCTGTGAAACATATGAGAGAAGTCTTTAGTCTTTGATTCTTCGTCTATGTTTGAGGCTCAAATATTGTACCATGAGATTTTTTTGATAAAAAAGTGTAATAATTATATTACTTTAGAAAAGAAATATAGTACACTAATTCACAAAAAAAGTGGGTGGATAGAAAATCACACCCCAAAGTCTATGCTAGGCAGAGCCATTAAACCAGAATTATTAAACAAAATTAGACATAGTGGACGAACCACGAAGGAGGTGGAGGATCAAGGTCCGAGGGGCCTTCCCATCCAAAAGGTGGATTTTGAGTGTTTGGTGGAGGATCCCTGCTCGAGTTAGCACCTTTGCGAGTTGGTTCTTTTGCTTGGTTGTCTTCTACATCGCACCTTGGAGAGATGGCGAGGCTGAGACGGGGAAACTTGTCGCTGTTGTGCCATCCTTGGGCTCCTCAGTCATAGGGCTGAGAGGGACAAGGTCTCGAGACGATTCCAGTCTTCAGGTCTTTGTCGAGGACTCTTGTGGGAAGCTTGCAAAGCCTGTCCGTGGTGACTGTGGGACCGACTCTTGCTTGGAGGAGAGGTTGGCAGGACGCGAGCCACTATGAATGGGGTGTTTACCTTGTGGTTTATAAGAGTCTGTAAATGAGCCACCTCCAATACCATCTTGTTCACCTATACTTGGATCATGATTGCCGTGGAAGAAAAAACTGGTTGGCCATATGGCACAATAGGCTACAGAGAGCAAAAACCGAAGATCTTTAATTCCTGTAAACAAAGAATATCGAGATCGGGATACTCCTTTTGAGTTTCCTGCACAATATACTGCTTTTTGGAGTTTGTTAGACCCCTAACATCCCATGAAAGAAAATTCATGGACGATGTTAATCGAGCGACCTATCCTCGCTATTGAGCTTAGCCAGAACTCCATAGTTGTTTCGTGTCTACATAGACTCCTGGTCAAGCCTATAACTTCCCAACTGCACAGTTGGTGTGAAATATGGGTGTTTGTTTGGCACAAACTCGTCAGCCTTCTCCTTGCGGCTTGGGCTACATGAGCGCCTAGTGTTCGTTGGAGGAGACGATAGAGAACTTGTTTGAGCTTGGGCAGAGATTACACTAGCAACCTTGGGAGTTTTGATGTAACGAGACCTAGATGCCTCTTTGAGCTTATTTTCAGAAGGGGGTGGTTGAGAAACTTCCTTCCCCTTGCTATCTTTCTTGGGAGCTTGGATGGGAACTTGGATCTAAGCCCCAACGGATCTAGATCCCATGGAATTGTTGTTGCGGTTATTCTGTGGTTGCTCATAGTTGTCCATCCCTTATTAAATCTACTTTTAACGAAATTTTCTTTTCAGAAGGTTTCAATCACAACCTTTGAATCCCCTTCAACAATTAACTCCTCAAAATCTTGTTTAGTGGCCACAGTCAATCCTGTAATCAGACTAACTGCCTCCGTCCAATTCAAAGTGGATGGGGAAGGCAAAGAGCATATGTACAGAGTGACTGACCATTACTATTTCCTAGCAATTAACAATTGGTATCTCTGAAAATACTTCTTGCACCTGTCATGCTCGGGTTCCCACAGGCGCCCCCCTCAAAATCTAATTTCACTATTCTAATTGGTGGGGATGCTAGCATGTAAGGCTTCTTTGTATCCATTTATCATCCTTCACTTTATTAGGGTCTTGAAAATTTTTCTTACTATTGATCAATTTTTTTACATCTTTCAATTTTGAACCATTATGAATTTCAATTTTGATCATTTGACCAAACATATGGTAAATTGAACATTGTCAATCTATTTAAGGCCTAGGTATATTTAAAATTCCTGAAATTTGAGGAAGGCAAGAGGTAAATAAGGCAGTGGTTCCATGAAGCGGACCACTGCTCCTATTTTCATTGAGCTGCTCCTATGTTCATAGCCCTAACCGTTTGTTTTGGTGCTGAACATTATAGTATTGTATATTTTTCTACTTGCTTGGACAGTAGTGATTACTCTGGATATTTTCCTTTTTTGATCCCTTCTTTGGGAGGAAAATTGCAGCCATAACAACTGAGATTGAGGTAGAGGCAATGCATTACCAATGTTGCCATTAGAACATTGTGATGGGTGCAAGATATCTTGAGTCTTTTCAAGCATTCATAATTTTATTTCCTTCACATTGGATTTGTCAAGCAGTTCTCTTTCACCACATGAATACTAGTTTTGGCCAAGAGTTTAGGAATTTTTTCAGTCAGCTTCTCTCCAGCTAGCTGATCATACTTTTCCTTTCTCATAGCACCATCCATTCTTTCCTTTAGTTAAGGCTTCTCTTTGCAATGCTGCATGTAAATGTTAAAAATCCTTGCTCTTTTCTTCTTTCCTACAGCACCTTGCGTTCCCTTCTAGGAATGGTATTTCTTTCTATACACAGTGATAGGTGCATATGTTATTTTCCTTCATTGCATTACTAGAGGCATAGATATGAGCAAATCATGCAAAGAGGAGTTTTATGGAAGTGTTGATGGGCCGGGGACATTCAAAAGTCACAGTGGACATCTCTGGGTACTGGGAGAAGTCTTCAAGACAAGTACTGGTATTCAAGATGAGTATTAATACCTGACACAAGTACCATGTAGGGGAAGACAAGACTCTAGGTGACTAGGAGTAAACCCCTTTTGAACAATGGAGAGTGTATTCAAGTCCACCAGATACATTTTACTGAAATTCGAGTACAACAACCTAAATATCGGGATCAAGATTAGGATTTTAATATCCATCATTATGGCACCAAATGCTTTGCCTTTGTAGGAGACCGCTATAGACTGATATTGCTTTCTTGTTATGTACATGGACGCTTTTGCAAATATTATGTGATGAACATGATTTTTTCATGCTATCCTTGTTTTCTTCTCTAGGACTCTTTTGCAATGTACTTCGGAAACTGGTGATATAATGTCCCCAAGCTATTGGATTATATATTTGGATTTAGGGTTGAAATTGATCTCGTCTCATTTTATTAATTGATACACTGAAATGAATTTACGCATCTGCGCTGTTCCCTAATTGTTGGGATTATTGATACAATGAAAATGCCATGAGGCTTGGGGGGTTCTTCTATGCTATATTGATACAATTGTTGACAACATGCACTAAATCTATAACTATTGCTATATAGGTACACATTTGGGCATTAATGTCGGTTGTGTGAGCTTGTTCCTATCCTGGACTATCTTTGCTTGGGGACTTGTCCTAAGGAGAATATAGACAAATAATAAGTCATGAAAAACTCTTTTTCTCCCCAACCTGTGACAATTGCTCATTGATTAGATATGACCAGTCGAATTTGGATTTCTTTATGAAAATCAGCTCCAGGAAAGCCTACATCCATGACAGGAATTTTAAAGACACTGGTTCTCCTCCCAGCCTGCTCAATAGAAAGATTGTATCCCTGATTTCTTTAATGAAATTGCTTTTGTGCATGTTAACCCAGGTATTGTGGCCTGTGTCCCAAAACTCCGGCCTTATCTACTTCTCCATATACTTCAAAAATTATGTTTCCTCTGCTCCATGGTGTCCTTTTTGGTGAGGGAGATGGAGGTGGTATCAATTGATAGATTGAAAACTATGGTAACCATGGTGTTGCCAAGGTTGGTCACTTTGTTCGCTTGTGCATCCAAGATGTTCAATGTGCTCAAGTTTAAATGTCTAGCAGACTCCAGCACTAATTCAGGGCAAGGGAAAGATAGTTCAAATATTGCTGCCCTTATGGTCTTCGAGTTTTGAACTGCTGTATATCTTGATTCCAGTGGCCACTCTGGTTAGGTCCTAATTGTCACCCATGGACATTTCAAAAAGGGGGTTTGTCCACCTGTAGAGGGAGGATTTAACCTATTTGCTAATGCCTGTAGCACAGTGGTGGTATCCCGCAGTTGGAGGAACACTTATGAATGACAGAGTAGGTTAACTAAACAACTCCTCAACATGCAGTCCAGACGGCCTGCAACACAATATCTCCGACGGCCCTGCACAACACAACAGTTAGACAACTCAGTCTGCAATCCAGATGGCTTGCCCTTCAGGTCAGACGAATTAGGCTTGCATGGGACGGTCTGGATTCAGATCTAGACGGCCCTGTATGGATTGAGTATGACAAAGAATAATATAATGGAAATAGTTTGGAATATCTATCTACAGCAATAGCATTCAAATACAAACACATGCAATAAACATACACAATAGCAATGGGTGAATGGTGTTATTGATATTAATAAAGATACATCTGCATATCACACTTACGCCTGTACAGATGCACTCTCTAGCATCTCCTCTACATACAACATCTACCTTATGCATACAATGTACTCCCTCTGGCATGTACGTACAAAAGCTATCTGTGTACTGTGTAATTGCTCAAATACATGAGTGAGTAACATCTATCTTATGCATGCAATGTACTCTCCTGGCATGTACGTACAAAAGCTGTCATGTGTGTTGTTTACAATCTCTCCTGTTTGTGTACTGTGTACTCGCTCAAATAAATGGAGGGTATTTAAACTTATGGGAATGTAGTTATTCCCAACTACCAACCCGAAACCTCACCAACTCAGATTACATTTGTCATGCATTTACATATCATTTCATCTCCAACTACATGACAAACTGCATGACAACTACACATCTAATGAGACATCTGTACATAACGAATACTTAACATTACACATTATTGCATGAAATATTACATCACAACAATATAACATCAAATATATCAAAAGTTTTCATGCATGTACTTGACTTCCAACGCACTTATTCCTACTTCTATAGTTGAGGTGGTATGTCAGAACTAGCTTCTACGTCTGCCCTCCCCTCTAGATTGGTCAATGTCCTCGTCAAAGAGGGTTGCTGCTCTTGGGGGCTCTGACTATGTTGAGAACGAGGAATTGGAACATGTACTCCTAGTTGCGGAATCTGTAGCTTCAAGGCTTCGGTTCCTTCAACTGCTTTGCATAGGCTTGGTAAAGAGCCCATCGGAAGCCATAGTGATGTGACTTCTGCTTGAGTTTAGCCAGCCTAGCCTTCAATTCAGTCTCCCTCTTTGTTGTTTCAACTTCTGCCAACTGCTCATTGTGCTCAACAATTAGTTGATCTCGATGAGCAATCTCCTGCATCTTTGTCTCCAATGTCAACCAACCAATCAACTGATCTTGTTGTTCCTGCATTTGCCTCATACTCTCCTTTGTTTTTAACACTACTAGTTCTGCTTCAGCATCCAGTTGCACTTGCCGAAGTTGTCCTTCCAATGTCATTAGTTGGTTAACTTGTTCTTCTTCTTTCATCTTCAGGCTATAACCCATTTGCTGAAATGTCGTCAACCCCTCTACTAACCTTTGTATCAGGTATGCCAAGAAGTTCATTCTGGTGTACGAATTCACTAACTTAGTTGCTAACTTCTCTGTCTTGACACCTAGAATTCAGGATAGGGCTCCATATTTCTTTCATCAACTTAAACTCATGGTGGGTACTGATACAGGACCGAAGTTCTTTCTGGTAGTTCCCTTACTTTCAGCACTGATTAGACACTACTACCGCTAGCTCCTAGCTCCCATGGCTGCACCCGATGGATCTTCAAACTTCTTCATGCACTCTTCATCTCAAGCCCAACTCACCAATTTACCCAACTCTACTTCCATCCTTAGTTGCCACAGTTGCCAGTTTCCGACACAACCTACTTAATACTCACTTCGGACTCTATCGAACAATCCACTCACCTTCTTGAAAAATGTGTCAACCTACTCATTAATTGTCTTACCATGAATTGGAGGCTGCCTCAAATTTGGCATTTCAATCATGAAATGCTCACTGGTTCCTCCATTCTCCAGCTCATTGTCTATATTATCCTTGGTAGTTGTTTCCTCAACGTCCTCCCCTCCTTGACCTTTCATGTTGATCTTTTGTTTGGCTACCTTGCCCACTTGAATCTTTGGTACTCTACCCCCTTCTGCATCAGTGTGCTTTTCAACCATATCCACCGTCTCCTTGCCTTTATTAGGTTCATCCTTAGGCCATTGGCTACTCTAGCCCTTTTGCCATAAATCGTCTTTTGATGCAGGTTGCTTCCCTTTTTCTCTTTTCTCCACCAGCATAGATAAAGTTGGTGCCATGGCCTGTGTTATTGTAGATGTAATCTTGACTAGTGGTGCCTTGTCTAACGAAGGTGAACTACATTTCTCCACCTCATCTTCAAATTGCCTCAACAGTGTTAATTGCTGTTTGGTATAACCATATTCATTGTCATCAAAACATCACCAACAAATTCTCCTCCTCCAGGTACTTCTTCCAAGGGCGGTGATGCTGTCATTGCAGCCACTGCAGTTTGTATCTCATTATCTACATCTACAATGACTGGTGTCTCTTGCTCCTTGCTACTACATAGTTCTCCTAGATTATTGCTTTGATTCTCCTGCACATCCAACTCTCTACGGAGCAAGTTCATCTTGTAGCATGGTGATGAGTATCCCAATGGTGGAGGAACAAAATGATAGATTTAGAGGCCAAACAAGACTGCAGTCAATCCAATTTCACACTGACTCATTATTCCATTTGAACAGCAGTCAAGTGACAATGCACTTGTACGACAGTCAAGTGACAATGCACTTGTACAACAATGAAGTGATCCACTTATACAACAGGTTGAAGTCATCACTTGTACAACAAGTGCTTGTATGGCAAGCACTTGTTTGAAAACACTCGAACGACAACTAACTTGCTCACTTGTACGACACTTGACAAGTGACTTGTACAACAGTCACTCGTACAATAAGTCACTCACTTGAGCTACACTATGCAATCCACTTGTATAGTATTCCTAATTGCTCCACTCATACGATAACTCTCGTACGACGCTCTGGACTGCAACTTCTCATATAAAGGTCTTGTTGCAACTTTGCTCCACACCTACACATAAAACTTGATACAACCATGATCGACCAATCTACTGGCAACCACAATATCATACAAAACACATATATCACACAAATGAAGGATGAATCATCATTGTATTACTCTGCCTGTACGACATTCACATTACAGGACATCTACCTTGGCAATACAATGCAACAATGGATCTATAGACACAGACTATAGATGCTCTCCTAGCACTTCCTCTCTAATGGTGTCTACAATGATAGTCTCCTTGTGATACATGGTACTGCACAAATGAATGGGGGTCCTATTTAACTTTGGGGGCTGGTTGTTTTCGACAATTGTCACCCGAGACACCTCATCCATAACTACTTCCCATTTGCATATGCATAATACATATGTAGCGCAGTGGTGAGTTTTCCAACAGTGGAGGAATATAATGACAAGTTTAGAGGTCAAACAAGGCTGTAGTCAATGCAGTTTTGCTAAACATCCTACACTTGAATGACATCAAACTTGATCAATTGTATGACAATTAACAAAGTGCTTGTACGACAGCTTGCTTGAATGACAACTTGCTTAAACGACAAGGTGTTTGAACTATAGTCAACAACCCACTTGTATGACGTCTGCATTGGAACAAATACAGGCAATCCACTAGAAAAACACACTCAACTCCACTAGAACGACAACCTCCACAGTTCCACTTGTATGGCAACATCTGTACGGCGTCCTAGATCGCAACTTCCTTGTTCCACACTCTAGTTGCGACAACTTGATACCTGCACACAAAACCCAATACACAACTACCAACTACCAACAACAACCATATTGCACACAGATCATACACATCATGGATAGAAGATGAATCATCATTTGCATTACTCAGTTGTATGACATTACAAAGTCTCGTACAACAATACAATGCACATAGTCTCTCTCCTGGCACATGCTCTACAGAATACATCCGCTCATACACACATCTCTACATGGTATTGAAATGAAAGGGGGGTCCCTATTTATGCTTGGGTCTTGGCCGTTGCCAACAATGGCTTCCAGGACACCTCACCACCCAACTGTCTCCCCCTTCGGACGTATACATGACACCCTTAATGCACATTATAGTTTATTGCAATTTATCAAACTCATGATCAAATTACATTGACATTTCACTATCATTTACATTTCATTTCACTAGCATTTGACTCACATTTGAATTTACATTTAGTGCATTTGCACTTTATTTTCTACTCTATACACTACTTTTTCTGAGGTCCAGAACTAGTGCCTACATTTGCCCTCCCCTTTAATTTGGTCGATGTCCTTGTCGATGTCTATCTCTGCTCCTGGGGACTCGGCTGCTGCTGTTGAGGTGTCGGAACAGGTACTCCCATCTCCATGATTTGTAGCTTCAATGCCTCTTTCTCATCCTTAAGTCTCTTGGCGTAATTATGGTATCTAGTCCATTCTATACCATAATGATTGGCCCTTTGTTCCATCTCAGCCAACTTTGCCAAGATTTCTTTCTCCCTCTTTGCAAATGCATCTTCGGCTTCCTTCCTTGCTTTCTCAGCTACTTTGGCAAGCTGCTCATCTCTCTCTACAATCAGCTGATCTTTGTGCTTCAACTCCTTATTCTTTGCTTCCATCATCTGTTCTCTAATTGAACACTCAGATTTTAGTTGTGCAATTAATTCATTCTGTTCCTCCTGAGTCTTATTCTTCTCCTCAACCTCTTGTTTCAAAGCAACTAGTTCTGCCTCAGCCTCCTCCTTCGCCTTCTTCATTGCTTCATATTGGTTAGCTTGTCCTTCCTGTGACTGGTGGATCTTCTCCAATCCTGTAGCTAACCACTCAATCCAGTATGCCAAGAAATTAATTCTTGCATACATCTTAACCAACTCAGGTGCGATCTTCCTATACTCCACACTTGCTCCATCCTCTAGACAAGGCATCAAATCTGCTTCATCAATATATATTCTGGCTGGCTGCCTGTATATTGTCTGCGTTCCTGCTGGCAAATCTTTTACTCCAACCATATTCTGTATACCACCAGCCTCCAATTCCCATGGCTGCTTCTGATGGATTTCAGCGAGCTTCTTTGTCCTCTCATCATCTTGAGCCCACTGTGTTAATTTGTCTAACTCCTCATATACCATCAGCTGCCATTTCTTCCACTGTCCAACACAACCAAGTCTGAATTCCAATCTTGCTCTATCAAAAACTTTCGTCATTTTTTCAAAAAATACATCAACCTGTTCATCCACATGGTCTCCTAAGTCTGGTGGTTGTCTAAAATTTGGCACTTCAATCATGAAATGCTCACTTGTGTCTTGTGGTAATTTGACCTCTGTATCTTCCTCGGTGAAGATCTCCTCTCTGTCTTCTTCACTGTCACCTCTCAGATTGATGTGTTTCTTTGCTGCCTTGCCTTCCAATATTGGCTGCTCCACAGTATCAGTTCTTTCTTCAGCCATTGGTATCTGTTCTCTTCTTTGGCTGCTACCTCCTCTCTTTATAACTTTGAACTTCCCTGCGAGCTGCTTCCCTTTCTCCATTAATTCTGCTGGCACTGTCTCTTCCCTTGCTAGCTCCTCTGCTGTGGATGTAATCTCAAAATGTACCTCCTCTTGCAATGGAGGTGATGCACATGGATCTAATTGCTGCTGGAATTCTGCAAAAATATTAGGTGACTCAAGTCGTACTTCTCCAACTGCTTCCACTTGAACTGCATCCACTGCATCCTGTACTTCTTTATCAACATCCACAACTTCTGCTAATTTCTGCACCTGCTGCGCAGTTCTTTCTTCTCCTTCTTGCGCAACATTTTCCACAAGCTGTTGCTCTCCCATTGCAGCTTCTTCTTGAGTCTCCTGCTGTTCCAACCCCCTGCGCCTCTTTTCTTTTTGCACTAACTGCTGTTCATCATCTTCTGAATCCTCACTTGCTTCATCATCCGGCAGGTCCTTCCTCTTCAATATTTTCTTTGTCCTTACTGGAGTATTTGACTTTGTAAGTGGCATCACATTGATCCACCTCAAAATTGTTGGCTCATGCTCCCCTATCTCCCTTGGAGGATTCAATCCAGGAAACTGCAACTTCTCTTGTGCCACAACATTCATCAACAGTGCAATAGTGTGAAACGCCATCGAAAAGTTCTTAGAATACCACATCAAGAAATTCTTAATACGCTGTGACAAATATGATGCCTAGTCATACACAACTCCTTCCATGATTCCTTGCACATATGGTATGAGCCAGGTGGGCATCTTCGAAGATCGTTGTTCTCTTGACAACTTGGACATAATTACATTCATGGCACATTGCAATTCCATTGTCTTCAACTGTTGTTGCCTTACTCCACGACTTCCATGCTTCGTCAACTTTGCTACTTCCTTTGGAGTAATATTGGTGATCTCATGGATTATTTCATTCCACCGGTTTGAATCTATTGCCTCCTTTCTGACCGGTAATCCATGACTTGGCAATCCAAACGTTCTTTGGAAATTGCCAGGTGAAAACACCACCTGCACCCACTTGTCACCAATCCTCACTCTGCTAGCGTTTTGTTGTGGATTATATGTTTGCAGCATCTGCAACAAATAGTTCTTGAAAAATTCCTTCTCAAAATTTGGAATCTACAGTATACAACTCACACCTGCATTCTTAAATGCAGCTCTCAGTAGGTGATCCATTGCACTTGCCTTCCACCAGTTGCGGCAAAATTCTCTTGCTGGCTGTTGCCATGTAATGTCTTGTAATGGTATCGACATCCTTTCCTTCCCCTTCTGAGGCGAAGCCTCCACTCTTTGCTCCTCGAGAGTGTTAGCTCGAGGTTGTTCTTGCAAGTGTCCACTATGTTGCCTACTTGGACCTTGTTCTATATCAGAACTGTGTTCCTTCTCTCTTTCCTAGATACGTTCAACGAGACTTCTCGCACTGCTTTTGGCGCCTTATTCGTGAATATGAGATTTTGGCCACATCCTTGAGTTGGGTGGAATCCTTCTTTGCTTTTGTTTTGCCTGCCCAATCTTTTTTGCTTTTGCATTTTTTCAATTGCAATCGCTCCTGCAGATTGCAACTTTTGCTTGTACGGCACCTGTTGTACATGTCCTTGCACTTGTATGACAATTGCTCAACTTGTATGACAATCGTCAAACTTCACTTGTATGGTACCCCTCTTCACTTGTACAACAATTTTCATTCGACAACTTTTGACTTGTACGATCCAATTTAACTTGCACGACATGACTCCAAGACAAGGTTTTTAGTTGTTTGTATGGCATGGATCATATGACAGCTTCTTCGCACAACTTGCATAGCAACCTCCCTTGCATGTCTTCTTGGATGTCTGTGTCACTTTTGTTGTACCATATTCACACTGCCTGTACCTCCTTTCACAACAACTTTACTCCCTCCTATGCCTTCAACTTGGAAAATTTCACTTCCATTCTTGGTCTGTATGGTTTTGCGCTTGCAATTTTTCTAGCAAAACCCTTCTGCGCTTTCACTATTCCTCATTTGCATAGAAACTTTCTTAGGGTACTGTCCTTCCTCAGCAATTTCTCCATCGGCGATAGTTGCTTCTTCCTTCCTCAATTGCTTCTCCTGTTATCAACAACTTCTACAACAACTCCTCGACACACCTCTCCACCAGACTGTGTCCACCAAATTGTTGCTCCTTGGTGCAACCTTTGCCCCCCTACTCTGTTCGACACTTAAGCCTCCCCGGTTGCCCCCATTTATAAGATTGGCAGGGTCTTTGTTACCCATACATAACTGCTCACTGGCCGCCACCTCGCCACCCTACATGCAACTGTCACGCTTTTTCTTTTGTCCTTATCTATTTTTCACTTTTTATTTTTTTAAAAGAAACATGTCTGAAATTAGCTGCGTCGTACAATTCATACGACCATTGCAACTGCCACTTCAATCACCAAATATATACCGATAAGGACCTTCTGACCTATTTGTTGTCTGATCCCTTGCATCTATATGGCTTGCTTTTGCCTGCTCATCATTTGTATGGTGGTTTGCCATACAAGTGGTATCACTTGTACGATTGTCTCCACCGGTACGACCCTACTCGTTTGTACGACATGCTGCATCTATATGACTAAATGTTGACTTGTATGGCTAGCACTAGTATGATGATGTGCCATACAAGCCTCCACCTGCCTTGTATGGCCAGACATCTTGCCTCTTTCTTCAGCATTGGGTCGTCTCGATACTTGTCTTATCCAATTGGGTTCTTCATTTTCTCATCCTTGTCTTCGTCTATGTTGTCGTCGTCGCTTTCTTCTTCTTTGCGAAGATCCAACCTTCGACATGTTTAGTTTATTCCTTTCCTCTGGTTGGGCTTGGGATTGCCTATTCCTTCCTCCAGGCCGTTTGAGTTCTGTCCGTGCTCTCTGTTGATTTATAAACTACCTGTTGTGGCATCTTCTGTTTGGATGTGAACCAAGAGGCATTCTTGACAGGATAACCTAATGGTTACGTCGTAATTGGTTGTTTCGTACATTAACAAGGAATGGTCCTTGCAGGCCTTTTTGCTGATCACGTGGCCTAGGGGTAGCCAAAGGGAAAATCCTTCTCTACGAAGTAGCAATAAGGAGGCCAACCAGACTTCTCCCTTGGTTGGGCAATCCTAGACAATTGAGAAGACTTGACAACCTCCCCAAATTGCCTATATTGCCTCTTTCTAGTATCAATGTGACGGTGTTTAGCAGTCCTTGCGAACTACTAGGATCGCCTACGTCCTCTACTGCCATTATTGGCGTATCATCTAAGTGCCTTCACGTTCGCCTTCCCTCCTCGGAGTGAGTCTGTTCTTCTGGTTTGGGAGCTAGTTGTGGTCTTGATGCATTCATTTTGGCTTGTCTTGTAAGTGGTTAACTTGAGCTATTGCTTGAATAACTAGCGCTTGTGGAGAACATACTACTACTATGTGTTCTCCAATTCCTTCCATCTCCTTCCTGAGATGTAGGAGTTTTGAATACGTCCCTCCACAATTCTTCGTTGCTCAAGGTTGTTCAACACTTCTTACCTGGAGGATTCAATCCAGGAAACTGCAACTTCTCTTGTGCCATAGCATTCATCAATAGGGCAATAGTGTGAAACGTCATCGAAAAGTTCTTAGAATATCACATTAAGAAATTCTAAATACGCTGTGACAAATATGGTGCCTAGTCTAAGAACGCAGAGCTGGAGGAGTCCTTGGCGCACATAAGAGAGCAGCTAGAAGAGTCTCAGGCTAAATCCGAGCAGTTGCAACAACGCATGACCAGCCTGGAGCAGGAGGTGGAGAATTACAGAAAAGAATCTGAGCAGCGCCTCAAAGCGCATGCAGAAACAAAAAGCCAGTTGCAGGCTTCGAATGCTCAGGTCCAGGAGCTGCAGGCCCAGTTGACGGAAAGAACAGTACAAACAGAGGTCTTCACAAAAGACCGCATCAAAGAGATTCGCCGTCACTTCCTGACAAACTTCAGAGCAAGGGCGCGCAAGGCGATAGCAGTCCTCACATTTGTTTGGGAGGCCAAGCAGAAGGTTTCTAACGACGGACCCATCGTGGAGGATGCCGAGAGGCACATTGAGCGATGGCTGGAGTTGGCGATGAAGGCACAATCCCTAGAAAAAACGGACTTCCAGCTTGCTCCTATGTGCCTGCTTGCTCGGTCATGGGCAACTGCGAAGATGACATTGTGACCAGGAGATAGGTAGGTTTAATCAAATTGATAATTGCATTAACATTTGCTTTAGGAATAAAGCATTCATTTAAATAGATTACAAAATAGAAAGAAAACTAATCTCTCTATATCCACGCTAACTGAACGCTAACGTAGGTAGAGTGTTAGGTTTAGAACTCTTACCTAGGATATTTAGGATTAACCATTAGATATTTAAGACAATAAATATCTACATGGTAGAAAGTAAAAAGTAGAAAAGTAAATGTAATAATCTACCTATGTAGTATAATGCAATATACTACCTATTTTACCCTAACATCCCCCCTTTATTACATTACTTTGATATACAAAGTTTACTTCAGAACAACTCAAATTTGACACGTCCAAGTGCCTTGGTGAAGATGTCAGCAACCTGTTCGTCGGTGGGAATGTATTGGAGCTTGATTCTCGTGTTTAGGAACTTCATCACGAATGAAATGACAATCTGTGTCAATATGCTTTGTGCGTTCATGATGGACCGGATTCTTGACCAAGTTCAAAACACCTGAGTTGTCGCAAAACATGTGAATAGGAAGTTTCTTTGGTAGGCCCATGGTAGCCAAGATGCGACTTAACCATATCGCTTCACACACAGCTCCTCGTGCAGCGCGATACTCTGCCTCTGTTGAAGATAAAGCAACCACCTATTGCTTTTTACTATGCCATGAGACAGGACCAGATCCAAGATGAAATACATATCCCGATGTTGATTTTCTATCATCTAAGGATCCAACATAGTCGAAGTCAGTGTAACTCTGTAAGAAGAATGAGTTATTCTTCTTGTACTCTAGACCATATTCTACACTACCTTGAATGTAGTGAAGAACACGCTTAGCTGCTTTCCAATGAGAGGCTTTTGGTTCCCGCATGAACCGAGAAAGATAGTTTACAAGCATAAGTAATGTCTCGGTCTAGTATTGGTCAGATAGATAAGGCTTCCAATCATCTGTCTATATAGCGTGCCATCTACCTGTGGTGAATCATCATACCGTGATAACTGAAGCCCTGATTCCATCGGTGTTGCCTTGGGCTTGCAATCAGTCATACGATATTTTTCTACTAAAGTCTTGGCATACTTTTGTTGAGTCACCCTAAGATGATTCTTCTTCTGTTCTATCTCAAGACCAAGACAATAGTGGAGAAGTCCCAGATCTGTCATATCAAATGACTCTTTCAAGTCATTTTTCACGGCGCTAATCATTTTCTCTCGAATTGCCGGTGATGATCAGATCATCTACATATAATACAAGAATCACTATTTTAGAACCCGTGTTCTTGATATAGAGATTTGCATCGATGGACTTCTCTTGAATCCGTGCCGCAGTAGGTGACTATCCATTTTAATGTACCATGCTCTTGGGGCTTGTTTAAGCCCATATAATGATTTGACCAATTTGCAAACCTGTTGCTCATGGCCTTCCTCAGCAAATCTTGGGGGTTGAGTCATGTATACCTCTTCTTTTAAGTCACCATTCGAAAGGCACTTTTTACATCCATCTGATGTAATTTCCATCCGAACCGTGCTGCCATAGCACAAAGAACTCGAATGGTGGTCATCCTTGCTGTAGGAGCAAAGGTTTCCTCATAGTCAAGGCCTTCCTTTTGAGCATAGCCCTTCGCCACAAGATGGGCTTTATGCTTGTCTATGGTACCATCTGCCTTATATTTGACTTTGTAAACCCATTTGCAGCCTATGGGTTTCTTTCCTTTAGGCAAATCTACCAGCCTCCATGTTTTATTCTTGATGAGGGAGTTATGTTCTCGCATCCATAGCTGCCTTCCACCGAGGCAGTCTAAGTGCTTCATCAACTCGTAGAAGGTTCATTTTCATAAAATGATGATAAGTAAACCCTCTCCTCATCTATTTCCATATCATCTTCCCTTGCTAACTCTCTATCAACATAAAGGTCTTGAAAATCTGCACAAAGATCATCAACTGAAGTGGATGCTTCAGTATTTTCTTGTTGAGTCATGCTTCATGTTTTTGGACGATTGAGAGTAAGATCAGGTAGGGAAGTGAGTTTGGAATCTTTTATTGTGCTCGTATACCATTTGGGAGGATTTTTCTGTTGTGGAGAAGGAAGTGGTTGTTGCTCCTCATCATCAAGGTATACTGATGTAGTGTTAGGTGTGAAAGCTTCATCAAACACTACATCTCTGCCGACATGTATTTTCTTGGTAAATGGGTCTATCAATCGATAGCCTTTTGAGAATTCATCATAGCCAAGAAAAACACATGGTAGGGACTTCTCATCTAATTTCTTTCTTTTCTCCTTGGGTATATGCATAAAAGCCTTACACCCAAATACCCGTAGATGAGATATGGAGGGTTTCCTTCCACTCCATGCTTCCTGAGGAGTCATACCTTCAAGAGCCCTTGTGGGTGCTCTATTTAGAAGATATACTGCAGTTTGAACAACTTCAGCCCAATAAATTTGCTCAAGATTCGCTCCCTTAAGCATACATCGAACCATTTCCATAATGGACCGATTTCTTCTCTCAGCAACTCCATTTGACTGAGGAGAATAGGCTGTGGTTAACTGTCTTTTTATCCCATGAGTCTGTAAAAATGAGGAAAATTCCTTTGATGTGTATTCCCCCCTCGATCTGAACGGAGGGTCTTGATGAAGCATCCCGATTCTTTCTCAACAAGCTTTTTGAATTGTTGAAAATAGGTAAATGCTTCAGACTTCAATTGCAAGAAGAAGACCCACATCTTGCGTGAGTGATCATCGACAAACAATTGAAAATACCTTTTTCCTCCACAACTAGTAGACATGGGACCACACAAATCTGTGTGAACCAACTCCAAAGGTACCTTAGCTCGAAAGGAGCTAGGTTCAAAGGGCACTCTGTGTTGCTTGCCCGACAAGCAATCTGAGCATACTGGCAAAGTAGATGAAAGAGTAGGTAATCCTTTCACCATTTGATATTTACCGAGTTCTAGTAAATATCCTGAACTTAAATGCCCAAATATCTTATGCCATAGAGATGTGGCCTCTTTCGTGGTTAGTGCCATTGCAGTATGTGTTGAGGTAAGTGCATCTAAGACAAACAAACCATGTTTGTATGAACTTGTTGCTATCGGTTTTCCTTTCTTGGTGATAAAGCAACGTTTCTTTTCTTTGTCCACCTTGAAATTGACATTCATGTGATTGTCCAGGATTTGTGGAACCGACAAGAGATTATTTTTCAAGCCCGGTACATAAAGAACTTTTTGAATTTTACATTCTCCATCCGGAAGGGAGACAGAAACACTTCCTTCTCCCCGAACTCGATAGGTTTGATCATCAGCAATGGTGACCGGTCTACCTTCTCGAGCCTCAAATGTCTCAAACCAGGACTTATCGCCAATCATATGCTTACTAGCGCCTGAATCTATGTACCACACAATGTCCTTGTTAAGGGAATCTGTATGTGTCATGAGCACCTTGTGTGCTCGTTCAGAGTCCGAACTAGAATCTTCAGCTGCAATGTGTCCCTGTTGTTGTGTATTCTTGTTCTTTGGTTTGCCTTTGCCCTTCTTGTTTCCTTGTTCATTGGGCGGTTTGTTCTTAAACCAACATCTTTTGGTTTCATGAGTGTCCTTGTCGCAAATCTTACAATATTGCTTCTTCTTCCGAGTCTCTTTGCCTTTACCCTTGTTTTTATTAGAAGAAGAACCTTGTTGTTGATTCCACTTTTTCTTACCACCTTGTCTGCTCGAGAAAAGAGCATTGTTAGATGCCTCATCTCTATGGAGTTGATTAGCTTCTTCTGTTTGAAGCATATTTACCAACTCGACAAAAGTCACTGTCCTTCCAGAGACTTGTAATGAAGTGATCAACATTCTGTAGGAGTCGGGAAGAGCCCTCAAAATGATAGAGGTCAAGACTTGGTCTTCCACTTTTTCTCCTAAGGATTGCAGCTTTGTTTTCAATTCCGCCACTCGCAGAGGAATAGCTCTACTGTTTCTCCGTATTTCATATGAAGAGTATGAAGCCGTGTTTGGAGGTGAAGAATTGTTGATTGATTCTTCCCCGCAAAGATGGTTGTTAAGGCATCCCATGCCTCCTTACCATTTTTAGCTTCACTGATATGAGGTTGGATATCATCAGTAATGGCTAGCAAGATCATTAAGGATAGTTTTCTATCCTTTTTATCAAATGTTGTTTGATCTCGCTCCTCGCCGATTGAGGTCTAGTTTCACTTCCATCCACTATAGACCATAGATCCTCTACAGCTTAAGATAGCTTTCATCTTAGTCTTCCATGCAGAATAATTTGAACCTTTGAGCAGTTGGCTCTCAATGAGATACTTGTGCATCATGGCCATGGTGAAGGTTTCAAATTTGATAGGACGAAGATGGTTGTATCTTGCACTATACCCTCAAAAGAGTATATGGAAGATGTTTAATTTGCTTCTATAAGATATTTAATGGCACTTGCCTTAACACCCTTAACAAGGGATGAAAAGTTTGAGGATTTTAAGCCAAACAAATAGAGCAAATTAAAGGGGTAGGTTTTGAAAGACTTCTGATTGTGCTCTCTAGGATATTTAATGGCACTTGCCTTAACACCCTTCAAGAAGGATGAAAATTTTGAGGTAATTAAGCCAAACAAAGAGAGTAAATCAAGGTGTTTGTAGTTTTGGACCTTTGGGTGAGGATTATTTAAAAATTTGACTTTGTTTAACCTTGTGCAAGATGTAGCACGATTTGTAGTGAAATTTGGGTTTTCAAGTGTGAAGTGCTCTTCAATTTTTATGATTGTTTAATTGCAAAATGATGTATAGTGCAATAATAAAAAAGAGAGCAACCCAAATTATTTATCACTATAGGTGTCGGATGCAACCGAAAATGCACCTAATGAAGCCAATTTTTGAAAAAGGTGTCGAGTACAATCGAGAATGCACCTTTATTATTCTAGAAAATCCCCCTTTTGTCTTTACAATTTTGCAAAAAATAGAAGCACAAATGTAACTTCTATCCCCCCTTAATGATTACAAAATTGAGAAAGCAAGCACTCCTTTCAAGACAAGTCGACACACGACCCGCGTTTGAAAGGCTTCCGCACTCACACACGACTTGGTTTTTGTTTTCAACACTCAAAAATTGGTGGTGCATTAGGATCAAAAGGCTCACGAATCCTCATGGGACCATAGCTTCTGTCCAACCCCTTCCATGGATCAATATAGATAAGTGAGTGAGGTATAGATCTACGATATTCACGAAGCATACGACGAAAATGTGATCGTGTTGTTTGCCTTCGTAATTGCTTTCTCTTTCTGATGATTCTTTGTCTACGAAGAGCTTTCCTCACCCAAGATTTGATCTTCATGAAAACTTAGAAGAATGATGAAAAATCAAGGAAATTTTGATGAAATTGTAAGCAACAAAATGTGTCTTTGGTTCTTGTCTCTTTATCTCCACATGCGGAGAAAACTAAAGAACAACAATGGTTTAGTTGCATAAGGATTTTGGCATTTGTATTATAAATTTAAATGCTATATATATAAAATTTTTAAAGCTTTTTAAAAGAAAATTTAACATAAAAGTTTAAATAAAAAACATCAATTTAATAGTTAAACAAAATTGATATAATTTATGAAAAACTAACATGAAAAATTCTAATTTAAAACACTAAAAAAAATAATTTTAAGCATAAAAATTTAAATAAAAATATTAATTTAGGCCAAAAACTATGAAATTTTCATCAAAAAAAATATTAACTTGCTTATGGCGGGCGCGGGAGTCGATCCGTCGACTCTTGTTGGCCTAAGGCGTCCGCCTTGGCCAACTTACCAAGCCCGCGGCTTGGTTCTCAGGCTGCGAAGCCTGAGATTTAAAGAAGCCCGCGGGCTTCTTTGGAAATAAGTGGGATAAATCCCACATGCATCCCGTAAAGGATGCAGAGGCCTTTAAAGGCCTCAACGAGCACTTATGCTCGTGATTGCCTTCGGGCAATCGAGTCCGGGCCTCCTTTTGCTCGGCAGCCACGTGGCGCGGCAAGGGAGGTCCACGTGTCAGGTCGAGTCCCACGTGTCAGGTCGAGTCCCACGTGTCAGGTCCACGTGTTAGTCCAGTCCATCCCGGTCAGATGCCAGGTGGCGCGTGGCCAGAGTGCCACGTGTCGCCTAGCTGTTGGTCGAGTCAGATCTGCACCGCCTCGGGGTGCGTGCAGGTCCACGTCAGCACCGCCTCGCCTCGGGGTGCGTGCAGGTCTGTGGGGAACGTGAGGGCGCTCCTGCCCTCGAAGCGTTCCCTGCTTCGGGATCCGTGCCGCAGGATACGTGAGGGCGCTCCTGCCCTCTAGGCATTCCCGCCATGGCCTCGAGATCCATGCCCAAAAGGCCACGGGGAGTGTGAGGGCCGCCTGCCCTCGTACGCTCCCGTGGTGGGGACTGCGGGCCCGCAGGTGGTCGCGATCCGCGTGGGGACGGAAAAAATCCTCGCGGGTTGCGATTACGACCAGGGTCAAAACGGCCCTACGTCGGGATCCGCGCCCTGCGTTGGGATCCGCGCCCTGCGTCAGAATCTACGCCCTGCGGGATTAATAAATCCTAACAACAAATAAAATGCCAAAATAAAATAATCAAAACCTAGCTTAGGAGTATTAAAAAATGGGCGTAGGAAATAATTAAGGGTCACCAAATTTGGTGTCGTATTTCCTCGCTCCGTCAAACTCCTCGCTCCACTTCTGGTACCAATGTGACCAGGAGATAGGTAGGTTTAATCAAATTGATAATTGCATTAACATTAGCTTTAGGAATAAAGCATTCATTTAAATAGATTACAAAATAGAAAGAAAACTAATCTCTCTATATCCACGCTAACTGAACGCTAACGTAGGTAGAGTGTTAGGTTTAGAACTCTTACCTAGGATATTTAGGATTAACCATTAGATATTTAAGACAGTAAATATCTACATGGTAGAAAGTAAAAAGTAGAAAAGTAAATGTAATAATCTACCTATGTAGTATAATGCAATATACTACCTATTTTACCCTAACAGACATTACGGGCTTTCTTCACGAAATAGAAAAGAGCCCGAGAAGCGAGAAAGATGTTAGATGCGTTCAAACAGGAAAGACGCATCTCTCTGATGTATTTCGATGCTCTCGCACAGCTTGGTTTCCCTAGCTTCACTGGCGAGGACGAGACTATTTTGACAAAGGAAGATCTTAGCCCAGTGTGGGATGCCTTTGAGGACGATACTTCGGAGATCGACGGTTGGAGTGAGCCTATTACAGAAGCTCAGGTAATCTAGTTGACGACAAAGTTCGCGCGGATCGAGTCCTATTTGGTGGACCTTAGCCAGAGGGCTAACTTTGCTGATGCGGATCAGCTTGAAACTTTCGAGTACCTGGTTAAAGAGCTCCAAGACCGCGTTCTGTTCCAAGAAGAAGCCTGGGCCCTAGTCAAAGCCACCTACGAGTCAATCCGCGAGCGTCTCCCGTAGATGGAGCCTTCTCAATAGCATGAGGACCCATAAGAGAAAGGATGCCAAGGAGAAGAAGAGGGCCATGAGCCCCAAAAAGAAGAGGAAGAATCAGAAAGGGAGAGGTTGGAGGAAGAGTCGATTGCCAGCAGTGAGCACTCAGAAGAGGACAACGATGATGACTCTAAGCCCAATAGATAAGGCCTGGGATTTCAACATTGAGGCGAGCTCAATTCCCCTGCGAGCCGCTAGAGATGTTGGCATTTCCTGCCACATTGACTTCCTCTGTATAATTTTTGTTGTTCTGTAATTTCTCCTTCCCTGAAGCTTTCTTCTTTGTACAAAATGCATTTTCTCTTTCCTGCTTTCTCTGTCAGAATTTGTCAGTTGTGCCCAAGGGCTGGTGCAATTTTCTGTTCATTCAACATGCAGGGTCCTTACCTTGTCAAGGGCGAAGGTAGTTTCGCGCCATGTCTCCAGGCGCAGGTTTGTTTCGGGGCAGAAGTAGAGCACAGGCCCATTTTGGGCCAGGCGGCGTCAAAGGCCAGCTTTGGTAAAGAAAGCGTAGGGGCGCAATGCTCTCACACCCTTGAATAAGAGTGCGAGCCGAATTCCGGCCTTGACTGAGTGTAGCTGCAATTTTACAAAGAAAATGCTAAGTGCAGCAAGGTGTTTTCGCCCTGTCAGAGGAGCACAATGCCTTTCGCCCTGTCTGGAGAGCGCGAGGTAATTTCGGGTCAAGGAGGAGCGCTTAGACATTTGACTTTTCCACCAAGGCGCAGCTCCCAGTGCAGTGGGGCCCAAAGTCTCTTCGCCTAGATTTGCAAGCACAATCCCATTTCGGGCCAAGGAGGAGAGAAACAACCTTTGACTTTTCAAAAGCGCTATCCATCTGGCAGAAAAAATGCTAAGTGTTGACTTGAAACAGTCTTTTCGCTCTAGTTTTCGAGTGCAAAGCCAATCCGGAGTAGGTGGGAGCGCAATGCTCTTTGACTTTTCAAACTCTGGCGCTGCTCCCAATGCTCCAAGTCGTTTCGCTCCACCTTTTGAGCGCAAAGCCTTTTCGAAGTCTGCCAAGAGCGCAACGCCCTTTGACTTTTCAAAGCGCAACAACAAGTTTGAGGAAAAAAGGCTAAGTATGGCCCCAAGGCGTTTCGCTCCCATTTTCAAGCACAAGGCAAATTCGGGGTAAGTGAAAGTGCAACGCCTGTTGACTTTTCAACGCCAGCACTACTCCCGAGGTTCCAAGGCATTTTCGCTGCAATTTTCTAGCGCAAGGCATTTTTGGAGTCTTCCAAAGCGCAAGCGCCTTTGACCTGTCAACTCGGTGCCCCTTCCAATGCAACAAGACGTTTCGCTCCCATTTTCAAGCGCAAAGCAGATTCGGCCTAAGTGGGAGCGCAATCACCCTTGACTTTTCAACACCGGCGCTGCTCTCAAGATGACAACTAGTTTTGCTGCAGTTTTGGAGCGCAAGCGCTTTTCGGAGACTGCATCAGCGAAACGTAGGTGAGGCCTGCATCCATTAGGCGCCTGTTTCAGTCCAGCCCCCCTTGCTTCAGCCAGAGTTCCTCAGAGGCGCTTCTCAGCGACACAAGGCGCATCCTTATCCATCCAAGCACAGTCGGTCTGAGAAGCTTCCAGATTGGATGTTTCCGGATTTCAGAATCCGATCCTTCGTTGAGGCGGTTCCAGCAAGCAAGGAGACGACGCCAGCCAGCTTAACTTGTTAGCGCATTGAAGAGGTGCAGCTGCATTTCAGCGAGTCATCAGTTTCAGGTCATGCCTCATTACTGTTTGATGAGTGCTTATTTTCCAAATTCTATCCTTGCTGCCACCACGATGTTTTGTGGGTGTGCATTAAATGTTTCAAGCGGCAGAATTCTCTATAAAATTCTGCAATTTCAATGTAATATGATGGACGTTTTGCTAGAAGCTTGCTGTAACTTGAATTCTGCTATCAATACAGAGAATGTTTGGCTCTAACTCTGGACTTCTATTTCATGTGTATGTCTTCTATCTTACTTTTCTATTAAATTCTCTGCTCTGTATGTGGGTTATAATTCTATGTCTGGATTTGACTCCCGATAGAGGGTGAATGCTGGAATGATTCTGGAGATTGCACATGTTAGATGTCTGGTTTTAATTTCTGTTAGTTTTCTGTGTTGAGTGCTATTTGATTCAACGTACAATTAAGTTATCATGCTGCTTGTCCATCACCCCTATTCTACTTGGCCTGAGGCCACATTTCCCATCCCTTTCAGTCATTTCCATTTCTTTCTTGTTCCTTAATCTCAAAACCCAAGTTAGAATAGAAGGGGAACCAGCCCTCTCTGGAGATTGGCACGAGAGGCATTTCTTCCTTTCGGCCTTTCAATGTTGGCCGGGTCTAGGGCGCATGAATGAAACATTTCATACCTAAGGCGGATTCTTGACCAACATTTCCCTACATCGTTGGATTCTACAGGTCATCTGTAAAGTCTGTTGTATTTGCCACTTCCCTTGTACAAATCATTTCATGTGCACTGCAAATCAGGCTCTCGAAGATGGGGTCATCATTTACGATGTTAGGTGCTATAGGTCTGCAATGTGCGTCATTCAGCACTGCAGATCATCTAGCATATGTCACTACAGGTTGTTTGGTTGTTAGGTGTTGTAGATTGTCCGTCGTCAGGCGCTCCAAGTTGTTTGACGTCAAGCACTATAGGTCGTTTGCTATCAGGTGCTATAGGTCGTCCGAAGTGGGGCGTTACATGGGGCAATGAGCATTGTGAGTGGCGACCGCTATGAGTGGCAAGCGCTACAAGAAATGTCTAGAATTAATTCATTAAACTTGTAGCTATTGTAGCGCTTTTGGTAAATGAAGTCGGGCATTGCAAGTTCAGCACTTGCAGCATCTCTGGTTGATAAGTAACATCGGGCGTCGTAGGTTTAAGCCTGCAGCACCTGTAGCACCTCCTATTCTGAAAGTGAAGTTGGGTGCTTCTAGTCCTGCAAGTGAAGATGGGTGTTGCAAGGTTAATATTTCAGACCTGCAACACCTGTAGCACTCAACCAAATCTTCATTTTTTAAACAAGATTATTGTAAATGATTATAATTAATCATCTGTTATCCATAATGTTCTTTTTGCAGAAAAATGCGTAATTAACTAAAATGTCTACCATTTAATTACTAAGTGTTTACAGAATATAGGCAAAATATACAATAACAACAGCCATAAAAATGTTTATTATATGGTCTCATTATTCCCTCCAACTTTATTGTATTGCATGCCCTCATGCAAACCTTACCAATGTTGAGATATCTAGTTACCAAATTTATATGCATTTGTCTGTAACTTACTTCTGGAGCCATGAAAACCTCTTGGACTTGCATTTTGGAGAAATGCGTCATGTGCATCATCAGGGCTTTTATTGTTAGGTTTCCTGTAATCTGGAACTGGATACCATAATAGAAGAAACCTGCACCTTTGTCCTATCCAGTCGAGTCCATGGTACTCCAATTCCTCTACCAAAAATTCAGCCTTGATTATTGCTGAAGCCCAGTTTGGTGCTGATATTGGTTCTCTCTTTTTTAAAACTATAGGCAATTTGTTAAACCTCAGTGTGCTCCCCGTAATTGCCTGCTCATAATCCTTGTCATCTACCTGTCAAAACTGTCACAAGCACAAGTCCCATGTTTCCTGCATCTTCTCTCTTCACCTAGGACTTAGTAATTCTTCATACTTTCTGATGATAAGGTTGGGATACGGATGTTTGGCCTTGACCATCAATCCTAGAGTGGATTCCCTATTTCGGAATGCTTCCATATCCCTTCTGTCAGATTTTGTTCTAAGGGCTGATGAAAATGCCCTCAGCTGTATATCATCTACATATGGATTTGGTGTCTAGTCTGTAGTGTTGCAAACTACATAATTATGCATGTACAACTCACATAACAGGTCTTGCTGTTCTAGAACACTTGAAAAATATACATTGTAGAACTGTTTAGCAGTACTAATATCATATGGGAGGTCTGAAATGACTCTAGTAAATCTAAACAAAATATGCTTTTCCCTTAGCATGAAGGCATAAAGCCTTGCAGAGGGTTACATTCCAACAATTCTAAAATGAAATTCCCTAATGTATTTCTCTGGGCCTTAAATTTTTCCAGTTCGCACTGTAAATATGCATTTTCTTCTTTACATTCTGCAATTATTTCATCTTTCTCCTCTATGACCGTCCTTAGTTTCTGTTTTCCTTTAATTAAATGAAATGCCCAATATTGCATTGATTCAAAACATGAGGTCCAATCCATTTCCTTCTTAAAAGGGAATTATACTCTACCTTGATCTGCGATGGTGCCACAAAAGACTGAGGGAGAGGTCTTGTAGTTTGTACCACCTGCCATTCTATCTGGATTTGGAGGGTCTACTACGCTGGGTGCTTCATCAAGTAATTCAACTGTTTAGCAAACCCCTCTGTCTCCTTTTCTATTTTGTGCAAGGGTGTTGTTTGGATTGGGACTGACTTCACCGTGTGCAGGGATACTTGCAGGACTTTTAGCGCGAACAAGGCTTACAGTGCCGGTAGAGCTTGCAGCATCTGTATCATGAAGAAGGCTTGCAGTGCCTGTAACATGAACAGGGCTTGCAACATTGGTAACACATTCTTCTCTTGGCAGCCTAGAGGTGCTGAGTACTTCTACCGCAATCTCCCTTGCTTTTTTCCCACTTAACACATAGTCTGCCAATTGTCTCCTCAAATATTGCTCCTCCCACTCTAATTCCCCAATTTTCAAATGAGATTCCAACAGTTGCAATTTTAGTTCATGCCATGGTTTAGTGAGAACCCCTTTACCTTTTCTTGCAGCATCAAGTGGGGTTTCTGCTGGTGTCTCTGAGGGTTCTTTTGATATATATCTTACAAGAGCTTCTGCTGGTTGTTCTGTAGCTGGGTCATAAGACTCGGCTGCAGTTGCCTCAGAAGCAGATGCACCCCTCCAAGATCTGTGAGTTTTCCTCCCTTTTGGAAGCCGTTCAGGACTAGGTGACCTCTCCGTGCTGTCATCCCTAATCCACTCATCCCATGAAAGGTTATTGCTAGCCAATTGGTTAAGAATTAGCAATTTGATGAGCCCATGGTGGGGTAGGATTTCTGGGTTCTTGTTTTGCTGGTATTTTGTGCTCATATTTCCTAGGGCAAGGAGGAGGTAATAAGGCACATTTAATTTGAACTCATCTGAATTTTCTTCTCTCTTGACATGAATTAAAGACTGAAAGTGATGCCCAAAGAGAACAAAAACCTATCATTGTCAGTGAAGTACTTGAGGGAATAGAAAGCAATGACATCATACAGGGGGAGGAGAGATGTTCTGAGGGTACCTTTGTAAGGGAGAAATGTGCAGACATTAGGCTTGTTGGGCAGGAAATAGGCTTCATGAGCATGCGAAGCAGAAAATGGCTCTCTAAACTCCCTTTGCCTTGTCAAGGGTAACCTTGTGACCTTTGAAATCATATCTTTTGTGATCTCAATTTCCAACCCTCAGATGATTGTGTGGGTTCCTTTCAAATTTGTTGCAAATTCGGTAGCAATGCTATCATCATGGCCCTGTAACCATAGAAAATAATCCATTAATCTGGCTTGTTTAAAAAGGGCCAATGCGTCTGGACATTGTTGAATTTCTATGGTGTTTGTCGGCTCCCTCTGAAGCACCTTTCCACCAACTCCCATATTGCAGAAATTATAGTGCTTTTAGAGAATTATGGAATGGAAGAACATGCAAAAGCTGGCCGAATTTTTTTTTGAGCTGAAGCAGAAAAATGGCGTCGAAAGCTAATGGCACTTGTGGGTTCAATGGCATGTTAGCAGGCAGAATGCGAAGTACCTTTCAGTAAAATGAAAACACATCCACACAATATTGCAATAATAACATAAAATGAGCTTGAAATTAACAATATTGCAAGATGAAATGGATAAGCAGCAGATTATATTGCAAAAAGCAAGAACACCTTACAAATTTGCAGGCTTCTTTGAGGGGACAACCACCTTAGAAGCAGAGCTTCAATACAACAAAATATGAGATATCTTCATCTATGCCCCCTTGTCTTTTTGAGGACTCTTCATAACCCTAACTATAATGCTCAAGGGTTGGTTTCACATGCAAGTGGCCACCCGAACTAGAATCTTCTACCAAACAAGCAAAATAATCAAATTGGTAAAATGTAATGTCATTTAGGTAATTAGCAATGTTAATGCAATGTAATCAGCTGTCATGGCAAGAGATTAACTGTTTTTGTTAATCATGTTGTTAAGGCTGAAATGAGAAAGTAGTTTTGGTAGTTGAGGCCTGGTTGGTTATAGTAACTACCAGAGCCACACTATATATAGACCCCCTTTCATTTTGTAAAGCATCCATCCAGATCCATATCCATTGCATGAGGAGAGGAGAGGAGCCACTATAAAGGAAAGATGTCAGACTGAGAGTTTTGTACGTGAGATTGCTGCAGTCATATGACTGGGATGTACTTATCTTCATGTTAATGCAAGGACACCATTTTGTGCCAACTCTATCTCTATGTATGCTTGTGCTATGTTAGATTCTATGTTGTGTTACAGTGTTGCAGGAAGGAGCGCTTAGGCGGAATGTAGAGGCTAGCAGTTATAGGGATCGACGCCGTCTAAGCTGACCAGGGGGAACTGACATAGACTTGTCGTCACAATTGTAGTCGATATAGACGTGCCATCATGCCAGGAGCTGACATGAGACTAGCTGTCACATTTGGTGTCGACATGGAACATGCTGTCGTGTCGTCTTGTTGAAGTGCCATACTAACATGCCTTCATAGGCCATCCGACATCAGAAGTTGTCATTAGGACTAGTGCCGTGTGCAATCCACCATAAACTAGCCGTTAGGAACTTGTCATCTGAGTAACATTAGTACAAGAAGTATTGAGCCGACATTGATATGTACTTTGCCATGTAGTGCCAATCTCCCTCCCACTAAACTGTAATTACCTCATCTCCAGAAGTCCTCACCATTGTCTACAAAGTCCATAAATATTTGAGCAATAGTGGAGGCACGATAAGGGTGGGCGAGGGAATAGAAGTGAGCATACTTCGACAGATGGTCCACCTCCACAAGAATGATCGATTTTCCCCTGGATTTAGGAAGCCCTTCAATAAATTCCATGAAGATATCAATCCATACATTTTCCGGAATTGGTAACGGTTGCAGAGTGCCCAGAGTACAAACTGTTTCTCCCTTCATTTGTTGGCAGATCTCACATTCTACCACAAAAGTATGGATATCTTTTTTCATTCCCTCCCAATAGAATGATCGTTTAGTTCGCTCATATGTTTTCAAAAATCCTGAATGGCCTGTAGTGGGTGAAGCATGCATTTCTCTCATGATGTCCTCATGGAGCGGTGAGGTTTTAGTAACCACAAGGCGAGCTTGGGATATCAACAGTTGTCCGTCCCATGAATACCAGGTGTGAGAATTAGGATCCTTTTCAAGCTGTTCCTGCAAGGTTTGCAATGGTGGGTCCTTGGCTACTTCTTGCAGTTGGGAGACCCATTGAGGAAGTGGGGATAAAATGGCACACAATGTCACCTGATCCTCAAACTGACGTGAGAGGGCATTTGCCACAATGTTTTCCTTTCCTTTATAAATAATGTCATAATCATACCCCAACGATTTTGAGACCCATTTCTGTTGTTATAGAGTGGAAACTCTGTTCCAAGAAGTATTTCAAACTTTGATGGTCTGTTTTGATGGAGAAATGCCTCCCAATGAGATACGGTCGCCAATGATTGACAACATGGAGGATGGCCATCGTTTCCTTTTCATAAATAGACTTCCTCAATTTTTTCCCCGACAATGCCTTACGAGTGAAAGCTAGGGGTACGCCCTTCTTTCATTAACATGACACCAATGCCATGGCCCGAAGCATCACTTTCAATTATAAAGGGTTTGGAAAAATCGAGAGTGGCTAACACCGATGTCAAAGTAATGGCTTCCTTGAGGTCTAAAAAAGCTTTTTCTGAGGGAGCAACCACAAAGTTATTTTTTAACATGGTAGTAAGTGGAGCTGCTATCTTGGCATAACCCTGTACAAATCGTCGATAATAGCCTTTGAGACCCAAAAATCCTCGAAATGCCTTGAGAATTTGTTGTTTTAGGCCAATTTTGTGTAGCTTTAATTTTCTTTGGGTCAACCTTAACTCCCTCCCATGAAACAACAAGCCCCAAATATTCTACCTCTTGCATTCCAAAGGAGCATTTGGATCATTTGACATATAACTGATGGTCTTGTAAGAGTTGCAAAGTTTCACGCAAATGTTGTTGGTGTTAGAGTACTATTACCTTATTTGGTATTATGTTGATTCTCCTAGGTTAGTTAATTTATTCTACCCTAGGTTAGATATTCGCATTGTTATTAGCGAATATTATTATTGTTAGCAATATTGTTAGTTGTTAGCTTTATTTAGCGTATTGTTAGCTACTTCCTAGGGGGGTTATTTACGCTTATCTAAGGCTATCTTCAGCCTTAACATTTTGTATTTAATGGCTCCTCGATTAATATATTGTCATCGCCTATTTTGCTTAATATGGTATCAGAGCCATGTGTTCTGGGCTCGGTTGTAGCCTAAGAGTTGGGCATGCTTTTCGAGGAGAGTCAGATCTGACCCTACGGGATTCTAAGCATCCTATGGTGGTGAGTAGATCGGGATTGCTATGCTGGTCTGATCCTACATGTGGTTCTTGGCCTATCAACGGTTATTGTGGATCTGTGTTTTTGGAAACCTGACACCGAGGCAACTCAGCTTGCGGCAACTGACGCAACTTGACATGGCGAGATCAAGGTGACCTAGACTGTAGACCCTACTCAACGTGGACGGCTAATACTCAGACACGTAGATTGCACTGACTTTGACGGCTACAGGACGGACTACGAGCACCGGGACACTATACGAAGTTGACGCGGACCCTAGGAGGTGGACATGATGCAGACTGCGCTGCAGACTTTGCCATGGGCAAGGCCAACGTGGCCCAATCTGACGGATAGTTCTACGACGGATGGGAAGACACATGGTCTGCACCTAGACGGACCTTACCTTACCACCTAGACCGCATTTGACACTGCCAACCTGGACAAGCAGATCGACGTGGACAACTAGTGATTACTAGACCGGACAAGCTGACTGACACTGTCAGACAACACGTGGGCTGCTCAGGGAGACACGTGGATCGAGGGGACTTCGCAGAAGGGATGAGAGACGTGGCATTTTCCTATGGGAGGGTGACAAACTCACTACGGGACAGGAGGCGGGCGACAAAAAGGCATAGTGCAGGCTGGTCCACCATAAGGTGGACGTTATGGTTTATGCACTCTATTCAATTTAAAGAGCCTACGAACCCTCCCACGACGCATGTGGGATAATTATCCCACTGCATTTTGTATGCTTTTTTTTTCTTGCACCAACTTCATCTGCATGGGTGGAATCTCACTGAACGCTGATCATAGAGATCACATAGTCGCCGAAACTTGCAGATCGCTGTGACATCAGCAGATCTGACGTCCCTCGACAGGTTCAATCCCAGAAGATCGCAGTGTTTTGATCCCCGGTGGCAGATCTGAAGAAAGAGCGCCTTTGCTGCAGAATATTGGCGATCAGAAACAATGCATTGCAGTGCGTGATAAGCTGAATCCATTTTTAGCTTGTAGCCACTGATTTGTAGGCGGATTCAAAGTTTGTGAAACCGGGATAAAATTGCAGACGTCTCTGTTGTGATTTTCTCTGCGCTCATTAGTGAACATTTACTGTTGCAAACGCAGGAGCAAGACCGCTCTCCGATTGCAAACAACGTTTTTGCTAGATCGATTTTCTGACGCATCAGATGCAGTATTTTGAACGATGCATCATTGGAGGGTTCTGCTAAATAGCACTTCGAGAAGACTAAGTTTTAGCCGTGCGGTGTGAAGGAAACATTTCTCCAGTTTAAGACGGGCAATGTGTGCAGCGAAGGCGTGATCTCTGTAAGCGCTGTGCTCATATGCATTCTATGAGCCTGGCACAACATGAAGGTTCCGTTTCAGACAAAGAACCTCGATGGATGCCTGTGGAGACCGATCGCGTGGATTATTTTTCGCATGGATTAATTTCCTTTTTTTTTTTAAAATCGATTGGTTTTCGGCCTTTTAGACGGAGGAGATTTGTTGGAGCTGACGTTGCAGACTGCGCTCAAACGTCGCATTTAAAATCACATGTGTTTGGGAAAACTTTGATTACGCAATTGTGCATTGCGGCATTTAAAATCACCAATCATGCGGATTATTTTTGCAGGTCTAAGGTTTTCGTTTTTTCGGAAAAATTTTGCCAGCGCGGAATTCGCGCTACGTTGTGAGAACCTGTCTCCAATAGAGGAGAATCCTCGGAGATAAGCAACGACCAACCTGCGTAAATTTGAAGCGGGCGTCCACTCCAAGAGGCGATTGCCGTTGACGAGTTCAACAACAGTGCCATACGTGGCTGAGACTACAGAAGCCGTCGGTTGCGAGAAGGGACTAATGCCGAGAAAATAATGGAGCGTTTGTTTCTCAGACATTGACGTGACTGCCACCCATCTGCATCGATTTCTCAGACATTGAAGAGCACATCGGTGATTTAGTGCTTCGATCCACAGAAAATCGGCGAAGCATCTAGCACCGGTTGACAGGAGGTTTCAGCTCTCACGCAGCCGGTTTTGCAAAGGACAAAATAACGCTGAAACAGGCGAAACAAATCAGCTAGCCACAACTAGCCACAACTCCAATCAGATCTACCAGTGTTGCAGGTTTACGAAGCGAATTCAACAAGAAATCAGATTGCAGCATAAAGGTTTGGCACCGGTTCGTTGGGGTCTTTGACAGGCGATGCGACAGAAGATTCCGCCGACTGCAGAAAGTAAAATTGCTTGCCACTATTTTGTGGCTAAAACAAAATTGCTAAATTGCTAACCAAAAAAAAACTAAAAAAATGTGTTGCTGAAAATTGCTGACGACATTTTGCTGAAAATTGCTGACAACATAATTTTGCTGCATTTTTTGAAAAAATTGCTGAAATTGCTGTTTTTTTTGCTGTTGTTGAAAAGTTGCTGACACAAACAGTTTTTACTGAAAATTGTTGCACTTTTTTGCTGAATTTATTGTGGCAATTGCCTAAGAGGCCACTTTTTTAAAACAGTCTAAGAGGCTTCATAGCTGAATTTTTTGCACTAATGGGGGATATATATATATATATATATATTTTCTCTCCACCATAATTTTGCAACAAAAAGGGGGGATAATCATTAATTTCTCCCTTCAAGAACATTTTGCAAAAAGGGGGAAACACTTGTAAAGGTGCATTTTCAGCAGCGACCGACACCTTAGCCACCTTAATCAATTTATTTTGCAAAATTTCATTGTAAAAGGTGCATTTTCTGCAGAGGTCGACACCTTAAAAGACGGGAAAATCAAAGAAAAAGAATGCCCCAAAACCAACTGATGATGTTGCAAAATCAGTTAAAAGTCCCTACTTTCCACCAGAGATGGACGGGATAGATTTTTATGAGGATGGCACATTTCTCACACTACGCAGTGGTGTAGATGCCATACTCGATGATTTTGTGTCTTGTGAAGACATTCAAACAAATGGTGTTCTAATCCCTATTGGCGTTATTGTTGGTATTTTTGCCACATTAAATTTTTGACAAAATTTTGCCTAAGTATGAAGCTTTAATCGGCAAAGCACATGCAAAAGTGTTGGCATTTTCGCAGGCCCTAAAATAGGATGATAAAGTGTATGAAATGATCTTTGGATATTTTGTCATTGTAGATCTTTTCACAAGCTTTATAGCGATATATTATAATAGGCGATCGAGGCAGCGGATTAAAAGTTATGGCCTCGGGAAGCAGAACCAACGAAAAAAAAAGCTCAATTTCGGGCCAGAAAGCTCAACTTCGGCCAGAAAGCTCAATTTCGGGCCAGAAAGCTCAACTTCGCCCCGAAATCCAAAAAGCTCAACTTCGCCCCGAAATCCAGAAAGCTCAACTTCGGGCTTGAAAATTTGGCTAAGGCACAGGCAAAGCTCAATTTTGCCCAGAAAGCTCAATTTCGGGCCAGAAAGCTCAACTTCGCCCCGAAATCCAGAAAGCTCAATTTCGCCTAGAAAGATCAACTTCGGCCAAAATGCTCAACTTTGGCCCATAATGCTCAACTTCGCCCAGAAATCCAGCGAACTCCAGCTTCCGGCAGCAATCCCAGCAAAGCTAAGTTTCGGGCTCAATTCAAGCGAACCTCCCGTCGGACCATGCCAAAAGCGAAGAACTGCATTTCGGGCCCGATTTCCAGCGAAGTTTCGCCGAGCGTTTTTTAACGCTAAGACTGCATCCGAAGGGCGCGCGTCCCGAGAAAGAGAAGTTAGGTGGGAATTTAAGGCGCCTTCATGGCACACGAATTTGGGTCTCCTGCCCATCCCATCAAAACGGCGCTGTCAGGTCCGGGAAAGCCCCCTAGGGCAGGCTCCACCTACTGCAGTAATGAGACATGCTCCCCCAGCTGCAAAGACTGTCCGAAGCCGCTGCAAACACGAGTGAGCCGCATTCCATGGAGGCTCTGTCATCTGGCAGAGGTCAAATCTCAGCTGCTCCGCCAGTTTTAGGGTTTGGACATTAATGTAATCAGGGGGAAATTCTTCTATAAAAAGCCACTCCATGTAATGTAATAGGGGGAACGTTCTGCTAGAGAACTGCTGTACTTAAATTCTGCATCAATATTAAAGGCTCTTGGCTTTGATTCTGGACTTCTTTTTGTGTATGACGCCTTCTACTATGATTTCTATTAATTCTGTTTCTTTATTTGCATACCGTAAATTCTGCAATTTGGATTTAAGTGTGTGATAAAGAGCAAAACCTGGAATTACAGAAGGATACATATCAGAGAATAGTTCAGTGTTAGTTTTTGTTATTTTCTTGGTATTGATTGCAACTGGTTTAAGTAGAGGTTAGTGATTGTGCTGCGTGTTCTTCCCCTTCCAATTCCTCTGGCCCGTGGCCATATTTCCCTATTTCTTTCAGTTATTTCATCTCTTTCAGCAATTTCCCAATCTCTTTCCAGTTTTTTTAATCTGAAACCCCAGTGTAGTGTAGTATAGGAGCCAGCCTTCTCTGGAGATTGGCACGGGAGGCATCCCTTCCTTTCGGCCTTTCAAGGTTGGTCCGGGTCTAGGGCGCGTAAACAAACCAAATCCTTTCCTAGGGCAGATCCGTGACCAACAGTTATAAGGGTAGTATACATATCATTAGTTTCTCACCGTAAACTGAAAAGGGACATCAGTGTGGAAAAAGAGGTCCTAATGGTCGATGCTTAGGGACATCAGTGAGGAAAAAGAGGTCCTAATGGTCGATGCTTGTTGTGACACAAGTAACCTTCAACCTATTTTGGCGAATGCTTGTTGTGACACGAGTGACCTTTAGCCCATTGTGGCGAATGCTTGTTGTGACAAGAGTGACCTTCAGCCCATTGTGGCAAATGCTTGTTGTGATATAGGCAACCTCATACCTTCAATGGTAGATATTAGTTGTAGCACAGGTGATCTCGTCACAACAACAGATTTTGCTTTCGACACCAGTGACTTAAAAACTGAACCTCCTAAAAATGAGCTCCATAATCTCATCAATAGTGACAAATGCCATATTGTTAAAAGCATTGATGAAGATGACGAAATTGGGTGTTTTGAAAAACACACCAAAGGATTTGGATCCAAACTGATGAAGAAAATGGGATTCAATGGTGAGAGATTAGGTAAACATGAACAAGGCATTAAAACTCCAATAATGCTAAATGTCAGGGCAAAGAATGAAGGCCTTGGCTATTCTGGACAAGCAAGTACCAGTAAAACCATGTTTGTAAACCCTAAATCTCCTACAACTCCTAAAAAGCATTGTTGCAGTCATTGTGGTAGAGCAGGACATGTAGCAGCTAGGTGTTGGAAATTACATCCTTGCGACTTATGTGGATGTACAAATCACTCTTCTTCAAGTTGTTGGTACAAAGTGAAAATGGCCAACAAGGTTCATATAGATTGTGGATGGACAGATCACACACAATGGACCAAGATGAAAGCAATGTTGTATGGCTTATACAGAAAAGGTAAAACCTATGGTAGACCCAGAGGCAGATCCAGTGACAGACAGAGTGGCAGTCCCAGAAGCAATGACCCAGAGATAGACCTAAAGACAGAGCCAGAGACAAAGTT
The DNA here is from genome assembly GCA_028583015.1 of Wollemia nobilis. Classification (NCBI taxonomy): domain Eukaryota; kingdom Viridiplantae; phylum Streptophyta; class Pinopsida; order Araucariales; family Araucariaceae; genus Wollemia; species Wollemia nobilis. The sequence continues at coordinate 10,340,323 of JAQPPZ010000750.1, forward strand.
CCAGAGGCAAATCTACAGGTAGATCTAGAGGCAATGATCCAGAGGCAGATTCATAGGCAGATCTAGAGATAGACCCAAAGGTACTAATCCAGCGGTAACCTTAGAGCTAGAGGCATGAGCCAGAGCCAGAGCTCGAGACAACATTTTTTATTTCTTTTCTTCTTCACTGTATTGGGACAGTTATATGTATTACCCAAATAATGTAATAAGGGGGGATGTTAGAATACTATTACCTTATTTGGTAATATGTTGATTCTCCTAGGTTAGTTAATTTATTCTACCCTGGGTTAGATATTCGCATTGTAATTAGCGAATATTATTATTGTTAGCAATATTGTTAGTTAGCTTTATTTAGCATATTATTAGCTACTTCCTGGGGGGTTATTTACGCTTATCTAAGGCTATCTTTAGCCTTAGCATTTTGTATTTAATGGCTCCTTGATTAATATATTGTCATTGCCTATTTTGCTTAATAGTTGGTGCTCGGCCTAAGTGTGATGGGTCGTTGAGGCTTTGTGTGGATTATAGAGCGCTCAACAAGCAGACTATCAAGAACAGTTACCCCTTGCCTTTGATTGGAGATTGCTTTGATCGCCTTGCAGAGGCACGAGTCTTCACAAAATTGGATCTGAGGTCAGGTTACTATCAGGTTCGGATTGCTCCTGGGGATGAAGAGAAGACAGCATGTGTGTCGAGGTATGGAAGTTATGAGTTCCTCGTGATGCCGTTCGGTTTGTGTAATGCGCCAGCGACGTTTTGCACTTTGATGAACGATGTGTTCAGGCCGCTATTGGATAAATCTGTGGTTGTGTACTTGGATGACATTTTGGTGTATTCAAGGAACATGGAGGAGCACAAGAGGCATCTGACACAAGTCTTTGAATTGCTAAGGGAGAATGATTTATATGTGAAGAAGGAGAAGTGTGCCTTTGCGCAGAAGGAGGTCAACTTCCTCGGACATGTGGTCGGAGATGGTAAGATTAAGCCAGATCAGAGGAAGTTGGAGGCAATCAAGGATTGGGAGCCGCCAAGAGATGTGCATGGTTTGAGGCAATTCTTGGGACTCGCCAATTTCAATTTCTACAGGCGCTTTGTGAGTAGATTTTCAAAGCTAGCAGCGCCATTGACAGATTTGTTGAAGAAGGATACAAAGTGGGTTTGGTCGTCGAAGTGTCAGGAGGCATTTGAGCTAGTAAAAGATAAGCTGACGACCTCACCAGTTCTTGCCTTGGCAAACTTCAACAAACCTTTTGAGGTACATGTAGATGCCTCGGATTTTGCCATTGGTGGTGTGCTCATACAAGATGGGCACCCGGTTGCTTTTGAGTCGCGGAAGTTGAACCAGGCAGAGAGGAGATACCCGGTTCATGAGAAGGAGATGACAGCAACAGTGCATTGCTTACGAGAGTGGCGCCACTATCCCTTGGGGGCACACTTCGTGGTCAAGACGGACAATGTGTCCAACACCTTCTTTCTCACTCAGAGCAAGTTAACTGGCAAGCAGGCCAGGTGGCAAGACTTCCTTGCTGAGTTCGACATGGACATAGTGCATACCGCAGGCAAAGAGAATGTAGTAGCAGATGCACTAAGCAGGAAGCAACAGTTGGCAGTCTTGGAGGCAGCGTCAGTGAGTCCGGTTTCTCAGCATGGGGAAAGCCGCATTGAGTTGTCTGAAGAAATGGTGGCTAAGATAAAGGAAGGACTTGAGAGGGATCCTCAAGCGGCTGCCATAGTAAAGACTGTTGAAGATCAGACTCAGAAGGGCAGAGCGAACAGGTTCAGCCTACGGTTCCACGAGCCTGGGGGACGGGGGACGGGTTTTCGGGGACGGCGGGGGATGGTAGGCCGATTTTAGGGGACGGCTGGTATAATACTATAAAAATTGAAATTTTTTAGAAATTTAGAATAATCTACACATTCAGAATTCTACACCCAACAAAAATGATATTTCATATTAGTAATCAATTATGTAAGTGCAGCCATTCATATTCATATTAGTTACTAACACATAAGTGGTATTAGGATATTCATATTAGTTACTAAGTGCAGCCGTTTAATTGTTTCAAGTTCAACAACTATAACTTGAAGGTTCAGCCAAGGATATCAAGTGCAAACAATGTTCAAACAGTCATCATTTTAAGTAATAACAGTCATCACTTTTTCAGCCACCAATGTTCAAACAAAGACTGTCTCACCCCTCCCATTGTTTGAGGGACTAATCGCAAAGCTGGTGATGTATAATGCTGAATTAATCTCTGCTAGTTCTTGATGTGCCTACAATAAGCACTAGGCAGCGTACCAAGCTGAATTAATCTCTTATAATTATTGATTTTCCCAGAATCCACTTTAAACAATAACAGTGGGTAATATGCTGAATTTTAGCATATGAGTACTTCCGAGGAACATCTTAAATATTTTCATACTTAAAAGCAACTGATCGTCTGATACAAATAGTTCAATCTACTACATAAAGCCAGATGGTGAAATTGAAAATAACAACTTACCATATAATTGGCCCCAAAAAGTGATTTACTGGAAACATCCACAATTAGGGTAAAGTTGCATGTACTTAAATTTATGTATTTCACTAACAGTTTCAAGAGGGGATAAAAGCAATGACCCCTTACCTTTTTTTTTATTAAATTTTTTTTTTTTTTTGGGTGAGGACACCCAGCTGTGGGGGACGGCTGGGTCCCATTGGGGACGCTCAGACTGTCCCTAGGGACGGCTGGGCACCACTAAAAGATGCCCAACCGTCCCCGGGGACGGTCTGAGCGTCCCCAATGGGGCCCAGCCGTCCCCGGGGACGCCCCAAAAAAGGGGACGTCCCGGGGACGGGAGGCCATAGGCCTCAGCCGTCCCGGGGACGTTTCCCAGCCGTCCCCCAAAAGGGGGACGGGGGAAACGTCCCCCTTGCCGTCCCCCCGTGCTGGGGGACGCAGGAAACAGGGGGACGCGTCCCCCGGGGGGGGGACGTGTCCCCGTGGAACACTGGTGCAACCTGCAGGATGGTTTCTTGTGGTTTGCTTGATATGTGCCTAAGTGGGGAGGCCTTCGCCGTGACTTCATCAAGGAATGTCATGACAGTTTGTGGGCGGGGCACCCTGGAGTTCTTCGTACATTGGCTCTACTGGAGAGGGGACTGTATTGGCCAAAAATGAGAGAGGATGTAACATTGTTTGTCCAATCTTGTACCATATGCCAACGGGATAAAGCAGAGAACAAGTTGCCAGGTGGGCTACTTCAACCTCTTCCGGTACCAGTGAGGCCATGGGGAAGCGTGAGCATGGATTTTATCACGGGCTTACCCAAGGCGAAGGGCTTTGTGAGTGATATTTTATTGTTGTTTTCATTTTTATTGCATAGTATTTCATTTCAGGTTATGTTATACTCTATTTTATGGTAAGATGTTGTATACTTGCCCAATGTGAGTGACTTCATAGTAAGTCAATGCAATTCAACCCTGGTCTAAGAGGTTCAACACTAGAGTACTTGTGTTTATGTTTGTGCAGGACAAACATTTTTGTTGGTACATCTGGCTTGCTTATTTCTGTTTTATAGTAAATTAACACTGCACAACTGTTGGATTAAGTACGTAGCAACAAACATTATTTTTCTAAATGGAGAATTTAGTTATCCTAATTACATTCTGTTTCTAATTTTCTTTAGCATTAAAGCTTGTGAAAACCCTATGCCTCTTTGACATGGTTTAATATATATGATATTTCATATTTCCAATGAGCTAAATAGAGTTTATAGCATATGCAGTTAGTAGGCATTCTGCATTTGTTCTTTTTTTTTTTTTTTTACAGATTGCTTTTATTGGTTACCAACTTTTTGTTCTTTTCCAAATAACAGATTGGGGAGGCTACAGGACAGCAATGCAGTTTTGTCTCATTTCAATGATTACTCAGAACATTGTTTTGCAGCTGTTGCAAGTGATTTTTCAAGGAACACACGCCTACTAAAGTCTATGAAGACAGATTTGGATCACATATTTCAGAAAATTAGGTTGGGTGAATGGAGTCTTGATTTCCTTTACATTGATGCTCTACTTTCCATGGGTTTAATTCTTTTGGTTTCATTAGTTGCTTGTTCTGAAGAATGAATGCGTATTTTCAAAGTTCAACATGCATTATACAATTGATATATTTACAATATGTTTTATCAAGCAACAACTTGTGCCTGATCTGGAATCAAATTCTTTGTAAAGATGGTTTCAGTGTTGCTTCATGATTGTGGTAGTACGATCAACGATGTCTATCACATAGTAGAGAAAATCGGAATTGGCTCGGAATCGGGCTGGAGAAAGAATTGGGAAAAATGGGAATCGAAAAAAAGCGGAAGAAAACGCAAATTTTCATTGAAAAAAGTTTTTTTCATGCATATCACAATGAATTAACATTATGCAAATCAAATATTAATGATGTAAGACTGTAAGCTTAAACTACACATGAAAGTGGCAAGTGATACATCATACAAGCTTAAACTACACATGAAAGTGACAAAACACATCTTGTATTGCTTATAATATGAAAAGGTACAAATTACAAAATGTGTCAAAATGCCTCAATAGGCCCACTATCTAGTGTCTTGCAATTCCTTTGCCCTTTGCCCTAGCAGAAGCTCTAGTCTCTCTTTGTTGATGTGCCCTTGCCGCTTCTTGTGCTCGTGCCTCTTCTTGGTCCTTGGCTGCTATCTCCTCCGCTAGGTCTTCAAAGTTTTGTAATTCATCCGGGGAGAAGAGAGGCTCTTCCTGCTGCTCTTGCTCTGGATCTGTGATCCATTCAGATGATGGATCAATGTCACTTAGGTCAATGGCCTCGGTACTTGTTTTTGTAATACTTTTATGGTGGAGGCGAAGGTTGTAATGCACAAACACAAGATCATTCAACTTTTCTTGTGTAAGCCTATTGCGCTTCTTGGAGTGTATGTGCTCAAACATACTCCAATTGCGCTCACAACCTGAAGCGCTGCATGGTTGAGATAAGATTTTGATGGCCATGCGCTGCAGATTGGGCGTAAATTCACCATAGTCCTCCCACCATAAATCTAGAAACAACAAAAAAAAAAGAAATTTAATAATTCACATGTAAAATAGTAAATTGAGATTATTTTTTAAAACAAAATCAAAAGACAAAATAAATAATAATTCGATGAGGGTTACCTGGCCTCAATTTTGACCTCATTCTCTTGCATTGCTTGGATGGGAAAAGGAGGCCCCGACATTCCTTATAATCCTGTATCTCTTCACATACCTTATCGCGCAATTCCCTATCAGGGAACATGCGATCAATGCAAGCTTGAAGGCCAACCATCACCTCATAATCGGCATGAAATGTAGCAGAATAAAAAATTTGGGGGTTCAAGTAGTAACCCGCTGCATGAAGAGGGCTATGGATCTGAGATGTCCATCGGTTATCAATGATTCTCCAAATGGGATCGTATTTGGTGCGGGCATATCCATAAAATGCGGCAATTGCCTCTTTTGCCTTGTCCATAGCCTCATATACATATCCCATTGCAGATTGTTCTCCATCAACAAGACGGAGAACCTTCACCAAAGGCTTTGACACCTGAAAAAAAGGAAAAATAATTTAAATAAAAATATTTTACAACAAAAAAAATTACAAATTACAATACAAGATTCCCAAATGGAAAAATATTTTAAATTAAAAAATAAATAATAAAATAAATTAATAAACTTAGTCTTGTACCTTGATGGCCTCATCCATGGCTATCCAGAAGGCCTCCTCAAACAAATAGGCATATACATTCTGCCCCTCAGTGGAGAATCGGTATCTAGCAGCTTGTTTGGAATTCCAGTCATCGCTCACAAACATTTGCTTCAATGACCCTCTTGCATTATAGATGCTCTGCAATGTCACAAAGTTTGTGGCGAAGCGTGTAACTCCAGCCCGCACTAGCTCCCTCCCACCAGTAAATCGCCTCATGAGGCTGAGGACCCATGCATGGTTGTAGATGAATTTTGTGATAGCCCTAGCCTTTTGTACAACCTCTGCCACCCAAGGTAATTTCCCAATGTCTTCGAGGAGCAAATCGAGACAATGGGCTGCACATGGGGTCCAAAAAATAGTGGGGAATCTCTCCTCCAAAATCTTACCGGCTGCTTTATACGTTGTTGCGTTGTCCGTGATGATTTGGACAACATTCTCCTCCCCGACCTCCAACACAACCTCCCCCAACAACCCTGCAAGCATTTTGACACTCTTAACTTGTGCCGATGCATCTACTGACTTGAGGAATGCAGTTCCTCTTGTAGAAGCAACCAAAAAATTAATCAAGGTTCTTCCCTTCCCATCCGTCCAACCATCAGACATGATATTGCAACCCTTCGTCCTCCACACCTTGCGCTGGTCTTCAAGCACAACCTGAAGTATAAAAAAAATTTAATCATGCATGTGTATAAATTTAATCCCCTTTGATTTTTTTGAAGTTTGCTTTTTAAAAACATAATTTAATCATGCATGTGTATAAATTTAAGCACAACCTGAATGTTGTCCACAGATTGTCGAAGGAGAGGGCCCCTAAGGTCATCAAAAGTTGGCGCCTTAAATCCTGCGCCGCAACTTGCGACGACATCTATCATGCGCCGCCAATATGGAGACCTTGCCACATTGAAGGGAAGGTCGGAAAAATACCAAAAAGTGGCAATGGTTGTCCTCGTTGCATTGTGCTTCTCCTGGTTCCACGTGGCCATACCCTCAAGCGTGGGTTGTGCCCCTGGCGTGGAATGCTCTACAAAATGGGACTCATCCGTCCCACTCCCTGCATGTGCAATTGATGGACTCGAACTCTCATGCTGAAACCGGCTAAAGTTGTTGTCGGTACAGGGAATTCGAGAAGGGGGGATGACATGGCCTCGGTTTGTCTTCGTTTGAGTTCTCTTTTTTCCTATGAGCTAGAGATCATGGCATCTACATTTTGTCTAACTTCTTCCAGCACCTTTTGGCATGGCTTGACATCATTGCCAATTTTCTTTGCGAAATGGAATTTGAGGCGGTAAATGCCTCCATGAAAAAGAGTGTCACAAAAATTGCATATAGCTTCCCCTTTCTTTTCCCCTTCCCTTGCATACTCCCATGCTGGATCTCTTTTCGCCATTTTTTTTATGCCTGCACATGGAAACAAGTAACAACAAAGTTACAAACAATTACTTAAAAAAAAACAAACCTAGACTAGGGTTTAGGGTTTAAACTTGAAAGTTGAAACATTGACAGCTGAAAAATGGGCTTGCATACATAGTTATCAGGCAACAATATTTACTTAAAAGGAGAAAAAAAAAACCTAAACCCGAAACCCTAGACTAGGGTTTAGGGTTTAAACTTGAAACATTGACAGCTGAAAAATGGGCTTGCATACATAGTTATCAGGCAGCAATATTTACTTAAAAGGAGAAAAAAAAAAAAACCCTAAACCCTAGACCTAGTTTTTTAAATTTCTACCTTAAATTTAATCTTTGGGAACATGCTTGAAAAAGAAAACAAAAACATTTGCAAACAACCTTAATCTAAACCTAGTTTCAACCTGGGAAAAAAAAGAGTTTTCAAAAGTTTTTCTTACCTCGGATGAATCCTCTGGGCGGCTGTTGGTGGCTGCCGGATTCCTTCAAACCGCAAACAATCCGCTGTTAGGATGCCCTAGTGTGTTTGGTTTGGTGTGGTAGCAGGTAGGCAGACCCCTTTCTCCAATTTGCAATAGGTGAAATGAAAGAAAATGAAAAAAAAATGACTTTTTACCTTTTCCTCTACGTAAGAAGCAGTGGACGGTTTTTCTAGTCAGGAATTGAGATTTTTTGCAAAAATTGCCGAAAAATTGCCGAAAAATTGGCGACTCCCGATTCCTGGCTGGGTTGACTCGGAAATCTTGCAGAATCGCTAAATATCGGGAATCACTGATTTTTGTAACTATGGTTTATCATTTACCTGTGATGGAATCTAATCTATGCAAAGACAATAGTTAGGTCCAGACCTTATTAAAGATATAAATACCATTTGGCATAGAAATCTGTTACAAGGGAAAGGAAATTGGTAAAAATGATGCTAGCAGGGAAAAGGTTGAAAACTATTGCTTATACTGCCTTGGTGTCTCTTCTAACAATCTTTATGTTACCAACAGCAAGAAAGTTAATACTTGAACACTGAAATATGAACAACATCCACCCCATATGGTTCAGAAGAGGCAGTCAAAACAGGATCTGAGAAAGTGAAGGAGATTATGGACAAAAAATGAGACTTTTTTTCAATTTATGAATGGTTTCTGGCTCAGATGTTTGTGTGTTTATTTATGTTATGTTTTCTCTCTAGTAGAGGATGGAGTGTTTCTTATTTGCCTAGAATTGACTCTTAAAAACTGGAGGAAGTTCAAAACCAAGTGACAGTTTGTAGCGGCATTTTCCTTCAACTATTTTAATACATTTGTTTGGATATTTTTCTTCCTGAATCATCTATCCAAATTTAAGAAAGGTGGGATTTTGGTTTTTCAGAGTCACTAGAAGTGTATTTTGGTGAATTCATTACATCTTATGCACACACACTTTTGTCTTCTTGTTATGCATGAATAATATACATACATGTGATATGTTACCCTTATCTATATACATAATGGTCATTTTTTGGAGGCTATGGGACTAGTCATTATGGGGCTATTCAAATCAAGTGGTTGACAGCTTTTGATTGATTGTACAACTTTTAATAAGCTCAAAATAAAATAAATATTATTAGTCTAGAATCAAGAATCAATGTTTGTCAAGGTTGAATATATATTGTTTAGAAAATATGACCTTAGGAAACATTTGGCACTGTTGTGCTAATTGGAAACCACCTGGAAACCACCAGTTTAAGCAGAAAATAATTAATTAAGGCATTTAAGTTGAGAGTGTAGTGTAAAAAATATTAGATAAGAAGAAGTTTGTTCAGAGCATTTAACTTGAGACATATACATTGGTGGCAAGGATTTGAAGGATATCTAACATCTACTATATAGAGATTTTTATGTTGGTGACAAATGTTGATAATCAAGTATGCATTGGTTTAGTTCCCAATCTTAGCAATAGACATTGCCGTATTTCACATTTCACATCAATACTTTTTCTTGTGGACTATGTGTGTATTTTAAGGTAACATCATAAACAATGTGTGATTGAATCATTCATGGGTGAGATAAAACTTCTTACAGGGGTATTACCACAAGGGGAAGGTCCATCCCACAGTGAAAGCTAGAGCAAATAATGCTCCAGAAGTTGGTGAATACTCAATAGCACATTAAGAGTAGGACACTAATAGCTGCAGAAGTTGACAAATGTGATACTTATGAAACTGGGTGGGGAAAGCCAATGCAAAAGAAAGTGCTTATGATGATAGGCTAACAATTTTGAGGCAAGGGAAGGCAAGAGGATACAAACAAAAACACCCAACCAACAGGTGCAAATAGGAAGTAGCTTTAAGGAAAGAGTATCGACACATTGGCATATGATAGAGAGGAAGCTTGATGAGCACTTTACATTTGTATTCTATGCTAATGTACATAACATTTTATATCCTATCTTTTTGTGAACTATCCACTGAATACTTGGATATGGTGATGAATTACAAGGCTGGAATCTATGCATGTGCATATACATTTCAAGACTGTTTATAACCTAATTACAATAGGTTTGAAATGAGTGGAGCCTTTAGCAAGCCATTTACTATGGATGAGTATCCCTTCATGTTCATTGCATAAGTCATCACTACCTTGAAACTTCAAGTAGCTTTGCCTCCATTACCCAATTTTCCCTTTTTCATTGTATTAAAAAACATATCATCAAGCCCCCCTTGGGGACTACAAAACAGTTAGCGTGCCTGAATAAAATATCTATAACAAGGCAAAATATCACAGCTACAGGATAGGAAACTAAAAACATAACGCATTAAGAATCTGTAAGTCTAACCATAAAAGTTATTCTAAAATCCAAAATGCCAAGAAGGGTCTTCTTGGTTTTTCCTTCGTATTTTTATGTCAAGACTTTCTCCTGTTCTGATTGCATTATTTTCCTTTTGTCACCAGTTGATATGTGCATTAGATATTTGCCAATTTCTTTAATGAATTGTTGGACTTGTCCGTCTGAAAAAATACCTGTCTGAGAACATCAGCATCAAAGGAACAGAGACTTTCCTTTGTTTGAACTTGAGAACTGAAGAACTTGGACACAGACTTCAACATGTTGGACTGTCCACAAGTAACACAAAGAAAGGACTACACTGAACATTCATTGTTAAATTTGGACCAGACACAGAAAATCCTCTCATAACTGCCCTGTACTTGCATGAAGGATTCTGTGACAACCTTCCATTAACAGACACTAAACCAATACTGACTACAGCATTGGACCTCATATTCGTTACACAGGACTCAGATATAGATACAATACTTATCTTATCAGGAGGCTTATTGACAAAAAGATCCCAGACTCCATCACCCAGTTTTAAGTAAAGTTGCAGAGTAAATATAAACACAAACTTTCACAAGTACAGCAGATTATTTTCATTGTGTAAGATGCATTATTCAAATCACTAGTCTCTTTTGAGAGTGGTAGCAAAATCATCCCATTTTACTAAACAATTGGTCTCCCAATTGTCACCATCTCTGAAAAAACTATTGGTACGTTTGAAAAATGCATAAGAGCGTATGAAGGCGTTGAGGGCCAAACGAAAATTATTTACGCTTTAGGACAAGATCTACCTTGATGAGGACCTTATGCGACTCCAGGTTGAAGAATTGAAGAAATCCAGAGAACAAGTAGCCGCAGCCAGGAAAGCTAACAAATGGGCAATTATTCGTAGTTTGCGTGCAGTGATTAGGGACTCTCCCCCTCCTAGGTGGTCCAAACCCTTGCCTAAAAAATGACTCCATCGACACGGAAGGGGGGTGGCAGATAAGCTAGCTATAGCTTGTTGGAACTGCAATGGTACGATGTGGTTTGCCCCAGGGTCCCTTCTTGATGTGATTGGCAGACATGATATCATTCTTATTTGTGAGACACAGGAGAGTCCTGAGCGGGCCCATCTAGTTATCTCTGGTTACTTTTGGTGGTCCAGTTGTCGGCAACTCACTCGACGCTCTGGGGTGTTCGAGGATCAGGAGGTGTTGCTGCTCTTATCAGGGATAGGCTCCAAGGTTCGGCTTCCCTGGTTTCAACTGACCCCCACTCTAGGTTTTTATAGATTAAAATTCATCGTCACCCACTTCTTTGGGATATCTACATTGCCACCTATTACTTTCCCCCCACCACATCCAATTTTGTTGTTCACACGGACGGGGACCCTTTCCAGGATCTCTATGAGGACATTACTACATACTCAGCTTAAGGGGAGATACTTCTGCTGGGAGATTTCAATGCTCGGATCGGACCTATGCAGGTTTCTCTTCATGACTTCACAACCGATGAGATGCAGACTCGGGTTTAGATCTTTATGACCTTGGTTTTGCTCGAACCTCCAGCGACACACAGGTGACTGCATACGGTAAGCATCTTATTGAGTTGGGTGAATCCAACAGGCTAGTTCTTCTCAATGGTATATCTTGTTTTCCGGATTCTAATGGGTTTACTTGCTTTCCTCATAGTGGTGGAACCAGTGTCGTCGACTATGCTATTTCCTCTACCCCTTCATTCCATTCATTTCCCGATTCAACGTCTTTGATCACCCTCCCCCCCTTACCAATCATTCAGTTCTTTATCTTATGTTATTTCCCTTCCTGTAACTCCTCCCCCTCCTCCCTCCCCTTCAGCCCCTCGAGTCATTATAGACTTTGACTATTATTATTCCTTTACCTACATGGACCGGTTGCGTTATGTTCTCCCCAGGGTGTCTTCTCGTCCCGATGTTTCCAATCGTTCTGCTTGCTTGGTCCAAACTATTTGGAAGGCTGCTTTGGACTTGTACCCCCACACTATTCGTCCTCCCCCTCGTCCTCGTCCCCTTGGTCATTGCCCCATGAACATCTGGTATGACAAGGAATGTAAGTTTGCCCACCAAAGGTTGAAATATGCCATTCGGAATCCTTCCCAGCCCTATGCCATTTCTCACAAAGACTACAGGATGCTTCTTCTTTCGAAGAAGCGTCTCTTCCTCTCTCGGCATCGACTTGATCTTATCCACTCCCTTCAACAGTCTCCTAAATCCTTTTGATGCCTTATCCTCCCCCGTGATCGGATTACTCATTGGATCGATCTTTCCTCTTGGACCATTCATGTCTCTTCCCTCTATACCATCCCAAATCAGCCTCCTTTTACTAGTTCCCTCCCTCCCTTGTTCGTGTCACCTCTTTTCTACTGGTCTTGTCAGGCAGGCTATCTAGAAACTCTGTACAAGCAAAGCAGTAGATTTGGATGGGTTACAGTTGGAATTTTTGAAGCATGGTATTGACCCTCTTGTTGGGCCCTTCACTGATCTCTTTAATCTCGCTTTCTATTATGGGTTTCCCGATTCCTGGACTTTGCATATCATTCACCCCATTCATAAGGCAGGTGATCCCCATGAACCCAATAAAATGTGGAGAGATGCATGAACTGCTCCACAAATTAGAATGCTAATTTTTATACATAAGAGGGAATCTGCAGAATACAATACTCTCAAATCCTTCAAGCAACATAGAAACAAGCTGCACTTCATATAGAGAGGAACCCTTGAAATAAATTGCAAGCACTCTCATTTATTGCATGTAACATCACCTTCTTAATATTTCAACTCTTCAGCCTCACTTGGATTATGAGGTGTACTGTCCTCTTTAACAATGTTCTTAACTCCTCATTTTCTTCCATTCCAATCTCCCTGATTTGATGACAAAATCTATAGTTAGATGTCTATCTATCTATATATATATATATATATATGGCATGAACCTAAAATTAATGCAAACCACGCAGCAAAGATCAGAAGGATTTAATTTCAACGAAGAAATTACTGAAACTGCAGATAAAGCACAAGCACATCCAAAACAAAAATTGTTGCATAATGAAGACAACTACCATCGAGAACCATTTTCCACATTCGATACCATTATCTTAGCAGTAAAAAATTGCAGTATGCCATCTAATTAAAAGTACTATTAAAAAACAAGTTGTATTCTTTTGCAAATGTGCATAAGCACTAGCTCATAATACAAAAGCTGTGTTCAGGAATTTGTATATCAACGCAACACAAACCAGCTGCCAATTGAACTACAGCCAATAGGAGAATCTTCTCGCAAGCCAGTCTTGTGAAATCCTCCAACTGGATCAACAATCAGGTCCTCTTTTAGCAATGAACCACTAGGAATTTATTTAACAACCCTCCTTATAGTCCTTGCAATGATGTTTCAATTATGCATCCAAATGCATAGGTCAACCATAGCAAAGCTCATGTTTGATGCATCAAATCAAAGTAGAGTGGGAACCATAGAATAGCAAGATAAAAATAGCAGTAAACAAAACTTCTCAAAATCCTAAGTTTTTCACTTTTAAGAGAGCAATAAATGGAATAAAACTTTGCAGCCAAAAATCTTAAAAACAATTATTCTTTGTCAGCTTAAATATCATGCAGCATGTTTTTGCCCATAAAATGGTTAATTATATTACTGAAAAAAATTATCCAAACAGATACATATTAGATCTACCATCCTCCCATAAGCAGATAGCAGTCACGAAGTTCAAGAAACCATGAATACAAGTTAGCTTTAAAGATAAAAAATTCCTCAAAATTTCTGAAACTGGTACCAAGTTTCAGCAGAAAAGGGGTCTACCACAACCCTTGGGAAATAGCACTAACTGTCCTACTATCATGTCTTTATACAGATAAAACTAAAAAATCATAGAAGCTGTAACTTTATATATAAATTCCTCAGAGGTGGGGCTAAGATTCAGCTTAGCTACTGTGGCTGTAAGATATCCCTTCCACCAGGTTCCCGGACAACTTGCAGTTCGCCACATCTGATGGAGTATGTCACCTAGACTTGAAGCAGTAGTTTACCTGAATGATACAATACAATTCCACCTTACATTTCCACATCACATTTCTCAGTTCCCATGTCTCCTGGGAATTGAACCTGGGTCTTCACTTTGGAGCCCACATAATTTGAACACTTCAGATCATCCCATTTGACACAATGATAAAGCTATAGACTATATCATACTGAGAAGTTACTGAAAAACAACAGATAAATCATGAATATTACTGTAAACACTGGAAACAAACTGGAATATTCTATTCACAAAAAGCAATATTCTGCCACAAGAATGTATTTTATTATCTTCAACACATGTTTTGTATTAACCAAAATATCCTGATATAAACCCCTCAAAACAGGAATGATTATATCCTACTTAATACCGTGTGAAAGACCAGGGATAGCATGACAAGACTCCACCACCATGCACAAGAAAGCATCCAGCAGGGAATTAAGACGGCATCACCTTTCATAGCTTTTAGTCAATTGATAAGGCTTTATCAACAGTTCCAACCCCGCCTTGAATGCCCTAGTTCCAATTTTTCTCCATCACAGAACAGCCTTGATTGCATGCTTATCTCCACCTTCTAGTTCTAGCTTATCAAGAGTTCACAGTTTCAACCACTTGCTAAGTTTATCAACTTACTCTTTAATAGGTTTAGTGAGAATGCTTTCAACACCATTGTTTCTCACCCCTTCCAACTGTGTTCCAAAGCCTGCATTTTATCACTTTGCAGTTTGCACACAGTTTTCCTCCACCATTTATTTCAGCAGCAGGCCAAAAGAGAATTCAACCTCTAATAATTCCTAATTTGCACACACTTAGAACATTATTCTTCTTCTAAAGTCTCCATTTTCTTGACTAGAAGCCAGTCTTATCTTTTCCTTCCCACGATTTCCAGACTTACTAGGTTTACAATTGATAGGGAATACAGCAATCTCACATATTTGGATATTTATTCACATGCAAAACAAGAGTAAGAAAAGAAGCAGATAATATCAATGTTCCCTGGGCACATTGCTTGAAGCCTCAGTGGCCCCATCCTGCCCTCCCCAGTGATTGATGGGACCCCAATACAGGTACAAGAGATCTGCCCAACAGCCCGCCCTCAGAAGCCCATGGGTCTGCTCTGGCCAAGACTTCCCATGGCATGAGAACTGACCCTAATACACCCCTCATTGTGGACACCATCCCTAGGATGCCTAGGCATTCATCAAAATGTCGTGGTGGGGCCAAAAGACTCCCATAACAAGGAGAAAAATATTAAAAAAAATAACAGAAATTTTCAGCTTTCACAGTTTCAGAATTCAATGCAATAGAATGTTCAAAGATGTAGATCCTTAAAAAGTTCAAATGAGTATTGTTCCACACCACTTTTGCCTCTGGTAGACATCCAACAACTAATAAATTTGCAATGGTTGTCATATATTTCTCAACTGCACCTGTCTTTCACAGTAAGTCCATGGTAATGAGAACAGTTGATTATAATGACAGCATAACTTTTTCAATGATGGCTAAAAGGTTTGGGCAGACCAAACCGAACTGGTTCGGATCAGATTGAACTAGGTTCAGATGAACCTGGTAAGTATGATTTTAACCATATATGTCTATACGTACGCCTGTATGTTGTGCCCAAAAATAGGCCAAACACCATTCATATTGAAAACATTTCATGCAGTACTGCATTGTCCTTATGGCAGAAACTTCATGAACAAAGGCTAATATTTAGCTCTTTGTGCACCTTGTGGTGAGAAGCTGCAGCCACTGCAGACAACAAAGAAGAAATTCCACTGTTACTTATGAAGTCGCGCTCGCCAATCTGCACAACTGGCCCCATGAACAACTTCAATTTTTCAAAATATAATCACAATTGTCTGAGAAGTGATTATCCCTCTACATTCCACACAATCACCTAACATTTCAATAGCCCCCACCAAATCCTGGGGGTGCTCTTTAATTTTGTGGTAGATATATGCCTATCCATTCCCAAAGCAATGGTTTTTACAATCTCACTTGCACCTCTGGCCATCTGAAATACATTGTTACAGGCCTTATGTGAGCCAAGCTCCTCAAATTAAACACACCTAATTATTATTGTATGGATATTTTTTTACATCTTTAATTCCTCCTGAATTTTACTTGCACATTGTAAGTTTTCATTCTAAGCATCCTCAGTTTTTTCTAAAGTCTACTTAGAATGAATCATGAAAAACCTTACCATCTGATAAGGTAAAGGGGTTTTCTTTGCCACATTTTTGGGAGTGAAAAACTTGTGATATATGCCAACTTCTACTACAATATGATCTTGTTACTTGACCTTTGAATCTATCTCATGACCGAAAAAATTGTCTCTTTCCCAAACATTTTTACTTTTAAATCTCTTGCCTTGCATTCAATCTCATAACATTTGGAACATCAAAATACAATGTTTCACAATCCATTTATTGACTCCATTGTCTAAATTTAGATTTAATCTTAATAGATTTTGGCAAAGGTATTGAAATATCCATGGCAACACATATTCATGTATAGAGAACACACTTTCACTCCTTAGTAGTGTTGAGAAATGTAGCTCGGACAGGAACTTCTTGCACAGGCTTCAGTATGAACGTGCTAGAATTGGTTCGAGACATTTCTAATTCTATTTTGAATTTCACTTAAGTGATTTTCTATTTTTAAGTTCACTTAAGTGATTCTATTTTGTAATTCGCTTAAGTGATTTTCTATTTTTAAGTTCACTTAAGTGATTCTATTTTGTACTTCACTTAAGTGATTCTATTTTGATATTCACTTAAGTGATTCTATTTTGTACTTCACTTAAGTGATTCTATTTTGATATTCACTTAAGTGATTTTCTATTTTTAACACTACATCTCAAGATGAGATGACATCTAATCTTAGGGTTACCTTTTTCAAGGATAAAAAGAGAAGATCAAGAGTGTTTTAGATACACAGACAAAGACACAGAAAAGAATGGGAGGAGAACAGATTGTTGAAGGAAAAATACAAGCTTAGGAGGAGAAGAACAGTGCTTGCTGGCTAGAAAAGCAGCAAGAGAGCAGAAGCGTTCTGCTGTAGCTGTAGCCTCTTTTATTTGTAATATTTCAGGTTCAGAAATATATTTAACTTCCGCTGTTCATGCTGTTTATGTTTTCCAGCCATCGGTGTGACTGTTGCATGTTTGAATAAATTATTCTCAGATCTGATTTATTTTAAAAGAATATAGGACAGCAGTAGATCACTGCTGGATATTAAGAAAAAAAAAAACAGCAGTTAGGGTTTCATTTTTTTTTTGGCTTGAAGGACTAAGCTTATTTGCAGGACTGTTTTTTTTGAGTCATTAATATTTCAGCAGTTAGGGTTTCAAGCAAATAAAAAAAAAAACAGTTAGGGTTTCAAGCAAATAATAAAAAAAAAAAGCAGTTAGGGTTTCATATTTTTTTTGGCTTGAAGGACTAAGCTTATTTGCAGGACTGTTTTTTTTTCAGTCATTAATATTTCAGCAGATCTCAGAAATGGCAGCAGCTAGCCTCAGATTTGAGGATAGATTGGAAGGTGCCTCCAATTTTTTGCCCCGGAAAGTTAGGGTAATGTTCTTATTGGAAGAGAATGATCTCTCGGATATTGTCAAGGCTGATGTGACTTTGCTTATAGATCCGCAGGAATTGGCAGCTCACAAAAAGAAGGAAGTGAAGGCCAAGCGGATGATCTTGGATTCAGTGAAGGATCACCTGATTCCTCACATATTCGAGAAGACTAAGGCAAAGGAGATGTTCGATGCCCTGGTTAGCCTCTACCAGAGCGAGAACATAAACAAGAAGATGATATTGCGGAACAAACTCAGATCTATGGAGATGACCAGATCTGACACCGTTACCAGTTACCGAATGAAGGTCACACAGATTCGTGATCAATTGGCAGCAGTAGGGGAGAGGGTTGAAGACACAGAGTTGGTGAACGTGGCACTTAATGGTTTCTCATCTTCATGGGAACCATTTTTCAAAGGCATTTGTGCTCGTGAGAACCTTCCGAAATTTGAGAAACTGTGGGATGATTTCATCCAGGAGGAGACTCGGATGGAGTCAAAGGCCAACAAGAAAGGTGGTGACGACAACCTAGCTCTTTTTGGGCAAACCAAGAAGGGCAAAGGTAAATGACCCAACAAGGGTAAGGTAAAGAATGAGGAGTCAACCTCACAGTCAGGGAAGAAGGACTTGAGCAAGATCAAGTGCTTCATTTGTCATAAGCATGACCATTATGCATCATAGTGTCCAGACAAGAAGGGCAAAGGGAAGCAGTAGCAGATGCAGGTAGCAGCCTCTGCAGAAACTCAGATGAGTGAGTTTATTGGTCTCTTGCCTTTCTACCAGCACGGTTCCAAGGAATGCTTGGTATGTGGATAGTGGGGCATCTCGGCACATGACATCAACCCGACAATGTTTTACCAGTCTACAAGAGCAGGACTCAGGGGTTCAGGTTGAGCTTGGTGATGATACCAAATATCCAGTTGTAGGAATTGGTACCATTCCTTTTCGACTCCAGTCAGGGAAATATTTAGACTTTGATGATGTTTTGTTTGTTCCATGTCTCAAGAAGAACTTGCTTTTGTCCTTATTAGACCAAAAGAATCTAGCCCAAATATAGCACAAGTAATAGGGGTTAGAGAAGGCAGTTTATACAGGTTGCAGGGTGAACCTGTTCGAGCCCTAATTCATAGCAGTAACAACTTGTGTGATTTGTGGCACAAGAGGATGGGGCACCTGCATCATAGAGTGTTGCCTATTCCGAGGGAGATAGTCACAGGTCTTCCATAGTTCATCATTGAGCAACAGGGAGTATGTAGAGGGTGCACGCTTGGCAAGCACGCCAAGGCTGTTTTCCCAAACAGTGAGCATAGGTCTAAGAAGATACTAGATATAGTACATTCGGATGTGTTGAGTGGTGTTTTCACCCAATTGTGAAAGCACACTCTCCGGTAGGATCTGAGTCCCAAAATCCTCTGCTTGCAAAGAAAGTAATTTCTCCAAGGTTCCTGTTATGTTGGTTCTTTAACACCAATGATGCTGTTCAATGTAAATGCTGGGAACACCTTAGGGTTGCAAGTGGATGTTAACAAGGGGCACCGTAGTTTACTTTAATTTGAATTTACAGTGGACTCAAAATGAATAAATCTATTTTGATCTTGGATTTTGATGGATTTTCAGTTATTTATTTGAATGACAGTAATTAAAATACAGAATAAAATAAGGGTTTGAAAAAAAAAGAAATGCAAATGAAAATGAAACTAAACTACGTCCAGAGTGCTATCATCTTGATTTGACAAAACCGAAGATAATGAGGTTTTGCATGCAACCTAACCTACTGAACCTGTAAATTCACACAATCCAGATAAGCTAGGTGCGGGTTTCTAGGGTTTTTAATGTAATTTCAGATTCAGACATTCGCATGAAGCAACCAAGAACACTTGCATTCAACTTCACCTATAAGCCTAGAAATCTGAAAGGGAAAGATAAGACATTGAATCATGCATGCAAAAATGACTCCTTCTTTCTCATCAATGAGATGCCAACTCTCTGTATTTCTGCATTAAAATGATGTATCAATTACAATTACAGAATGTTCCAGGTTTTACAAATCCAGAACAAATGAAGGAAATTGCCCAAGTGCAGGCCCAGAATGGCATGAAGCCCTTGTCTCTGCAACTCTGCAAGCAGCAATTTCCAACCCTTCCTTCAATCTGCACTTC
Source organism: Wollemia nobilis (assembly GCA_028583015.1). NCBI lineage: Eukaryota > Viridiplantae > Streptophyta > Pinopsida > Araucariales > Araucariaceae > Wollemia > Wollemia nobilis. The sequence continues at coordinate 10,360,056 of JAQPPZ010000750.1, forward strand.
TGGTTTTATACTGTCTGGCGTGGCTCTTCGATTCTCCTTGGCGCCCTTCGTTTCATCTCCCGAGAATGCGTCTTTTCAAATTCTCGCCTTTTCGATGCTTTTACTTCATGCTCGATTCTGAAACATTCGAAATCTGCCGTTGCATGTAACACTTCTGCAACTTCGACACTCGTATGCCACGTGTTCTGCGTTTCCAGCACATTCTATAACGGTTCCATGAAAATCGCGACCAAAAATAGCATGCAATGCCGCTTCCTTACGTCACCGCGAAACGCGACATGTCGCGATATCGCGACGCTTTTCCGCACATAGCCCTTCTTCTCCTCTTGCCATAGAAAATGCGACATGTCGCGATATCGTGACGCTTTCACCACCCTTTGCCTTCTTGCCCGAACGCGACATGTCGCGAAATCGCGACGCTCTCCTGTTCCGTACGCTTTGTCCCTTCCGTCGCGAAATCGCGACAATTTTCACTCCGTACCTTCTGCCGCAACCTGTCGCGAAATCGCGACGCTTTTTTAGATGATTTATTTCGAAATCGCGACCATTTTTCTCAGTCGCGATTTCATTTTTCCCTTTTCCGATACTGTCGCGATTTCGCGACGTTTTTCACTTCATGCCTTCTCACTATTTGTCACGATTTCACGACCATTTTTCTTCATCCCTTTCGCGCTTGTCACGATTTCACGACTTTCCTCAAATCTACTTTCACCTAGATTCGATTTTCACGACCTTTTGCTACCAATGATTTTCTATCAAAAGCACTTTGCCAACTAGTAAATACATCTTGCTCGCTACCCTTGTATTTAAACGCGACATGTCGCGAAATCGCTACGCTATTTTCATCCGTACAACTTTTGCAGCAACACGTCGCGAAATCGTGACACTTTTCATTCCCAAGCAGTGGCAGCTCAATACGTCACGAAATCGCGACAAATTTCATTTTGCCTTTCTCTCTCCTCTGGCCTGCGACGGAGCAACATGTCGCGATTTCGTGACACCTTTTCATTTTGTCCGACGGAGCGACATGTCGCGATATCATGACAACTTTTCATTTTTTCTCGATTCGACATGTCGCGATATCGCGACACTTTTCAATTTTTCGCGATTGCGCGACATGTCGCGATTTCGTGACACTTTCTACACTTGTGCATTTTTTGCCTCTTTTCTTCATTTTTAGCATCTGGGTCACTGAGATTTTCTCTGCAAACCTGCAAAAAGGTGGGTCCCCAATTTTGGGGTGTGTTGTGGATCAGCCACAACAAATGGCGACTCTGCTGTCAAATGCTCTTGAGCATTTTAGTGAGAACCCAATCTGAAACATATCACAAACTCGAAAACATGTGTTAGCACATAAGCAATATAAACAAATGCCCCAAAGATCAGAAGTACATGAATCATTAGAATCATCAAGTATTAGCTCAGTGTGTGCAATGAATTTCTTTCCCTATCATTTGAAATTGATCAACATTCCATTGTCAGTTTTGCATGAATGCATATGTGAGATTGTGAATGATTTGTGTAACCTAATGAATATGCTAGGAGATTTTGCTTTTATAAAATGCATAGTCATTCTTCTAGTATCATGTACAAACATTCAAGATTGCCAAACCCTCTTAGGATCCACTAATGAATTGCTTTATTATATCCCAAAGTTGGTTATGAGTCCCTACTATCTTGAACCCATGTGCAAGTGAATGTGAAATCAGAACTTTGGGGAATCAGACTCCCAACCAACCGAGATGAGAGTTTAACCCTATCCTTACTATTCTGATTTAGAGTTCATTACCTCACTTTGAGCAAAATAATTAAACCAATTATGGAAGAAATGGTCATGCTAGTCTAACCCTTTGGACAATCGGTGGTCTTGTTTTTTAGACAAGACATGTTGCCATGCATGGGCATATCTAACCCCACAATCCAAAACTTATCTTCATTTCTTTGGACCTTGGGGATGACTACCCATCCTTTGCAGAGGACAAGTAGTACGATCCTTCCAGTCCAATATAAAGATGAGATGGGAAAAATTTATTTTTTACTTCTTGGATCTTAGGGATGACTACCCATCCTTGCTAGGGACATGTAGTACGATCCTTCCAATCCAAACTTTAGATGTAAATGGAAAATATTAATTTTGTTGCTTAGACCTTGGGGATGACTACCCATCCTTTGCAGAGGACAAGTAGTACGATCCTTCCAATCCAAGATTTATTATGAAATGAGACATAAGAGCTTTGGGGAATCGGATTCTCAACCTAAGCGAGATGAGAATTTATGCCCTATCCTTACTACTCCATGTGGGTCAAATCAAAGCTTTGGGGAATTGGATCCTCAACCTAAGTTCGATGAGGATTTAACCCTATCCTTACTACTCCGATTTTAGGCTTTAAGCTCTATGGAAGTGGTCAAAACCACTGTTTTAAGGATCATGTTGCATAATAGGATAGACATGAAAAACTTCTTTCGCCCAACCTTTTCCTCCAAGTTAGGTTTTGATCATTTTGCTCAAGATCCTTTTTAATGTATGAGACGTGCTTGGTTCTAGATATCTCAAGACTCAGTTTCCAACCTTAGGATTTTTCTTACATTTATGTTATAACACAACCCTAAGAGGATTTGACATACTTTAATGATTTGTACCTAAGATGCATATGCAACTAAGATGAAATGTATGTAAAGTGAGATGGAACATGAATGCATTATCTCTTGAATTGCAAATGAAATGATTTGTCATGCAAAGCTGACTCTTTCATGCATCACAAAATCAAACAATATAACTTAAGATGTTTGTGTTACTTGTGGAGCTTTTACAGGACAATTCCAATATTTCATATTCTCCTAACCTTAAGCATAAGTTGACATCTCAATTTTTTATATTTTTATATTTTTATTTTATATTTATTTTTATCAAAATTAACAAAACATGTCAATTGAAATCAAATCCACAACCAAAATCCTAGCTAGACTAACAATCCTAAACAATAAAAACAAAAACTGAAAACTCCCACCAAAACCGAAAGAATAATATCAAAATCTCACAACCTAAGGGCTAAAATAATGCTTTAAAATCTGCCCATTAACCGGTAGCATGAAATCTCTCCCTTCTAAAGTTTTTAGCCTGAAGGTATTCTTCCCAAGAATCTCCGAAATCTGATATGGGCCTAACCAAAGACAATCAAACTTTTGATGATTCCCTTTTTCCTCATGTCTTTTGTCCCATAGTAATACCAAATCTGAAATTCTGAATGATTTAACTTTGGCCCTTCTGTCAAACCATCTTTTGATAACTTCCTGGTGTTTATTCATGTGATTCATGGCCTCTTCTCTCTTTTCATCAAGGTGCAGCAAATGACTTGACCTGGCTTCAACTTGATCATCTGTCCCCAAGTACTCTTGTATGAAATGTAAGGTCTGCAACTTCAAATTTGCAGGAAATATCGGGTCTTGCCCATAGACCAAATGATAGGGAGTATTCCCTATGGATTCTTTCACTCTGGTCCTATCTGCCCAAAGGGCAAACTTCAATTGGCTGTGCCAGTCCCGAGGGTTCTTTTCCAGCAACTTCTTAATGGTATTCAACAAATTCTTATTTGAAGATTCGGCCAAACCATTTCCTTGAGGATAATAATTAGATGCAAACTTTAAGCTCACTTTGTTATCATATGCCCAATCTGCAAATTGTGTAGAAATAAAAGCTTTACCATTGTCACTGACAATAGAATTGGGCATTCCAAATCTTGTTATAATATGGTCCTCAAGGAATTTAATTACAACGTCTGTGGTGGCATGTTTAGTAGGAATCGCTTATGTCCACCTTGTACAGTAGTCTGTAGCTGTCAATATGAATTTATGGGAATCAGAAGAATTTGGGTTAATAACCCCGATGAAATCTAGTCCCCACTGTGCAAATGGTCTCATTTCAACTACAAGTTGTAACGGCATGGCTGCATTTCTTTCTCTACTGGCAGCCACTTGACGGATATGACAAGATCGTACATGGGCATGTGCATCTTTGAAAATATGGGGCCGGTAGTATCCTGCTCTCGGGATTTGATGTCGTTGTAGCATTTGCCGCACCATGACCAGTTCCATGTTTCCCGTGAAATTCCTGCAACACCCTGGCGACTTCTTCTTTGTTCAAGCACCTTAGGTAGATACCTTCATGATTCTTCCTGTAAAGCACACCAGATTTCATCAGATAATTGATAGACTTAAGCCTTAAAGCTCTTCTCTGTGTTGAATTCATATTAGAAGGACACTTACCGATCAGTAAAAATTGCACAATATCAACATACCGAGTCATCCTTAGCAATGTATTACGTATTCGAGCATTGGCCTGTTATTTGCGGATTATTTTCTGCGATCGCCTTCGCCAGTCCCTGTCCTCGAACTAGTTTCATAGGTTGGATTTCGAGATCAAATTCTTGGATGGTGGAAATCCATTTTCCTCTTTTCTCACCTAGTTCATTTTGTAAAAACATGGTCTTGACAGCAGAGTCGGGCACGATGGCAATAACTCTGTTGTGTACAATGTAGTGCCTAAATTTTTTCACCGTTTTAAAAAGTGCGTACATTTGCTTATCAAGGATTGAATACCTTAATTGAGCATCTTTCAGGGGGCACTTAAAAATGCTATGGGTTTTTCGGCACTATCCTCGCCTTTTTGGGTTAAGACACTCGCAAAGGAGTGTTATGATGCAAAAGCATAAATATAGAAAAGCTTGGAGTAGTCTGGACTTATAAGGATAGGGGCTCTGGAAATGGCATCTTTGATGTTCTGGAAGGCCACTCTACTTTCCTCGTTCCATTTTACATCCACATCTTTCTTGAGCATCTTGTTCAGAGGTTTGGCTATCTCAACAAAGCTAGAGATAAACTTCCTCACAAAATTAACTTGCCCAAAGAAAGATCTCAATTCTTTTTTACTACTCGGGAGAGGTAGGTTTTGGATAGCTTGTATCCTTTTTGGGTCGATGGATATGCCCTCTTTTGAAATGATGTGACCCAACAATTTTCCTTCGTTACTCCGAAAATGCACTTTTTGGGATTTAAGGAAATTCCATGTTCTCTGCATCTTTGAAGCACTTTCTTTAAATCTTTGACATGGTCCTCTCTCTTCTTCGAGAAAACTGGGATATCATCCACATACACGATGATGCATTTGCCTATGAGCCCTTTGAATGCATAATCCATGGCGCGTTGAAAAGTTGCACCAGCATTTAACAGTCCGAACGACATTCTCTTATATGCAAATGTCCCCCACTTGGTAGTGAAGGCTGTTTTCATCCTGTCATCTGGATGTATAAGAATTTGGTTGTACCCAGAATACCCATCGAGAAAGGACATCATTTCAGATCCATTTACCATTTGTAGAATTTCATCGATTGATGGCAATGGATAATTATCCTTTTGAGAGGCTTTATTAAGATTTCGAAAATCTATGCACGACCTAATCTCTCCACTCTTTTTTCTCATTGGAACGAGGTTAGCCACCCAGGTTGAGTGCCTAACAGGAAAAATGATTTTCGCTTCCAATAATATTTTAACCTCCTTTTCGATCAAAGGCTCCAATAGCGGGTTAACAACTCGTTGTCTTTGCCTAAAAGGCTTGGAGTCTGGCTTCAAAGGGATGGTATGTGTGATAATGTCTTGGTTGTATGTCTTCAACTCATTGTAGTTCCAAGCAATACAATCTATGTAATGCTTCAATGCCTGCATTATATTGCTCCTTTCTTCCTCTGTACATGCCTTTGCTATGTACACCTCCTTTGGATTGTCTGCACTCCCTAGATTAATTGAATCACATGCATCTTTGGGGAGTGGGACTCTTTTTCCTTTCTTGGTCTTGCATCCCATGTCGAACATCTTTTCCAATGAAACCACGTCTTTAGGAATTTTGTTGGATTGATACGCAGTTTCAATTTCATCTTCTGTTTCATCCTGCCACCTTTGCTCCTCATCAATCACCTGATTTTCAAAAATACCCGAGTTCGTGACAAATTTGAAAATGTGTCTGTCACTTTCAAAAACCTGGAAATTCTTTACATTATCGGGTATTGATGGACAAGGAACCAGTTCAATGGAAAACTTTTTACATCTTTTTATATCAACCGGGTTTAACATGCCCGTGGCGACTGCAAGAGAGTCTGCTATTCGATTTCCTTTCCTAGAAATAAGGGCTATATTGAATGCATCGAACTCCTCCATGAGGTCCATAACCCTAGTTCTATAAAGGCTTAGTCTCCTGTCACGGCATGTATACTGTCCTTTGATTTGCTTGACTACCAACTCAGAATCTCCCAAAACCTTCAAGCATTTAACATGCTTGCTCAATGCTAGACGTAAACCAAAGATCAATGCTTCGTATTCTGCCACATTGTTCATGCAAGGAAATTGCAGTCTGTAGGCAGCCAATAATGGTTTACCTCCTGGGCCAGTGAGCTCGACTCCAGCTCCTGCTCCCTGTCTAGATTTTGATCCATCGAACCTGAGCAACCACGTGTAATCATTTTCCTCAGAAGAGCCACCATGACACGCCTCCTCTTTAGGCTCTTCAGCTGCTTCCTCAACATCAAGTGCATAAACTCCTAGTTCTGGCTCAGAAAACTGAACTTCATTCGGCTTGTTAAAATCTGTTATAATCTCCTTAAGCCTCGGTTCATTTTCCACTCTGATTTGGTTTGCAATTCCCTTCCATGGTAGCCACATATGTGAGCAATCTGTTGAAAAATAGCCATTCAGAGTTTTCATCCAATCCCTCGCAAGTAACATTCCATACCTACTTGGGATATTAACCACCAGAATGTCTACAACCTGCTGGACCCTGGGTTCAGAATTTAATTGAATCTTGACATCATATAGAGTCCCTACCACATTTACCTCTGAACGGTCCAATTGCAAGACTGTACATTTGGATGAAACAGGTTGCAGACCTAGCATTTTACATATCTCTGAAGGCATGAGGTTGCTCGTGGCACCTGTGTCCACCAAACAGTTATGCAAATTCTTACCCGCAATTCTCAGAGTCAGTAAGAATGGCGGGACATCCCTTCTCTCCTTTCGCAAAATCAGATGGGATTCAACTCCTTTTCCTTTCCACGTTTGATCAGGTGAGTTCAAAGCTTTTATCAATGCCTCCTTTTGGCCCGGCAATCTAGCTGCGTCCAAGAATGAAAGGCTAGATTTGGACTTCTTTAGATCCTCCACTATGTCATAGTTTGGTTTTTCGAATTTGATTGTCTTCTGCACGTCATTAGACATTTCTCTTCTGAGTGGAGGGGGAGGATTATTATTTGCCTTAGTATCCGGAGGAAGAATAGAATTGTTTGGAGGTGTTGATGAGGTTTTAGGGGCTTTAGATTTACTTCTCAAATGGTATCCATGATTCCCCTTTCTAAAATCTCGAAAAGCTTGCACCTCCTGTTCCAAAATTTCGTCTTCTTCTTCCTCACTCTCACCTTCTTGATGATATACAGTTTCCATCACCATAATATTATCATCTTGATGTTGTGATGGACCCTCATTTGATACCAGTTCCAAATCATCAACTTGTGCTTGAAGACAATGAGTGTATCTAGCAATTTCAGGACAATTCCTCTCATTGTGTTCTTTGGTGTTGTGCAACCTGCACCCCCTTTCCCACGCCAAATCTGAAAGATTCAAAAGAGAATTGGATTGGCTAGGTCCTACGAAGTATCTAGTTGATTAGCAATGGGAGCGGGAACTCCCCCATTGTTTGGCTTGGTGTTCCAGTGCCTCCCTCTATTGTTAAAATTTTGATTTGGGTGAGGGGCATGGGACTCATACTTCTGTTGTTGAACCCTGTCATTGCTCAGTTTATGAACTAATTTCTTGAGCTCTTCGACTTCTGAATAAATCTCCTTCGGTGGAATCATATTGTTGTTAACCCCCGTTGGATTCGCATAATTAATGGGGTCTTGATTCAACACTTGGGTCGGGTTCGAGGAATTTGATTCCCGTATGGATTGACACTTTGAATCGGGGTTGGATTTGGAAAAGGAACTATGGCTTGAGGATTGACTTGGCTAGTTCCTTGCATAGTTGATTGACTATTCTACAAAAATGCAGGGACAGGTGGAATGGATGTGATTGGTTGGATTGGAATGGGTGCATATGCGGGTGCTGGTGGATACGGCTGCTGATATGGGAAGGCGTTCATGCTTGGCACTTGAGGTGCCATGATTTGATTTGCCAAGGGAGCTTGACCATATGGAGCATACTGTCCCATCATAGGCATCTGGGTAAACCCGTAGCCTTGTGGTGTCATTTGCTTGCTCGATAGTCATGGCTTCATTATAGGCCAAAGCCAGCGTGGTGACTTGAGGATTGCGTCTTGCAAACATGGCTGTCATGGGGTCCAATGCCCCAAAATATATCTGTAAAGCCACTGCGGGATCAATAGCAAAGTGCCTAATTGCTCTATTATAGCACTTTTGGAATCTCTGATTAAACATTCTGATCGGTTCCCCTTGGCCCCTTTTGCATGTAATAAACTGATTGTAAATAGTTGCGGGATCCAAGGGTGACCTAAATTGATTAACAAAGGCATTTTCCATTTGTGTCCAAGAAGTGATTGAACCAGTTGGCAAGCATATATACCATTCATATGCTATTGGATCTAAGCTCATGGGGAAAAGTCTGCAGGCCACATCTTCATATTGAACTTGCAGCCTAATTAAAACATCCCTATAGGCTTGGATATGTTCTTCTGCTGTTCTTGGGCCATCTGGTTTGTATTTAGGCAGAAATATTTCAATGTTCTTGGGGATTTCATGGATATCCCCAACAATATTCAAAGGAGTATTGTTAGCTCCATACCAAGGAGCTGCTGGAGCTTGAGCCATTTGACTCAAAATTGATGAAGACAAACCTACAATAGCAGTAGAAATATTACTGACTATAGGCACACTAGGGGCAAGCGATACTACGGCGTAAGTCCACTCGATGTTCCTGGAGAAAACAGGTCTTTTGTGACTGGTGAACTTACGACTTGCTTGGTTTTATTCTTGGGAGTACCAGTAAGGTCATGAAAAATGGTTTCTCCGGTTGTTTGGGACCTGGTCGCAATACGACGCGGTGGGTCCAGCCTCCTGATGAAACCCTCGACTATTTCAAAGAAAACCTGCAACAAAAACAAAAACAAATGTTGCAGTTTAGCCGTCTGTGAGATTTAACAAATGATTTCAAAATTAGATCAAAAAGATACTATTCAGGTATGAAAATCAAAATAAAATAAACCAATTCGGGCCCTCCTTCTAGCGCCAATCTGTTGAGTGGTGTTTTCACCCAATTGTGAAAGCACACTCTCCGGTAGGATCTGAGTCCCAAAATCCTCTGCTTGCAAAGAAAGTAATTTCTCCAAGGTTCCTATTATGTTGATTCTTTAACACCAATGATGTTGTTCAATGTAAATGCTGGGAACACCTTAGGGTTGCAAGTGGATGTTAACAAGGGGCACTGTAGTTTACTTTAATTTGAATTTACAGTGGACTCAAAATGAATAAATCTATTCTGATCTTGGATTTTGATGAGCTTTTCAGTTATTTATTTAAATGACTGTAATTAAAATGCAGAAAATAAAATAAGGGTTTGAAATAAAAAGAAATGCAAATGAAAATGAAACTAAACTATATCCAGAATGCTATCATCTCAGATTGACAAAACCGAAGATAATGAGGTTTCTGCATGCAACCTAACCTATTGAACCTGCAAATTCACACAATCCAGATAAGCTAGGTGCGGGTTTCTAGGGTTTTTAATGTAATTTCAGATTTAGACATTCGCATGAAGCAACCAAGAACACTTGCATTCAACTTCACCTAGAAGCCTAGAAATCTGAAAGGGAAAGATAAAACATTAAATCATGCATGCAAAAATGACTCCTTCTTTCTCATCAATAAGATGCCAACTCTCTGTATTTCTGTATTAAAATGATGTATCAATTACAATTACAGAATGTTCCAGGTTTTACAAATCTAGAACAAATGAAGGAAATTGCCCAAGTGCAGGCCCAGAATGGCATGAAGCCCTTGTCTCTGCAACTCTGCAAGCAGCAATTTCCAACCCTTCCTTCAATCTGCACTTCTGGTTTTATACTGTCTGGCATGGCTCTTCGATTCTCCCTGTTTTCCCCCTACGTCTCTTCGTTTCACCTCCCAGAATGCGTCTTTTCAAATTCCTGCCTTTTCGATGCTTTTACTTCATGCTCGATTCTGAAACGTTCGAAATCTGCCGTTGCATGTAACGCTTCTGCAACTCCGACACCTGTATGCCACGTGTCCTACGTTTCCAGCACATTCTGTAACGGCTCCATGAAAATCGTGACCAAAAATAGCATGCAACGCTGCACCTTCTCGTCACCGCGAAACGCGACATGTCGCGATATCACGACGTTTTTGACCAACGACTTTCTTTCTCCTCTTGCCAGCGAAAATAAGACATGTCGCGATATCGCGACGTTTTTCGACCAACAGCCTCTTTGCCTTCTTGCCCAGCGAAAACGCGACATGTCGCGAAATCGCGACGCTCTCTCGTTCCGTACCTTTGTCAACCTTCCGTCGTGAAATCGCGACAATTTCACCTTCCTCTTTTGCCGCAACTCGTCGCGATTTCGTGACCTTTTGTCTCGCATGCTTTCTCAAATTCGCGATTTCGCTACCATTTTTGGCTTATCGCCTTGTCGCTTTTGTCGTGATTTCGCTACACCATCGCCTTGTAGCCTTGGCTTCATTTTCGTCACGATTTCGCTACCACTTTTCCACTTCACATCTTTTCGCTCAATGCTGTCATGATTTCGTGACCATTTTACTCTTTCGTACACTTGCCCATTTCCGTCACGAAATCGCGACGCTACCTCCGTCCGTACTCTTGACTTCTCAACCGCCGCGATTTCGTGACGCCATTTCGTTTCATCCCCCTTTGCTGCTTTTTGTCGCGATTTCGCTACCCTTTCTGTTCCGTACCCATTTTTCTTTCTGTCGTGATTTCGCGACCTTTTTGCACTTCATGCCTTCTCACTCGATTCTGTCACGATTTCGCGACCATTTTCTGCTTCGTGCCCCGTTTGCCGCTTCCTGTCGCGATTTCGCGACGTCTTTCTCGCTCGCACTACCTTCCTGCTTTCCGTCGCGAAATCGTTACCATTTTTTTCGTACACCTTTGCCTAGTCGAAATGCGATGTCGCGACGATTTCTTTTCCTGAGGCCTTCTCTCGCAATCTGTCGTGATTTCGCGACGTTTTTCACTCGGCACCTCTTTGCTCAATGCTGTCGCGAAATCGCGACGTTTCTCTTCTCCGTACGCCATGGCTGCTTCTTGTCACGATTTCGCTACGTTTCTCCGCTTCGGCGTGCTTTGTTGCTTTCTGTCGCGATATCGCGACCATTTTCACTTCATTCTCCCCCGATTTTTTCATTCTTGTGCACTTTGCCAACTTTACGTCGCGAAATCGCTACGCTATCTTGCTTCGGGCTACCCTTGTTGTATTTGGCAGCGAAAACGCGACATGTCGCGAAATCGCTACGCTATTTTCATCCGTACAACTTCTGCAGCAACACGTCGCGAAATCGCGACACTTTTCATTCCCAAGCAGTGGCAGCTCAATACGTCGCGAAATCGCGACAAATTTCATTTTGCCTTTCTCTCTCCTCTCTGGCCTGCGACGGAGCAACATGTCGCGATTTCGCGACACCTTTTCATTTTCTGGCAGCGACGGAGCGACATGTCGCGATATCGCGACACTTTCTGTTTTCCGGCAGCGATGGCGCGACATGTCGCGATTTCGCGACATGTCGCGATTTCGCGACACTTTCTACACTTGTGCATTTTTTGCCTCTTTTCTTCATTTTTAGCATCTGGGTCACTAAGATTTTCTTTGCAAGCCTGCAAAAAGGTGGGTCCCCAATTTTGGGGTGTGTTGTGGATTAGCCACAACAGGATGTTTGTGGACCAATGTCAGTAGCATCAATTTCAGGTAGCATGTACTATGTTTCCTTTATTGATGATTTCTCTCGCAAGACATGAATCTATTTTTTAAATACCAAGGATGAAGTATTTAGCCGGTTTCAGGAGTTCAAAGCTCTAGTTGAGAACCAGACAAAGAAGAAGATCAAGGTCTTGAGATCAGACAATGGGGGTGAATATACCTCCAAGGAGTTCGATGGTTTCTGCAAGTAGGTAGGAATCAAGAGGAAGCTGATTGTTCCGTACAACCCACAACAGAATGGGGTTGCAGAGCGAAAGAATCGATTCATTATAGGGGCTGCTAGGGCCATGATTCATGACCAGGGCTTACCAATGTTTCTTTGGGCAAAAGCATGCAACACAACAATCTACATCCAAAACAAGTGTCCTCACAGGATCTTGGAGGACAAGACACCAGAGGAGGCATTCACTAGTGTGAAACCAGAGGTGAGTCATTTCCGCATCTTTGGATGTCCAGTTTATATCCATGTTCCAATAGAGAAGAGGACCAAGTTGGAGCCCTTCAGTAGGAAGGGTTTCTTTGTAGGATACAGTGAGACCTCAAAAGTTTACAGGGTTTATATTCTAGAGAAGAGGAAGACAGTAGTGAGCAGGGATGTAAATTTTGAGGAGGATGTTGCATCCAGGAAGTCCCATGAGCCTATTCCAGTGATAGAGAATGAGGAGCAAGAAGCTCCAAAGGTTGAGCCAGGGTCACCAAAGACACCAGTGGTTTCCAGTTAGAACAACAACCTTCGGGTGAGGAGGTGGAGACATTAGCCCCTTCCAATTCTATTAGGAGACCTCAATGGCTTACACAGACATTGCGGGATGCTAAGGAGTATGTTGAGGCTCCTAGCAGCATGATTAGGGAGAGCAGACCTCCAAGGAAGTTTTCAAGCTACATGGCATTGATGAGTAACATCATAAATTCAAAGCCTACCAATTTTCATGAGGAAACAGACCAACAGGTTTGGCGGGATGCCATGGTGGAGTACACCTCCATCATGAAGAATGATGTTTGGGACATAGTGCCAAGACCGGAGGGGAAGTCAGTTGTGTGTTCCAAGTGGCTCTACAAAATTAAGCATGTTACAGATGGCAGCATCGAGAAGTTCAAGGCAAGGTTTGTGGCTAGAGGGTTCTCCTAGAAAGAGGGAGTGGACTATGAGGAGACTTTTGCTCCAGTCGCCAGATACACTTCCATTAGAGCAGTTATGTCTTTAACTTCATCTATGGGATGGCAGATTCAAAAGGGAGCCGTAAAGCTCCAGTATATTCCCACAGGTGAGCAGGTAGCTGATATTCTGACCAAGCCCTTAGTGAAAGGGAAGTTTGAAGCATTTAGAGGCAAACTTGGATTGGTGCAAAATTCCTTCCTCGCTAAGAGGGAGTGTTGAGAAATGTAGCTTGGACAGGAACTTCTTGCACAGGCTTTAGTATGAACGTGCTAGAAGTGGTTCGAGACATTTCTAATTCTATTTTGAATTTCACTTAAGTGATTTTCTATTTTTAAGTTCACTTAAGTGATTCTATTTTGTAATTCACTTAAGTGATTATATTTTGTAATTCACTTAAGTGATTTTCTATTTTTAAGTTCACTTAAGTGATTCTATTTTGTACTTCACTTAAGTGATTCTATTTTGTACTTCACTTAAGTGATTTTCTATTTTTAACCTTACATCTCAAGATGAGATGAGATCTAATCTTAGGGTTACCTTTTTCAAGGATAAAAGGAGAAGATCAAGAGTGTTTTAGATACACAGACAAAGACACAAAAAAGAATGGGAGGAGAACAAATTGTTGAAGGAAAAGTACAAGCTTAGGAGGAGAAGAACAGTGCTTGCTGGCTAGAAAAGCAGCAAGAGAGCAAAAGCGTTCTGCTGTAGCTGTAGCCTCTTTTATTTGTAATATTTCAGGTTCAGAAATATATTTTACTTCCGCTGTTCACGCTGTTTATTTTTTCCAGCCATCCGTGTGACTGTTGTATGTTTGAATAAATTGTTCTAAGATCTGATTCATTTGAAAATAACATAGGACAGCAGTTATCTAGGGTTGGAAAATTTACAAGTAGTTGCCCCATTTTGAATGAACTTCCCTAAAGTATTATCAATATTCTTGAAAAATTCCTTATTTGTAAGTTGATATGGAAGTCTAAAAAGCCTAACTGATACTAAAGTTTTTAAAAAGTTTTTATCTCCACAAGAAGTTCTTGCTCAAGTCTTAAATGCAAGGCATCTCCCTATTAAACCATGGACCATCACATATTATTTTAATCCTATCTTCTACACGTGAAAAGGTGGTGCTAAAAATATTTTCAAAGAGAGTCATAGAATAATGTGAAGTCAAAACTCACTTCCATTAAATCCACTTTTGAACCTTTGAACGAGGTTGCTAATATCACATAATAATCCTCTTATTTTAAGAACTACTATATTGCACTCTATCATCTCATCCTTGATAATAACTTCCAATGAAATATCTATTGCCTAGTTGAGGATTAATACAAATTTGTTCTTTTTCTTATAATTAAGGAATCCTTAATTGTAACTCGAGCATCTTTGCTTCTAACCAAGGATTCCATAAATGACTTTCCTTTTTTGATACCTACTTTTTCCTCATGAGAATCCTTTGTTCTTTGAATTTCTCCAAATATTTGGAACAAAAACTCTCAAGGTGAGTCTTGCTCCTTACTTGCACTTTTTTACTCCTTATTCCCTTCTCACACTCACATTGGCATTGTATTTATAAAATTGCATTGATTCTTGATAATATTACCTTTAGGAAAGTAGTTTAGTTATATTTCATTAGACTAATTCTCTACCCCACACTCATTTAAAAAAAAAAAAAACACTTATCCTTAACCCTCTAATTTTAACCGAGGTGAGCTAACATATGAACCCTTTAATTTTAAGGATTACTATATCATGCTCCATCATCTCATCCTTGATAATCATTTTAGGTGAAACATCTATTATATGGATAAGAACTAGCATAAATTTGTTCGTCTCTCTCAACTAGGGCATTCTTATTTTCAACAAAGGCATCTTTGCTTCTAACAAGGACTTCAATACTTTTTTGATACCTAGTTTTTCTGCATGAGAACCTTTTACTCTCTAGATTTCTCAAAATGTTTGAAACAAAAGCTTGGAAGGTGAGGCTCACTCCTTGATCACACTTACATTTATTCTCTTTATTCTATGTTCATACTCACATTCACATTATATGTATAAACTTGTATTATTCTTCTATACTATTACCTTTAATACTAAAAAGTTAAATTATATTTCATTAGACTAATTCCTACCCTACTACTTTTTTTTTCCCTTTTTTTTTTTTGTTCTCTTATCCTTTACCCTCACAATTACTATCAAAGTTACTTGTATTTTGGAAGGAAAACTTGATTTTCATTTCTTTAAGGGACATTCATGTTTTGCTTTTTTTTTTTTCCTTTATATTTCATACTTAATATGTTTTATTAGCATTCTAAGGCATCAATATGCTTGTAAAATTTTCTAATAAATCCTAGTTGGAACAAATTACTTATACATACATGCAAGTTACTTATAAAAAAAAGAGACAAGCCAAGAGGAGACCAAGAGCATGTTATTGATGCTTCCTATCTTATACATAGTGGACACCATGTTATGATGGTATAGAAAATCTATTTCCTTATCAAATCAAGGGTTATACATCTGATGTTATGAAAGAAATCTTTTTGATTCTTTAAAAATAAAAAAAATTAATACATTTATTTTTATATTATTATTTCATTTTTATATAAAAATTAAATTTTAAAATTTATTCTAGTAATCTTAAAGCACGTCTTACATGGTCAGAATTATGAATAATATGAGAAAAATGCTCTCATAACCAGTGCAACATAAATTTTACGATTATAAAAACTTTTAGGAAAGTAGTCTTATGTTTTCAATTGTAAATATAGATTAATGTCATCAAAAAGATAAAAAGTTATGATTTTAGTCTTTGTTGAAAAGAATATATAAATAGATTATAAGTAATTTAAGATTTTATAATTAAAATATATGTTTTACTTTTTCCTATGTATTTTATGTTAAAATATTTTTTATTAATTGTTTTTTTCCACAAAATAGATTAGGATTCAAATCCCCTTTCATAATATTACCAATGGTCTCAAATCTCCTTGTGGAAAACTTAATGAAAAGACATTTTCTTTGGAGGGAACCCCTAGTGCTAAGATATTTTTAGAGTAGAAATGTAGAAGGAAATTAAAAAATGGGAGGTCAAATTGTGGTGAGTGAAAAAGAGTTTGAAAAAGTAAGGTTGGAGTGTGATTTAGGTGGATAGCGTTGTCATTCCAAAAGTCAGATGTTTTGGTAAATTGAATACATCATTCATGCTTTTCGGTAGGTGAACCATGGAATCAAAGGTGTTGTAATGACTCTTGGTGATAGACCAAGCAAACACTTCCGAGCCCCCCTTTGAAATGAGGATCTAGCCTGTATTTATAGTTTTTACAATGGATATGAAAGAAAAGAGAGTATTGCAATGGGGTTGTCATATCCGTTCTAGCAAAATGCTACGTGGTAGTCACACATTAAATCCACTTAAATAGCTAAGCTTTCTACCATTGATGCCTGTAACCGATCTTTGCAACTTGCCCTCCTTCTGGTTCTTGGTTTGAAAGAAGTGCAACCGTCCAGATCTATTGCTTGAAGGCCGATCTACAACGTTCTTCGTTCTTGGCGGGAATCTCCACTGTTGATCTGCAACAACCTCTGGTTATCAACTCCTAGATCTCTTAACTGTTACGACTTCATCCACTTGGCTGAGAAGTCTCACTATGTCGAGGCCATGACTAGAAAAGCTTAGAATCTTTTAAATCGATGTTTTATATATGATCGACCTAGATATGGCTGGCCTGTTTGTCCTAGCCCATCTTCAGCCGTCGATCTCCATGCTATGGTCAAGATTAACTAGATCATCAATGCATCGGCATGCTTAGACCTCGATGCGGCTTAGGGAAATATCTAACTTCTTTACCTTGGCGGGAGAATTGATTGCCTGGTTGACCGGTTTTGACCGCGTCTAGAAGCACGCTCAATTTCCATGCCTTAAAATTATTTTGCAATTTTCTGCCATTGTGCTAGGCTGCGCCGTGCTTTCATCTTGAAATATTTGAGTAAGTCAGACTGCGGCCTGGAGAGGGACTTAAAATTCAAAAGCTTAAGATCGACATTCAATGTTCTCCAAGAGAAGTGGAGGAACTTAAGGCCCTATGCCTTCAATACCAAGACATTATAGCCTGGTCATATGAAGATCTTAAGGTGTATGATAAAAAGATTATTCAACACACTATTGAGCTAGAATTTGATGCAAAACCTTTCAGATAGAAGCAAAGAACTGTGAATACCAATATTGAATCTATAATGAGACAGGAATTACTCAAATTGCTGAAAGCAAAGATTATCTACCCTATCAAACATTCTACATGGGTAGCCAATTTGGTACCCACCAGGAAAAGAATGGAGATATACACCTATGTGTTGGTTTCAGAAACCTAAATAAGGCATCACTAAAAGATCACTATCCTCTCCCTCAGATTGACCAAATTTTGCAGATTGTTGTAGGGGTTGAGAGGTTCTCTCTATTAGATGGCTTCTTTGGATATAATCATATTTGGGTAGAGGATGAAGATAAATTCAAAACAACTTTTACTAACAAGTGGGGTACCTTTGCTTATCAGAGAATGCCTTTTGGTTTGTCCAATGCAGGGGCTACTTTTCAGAGAGCCATGGACTATGCTTTTGGGGATCTGATTAATAAAGTCATTCTTATCTATCTTGATGATATGACTGTATTTTCCCATGAAAAACAAACACACTTGGAACCCTTGGAGTAGGTTTTTCAAAAGTGCAAAGAGTTCAACATTTCTCTAAATCCACGCAAGAAAAGAATAGGGTCGGAATGTCATGTCTTTCCCACTCTGCACATCAGTCAGCTAGAAGTGCATTTGCCATGCGACCCACTCTGGCCAGTCAAAAAATATGGGCTTGGTATGCATTTGCCACGCGACCCACTCTGGCCAGTCAAAAAATATGGGCTTGGTACCCGGCTTCATAGTGGTTGGCGAGTAGAACTCGCTGTGCAAAATGCACTCGGCAAGCGAAACCTGCCACTTATATATTGTCGTATCTGAGGACAACGCCATAACCCATGCCAACATTGAGTATAAGTCAGGCAATTTAAATGCCTTCAAGGATTTAGGCAGGTTTGGCAATACTCCGGGCAATTTTGGCTTTTCCTTCAGTTGCGCCTCCATGAACCGGTGCATTTGTTCCATGTTGGTGTACCTTTCAGTCTGCTTGGTGCAGCTAATCCTTCTGACTATGAAGTCCCTAGGGGGCTTTTCCCCACAGGCGAAAGCCTCCTAGATATCATCGGTAGAGATGGAGAACAACTTCTCCTTGTCAGCATTTCGGACCGTTCTAGTCAAAGGGTCATAGAACTTGGTGATGGCGTGCACGAACTCTGGGCAGTGGTGCACAAGTACCAGTATAGGTGGGAATAATAGACGACCGTTCACCTATTTTCGGCAGACACTTTTGTGAGCATGAGTTCAACTGTCTCGCGCAGCTTCTCCACACTCGTTCTGGTGAGCACACAGTCGCGGATTTTGCTCAATCTGTCTTCAGGTGGGGGCGACTGTATTTTCCCTTTCTTCTCACCGTCTACCTTCTTTGGGGCCCTCTCTTTCTTTTGGGCCTTCTCTTTCTTAGGATCAGTGCTCTTCTTTCCCATTATGACCTAGCTTTTGCCCAAGCGCTTACTAAAAATGACAGAAATAACGCCTCACTACTGCTAGACGTAGCGCTTTTTATCGATAATTCTCTTTCCTAGATTCCGGCAAATAATGTTGCAGCAAAACCTCTGGTAATTTCTTTGAGTTAAAATGGGGCGCAACGATGGTCCTTTTATAGCACAACCATTTACCTGCCATATTAATGGCGTTTGGGCAGAGTAAATGCCTGGAGCGATTGCGGGCGTAGTGGAGGATCTCCGACGCGCTACTCAGTGTGCTTAGCACACCTCCCAATGAAGAATTACTGCACGGGGCCGAAATCTTCCTTGGAAGGCGCGGTGCGCCGTCCTTTTTTAAATTTCCATGTGCAATTTCCGGCCCCAACGGCTTCCCTCGGGGCATGTGTTTGCTGGGCGTTATCTTGGATTGCGGGCCCGTGCTATTGGAGAAAGCGAAATTCACCCTTGCTTTAAACACGTTTTCATCATTGCCTAGGGGCCCGAAAATGGCTTTTGCTTAGCAAGTCGAGTTGCTCCCCTAAACTAGAGCGAAACAGCTGCCTCGGGAGTGACGCTGGGGTGATAAAAGTCAAAGGGACTTTCTCCCTTAGGAAACCCGAAATCACCTTGCGCTTCGCAAATTGGGGCAAAACAGGAAATGGGGCCCACATATGTTTCTCCTTCTTGGGTGCGCCTTTGAAAAATTCAATGGCTATTTCGCCCCATCAAACCCCCGAAAAGGTCTTGCGTTGTAAAACTAGGGCAAAATGGCCTTGGGCCCCACCGGGTCTTTCCTCCTTGAAAGTAGGTTGCGCTTCTGCTGAAAAGTCAAAGGCGTGTTTGCTCAGAAACTGTTTCGAAATGATATTGCGTTGAAAAGCCGGGGTGGAACGACATTTGACTTTGACTTGAAGATTTGGCCTTCAGCTTCGACTTGGTTTTCGCTCCTTAGAGCGCTGAAACGAGGTTTATCTCCTCGACAAGAGCGAAACTCCTTGCCGCGACGACTTCCATAGCATTGAATTTTTCTGCCAAGCGATGCTAAAAAACAGTTAGACAAACATCTCTGCAGCGCAGAACACCCTAGCTGGCCTTCTATGCGTGAAAACTGCTAACTCTCTTTTATTTGGTGCATTAAAAAATGCATAGACCGAACTAAAAAAAAAAATCTTACTTCTCACTGATAAAATATGTACATAGCTGATAAAATTTTTTCATACTACCTCCCACTGGTAGTACGCCTTCAGATGAAGGCCATTAACTGATAACGAAAGAGTAAACCCGTTCAGATCTTGAAGGGTGAAGGAGTTAACCTGATGGACCTCATAAATTCGAAACGGACCCCCCAGAATGCGTCAAATTTATCATGATTTCTAGGCTTGGACTTTTTCTCGTTCCATTTTAGCACCAAGTCGCCAACTTGGAAGGTCCGGTCAGAGGTCTTTTTGCCGAACCAATTTTTCGTGGTCACGGCATGCTTCATGAAAGCCTCGTAGGCTTTTTCTCTTTCCTCCTCCAACTGCAACAGTTGGGCTATTCTGACGCTAATAGGGTCAAACCCTTCATCCTCACCCTCCAACGATCGGAGAGACTGTAATGCGGGTAATTCAATATGCATGGGGAGCACTGCTTCCTTCCCATACACCAAGGAATATGGGGACGTCTTGATTGATTTCTTGATAGAAATGCGGTCAGCCCATAACGCAAAGTCCAAAAGCAGATGCCAACTCCGCTTGTTGCCTTCCAATGTTCTCTTCAGGATCCTAAGTAAGTTCTTATTTGTGGACTCCGCCAAACCATTGCCCTGCGGGTAATAATTAGACGAAGTTTTCAGGTAAATACCATACTTGCGAATGCGCACATTTTGGCACCGGTGAAATGGGAGCCATTGTCAGTTACTATCGCATCCGGTATCCCGAAACGGGTTATCAGCCCTTCCAGAAAGGCGATGACCACGTCCTGGTTAGCCTGCTTGGGGGCGATGACCACCGGGTAAAGTAGTTTGTGGCCATCAGGATATACTTATGCCCTACGGAAGAATTGGGATCTATTACCCCAATGAAGTCTAAGCCCCACTGCTGAAATGGAGCCTTGACTTGAATTGGGTGCAAGGGCAGAGAAGCATTCCTAGTGCGGCCGACGTACCTTTGACATTTGTCGGACTTCTGGTTAACCTCGAAGGAATCAGAAAAAATTGTAGGCCAATAATAGCCTGCTTTTGTTATTCTCAAGGCCATAGGCCTTCCCGAAAAATGGACCCCGAACTTTCCAGAATGGAACTCGTCCAGGATTTTCGGTTTTTTTGTCCTCTTGACACATATCAGGAGGACCCCGTCAATGTTTCTGTAAAACAACCAACTTGGTAGCAACACATATCTGCGGGCCTGTAGCCTGAACCTTCTCCTCTGCGAAGCGTTGAGGTCGGAAGGGCACCGTCCAGCGCTAAGGTACTCCACCAGGTCTTCTGTCCAATCTCTGTCGAGTGCAGACCAATTTGCAAGATTGCTCTCCTGCGCTGGGTCATCCCACTGGCAAGCCGTCACCTCAGATGCGACACTCTTGGAAAGTTCTTTGCATAAGGCCCGACCATGGACCAACTTAGTGGGACGGACCTCTATGTCGAACTCTTGGATCTTAGAGACCCAACTCTCCCTTTTATTGCCAAGATCGCCTTGAATGATGAAATTTCTGACGTTAGGGTGCACCACGTACACTATCGTCCTGCTCTGGGAGACGAAATGGCGAAACTTCTTTAGCGACCGCATCACCGCATGCACTTGTCTTTCAATAAAGTTATACTTTTCTTCATGCGGGTGGATGACTTGGCTTAGGAATGCTATTGGGTGCTCCTCCCCGTACTCGTTCTTCTGGGTCAGGACAGCTACATAGCTCTCCGGTTCTCTGATGATGTAGAGGATAAATTCCTTGGAGTAGTCGGGGTTCACCAGAACGGGGGCCTGAGCGATTCTTTCTTTTGTTTCTTTGAATGCCCATTTTCTCTCCTCGGTCCATTGGAACTCAGCATCTTTCTTGAGGAGTTCGGTCATCGGCTTCACCACCTGGGCGAAATCGGAAATGAATTTCCGAATAAAATTAATCTGTCCAAAGAAGGATTGGAGGCCTTTTGTTGCTTGCTGGCAGAGGTAGCTTGAGGAGGGCTTCCGCGTTGGCAGGATCAACAACGAGTCCCTTCTCAGATATCACATGGCCCAGGAGCTTGCCTTCCTTTATTGCGAAAATGAATTTTTTGGGTTGATGGAGATCCCGAACTCCCGACACTTCTCAAACACCTGTTGCAAATGCAGACCGTGTTCCTCCCTCTTATGGGAGAAAAAAATCACGTCATCAAGATAAATCACAATGATGCGATTGAGCAACTCATCGAAGGCTAATTCCATCTCTCTCTGGAAAGTTGCGCCAACGTTTGAGAGGCCGAACGATGAGGTCCTTGTGCCCCACTTGGTGGTAAAGGCGGTCTTGTACTGGTCCTTGTATTTTACCCATATCTAGTTGTACCCCGAGAAGCCGTCCAGTAGAGAGAATCTTTGGGCTCCCACCACTACGTGAAGAATTTGATCGATTTGAGGCAGCGGGTAGTGGTCCTTCAGCGATGCTTGGTTAAGGTTTCGGAAGCCGACGCAAAGGCGGATGTCCCCATTCTTCTTTCGGACTAGGACCAGGTTTGCCACCAAGGAAGAGTGCTTGATGGGATAGATGATCTTGGCCTCCAGCATCTTCAGGAGCTCGACCTTCATCAACACTTCTATTTTCGGATTAACCGGCCTTTGCTTATGCCAGAAAGGTTTGACCCCTTCCTGCAGTTCAATCGTGTGTTGAAAGGCACTCTTGTCATACCCCTTCAAGTCCTGGTAGCTCCAGGTGACGATATCCGCGTATTCTTTACAGAGGGTTCTGATTTGCTCAATTTCCAAAGTCGTGCAATCAGTTCCCACCTTGATAGCTTTCTCGGACTCCAGCTCTAGCTCCTCGTATTCTCTTGTGTCCACTTTGATCTTGTGGGCGAGGGACCTGTCGTCCTAGTCAAACAAACTTTCAAGGATGATTAAACCCTTCGGGATGTGGTTGTTCTTCAGCTGGATCAACCCCTCATATTCTTCATTGTTGAGGGTTCTATCCTCGATATTTCCCGCTTCATCAATCAAAAAATTGACGATCTGCTTGTCACTGTCAAAGTCCTGCCAATGAATGTTTTTGTCCGGCACTGAAGGCAACACACTTATTAGTTACTTGGTTGTAGATCAGCTCGGAGTTCCCGAAGATCTGCAACTATTTTATTCAAAGTTTTTCTGCCTTTTGTAACCCCAAACATAGGGCTTCATACTCGGCAACATTATTTGTACAACTCCATGCGAGCCTGTACGAGTACGTTTTTTGGTTTCCAGAAGGAGAGACAAGGAGTACTCCTGCTCCAGCGCCATTCTTACATCGGGCGCTATCGAAGAAGAGCTTCCACAGTTGATTGGCCATGGGGTCGTCATCACTCGGTACTTTAGCCTTTTCGGGCTTGGTAATTGAGTAACACCCTATGTCATATTTGATCATGGCGTTAAAGTCGTGCATAGAAAACTCATCCTCTACGCGGAGCTCGTCCAGAGCTTCTTCCATCAGCTCTACCTTCTCTTCTTATTCCACTTCTTTGATCATATTGACCGAGTCCAATTTGTTTTCCACATCCTGGATCCTTTCAATGTGAAAGGTGGAAGGCTTTTCATTAAAAATTTTAATCCTCCTTCCTTTGAAGGGGATTTCCAGGTGCGAATAGTCTAGAGATAGATAGCCTCCAAGCTTGGCAGTGAACTCCATTGATAAGCACATGCTAAAATAGGGCTCTAAATACACTACCACAACTTCTTGAATTACAGTGATCTGCGACATCTTGTGCAACACGATCGGGATATCCTTGATGATCCCCACGGTTTTAACTAGAGTCCCATCCAGTTGAAGCACTCCTGGACTGCTCCTGGTGTACTCCATGCCTATAATCTCGCAAACTGCCTTGGGCATAACAGTAGTAGCAGCGCTGGAATCCACCATGCAGTTATGCACGACCCATCCTTCCATCCTGAGGGATAGATAGAACGGCGACGGCCTGTTTTTCCCGGTGGCGAAGGTAGTCAGCGGCTGTGTCAAGACGGTTTGAGTCGGCTTCCCCTTGCCTTTGGTAGACCTCAGGGATTCTTGCAACAGATCGACCTGACCAGGCAGTTGAAGTGCATCGAAGAGGCTTACCTTTGTCGAAGTTGTCCTTAGTTCTTTGACTATGTTGTACGCTCCTGTAATGGACTCGACTCCCTCCTTAGTAGTTTCGTTCCGGGTCCGGTATTGCTGCGTATCTTCTCCTCTCTGGCGCTTGGTCAACGAGGGGTATTTGAGTTTTTCTCTCGCCTGGTCCCTCGCTTTGGTTTGGGGTTGAGACGTTGAAGCTTGCGGTTGGGGAATTCTCCCTTTTGCTCTTGGAGGCAGGAAGTCTTTTAGCCGGGCGGAATCTGCCGACTCTGACGCTTGAAAGGGCTCCTTTTTTGGCGGAGGCGACTTCTTGCTTGATGGCTTGGAATTGGCAGGCACCTTCAACGGTTCCATCTGAACCGGATCAACCTCAATGGGCTTCTTACCCATCCTCATGAGAACGGAGACCTGCTCAACAGGGGGAATCATAAAATTACGGTCATTTTCCCCTATCATATTTACCTGCCCGCTAGGAGCGCTGTTTGCAAGGGTCTGTACATAGTTCAGATGAACCATGCAAGTCTCTTTGTCATGAGGACCGTTGCAGGTGGAGCCCCAATAAGCTCTGCCAGATGAACCAACTTCTTCACTTTCCAACAACGCATTTCTTTCAGGTGCTCTGCTAGTGGAAGCGACTTGCTCCCTAGTGATCGGGGGAGGAAATATTCTTGGTTGGAAGCTTTGATCATTCTGCCTCCTCATGACGGTCATCTCATTTGCCATCGTCTTTATTGATGCTCGCAAATCTTGCCATTCTCTGGCCTGGTCCGCATTCAAGGCCGCTTGAGGCACGGGGAATGGCAATGGTGCCAATGGTGCAGGTAATGCTAGATACGGAACAGGAGCTGGGAGTTGAGGAACAACGGGTGCTTGATATTGTGGACTGGGTACCGCTTGGTTCTGAGGGTTGGGATTCCATGACTGATTGGGGTACATCAGGGGTGTAGGCAGTGACTATGAAGAGGCACTGGGATACATGTTTTGAGGGAAGTCCGGGTAAATTGGCATAGTCACCTTTGGAGGCAACTTTCCGATAGCTACTAGGTCAGCCTCGGCCTTCTGCACTTGTTCGTACAAGGCAGGGAAAGTGTTGACGTTCGCATGTTGGATGCTCATGCTAATGTCGGAATGGAAAGCTCTCAAGTAATAGAACGCCGCTTGCTTCGGAGTGGGCCGAAGGCCGACGGTGACTCTCTGCCAGGTTCGAGCGAACCTGACGTTGAAATCCGCTACCTCCTCCTGAGGATGCCTCTGGATGGTGGTGAACTGGTGTAACAAGGAGAAGGGGTCTGCCTGTTCGTTGAAGCCTCTTAACAATTGTTCTGCCAGTTGGTCCCATGTAGTAATGGTGCCAGCCGGGAGCGACCGGTACCAGTAGAGGAGTTTACCTTAGCGAAAGCACTAGCAGCCTCACCATAATATCTTCTTCGGTGATGTGAATGGTTGCTAGTGCAGCGACATCTTGGACGTGCTCATAAGTCGTCTTTCCTATATCGTCGAATATGGGCTAAGCCTTCAACGCTGCGGGCGGTACTTGGTTCTGAGCCGTCAAAGCTAGAGGCCCCGAATGATTCCATGCGGGAAACTACCTGGGTGCCTATTGCGCCATTTGGACTGGTGGATTTGGCTGGACCGAAATGTTTTGAACGTTCGGTTGAACCGGAGGATTCGGTTGCGGGGGCAAGCTAGTCGCTGTGTTGGCAGGACTTGGAGTCTGCGAAGCTACAACAACTACTTGCGAGGATGTCCCGTCTAACGGGATAGTCGACTGGACCACTCTAGGATGTTCTCCCAAAGCGTCGATGTCAATCTCGAAGAACTTGATTGATTCTTCTGTATTTTTAACCTTCCGTCTCGTGTACATGAAGGTGTGGGCTTTTAAACCGGATTTCGAGATTCGGAGGCTTCTGAGTTCAGCTGAGTCGCCAGATGTTCGGATTTGACAGTAATCAAGATGAACATCAACTTCTTAATACTGCTTTTGACGTGGAACGTTTGGGTCCCACCGAGCGTGCCAGAAACTGTTGGTCAAGAATCCGCCTTAGGTATAAAATGTCTCATTCATGCGCCCTAGACCCGACCAACATTGAAAGGCCGAAAGGAAGAAATGCCTCCCGTGCCAATCTCCAGAGAGGGCTGGTTCCCCTTCTATTCTAACTTGGGGATTTGAGATTAAGGAACAGGAAAGAAATTGCAAATTACTGAAAGGGATGGGAAATATGGCCTCAAGCCAAAATAGAACAGGGGTGATGGACATAGAATTATAACCCACATACAGAGCAGAGAATTTAATAGAAATGTAAGATATAAGACATACACATAAATAGAAGTCCAGAGTTAGAGCCAAACATTCTCTGTATTGATAGAAGAATTCAAGTTACAGCAAGCTTCTAGCAAAACGTCCATCATATTACATTGAAAATGCTGGATTTTATAGAGAATTCTGCCGCTTGAAATATTTAATGCACACCCACAAAACATCACGGTGGCAGCCAAGATAGAATTTGAGAAATCAGTACTCATCAAACAGTAATGGGGCATGACCTGAAACTGATGACTTGCTGAAAATGAAGCTGTACCCCTTCAATGCGCTGACAATTTTAGCTTGCTGGCGCCGCTTCCTCACTTGCTAGAACCGCCTTAATGTGAGATAGGATTTTGAAATGCGGAAACGTCAAGTCTGGAAGCTTCTCAGACCGACTGTGCTTGGATGAATAAGGATGCGCCTTGTGTCGCTGAGAAGCACCTTCGAGGAACTCCAGTTGAAGCAAGGGAGGCTGGACTAAAACAGGCGCCTAATGGATGCAGGCCCCACATACGTTTCGTTGATGTAGTCTTTGAAAAGCGCTTGCGCTCTAAAACTGCAGCGAAACGACTTAGTTATCCTGGGTGCAACAGTGGCGTTGAAAAGTCAAAGTTGCGCTGGATGATCGGAGTGAAGACTCCTTGCACTGAAAAGTGGAGCGAAACGCCTTGCAGCCTTGGAAGTAGTGCAGGCGTTGAAAAGTCAACAGGCATTGCGCTGCTACCTACTCCGAAACTGCCTTGCGCTCGAAAATTTGGGCGAAACGCCTTGCTGCACCACTTAACCCTTTTTCCTCAAACTTGCTGCTGCGCTTTGAAAAGTCAAAGGGTGTTGCGCTCCTGGCAGAGTTCGAAAAGGCTTTGCGCTCAAAAGGTGGAGCGAAACAACTTGGAGCATTGGGAGCAGCGCCAGAGTTTGAAAAGTCAAGGGTCATTGCGCTCCCACCTGCTCCGGATTTGCCTTGCGCTTGAAAATGAGAGCGAAACGCCTTGCAACCTCGGGAGTGGTGCACGGGTGAACGGTCAAAGGTCATTGCGCTCATTCTTGGTCCGAATCGGCTTTGCGCTGGGAAGACAGAGCGAAACGCCTTTGGCTCCACCTGCACCTTCCTTGGAACTTGGGCTGAGCCTTTGAAAAGTCAAAGGCCATTTCTCCCTTAGCAGGAGCGAAACGGCCTTGCGCTCTTAAACTGGAGCGAAACGCCTATGGCCACACTTAGCATTTTTTCGTTAAAAACTGTTGCTGCTCTAGGAAAAGTCAAAGGTGTTTTCTCTCCTTCTAGGCCCGAAATCAGGTTGCGCTCCAAAGACTGCAACGAAACAGAACCGGGCCCCACATTGCATTGAAGCAGATTTACACTAAGTGCTTAGACAGAATGAAGGCGCCTTCACCCAGTCTAGCCCCGAAAAGGCTTTGCGCTCTCCTTTAGGGGCGAAACAACCTGGGCGTTGCTGACGTCCGCTTCTCCAAAGCCGGGCTTCGCTGCTCTTTGGCTAGAAATGGCCTGTGCTCTTCCTCTGCTCCGAAACTAACTTGCACCTGGAGACATGGCGCGAACTACCCTCGCCCTCCAAAAGACAAACGCCCTACGTGATGGATGAAAAGAAAAATTGCACTAGGCCTTGGGCACAACTGACAAATTCTGACAAAGAAAGCAGGAAAGAGAAAATGCATTTTGTACAAAGAAGAAAGCTTTAGGGAAGGAGAAATTACAGAACAGTAAAAATTTATACAGAGGAAGTCAGTGTGGCAGGAAATGCCAACAAAACCCTAGGTTGAACATCCTTCATGGCTGCACACAACAATGGACTGCATCAATCACCATGCATTGCTCTCCTTACTGCCTGCACATCTCTATGGGTGAACGAACAACTTGAATGAATGAGGGGGGGTTTATTTATACACCCACAAAGTAGTTATGTTCTCCAACTACCCATAACTTCCCTCAAATTACATTTCATGTGCATTTGCTCTTGCATTACATGACATTTGCACTACAAGACGAAATAGCTTATAATTCTAATTTAGCCGACATAATTGAATTACATGAATTTATTCTTACGTACAATATTAAATTGCACTTTACAACATTATTAAATATATGCATGCGCATTTCGTCAAACACTTTGTGTACTTTTACAATACCAAAACTGATTCAGCAAATAAGAACGTATCAATTTGCCTGTCTACAACAATGAGACGACTAGGCTTCTTGGGAGCAGTCCTTGTGTGAACCTTGCACTTACTGTTGACAATTTTGTCACATTGCTTGGAGGGGTAATGGAAATCAAAATTTTGTGAAGTATTTTCTAAGTTTTCATGAATTTGTTCCCTTGCTTTTGAACATTTTTAAGTATTGCAGCAATTTTGGCTTTCATTTTTGTCCCCTTTGTACATAAGCTATATGTGTAAAATCTTCGCCACAAAGCAAACCAGGTTTAGGAGCTTCGCAGGAGAAAGAAGGATAGCTTCGCCAAGAAAAGAAAACAAGAGAGCCCAGATAGTAGCCCAAAATTTGCTAAGGCATAGAAGGAGCTTCGCTAGCGAAGCAGCCTAAACAGTCACTTCGGGTGAAGACTTTGCGAAGCGGTGAATGCAGAAATTTCTGAGTGTTGAGAAAGTGCTTTGCTAGAATTTAAGCGAAGCATCCGCTTTGGACCCCTCTCCTGGCGAACCACTTTTCCAAGCATAATCTACTTCGCCTCAGACCGCCGCGAAGCATCCACTTCGGCCAACTTTTCTGCGAAGCTCCCTCATTCGAAGCATTAGTTGCCCTTGAAAAGTCAAAGAAATATTCTAAGGCAAGAATGCGCTTCGGCCGAAAACCTCCCGAACGACTATCTTGGAGGAGGTTCGCAGCGAAGCATTTTGTGGTCCATTGGCGATCATCCGCCGCTTCGGACAAAACCCCCTGCGAAGCGGCATTCAACCCGTTTTTCTGGCGAAGTAATAAACGGTTAGGAGCCACGTTTTGAAAGGTGATCATCCCCGCTTCGGCCCACATCTGTTGCGAAGCGAAGCCCCGAATGTGAGTTTGGCGAAGCTCCTTCGAGGGCGCTTTTCTCAAGGGCACACACCCCTAGGCCGGGCATTTTTCCGAGGCAATTGAGTGTTTCATAAATGCGTTTTTACTTGCCCGAAAGACCCGGTACCCATTTGTGGCAACGGGAAAAGAAATATCAGCCGCGGAGGAGAGCCAGAGGGACTCGAAGACCCACTCGAGCACCGCACCCAGGAAAATCCAGGACAAGTCAGACGGCCCATAAATGCAGATTTCCCCGGCTAATGCTGCCGTAATGGTTAAATATGGAAAAGGATGTGAGAACTCAGTCGCAGGAGGAGCAGAAGCAGATTTTCCAGGTTATCGAGGGCGTACCTCTAGATTAAGTGCATTAATGGCTCAGAGGGTAGGGTCCTCTATAAAAACCCACGAATTGTAATGAAAAAGGGGGGGAACTTTTGCTAGAAAGCTGCTGTAACTTGATTTTCTGCAATTGATATTAAGAACTTTGGGCCTCATTTCTCTCTTGTATGTTGCCTTTTGCGATTATTTCTGTTATCCCATTTCTTCATTTGCATACTGTAATTCTGCATCCTAGATTTAGGTGTGTGATTGGGGATTGGACTCTCCTGAAGGATACATAGGGGAGAAGATACTATGTTAAATTCTTTTTATGCTGCCTGTGTTTAGTAGTTTCTGTAATATTCATGTATTTTCCTAATCGCTGTAATTCTGCAATCTGGATTTAGGCGTAGGAAAATAGTTGAATCCTGGAACTCTTTCAGAGGATACATAGGGAAGTTAGCGTGGTGTTCATTTAAGTTTTATTCTTTGTATTTATTGCTGCTACTTCAAGGTATTAGATAGTAATCGTGCTGATTGGTTCTTTCCCATTGAATCATTTACATTTCTTCCCTTACTCCCTTTTATTTCTTTCCTGCACTCTTAGCTTAAAACCCTAGTAGTTTAGTAAAGGAGCCGGCCTTTCTCCGGAGATTGGCATGGAGGGCATCTCTTCCCTCCGGCCTTTCAATGTTGGTCCAGGTCTAGGGCGCGTATACATTGCAAAATCCTTTCCTGTGGCAGATTTGTGACCAACAGTTTCTGGCACGCCCGATGGGACCCAGTCAGTCTCACCTTGTGAGTGGTAGTGAGAGCCGATGCTTATCTCATTGCCGAAAGACTCTAGCATCTGGCGACTCTGTTCAACCTGAAAATCTTAAAGCCGTAGAGACCGGTACTAAAATATCCGTGCCTTCATGCAAACAGGATGGAGAGTTAGGAATAGTGGAGAAGAAACTGAGTTCTTTGAACTTGATATTGACGCCTTCGGGGAACGCCCTAGGCTAGTCACCCCTGAATCACTTTTACGCGGAGCGTCCTCGCAAGAGGCTGCCTTTGACGAACAAGGTCTAACTTCAGACAACACAGCGGCTAGTCTTCCTCCTAACCCTCCTAACTCACCTGATCATCCAAGTGCCTCCGTTCCAGTTAGCAATCAACAAGGAACTTCGGGAACTCCTGTTTTTCCGAATCTAGGCGCAAGCATGGCACACCAACAACATCAACAACAAATGCAACAACAACAACAATAGCAGCAGCAACAACAACAGTCGCCGCCGCAGCAGCCACCCAGATTGTTCCCGACATTGAATTCTTCCGGACCATTAAATCTAGCGGGACAAGGGCAAGTTCCGCCTGCTGCTATGAAGAAAATCCCTACATTCGATGGTACAGGGAAGACAGCTCTGGAACACATACAAGATATTGTTTCTCTGGCGGCAATTCATGACATCACAGAAGAAAGAGTTATGGTAAAGCTTCTGGTTCTGTCTCTCCGAGGAAAGCTCCTCTACTGGTATAGATCCCTACCACCTGGCACTATAACTGGATGGGACCAGTTAGCCGGACAACTGATGAGGGGTTTCAATGAATCTGCCGATCCATCCTCTCTCTTGCACCAGTTTACAATGATTCAGAGACACCCGCAGGAGGAGATTGCTGATTTCA
The DNA here is from genome assembly GCA_028583015.1 of Wollemia nobilis. Taxonomy (NCBI): domain Eukaryota; kingdom Viridiplantae; phylum Streptophyta; class Pinopsida; order Araucariales; family Araucariaceae; genus Wollemia; species Wollemia nobilis. Next base: position 10,391,384 of record JAQPPZ010000750.1, read on the forward strand.
ATGTGAGGTTCGCTCGAACTTGGCAAAGGGTACCAGCTGGACTTCGACCAACCAGCGAAGCTGCAACGTACTATTACCTTAGGGCCTTTAACCCTGACATCAGCGAGAAGGAGCAGCAACCTGCTAAGGCCCCAGACAAAGTTTCTCATCTTGCGCCAGCAAAAGAGAAGACCCAACAGGCCTCCGTAGCCCCGCTTCAGGCTGAAACCAAAGAACAGGCTAGGGAAAAGCTTAAGTTCCCTTCGCTGACTAAACGACAAAGAGTCGAAGCCACGGAGCAGTATCGCACGAAGTATGAAGCTAAAAAAGAACCCGAAATACACACCTCCCTAGTGTACAACATCGTGGACGAGCTAAAGAAAACCCCTGCCAAGATTAGTCTATACGACGCATTACAGCTACCTGGGCAAGTGGACTTGTTGCAAGAGTCCTTGAAGACAGCAAAGGCAGGAAAGTTAGCACCACTTGCCCTGGTGCAAACCCTATCCACGTCCATTACAGGAAAGAACAGACCTCCTCCGTTCTACCTGTCCTTACAAATGGAAGGGCATATCGTCCACAACTGTATGATTGACTCCGGGGCCGCGACGACAGTCATGCCTAAGGCGGTCTGCGAGGAAATAGGAATGGAGTACACGCGAAGCAGCCACGGTGTGCTCCAGCTGGATGGTACTCCTGTGAAAACAGTCGGCGTAATCAAAGATATACCTATTCGACTGCACAAAGTGCCCCAAATTGTAGTGATACAAGAGGTGGTAGTCGTTGACCTAGAGCCATATTTCAGCATGTGTCTTTCAAGGGAATTCACAGCAAAGTTAGGAGGATATCTGTCCATGGACTACTCGCATTTAGAAGTTCCATTCAAGGGAAAGAAGGTTAAAATTTACAATGAGAAACCTTCTACATTCCTCGTACAAAAGATGACCGAAGAAGAAAGTGATGATCCCATACATGCAATAGCAGAGGGGATAGAGCAGGTGGACCTAGTTGAAGAATCTCTTGCGCAGTTGAATTCTGAGGACGAGTTTTCACTGACAGACTTCAATGCCATGATAGAGACAAAAATAGGATGCTATACTATCACCGAACCAGAGAAGCACACTAAGCCGAAGAATAAGATGTCTGCCCAAGGGGAATTATGGAAATTATTCTTTGACGGCGCCCGATGCAAAAATGGCATCGGGGCAGGAATACTTTTAGTATCACCGTCTGGCGAGCAAAAGGAATATTGCTACCGGTTGGTTTGGAGCTGCACCAACAACGCAGCAGAATATGAAGCCCTATGCCTAGGACTAAAGAAAGCAGAAAAGTTGGGCGTAAAGCATCTCCAAATTTTCGGAGATTCCGAATTGGTATGTAATCAGGTCACCAACAAGTGCATCTCCAAAAAGCATTATCTTAAAGCATATCGCAACAGAGTGTGGGACCTGTTTGAGCAGTTTGAATCACTTAATCTGCAGTCCATCCCACGAGAGAAAAATAGACACGCTGACGTCCTGGCCTCCATCGCGGCTAGATATTCTCCAGCCGACGACATGGTACACAAGCCCAAAGCTGTGAGAATGATTTATAGGCCCTCCGTACCAGATAGAGACATGCACTGGCAAGTCTTTGACAATGATGAACAGATCATCAATTTCTTGATCCAAGAAGCAGCTACTATTGAAGGAAGAAGCCCAAAAGATGAAGAATATGAAGGGCTGGTCCAGTTAAAAAACAACCATGTTCCAAAGGGGTTGATTACTCTAGAAAGCCTGTTTGATCAAAATGATCGAGCGGTTTCCCACAGAATCAAAGTCGACGCTAGGCAATATCAGGATCTGGAGCTCGAATCCGGGAAAGTGATAAAAGTCGGGACAGATTGTACCCCGGCTGAACTAGAACAAATCCGATCTTTGTGCAAAAGGTATCCAGACATAGTGGCATGGTCTTATCAAGACCTGAAAGGTTATGATCGACAATTGGTTCAACATACAATTGAGCTGCAGGAAGGAGTCAAACCTTTCCGACAGAGGCAAAGGCCTGTCAACCCGAAGATCGAAGTCATGATGAAGGCCGAACTTCTGAAAATGCTTGAAGCTAAGATTATTTATCCCATAAAGCATTCTTCTTGGGTAGCGAATCTAGTTCCCGTCAGGAAGAAAAATGGGGACATTCGTCTATGTGTAGACTTTCGCAATTTAAATCAAGCTTCGCTAAAAGACCACTACCCTCTCCCGCAGATTGATCAAATCTTGCATTCAGTAGCTGGAGCCCAGCGTTTCTCCCTACTTGATGGTTTTTCAGGGTATAACCAGATTTGGGTTAGAGATGAGGACCAACACAAAACGACATTTACTACTAAATGGGGAACATTCGCTTATCAGCGAATGCCATTTGGCCTTTCAAACGCAGGAGCCACCTTCCAGAGGGCTATGGATTTAGCATTCGGCGAACTGTTAAATAAGGTCATTGTCATCTATTTGGATGACATGACCGTCTTCTCCCGGAAAAGAGAAGACCATCCTTCACACTTGCAGCAGATATTCGAAAAATGCAGAGAATTTGGCATCTCAATCAACCCGAAGAAGTCCATATTCGCAGTGAATGAAGGGAAATTACTGGGACATGTTATATCAGAGAAGGGGCTCGCCGTAGACCCTGATAGAGCTGAGGCTCTCTTAAAGCTCCCACTCCCGATGAATAAGAAAGGGCTGCAGTCATTTTTTGGCCAAATTAATTTCGTAAGGAAGTTTGTTCCAGACTTCGCCCAAGTCATTAAGCCGATGTCTGAGCTCTTGAAAAAGGATGCTGAATTCACCTGGACCGATGATAGAAGGAAAGCATTTGAAGAGATCAAGGCCCGAATCGCTCAGGCACCTGTTCTAACTAACCCTGACTATAGTAAGGACTTCATTCTGTATGTTGTAGGGGAACCTGAGAGTTACGCCGCAGTCCTAACGCAAAAGGGAGAAAATGGCGAAGAACACCCCATCGCATTTTTAAGTCAGGTAATACAGCCCCATGAAGAGAAATACAACTTCATAGAACGACAAGTGCATGCTGTCATGAAATCTCTGAGGAAATTCAAACATTTTGTCTCCCAAAGTCGGGTTACAGTGTTTGTTATCCACCCAGACGTGCGGAATTTCATTATCCAGGGAGAGTTGGGCAGCAAAAGGGCCGGTTGGGTCAACAAAATACAAGAGTTTGACATCGAAATTCGACCCACAAAATTAGTTCGCGGTCGCGCGCTATGCCAGGAGCTTGCCAAGAGCGTCGCAGCCGAAGTGACAGCCTGCCAATGGGATGACTTAATGGCAGAAGAGAGCTTCGCGAATCAGGAAGTAGATGAAAAGGACTGGGTCAGTGAAATAGTTGAATATTTCAACACTGGGAAATGTCCTCCACATTTGAATGCTTCGCAGCGAAGACACTTCAGGATGCGGTCCCTCCGATACATATTACGCCCCGAAGGCCTATTCTTCAGAAATATTGATGGTGTTCTTCTAAGATGCATAAAAGAAGACGATAAGAAAAGGGTCCTTGGTGAATTCCACTCCGGGTTATCAGGGGGCCACTTCGCAGGAAGAACAACAACTTTAAAGATAATCAGGGCAGGCTACTATTGGCCTACGCTCTTCGCCGACGCCTTTGCAGTCTGCCGAAAATGCGAACAATGTCAGAAGTTCGCCGGCCGAAGCAAAAATGCTCCCATGCCCCTCCAACCAATACAGGTAGAAGCACCGTTCCAACAGTGGGGATTAGATTTCGTAGGAGTTATCTCGCCGAACTCCTCTGCAGGACATAAGTTCATCTTGACTGCAACTGACTATTTCACTAGATGGGCTGAAGCGGCGCCCACAAAACACGCCGACCAGGAAACGGTCATTGCGTTCCTAGAGAGTTTGATCACCCGGTTCGGCATCCCTGAAGCAATAGTTACAGATAACGGTCCTGGGTTCACAGGTGCCAAGATCAATGAATTCACCTACAAATATGGGATATACCGCAAGGTCACCTCCAATTACTATCCACAGGGTAATGGATTGGCAGAATCAACAAATAAGACCCTGTTGAGGTTGCTGAGAAAGCTCATAGAGAAGAACAAAAGGACTTGGCACCTTCTCCTGGATCGAGCCCTGTGGGCTGATCGGATATCTGTCAAGAAGTCGATCAAAACCTCACCCTACGCCCTGGTATATGGCAAAGAGGCTATCTTACCAACCCATATAGAAATTCCTGCGTTACGGTTGTTAAACGACGAAGAAGAGGAATTCAGTCCCATGGAGGATAGACTAGCTCAACTGCTACAACTGGAGGAGGATCGTGATAAGGCCTACCAGAACTTCGCAAAACATGCTCAAATCACCCGAAACTGGTTCGAGAAAAAGTCCTCTGCCCGGACATTCAAAGTAGGAGACTTGGTATGGAAGTGGGACTCTTGGAAGGCCAAGCCTGGCAATCATGATAAACTAGACGCTTTCTGGGATGGGCCATTCGAGATTGCAAAGGTAAATTCAGCTAACTCCTTTATCCTCAAAGACGCAACCGGCCAGACTTTGCCAATTCCTGTAAACGGTCTTCATTTGAAGACCTTCCATCGTTGAAAAGTTCCCTTAAAATTCTTCGCCTTTGTATATAATATCTTGTTGTTTGTACTTGTATATACTTTGTTTTAAGACTTTCAAAGAGTTAAATAGATAGTTAGAAGAGGATCGCAGCTTCATACTGCCGTAGCAATGGATTCCGTTTAAGGCTACTAAATCCGGCTTTACCAAGTCTAGTAGAACCTCCTTCGGGAATTTTTCGCGCGAAGTAGCTGATGCGAGTTGGTTCGCTGCGAAGTACCTTGGCGTCAAAACATGAAAAGGCTTCTCAAAGGCCAAAACAACATCAAAATGAAGACTGGGACCAGAGTATAGCGCGTCGCCAACAACCAATATCAAGGGATGGCTCATAATGCTCAAACCCCAAAGGAGAAAGCAGATATAAACAGCTTCGCTCAGCAGCAGGCTTCGCTGAAGAAGCAAATAGAAATACCTCTCCGAAGCCTCCAATTGACTAAGGCATGAAAAATGCTTCGCAGAAAAGGAACCGAGCGAAGTGACTTTCAAAAGAGACTCAGCGAACCATTTCCCTGTCTAGAGACAAAGAGACGCGTTAGATTAACGCTTCGCTCAAAAGGCAACTCAATCCCCACTTCGGGGTTAATCTTTCGCGAAGCAGCCAATGAGGCAGCAAGGTAGCCTGAATCCCGTGGGTAAAACAGCTTCGGGTCCGAAGTATGGAAGACCGGTGGGTCGCTTGAGGTTTGCCGCGAAGTGTCCTTTGCTAAGATCAGCTTCGCCAAATCATAAGGCGCAAAACGAGAAGCATTTAAAACGTGCTTCGAGATGTGTGCCAGCGGCAACCTAGGAAAACGTTCAGGGCATGCGGAATTAATGCAAAGGTGGCGGAGCGTATTCCAAGAGAATTTAGTTATGATTAAAAGTCGTGCCCAGATACGAGGTGGCAGGAAGTTAGATCTTCGAAACATGGTCAGGACTTCGAAGTACATCGACCCGCGTACACCTGCGCTACGAAGCCAATTAGAGGGCGAGACGATCTCTTCGGCCTGATTTATGAATTTAATTTTGGCAGATGCCATAAATGGTGGTAGCTTCCACCTGCAGCTATAAAACCCAAGTTTTAGCAGTGAAAAACTGTTCACCCGCTGATAAGCACGAGTATAAGAGCCCTGGCCAGAAGTCTGCAGTACTCTCATTCTCTGCGTCGAAGTTCAGCTGCTACTGAAAATCAAAATGGGAAAGAGGAATTCGAAGGAGAAAAGGAAGGAACCTGAAGTAGCCGGCCCGGAAAAAGCTAAAAAGGTTAAGGAGGAGAGAAGGCATAGACCCAAGAGGGTTGACCTTAACCTCCGCCCTGAAAAACAGGCTATGGAAGAGAGGGAAGATTCAGAGGAAGAGCAACCCGCAGAACCACCCATTGACGGGTGGGAAAAGATAAGGGACACCGAGCTTTCGAAGAGCATTGCCGAGCTCCGGTATACCATCGACTTCATGAAAAGCCGACTGTCTGCGGAGAACAAAAGGGCCGCCGCTTATTATTCACAGATATACTGGTACCTGACTCCGCCAGCGCACCACTGTCCCGAGTTAGTCTATGCTATCGCGCAAAACTATCAACCCTCCACCAGACAGGTTCTGGACGTTGCAGGCAACAAATTGTTCACAATTTTAAAGGAGGATGTGCAGGAAGCTTTCGCTCCTCAGCAAGGGCCGCCCAAAGGATATTCTGTTCGTAATGTTATTCTGAGTGAACAAATGGAGAGGTTTACCACTTCCAGCTACATCATAAAATTTTTAAGTGAAAATCTCAAGGACGGACTCCCTTCAGGCAAGCTGCCTCAGATGCCTCGCTCTCTGAAGGATTTTAAGAACACGGACATCTTCTCCATCATTGCGTGGGTCGCGGGCCTGTCTACCGATGCTTCTGTACACCCCTGGCAAGTGTCGCTGGCCGAGTGTATTTCGCGAGGGGAGTTTTATGCTCCAGACCCATCAAGGCCAAACACTAACCCGGTTTTCTTTGACTGGGCGGAATGGGTGGCCCGGACCTTACATACGCGGCTGGCTAGCATGAAAAATTCTGGAACGGGCCAGTATTTTGGGCCTTGCTCTTTCTTGGTTTGGCTCTTTTTCTACCATACTCAGAAGCATTTTCCCCACATTGCTATTACTCCGAGCGGCAAATATGGAACCCCTCTGCCAGTATATCAGTGGACTTCCCTCCTGGCGAGGACGGAGTCGTATTATGCTTTCAATCAACAGTTTTTAGGACCTGCTATTCAGCTGATGCAAGGTTCTTGCCCTCGGGTGCCCATGAGCCTTAGAGATAAGGTAGTTAGAGAGAGAAAGGGGGATGTTTTTCAATTGACACAGGGGCTTGTTGTTCGCCTGTTCGGATTTACAGGGAAACCCTTCCTGTTGCCGGTTCACCCTTCTGAGTACCAATTCGCATTGGAGGTCGCTCGCCAGAGCGACGCAACAAATGTCATTTATGGCCACGGCCGAAAGTGGGCACCAACCTGTGATTTCCCCTTCAAGATGGGAGTCATTGAGGTTTTCGCCCTCAAACAACATGTTTACTTAGAGGATAAACTTGCTGACTTCGGTTTACTGCAGATCCCTCAGCGGTGGTGCTATGACCCCTTGGGGGTAACGAGAGACCACCTCCGATTTAAAAACTTCCATGTTTGCCCCCACCCGGAGATAGTGGAGCAGCGGAACAACCCCACCGGAAGAGATTTGGAGTGGCACCTGGAGAGAATGAAGACATTACCCCCGTGGCATGAGTTTTACACCATGGAGGCTGAATATGACCCGATTCGGCACCCCTTTCCAGGCCCAGACTCCGCATTCTGGAGGAAAATGAAGGATGATTTAAGGGGAGAATTAAGAAGTTGGCGTGAAGAACAATTGAAAGAATGGTGGGTGATGAGAGTCCATCGCCGAAAGCAAAAATCATATGGACTCTTGGAGATGGATAAAGATTTTGCCATTTTTTATGAAGCTAACGCCGGATCTTGGCAGCCCATCTCCTTCGCTGACTTCGTTCCTCCTAGTGCCCCAGGTTCGGGCGAAAGCCCAAGAAGAATTGATGATGTTTCCGAGCAGGAAGAAGAAGAAGAGGCAATAGCGACGCAGCAGGAGCTGCCTAAAGAGCCTGTTGGAGGTTCTGACACAAACGTTGTGAGGTCAGCACAACAACAAGAAAAGGAGGAGAAAAAGAAGAGAAAGAGACCTGAACAGGTCCAGATGCCTCCCCCTCACCCGAAGCGACCTCGTACCAGACCCCCCGGTGCTTCTAACGAACAATCTACAATAGGCTCAGCTGAGGTGGATGTTGGAGGAACAACGTCGCAAAGGACAGAGGAGATTTCTGAGGTGGATATCATTAATGTGGAGGAATTCCTCCAAAAGGAAAAGAATGTTGAAGAAGTCGAGGATGTCGGAAGTGCGGAGGCCGGGAGAGAACATGAACCAAACACGCAGGTATTTGCCGCTTCTGCTCTATCGCTAGAGCACGCAGGTACGCATCCCTTACCTTCTACCCTGGTTTCCCAAGTCGTGTCTACAGTAGTCCCGGCCGAAGGTCTCCAAGAGTCTTCCGCCCTTTTGAATAAATCTCCCCAAAACATTTGTCGAACTGAACAGTCGCCCCATCGTGTGGTATCCTTTGCTACCACAAATCTGTCTCACAATCCCGCCGGCCCCATAAACGTCTCCACCCCGTCTGAGTCGTCAGGCCGGGACGAGTCCACAAACACCACTTCGCTCACCCACGCCACCATTCCCTTAATACTTGGTCAGACCGGAGGCGATATTTCACTTCCAAACCCCGACTCCCGCTCCCCAGTCGCACATGCCATCGTTTCGCTCACCGGAACCCCCACCACACCTGTCGCCGAACCCACTGGCGACGCGTCACCCATACAATCACTGTATTTGTTCACCCCCTTGGCTGGTGACCCAGCCTCATTTGAGAATGAATTGGCTATGATCAAAGAGCGTCCTCTAGCAGAGAAGTTGATCCGAGCCCGGCAGAATACCGACAAGATGCTCAAGGAGGCAAGGAGAAAGAGGGGGCGTTCTCTGGCGAAGGAAGAAAAGTGCGCTGTATTTGATCTGAAAAATGGAAAGTTACACAAAGTGAAGAAGATACCCAAGGTCCAAAAGCCCCTGGATGAGATGACCCCTGCTGACTATGAGTATCAAGAGAAGGTCAAGGACCTGGAGCATATGGACGTAGATAATGAATCCGAATCTATGCATGTAAGGATAGAGACATTCCGCGCACATGCGAGGATTGCCAACCAGCGCCGGTATGAAGCAGAGAGCGCCAACGTTAAGTTAGAGGAAGATCTAGCCAGAACACGCTCACAATTGGAAGATGCAGAAAAGCAGTGCGAGCAAATGAAGAAGGAAATAGATGCCTTGAAGCAATAGGTAAACCAACTGCAGAGCGCAACAGAAAATCAAAGCAAGATACAGGCCGAATCTGAAGTGAAGGCCAAGGAGTTTGAAGGTAGAATCTTGCAGATGCAGCAACAGTTGTATGAGAAGGAGAGTTTAGAGTTGTTTGATAGAGGCAGAATTAAGGACATCCGCTCGCACTTGCTTAAAAACTTCAGATCCCGGGCCTCCAGTGCCCTGTCAATTTTATCCTATATCACAGAAGCCCAGTATGCCGCTGCACAAAAAGGGCCAATAGTGGACGAAGTCATACAAGAGATAAGAAGCCGACTCAATTTGGCCTTTGAAGTACAGAGCATCAAATATCAAGACTTGCAGGTAGCTGCCATGAGTCGGACAACAAGAGATTGGTCCACTGTCCAAGCTACAGTCCGCGCCTTCTTCTCCAAAGTGAGGAAAGCTCAGAAGGCCAAGAATCTCATGGACATGTTTGAACAGGAGCAGCGTACATCATTGGGATATTTCCAGGACCTTTCAACATTAGGTTTCCCGAGTTTCACCGACGATGACGGGAACCTTTTAACCAAAGAAGAACTTAAACCGGCTTGGCTCAACTTTGAAAGTGATGTTTCAGAAATAGATGAATGGGAAGAGCCAGTCACAGAGGGGCAGGTCACGGATTTCATTCTTAGATATTGCAGGATCGCGGCTTGTTTAAATGATTTGAGTGCAAGAGCCAAATATGCCGACATAGGGCAGATTGATCGATTCCATGTTCTGGTTAAGGCACTGCAAGATCGGGAACCTTTTCAGAAGGGTGCCTGGGCCCATGTTCGCCGAACCATGGAACGCATCCGTGATCGCCTTCCCCCGCCGCCGCAACTTGAACCAGCACCCGAAGAAGAAGAGGAAAAGGAAAAAGAAATAGCTGCAGAGGCACTCTCAAAGGAAGAAAAGCAGAAAGGAGAAGGGTCTGGAGGCAACTCTGGCCCAATGGATCAAGGTTGAGGGTCCTTGCACCGAGGCGAGCTCGTTGCCCCGCGAGCCGCCAGGAATGTTGACAATTTTGTCACATTGCTTGGAGGGGTAATGGAAATCAAAATTTTGTAAAGTATTTTCTAAGTTTTCATGAATTTGTTCCCTTGCTTTTGAACATTTTTAAGTATTGCAGCAATTTTGGCTTTCATTTTTGTCCCCTTTGTACATAAGCTATATGTGTAAGATCTTCGCCACAAAGCAAACCAGGTTTAGGAGCTTCGCAGGAGAAAGGGGGATAGCTTCGCCAAGAAAAGAAAACAAGAGAGCCCAGATAGTAGCCCAAAATTTGCTAAGGCATAGAAGGAGCTTCGCTAGCGAAGCAGCCTAAACAGTCACTTCGGGTGAAGACTTTGCGAAGCGGTGAATGCAGAAATTTCTAAGTGTTGAGAAAGTGCTTCGCTAGAATTTAAGCGAAGCATCCGCTTCGGACCCCTCTCCTGGCGAACCACTTTTCCAAGCATAATCTACTTCGCCTCAGACCGCTGCGAAGCATCCACTTCGGCCAACTTTTGTGCGAAGCTCCCTCATTCGAAGCATTAGTTGCCCTTGAAAAGTCAAAGAAATATTCTAAGGCAAGAATGCGCTTCGGCCGAAAACCTCCCGAACGACTATCTTGGAGGAGGTTCGCAGCGAAGCATTTTGTGGCCCATTGGCGATTATCTGCCGCTTCGGACAAAACCCCCTGCGAAGCGGCATTCAACCCGTTTTTCTGGCGAAGTAATAAACAGTTAGGAGCCACGTTTTGAAAGGTGATCATCCCCGCTTCGGCCCACATCTGTTGCGAAGCGAAGCCCCGAATGTGAGTTTGGCGAAGCTCCTTCGAGGGCGCTTTTCTCAAGGGCACACACCCCTAGGCCGGGCATTTTTCCGAGGCAATTGAGTGTTTCATAAATGCGTTTTTACTTGCCCGAAAGACCCGGTACCCATTTGTGGCAACGGGAAAAGAAATATCAGCCGCGGAGGAGAGCCAGAGGGACTCGAAGACCCACTCGAGCACCGCACCCAGGAAAATCCAGGACAAGTCAGACGGCCCATAAATGCAGATTTCCCCGGCTAATGCGGCCGTAATGGTTAAATGTGGAAAAGGATGTGAGAACTCAGTCGCAGGAGGAGCAGAAGCAGATTTTCCAGGTTATCGAGGGCGTACCTCCAGATTAAGTGCATTAATGGCTCAGAGGGTCGGGTCCTCTATAAAAACCCACGAATTGTAATGAAAAGGGGGGGGAACTTTTGCTAGAAAGCTGCTGTAACTTGATTTTCTGCAATTGATATTAAGAACTTTGGGCCTCATTTCTCTCTTGTATGCTGCCTTTTGCGATTATTTCTGTTATCCCATTTCTTCATTTGCATACTGTAATTCTGCATCCTGGATTTAGGTGTGTGATTGGGGATTGGACCCTGGAATTCTCCTGAAGGATACATAGGGGAGAAGATACTACGTTAAATTCTTTTTATGCTGCCTGTGTTTAGTAGTTTCTGTAATATTCATGTATTTTCCTAATTGCTGTAATTCTGCAATCTGGATTTAGGCATAGGAAAATAGTTGAATCCTGGAACTCTTCCAGAGGATACATAGGGAAGTTAGCGTGGTGTTCATTTAAGTTTTATTCTTTGTATTTATTGCTGCTACTTCAAGGTATTAGATAGTAATCGTGCTGATTGGTTCTTTCCCACTGAATCATTTACATTTCTTCCCTTACTCCCTTTTATTTCTTTCCTGCACTCTTAGCTTAAAACCCTAGTAGTTTAGTAAAGGAGCCGGCCTTCTCCGGAGATTGGCACGGAGGGCATCTCTTCCCTCCGGCCTTTCAATGTTGGTCCAGGTCTAGGGCGCGTATACATTGCAAAATCCTTTCCTGTGGCAGATTTGTGACCAACACTTACCAGCTACTAAAAATAGTGGCTGTAACCAACTCCCCTATGTAACCAAAAAAAATAAAACATTTTGAAGTGAAGCCGATTGTGAAAGATGTATGGAACAAGAGAAAGTGGAAGGAGTGTGTCAAGAGATTCTAGTATAATGTTTAGTGCTTCTATCCCTAGGGTTCAGCTCATGTGTTGTCGAGGGTGCCAACAAGTCTAGAGGAGGGGATAGATGTAGATAGACACATTGACATGTTTGCATGAGTGGATGAATGAATGCATGTTTTAGTGTATGAATGTATATGTGCGAATGTGTGTGTACAAAGTATTTATAATAAGTTGTCACGTAGTGTTGTGTGTATATGGCATAGTGTTTGTAATAATGCGCATGTGCAAAGTGTTTGTAGTAATGTGCATGTGGTAAAGTATTTGTAATAATCTAAACTTTAAAGTAATAATCTAAACTTTAAAGTTATGGGGTATTTATAATGCTTTATGTAAATGGGTAGTTCAGAGGTAGTTGGGTAGTTGCCAACTGCCTATTGATCCCGTTATGTCTAAAAGTAGACATCTATGAGGGAGATGCAAGAGAGAGTGGGTGTGTGCATGTTGTTGTTGTCCAAAGTGTATTGTTGTGCAAGATACATCAAAATATGATGTATTATAGATAGTTGTTGTACAAGATACATGCTGTGCGGGGTGTATCCATTTATATTTGTAAGTATTCCCATTGTATATTGAGGTTATCTAAGTGGTAATGGAATTGTATTGCAGTGTCTTGTTTTCTACATAGTTGACTCGATATCCCTCGTGAAGCCATCTAATTCAAAGATTATATAATCGCTACATTGTTTATGACTTTTTATAGTATACATTAGGTAATGTTGTATGTTCATGTTTATGACTTTTTATGTAATCATCACATTGTTTATGACTTTTTATAGTATACATTAGGTATATATATATATATATATATATATTCGATTTGTTTTTTATATGTATTTATATATGTCCTTGTAGAAATGGAATACAACATACTACAAGACAATTCCATTACCACATAAATAAACAAAATTTAATGGGAATAACTTAGAAATACGAATGGATACATTGTGCACACGACATGTATCATGCACAACAACTATCACCAATATGTCCCATGAGGGATACTGTAGTGGTATGCCTTTGGGTTTTTATCCAAGAGATCCAAGTTCAAACCTCAGTACAAGGGGACTGGACCCCTTTAAAAAACCCATGCTTTACTCTAAAATTTTCATCAAATGGCATTAGCTCAACTGGTTAGATTCCTCAACATTCAAGGATGAGACCCAAGTTCGAATCTTGCCAAGCGATACATGGATAATATCCAAGCTATTGAAATACCACTACGTGGTGATGATGTAATATGGGTGGGGCCCATTTCAATATCATACCAATAAAAAAAAAAACCATCTGCAATACATCATACTTTGATGAACCATCAACAACACACTTCGGACAACAACATGCACACACACACCTCAGATACAGACAGATAGATGGATGAATGGATTATGGATGCAGAAATGTAAGAGGTCTACTTATACTACTCCTTGAAAAGGGAAGGTAGTTGCCATATTTTGCAATATCCTTGTACCTAACCCAAAGTACCCTTAAATGACACCTCAAATCAAGACATCCTAATTACCTAACATTCAAATTACATGTACACTCTAATTACACTTGCGCTAATAATGTCTAATAATCATTTCGTCAAACATTTAGTGTACAAACTTCCAAATGACAATACTTCATTCACTGATTATGCAAACATGTCAATTCGTCTGCCTACATTCCTCCCCCAACCATCCTACCACCTGCCCTACAGTTGGAGAAAATTCCAGCCATCCTAGAGACATGTCATCGTACCGCAATGTTCCTGTTCCAGAAACTCTATGGACCATGGATTTCAAGTAGTATTACTGGAATTTAGTTGTCTTTAGATTTCCCTAAAATTTGGTGTCTTTTTTGCTTACAACGTTCTATGGTAAATCTGTACTTAGAGAATACTGGCATGCAGAGTACAAAAATCTAGAGGCTGTGTGTCATTTTATAAGAAATGAATCTGAACTGTTTTGTTCAGTTTCATTATTGCTACCATGATTTGGTCATTTTGCATGGGATTTGTGTGCGCTTATTAATATAATATATGGATATGCTTTTTCACTTGTTTTTTGGTTTTGGTAGGTATAAGGTCTTTTAGTGGAGAACTTCTTTTGGTTTTCTGTTGAGGAATTTACTTCGCTTTATTTGGCATGGCATTTATTGCATGTAGTTGCATCAGCATGTAAGGCTAAATATACCTTTGCACTGTTGTACCCTAGTTTTGAGGCATCCCCATTAGGTATTGCATACCCTCATATCCTTAAACCCATGCAACAGTAGTTCAGTTATGTACTATACATACATCAAGATGTATTATAATCGCCACACTTGGAGTCTTTATGGACTCAACAAGTCAAAGAAGATGCCTTCAACTTGGAACAAATACTTTGATTAAGACTTCGGAGTTAGCAAAATCATAGCATATTGGAAATTGAAAAGTAAATATACTTTCACCTGTCCGTTGGTGAAAATTTGAGAACAAATGTTAAAACCAACTTTCAAACTGCAAAATATGAATTTCCAATAGTTAAATTATTTAAAAGTTCACTGATTGATTGTTTCTTTTTGTTAAAAGCATATCTTCGCTGTAAAAGGACCTCCTAGAGCAGTAGAAGGAAAAATATCTCATTTTTGTTGTACATACTATATCTTATGGGAGGCGTCTTGTTGAGACTCTATCATGTATGGCTCACCAAGCAGCCTAGAGTCAGTAGACCATGCTTTCAACTTGGACTCATGAGTCTTGGCAAGGACAGGCAAGTTTTGTAACTGTGATTTGTACAAAATACATTGCTTTTGATAGGTTTCACTACCACATTGTGCAATTCTCCACTACATTGAACTTCACATTGCACTATGATTTTATAACAAAAAGAGTTCTTATATTGCATTCCTTGATAAACATGACGGAATATATGTAACATTCTAGATTAAGAAGAGAATATAGTGACTTGTGCTAATACATATAACAATGAAGAATGTGTATTATATTAAATGACCATCTTTACTATTGCTATACTACAATCTTAGGTGGAGATGATAACAAGCTTATTACCTCTAATTGAAGGCTGACCTCTTGGATTGAAATTCTCATTTTTGTAGCATTTAAAGGTTGTTTCCTTGCCATATGGCATCATTCTTTTAGGTAAATTTAAATATAGAATGACATGAAATGTTTCTTCTGTACTACAACTTTCAGAAATTTAATTGCCTTAGTTCATATTATATTTTGTTCTTTATATATCATGATTGTAGGAATTGTAGTTTTTTACAACTATATTGTGCACTCTTCTTGAGTTGAGGAGAGATAAAAAGGGAGAAAAAAATATTGACCAAAAGATAAGAGTTGTTTTTAATATAATTGTGTAGCTTTGGCATGGCAAGTTTAAGTAAAGTAGATTGCACATTGATGAATTTTAGGATGGAAATATAAAATTGTTGGTTAAAATAATGGAAGATGATCTTGTAGTTGGTTCACCAACATATTCATGCTGGGTTACACTTAACGCACCTAATACTTTTCATAAAGATGTTCCCTACTATTGAAATAAAACACCTCAATAGGAGTTACCATGTACCGAAGCACCGAATAAACTAGAATAGGAATATCCCTTAGGATAGCCATGAACTGAGGTATGTGAAAAATATTGAATAATTTGATCGACATTATTAGAATGGTAGTTGTACCATTTGTATATACCACAGATCCAGTTTTTAAATGGTAACCCAATGATATGTCATTAATTTTGTGGCCTTTACAAGTCAAATTCATCATAAAAAATGAATGAACAATCATGGTTATGTTTTGGAACTACAGTAATTACTCATATGATCAATCTAGAGTTTGAAAGATGACTCCATTTTACACTTAATAGTTTACAGCCTATGTCATAATTTAATACTAATTTTTTAAAGGTTAACTGTTGAATGATCTTCTGATTTGACATTTGTATGATATTTAAATATTTTGAAGTTCATAATGAGTACTGTTCTATTTTTGGTCAATATTTTTTGAGGCCTATCATATCTCTCTTATTGAGCATATGTATAATTGTTTAAGGGTTATTGCATTTTCACATTCCATGATACTGTTTGTTCATTTTAATTTGGCATCTATTAATGGTTTCTTCTTTATCTGTTATATAGTAATGCATTTTGTGTGCATGTTCAATGAGTTTCATACTAAGCTAACTCGTCTGTAATGCAGAAGTATGAAAACACGGATTTCTAGCCAGTATCCAAATGCTTTTAAGGATATTCCAAGTGCAAGCATTGTAGACCAAAGACCCAATCTAGAAGAGCGTTCATGATTCAATAAAGGAAACACATTCTTTAATTTGTAAAACAAATTTAAACAATGTCACGAAGATGATAGAAACTGATTCTTATTTGATGGTTTGTTGATCTGTACTTTGGATTTCAAACTTTTGAATGGCCGCTCAAAGACAAAAGATGTTGTAGAAGAAATTTATTTTTTGCTTTTACACCATGCTTTCTTACACTTTGTATATGGATCGATGTGGAGTACACGTCAAAAGTTTAGTGTGTTTATGGTAAAAGCAAATTTTCTCGTCTCAAATGTACAATTTAATAATGGATGTATTTGTTTGGCTTAGCCTTGTACATGTTATGCCTATTATGATTTGTTGTCGTTAAGTTATTTTTTCATCCATATAGCGAACATGATGTGCACAATTGACTTGATTATATTGATTGAGTCATTGGGATTGATCCCTAGGACGAGTATATCTACAGAATGGTTGACCTCTGAACAAGTCCAAAGGTGAAAAACAATAGTCTTATATCGTGTATATTGGTTTTAACCCAAGTGCTATAAAATTCCTGTTTGATCTCACATATAAAGAGTTTTTTCTTTCTTAAATGGTTATGTGAAATCTTATACTAGATAGTACTGCCTTATTAAATTGTTTTTTGAATTAGTAACAATGCCTAGGAACCCACAATGGATGTGTAAGAAGTATTACTCCAAAAAAAAAACAATGCCTAGGAACCAATACAAAATTATTGGACAAAAGAAAATTATAATTGTTATAACATGTTGATGGTTAGAACTATGTGGAGTGCACATCAAACTTTTATAGTGCACAATGTAATTATGGATGGATTTGTTTGGATTTACCTTGTACATGTTATGCTTACTATGATTTGTTACCATTCCAATGTTATTTTTTCATCCATATAGCAAACATGATGTGCATGATTGACTTGATTATATTGATTGAGTCACCAAAGGGATTGATCCCTAGGACTAGTATATCTATAGAATGGTTGACCTCCAAACAAGTTTGAAGGTGAAAAACAATTGTCATTTAGCTAGTATATTTGTTTTTACACATTCCTATAAAATTCATGTTTGCTCCCATTTAGAGTGTTTTTTTTAATGGTTACATGAAATCTAAATAGTATTGCCTTTTTATTTATTTTTCTAAATTAGTAACAACTCTTAGGAACTAACAAAAAATAATTATTTTCTAAATTAGTAACAACTCTTAGGAACTACCAAAAAATAATTATTTTCTAAATTAGTAACAACTCTTAGGAACTAACACAAAATTATTGGACAAAAGGATTTATGACACATTGATTGTTAGCAGACCAACTACATTGATGATAATCTCCTCCTAAGAAAATTTGATATATAAGTTAGTATATGATGAGAGTTGCTAGAAATGAGTATTGCATAGCGGGCAAGATTTGAGGTGGTGTGTATCATTTCAAATTGTTGATAATTTGAATCAAAAGGTAATGCTATAAAAGGGAGAACTAAAGATTTTCAAGTGATGCCTCCATTCATATGAGTAACAAGCATGTCCTGTAGCACTAGTGGTGGTATTCCTAGTAATGGGGTGGTGATAGGTTCAGGAATTGAACGATGTTGCAGTCATGAGATTGTGAACACCATCGTACAACAAACTTGACTGTATGGTCTCAATTGTATGACCCCACTCATCGTACAATAGTAACAATCATACGGTTGATCTATTGTACGATCAACCCGTCGTACGATCGATCCTTCTATTCAGTTAACTTCTAGTACGATGCAGTACATCTTATGAAAGATCCTTAGTTTCGTACAACAATCATATGATATCACATGCACAAAGCTAAAATAACAATGGAGTCCTAAGTGGCAATACTCCTATGTGTTTGCCCTTGCACACTTTGGTCGTCGTAGACTTGCAACTATTATAACTATCAAATCCTTATTGAATGCGCCTTTGTATAATTTGCCTGCATACAATTTTACCAATCCTTCTATAACTTGCAATTACCACAATCTTGTGGTAATGCAAAATACTAACAATTCTATCACAAACAATGATTTATACACCTTGCAATACATGGTAGAATGCAACATTAACAATCACATTTGCAAACATTGATAGAGATTGCAAATAATGACATTGGTTGAGTTATAATATCATTCATCAACTATTGCAACCAACAATATATGCTTGCAACTACAATGACTATTTAGGCCAACAATGATAATGACATCAACAATTACAACAATATGCATAGACGACACGTTCTCTTTATTTTCACAAAGACTTGCTCTCTTCTCTACATTTCAATAAAATAGTTGTACTGATATAGACTCTCTAGGATCGTGATGCCCAAAACGAAGGAAGGGGTGGTCTTATGAAGCCTGTTTAGGATGTTCCAAACGATTCTTGGATAACACAACATTTACAACCACCACCCTTGAATAGGTTGCATGAGTTAATTCCATTTCTAAAGTCTAAGGTCACTTTTTATTAATTTCTAATTTCATATACATTTCATTTGCATTCTATCTAATTATACATTAATTTCATTTGACGTTATTTGCACTAATTTCATGTGCATTTTGTCAAACTTCACTTCAACAAAATTGGCAACAAAACTTATCAAAATTGCAAATATATTTTGTATAACTTTTCATTTTTTTTTGGGGAAGCAAATTTGTTGCCTATATTTGTCCTCCCCTTTAAATCAATTGATATCCTCATCAATGCTTGTTGCTTTCCCATACTTGGTTATTGCTGAGATCTAATGACGTGCTCTACCCATGTTAGTTATCTAGATTTGTAGGGCTTCCCATTCATTCTTCAGTCTCTCTGCATACCTATTGAAATGCATAAATTGTAGCCCATAGTGATTAGCCTTCTCCATTTCAACTAATGACACTATCAACTCCTTTTCTTGTTTGGTAGTGATTAGCCTCATGCATTTGTGTCTTTATTTCCATTTCTACCTTATAACCTATGATGAAGTTATCACACCTCGTCGTGTCTCTCTTAATTGCAGCAAGTTCATTGTTCTTGGATTTCAACTGTTCGTCCTTATTCTTCAACTATTTGTCTTTGGCCTTTAGTTGCTCCTCATAATTTTGTCTTAAGATGGTAATCTATGCCTTAGCTTCCTTCTTCATTTTCTTTGCTTCCCTTTTCATCTTCTCAGCTTCTTCCTTCACAACTTCCATCTCTTCCTTATGTTGGTTAACTTATTGGATTGGTAAATCCCTTCCAACCCAACTGTTAACTAGCCTACACAGTATGTCAGGAAATTAATCTTGCTATACAATGGTGCTAAGTTAGGTGGTATCTTCCTATATTCCATCTCTACTGTGTCTGGGGGGACAAGGTTGCAAGGCCCTTGCATCTATATACACCCTTCAAGGTACCTTGTAGTTAGTCATTGCACCTTTTGGTAGCTCCTTTACTCCAATCATAGTAGCCACTTCCTTGTCTCCCATGGCTATTTTTCATAAATTTCAATGAGCTTCTTTATTCTTTCATCATCCTGAACCCGTTGAATCACCTTATCCATTTCATTGTATACCATGGATTTCCATTGCCTTAACTATCCTACACAACCTATTCGAAACTATAATCATGCATTATCAAAAACTTGCATCATTTTCTCAAACGACTCACCAACCTAATCATTAGTTTAGGCTCCATCAGTCAACCCAAAACTAGGCACTTCAATAATAAAAGGTCTATCTATCCCTTGACCAGTCTCTTCCTCTTCCTGTTCCCTGAACTATTTTTCAATGTTTTCTTCCTATTGGTTAGGCTATATTTATCTATTTCCTTCCAGCTGATTAGGCTGTACTACAGTTTGTTCCAACATAATTTGCAAACTTTCTTCACTAGTTGATCATTGGGTACTGCCTCCTTTCTTGATCACTTTGATCTGCTTGTATCAATTTAGCCTTCAACTCATGATTTGGTGGATTCTCTTGCCACCACTTTCGACATGAGGGTGGGGGTGGGGGAGTAACTACAACACTTATCTCATTTAGTGGTATCCTTTTCTCCTTTTCTTTCTTAGATCCACTCTAGTGCCCTCTTAGAGACTAGGTTTCCTCCATTATGTAAGTGCATCCTTGCCTATGTATTTATTCTATTGGTTATTGCTTTCAACTAAATCTTGGCTCCTCTTCCCTTGACTGATACTCTCTTTAATGTAACAAGATTAATGAATGTTGAATTCTTCATGCAATAATCATTTGCAAGCATTCATGAAAATCTATTATCCCACTCATACCTCATTTGGTGTACCTCCTTATTGTACATTGATTATTTAGTTAGTCTACCATCGTTTGTATGGGCAGGTCTTTTGCACTTGTGTGACACTCCTTCCAATCGTATAATGCTCTTTCAAATTGCATGATATTTATTTCAATCATACAATGTTTCTTCCAATCGTATGACTCTTGTTCAAATCATACACCAGTCTTCGTATGATGACTTCCCTTCATTGTACGATCACTTTTCTCCCTTTGTATGACTATTTTTCAGCAAGTTTCATATGACACTTTCTTTTGTTTGCAAGTTTTTCTCTTTGTAGTCTTACCTTCAATGCTCTTGTACAACAATTTCTTCATTGGTCGACTTCCCCTCTGGTGCACTTTGTTTGTATGACAACTTTCTTCTACCCTTGTGTAATTTTTCAAACCCTTAACTACAACTTGCCTCAACTTACTTCGAATAACATGTACCCTTGTGCAAATTTTTATATGGGGTTTTTGTAAGAAATTATATTCCCAACACCATATGATGTTTTCCCTTCTCCATCTTAGTTTGTATTTTTCTCTCTTGCTGCACAGGCCCTTGCTTACAATTTCTCTTCCCCTACCAAGTCTTCGTATAGTTGTACGACCTTCCATACACCTACAATTTTTTGGTAGTTAGGTCACTATTTGATACCCTAATTCTATTTTTGATGTAATTTCATTTGTACTTTGATTCCTTTGCAAAATTCCTTGATGTTGTTTTGGCTTCAATGACATCCTTCGATGGTTTTCTCTTCTCAGGAATGTCCTTCTCTTTGTCCTCCTTGCTTTCAAATGTTTGTGTGCAACTCCCTCACCCCATTTATAAATTTCAACTTGTGTAGGAAAGTGATTATAACAGTTCCCTTGGTCATCACGTTAGTGCTTTTGCATTCATTTTTTACTTTTTGCTTTTTTTTTTTTTAAATATATACATCTATATGTAGAAATGAAATTTAACATGTTTACACACAATTCCATTTCTACTTAAATAATTCTATAGATCTATAATCATTAGCAATAATAATACATAGAAATAATGCACAAAACCATCAACAACAACAATAGCAATAGAAGATGACAATTAAATATGCAGGTTTATATTAACAGTGACATATATAGTTTCAACATTACATATATAGTCTGCAAACCCTATGCAGAATCCTCTTCATGACTGCATCATGCTCTGCGCACATATGCACCAACATTATCTCCTTACTACCAATGCTCCTCCAACATGCTATCAATCCTCCTGAATGAATTAGGGGAAGGCTTATTTAAACACCTAGAAACTAGTTACACCATCCAACTACTTAACACTTCATAATTTCCCTAAATTACATTTCACTTGCATTTGTCTTGCATTTACATGACATTTCCCACTACAGAACAAATTAACTTATGACTTATGACTTATGACTTTTTCAACATACATGACTCAATATTATACTTATTACATACAATATATATTTTTAATGGGTTATATGGGATTGAAACGGTCCCACTTGTATTACATCATCACCACGTAGTGGTAGTACAAAAAAGCTGGGATATTATGCAT
Organism: Wollemia nobilis; assembly: GCA_028583015.1. NCBI lineage: Eukaryota > Viridiplantae > Streptophyta > Pinopsida > Araucariales > Araucariaceae > Wollemia > Wollemia nobilis. The sequence continues at coordinate 10,413,510 of JAQPPZ010000750.1, forward strand.
GTATCGTTTGACAAGATTTGAACTTGGATCTTCTCCTTGAAATGTTGAGGAATTTAACTGGTTGAGCTAATGCTACTTAACAAAAAAATTAAGTTTACATAGGTTTTTATGAGGGGTCCTAATCCCCTCGTACCTAGTGGGATTTGAACTTGGGTCTCTTGAATGAAAAATTAAAAATATATTTTTTCAATGAGTTTAAACGGGGTTTTTATGAGGGGTATCGGTCCCCTCATAATGAGTGGGGTTTGAACCTCGGACCTCTCAATTATTATGTACAATATTACATTGCCACTTTATAACATTATTTAATATATGTACACAAATTTCGTCAAACACTTGTGTACAACTACAAAATAACACAGAATACCAAAACATATGCATCAAATGCAGACATCAATTTGCCTATCTACATCTATCCCCTCCTTTAAACTAGTCAACGTCCTCGACGACAAATGAGTTAAACATTTGGAATTCAAGTACTAAACAACCGAACAAAATCACTTATGATCCTATTTTCTTTTATGCCATACAAATTTTGCAATAAACTTCACTTTAGACTACTTGCAACACCTTGTTTTTTGATTGTGCACTCCACTTGCTGCAATCAATTGTAACAACTTGATCAACATGACCATTATGCTCTAGTTGTTCACTTCATTTTTTGCAATTAGCCATAGCATTAACTTGAACAACATGATCAAGATGAACAACATCACCAACATGACGAAGATCACCTTAATGACTAACATGATCACCATGATCAACATCACCAACATCATGAACATGATGAGCAATACCTATCGTCACCTGTGTCAGGGGTCAAGGGGGTGGGAGTCCCCTTGCAGGGTCAAGGGGCAGTACCCCTTGTGGGGTTGAGGGACATTTTGGGAGCCTTTACTCGACCCATTGAAACAAATTCCCCTCATCACTGCCTAAACTAAATTTTCCTCATCAAAATTTTGATAGCCTTTACTTGATCCATTGAAACAACTTCCTCTTAGTTCCAATTCACTACTTTCTTGGTCCAATTTTCTACTTGTCAGCCTTTGACAAACATTTCTCTTGTTGGACAATGCTTCTGACAACTCCTCTAATTGCACTACCTTAGACGACAACATTGTTGACGACACTTTCTTGGACTTCTCTAATGATAGGTCCTCTAACGATAGTCTCCATGATGACATTGTCCATGATGACAATCTCTAATAGCCCAGTATTTGATGGATTAGGCTATGTTGGATTGCTTTATGATAAATTAGGTTATGTTAGAGCAAATTATGATGCATGACTGATAGACTATGGTGGATGATTGCATGATAGATTAGCTTAGATAAATTTATCTTGACAGATTAGTTGATGAGCTTTCATGGATTGGTATTGATGAATGGTAGGTTCCTCATGACGGATTGGTTTAGATGGATCAATCTTGATGGATGATTGATGAGCTCTAACATATTGGTTTTGATGGATGATAGGTTCCTCCTGATAGATTGGGTCAGATAGATCAGTCCCGATGGATGATTGATGAGCTCTAAAAAATTGGTCCTAATGGATGATGGGTTTATACTAATGGATTAACTTAGATGGATTAATCCTGACAGATGATTGATGAGCTCTGACAGATTGATCCTAACAGATGATGGGTTACTCCTGATGGATTGAATTAGATAGATCAATCCTAACAAATGACTAATGAGCTCCGACAGATTGGTCCTGACAGATGATATGTTCCTCTTGCTTGACGACTTCCTTGCCTAACAGTTCCTCATACCTAATGAATTCTCTACTTGATGGCTCCTATTGTTAGACAACTCCCCTTAATATGACTCCACTTCAGACAGCTCCTCCTTAGACAACTCTAGTTCAAACTCCTCAGATGATAGGTCCTCTAACAATGGATTTTCAGACAACACCACTTATGACAATCCTTTTGATGGCAGCTCCTTAGACGATACTTGCTCCTTCATTAGATGATTGTATTATCCATCCATCCTAGCCTCATCCATTTGACCAGTCTCTTGACAATGCCTTAGTGTTTGGTCTTCATATTGATTGCACTCTATCATATGGTATTTTTCTTGACTACACTCTATCATCTGGTCACTTGACTAACTATATTTTCCATCCTATCCCCTTGTTGATTACATTCTACCATTTGGATATCTTCCTGATGACATTCTGCAACTCCTTGTGCAGTTTCAATGACGTGTGGAACTCGTACTTATTCAATTGAGATCAAATTCACTTGCTCAATTTGAATCAAGCTCATCAAGTTAATCATCTCAAGAAGGTTCACTTCCTCCATTGTGATTAGCTTTACCACCTCTACTTCTTGGCAAGGGTTATAAATATTTTTTGACTCTTCAAACTCTCGATGAATCATTGGTTCATTTGGTTTACAATATTTTGATAGTCCTATGCAAAGTGCCCCCACAGTTGGCATCATCAACATTGCATAATAGGTCTTCCCTCACTATCAAACTAAAGTCATCATTTACGAGTTCTCTGATGGTTGTTATAGACTAGTTCATTAGTGGTATCTCTGCTTTGTACAATATTTTATGGAATCACATATACTTGTAGCAATGATCTTGCACTCTCTGAGTCATACTTGTCCTCAAAGTCATCATTCATCTCTTGGGAGTCACTTCTTTTTTTGAGTTTTTGATCCTAGTACTGTAGTGATGAACTAATCTCCTCCCCAAAATCATTAGTCTCAATGTCTAATCAGTCTCAATATCTAAATCACTTTCATCCTCAAGGTCACTGCCATAAGTATAACATGAGACCCATACATGAATGATGTTTTTGTATCACTTTTTCAAATCAATACGTATTTTAGAGCCTCTTGGTATGATATCAGAGGGACCATGTTCATCTTATTTTGATACATAGGAAGCAGTCCATCTATCCATCTCCTCTTCAATGCATCAAATTGGTCTTTCTCCAAATGGTCAAACAACCCACTCAACTTTCTATTGTAGGAATGAACATAGTCATTCTCACCCTATTTCATGCCATATATTTCAACAATGACTACATTTTCATTGTCAAACAATCAAAATTCTTGCACAAAGGCATCATGTAACTTTACCCATGTCTACTACTTGCTCATTGGAAATTTCATGTACCAATCCATTGCAAAGCCATGAAATGTTAGGAAACAAACACCTTTAATATGCCTCATTATTCTATCTAGTTGCGTTCCACATCATGCAATATGCCTTACTGGGTCTTCTCTTGATTCACCATGAAACAATGAGTAAATACACAATATGCCCAAATTGACCTTCAATTCGATAGATTGGCCTAATATTGGCTATAGTTGTTTGCATATCTCTCCATTACACAAAGCCTTACATACATCACCTTGCAATTGCACTTTTTTTGAACTTTCATTCATACCATGAAACATTCCAATCTATAGTTGCTCTAATGTCGAACTCTTGTCTTGCTCCCCATCAAGCATACTAACCTGCAATTTCCCTAGTGTCAGACTCCTATCTTGTACATTGTTGGACATGTCATTTATCTTGTGCATCGATGTTGGATGTGTGTACTGCTCATCATTGTGCACCACAACTTGCAATTGCTTCAACACCAAGCATTCTACATCAACATGCAAATTCTCATCAACACCTTTCATCAACTGTTGCAATGGGTTTATAGGATAATATTTTGTTTGATCATCCCTTTGGTGGTACCTTGCCATCCAATGATCCTTGTGATAGCTTCCTAATGGTAAGTCATCCCATCAATGATGACTCGTCATATTGTTTTATTGATAGCAACGTCCTCTACTGTCATCCTGATAGCTACTCATTCTACCGTTATCTGGATATATCTTATCGATCCTTCCATCATCCTGAATAATTCCATAAGTCCTGTCGATGTCTTAACTGATGCCATCAATCTTACCAATATTTTGACTAATTTTATTAGTCCTACCAACATCCAAACTGATGCCATCAATGTTGCCAACATCCTAACTAATTCCATCAATCCTACCAACTCTAGGACGACTACTTCTAATGTTGTTGTCTCTCTAATGAATTTTGTTTGATCTTCTTATTTAACCATCATCTTGATGGCTAATTGCACCTTTGCCATCTATCTAATGGATGACGATAACTTCTTGCACTACATGTTCTCTATCAATAACATATGCATTGAAAAACCCTGTGTCTACAAATCTTGCATCTGGGACTGAAATTTTTGCATTTATAACTAAAGTTTCATGGTTTTGTATTTTGTGAACAGCGTGCCCACATTTTTTCGTAAACCACAGGTCTGCGGTTTTGTGCGCTCTGCAAAATGCAGATGCGCATTTTCCTCTGCAAATCATGGATGCATGATTTTTACCGTAAAAGCGGTTATATATAGGCCTTCATGTCATTTTCATTCATTATTTCTTCTGACAACTGTCTTTCTTGATTTGAGTGATGAGTGAGATGGATATTGATGAGGGGAGTGGCGGTGGCAATGACGTGGGTGCAGGTGTTGGAGGTTTTAGCTTGGTTGGAATGAAATCTGGCGTGCGATATGCCCAAGTAGGTTTTCGAAACCCTTAGTGTAGTTTTATTTTTGGTTGTGTAGACACTAAAATCTGGTCAATCCGATTGTGCTACCATAAATAGTGGCTTCACGACACACCAGAGCCCCTAGGGCAGCCCTCAAGAGGCATACAGTGGTTCTAACCACTTGGCACAGGGTTTTGAAAGGTTCTAGGCCACTTTTGGCACCTTTTGGACACCCTTGCTGCTATTTGTTCCACCCTGGAACAAATACAAAACCTATTCATCCCACCCTGGGGAAAATAGCAACATTCTTTTTAGGGTGGAGCGAATAGCATGTTTGATTGGCAAAAAGTCAAATATGGACAAATGGTGACTGCCAACGGTTACTTTTTTGGTTCCTAACGACCAGAAAGTCAGTGCATGCAACATCTTAATGCTCCATCCCATGAGGGAGGCCAAATTGGGAGATTCTCTTCTCCCTCCAGCGCATGTCACCCTGATGGCCAAGTGGCGCCCCTTGCCTTGCATGCATTTTGACCCATGAAGCCTCCTTGGGCTATAAAGTGGATACATTTTCCACACAAATAAGAGAGGATATTTTGGTGGACAAAGCAACAAAGTGCTGCCAAGATTTCCTTCCACCCTTTTGCACCCATTTTTCCCTCGAAATCTCTTCTTAGTGAAGGAGGTTCGCGAGTGAGTTAGGAAGCGTAATATGTTATAAAAATGAATCAATTGAGTGAATTCCATCACAAAATTTGAAAAAAACACATACCATGGGGTTTTGCACCATAGCCAATGGAATTGGTGGTAAAATTTAGGCAGACTCTGTGGGCATCCCACCCCCAGGTGCCCCCAATCTATGACAGTCCTATTCATCCCACCCTGTAATGAATAGATATTTGTACATTATTTAGTGACTATTTTTAATTAGATATTTTACACATGCTTATATGATGTTGCATTTCAAATTTCATGTCGTTCTGAGCTATATTGGCTGAGATATTGCATTTTTATTATTTTGCAGGGTCTCTTGCAGGTATCCAACGGTCATCTAAGAGAACACTCAAACTATGATTGATATCACAAATATAATCAAATGGGTTGTATTATAATAGCATATTATTTTATTTTATCCAATTTTCATGCATTTTGGATATGCGTAGAGTCAGAAATTGCTTGCTTTGGGTTTTGCAGGTTGCGAACGGTCACTCAAGTTTTGAAGCCCCATTGGATACAATTTTGGTGCAATTTATAGTGATATCTTCTCAAAACCTTATTTTTTACATCCCTCTGCAATTTTGTGCTATTTGGAGTTGATTTAATATATTTTCTCACTATTAGACATTTTGCCCATATGGGGATTACATGCTTTTTATCATACGCACTCGCTATTTGACGATTCTGGTTTCCTTGTGTGCAGGTGCAGGTCATTACAACACATTGGGAGGTAGCCTAAGACATCATATATCAAAGACACAAGTGGCGACAACCTTGGCCTGCCCACTTCGATTGTGGGTACGAGGAGAGACATTGGATGTGCACCCAAATTTCTTGAAGGATTTCGATCCTTGGGCACCCGAGTTGTAAAAAATTGTATCATCCATTTGAGCCCTCAAAGGGGACATATTTTTAACCCAGATCTGATCTATGTGATTAATAAGAAAAAAATCTATTTTGCTTTATTTCTTGTTGTTCGCTATATTTTCCATCTTACTTGCATGCTTTCATTTGATGCTCATACGCAATAGGACATAGACACCATTTTTTCCTACTTCAGGTTGTTTGTTTATTTGCTTTGTTTGTTTGTTATTTTTTTATTTTTATTTTTTTCTAGCCTGCATTAAGGGGTCTAGAACAAAAATCACACTTACATCCATCACATCAAGAATGTGCACATCATAACCAAAACAGACCATTTAATGCACCTTGTATCTAGTGAACTACCTTATATACCTGGCGGTTGCAACGATTGGTAATCATTACAATCTGGTAGGATGAGTAACTCACCATAAGGAAACTCATTCGCACATTCAACATTAAATAGCCATGGCATTAAATCAACTAAGTCCCTCAATCATTGAGTTTGAATGTATTCAGAACAAATTTGCACAAGGTTATCCTTAACCCCTTCCATTGGGTCAAAAGCGAAAAGCAAACAAATAATTTTGGAATAATAAAAAAATCACCCAAGTATCGAGGTCTAAATGTGCTGGCTTCGATGCATAGGAGTGACTAACAGTAGTAGGAATCATGAGCTCACACATGTGATCAATTATTCTACCAACCATTCTATGCATACACAAACCAAAAAAAGTAAACTTGTCAAAAAACAAACAGTGAAAAAATTGGGGTACCGAGTTGATCAAAATGCCATACATTTGAATCAAATTCACATCACACGATCATCCACCTCCTTTAATCATCCACATTTGGTCAATTGGCTTATGGATTTCATCCTTTACCCATTCACCAATTGAGGGAGTAAGCAAGCAAAATCAAAATTTTCAAGTCATTCATTCCTTGTGTCAAGAAGATTTTAGTCCATTTCTCCATTCAAATAAAATCAGGTGTCATTGGTTTTTGCACTGCATCATGTTGTACACAACACAGTACAAAAAGGGGCATCTGTAGACACCTAAATTCAACACCCACAAAATCACAGTTGCCACCCCACCATAAAATATTGCATAGTAAAATTATATGCCTAAGTTCCAACTTAGGTATATAAGACACTGCATATTATCCTATTTTCTAGATTTGTTAAATATAGAAAATTAGCCTAGAATACCCTGTCTACCCACAAGACATGTGTCCTAGCCACCTCATCCAACACCCTTGCCACATCTCATCCACTCTTGTTCGACTTATTCCTTCACATGGGGTAAAATACCACATATCACTCCACTTGCAACCACATCACCCCAGTTAAGAGAGACACACTGAGTGACTCACTATAAATTTCCCCTCCATTTGGTAGCCCAGAATTTTCACTTGAAAATCCAGGCTTACCACCTCCCATTTCACTCCAAAACCCTACGGGGCCTATAAAGACACCCTTCCCCCACCAAAAAAAGGGTGAAGATTTATACCTCAAGGCTACTGAAATAGATTCAGACCTCTGTGCAAATCCTAAGAGATATCTGTTACCAAAGCTCAAAAACTCATTTTTTCAAGGCAACCTATCCTTCAACACAAACCGTTGGTCCATAGTTTCATAGTCGGAACCTCGTATCTGCAGTTTCACAACCGCACACATGCGGTTACTAGTATGCCACCATGCCCCTGCATTTCACCAGATTCGAGTGTGATGCAGTATCCCGATCAGTAAGGTTATAATTTTGGCAAGGCATTTGTATTTTATGTGTTTCTATATTTTATTTCACGTGTTTTTCCATATGCAAGGTTTCTTTTTGATAGCATCATCATTTTATTCTAAATCTGTAGGTGCTACTAACCCCCTTTGGAATTTTGTGTGTAGGAGACAGGTATATTGCAGGAGTTGCTAGAGCTAGAGTGGTCTCATGTTGGATACCAAAGCCCACTCACCTTTTTGAAGTTGTAGCCGAGGAATTGAAGAATGTTGTACTTTTTTGAAGACCTAGAAGACCCCGTTCAGACGAGATTTATACCATACAGAGAGAGATTATTGTAACATCAATCCCAAGACACTTGGGGTAATTCAAAAGTTGTAACATTTGTATCAAAAGAAATCAATAAGAAAATGATTTTTGTCAATTCTCTTATCTCTGTGTGTTTATATTTTTGTGTTCATATCTTTATGCTGCATAAAATGGCGATCACGGTGGGATAAAGGGGATACATAATATATTTTTGTGTTCATATATTTTGTGAGGGTAGAGGGGATACATGTTCATGCATTCCCTATGTTATTCTTGTGTTTATGTTCATGTTATTTTTGTGAGGGTAGAGGGGATAACAGTCTTGTAGTTATTTTTGTGTTCATATTCATGCATGTATTTTTGTGTTCATATCTTTCTTATTCCTATTTTCCTTTGATATATATGTTGACTTCTATCCTCCCTTTTTGTTTTAGGTTCTATTCCCTTGTTTTCTTGCTTTCTCTTTTATACTTGCATGTCAACTTAGAAATAATGGCTATATATTTTTCAAAATTATCCTATTTTTTCTATTGTATAGTAGTCACTAGTCCCTTGTCCTTTATATGAAGAGGTAGATTTCACCTTCTTAATATTGTTGTACCCTTTTTACCCTCTTCAACCTCCTTCTAAGTTAATGCTTTGTCTTTTGTCACCTTCCTCTAGCTTTTGCTTTCTCTTTTTGTCACCTTCCTCTAGCCTATACCATTATCCTTAATTGAGGAGTCTTTATATTGCTAGACTATACCCAAGTTAACAAAACCAACATGGTTAGGATTTTGTACTACTTCTTACACTAGAGCTAGATCTTGGTAAATTGATTGATTCACCATGAAATATTTGTAGATGACTACATTTATCACTAGGGGTTGATACATAACTAGCACCATATATTACATAACTATGGTTTACAAGGCTTGGGGTTGTTGTTCATATTATTTTGTTTAGGAATACTTGATGTCCACACTATAATCTATAGTGTAGTGCATTTAATTACATGGTAAGCACCATAATGTATTGATTTTTGAATTTATATTCACCATATTATTCTGCATTTGATTGGTATTTTTTCCAAACACTTTGGCATGGTACTTGATCCTCTAGAAAGTATAATATTTTATTTAATTGCCAATTAAATTACTTATATCTATTGTTTGGATGCCACTACCTCTTCTCCATGTTATTCTAATTTACCATTGTCTTCACCACCTCTACCATTTACTTCATGTTGAGTGTGTATTCATCAAGTCTTTGAATTATGATATTAATGTTATTACTAGTTTATGATGGAGCAAGTAAAGCTTTCTACAAATATTAAAAAGTGTTTGTTGAAGATGAATTTTTCCATGTATATCTCACAATATATGGGGAATGAATTGCATTATAATTTTATAGAGCATTTATAACAAGATAAATTGTAGGAGTGGATGCTATAATCTAGGATTAAAGGTAATATAGTTAGCATAATCCATAAGTAAGGTAGGTGGTAAATTACCTACTCCATCAAATACATCTTCTATATGTGATGCCTTTTCAAAAGTTATAACTAGAGTGACATTGTTAGCATTACAAACCATTAGTGTTAAATTAGATTCTAAACCTTTAAATATTATATGACAATGCCTATTGTTAGGATCCTACTATAAAATAAACTCAAATAAACACACTCTCACACAATTGCTTGGAAATAAACTCACATAAACATCATATTAATATTCAGAATAAAATACACATTATAACAGAAATTTGCATAAAGGAACAATCTCATAATAAGATAGAATCGCAGGCCTCTTCGAGGGGGCAACCTCCTTCAACACTTCATTAATTTGCAAAAAGATGAATACATTGGTGCCTTCTCGGGTATTTAAAGAGTTCCCTTCCATGGTTGGCTTACATGCAAAATGCCACGAATTACATGCATAATGCCACCCAAACAGCAAGCCACTCGAATTACATGCACAATGCCACTCGAATTACATGCACAAGGCCACCTTACATAACCTATCTACCATGTGTTACATAAAAAGGGTGCCATTTGTCATAGGCACTATATAAGCTAAAACTTAGAACATTACAAAATATTAATCATGGGTACTACCCACGTTATTTAGGAATTATTACATCATGGAAGTTATTACATTAAGGGTTAGGATGGGATCCTAACATGTCCTTCCCCTTGAAGAAGCTTTGTCCTCAAAGCTAAAATGAGGAAACTGTTGTTGGAGTTGGTGGAGAGATTCCCATGTAGCATCTTTAGGTTGAAGCCCACGCCACTGAACCAGGATCTCTATAATTGTACGGTTGCGAAGAGTGCAAGTCCGATGATCCAACAACTGCTCAGGTTCAAGTAATATGGAGCCTTCTTCATCCAATTCAGGAAGTGTGGATTGAACCTGTACTTGTGTGCCCACAACTTTCTTGAGAGCGAAAACATGAAAAATAGGATGAAGCTTGGAAGTAGGTGGGAGCGCCAATTTGTAAGCTATGGGGCCAATCCTTTGTAGAACCTGGTAAGGACCATAGAATTTTGTAGCAAGCTTCTGGAACCTACGAAGTTGTAGGGATGATTGTTTGTACGACTGCAAGCGAAGGAAGACCATATCACCTACATCAAAACTACGCTCAAAACGATGTTGATCAGCTTGTTGGCGCATCCGATTCTAGGCCATGTTCAAATTCTACTTAAGTTGGCGAAGGACCTCGGTGTGTTGACTCAGAGTGTTGTCGACGACCTGGACCTTGGAGCTGCTAGGAATGTAAGAGGAAGGCGTAGGTGGAAGGCGCCCATAGACTGCTTCAAATGGTGTGAGTTTGGTTGCGGTATGATAGGAAGTGTTGTACCACCATTCGGCCAAGGATAGCCATTTGGCCCATTGAGTGGGATGATCTGAGACAAAGCAACGAAGGTAGGTTTCCAAGCATTTATTAACAACTTCTGTTTGACCATCCGTTTGTGGATGGTAGGCTGAACTCATTTTGAGATGAGTCCCCTGCAACTTAAACAACTCTTGCCAAAAATGACTAGTGAAGGTGGGATCACGATCAGATACAATGGAGGTGGGCATGCCATGAAGGCGAAAGATGGAGTCAAGAAAAATTTGTGCAACAATGGATGCTGTATAAGGATGGGCAAGGGCACAAAAGTGAGCATACTTTGAAAGGTGGTCCACTACCATGAAAATAACTAACTTGCCTCCATATTTAGGGAGCCCTTCTATAAAGTCCATGGAAATGTTGGTCCAAACCTGATCCGGGATAGGCAATGGCTGAAGAGTGCCCGGAGAGTGCACTGTTTCACCTTTCATCCTTTGACATGTGTCACGAGTAGCAACAAAAGAGCGGATGTCACGTTTCATACCTTTCCAAAAGAAGGTGCGCTTGAGTCGCTCATATGTTTTAAGGAACCCTGAATGGCCTGCAGAGGGAGTGGCATGCAATTCCTTCATGAGGAGCTCTCAAAGTGGGGACTTATGAGGTAGAACTAGGCATTGATGGTAGCGTAGATCATGGCCATTCCAATTATACCCTAGTGCAAAATCTGGATCATCCATTAGTGAGGCTATCAAAGCTTGCAAATCTGCATCTTGACGTGCTTCTTGATGCAAGGAATCAATCCATTGGGGAAGTGGTGCTGAGATGGCACACAACATACTTATGGTCTCCATTTGAGCGAGAAAGAGCATCAACCACAATATTATCCTTTTCCTTTTTGTAGGTGATATCATAATCATAGCCCATGAGTTTAGACACCCACTTTTGTTGGTCAGGCGTGGCAACTCTTTGTTCTAGAAAATATTTGAGACTTTGATGGTCGGTTTTGATGGAGAAGTGACGCCCAATGAGGTAAGGTCGCCAATGTGTGACTGCATGCAATATGGCTAACATTTCCTTAGCATATGTGGATTTCCCCAAATTACGATCAAAGAGTGCCTTGCTAGTAAAAGCCACATGTCGTCCTTCTTGCATCAATACTGCCCCAATACCACGACCAAAAGCATCACTTTCAATGACAAATGGTTTAGAGAAATCTGGCATGGCTAAGACAAGAGTGGTGGTCATAGCATGCTTGAGTTCTTGGTTGGATGGAGAACTAGTTGTAGGTCTGATGGAATTTCAACCATTAGTGAAGTGATTGGTTGGATGGAGAAGATTTGTACAATAACCCCAGGTTTTGATTTCTTTAGCACTTTCTCCATACGATTAGAACAATGAGGTGAGGTGTTCCACGGGAGTCCTTGAGTAAGTGTGTTTGTCCATTTTGGGAGAATTGCATCCAGAGTTCTGCAAAGTTCCAATTGATAGTGCCCAACGTACTCAACCATTGAGATCCCAAAACCATATCACATCCTCCCAACTGGAGGGCAAACATGTCTTGCTTGAGTTCATAGTCCCCTATCCTAAGCTTGACATTGCGCATTTTCCTTTACAAGGTAATGTTCCCCCATTGGCTACCATGACCTCAAATGAATTACAAGTGTGGATATAGCAATTTGCCCACTTAGCAACTCTAGGATCAATGAAGTTGTGTGTGTTGCCTAAATCAATAAGGATGGTAAGACGTTGGCCCTTGAAAAATCCCACAACTTTCATGGTTTGTGGAGTGGTAATGCCTGCAAGAGCATGGATTGAAATCTCTGCCTCAGAACCCTATGTATCTTCTTCCTATGGAGAAGGTGTTTTAGGGGGGTCCTCATCCTCATCACTCTGGTCAGTGTTAGCAGGTTCCTCAACATCTATCAAGAATAGTATTTTGTTTGCACACTTATGTCCTTTAAAAAACTTTTCATCACAATTATAACATAAGCCTTGGGCACGACGTGCATCCATCTCCTCTATAGTCGTTCGCTTAGGTGTAGTAGGTTTACTATCCATTGAATTTTGGGTTCGAAAAGGAAATGAAGGTCGGTTTGGAGGAAACCGGGGGGGTCGCATTTGGTTTGAGAGTTTAGATTCGGCCAGATGGGCCAAACTGATAGCTTCCATCATGGAATGTGGTTTCAACATCTTTACTTCAGCTTGGAGATCCCCTTTTAACCCACTAATAAAACAACTCGTGAAGAACCCTTTTGTCAATCCTCTTGTCTTATTGGCCAATTTTTCAAATTGAGTTTGGTAGTCACGGACTGAGGATGTTTGTTGTAGTTTGGTCAAGGCCCCTGTGAAGTCCTCATACTCACTAGGCCCAAATCGGGTCAGTAGTTGGGACTCAAAGTCCTCCCAAGAGATATTTGGGTTGGAATTACGTAACCACTGGAACCAGTGTAGAGCCTCAAATTCCAAATTGAAGGAAGCCATTTGAACTCGATGATATATGGGAAAATTATGAAGTCTAAAGAATTGATCAACCCTACATAACCACCCATCAACATCCTTCCCATTAAATCGAGGGAAGTCCAATTTTGGCATTTTAAAGGATGGGTCATGGTCATTCCTTGTAGAGTTTTCAGCCTGGTGTTCTGTTTTGAGTGGTCCCTTATGTAACTTGCTACCCACATCTATCAATGTTTCTTCTAAGCGAGCGCTAGTGGCCTCATGATCTAGACAAAGACCTTGGACCTCTTCCCTTATGGAGAAAATTGCCAAGTTCAAATTCTCAATGGCTTTTGTTAAGGAGTCCATCTGTTCTAGCTCTTTTTGATGTCCACGGGTACCCTGGGCCATTTTGGAACCTTTTGTGACCAGTTACTAAAATTAGAATTGGGTTTCAGGACTTACTATTTTTAGTAAGTGTCCAAAAAAGTGCTTGGGTGCTATATATCAAAATGATCAGATCGAAGAGGTGGTCATAATGAGCTATATCCCACAACACTACTTTTGGGCACCCTAGACTTTTTTTTTTTCTCCTATTTTGCCGAGTCTAACGGTGTTTATAGTTTTTGATTTTGAGCTACAGTGCAAAAGTTGGGTACTAGAGCACTATCTATAATTGGTCTCTGGTCACTCGCTCAATGTTTTGCTCAGCCTGGATAGTCTCTTTGACACTGCTTACCTCACTAGTCTGAAGATTCTCTGTATTGTGTAGGTTACTATTATGATAGTTCTGTTCTGACATTGAAAACTGCAATCTCTGACCTGACTGTGCTGACCTGAATGACCTCATTGTTACTGCCACTATAAATTTGACTGTTATTCTCCAGACTGTCAACTTAACTGTCACCCTCATATTCTATCCTGAATTCATGCAATGTATGCTATTTTTTTTGGTAGAGGATTCCTTTCTCATATGCTCACTTTTGGGAATTTAGAATGCAGGTTTACAAATAGGGAGTTCTAGTTTGTGATTTTGTTGTACATTGAAGTTTTAACAGAACCAGGGTATGCTAAGTAAATGAGTATGTAAAACCCATAGGCCCTCTGTTATACCGCAGTGACGAACAATAGTGCTCGGACCAATATTTCAGGCCACTACCCAAGGAGGATTCCACACATACCCTTGAGCACACTATCCGCCTCTCTAACAGTATGAGAGGGTAATCGTCTGGGATGTTGTGTCCCATGGACTATGGATGATACAAGGCTGATAAGCTTCCTACTAGATAAAATTTTGTTAACCCTAGAATGGTCTCCCGATACACCCGAAGATGCGTGGGAGCTCAAGTCCATGCGCGAGTTTTGTCTGAGGCCTGGGTATTGGAGCCTGATCGCCCCTCACTTCACTAGACGTTGTATGGGCTATCTAGCTTAGCCAATAACGACAGATCCTTCATGATATTTTAAAACCCCCGGCACAGGGTTTCTACCTACTCAACTAAAAAAGACTATTTTTTTTTTTGACTGGTATTTGTCTTTTTTTTTTTTGATAATAGTAAAAAAAAATTACACGAAAATAATAGAGGATTATACCTAACAGGCAAGAATCGTTACTGTTGCAGCATAACTTGGCCCTGGAAAGTGCTTTGATACCACTTGTTAGGATCCTACTATAAAATAAACTCAAATAAACACACTCTCACACAATTGCTTGGAAATAAACTCACATAAACATCATATTAATATTCGGAACAAAATACACATTATAACAAAAATTTGCATAAAGGAACAATCTCACAATAAGATAGAATCGTAGGCCTCTTCGAGGGGGCAACCTCCTTCAACACTTCATTAATTTGCAAAAATATGAATACATTGGTGCCTTCTCGGGTATTTAAAGAGTTCCCTTCCATGGTTGGCTTACATGCAAAATGCCACCTGGATTACATGCATAATGCCACCCGAATTACATGCATAGTGCCACTCGAATTACATGCATAATGCCACTCACCCTTACACCAGCATTTGTAGACTATCGAATTACATGCACAAGGCCACCTTACATAACCTATCTACCATGTGTTACATAAAAAGGGTGCCATTTGTCATAGGCACTATATAAGCTAAAACTTAGAACATTACAAAATATTAATCATGGGTACTACCCATGTTATTTAGGAATTATTACATCATGGAAGTTATTACATTAAGGGTTAGGATGGGATCCTAACACCTATTCCTCATCAGGTATAATATTATAAGGAATTAAATACAAGGATCTCATTAATCTAGTATCATAATCATAAATATTTTCTTAAAGAGGCCTTTGCATAGCATTTAATTGAAACAAAATAGAGTGCCCATTACCCATGTTTTTCAATATTTGCATGAAATATTTTATAATTGATGCCTAATTAATAATACAATTACTTGAATCCTCTATTCCACAAAGAAATATTACCCCTTAACGAGTAGAAAAGTAGATATACCATGGTTTCTTCTTCCTATAAGTGGTGGATCAATTTCAATGTGGAAAACTTGTCTAGTTGGTCTATTACTATTTTAGTCCAATTGCTTTCAAAAATTAGTCAATATTTCATGGTAGTGGATAAAATATGAGAGTAGGACCTTAGGTTCAATGGACCTTGATAGGTCTAAATTGGAATTTAATCATGGGTATTAGGCAATTTGGGCATCTAATTATTTTAGTGTGGCTAACCATGCTCCATCAGATGAGGATATACATAGCCTTGGATTATGGACACATATATTGGATATGGGGGTATTTGAGGGATAATTTGGGGAAAACATTATGGATATTTTTGTGTGATATAATATGGTGATAGAAAGGGAGGACTTGGATTTTAAATTATTAGTGGATTATGATAAGTCAATTCTTAATTTGTTGAGGTTTACAAATTTTAAATAAGAGGACATTGCAAAGCTTTATTGAGGGACTTAATTATTGTAGAGAGGCGGATACTATTACAAATTTTGTTTTGATTGAATAGATTTAGGTGGCATTTGATTTAGTAGGTACCCCTAAACTCATTCCATCCCCATTTTATAGTTGGCATTTACAAATTCTAAACAGTACCTTGATTCTAAACTGGGATGTAAATTTATATAGAAAGTATCCACATTATGTGGTATGGTCTATCTTAAGAATGAGTTCACTACTCTAGACCTAGGTAAAATTTTATTTAGGATTGCACATATTGAAATATTGTTTTGAATATCAAAACTAGTGGTTGACTTACCTCAACCAGATTATTGGAAGAAATTAATATATGGCTAAATGAAGGGTTATTTACATCAATTTAAGGTATTATATACAATAGATGAATATGATTCATAGTCAGTTTTATGGTGTCCAAGACATGAAATGATAAAGTCAATTATAAAGTATTGAGAAATTAGAAAATTATTTTCTTGGGATACAAGATTTTGACTCATTTGATTAGACATTAGACCTTTTTTTTTAAACAAAGTAATATAACATTAGATATTTTTTAATCTTATCATATTTATGTACCCATATGGTAACTTATTATTTTCATTTCCCTTTTGAATTATTTTATTGATATAATTTAAATTAATCTAGTTGAAATTCTTTGCATGATCATTACGTATTTGAGTGTTTATTCATAAGCATAGGAAATTCCATGTAATTACATACACAGATAAAGTTCTAGGGTCAAAACTTAAATTTTTTAAAATTTTGAATATTAGAAGGAAATAATTCCCGAGTTGGAGAAAATCACTCTAAAAATATAACTTGAAGAAAATAGTTAAAGGGAATCCAAGCATATTTCTCCAAGAAAATAGCTTCAGTTCTAAGGCAAATCACTTCCTCATGAGGTGTTATGAAAATATTTGATATTACTAAACAAATAATTTATAGAATTTGGGAAAATTACTCATTAGATTCAACTTAGAGAAATTTTACTCTTCTAGTGGTTTGCTTGTTGTATTTGAAGTGAATCACTAATAGATGTGGTGCAAATTACTTGATAGACCCGACTTAAATAATTTCTTTCATTTTTTAGATGATTGGCCTCAAAAGGGGTGAATTGCTCTAATTTTGGAGTGAATTACTTCTCAAATGAAGACTTAGCAAAAAATTCCCAAAATTTGGTAAATCTCTTTTTGCCTAAGACAAGTGCAATTTTATCACAAAAAAATGGTCAATTTGGGACTACATTGATTGCATGCTTGATGAAAATTTCAAAATTTCAAGTTTCATAATAGAGTC
Source organism: Wollemia nobilis (assembly GCA_028583015.1). Taxonomy (NCBI): domain Eukaryota; kingdom Viridiplantae; phylum Streptophyta; class Pinopsida; order Araucariales; family Araucariaceae; genus Wollemia; species Wollemia nobilis. The sequence continues at coordinate 10,431,152 of JAQPPZ010000750.1, forward strand.
ACCATTTATAAAGACTTATAAAATTTAACACCAAAAAATAAAAGATATGCTAAATTAAAGTTCAAATCAAGACTAGGCTCAATTTTATAATGGATATCAAGTCGTTGGTCCCACTTGGTGTGCCAAAAATATATTGAGTTGTAGGCAGGTCTAACTTATTATTCATCCATAATTGCATTTCAAAAAATTGTAAGAAATGGACTATGATCATCTCAACATTTAAATTTATTTTGGCTTCCCACTATCCTGGCTAAACCTTACTTATATAAGGTAATTGGATGAAAAAAAGGCAATAATTAAATTTCTTAAATTAAAATGCATGAAAGTAAATTTTGAAGTTTAGGATGTGATAGATCAAAAGTAAATATGACCATAACTACCAAGGAGAGTGTATGACTATCAAATTGCATTAGCTCAACCAATTATATTCCTCAATTTTCAAGGAGGAGATCTAGGTTTGAATCTTGCTAAGTGATACATGCATAATTATAAAAATATTGCAATACCACTATGTGATCAAAATGTAATATAGGTGGGGGCTATTTCAATCCCATATAACTTTTTTTTCAAAAAAGAGAGTGTATGACCAATCAATACATGAAAAATTTAATAACAATAATGTATCCTAGTCATATAAAATATAATTAAGAATAAATGAGAAGAGGACAAAATGCTAAATATCGTCACACATTCTACAATCAAGAAGGGTAGTGTCATTGATGAAAAATAAATAGTCTCAACAATTTTGCTTTAATCTAATATATAAGAGAAACTATAATATGGGTCTCACAAAGTGTAGGTTTGATTCTCTTAAGTTCAAAATATATTTACAATGGATCTTGTGTCTCCTATTTATATGAAGGATTCATCCTTGACTTATCTTGGGTGAAAAATTCTTACAACGTAGTAAAAGTAAAGCTTTGGAAGTATCTTTAGCAAAATTATACACCTTCAAATATTATGTACCTCTAAATATACCCCTAAACTATTTAGAAGGATTTCAAAATGCTTAGTGATACCACTACATGCCAAAGTGTTGCTTTATGAAAATCTTCCTTAGGATTCATGTACTTTCTTTTGTGCTTTTACCTATCAATGAGTGATTCACTCTAGTAGGGAAGCAAACTATGTCTATTTGGAAGCACTTCACTTTATTCTACTCATATTTTTATCTTTGGGGAGAAATCACTTCATGTCATCTAACACTTTGCTCCTTAGGATCCAGTCATATCACCTTGAATAAATCACACCTTTGGTCAAATCTTTACAAAATTGGACTTATAGAGGTCTCAATTGATCGATTCAAAAGCTTTTATACACAATAAAAATGGGAGAAATCCTAAGATTGTAACTTGTCACTATATGTGTATATATATACATTTAAGTAAGACTAGCACGTTTCCTTTTATATAAGGCTAGGATAAAGGTTTAAGAAAAAAATACTCATACACACAATAACAAACAAATAATAAAGTTCACTACTAGGATTTGAACCTCGATTTAATGTATGAAAGTTTATTTTCTCCACCACATGCATGATAGACCACTTAATTGGGACATACTTCTATGAATAAAACTATTTACCATTTAATTGAGAAATGTTCATTGTGAAATAATAAAAACTTATATCTTACTCTTTATTATGCATCTTGCTATCTTGCTTTACATTTTATTCAACTTTTTATCCCATGTATTAAAAATTTAGAAAATTGTAGGTTTCAATCCAAGATTTGATACCTATTATTTAGTTATGATTATTAAATAGTCATTGAAGTTTAAAATTAATCTTGTGAGTGTAATTTGACCTTGAAATTTCATTTTTCTTATGTACTTTATTTTGCATAATTAGTATAACACACAATAATTTAATTTTTTATTATAAATATCTCTCTAAAACACGTATTGTTTACTTAAGATTATTAAAACAATTGAGTGAAAGAAGTTCATTCCTAACTAGACAAAACTATTAAATAAAACTCAAATAAAAGTGTAATAATTATTTCATGTTTTTATTCAAAATACGTTATATTAATATTTTTTATATGATAAAATAAGTGCATGTAAGAAATCTAATAGGTATACATGCAATACTTACAATAGGACAAGCATAATTGACTATGTCATTTGCTCAAAAAATTTAATAGAGAAGATAATAGAAGTAGAGATAGAAGAGTCCCCAATAGAATTAAAATTAGACTACAACCCAATGCGTATAAAGTTGTCATGATAGAAAATTAATCAACAAACAAAACATTGTACTCCAATTGACGATTTTTAATAAAAAGGTAAATGTTCTATTAAAACAAGAAATTCTTTAATCATCAAGGAAGCAGTCAAAACAAATATTGCAAAAGAAATTTAAATAACAAAGCAAGGAATCAAGATCCATGAGTTAACAAGCATAATTCAAGAGGCATTAAAAAGATGCAAAAGGCTTAAATTTAGAAAGAAGAAAAAAATATTTTTTTAACAAATGCATGGTATGTTGAAGAATAAAAAGCATGAATGAGATATTTGAAAGAATTGGACAAAGAGGATAAAGACAAAAAAATGTATAAAATTTAGTGAAAGCAAAAAGACAAAAAAAGAGAGTATGCGAGTGCAATACAAGAAGATCTAATTTATCTAGGGAAGAATAATCTATATCTATTCTAAAGTGAACTTCAAGAGAAAAATAAATAAAACAAATATGATATTACATAAAATCAACAACTAGAATATGCAAAGCCATTGTATAAATAACAAGAAGAAGATTTCCCTTCCACAATCAACACAACCATACATTTTTTCATCTTAAGGGAGGATAAGGAAGGAATTGAAAATTTCGAAATCGGTAAGACTTATGATGTAGATTGACTACATGTAAAATAATTCAAAGGGATAATAGAGGACTTTGAAACACATCAAGAGGATAGTGAGCAACATCATCCAACATAACTTTGTAAGATATTGAACAATAACTCTAGAAATGCATCTATTTTAAGAGTGGATATGTAAATAATCCATTTAATTATCAAACTATTATGACCAATCCCCTATTTGAAACACTATTTGAAAATATGATTGAAGTAGATTTGGATATGGGCAGAAGAACAAGAAAGGAGGTCAAAAGGATAAGTAGATTTTAGAAAAGAACACTCAACAATAGACCATGATTCACTTTGAAATATGTCATTGAGAAGATATGGAACAACCAAGGAGAAGCCTATTGTTGTTTTATGAATTTTAATAAAGCTTTTAACATGGAACCTATAAGTAAACTAGAAAGTAGAATGGAGGACTTAGACATACTAGAACAATATAAAGCAAGAATTTATAGACTCTATGATGATGTCCAAACTAAAATAAAAACTCAAAAAAGCCTTTTAGGATATTTTAGAAGTGACGTAGGGATTAAAAAGGGATGTCTACTATCTTCTACCTTATATTGTTTATGTATTGATAAATTAAAAGAATGGATATATCTAAGAGGAGGGGATGAGATTCATAAACAATATAATTTTTATTGCAAGGTCGATATAGGGATTGAGATAGAGAACTTAATGGTCTCAGAACTATTTTACAAGTAGATAGGCATACAAGTAAATACCAACAAAACCAATATTTTAATCTTCTCAAACAAAATAAAAAGAATCACTTTTCAGTTTGATGGGTTTGCTAAAATAAGTAATACAATATAAACATGTTGGGATAGACCTCAATAATTATATTAGTTGGGAAACATGGAGAAGGAAATAATTAAGGGTATGGAGAACACTTTTTATATTACAAAATATAAGTAGAGAGGTTGGATTATGAGACTAAAAAACTATATGGGTTTTATTTGGGCCATTAATGGTATCAATGGTGCTATATGGATGTGAACTATTGGATAATAGTAAATAAAAATAAAAATAAATATAATTAGAGAGGATTTAATAACATCTGATTACAAATAAATTCAAAACAAAAGCTTCAGTTTCATATGATATTCTTTTAGAATAAACATGCACCTTTCTTATAGAGGCAACAACTATTATTTTTCTTCTAATATATTTTAAAAGAATCAAATAAATGAATTCAAGTATATGGCCTAAGGTTGTAATAGAAGAGGATGTAAACAAAAGAAAGAATACATGGATGAAATAAAATAACAAGTAGATGAAACAATAGAATATTAGTATAAATGAATTCTCAAATAATAAGAAAGACAAAGGAATTTGTTAAGGGAAAATTCAAATTAAAGAAGTTGAAAGAAAAAGATAACATTATCTTCTTGAAATTAATCCTGCATATAATTACCATCAAAAGGCCTATATAAGAGTATATATCAATAAGAGAGTAAAGATGCTCATGGTATCATTAAGAACTAGATCACATTACCTTAGATGTGAAATAGAAATATGAAAGAAATAAAAGAGGAATGGAAGGAGAGAATATTTATTTTTTACATTAGGACAATTGAGACAAAAAGACATTTTATTTTGAAATGCTCTCTCTCTTTATAGTAACAATTGAGCTTGATATGTTGATACTCTAGAAATGAATCAATGCAAATTTATTTGAAGAAGAAAAGCTAAAAAAAATGTAAAAGAATTCATTTTCAAAATTAATAACAAAAAATCAACATTATAAAAAAAATAATTAAATCAAATTTTTTAATAACCATACTTCTTTGTAAAATCACTATCCCATGGGATATAGGACTGATTATAATATTTATATTCTATTAAATTCATTTCACTCATTTAAAACACCAAAAAAAACTTAATTATCATTCCACTTCTCATTGTGTGATATGCAAATTAATGTCTCTTCTCGAAGGAATGGAATATATATATATACCTCCAAGGTTTGAATCTAGATCATTTTTTGATAAGTATCCAAAATTTATCAATTCATCCAGCCCTTGGAACTAAATTATTTTAGGTGAAACGAAAACCTAAGAACTTAACTATGTGGCCAATCGTAGTTGTTCTATCCAAAAAATACCATATGACATCAATCATAAATTATTGTTATTTAAATATCCACAAAATTACTAAAATAAAATTTTAAAACCTAGAAAAACATCTCTTATTTTCCTAAGTCCAATGTATCACGTCCTCTTTAAATTCAATTATTAAACCTCCACTATTACTCTATATTTTTTTTGCTTTGTTGATTATCATACAAGTCATCACATCAACTACCCTTCATCATCACAATTTGGTGGTATAATTATTACATGATTATACAATTATTAAATCATGACACTAGGAGGACTTAATCATGGTGTAATTTCTTGATTTTATTATGTTTAAGGATCATGAATATGTTAATGAAGTTGTATTGAAAGAAAATATTGACTATGAGGGTAATAAATATGGGCTCTCAGTATTTTTCGTGACCTTACCCAAGGGCCTATGGTTTGCTTGTTGTTGTGTTCTTGTTGGACTTCCTCATATGTTTCCCTGTTAGTTGGCAGTGCTAAAGGTTTTTTGGGCTTTCTGGCCACATCCTCTTTGTCTGGGATGACCTGTTTTCAATGCATGCAACTAGTTTTTTTGTGACTCCTTCATTTTGGGTTCCTTGGAAACTTTCCTCTCTTTCCTATGATTTGTTGTTCTGCATCTGCTGCTTCCTCTGCTTGGCTAGAGTCTTTGTTGGCTCCTCTCTTCCTTGCAAGAGGATTTCATAGCCTATGGATATCCTTAGATTGTTGTTCCACTTTTCAAGCTTGTGAGGGATGCGGTTTCTTCTTAGTTCATCTTCTAGCATCCTTGTTTGTTTCTCATCCTTTATTGGTCGGGATTTACTATTTTTGTATTTTCTCTACTCCACCCTATGGTGTAGGGTGGTTTTTATGTAATAATTTTTGTTTCCTGATATTTCCTTACCGATTTGTGGCAGTTTCCTATCCCCTTCTTGTTTCTTAGGGAGGGTTTTTTGTGTTTTTAGGTTTCTCAGTTGATTCTATTTGGTTTCTGGTTCTCCCCTACGTGGGATGTTGCTCTGTACCTAGTTGCTGGTTTTTCTCTGCATGGGATGTTGAATTATCCCGATTTATGGTTTCCCCTATGTGGGTTGGTACCTATTTCCTTTTCCTACCTATGGAGTTGTTCAATTTTGTATTTAGGCGAGTTTGACCATTTATTTTTTTTGCATTTTCCTTTTCCCGCTAGGCAAGCTTTTCAATTTTCAGTTTCCTGCTTCCCGCTTGTTTTCCTTACTTCCTTCCTAAAGGCTTTACTTTTTCCTTCCTAAAGGTTTTCCTGTTGGATTTCCTCAAGCCTTTCTTGTTGTCCTTCCTAGGCTTTCCTAGGGTATTTCCTGAAGAAGTTTGGTGTCTTTTTGTAATCAGGTTTTGGGTCCCTTTTAAAAAACCCACTTTAATTTAAATTTAACCTACCAAAAACAAAAATATGGATATCTACTATATGCAAATCATGTTTAAATTCATTACAACTTAAAAAAAATAAAAAATGAGATTATTCTTGATTACTAGCTATAAGAAACAACTAATATTTTATAAATTATATCATAAAGCAATCAAAATTTGATGATGCTGAGAGTTTAGTGTAATTGCTAAGAAAATTACTAGATGTCCATATTATCTATATAATGTTCAAATTATTATTAGTATGTATTGTTAGGTATTTATACATACATATCTAGTTGAATAGTTTAACAAGTGATAAAAATAATATGTAAATGCTATTTTTTAAACTTTAATAACTAACCCCTAAGAATTTAAACCTCAAACCTTGTTATATAACATCTTTTATCTTATATTGTACCTCTCTCTTCTACCCTAACCACTCACACTCCTTAACTTATAACCTAACATACCTCCCTCTTTTTGGTAGGTGGTAGAAATTATATTATATGGGTTTTAACTGGTGCCCAAAACTAGAAACATATTCATATGATGAAAAGTATGTAGAGAAGCACAAAAGAGGGTGTCTACATCCTAGCCACCCCATGAAGTAGACAAAATAAAAAATAGACCCACACAAGGGTTGTTTAATAGAAAAACAAAAATCAAAAGAGAGAGCCCACACAAAGGCTAAGGAGAACATAAAGCCAAATCAAACCAATACCGACGCAGGCGTCAAAATATTAGTACCAAAATTCCCACGCAGAGGAATAGAGCTTGAAAGATAAAACATATAATCTATCTCTCAATTCTAATATATGCTATTTAAAAACTATAATATTTTAATAATATCTAAAAATATAAGACAATGATTGTTATATTTATAATATAAAAGTTAAGATAAATCCTTTCCATATATATATATATATGAATGTATGTATGTATACCTTGTTTGATTTTATTTTAATTTAGGATGACCAATGTCATAAATGGTTTTAACATGGAACTAAATAATGCTATAGTAACATTTTAGATTTAGTGTCATGTTAGCAACGACATATAGCCATAAAAAATGAATGTTGTAGGGGATCTAAATTTTTTTTTCATGAAAAATAGATTAATAACACTAACCTAAAATAAAATATAGAAAGGTAGAAATCTCATTTAGTAATATTACCTAGTTTATAATATTATTAGGAACTAGTCTTATGTTGCAACTTGATGTTAATAATGGAGAGGAATATAAGATCCTCACATACACACAAATACACACTTGTTAAATCTGGAAAGTTATAACTTCTTATGTGCCCACAATTCTATTTTAATAAATTGGGAGAAAGGGAGTGTGCTCATCTCAACCTTTGGATTTAGGTCAGTCCCCACTATCCTTGATAAATATAACTAGTCTAATCTAATTGCATGAAAGTAAATTTTGAATTTTAGGGTGCAATAGATCAAAAATAAATACAACCATAACAATAGCAATGATAGTGTATGATCAATAAACACATGAGAAAATAAAATAACAATAATGTATCCCATGTGTATGAAATGGAATTATAAATGAAATACAAGGGGACAAAAGGGTAGTGTCACAATCTCCACTCATTTCATAATCTAGGAGGGCAGTTCCAATGATGGTAAGAAAAACATCTTGTAAATTTCTCCTAAAGTGTAGCTCTTATCCTCTCAAGGATAAAAATATTTATAACGGAGCACAATGGATCTTATTTATAGGAATAATTTATTTCTAAGTTACCCTAGGTGATAAATTATCACTACTTAATAAAAGTAAATATTTGGGTCATATTTAGCAAAATTATGCATGAACAACTATAAAATACCTCTAAATACATCCCTAAACTACTTAAAAGGATTCCAAAATGATTAGTGACACCACCACATGCTAAATTTTACTTTATGAACATATTACTTGGTATCCACACTTCTTTTTATACTTTTATCTTTCAATAAACAATTCACTCATAAAACTTTACTCCATTCTATTAACACTTCACTCTTTGGGTCTAATAACTCATGTTTCTAGTGCTTTACTCTGTTAGAAATTCACCATGTACAAACAAGACACAACCTATGTGAAAAATAAATAATAATAGTGGTAATGGAAAAATAGTTCAAACCCTAGTTAAGCAATGCAATAAACAATAAGCAATCACACAAATGTAAGAGACACAAGATATACGTGGTTCGGATAGTGTACCCTATGTCCACAGAGAAACAATCAGTCATTTGTATTATTAACAATACAACAATCTTCTCCTCTTGTACAATGTCTCCCTGTCTCTCTTCCTCCAAACTAGAAAAGAGCATTCCGCCCTAGAGGCAGTCTTTACAGTACAAAATATATAGAGATTCACGATTTTTCCTCTACCCGAAACCATATAGTGGTGTCGAAATACAATGAGCCAAAACCATGGTCTGATAACCACCCATACACTTATCACGTTCTTATGACAAGTGTTTTTTACCAAGAAAATATAGTTAAATTGTCAGCCATAAATTTTCATTAAAAATTTCTCCATCAAAAATATTTAATAGTAATTAAATATTTAATGTTACCCCTTGGAACCCCGTTCAAGGGTATATTGTTGATCATTGCCCATCAAAAATACTCCTTGGCAATTAATTTCTTTCTTATCAATTTGGCTCCATTACCTAACAATGCCCCACTTGGAGACAAGATTGATGCAACATACCTGCACCCTAGGACGAAAATTTTCTCATAACATGACCTTACTCCTTAAGGCCAACCGAAGTAGAGAAAAAGCTCAAATTCTCCCTAGTTACAATTTTAGTAAGCATATCAATTTTTTTTTGGGAAGCATGAATCTTACCCAACTTTACCAAACCATCCTCCATTGCTAATCAAATGAACTAATACCTCAAATGAATATGCTTTATCCGTGAGTGAAAAGCAAAGTTCTTCGCTAAATGAATGACATTTTGGCTGTCACTCCAAAGTGTCCCATATCCTTGCTTCTGACCTAACTCCTCAATCAACCTCTGAAGCCATATGAACTCTTTGGCACCTTCCATGATGACCACATACTCAGCCTCCATAGTAGAAAGAGCTACAACACATTGTAGCTTGGATATCCAACCCACTACTGTACCTCCAAATATGAATACATACCCAGTAGTGCTCCTCCCACCATCCAAATAACCTGCCATATTTGAATCCACATAGCCCTATAACTCAACTTTGGAACCTCCAAAATTCAAACAAAAATTTGAAGTCCCTTTCAAATACGTGAGTATCCATTTCAATGCTTGCTAGTGAGATTTACCTGGATTACTCATATACCGGCTCACTACTCCCACTGCTTAGGCAATATCCAGTCTTGTACACACCATAGCATACATCAAGATCCCAACTATTGAAGCATAAGGTACATTCCTCATGTAATATTCCTTCTCCTTTGTATTGGAACATAGTTTATTTGAGAGCTTAAAGTGCTTTGCAAGAGGTTGGGCTACTGGTTTTGCATCATGCATACTGAACCTCTTAAGCACATTTTCCACATAATCCTCCTAAGATAACTTTAGTGTTTTCTCCTTCCTGTCTCTAGTGATTCTCATATCAAGGATTTGTTTAGCCTTCCCCAAATCCTTCATGGCAAATTTACTTGCCAACTCCCTTTTCAATTTCTTAATATCCTACATATTGGATCTTGCCACAAACATATCATAAACATACAATAAGAGAATAAGGAAGTTACCATATCCTTTAGCCTAGAAATAAACACAATTGTCACTTTGTCTCCTAGTAAAATCATGCTCAATCATGAAACTATCAAACTTGAGATACCATTGCCTTGGAGCTTGCTTCAAACCATACAAGCTCTTTTTTAGTTTACACACAAGGCTCTTCTTGCCTTTGGCCTCAAAGCCCTCTGATTGGTGAATGCAGATCTCCTCCTCCAAATACCCATGATGGAATATTTTCTTCACATCTAACTGCTCAAGATGAAGATCTTCTACTACAACTATACTAAAAATAGTTCGAATCAAAGTCATTTTTACTACAGGTGAGAAAATGTCATCATAGTCAATACCTTTTCTCTATGCAAATACTTTCACAACAAGCCTTGATTTGTACCTCTTGCTACCATCAACTTCATCCTTCACTCTGTACACCCATTTGCAATGCAATGCCCTTTTACCCTTAGTAAGCTCAACCAAATCCCAAGTTTGGTTTTGAGTCAATGAGTCCATCTCATCCTTCATAGCATGCTCCAACTTGCTCCTAGTTTCCAATTACAAAGACTCATGAAGACATTCGGGCTCACTTGCATTAGTATATATAATGTAATGCAAATAAGGAGAATACTTATTTGGTGCTCTTATTACCTGAGTAGATCTCCTTACTTCCTGTGGGGATGATGGTGGAGTAACAATAATTTCCTATTCATCTTGCTCTTCCTCATGAGCACCATGTTCATCAATATGAACAAGAGGTTATATTTTTACACCATGCTTTGGGATTGCATCCAAGTCAAAAAACTCGAGTGCATCCTATTCAACCTGTATGTGCCTATCCTTGTACAACCTATCCTCATTGAAAATCACATCTCTACTCCTAAAAAATTTCTGGCCAATGTTATCCCATAGCCTATATCCCATATCATCCACACCATAACCAAGAAAATAGAACTTTCTAGACTTTGAATCAAGCTTACTCCTATTTTATTTATCTATGTGGAAAAAATCCTCACATCAAAATACTCTAAGGAAAGAGTAATTTACAAGTTTACCTTTCCAAGTCTCCTCTGGAATACCTCCATACAATGCAATACAAGGTCATCTATTTATAAAATTAACTACTGTATCAACTGCACTAGCCCAACAGAATAATGACAACCGTACATGCAATCTCATGGCTCTAGCACACTCCATTATAGTTATGTTCATCCTATCTAAGACTCCATTTTCCTGTGGTGTCCTAGGAGTAGTTTTGACTATCCTAATTCCTTCCTTTGCGCAATAGTCCTCAAACTCCTTGCTGCAATATTCACCACCATTGTCAGATTTAAGGCATTTTAATTTCTTACCTACCTCAATCTTCACTAATGCTCTCCACTTCCAAAAAATGTCGAAAACATCAAATTTATGCTTGATTGTGAAGATCCATGTCTTCCTGTTGAAATCATCAATGAAGGTAACATAATAAGAGTAGCCCTCGAGAAAGTATCGATGAGGGACCCCACACATCCGAGTGAACTAAATCTAATTTCTCTTTCTTCCTTTCTAGACCAACCTTAAGAAATATTACCATTTTCTATTTTTTGTATACACAACCTTCATAGAAACCCAAATAAACCTCCTTGAGTTTTGGCAACAATTTTTTGGAGTGAAGGATTTTCATCCCTTTCTCACTCATATGACCCAACCGCAAATGCCATGCTTTCACATCATCCTGAGCAACATAGTTCAATGTATAATAAGATGAGTTCTGTAATAAATACAAAGTTCCAATCAACTCACCTTTTGCAATCACAATTGAACCCTATGTCACTCTCCATTGCTAGTTTTTGAAAGTAGTGTTGCATCCCTCCAAATCAAGTGCACTAGCTGAAATCAGGTTCCTCTTCAGATCAGAAATGTGCCTAACATTTTTAAGCACCCAAATATTTTCATTTGGCAACTTTACATTCACCGTGCCAATACCCACAATCTCACATGGACAGTTATTGCCCAATAAAACCTCTCCATAATGACCTAGAGTATAATAAAAAAAGTACTCCCTATGAGAAGTGACATGATAAGAAGCTCTAGAGTCCATAACCCAATACTCACTCATGCAATTTGCTGCAAGAATTAGGACATCCTGATAAATTACACCTGCAATGTTTACCTCTTGAGCATCATTTCCATTATTGTCCTTATTCTTCTTTCTGTATTTGCACTCCATATTGAAGTGTCCACTCTTCCCACAATGCCAACAATCAATCTTGCTTTTATCTTTGCTTTTAGATCCACCCTTCGTTTTTCCTCTATTTTGGATTTTTCCTCTAGCTTGGTCTTTTCCTATTTCTCTATTTCTGCATTTGATTTCTATAGATAGTGCTACTACAGATGATGAAGCATCCCCTGAGGATTTTCTCCTCATATCCTCACTGAGGATTGTGCTAATCACATCATCAAATACCAGCTTTCCAGATCCAAGAATAGAATTACTCACTGCCATTACAACACTACCCCACGAGTCTGGTAGTGAACAAAGAAACCCTAAAGCCATAACCTCATCATCAAAATCAATCCCTACAGATTTTAAAGAACCCATAACAACATAAAACTCATTAAGGTGTTCTTGGATAGATCCACCCTCTTGCAACTTCATAGTAAATAACTTTCTAATCAAGAAAATTTTATTTGAACCTAAGGGTTTTTCATACAACTTAGCTAGTGTATCCATGGCTCCTTTTATGGTCTTTTCCTTCTTGATTTTGTATGCAACAGAATCAGCCAGACTCAACTGGATCACCCCTAGTGATCTCTTGTCTATCAAATCCCATTCATCATCATCCATCATACTAGGTTTACCATTAGTCTTCCCTTTCATATCCAAGTACAGATCATCCTTTTGATACATATAATCCTCCACTTTGGTTTTCCACATATCAAAATTTTGACCAGTAAACTTCTCTAGTTTAAACTTTGAATTTTGTCCCATTTCTCCCACTCGAACATAAAACTCTCCTGTGAGCACCCTTTCCCAAAAAGACTACTCTGATACCAATTGTTAGAAATTCACCATGTACAAACAATACACAACCTATGTGAAAAATAAATAATAATAGCAGTAATGGAAAAATAGTTCAATCCATAGTTAAGTAGTGCAATAAAAAATAAGCAATCACACAAATGTAAAAGACACAAGATATACGTGGTTCAGATAGTGTACCCTATGTCCACGGAGAAACAATCAGTCATTTGTATTATTAACAATACAACAATCTTCTCCTCTTGTACAATGTCTCCCCGCCTCTCTTCCTCCAAACCAGAAAAGAGCATTCCGCCCTAGAGGCAGTCTTTACAGTACAAAATATATAGAGATTCACGGTTTTTCCTCTACCCAAAACCACATAGTGGTGTCGAAATACAATGAGCCAAAAACATGGGCTGATAACCACCCATACGCTTATCACGTTCTTATGACAAGTGTTTTTCACCAAGAAAATATAGTTAAATTGCCAGCCATAAATTTTCATTAAAAATTTCTCCATCAACAATATTTAATAGTAATTAAATATTTAATGTTATCCCTTGGAACCCCGTTCAAGGGTCTATTGTTGATCATTGCCCATAAAAAATACTCCTTGGCAATTAATTTCTTTCTTATCAATTTGGATCCATTACCTAACAATGCCCCACTTGGAGACAAGATTGATGCAACATCCCTGCACCCTAGGACTAAAAGTTTCTCATAACATGACCTTACTCCTTAAGGCCAACCGAAGTAGAGAAAAAGCTCAACTTCTCCTTGGTTACAATTTTAGTAAGCATATCAAAATTTTTTTGGGAAGCATGAATCTTACCCAACTTTACCAAACCATCCTCCATTGCTAATCAAATGAACTAATACCTCAAATGAATATGATTTGTCCGTGAGTGAAAAGCAAAGTTCTTCGCTAAATGAATGAAACTTTGGCTGTCACTCCAAAGTTTCCCATATCCTTGCTCCTGAACTAACTCATCAATTAACCTCTGAAGCCATATGAACTCTTTGGCACCTTCCATGATGACCACATACTCAACCTCCATAGTAGAAAGAGCTACAACACATTGTAGCTTGGATATCCAACCCACCACTGTACCTCCAAATATGAATACATACCCAGTAGTGCTCCTACCACCATCCAAATAACCTGCCATATTTGAATCCACATAGCCCTATAACTCAACTTTGGAACCTCCAAAATTCAAACAAAAATTTGAAGTCCCTTTCAAATACGTGAGTATCCATTTCAATGCTTGCTAGTGAGATTTACCTAGATTACTCATATATCGGCTCACTACTCCCACTGCTTGGGCAATATCCAGTCTTGTACACACCATAGCATACATCAAGATCCCAACTATTGAAGCATAAGGTACATTCCTCATGTAATATTCCTTCTCCTTTGTATTGGAACATAGTTTCTTTTAGAGCTTAAAGTGCTTTGCAAGAGGTTGGGCTACCGGTTTTGCATCATGCATATTGAACCTCTTATGCACATTTTTCCACATAATCCTCCTAAAATAACTTTAGTGTTTTCTCCTTCCTGTCTCTAGTGATTCTCATGTGAAGGATTTGTTTAGCCTTCCCCAAATCCTTCATGGCAAATTTACTTGCCAACTCCCTTTTCAATTTCTTAATATCCTACATATTGGATCTTGCCACAAGCATATCATAAACATACAATAAGAGAATAAGGAAGTTACCATATCCTTTAGCCTAGAAATAAACACAATGGTCACTCTGTCTCCTAGTAAAATCATGCTCAATCATGAAACTATCAAACTTGAGATACCATTGCCTTGGAGCTTGCTTCAAACCGTACAAGCTCTTTTTTAGTTTACACACAAGGCTCTTCTTGCCTTTGGCCTCAAAGCCCTCTGATTGGTGAATGCAGATCTCCTCCTCAAAATACCCATGACAGAATGTTGTCTTCACATCTAACTGCTCAATATGAAGATATTCTACTGCAACTATACTCAAAATAGTTCGAATCGAAGTCATTTTTACTACTAGTGATAAAATGTCATCATAGTCAATACCTTTTCTCTATGCAAATCCTTTCACAACAAGCCTTGATTTGTACCTCTTGCTGCCATCAACGTCATCCTTCACTCTGTACACCCATTTGCAATGCAATGCCCTTTTACCCTTGGTAAGCTCAACCAAATCCCAAGTTTGGTTTTGAGTCAATGAGTCCATCTCATCCTTCATAGCATGCTCCCACTTGCTCCTAGTTTCCAATTACAAAGACTCATGAAGACATTCAGGCTCACTTGCATTAGTATATATAATGTAATGCAAATAAGGAGAATACTTATTTGGTGCTCTTATTACCTGAGTAGATCTCCTTACTTCCTGTGGGGATGATGGTGGAGTAACAATAATTTCCTATTCACCTTGCTCTTCCTCATGAGCACCATGTTCATCAATATGAACAAGAGGTTATATTTTTACACCATGCTTTGGGATTGCATCCAAGTCAAAAAACTCGAGTGCATCCTATTCAACCTGTATGTGCCTATCCTTGTACAACCTATCCTCATTGAAAATCACATCTCTACTCCTAAATTTTTTTTGGCCAATGTTATCCTATAGCCTATATCCCATATCATCCACACCATGACCAAGAAAATAGAACTTTCTAGACTTTGAATCAAGCTTACTCCTATTTTATTTATCTATGTGGAAAAAATCCTCACAACAAAGTACTCTAAGGAAAGTAATTTACAAGTTTACCTTTCCAAGTCTCCTCTAGAATACCTCCATACAATGCAATACAAGGTCATCTGTTTATAAAATTAACTACTGTATCAACTGCACTAGCCCAACAGAACAATGACAACCCTACATGCAATCTCATGGCTCTAGCACACTCCATTATAGTTATGTTCATCCTCTCTAAGACTCCATTTTCCTATGGTGTCCTAGGAGTAGTTTTGACTATCCTAATTCCTTCCTTTGCGCAATAGTCCTCAAACTCCTTGCTGCAATATTCACCACCATTGTCAGATTTAAGGCATTTTAATTTCTTACCTACCTCAATCTCCACTAATGCTCTCCACTTCCAAAAAATGTCGAAAACATCAAATTTATGCTTGATTGTGAAGATCCATGTCTTCCTGTTGAAATCATCAATGAAGGTAACATAATAAGAGTAGCCCTCAAGAGAAAGTATCGATGAGGGACCCCACACATCCGAGTTAACTAACTCTAATTTCTCTTTCTTCCTTTCTGG
Source organism: Wollemia nobilis (assembly GCA_028583015.1). Classification (NCBI taxonomy): domain Eukaryota; kingdom Viridiplantae; phylum Streptophyta; class Pinopsida; order Araucariales; family Araucariaceae; genus Wollemia; species Wollemia nobilis. Next base: position 10,447,466 of record JAQPPZ010000750.1, read on the forward strand.
ACCAACCTTAAGAAATATTACCATTTTCTATTTTTTGTATACACAACCTTCATAGAAACCCAAATAAACCTCCTTGAGTTTTGGAAACAGTTTTTTGAAGTGAAAGATTTTCATCACTTTTTCACTCATATATCCCAACCGCAAATGCCATGCTTTCACATCATCCTGAGCAACATAGTTCAATGTATAATAAGATGAGTTCTATAATAAATACAAAGTTCCAATCAACTCACCTTTTGCAATCACCATTGAACCCTTTGTCACTCTCCATTGCTAGTTTTTGAAAGTAGTGTTGCATCCCTCCAAATCAAGTGCACTAGCTAAAATCAGGTTCCTCTTCAGATCAGGAATGTGCCTAACATTTTTAAGCACCCAAATATTTTCATTTGGCAACTTTACATTCACCGTGCCAATACCCACAATCTCACATGGACAGTTATTGCCCAATAAAACCTTTCCATAATGACCTGGAGTATAATAAAAAAGTACTCCCTATGAGAAGTGACATGATAAGAAGCTCTAGAGTCCATAACCCAATACTCACTCATGCAATTTGCTGCAAGAATTAGGACATCCTGATAAATTGCACCTGCAATGTTTACCTCTTTAGGATCATTTCCATTATTGTCCTTATTCTTCTTTCTGTATTTGCACTCCATCTTGAAGTGTCCACTCTTCCCACACTGCCAACAATCAATCTTGCTTTTATCTTTGCTTTTAGATCCACCCTTTGATTTTCCTCTGTTTTGGATTTTTCCTCTAGCTTGGTCTTTTCCTCTTTCTCTATTTTTGCCTCTGATTTCTATAGATAGTGCTACTATAGATGATGAAGCATCCAATGAGGATTTTCTCCTCATATCCTCACTGAGGATTTTGCTAATCACATCATCAAATACCAGCTTTCTAGATCCAAGCACAGAATTACTCATTGCCATTACAACACTACCCCACGAGTCTGGTAGTGAACAAAGAAACCCTAAAGCTATAACCTCATCATCAAAATCAAGCCCTACAGATTTTAAAGAACCCATAACAACATAAAACTCATTAAGGTTTTCTTGGATAGATCCACCCTCTTGCAACTTCATAGTAAATAACTTTCTAATCAAGAAAATTTTATTTGAACCTAAGGGTTTTTCATACAACTTAGCTAGTGTATCCATGGCTTCTTTTATGGTCTTTTCCTTCTTGATTTTGTATGCAACAGAATCAGCCAGACTCAATTGGATCACCCCTAGTGATCTCTTGTCTATCAAATCCCATTCATCATCATCCATCATACTAGGTTTACCATTAGTCTTCCCTTTCATATCCAAGTACATATCATCCTTCTGATACAGATAATCCTCCACTTTGGTTTTCCACATATCAAAATTTTGACCAGTAAACTTCTCCAATTTAAACTTTGAATTTTGTCCCATTTCTCCCACTCGAACATAAAACTCTCCTATGAGCGACCTTTCCCAACAAGACTACTCTGATACCAATTGTTAGAAATTCACCATGTACAAACAATACACAACCTATGTGAAAAATAAATAATAATAGTAGTAATGGAAAAATAGTTCAATCCATAGTTAAGCAGTGCAATAAACAATAAGCAATCACACAATTGTAAGAGACACAAGATATACATGGTTCAAACTGTGTACCTACGTCCATGGAGAAAAAATAAGTTCTTTATATTATTAACAATACAATAATCTTCTCCTCTTGTACAATGTCTCCTCCCCTCTCTTCCTCCAAACCAAAAAAGAGCATTTCACCCTAGAGGTAGTATTTATAGTAAAAAATATATAGAGATTCATGGATTTTCCTCTATTCGAAACCACATAGTGGTATCAAAATACAATGAGCCAAAAACATGGGCTGATAAACACCCATACGCTTATCACGTTCTTATGACAAGTGTTTTTCATCAAAAAAATACAATTAAATTTCTAGCCATAAATTTTCATTAAAAATTTCTCCATTAACAATATTTAATAGTTGATGATTTTTTGAAAACTACTTTGAGGAGGGAAGCGATGAACTAGGGTTTCTGGAGCTAAGGAAAATCTTGGGCATCTATTGGGTTGCCGAAGCGATTTTTGGCTACTGTGGATCTGAAGGCAAGATTACTACCCTAGGAGGGTCCAATGGGGACTTCTCCGGATCCTCTCGTAGGAAGAAATAGCTCTTATGATGATTTGTTAAAAGATAAATCTCCTTCCAAGACTGACAAAGCTCAAAGAACTGCTTTTAAAATGATATTTATGACTTCTGGAAATAGATCAATAGCTCATCGAGTTAATGGATGCCTGCCACAGGCCGCATCAAGACCCAAGATTGTCATTGAGCCAAGGATGGTTGAAGAAACAGTCTTATACAGAGCCAATCATGACTTGATCTATAAATTCATGGGTATTCACCCTACCCTGAATTTTTTGCACTCTTGGGTCTGGCAAAACTGGGAGCCTCATGGTGAGTACTCATTATGGTTTATTAGCTATGGGTATTTTATTGTTAGTTTTTCATCTCTAGCTGATAGAAATAGGGCTTTCGAATCAGAAAAGAGGAATCATGGTCCGACAGGCTTATTTGTTCAACCCTAGAGAGTGGGATTCGATCCTCGTATTGAACCCACTGCTGTCCCAGTTTGGATCTGTTTGTATGCTCTCCCAATGGAGTTTTGGAGTGAGCAAGTTTTGGAGATGATCGATAATTCCCTTGGAAGACATATGGGTGTCTCCAAAGATACAATAGAAGGGAACACAACTGTTTATGCAAGAAAATGTGTGGAAATGGATCTTAGCTAGCCTCTCCTGACAGAGGTGGAACTTGAACTTGCAGGACTATCATGGATTCAACAGTGGATTATGAGGCTCTACCCTTTAGATGTAGAGTTTTCCACAAACACGGGCATTTGGCCTGATTCTACCCAAATAATAGTACCACAAAAATGGATGCTCCTCTAGGAATGTTGAATCTTCCTAAGGAGGGTAAGGCAACAATAAAAAAAGAACAAGCCAATACCTCCTAGGTCAATGAAGCTCAGAGAGATGTTTTTGAATAGCCTAAAAGAAAGAAAACTCAAAAGAAAAAATATGGCAAGGACCAAACTCACTTCAAACCCGCCAATAGGTATGAAATATTTAAGACACTAGTCGACCAAGAGGAACAATTCATGGAAGGCGTGGATGGTAATAGTGAAAATAATAACATTTACGTTCTTGCTCCTCTTTCTTCTCCCCCCGTCATAGAGCAGGTAATTGACCTCAGTGGGTTACCGTAGTCTGAGAGTGTTGGGGCATTGATAGTTCATAACCAAGAGCAGCCAATGATCAAGGATGTCAACATGGGAATAGAAAAAAAGAATAGAGAAAGGCCAAATTTAGGGATAACTCAGGCGAAAAAGAGGTCAAAGAATGGCAACTCTCAAGGAGTGGGTAGAAAATAAAATAAGGAATTGCTAACAGCTCAAGGAGACAAACTGATCACTGGAGGATCGGTGAGGCCAATAGATTCTTATTGCTCTCAAGGTAACTAATGATAATACAATCATAGAATGTTAGGAGTTTAAATAGTAGAACCCATCAATTTGTTGTTCGCAGACTCTTAGAAAACTGTAGAATAGACTTTTTGCTTATTCAGGAGACAAAAATGTCATTAGATCTTATGTATAAAATAGTTAACAAAATTTGGAGGGGTGTTGGTCATATGGATGTTGCTGCTCAAGGGGCCTCAAGGGGGATTGTTACTCTCTGGAACTCTCTTGATTGGAATGCAATAGAACATCTAGCCTGGAGGGGTGTTCTCACATCTAACTTTAGGAATAATGTCACAGCTAAACATGTTTTAATCACAAATTTTTATGGGGCTCAAAACCTTGATGGTCAGCGGCTCCAATGGAAAGTTGTGCATAACATGAGAATCTCAAGGGAATATTTAGACTGGATTATTGCTGGGGACTTTAATGCTAAATTATCCTCTAGATATCAGGAAGGGGGAACCCCAATTTTGGACCCAGGGGATCAACATATGATTTCTCAAGTCCAAGCTTTACACTTAGTGGAGATCAAAGGCCCTGGTACCAACTATACTTGGACTAATAAGAGGAGGGAGCCACATAGCAGGAAGGTAAAGTTAGACCATTTTTTGGTTTCAAAGGAGGCATTTGTAAAATGGAATACAAAATTTCAGATTTTGGAGGGTCCTATTTTAGATCATTTTCCCATTTTGTTGGAAGGAGGGACTAAGACAGGGCAGCATCACAAACCATTTAAATTTGAGAATTTTTGGTTACAAAAAGAGGAACTTCGATTGAAAATTCCTCAGTGATGGGAAGAGGGATGCCCAGCCCATGGGACAACAATGTTTAGATTCCATAAAAAACTTCATCATGTCAAAGCTCAACTGAAACTATGGAGGCGAGATAACAAAATAGACTTCCAGGTCCAAAAAGTTCCTTTGGTGGCCAGATGGGATGAGGTCTAAAGACAATTTAGGGAAGGAACAATTACTAAGCAGCTCAAAGCTGAGGATGATGCCTTACGTAAAGCGGTTGAGGACATTGACAACCAAGAGGAGACCTTCTGGAAATAGAGAGCAAGATCCACTTGGTTATTAGAAGGTGATAGAAATACCAAAATTTTCCATTGAACTGCATGTGCTAGGAGACAGATGAATAACATGGAAGCCCTTCAAGATGAGAATGGACACTCCTTTGATACTCTTCCAGGTATGCAGTCCCATGCAATGGATTATTTTTTTGAACTTTTTAAGGAAAGTATGGTGCAAGATGAAGAGGCTCAAAATGTTGTTCTTGATGCCATACCTTCTGTCATCTCTGAAGAAGAAAATCAGTCCCTTCTCAAACCCATTGAAAGAGAGGAACTAAAGGATGTGGTCTTTGGTATGAGCACCAAAAAAACTCCAGGTCCAGATGGCTTTCCAATTGAGTTTTTTTAGGCCTTTTGGGATATCTTGGAGGAAGATTTAATGGCTGTTATAGAGGAGTCCAAAGGTAATAAAAGAATGCTTAAAGCATTAAATCATACTTTCATCACCTTAATTCCAAAATGGGAGAAGGGGATTCATATTTTAGATTATAGACCTATTGCGTTATGCAATGTGATATATAAAATAATCATAAAGGTAATGGCTGAGCATCTAAAACCTCTTTTACATAACATTATCTCCTCTGAGCAAGGGGGTTTTGTTGAGGGTAGACAAATCCTGGATGGGGTGGTTCTAGCTCAGGAGGCAATCCACTCAATGCAAACTTTTGGTAATAAAGGAATGTTCATAAAATTAGATATGTCAAAGGCCTATGATAGGGTGGAGTGGAGCTTCTTGGCAAAGATGATGGCAGCCTTTGGTTTCTCTTAGGATTGGATAGAATGGGTCATGAGTTGTGTCTCTACTTCGACATACTCAGTGTTAATCAAGGGTCTCCCCTCGCAACCATTTGGAGCCACCCGTGGCCTTCGTCAAGGGGATCCTTGCTCTCCCTATTTGTTTTTCATTTTGGCTAAAGGACTAGGTAGACTTTTCTTGAGAAGAAGACAACAAGGTTTGCTAACAGGTATCAAGGTGGGTGAGGAAGTTTTGACTCACCTACAGTTTGTGGATGATACTGGATTGGTGTGAATTGCCAGCTTCAAGGAAGCAAGAATGATTAGATATTCTCTTAGTGTCTACCTTAGGGCTACAAACCAAGTCATCAATGATAAAAAATCCAAAGTGGTCTTTTTCAATCTTGATCAGAGGCTTCAGGGCAGAATTTTAGAGATCTTGGGATTCACAAGGACTTCTCTCCTAGTGGTTTACTTAGGGGTCCCTTTGCACTTCAAAAAACTAAAAATTGAGATCTGGAGGAATTATTTTGGATTGTATCAAGGATAGAATCAATCATTGGTCTCACAAATGGTTAAGCTATGGGGGTAGATTAACTTTTCTACAATCAGTCATTTAGGCCATGCCAATTTATAAATTATCTATCCTGGCTGCCCTGCATTCTATATGGAAATATTTGGACAAGATGGCCATAAAATTTCTATGGGAAGGAGAAAAATGCAAGAGGAAATGGGCCTTAGTTGGTTGGGACAAAGTGACCCAGCCCAAGGTAACAGGAGGTTTGGGTCTGAGAAGATCTAAGATAAATAATAAAGCTTTGGCTGGAAAGCTCTACTGGAGGTGGATTTCCTAGCCAACTTCCTTATTTAGCATAATCCTTACTAGTAAATATTTGGGACATGTTAATCCAAATGAGGTGGGTCATTTCCCTTTGGAGGGTACTGGATCCTTAGTGTGGTAGGCTTTCAAGTTAGGATCTCAGGTTGTAAAAGATCGATTATTTTGGAAAGTGGGGAGAGGGGAGAAGGCACGTTTTTGGTCAGATTCTTCGGATCAATACCCACCTATCATTATCAAATTTATTGAATTACAAACTTTAAAAACAACCATTGAAACCAAGGGATGGGTTCAAATTGAAAGCTATTTCACCACTAGTCATCTGGGGGATTACAAGTTTAAGCAGTTTAAGAAGTTGGATGAGTGGCCAATTTCAATCCCTCTAGATTTAGCACCCATCATGACTAAAATCTTGACAGAAAGATTCCTCATAGGTAGATATGAGGAAGATGAATTAGCTTGGGTCTATGGGAACCTTGGTGTCTACACGGTGAAGGCCAGATATGTCAAGATCCTTTCGAAGCCTCCCCCGCATACTTTTCTAGTTGAGGATTGGAGAAAGATTTGGCATTCCAAAGGGTGGCTGAAAGTTAAATTTTTTGCCTGGCAGTTCATGCACAATGGAATTCTCACTTTTGATAATCTCAGATGTAAAGGAGTCATCGACCCTTATCAATGTGTTTTATGCTACAAAAGCGAGGAAACAACTGACCACTTGATGTTTGAGTGCTCTTTCATGCGCCATATATGGAAGAGATGGTTTTCATGTTTTAAAATTCAAGTTAATAGTGACTTGAACCAAATTAATATCTGGGAAATATGGAAGAGGGGTAGATTTAAATCTAAAGCTCTTCATCTTGGTTGGGAGCTTGGATTAAACTTCATTTGGTGGCAAGTGTGGTTGGAGAGAAATGCTAGAATCTTTAGAGAAACTTTTTCTTCATTAGATGGAGTTTGGCAGGTCATTTGGAGTAAAGTCACTAAAACTGTGGCCATCTATGATAAAGAGGAAACTCAGGTGGTAGTTGGGGCAATGGAAGAAAGACTTGAAGGGCAAGAGGAACAGATCAAATCTAGTTGGAAACCACCCCCAGCAGGTTGGATTAAAATTAATACTGATGGTGCTGCAAAAGGCAACCCGGGTAGAGCTGGAATTGGAGTGGTTTGCCGTAATCATGCTGGAGCAGTGCTTTATTAAGAACTACAAGGCTTGGGAAGAGCTACAAATAATGAAGCAGAAGCCATAGCTATCAAATTTGCTTCTATTTAGGCAGTTAAACAGGGCCATAGGAGGATAATACTTGAATCAGATTCTCAAATAATGGTCAAAGATCTAGATTGCATGAGGAAATTTGCCTTGAAATCCTGGAGGTTGAGAATTCTTGTCAATCAAATTAAGGAACTATGGAGGCAATTAGATGATGTGGTTCCAGTCTACGTGAGTAGAGATTTAAACAAAGCGATCGAATTCCTGGCTAAGATTGGTGCTGAGAAGGAGGTTGGGGTTCAGTTGCACAGTGACATAGCTACTGAGGACGAGGCGATTAGGCAAGGTCTTGAAAGGTCCCTGAGCTAATGATCAAGGAAAAAGCAAAGGGCGGAATGGTGTCACGATATCGCAACATGCTGCTGTGTCGTGGCCAAGGGAGGAAATTTGTCATGATTTCATGACATTTTGTTTCATCGCGGCCAAAGGAGGATAGTTGTTGTGATATCGTGACATGTTGTTTGGTCATGGTCATTGGAGAAAAGGTGTCACGATATCGTGACATTTTGTTTCATCGCATCCAAGGGAGGATAGTTGTCGCAATTTTATGACATGTTGTTTGGTCGCGGCCTTGGGAGGAAAAGATAGTTATCATGATTTTGCGACATGGTTCTTGGTCACGGCCAAGGGAGGAAGGGTGTCGCAATATTGTGACATGTTGCTTGGTCGTAGCCAAGGAAGGAAAGGCATCGCGATATCGTGACATGTTGCTTGATCGCGGCCAAGGGAGGATAGATGTCGTAATTTCGACTTTTTGCTTGGTTGTGGTCAATGGAGGAAAGATGTTGTGATATCGTGACATGTTGCTTGGATGCGGCCGAAAGAGAGAATGTGTCATGATATCGCGACATGTTGCTTAGTTGCGACCGAAAGAGAAAAAGTGTCACGATATCGTGACATGTTGCTTTGTTGCACTTTTTCCTTCTCGATCGCGATGAAGCAACATGTCGTGATATCGTGACATGTAAAAAGTGTCATGATATCATGACATGTAAAAAGTGTCACGATATCATGACATGTTGCTTCGTCGTGGTCGAGAAATAAAAGTGTCACGATATCGCGACATGTAAAAAGTGTTGCGATATCGTGACATGTTGCTTCGTTGTGGCCGAAAGAGAAAAAGTGTCACGATATCACGACATGTTGCTTCGTTGTGGTCGAAAGAGAAAAAGTGTCATGATATCATGACATGTTGCTTCGTTGCGGCCAAAAGAGAAAAAGTGTCGCAATATCACAACATGTTGCTTTGTCGTGGCAGAGAAAGAAAAAGTGTCGCAATATTGCGACATGTTGCTTCATTGCAACCAAAAGAGAAAAAGTGTCACGATATTGTGACATGTTGCTTTGTCACGGCAGAGAAAGAAAAAGTGTCATGATATCGTGACAGGTTGCTTTGTTGCGGTTGAGAATGAAAAAGTGTCGCAATGTCGCGATATGTTGTTTTGTCATGGCAAAAGGTGGAAACGGTGTTGCGATTTCATGACATGTTGCAACGCTACTGCCCAAGGAGAAAAAGTGTCGCGATATCACGACATGTTGCTTTGCCGTGGCCAAAGGATGAAAAAGTGTCGCGATATCATGACATGTTGCATTGTCATGGACAAAAGACGAAAAAGTGTTGCGATATCGCGACATGTTGCATTTTCATGGACAGAAGAGGAAAAAGTGTCACGATATCGCGACATGTTGCATTATCGCGCCCAAAGGAAAAAAGTGTCGCGATATCGTGACATGTTGCATTTTCACGGTCAAAGGAGAAGAGGGCAAGAGGGTCGCGATTTCGTAACAAGTTGCATCTACAGACCAATATGACCACCCTGGTTGCTAGTTAATGGTTTAGGAGATTTGGCCCCATTGCAAATCTTCCTTCCTTTTGTAAGCTGGTGTTCTCTTTGATGTTAGATGGGAAATTTCCCTTCCCATTTTGTAATTGATCTTTGTTTTAATACAAGTTTTTTCAAAATTTTCAAAAAAAAACAATATTTAATAGTAATTAAATATTGGTAATTAAACATTTAATGTTAATTAAATATTTAATGTTGCCCCTTGGAACCCCGTTCAAGGGCCTATTGTTGATCATTGCCCATAAACAATACTACTTGGCAATTAATTCATTTCTTATCAATTTGGCTCCATTACCTAACATAATATTTAAGATCCAATCACATCATTAATAAAAATTTTACAAGTTTGGTTTTCTAGAGGTCTCAATTTTGATTCAAAAGGTTTTGTACATATACAAAATAGGAGAAAATATGAAGTTAATAACTTGTTACTACATTTTTAATAACTTCATGAGACACCAAGCTTGATGGATGAGATATTCTATATATTGCATTTATCCTTGGGTATAGAGTCCATAAAATTGTAATCAATTTTCCACAAGACTACAAAATTGGTGGTCCTCCCTATCTTCTTCAAGATAGTAGTTTCAACATTTTTTGCCACTCCTTGTCTCTTGGATACCTTAGACATGGAAGTCATTTAGCATCCCTTTTCATGTCCTGATATGGGTTTTTTGATAACCCATCCTATTTTTCCACTATCATGTATAGCTTATATAGTAAAACCCTCAACTATTTGAATCATTCTATTGTTTCTTATATTTAGCCTTGGCCTTCTCCTCTTCAATCATCATTGTTAAAAATGTTCTCATAAAAAAACCTCTTTATGATTATTAAATATGTTAGATAATCCAACATTGATTATCCCCTATATTTATTTTATCATTTATTAAAGTAGATTATGCAAGAAGACCACTATATTTTTATAGCTTTATATATCTTTAGATATTGAGAATCTTTTTTCTTCCTTACTATGTCCTTTTTGTAATCCCCATCTATTGTGCTTACAATGTTGACAATGTAGCTAGTTGTTTAAGCACTTTTTGGTACCTCTCCTTAATAGATATTTATTCTTATATTTGTTAGTTTATCCTTACCACTTAGTTGAGGATTACCTCCATATTGGCTACATAATCAAAGTATCATTTGGCACTAGTCACCTCAGTATTAATATTATCACATAGGAACTTTACTTTTTCCACTTTTGAGGCTTGCTAAAGCTCAACCACTAATCCTTATTTTAGGTTCAAAATTTATTATTAGAGCTTGATGATATTTCAATATATTTATTGTTGGTCCATTTGTAGTTGCTCTATTTGTTTTACCAACTATATTTTCTTTTGCTTGAACTACTATCTCAACTAGTTCTACCCCCGAGCAAGTTGCTCAAAGAGATCCTCCAATTATTTTTTTATTATCATTTTTGACAAGTTGGGATTGTATTTCCTCAATTTGTAATTGTAATTTGTCCCCTTCAGTGACATCCTTCCTTACTATTGTTATAGTTTCTTTATTACAAGTTGGGATGTTAATTTATGCCCATTTTCCATTTTCTTGACTACCTCATTCTATTAATGGAGAGTTGGTTGGCAAGGTAGATCATATATTAGGATCTATTATTAATATATAAAACTCTAAAATTCTTCATTTAAAGTTAGTAGGAGAGGTGTTTGGTATGGAAATGCCATTAGGAATTGATTTTGGAATGAAGATCCTATCTCCATCAACTATTCATTGTGATCACATGACTATTGGTACCCTTAAGATTTGGTTCAAGTGTTTGTACTACTTTCTAACTTTCCTCTATTCAACTTTTAGGGAGGTTAAATATTTTATTGAAATTTTTTTATTTGGGTGTGAGAATAACCAACTAGACATAGTCTTAACTAGATATTATGTTCGATCATGACTCTTGGTTTGTTCTCATAGGCTCAATAATTCAAGTTAGAGTTGATAAAGTCATTGTATATAGAAAATTTTGCTTGTCTAGTGTGATTGGATGATGGACATACACAATGGGTAGAGTTAATTAAGTGGAGTTGGGATATATTTGAAAAAAAACTTTTAAAATTTTCACAAGCCAAAATTTTTGACAATAGGAAGAAAGGGAAAGAAGAAAAAGGGGTTTCCAAGTGTCTTTTCAGAAGGTTTTCACTCAAACTCAAATAATATTTATCTTTTCTTGTTTTTCTTATTTTTTTTTTGTGTTTTTTGTTTTTTAATTTTTGTTTGAGAAAAGAGAAAATAGAAGTAGTAGTACTAGCTAAGAAAATAAAAATTTGGTCCTCTAACTCAAAGGATATGGTATGGATCACTTTTAAGATAATAAAACTTTTAATGACTTCCTAGTTTAGCTCTATCTTTATCCCATTTGAACACCAAATTGCTTTGTAATTTATTTTAATAGTACTTTTGTTGTACCATTTTTTTACCACCATTTGGTGTTGCATCATTATTTTCAATCCTTTCCTAATTTCTAGATATAATATGCCATTTAATAGTGCTTGCATTATATAATTATCATAGTATTTGAGATCTAGTTGCTAGGATAGTTTGGCGAGAAGGAAGTTCTATATTTTTAGTACTACTTTCTTCCCAAAAACTAGCTTATAGAGAGATAATCTTATAGAAGCCTTAGATTCTATCCTCTCTACCCATAATACTTTATTATTTTAGTAAAATAATTACCTTTGTGATTCAACTATTATCACTTTTAAAATACTCCCAATGTTCTTATTCATAAATTTTGCTAGACCATTGTATTAGGGGTAATAATTAGAAGTTGTTTTCATCATGAATCCATACTTCAGTGAAATTTTTTAAAATTCGAATTCCATGTATGTTATGGTGTTGTTAGTGATTATTGTGGATAGAAATTTGAATTTGATGATGATATCCTCCAAAAGTTGGGTGACTAACTTTTGATTGGTTGATTTTACTATTTCAACTTCAACTTACCTTATGAAGCAATTGGTTGTGGATAAAATCCATCCATACCCTATACTAGATAAGGGATTAATCTTTCAAATGAAATCTAGGCCCCACTATTATAAGGATTATATGATAATTATGGGATTTACCTTCATTTATGATTTTCTTCTCCTTCCCATAAAAGTGCAATATGCATTGCACATTTTGACCCATTTGAAGCAATCAAGAAAGATATACCAATAATATTCTATCCTCAACATTTTATGTACTGTGGTTTGGAAAAAATAATATACCCCTTTGTCATGATATTCCTTGATTAGGACTTATATCCTTTATTCTTTGATGCATCTCAAAAGACATGTATCGTATCCCTTCTATAAAAATACATTATCCAACAACATAGAATAAATTTTTTTCTATTTGAATCTAGTCCTTTACTTAGGTATTAATCCTTCAAGAGCTTGTTCTCATCATATATATCCTATCCAATCTAGTTTATCATTTGATTCTATCTCCTCTAATTATGATAACTAATTTTTTAATAGACAACAACATTTTCACATTGTTGGAGAATATTACGTTATTTAGAACATGTTAATGTACCCACATGGTACCCATGGTACAATTGTAAATTTGCAAATATTAGAATAGAAAGTGAATATATAGTTCAGGGTGTGCAATGTATATTTTATTAAGTATGTGTCTATGCGTAGGATGTGTACAAGTATCATGAGTGAGAAAGTGTGGAAGTGTTATGCAGTTAAGTGTGAAAGTGTGTGTCATGTGTCATATAGGTTAGTTAAGAGTCATGTGTGTATATGTCAAGTATACAAGTGAAGAGACACATGTATGTGGTACGATGTAAAGCCAAGATGCATGAGAGATTTGTCTTGTGTGTGGAAAAGGAAATTTTACATCTCTCAGATATGTTAGAAGAACAATAATCAAAGTATTGAAGAGTCACATTTCTAAGGTTATATTATGGAGATAAAGCTCCATGCATTATATCAAAGAATATCATATTGTAAAAAATCTTGAAAATTAAATACATGGCTTGTATATTTGATTCATTAATGATATTGTGAGTATATTATTAATTGATATTGATATTGTTAAATTTCATGAGTGTTATATTCATTTACATTGATATGATATTGTGATTGAGCCTTCACATATATATTTTTAGTAATTTATATTTGTTCCTAAATATTGGGACTTAAGATAATTTGGCTAAAATGCTAACACACATAAAGCCCTACTCATTACCAATTTAGTAGGTTTTATCTCTATATCAAACTCATGAATTTTGTTTATCCATATTGCTCTATTTTCTCCTAGTTCACCATGCAACATGATAGATCTAACATAGGGATGAGCCACAAAGACAATATTATTTCTCGTGGATAGATAATTTCTAAATTTTCTTAGAAATATTATTATTTCAAATAGTTGTTTCTTGATGAATATGTACTTTTGTTCTTAATTGTGAAGCATATCATTCACAAATAAAATAAGATATTCTTCATCTTTCTCATCTTTTTAAGTCAACACTACAATGATGCTTTCATTTGTGTCAAACACATTAAGCCTAAAACCTTTGGAGAAATATAGGTTAATAAGATCTAGGGATTTGGTGATTGCATAATTTGTATCTTGGAAATCATTATTATATTATTCTATCAATATTAGGGTTGCATCATTTTTTACCATCTTAGCAATTTATCTAACCAAACATATGAAAATGGTTATGAAATTAGCTACAAACTGGATTTGACGTAAGAAGGACCTAGTTTTTTTGAAAAAAGTGAGAAAAGGTAGATCTTGGATTTATTTTAACCTATTAGGATCTATTGGCAAACCTTCTTTAGACCTATATGACATAAATATTTCCCTTCCTAGACTATGAAAATGGAATTTTTAGTGTTTAGTGAAATACCATACTCCTTGAGATTAATGAGCTTATACTTTTAATGTGAAAATAGAAATGCTAGATAGAATACACTTAGTGGTTAATAATTTAGGTGACAATACAAAGGAGCAATGAAGAATTCATCCATATAGAATTTTAAAGTTGGTGAAGGTAGGGAATCCTCTAGTGACTGTAGCAATGGAGATGATCATGAGTTTGGTTCTCTTGATGATTTGATAGGTGGTATTCAGGTAACCAGTGTTGGAGGAGATCCAAAGGTAAGTGAGGAGTTGAGGGGTGTCACAAAGGGCCCTCTCCCTAAACCTGTGTTCCCTGAGGCTTCTCAAAATGTGTTTTTTATGTATCAACTTTAGCATCTAACTTCTTATGCAAAGATAGTTAAGTACAACCATGTCCATTCTCTTTCAAGATTTGAAGCTTGTGTTATTTTCCTAAGCAATACAATCTCCATATTGATGGGGAGCCAAAAATCGCTCTCCCCAATTCTCATTAAACCACTTGGAAAAATTTACAAAAATGGCAGCAATCTGCAAAATAAACTCCTTTATTCTGAAAGATAGTTTATTTATTTTTTATATATTACAACATTTCCAACTTTGGAAGAAAAACAACCCAAACAGGTCCAGAATGGCCGTCTTGCCTTCAAGTCTACAACTCTGTCTCCATAGTTTTATGACCCCTTGTGCATACCTTTTCTTCTCCTTTTAAAATCTATGGCGTGACTCTCTGTTTCCCTTTTCTGGCCCTTCATTTCATTTCCCATGCCTCTTTGTTGTCTTGGCTTTCAAAACGTTTATCTTTCTAACTCTTGGTCTTCGTCTGCTTTCATGGCACCTTGGTGCCACGTGCTTGTCCGATGCTGCCACTGTAGATGCTGTCTGCCTGTCAACCAATGATGACGTTTGGTATACCCACAACTCGATAATTCCCTCTATAACGGCCCTTGTAACCGCCTACCCTTTTCTTTGGTCATGAAAATGCGACATGTCGCGATATCGCGACACTTTTTCTCCTTTGCCAACATGTCGCGATATCGCGACACTTTTTCCTTCTTACTCTTTCTTGTCTCTTTTAGTCACGAAAATGTGACATGTCGTGATATCGTGACACTTTTTCCCTCTGGCTCTTTCTTGTATCTTTTGATCATGAAAATGCGACATGTCGTGATATCGCGACACTTTTTATGTCCTACACCTTCTCTCACCGTTTGGTCACGAAAATGCGACATGTCACGATATCACGATTTTTTTCTCTCCTGCGCCTTCTCTCGCCTTTTGGTTGTGAAAATGCGACATGTCACGATATCATGATACTTTTTCTCCCTTTGCGCCTTCTCTCGTCCTTTGGTCACGAAAATGCGACATGTCGCGATATCGCGACACTTTTTCTCCCTTGCATCTTCTCTCATCCTTTGGTCACAAAAATGCGACATGTTGCGATATCGCGACACTTTTTCTCCCTTGCACCTTCTCTCGTCCTTTGGTCGTGAAAATGCGACATGTCACAATATCGCGACACTTTTCTCCCTTGCGCCTTCTCTCATATTTTGGTCACGATAATGCGACATGTCGCGATATCGTGACACTTTTTCTTCTTGAGCCTTCTCTCATATTTTGGTCACGATAATGCGACATGTCGGGATATTGCGACACTTTTTCTCTCTTGAGCCTTCTCTCGGGTTTTGGTCACGATAATGCGACATGTTGCGATATCATGACACTTTTTCTCTCTTGATCCTTCTCTCGGCTTTTGGTCGCGATAATGCGACATGTCGTGATATTGTGACACTTTTTCTTCTTTGCTGACATGTCACGATATCGTGACACTTTTTCCTCTTTGCGATATTTTTGCTTTTTGTTGGATGCTCTTGCATCAGACAATCGGGGTGGATTGAGAAGTGACCTTCACTTCTGTACTGTTCTGTCACCTTATTTTTCAACATCTCAAAACTTGCAAAATCTTCAGCCTCAGCACTGCTCTTTTCTCCTTTATCCATCGTTCTCAACTCAAAAGCATTCCTTGGACTACTCCCACATACAATATGGTATGGTGATTTACCAGTACTCCTGTTGACAGTCCTATCCAGAGTAATTGGGGCTATACAAGCTCTCTAAGCTTTAGAAAAATCTGGGTCTTTAGGGTACAAACCCTTAATTTCTTCAAACCCCACAACTTCCATTCTCATTGTTGTCAGCAAACTCTTTTTATCCATCTCCTTCAGTGGCTTTATTTTATGGCGCACTCCTTCGTTTGTTAGGGAGTAAGTGTTGGTATGTCCATCATGGACTACATGGCGATCAAACTGCCATGGTATTCCTAACAACATATGGCAAGCATCCATAGGCAGGATATCACACAGGACTTCATCCTAGTATCTCCCAATATTAAACTTGACTAAGGACTATTCACTGACCAATGCCCTATGGTCCTTCCGCAACCACACAATCCAGTATGGATGCGGGTGTCTCCTCCTCTCTAGCTATAACTTAGTAACCATTTCTTCAGAGACCAAGTTATCAGTACTACCATTATCTATAATAACATTACAGACCTTACCAAAACATTTGCACCTTGTGTAGAATAGACTCCTCATCTGGTCTGGTTCTTTCTCCTCATTCAACAAGGTTTTCCTTGTGATCATAACTTCTCCTCTCTCTACCTCCTCAGAATGTTTTGATTCAGCTCTTTCATCTACTACAACAGCTCTGGCATGACCCTCAGGTCTCTTATTCATCCTATATTGGTGCTGGGGACACTCATATGCCTGATGTCCCTCTTCCCCACAATGGAAATAGGTTCCACAAAATCCTCCTCTTCCATATCTACCTCCTCTTTGGTAACCACTGTTCTGATTACGGGATCTGTAATAATTATCTCCCTTCTGATCCTAACTGTTGTTAGCTTCTTCTTTCTTCTCATCTCATCCTCCATCTATTCTTCCACTAGTTCTTTCTCCATGACTTCTTCCTTTCTGCTTACCCTCAAACCTTCTGTTCAACTTTTATTCAACTTTTAGAGCAAACTGGTAAGCATCCTCAATGGTGCTCATCCTAACTAGACTCAACTCTTCATGAATATTGGTTCTCAATCTGTTGTTGTAACAGGCTACCTTCTCTTTGTTAGCCTCAGAATGGCTAGTTCTGATTGAGATCTTGTAAAACTCCTCTGTATATTCTTTGACAAATTTTCTTGACTGTCTCAAACTCTACATTTTTCTCAATAGATCCAATTCGTAATCTGTAGGAATAAACTGTCTCTTCAACTTCTCTATCATTCGATGCCATCTAGTTATCTTTTTCTTTTTGCTTCTATTTATTTCTAGCTGCACTCCTTTCCACCATATGCTAGCATGGCATTTCAACTTTGTTTTTGCCAATTTGATCTGATTTGGATCTACGACCTCCTCATACTCAAAATACTCCTCCATATCATTGATCTAATCAATAAACTGCTTTGGATTGAGATTCCCAGAATACATGGAGACATCAAACTTTGGCTTCTTCCTGATCTGAGATATGGCCCTACAAAATCTAGCTTCTGTAGGATCCATTGCTTCTTCTTCATCTGATGGATCATCAACCTCCCATGCTTCATCTTCACTACGGTCTTCTCTCCTTGGCTCAAACCCTCTTCACAACTCCTATTGCAGGGCTTGCACTTGCCTCTGGAAAGCTCTGAAACCTTCTTCAAGTACCACATTTCTCCCACCACCATGATTTCTTTGTGGAGGTATTCTTACTCACTCTCTTCTCACAACCCTTCCATAGATCCTGGTGTAAACTGCCTCACTTTCAGTGATCTGCTCACACACTCAGGAACTCCCACTCTGATACCACTTAATGGGGAGCCAAAAATTGCTCTCCCAAATTCTCATTAAACCACTTGGAAAAATTTACAAAAATGGAAGCAATTTGCTAAATAAACTCCTTTATTTCGAAAGATAGTTTATTTTATTTTTATATATTACAACATTTCCAACTCTAGAAGAAAAACAGCCCAAACAGGTCCAAAATGGCCCTCTTGCCTTCAAGTCTGCAACTCTATCTTCGTAGTTTTTTGACCCCTTGTGCATACCTTTGATTCTCATTTTAAAATCTCTGGTGTGAATCTCCATTTCCCTTTTCTTGCCCTTTTTTTCATTTCTCGTGCCTCTTCGTTGTCTTGGCTTTCAAAACATTTATCTTTCTGACTCTTGGTCTTCGTCTGCTTTCATGGCACCTTGGTGCCACGTGCTTGTCCAGTGCTACCACTGTAGACTCTGTCCGCCTGTCAACCAATGATGACGTTCGGTATACCCACCACTCAATAATTCCCTCTGTAACAACCCTTATAACCGCCTGCCCTTTTCTTTGGTCATGAAAATGCGACATGTTGTGATATCGTGACACTTTTTCTCCTTTGCCAACATGTCACGATATCGTGACACTTTTTCCTTCTTACTCTTTCTCGTCTCTTTCGGTCATGAAAATGTGACATGTCGCAATATCGTGACACTTTTTCCCTCTGGCTCTTTCTCGTCTCTTTTGGTCACGAAAATGCGACATGTCACGATATCGCGACACTTTTTCTCTCCTGCGCCTTCTCTTGCCTTTTGGTTGTGAAAATGTGGCATGTCACGATTCTTTCTCTCTCCTACGCCTTCTCTCGCATTTTGGTCACGAAAATGTGACATGTCACAATATCGCGACACTTTTTCTCCCTTGCACCTTCTCTCGTCCTTTGGTCGCAAAAATGCAACATGTCACAATATCGTGACACTTTTTCTCCCTTGCGCCTTCTCTCGTCCTTTGGTCATGAAAATGCGACATGTTGTGATATCGCGACACTTTTTCTCCCTTGCACCTTCTCTCGTCCTTTGGTCACAAAAATGCGACATGTCGCGATATCGCGACACATTTTCTTCTCGAGCCTTCTCTCATATTTTGGTCGCGATAATGCGACATGTTGCGATATCACAACACTTTTTCTTCTTGAGCCTTCTATCGTATTTTGGTCATGATAATACGACATGTCGCAATATCATGACACTTTTTCTCTCTTGAGCCTTCTCTCGGCTTTTGGTCATGATAATGCGACATGTTGCAATATCACGACACTTTTTCTCTCTTGAGACTTCTCTCGGCTTTTGGTTGTGATAATGCAACATGTCACAATATCGTGACAGTTTTTCTTCTTTGCCTACATGTTGCGATATCGCGACATTTTTCCTCTTTACGGTATTTTACTTTCCATTGGATGTTCCTGCATCACATATTTCCTCATTTATTATGGCTTCCAATATTTTCAATGAATCCCTTTCCCTTGTTGGGAAATTTGTGGGCTCTAGGCCCGATATATATATATATATATTTTTTGAATTTACATGGTGGAATCGGTAGCCTCCATGAATCCGGGTAGGCTATCCAGGTTTTTATGGCTGCCACAATATTCTGCGCTGTTCGCCCTAGAAGCTGCCACAGATCTTCATGTAGTCCGTCCCTATAACCACCATGACACAATCATTTTAAACATTTTACGTTGCTGAAAGCACTAGGAAAGGGACAAGCATTCAATTCGGCGAGGCCCGATATTTGAACCTCTAGGATCGATATTGAATCAATAAAAAAATGGGTATTTTTTAAGTGGAAATCCTAGGGCCATATGGAACTCATAGCCCTATCTCGAGGGTTTTTTCATTAGGTTGAACAACAAATATGACTCAGGCTGCATTCTCACTGGGGATCCCTAGTTTTTTGATTGCATAAACCTATTCCTTCAAAAGTGGAGCATAGATTTTTACCTTGAAATACAAAACATCAACACTACTCTAATCTAGATTAGGCTTCTAGACCTCCCTATTCAATTTTAGAGTGAAGATATATTCCATTGCATTTATAGAGGTATAGGAGATTTGGTAGCCTATGACCCAGCCACCAGAGCCAAAACCCATATGGTTTATGTATGTTTGTGTATAAACACTAATATTGAATTAGAGCTAGCTACCTACATTAATCTCATCTTTGATTATAGTCGAAGATGCCAATGTATTGAATACAAAAATAAGTTGACTTTCTACACATTCTGCAAGAAATAGGGTCACTCTCGAACCCAATGCTCACTGCTTAAAACTATGACTCAACCTAGAAGCAAGAACCAAATAAAATATTGGGTTCATTTTTATGATACAAAACCAACTCCTAGGCACTCCAACCTAGTTTCTAGCAAGCAAAGCACCCAAGCCCCTCCTCACTCTATTGAGTGTAAATCAGCCAACCAAAAGCAAATTTCTCCTCCAAAGATGATGGAACTTTAGCTCTTAAGCTCCTAGTTTCCAAGTGGTCTTCCTCCTCTGACAAGTTTTCTCCTAATTAGATATGCTCCCTCTTCTCCAGTGAAAATATTTATGAACCATTCTAGCTTGTTCATGAAATCATTTTTGAGATTGCTGAAGAGATTTTTCCTATTATTGTCAATGAGATATGTTCTATCAATGGTCCTCCCTATGAAAGCACCAATACCAACCTGGGATTGTATTTTAAGTTATACCCCTCCCCACTTCATAGCCCTTCCAAGTCCACCACTGATCCTCACTTGCACCAACTCCACCATTCAAAATAATATCTGGTTATTTTATCTCTTAATTCACCTATCCCCCACCCTAAGGCCCATCTAAGCATGCAAATAGAAACTATAAAAATCTTGTGTGGATATGGGTAGCGATAATAATAAAGGCAAACCATCAAAAAAAAAATATTAGACTTAAGGAGTTTGAAGAAGAAATTCCTAATGGAACCTAATCTACCCTTAACTTATTTCAAAAGGAAAATTTCATCACATCCTCCACCCTTGAAAATGAACAACAAACCAAAAACTCCACTACTCAAAGCAGGGGTAAGAAATTTACCTCAAAATATTTCAAATGAATATCCTCTCATGGAATGTGAGAGATATTAATGGTCTCACTAGGCAACGCATAGTGTCATCAATGAAAAAAGACCTATATTCTACTATCATCCTCCTCCAAGAAACTAATATTGATGAGTGTAATGTTGAATAAGGTTCAAAAACTATATTGAAGAAAAGTGAGTTTTTTGCTAGCCCAACTCAAGGAGATTCTACTGGTCTTCTCTACTTATGGGACCCTTCCCAAGTTGAAGGAAGGCTCATTTCAAATTTTTATAGAATCACTAACATCCTATTCTATTGCAAAGACACAAAAGTTAGATGGATCCTTTCCAACATATATGCACCAAACACTCCTTCCGGACACACTAGACTGTGGGACATTCTTAGTTATATGAGAATCATTTTTGCCAACATACCATGGATGCTTGCTGGATAATTCAATTCCTACTTGTACCCATTAGGAAAATGTGGAGGCTCAGATATCACTCCTAGTAACTATGAAGAATTCACCAATTTCATTAATAGCAATAGTTTCATGCACATACAACTCAAAGGGACCAAATTTACTTGGAGCAACAGGAGACTAGGTAGCCAATTGATCCAATTAATATTAGAAAAAATTCTTCTCTTTAAGGAGGCTATATACTCATTTGGGAATAAAAATATTTGTTCTCTACCTAAAATTAGCTTTGATCATAACCCCCTTCTCCTTGATGCCTTACAACCAAGATCTTCCTTCAAATTTCCTTATCAGTTTGAAACCATGTGGTTCCAACATGACATATTGCTCCCTCTCATATTTGAATAGTAGGGGGAAATTTTCTTAGGATATCTTCTAAGCCAGGTTGCCAAAAAACTTCAATTTGTTTAAATCAACCTCAAATAATGGAATCCAGAAGTCTTTGACAATAGTTTTCAACAAATGTAGAACATCCAAGGCTAGTTGAACTAAATTGAAAATGCCCTTCAAAATGGAGAGTTTTTAGTTGATCTCAGAAATAAAGAACGTTCATCTCAGAACACCACAATATACTAGTTTTAACGGAATATTTTTGGAGGTAAAAATATCGGGCCTTATGGCTCTAGGAGGGTGATTACAATACAAAATTATTTTATGCCACCACCCTTAGACACCATAGATTCAACAAAATCAAAGATATGATCAAAAGTGATGGATCCAAAACTGAAGCCATCCTACAAATTAGAGTTGAAGTAGTCACCTATTTCAAACATCTCAATTTTGGAAACCCCTGTCTTCCTCATATTTTTGTGAGGCTACTCTCCAACATTCCAAATCTGGTTCCCCCTGATTTCAATGCCTATATTCTCAGTCCATTCACTAGTGATGAAGTTAAAGAAGCCATTTTAAGTGGTTGGAGATAAAGCTCTAGGGAATTATGGTTTCCTAGCTATTTTCTTCCACAAATTTTGAAATGTAGTGGGACCAAGCATTAATGCCACCATCCAAGATATCCAACCATGCAATAAAATTCCTCAAGATATTAATTCCACTTTCATGGCCCTTGTTCCCAAGTACTTAGAAGACAAGTATCTCTCTAACTTTAGGCTTATCAACCTTTGCAGTGTGCTTTATAAAATTCTCAGCAAATTGATGGCCAAATGAATGAAGAACATCCTTTCTATTATCATTGAACTCAACCAAGGAATCTCTATCCAAGGGATATTGATCTCTAATGAGGTCATCACCATTCATGAATTCATTCATTCCATCAAAGCTAGTGGGAAAGTGGGCATGTTATTGAAATGTGATATGAATAAAGCCTTAGATTGGGTTTCCAAGAGATTTTTGTTCTATATCATTTCCAAATTTGGATTTTATAACTCTTATATTGATCTCATTAAATCCTACATTTCCTCGACCTCTTTCTTGGTTTTTATTAATGGTTCAATCATAGGTTATTTTCCAAGCCTAAGAGGATTGAGGTAAGGCAATCCCTTGTCCTCTTTGTTGTTCATCATCCTTGTTGAATCCCTTGGTAGATCACTCGAGCATACCTATGCCATGGATCCATATCTAGAATCAAGGTTGCTTCCTCCATTCATTCCATAATCCACCAATAGCTTGTGGATGACACCATACTCACATCATTATCCTTCGTTCCCTAAGCCAAAGTCATCAAAGCCATCCTTATTCTCTTTGAAGAATATTTTGGTCAAAGCATCAATTTTCTTAAAATAAAACTCTATTTATAAGGAGGTAGCTCAAAATTACTAGAATCCTTGGTTGTACCATCTCCTCTCTTTCGTCCATTTACTTGGGTTTTCCTCTTTTTTTCTAGTTGATCCACTGAGCACCTTTGGTATAACATTATCAAGAGGATACATAAGAAATTAGTAGGATGGAAAGGCTCCATCCTAAGTTAGGCCAATAAATCCACCTTGGTTTAGGCATCCCTTCAAAGCATCACTATCATTTTCCTATCTTTGTTTAAATCTCCTGCTTCTGTTTATCACAAAATTAAGAAGATCCATAAAGACTTTCTTTGGTCTAGACTTGAAACTTAGAAGAGATTTCCTCTTATTTCTTGGGACCAAATATACACTAAAAAAGATCAAGTAGGCCTCATATTCAGGAATACTAAGCTAATGAACATCACTCTCATTAGCAAGAATTCATAGAAGATTCTAAGAAATCAAAAAACCATATGGACTGATATCATTAAAGCCAAGTACCTATCTCAGGGAAACAACTTCTTTGACAGTACTCACTCTCCTCAAGGCTCCACATTTTGGAATTCCATTGTGCTCACCAAAAATTTAATCCAAAAAGGAATGAGATGGAAATTGGGAGATGTAATACTTATTTATTTTTGGGATGATCCATAGATTTTAGAGAATCCTCTAAGACAAAATCTTGAGCTATCTATCTTAAGGGCTATCACTAATAATTTATTTGGCAAAAAAGATCTGCAATTTATTTGAGTTAATCTATGGTAGCCGAGTCTAGAAATATATTCCTAGCATTATCCTTAATGTGGCCTAATCCAATACTAGCAAAAACTTTTCTAGCCTCTTAAGAACCTATGTTATTCCCAAATATGGAGTTGAGGATTCCTCATTTGGAAGTGCAATAAAAAAGGACTCCACCATCAAATCAGTTTATTATCTCCAAGTTAATGCTTCCACCAACTATTTTCTTTATAATCTCAAATAGCTTAAACACCTCAATCCTAATATCACTTTTTTCTTTTGGTTAGCTATCCAAAATAAAATCCTAACTATTGAGAATCTTGTTACCTAAGGCATGTCTATCCCTAATCGTTGTTACCTATGAAATTCTAACTTTGAGTCTGACTATCATCTTTTCCTGGATTGTCCTTTTTCTTCCAAGGTCCTTCATGATCTTCTTTCAATTTTTGGTATTTCTTGGGCCACCCCTAATTCTATCATGGACCTTTGTATTTAATGGCCCACTCCCTTAATTGGTAGTTACATTAATCTCCTTTGGGCCTTTTGCCTCCCTCACTATTTATGGAGCATTTAGTTCAAAATAAATATAGGTCCTTCATTAATATTTTTAAATATTCCACCTCTATTAGTACCCAAATTATCTCTACTGATGAAGAGAATACCCTCCTTATTACTCAAATTTATACCTTTGAACCTCCCCTAAAAATCACTTTGCTAGATCTTTGGTTTTCCTAGCTAGAAACACCTTGGATCCTCCTATTGATAGAACTTAATTCAGGTGGATCCCCCCAGTAGGGTGGGAAAAACTTAATTTTGATGGATCTGCTAAGGGCAATCCTAGATAAGCTAGTATTGGTGGAGTTTTTAAAGATTGCAATGGTTGTATCCTTCTAGCTTATGTGGAATGCCTTAGAATCCAAACTAATCATTTTATTGAAGCTATATCTCTCTTCCAAGTTCTTGCTATAATTGATGGCCTTCCTACATGCCACCTCATGATAGAAGGGGACTCCATGAATATAATAAAATGCCTCAAGGGTGAAAAATCTCCTTCATGGAGCATCTAGAACATCATTGATGAATCTAAACCTAGCCTTTGCAAACTGAACAATTTTTCCATCCAATATTTTTATCACAAAGGAAATCATGCTGCGAACATGCTCACCAATTTGGGTCTAAACTAGGATGCTCTCACTATATGGCACAAAAAATTCCTTTAGGCCCTCACTTAATGTTGTTCTCATGATTTTTGACATTTGGATATTTATTCTTCTAGTTTGAAGCTTATGCCCTAGTCCCAATTGGTGTGGGGATAATTTTAGGCCTAACATGTTACCCAGGAAATTGAGAGTTTTGCATAATCCAAGCTAATTGGACATCCTCACTATGATCTAGTCCAAGTCCAATTCCCATAGCAACATAGAAGATATGGAAGGGATTATATTTTAAATGGAAATATTGTGCAATCTACATCTATATGATCATGATTGTTCCATTCGTCCTTAGACAAATTTTTCTTTTGGGTCATCTACTAATGATCTTTATCCTTCAAGCAAGATGACAAAAAGATCATACGCTCATGTCATCTATGGGAAGTATGCCCTTGGTATTTAGACCTATCAGTTACTACCAACTATATAACATTGGGAACTTTTGGACCAATGAGCCTTATCTCTGCAAGCTTGCAAGCATGTGTTCCTTTTAAATGGTATCTTTATACACTTTTATCTTAATGCTCGATCCAAATCAATTAGTGTTTTTAAACACTCGTACCTTTGTATTTTTTTTCTTTCGTTCTCCTTCAGCAAGAGGAATGAGTGAGTTGAGGTTTAGCGGGTGCGATGGGAGTGAGGGTTTGAATTTTTTGGGTAGGAATCTCAGCCAAGGTGGTAGAGGTAGAGTAGGTATGAAAGGGGAATGTGGGAACCTCGAGCATGGATCAAGCGAGGATCCAGAGAAATGCGGTTAGGCTATGGAATATTTGGAGGTGGGCATCACATGGGGGCCCGAACCTCCTCAGAAATAACCCGACAAAAAAGATACGAAGGAAAATGTGGGGTCCAAGAAGTGGCTATCTTCTACTGAGACTCTTAGAGGAAAAAGAAAGGAGATTCTCTCTTCTGCCCCTATTTCTAGCAAATAATAAAATTTCAGCCCCGACAAGTTCCATGAGCCCTTTTCTTTTAATGGAAGAATTCTCCCTGGTAGGCAAGTTTTTGGGAGGTAGGCTGGACATGGAGACTATCAGGGCTTGGGCGACGGGTAAATGGTGACTGGTAGGCATCTTGGAGTTGATAGATCTAACTCGAGGGTTCTCCATTATCCATTTTAATAATATGGAGGATGCTAACCACATTTTAACAGGAGGTCCTTGGTTTCTAGGCAAAAGGAGCCTTTTTCTCAAACGATGGGGTGAAGATTTTGATCCTGAAAAGCAACATATTAACATTACCCCTATTTGGGTTCATCTCCCAAGTATACCTACCCAGTTATTCAATAAATATTGGCTGCAGGGCATAGCTAGAACTATAGGGGACCTGATCTCCATTGACCATGTGACCTTGGCCAGGACAAGGATGACTCATGCACAAATCTACGTAAATGCTAATTTGAATAATGAATTTCCAAGGTTTGTGGAGCTAGAGTATGGAGAATACTATAGAAAACATTTGGTAGAATACAAGAACAAACTGGCATTCTATGCAGAATGTAAAAATCAAGGAAACCTATGTAATCAGTGCCCTAACCTGGTAATGAATAGAGAAAAATAGAAGTAGGGAATACTAGACAGAGGAAATTTGAGGAGTTTCCTTGGTAGAGGCGATTTCAATCAAGCAAACTATGTCTACCAAAAAAAGAAAAGAGAGGGTGTAGGATCCTAGCAAGACAAAGGAAAACAACAGGTTGTTGGTAACCAAAATACTTAGGTAAGTTCCAATCTTCTAGTTTCAAATAAATTTTCAATTCTATCCAATATGGAAGTAGGAGGATTATCAGAAGACATGGAAGCCCAACACCTTTAGGCTAACCTTTCTGACTCTCTCGAATCCCAATCCAAGTCAGGATCCTCAAACCATAATGCTAAAATTATTGTAAGCCCCATGGGAATTACAAATCCAAATCCTAATGCATGATGTCTAGAATCCACATCCAAGTCAGGATCCTTAAACCCCAATGCTAGAAATACTTCAAGCCTAGTGGGCATACCAAAGCCAAAACCTAATGCTGAAGAATTTAGGAAGAAATTTGAGGTATTAGAAAATAAAAAATCTCATCTCCCTAACATCATCACTAGGATCCAAGTGAATCCTACTGAGGGGACGTCTTGCAGACCAGGGGAATACATGAAAAAAGTAGAAGATTTGGATGTAGGGGTGGAGATATGTAAAAATCTTCAAACTGAGGAATATGGCAGTCCAGTTCTACAACAAATTATCTCCCCTCAGTTTAGTCCTAAACAAACCAGGAGCACTGTGAAGTCTCCTATATATTTTGGCAGTGAAAAATAAGAGGGAGAATATCAAGTACTGAGCATAAATAAATAAAAACTGATAATGACATTGCCAATGGAAAATAGAGAACCTTGTTTCAACAAGTTATTCTGGGTTCTAAAGAAAATAAATTAGGAAAACCCCCTCAAGGGAGGGGGAGAGGAAGAAATCCCAAACAATCTAAATGAAGTTCCTCTCATGGAACGTGAGAGGCCTCAATGGCCTTCCCAAACATAGGGAAGTCAATGCAATAAAAAATCAAGTGAATCCAACTATTATCATGTTGCAAGAAACAAAAAATGATGAGATTCAGTAAAAAAAATAGCAAAAAAAATATGGAATCAAGGGGAGATGGTTTACAAATCAGCCAGAGGAGCATCTGGAGGCCTTATGACTTTGTGGGATCCCAAGATAGTAGAAGGCACCATTATTAAAAAATATGACAGGGTTCTCAGTGTTTTATTTAAAGAAATAAATAGCAACAAGTCATGGATCCTTTCAAATATTTATGCCCCGACTTCAATTCAAGGGAGAGCTCTACTATGGGAGTATTTAGGCAATCTGAGTGAAATCTTCCATAATGTCCCCTAGATTATGGTTGGGGATTTTAACACTCCTCTTTACCCTTCAAACAAAATGGGTGGAAATGGACCACCTATCAGGAGCATGGATGAGTTCAATGACTTTGTGAACTCCAACATGTTGATGGATGTAAAACTTAGAGGAGCAAATTATACCTGGAGCAATCGGTGGATAGGGTGTCATCTCATTCAAGAAAGGCTTGATAGGTTTTTTCTATCAAAGGTGGCTTCAACTTTGTTTGGTGATTCTACCCTGCAAGCCCTTCCTAAAATTACCTCTGATCATAATCCCATTTTTTTGGAGATCCCTAACTCTATGTACTTCAAGAAACCTTTCAGATTTTAATCTATGTGGATCAAACATTCCAGTTTCAGAGATAACTTAAGTCAGTGGTGGTAGTAGCCTGTTAGGGGTAGTGCAACTTTTAAACTTGCTGGCAAATTAAAGTTTGTTAAGGAAAAGCTTCGAACTTGGAACAAAAAGGTCTTTGGGAACCTCTTTGAAAATAAAAAATAGGTTGTTGAAAGTTTGAAGATAATTGATTAGAGGATCCAAAATGGTGATGCTGATGAAACTACTAGGCAGGAGAAATGAACAAAACTAGCAGAGTTTCGTAACATTTTGGCCTGTGAGGAAATATATTGGAGGAAAAAATCAAGGGCTCTTTGGTTGAAATATGGAGATTCAAATTCCAAGTTTTTTCACACCACCACGCTTATAAAAAGAAGCAATAACAAGATAATTTTTTTTAAAAAAGCAGATGGTTCTATTACTCAAGACTTAACAGAAATCAGAAAGGAGGCAGTAACTTATTTCAATTCTATCCTTGGTCAGGAATCGCAGTGCAATGAGGAGGCCAAATATATTCTCTTGCAATCCATTCCTAGCATAATAAATGAGGATATAAAACTTAAGCTTCTAGCTCCCTTTTCTAATGAGGAAATTAAGGAAGCCTTGTTTAGCATGGAGCCAGACAAAGTCTCGGGACCCGACGACTTTCCCCCTAATTTATATCAAGCTTTTTGGGACATCGTAAGTGAGGATGTAATTTTTGCTGTCAGAGAATTCCAAGCAAGCAATCATATCCCAAAAGGTATCAAATCTACTTTTATTTCTCTAATTCCTAAGAAGCAAACCCCTGAATCTATGGTTGACTTCAGGCCAATCAATCTGTGCAATGTTTCTTACAAGATCCTAACTAAATCCATTGCAAATAGAATGAGAGATAATCTGCCCCACATCATAGATCCATGCCAAGGAAGCTTTGTCCAGGGCAGGTCAATCTTGGATGGAGTTATCACAGTTCATGAAGCCCTGCACTCTACTCATAAGACTAACAGGTTTGTTTTTGCCCTCAAGATTGATATGAACAAAACATTTGATAGGCTAAATTGGGACTTTCTGATTGCTGTTCTCCTTAAGTTTGGTTTTCATCACCAATGGGTTAATTTGATCAAAGAATGCATTTTTAAAGCATGGTTCATGATTTTGGTTAATGGAACAACTGCTGGTTACTTTCAAATTCATAGAGGAATTCAGTACGGGGACCCTATCAGCCCCATGTTATTCATCATTATGGCAGAAGATTTAGGAAGAACCAAAAAAAATGCTTACAGTTCAAGGCTAATATTGGGAATCAAGGAAACATCTCTCACTAGGGCTATTTCTCACCAAAAATTCATCGATGATACCCTTATATTGACTAAGGCATCAATGGTTGAGGCCAAAATAATTAAATACATCTTGCAACTCTACGAGGACGTTGCTGGTCAGAAAGTTAATTTTAGTAAAAGCAAGTTATATTTCTTGAACACCCACATTAAGAGGCAAGGAAGGATTGCAAAAATTTTAGGGTATGATATAACAAACCTCCCCACTTCGTATCTTTGTCTCCCTCTTTTCATTGGTTCTTCGAGAGAGTCAATGTGGGATAGGGTTATTGAAAGAATTAAAAAAAACTTGCTTGATGGAAAGGTCATATTATATCTCAAGAAGGAAAGTTGACCCTCACTAAGGCCTCTCTTCAGAGCATTCCAGTATATTTACTCTCCATTTTCAAAGCCCCTATGAAGGTTTTCCAAAAAATTGAGAAACTCCAAAAAGAATTTTTATGGACTGGATCAGAGGAGAAAAAAAGGATACACCTTGTAGGATGGACCAAAGTGTGCAGACCCAGGGAAAATGGGGGCTTAGGTCTGAGGAGAATTGCTCATATAAATTTAGATTTACTAGATAAGCAGGTGTGGCGTCTCATTTTTGGTGAAGAAAATGAATGGACAGCTATCATAAAACAAAAGTATCTTCAAAATATGGAATTTCTAAGTGACTTAGTTCCAATCAGAGGTTCTGCTTTTTGGAAAGTAATTCTTAATTGTAAGGAAATCATCAAAAAAGGTTTAATATGGGTTTTAGGCAATGGTGAGAGGATAAATTGCTGGAATGATAGGTGGGCTAAGGACGAACCACTGACGAAATATCCTAACTTAGCCTAAATTAGAGATATCACAGAAGAACTCATTGGCAGAAAAGTCTTTGATTATATGGTTGAGGATAAAGGTAGAATGAAGTGTAAACAAATAAGAATTCAGGGCTTTCAAGTGAAATCAAATGATCTTTGTAACATTCTCGGGCAACAGTTTATCCCCATGATACCCAAGGAATATCAAGTGACCTGGGCTCCTACGGAAAATGGGCAGTTCACTGTTAAATCAGCTTACAAGCTCGTTGATGACGAGGATTTTGTCCTCCAAAAGGACTTAGTTTGGATAAAAAATTTAATTCCAAAAATTGTAGTCTTTTCATGGCTGATTATACAAGAAAGAATTCTAACCATTGATAATATGATGCATAAAGGTATTTGTATCACTAATCATTGTTATCTGTGTAGGGCTAATTGGGAGACCATTTATCACATTTTTCGTGAGTGCCCTTTTTCCTTGACTATCCTAAGTGGGGTTTTTCAGGCCTTCAATATTTTATGGGTTAAACCAGCCACTGTACTTGATTTGTTCATCCAGTGGCCTTGCCCCTTTTCAATCCAAATACTTAGATACATGTGTTAAATTTGTCTCAATCACTATCTTTGGTAGGTGTAGTTAGAAAGGAACCATAGAGTCTTTAATGAGTCCATCCATGATAATCAAACTATCATTGCCAGGATCCTATCCTTTGCCAACAAGAATGTGAACCTTAACCCTTTTGATAGTTGTAAACCTCATCTACAGGAGACCACGATTACTAAATATTTAAGCTTAACCTTGTTAGATGAGTTTATGCCTAGGGTAGTCAACCCCAGAGCCAATGTTAAGTGGTCTCCACCTACGGGTTGGTTTAAGCTTAATTTTGATGGAGTAGCTAAGGAAAATTTTGGCAGAGCAGGCACTGGTGGCATTGTGCGAGATCATAATGGAAATATGATGCTTGCATTTTCTAAATATTTGGAAATAAGGATGAACAATGAAGCTGAAGCTAGAGCTATGTGGAGAGGCCTTCAAATGACTCAAGAATTAGAAGGAAATTTGATCATAGAAGGAGACTCTATGCATGTTATAAATCTCCTCAATAATTGGAAAACACCTCCTTGGATGATTAAAAAAATTGTTAAAGATGTTAGGATCCTTTTCCAGGGAAGACATGGTAGAAAATCCCAACATGTCTTTCGAGAAGCTAACAAAATTGTTGATGTGCTGGCCAATTTGGGTGTCAATGGTGACGAACTTTTAAAATGGGAACACAGTGTCCCGAGTGAAGTAGAGGAGCTTATTCAACAAGAATGCCAAGAATTATAGTCGAATTTACCAACAGGGAAGGCACTATAAGTTCAAAGGCTAGGAGTATTCCCATCTCTTTTTTGAATTGGACTCACAATAAAAATTATCTAAGCTGTCAGTCTTCGTGGATGCTACTTGGAAATACCACAAAGACTAATGGGGATAGTCACATGTTAGATAACATGGCTCCTAGTCATATTAGTAATTTGAGGTTGGTTGATAATCATAGGGAAGGAAAAAAATGACAATATAAGACTTCGAACCAAAGCCACGTGGACCACCAGATAGCCACCGCCATAAATCTAGCCAGCAGGTTCACTTCTCCAAGGCTGATTGGCCAAGATAGTATGTGGTACCAAAGCATTTCATATATGGAAGAAAGTAATTACCAAAGAATTATTAAGAGTAACTGTCAATACAGAGCTTGAGAGAGTTTTTTTTTAGTACTCTGCTATGTGTGTCTACAACTTTTTGTTTCTCCATTGTCTCAAGGAAGGGATCCGTGTCTATTTCTTTTTTGTAATTATGATGCATGTGTATTTTCTTAGGGTATACTCAAAATGTTGTATGGGAAGTTTCTTTTTGATAACAGGCTATGTACCTTATCAGATGTAATGGCTTTGGCGGCATGTAGATTTTACATATATAGGATCCTTAGTAAGGATATGTTCATCAACAAACCTGGACTAATTTTTGTAAAAGGTTTTGGGTCAACTTGTAAAACCCGACATTAATGCTATAGTATCTTATCTACCAAAAAATAAATGACCTAATTCTATTAGTATTTTTAAACACTCTTACATCAACACAAAGACCTTTCTCAATGATGTTTTTAAGCACTCTTGCATCAACATGAATACTTCAATGGTGTTTTTAAACACTCTTTACTTAAGATGTGGACCACACCTATAGGTGTTTTTAAACACCATTATCCTATCACATGTGTCTGTTCCATTACGCCATGTCTCATCAACACGTGTCCTAAAAGCTATTTTGTCCAATGCCATGTGGTTATTTTTGACTAAAATTTGTAAACTCCTCATGTTTGAAGCCATTTGGCTCTCCCTTGTGGGTGTTTTTTGGATTTCCATCCATTGGCATTTTTGAAACCCTTGCATTTATCTTTTTCAGGCCTTTAGGGTCCACTCAATTGTCATGCTTGGTGTTACATGGCCTTTCTTCTCCCATCGTAACTGATTTGATCAATTTATCTCTATTCTACCTCGATGGAGTTTTAATCTTATGGGTTCAAGGTTTTATTGCTTCTCCTCTAATTGTCAAACCCTATTTTTTGCACCTTTGGAATTAGCAGACATTTTTTATCACATGTCTGCTTTGTGTCGTGTTCTATTGGCATCATGTTAGTGTTGATACCTGATCTAATTTCACTACCATATTATACCTTAATATTTCCCATTTCATGTTTGTGCTTGTGCAAATTATGAGGATGTTGATCTTGTGTTATTTCACTTCCATTGGCTTCCACCCTACTATTTCCATGATTGTGTTTATTCCAATAGAGATTTCATGGCATGGTATTGATTGTCATCAATCTATATAGCATGGGTCTCATGATTTATTAAATTTGTAGCCAAAGCTTACTGTTCACGATACCAAGAGAGATGTTACTACATATTTAAATCTTAGAAAAGTTAATTGGTTCAATAATTATTCCTTGAGTCCTGGTTGTCACCCACTACTTGCTTTCTATATCTGCAATTATCTTTCCACTCATTTCTTAGTGCATCCCATGGCTAAAATTGACTACCACTTTGAGCTTGAGTCCCTTCAACTGGATGCACTTATGGAGGACATATTTTATGATCATGGGCTTCTAGCATTTTTTCAAAAAAATTCCATGCACGACAAAGATCTATCAACTGAACTTTCCCATTCATGGGATAAAGAAAAATTTCTCAACAAAGGACTTTAATTTTAGATAAATAATGGTCTTCTGGCTGAGGTCATTAGCATTCCTGATGATGGAGAAATTATTTTGTGAGAGAAACACTCCATGTTGAACTAGTTTAGGGACAAAGGGGAAATTTTAAGTAGCAATAAAGGGGGCATCATTCAAGAATCTCTTCCCAAGACCTAGGACAAGGTTATGATCACTATCCTTCAATATTTTACCATGGATGGGCCTAACACCCCTTTAAGGATCTTCCATATCACTTTTCTCAACCACCTTCAGGTAAATAAGACTATCAATAAACCTAAATATATGTTTAAGTCAATTGAAAGATATGGTCCCCATTTATAGAAAGGGTCATATTCCTACCCTACTCACCAAGGGATCGAATTAATTATTTTCAAGCATATGGTCCATAAGGAATCTCAAAAGGTTCTTATCATCCTTTCTACTAGGACTTCTTGAGCAAATCCTATGAATGCTAGCACGGGTAGCAACTCCCATGATGGTATTCCTAAAGAGAGCACCCTATTGGAATTTCCAAACATTGCCAAACAAATGTTCAAGTATGATTCTAATATCAATGATGGTCCAATTGTTGCTAATGTTGAGCCACATCATCATTCATCTAGGGCCAAGACCTAGATGGGAAAAGGTAAATACCCTATAACCATTGAAAATGATGGAGATATTTTCAAAGAATCATCCTATCCACCTAAAGTTAGTAGGAGGAAGAACCCTTTGCCAAACCATCAATGCTAAAGTTCTTTGAACAGACCAAGAAACCCAATTTCAAAGAGCAATTGAGCGTCTCCTTCATTACTAGCATTAATCATATCCAAGACCTCAACAATGTTCTCAAGGCCCTAACTAGGGTATCCAGGATGACCTCCTCATTCCTTTAATATGTTGAAGCCATCCTTGATGAATATAAGCTCTCTAATATGAGCACTTAGAATGATGACCCTTCTTCTCCAACCATGGTCAATGCTGATTAAAGGGTTTGCTCCTTAGATATTGCTTTCTCTATTCCACTTTTTGGTTTTTGTTGCTTCTTGGCTTTAAGTTTGCATGACCTATACTTTTTTAAGATCCTCCTGGTCAAAGTTTCTTGGTTTTCTTAGGTGAAGTTCTCCCTTTGATGGAGAACCCTATCTTCTGGTTTTTTTTTTTTGCTATGTAAAAGGTTTGGGGACCCTTTCAAAACCCCTTCCACCAATCTATCAAATAAAAAAATTTACCATACTCCCTACAACTTTGGAAGACAAACTCCAAGTGTTTAATATGTTTACCTATTTATTTTGATAAGATAATTAAATCATCAAAGTGTATGAGTATAGGGTTTCCTACTATACCTATAAAGTAAATGTACACAGATTTTAGAATTTGACCTTGACATTTAACAACCTAAAAAGGTATTTGTTGATATATAAATATCCACCTTTAGTGGTGAAGATTATTTTATGCTAAGCATCATCCTTGACCTATACCTTAAGAAACCATCTAAGAGTGATAACATCTGATATCTAACTAGTATCTATATAATTTGATCTATTGTGGGCAAAGGGTAATAATTTTGTAATGATGCCCTATTCAAATTCTAAAATCAAGACATAGCCCAATATCTATATTTTTATTCTAGAATAGTACCAAATTGGATATCTGATTAGATTGCTTTATTGGAAAGATAATATGGGGTTGTAGAATATTTAGAATTCAATTTTTTTATCTCCCTAATTTTTGGAGTTCATAGGCCTCTATTTTTGTTGGAAGGGCTTTGCATTAAGCTCTAATTCTATAGTATGTTCTATGATGCTTCTATCATACACCTTTAGATCTTCATAAGACTATGTAATGATATATCCATACTTTTTGTATGGCTTCCACAAAAGGCATACATCCTCCTTGGTACATTCTTTGCCTAATAGTATATTCTTCCCTTCATTGATTTTGGTAGGATGATAGGAAGATGCTAGAATTATTGGCACAATTGTTAGGTTTGAATAAAATTTCTAGTGTGGTTAGACCCTTTGGAAACTAATTAGTTCTCAATTCAATTACACAATATTTTATATCATCCCTCTATTTGTTTTTATTTTAAGAATGTTGAGCTTCTTTAATATGGAATTTTATAATTTGGTTATCATTATCGAATATTTTACAATGGTTGAAATCATTAAGAACCACTAGCATAAAAACAACTTCCAAAACCTTTGGTTTATCCCATATATTTGAAGTGGCACAAAAATTTGTTACCATGGATGTTAAGTCATATCCCCTTGCATTTAGCTCCTGGGGAATTGCCTTGATTTTATACGTGCTTAAGCTTTCTAGAAAATATCAAACCCTATATTTATATAGATTAAGGTATTTATTTTTGGTGGCACACTATCAATTAATTTGGTTTATTACCAGCTTGTATTATCAAATATTTTGAGATATTTGGTCCTCATGTTTTTAACTTCCCTCAAGCTACTAGTGATTTGGCCACACTATTGGAATGAAATTCTTTTGAGAGCATTGTGGGTCTATAAAAGGAATGCCAACACCAATTGTATTTTTATTTCTAACACCATAAAAATGTATGATACATATATCATTAGACCCATATGCCTACTAAATTCTTAAGAATGTAATGTTAGCAAGTTCTTCAAATGTTAAGTAATATGTAAGATCAGTTTCTTCAAAGACAACTTCAAAATCATTGTCATCCTAAAGGATGCTAATGATCATATTTATTTTAGACATTCGGTCATGCTCCATAATTTCATCATCTACAAGCTTGAGCAACTCATTCCATTTTAGCACACCATATCCATCCATATTATGTAATAAGTAATTACATGAAGGTTGGTTTTCTATTTTGATAATATTTCCATACCAAGGCACCACCATATGGTTATAATTCATCACCAAGTATCCATATCCACACATCCATTCCATCAAAAGCAACATTCCAAAATATGAAGGAAGATAAACAACTATGAATTCTTGGATAACCACCAATTTATAATGTTTTTCCATGTTTATGATAAGATTTTTTAAAACCCCTCCAATAATTACTCTAATACCATATATTTGAATTATAGTTCCAACAATTTTAGTATAATATAAATTCATCTCTTCACAGACAACCTTAGATATCATAGTTACAACGATTCCTATGTCTACTATACAACTTATTAGTATACAATTCTCAATATCTAGAGTTACATAAAATGGTGGTGGCTAGTAGGGCTTTGGGTTTAGGATCATTTTAGAATATTTGATATATTGACCTAAATTTATATAGAATCCTCTAGCATTAGGTTGTTGCTCTATTGGACTAGGCTAAGTTGGTTTTGGCTATCCATTCTTACAATAAGTTATTTCTTTCTCTTTGAGGTCATCTTTGAGTAGGCCCCTATATCTAGGTAGGGATAGAGCCTCCAACATATTTTATTGCACTATTGTTTTCTTCATTTGCTCTACAATATTGAATTCTATTTCAATGGAGTTTCTTTCACTATTCACTATGAACTTCCTATAATACCTAGTGGCTATCATGCATCCCTCACTAGTGAGAGATAAGAGTTAAAGATATTTTTAAATGTCTTTGTATACATTATCCCTCCCTTTATTATTCTTGTTTTCATTTGATCTACATGTTGCCTTCTATCCTCCATTTTTGTTTTAGGTTATTTTCCCTTGTTTGCTTGCTTTCTATTTTATACTTGCATGTCAACTTGGGGAATAATAACTAGATATTTTTCAAAATCATCCTTCTATTTTTTCTATTGTATAGTAGTCACTAGTACCTTATCCTTTATATTAAGTGGTGGTTTTCATCTTCTTGATCCTCTAAAAGGTATAATATTTTATTAATTGCCAATTATATTACTTATATCCATACTTTGGATGCCACTACCTCTTCTCCATGTTATTCTAATTTACCATTGTCTTCACTACCTCCACCATTTCCTTCATGTTGAGTGTTTATTCATCAAGGATTTGAATGATGAACTTGGTGTCATTACTAGTTTATGATAGAGAAATTAAATCTTGCTACTGATATTGGAAAGTTTTTTATTGAAGATGAATTGTTTCATGTATATCTCACTATATATGGAGGATGAATTGCATTAGAATTTTATAGAGGATTTATAACAAGAAAAAATGTAGGAGTGGGTAGTAGAATCTAGGATTCAAGGTAATATAATTAGCATAAGCCATAAGTAAGGTAGGTGGTAAATTACCTACTCCAACAAAGACATCTTCTGTATGGGATACCTATTCAAAAGTTATAACTAAAGTGACATTGTTAGCATTACAAACCATTAGTGCTAAATTAGATTGCAAACCTTTAATATAATATGAAAATTCCTATTCCTCATCATGTATAATATTATAAGGAATTAAATATAAGGCTCTCATGAATCTAGTATTATAATCATAAATATTTTATTGGGGATGTCTTTGCATAGAATTTAATTGAAACAAAATAGAGTACCTGTTACTCATGTTTTTGAATATTTGTAGGAAAGGTTTTATAACTAATTCCTAATTAATAATACAATTACTTGAATTCTCTATGTCACAAAGAAATATTATCCCTCAATGAGTAGAAAATTAGATTTACCATGGTGTATTATTCCTAGAAGTAATGGATCAATTTCAATGTGGAAAACTTGTTCAATTGGTCTAATATTGTTTTAGTCCAATTTATTTCAAACATTAGTAAAAATTTTAGGGTCGTGGAAAAAATAGGAGAGTAGGACCATAGGTTCAATGGTCTATGATAGGTCCAATTTGGAAGTTAATTTTGGAGATTAGGCAATTGAGGTTTCTAATTATTTTAGGGTGGCTAACCATGCTCCATCAGATGAAGATATACATAGCCTTGGGTTTTGGACACATATATTGGATATGGAGGTATTTGAGGGATAATTTGGAAAAATATTATGGATATTATTGTGTGATATAATATGGTGAGAGAAATGGAGGACTTGAATTTTGGATTATTGGTGGATTAGGATAAGTCAATTCTTAATTAGTCGAGGCTTACAAATTTTAAATAAGAGGACATTGCAAGCCTCTATTGAGGGAATTGTTGATTGTAGAGAGGTGGGTGCTATTAAAATTTTTGTGTTGATTGACTAGATCTAGGTGGTATTTGATTTAGGGGGTTCCCCTAAACTTATTCCATCTCTATTTGATAATTTCCACTTGCAAATTTTGAATAGTACCTTGATTCTAAACTAGGATGTAAATTTATATAGAAGTATCCATATTATGTGGCATGGTCTATCTTAAGAAAGAGTTCACCACTCTAGACCTAGGTAAAATTTGATTTAGGATTGTACATATTGGAATATTATTTTGAATATAAAAAAATAGTGGTTGAATTACCTCAACTTGATTATTGGAAAATTTTAAGACATGGTTATTTGAAGGGTTATTTAAATTAATTTAAGGTATTTTATACAATAGATGAATATGATTCATAGTGGGTTTTTATGTTGTCCAAGACATGGATTGGAGGGTTTGAAATGATAAAGTCATAATTATAAACTATTGAGAAATTAGGAAATAAAATTCTAGGGATAAAATATTTCGACTCAGTTGATTAGACATTAGACTTTTTTCTTTCAACAAAGTAAGACTTGACATTAAATATTTTTCAATTTCATCATATTTGTGTACCCACATGTTAAATTATTATTTTCATTTCTCTTATAAATTCTTTTAATGATATGATGTCAATTTAGGTAGTTGATATTCTTTGCATGATTATTATGTCTTTAAGTGTTTATTCATAAGTATAAAATTTTCCTTGTAATTACATACACATATATAGTTCTAGGGTCAAAACTTAAAAAATTAAAATTTTTGAATATTAGAAGGAAATAAATCCCTAGTTGGAAAAAATCACTCTAGAAAATAACTTGAAGAAAATGGTTAAAGGGAATCCAAGCATATTGCTCCAAGCAAATAACTTTAGTTCTAAGGAAAATTACTTCCTCGTCAGGTGTTATGAAAATATTTGATATTCCTAAGCAAATTACTTTATAGACTTTGGAAAATTACTCTTTAGATTGAAATTAGAGAAATTTTACTCTTCTAGTGGTTTGCTTGTTGTTTTTGAAGTGAATTACTAGTAGATGTGTTGCAAATTACTTGATAGACTTGACTTAAAAAATTCCTTTGATTTTTAGGTAATTGACCACAAAAGGAGTGAATTGCTCTAATTTTGGAGTGAATTTCTTCTCAAGTGAAGCCTTGGCAAAATTTTTTCAAATTTTGGGAAATATCCTTTTGCTTAAGGCAGGTACTATTTTGTCACATTTTTTGTCAATTTAGGACTAAATTGCTTGCATGATTAATGGAAATTTCAAAATTTCAAGGTTCATAAGAGAGTCACCATTTGCAAAGACATAAAATTGAACACCAAAAAATATAAGATATGCTAAATTAAAGTTCAAATCAAATACTAGGCTCAATTTTATCATGGATATCAAGTTGTTGGTCCCACTTGGTGTGCCAAAAACATGATGATTTGTAGAAAGGTCTAACTTATTATTCATCCATAATTACATTCCAAAAAATTGGAAGAAATGGACTATGATCATCTCAACCTTTGAATTTGTTTTGGCTCCCCACTATCCTTGCTAAAAATAATCTAAGCTAATTGCATGAAAAATAAATGTAATAATTAAATTTCTTAAATAAAAATGCATGAAAGTAAAATTTAAAGTTTAGGATGCAATAGATCAAAATTAAATATGACCATAACTAGCAAGGAGAGTGTGTGACTATCAAATGGAATTAGCTCAACCAGTTATATTCCTCGATTTTCAAGGAGGAGACCTAGGTTTGAATCTTGCCAAGTAAAACATGCATAATTATCAAAATATTGCAATACCACTATGTGATCATAATGTAATATAGGTGGGGCCTATTTTAATCCCATATAACATTTTTTTCATTTTTCAAGAAAGAGAGTGTATGACCAATCAATACATGAAAATATTAACTAACAATAATGTATCATAGTCGTATGAAATATAATTAAGAATAAATAATAAGGGTATAAAATGCTACAATCGTTACACATTATACAATCAAGAAGGGTAGTGTCATTTATGAAAATCAAATAGTCTCAACAATTTATCTTTAATCCAAGATGAAAGAGCAACTATAATATGGGTTTCACAAAGTGTAACATTGATTCTCTCAAGTCTAAAAGATATTTACAAAGGATCTCGTGGCTCCTATTTATATGAAGGATTCATTCTTGACTTATCCTGGGTGAAATTTTTTTTACTACCTATTAAAAGTAAAGCTTTGGAAGCATATTTTTTTATTAGGGTAAAAAAAATATTTTGAAAGGACCCAAACCATTTGACAACACAAAGTTAGCCCATCAAATGGGCAACTACCAAGGGAAAGTAGCCAAAAATTCTTTGGATGTGAGACTATCCATCTTGGACCCCAATTAGCTATAGTATTTCATTGTAAAATTTTCTAAGTCCTCAAGGAACACCCCTTAGGGAATCCATATCCTATCCTCTTATTTAATAGCACCAA
Source organism: Wollemia nobilis (assembly GCA_028583015.1). Lineage (NCBI taxonomy): Eukaryota > Viridiplantae > Streptophyta > Pinopsida > Araucariales > Araucariaceae > Wollemia > Wollemia nobilis. Next base: position 10,488,749 of record JAQPPZ010000750.1, read on the forward strand.
TATTATTAGCTAGTTTACTGGTTTGTTGCCTTCTCTAAAGACATGAACAAAGTCAAATTCTTCAAAATGCTTCACAATATCTCTAATATCTTGCACAATGTAATCAATTTTCCAATCAAATTCTACCTCCTTTTTCAAAATATTGATAATATTCAAGAAGTCTCCTTCAAAGATAATTTTTTAACACCTCAATCCTTAGCTAGATTTACACCCAAATGTAAAGCATTAACTTTAGATTTATGGCTAGTAGTAATTCCCAATAACTTGTAGGCTAACCCCACCAATCTACCTTGATTGTACCTCAAAATTGCTCATGCTTCAGCCTTACCTGGGTTGCCTTTGGATGTCCCATCAAAATTTAACTTTAACCATTCATCTCGAGGTGGTTGCCATTTTACATCAAGATCTAACCTGAGCATTTGCATTTCCACTACTAATGGATTCCAAATTCCATGCCTTAGCTATCATAGTCTCTTTGATGTTCTCTGACTTGATAGGGTCTTTGATAGATTTAACATTCTCCTTTAAAAATAGGTGATACTACCAAAAATTCTCACTACTGACCTTTTTTTCCCTCTAAAAATTCTCTTGTTCCTCTCTAGTCAAACTCCCCACACAAAATAAAATGTAATCAGGTTTGAAATTACATTAAGATGAGGACTAAAAAAAGGGTTCTCCCACTATTGTAACTAAAAAATAATATTAGAAGGCATCACCCAAGAGATGTCCGTCCTATTTATGAGGAGCTAGATAATGTTTAGAGTATAGGGACATTCCAAGAAGACGTGTTCCATTGATTATTTTGTATTTTCACATAAATGGCATCTATTAGGTAAATAGAAACCTCTCTTCTTAATATTATCCACCATTAGAATCTTATTTTGGACTGCTTCCCAAAGAAAAATCTCTCATTTAGAAATAAATCTCTTACCCCTAATTCTATTTCAAGAAAAACCATTATCTACAACAGGATCCAAAATATCATAGGCTATATTCACATTAAATTTACCATTCTCAGTTTTGCTCCAAACCATAGAGTCCTTTTTCCTAAAAATACCTAAGTAATAAGCTTTTAGTTTAGTTTTAAGGACGTTTAAAGCCTCCAAATTCTTAGGGCTTACCTCTAAATATTTCCAGCTCAACTGGTTATCCAATAAATTCATGTAATCACAAATATTTTTTACCATATCTATCTTCTAGATCCTCTTTCAGATTAAAGAAAATATCATTGTTGGCTAGAGGATTTTCATATAACTAGGAATATTCCCAAAAACTTATAGAGGCTCCATATCTAACACGCCATTTCACACCCTTCCACAAGGTCTTCCTAGCCTCCATCAAGTGGTTCCATAAAGAAGAGCCATGACAGGGGTCTTGAGTTGTGAGAAATCTAGTATCCTCTTGGCTGTCAAGATATTTTTCTTTAAGAATATTTTTTCAAAGAGTATGACCATCCATTAGAACTATCCATCCCACATTGGCTGCCATAACACTATTAACTATACTGAGTCTCCGTAGACCAAGACCACCATGCTTCTTTTGATGGTATATTTTTTCCCAAGAAATAAAAACTATTTTTGAATTCCTTCTATGATTTTGGAAACTTTATAAGGGATCTTGAATAGGGAGAGAAGATAAATAGGGATAGCCTACAAAAAACTCTTAACCAACAACACTTTATCTACTTGAGACAAAAGATTACATATCCATCCTACAATTTTGGATTGAAACCTATCAACGAAACCATTCCAAAGAGGTGCTTTGCAAATTCCCACAAACATGGGTATTCTAATGTAAGAAGAAATGTAGGATTGACACAGGATATCATATCACTCTATCCACCCTTCTATGGAGATAAAATTTAGTGTTAATGAAGAATATCTTATTCTTTTCCAAATTTATCTTTTGGTGAGAGGCACACTCATAGAGGTCTAAGATTTTTTTCAACTCATTTACCTCTACCACAATAGGATTACCAAGTAAAATGGTATCATACACAAACTGTAATTGATTAATACCCTCAATATTATGAGCTGGTTTAAGACCCCCTTATTTGACCAGAAGCCTTGGCAGCATTGAGGTATCTTCCAAGCATTTCAGCCATAATAATGAAAAGATAAGGAGAGAGAGGGTCACCTTGTCTAAGACCTCTACTACTCCTAAAAAAACCTGTTGGTTTATTATGGACCAGAATATAGTATCTTGCAGTCTTATAGCAGCTTCCAACCCATCTTCTCCACTATCTATAAAAACCAAAGGCAGCCAAAAAATTATCCAAAAATCTCCATGAAACCCCATAATAAGCCTTTCTCATGTCTAACTTTAATGCATTTTATTTCACCAGTATTGACATAATGCATGGATTCATGAAGGGATATGATACCATACAATTTTTTTTTTACCCTTAACAAAGCCTCCTTGCTCATCGAAGATAATGTAGGGGAGGAAGATCTTCAATATTGGGGCTATAACTTAGGAGATAATCTTATAAATAGCATTAGAAAGACTTATAGGTCTAAAATATTTGAAGGTTTTTAACCCTTTCTTCTTAGGAACTAGAACAAGGAAGGTATTGTTAAATTTCTTTAGTATTTGACCAGACTTTAAATATTCCTTTACTACTTCAATAACATAAAATTTAACAATATCTTAGAAGGTTTAGAAAAATCCTACTTGGAACCCATTTGGACCTAGAGCTTTGTCTCTGCCAAGGAAAAAAATGGCTATCGTTACCTCTTCTTCCTCAATCTCCTTTAGAAGTTGAGCATTGATCTCCTTGGATATCAACCTAGGAATGTGATTAGTCATATCCTTAACCGCGGTTTCATCCTCTTCCATATATTCATCTCGAATATTTTTATAGAAGTCCACAACCTCACACTCAATTTCTATACTCTCTCTAATAACCTGGCCATCATCCTTTAGAATTTCATCAATGCAGGCAGAAATTTTATTTTTCATAGTGGAGACATGGAAAAACTTAGAAATTTTTGTCACCTTCCTACAACCACTAGATCCTAGACTTTTACCTCCAATAGGTTTCTTCCTTGGCTATTATGGTATGTAGTTTAGTATTAAGCTCATTTTATCTTTGGAATTTTGAAAGTAACTTTAGCAAAATGATACACCTTGAAATATTATGTACTTCTATATATATCCATAAACTATTTAGAACAGTTTCAAAATGCTTAGTGGTACCACTACATGCCAAATTTTTCCTTTATGAATATATTTCTTAGGATTCATGTAATTTATTGGAAGCACTTCACTTTATTCTAATCACATTTTCCTCTTTGGGGAGCAATCACTTCATGTTGTCTAATACATTTCTCCTTAGAATCCAATTATATCACCTTGAACAAATCCAACCTTTGGTCAAGACTTCTATAGGCCTCAATTTATTGATTTAAAAGCTTTTATACACAATAAAAATGAAGGAAATACCAAGGTAGTAACTTGTTACTATATATATATAAAGCGAAAATCCCCTTGCAGGGCCGCCTTGGTCTGAGAGACCACGAACAGGGGGTTCTATACCATCAAAGTCACCCGGGAGTCGCACCCAACCTGCCCGCACCAACATTATCAATTGGATTTTGGGTACCCAATTCAACTTTTTTGGTAGGGTGGAGATTCGAACCTGGGACCTCCCTTGGAGGATTGCTCTCTCCTCTCCAACTCACCTACAACACCTGGGTGTAACTTGTTACTATATCAATATATATGTGTATATATAAATTTAAGGAAGGCAAGAACATTTCCTTTTATAATGAGGCTAGGTCAAGGGTTTAAGCAAAAACCACTTAGACACACAATAACAAACAAATAATAAAGTTCACTACTAGGATTTGAACCTAGATTTATGGTATGAAATTCTCTTTTCTCCACCACATGCATAATAGAATACTTAATTGGGACATACTTCTATGCAGAAAACTATTTACCATTTAATTGAGAAATGTCTATTGTGAAAGAATAAATACTTATATCTTACTCTTTTATTATGCATCTTGCTATCTTGGTTTACATTTTATTCAAATTTTTATCCCATGTATTAAAAATATTGAAAATTTTAGGTTTCAATCCAATATTTGATACATATTATTTAGTTATGATTATTAAATAGTTAGATTAAATGACCATTCAAGTTTAAAAATAATCTTGTGAGTATAATTTGACTTTGAACTTTCATTTTTCTTATGTACTTTATTTTGCATAACTAGTATAACACACAATAATTTAATTTTTCATTATAAATATCTCTCTCATAGTATTGTTTACTTAAGATTATTAAAACAATTGAGTGAAAGAAGTTCATTCCTAACTAGACCAAACTATAAAATGAAACTCAAATAAAAGTCTAATAATTATTTCATGTTTTTAATTCAAAATATGTTATATTAATATTTTTTTAGATGATAAAACAAGTGCATGTAAGAAATATAAAAGGTATACATGCAATACTTACAATAGGACAAATATAATTGACTATGTCATTTGCTCAAAAAACTAATAGAGAAGATAATGGAAGTAGAAATAAAAGACTCTCCATTAGATTAAAAATTAGACTACAACCCAATGTGTATAAAGTTGTCATGGTAGATAAGTAATCAACAAACAAAAAGTTTGTACTCCAATTGACAATTTTTTATAAAAAGGTAAATGTTCTTTAAACCAAGAAATTGTTTAATCATCAAGGAAGCAATCAAAACAAATATTTTAAAGAAAAAAAAAATAACAAAGCAAGGAATCAATATCCATGAGTTAACAAGTATAATTCAAGAGGCATTAAAAAGATGCAAAAGGACTAAATTTAGAAAGAAGAAAAAAGTAAAATTTCAACAAATATATGGTATGTTGAAGAATAAAAAACATGAAGGAGATCTTTTAAAGAATTGGGCAAAGAGGATAAAGACAAAAAATTGTATAAAAAATTAGTGAAAGCAAGAAAACAAAAAAGAGAGAGTATGTGAGTGCAATACAAGAAGGTCTAACTAATTTAGAGAAGAATAATCTATATCTATTCTAAAATGATATTCAATAGAAAAATAAATAAACCAAAAACAATATTGCATAAAACCAACAACTAGAATATGCAAAGACATTGTATAAGTAATAACAAGAAGAAGATTCCCCTTCCACAATAACACAACCAAAAATTTGTTCACCTTAAGGGAGGATAAGGAAGGAATTGAGGATTTGGGAATAGGTAAGGATTATGATATAGATAGAATATATGTAAAATAATTAAAAGGTAGAATAGAGAACTTAGCCACACATCAAGAGGATATTAAACAACATCATCCAACATAACTTTGCAAGAGATTGGACAAGAAGTCTAGTAATACCTCTCTTTTAAGAGTGGATATGTAAACAATCCATTGAATTATCAAACTAATATGGTCAGTACCCTATTTGAAACACTATTTGAAATTATGATTGAAGTAGATTAGGATATGAGTGAAAGAACAATGAAAGAGGGCAAAAGGACAAGTAGATTTTAGACCAAAACACTCAACAATAGACCATGCTTTCACTTTGAGAAATGTCATTGAGAAGATATGGAACAACAAAGGAGAAGCCTATTATTATTTTATGGATTTCAAAAAATCTTTTAACATAGAACCTATAAGTAAACTAGAGAATAGAATGGAGGACTTAGACATACTAGAACAATATATAGCAAGATTTTGTAGACTTTATGATGATGTCCAAACTAAAATAAGAATTCAAACAAACCTTTAAGAAAATTTTAGAAGTGTAGGGGTTTAAAAAGGATGCCTACAATAGTCTACCTTATTTTGTTTATGTATTGATAAATTAAAATAATGGGTATATCTAAGAGAAGAGGACGAGATTCATTTGGAAGAATATACGTTGAGTTTTCTTTAGTATGTAAACAATCTCATTTTTCATTTTCAATATAGGGGTTGAGATAGAGCACTTACTGGTCCTAAAGCACTTTTATAAGTAGATAGGCATGCAAGTAAATAACAACAAAACCAAGATTTTAATCTTATCAAACAAAAGAAAAAAAATTACTTTTTAGTTTGACGGGGGTCTCTTAAAATAAGTAACAAAATATAAGCATGTTGGGATAGACCTCAATAATTATCTTGGTTGGGAAACATAGAGAAGGAAAAAATTAAGGGCATGGAGAGCACTTTTTATATTACAAAATAGAAGTAGAGAGGTTGAATTATGGGACTAAAATACTATGTAGAGAGGTTGGATTATGGGACTAAAATACTATATGGGTTTTATTTGGTCTATTTATGGTATAAGTGGTGCTATATGGATTTGAACTATTGGACAATAGTAAATTAGACTTAAAATAAATATAAACATGCACCTTTCTTATAGAGGCAACAACTATTATTTTTATTCTAATTTATTTTAAAAGAATCAAATAAATGAATTCAAGTAGATGGTGTAAGTTTGTAATACAAGAGGATGCAAATAAAAGAAAGAATACGCGGATGAAATAAAATAACAAGTAGATGAAATAATAGAATGTTAATATAAATAAATTATTAAACAATAAGAAAGACAAAGGCATTTGTTAAGGTAAAATTCAAATCAACTACGTGGAAAAAGAAGTTGAAAGAAAAAGATAACATTATTTTCTTGAATTTAGTCCTACATATAATTACCATCAAATGACCTATATAAGAGTATATCAAATCAACTATGTGGAAAAAGAAGTTTAAAGAAAGATATGAAATTATCTTCTTGAATTTAATCCTACATATACTTACCATCAAAAGACCTATAAGAGTATATATCAATAGAGTAAAGATGCTCATGGTATAATAGTGAAAAAATGTAATGTATATTTAATTTTGAAAAAACTGCTCTAAGTGGATTCAAATTTTAGGACTGTTGAAGAGTTGAGAGATTTGCTTTTTTCAAAGTGTTATGCCACTGCATGCTTAGGTTTTTGTGTAGGGTTTGGTCGGACGACAACACTAAGCTCCACGTCGCTAGGCATTTACCACCTTGGTGGTTGGTTTCCTTTTAAGATGGTCACTGGGCATTCAGCGGCTTCGACTCTTGTCAAAGTTGTTGGACTTGGCTATGGTGCACAAAAAAGAATTGAGGAATTTTGTACTAAAGGTCTTCCATGAGGTATGGCTCTAGTGCCCGATGTTACTATTCCATTAGATGATTTTAATAAATCTTGTAGCTAGTTAGAGAGTAATACACTTATTGGTTATTTTTTGGGTCGAATCCCCAATGAGTCGTTAATACGTACCTGGATTCAACATTATTGGACTCCTCATGGCATTGAGGTTGATGGAATTTAAAACCTGACCAAAGGGTTTTTTATGTTTTGTTTTCCTGCTCCTAAACATGTGCATGCAGTTTTTAACCATGGCCCCTAGTATGTGCATAATTCTCTATTAGTTTTCTAGCCCTAGACCCAAGAATTTTTTTTTGAAGAGGGTGCATCCCTGGAGGTGCCTATGTGGGTTGAACTCCATGGCCTACCAACAACTCTTTGGCCTTTCTTGGAAATTCTTGTTGCCCCATTAGGTTATTTTGTGTGCATTGAGAATCCACAATTTTTTGGTGCTCGACCCTTTCAAAGGGATTGTGTAAAAAATTATCTTTATAAGGATATCAGGGATCATCTTACCATTAGTGTTGGGGATACCTCCTTTGTTTAGAATTTGGTTTATATTAACCTATCAAATACTTGCTTTTACTATCAGTCGATAGCACATATAATTAAAGATTACCTGCTCATGGAGGGATGTTTCAAGCATAATAAATTCACAACTAGCCCTCCAAGCTCTGCATCTACAGTGCTATCTAGGACCACTTCCAATGAGCAAAGAACCATGTATACTGGTTTGTAGGATTCTTGGACTACTGTTACCAAATGAAATCATCCCATAAAATCCTTGGTTAAACCCACTGGTAAGTGGATGGCTCCTCTAGTGCATGCATCTAGAGAGAAGATGGCCATGCAAGTTGCTACACCAACGTCCTCCCACAGGACCTCCATTGTGGTGGAGAATGAGGATATGCAAATTAATTTACAAGTTACCCTTGAGAAGGCACAGGCGAGAAGGTCTTGCAGTCCCAACAGTGACAAATGATCTTATACCATGTTTTTGAAAGGAAACCATAATCGATTCCTCTCAAATACTTACTCCTCGCTTGGGGAGTTAGGTGCTTCTAAGGTTATTGAAGGTGATATGCAACTTGATAGTTCCTCATGATATTTCTATCATGGAATGTCAAAGGTTTGATAGACCTAGTTTGTAAGTACTTGGTTCATAGTGAGATTGATAAGCTTTATCGTTAGCATGATAGATTTGATTTTATTTGCTTGCAAGAAGTTAAGATATCTACTTTTAACTTACAATGTGCACATTATTTTATTTTGACTGGTAGCCAATTTTATTCTACTAATCATGTTGTAGGTTGAGGTGGAGCTATCACGTTTATGGCTCCCACCTGACAATCCCATCTGGTTACTTGGGGAGTGGACCCTTCTAATCAGGCTGTGTGGACCCTTTTTAAAGTTTATGGATATTATTTTGGAATTGTAAATGTATATGCTTCCAATCATACCCCTGATCGATGTGCTCTCTGATAGTGGTTGGCTTTGTCTTACCCTCTACTATTTGGTTGCTTTATGGTGATTTCAATATTATTGAGATAGCTTCTGATAAAGTGGGTTGCCTCCCAATGCGATGGTGTGCTAGGAAACGAGAAGCTTGGTTTTTTATGAAAAAAATTAGGGCTTTTTGACCCCAATGCTTGTTCTTCCTCCAAAGACTTCCTGCACTCACTCTAGTTTTCTTGGTCCAATTTCTAAAGTGGGGATGATCATATTTTAAAGTAGTTGGATAGAGCTATGCTTACGGATCACTTTGGGTTCAGTTTTTAGCCCATTGTGCCATCCGATCCTCTGGTGGTAGCTCTTCCTAGCTCTACGGTGTCAGATCATGTGCCCATTATATTTAATATTTCTTTGAGCATATTGCCAACCAAGACCTTTTCTTCTCAAATTTTCTTGAATATTTCTTTCCTTCATCATCCTACTTCTATTGCTCATATTGTTAGTGTTTGGAACTTGGTTCCTTGACCTTCCAAAAATACGGGTTGGATTGCATGGTGGAATGATGCCATTGCTCACACAAACACCTTGCTTCGCACTCTTGGAGTCAAGCTTGCTTAGCTACGAACGCAGGAAAATTAGGCACTAAAGTAGGAGCTTTCCAAAGCATCTGTTAGACTTGATGCTTCTCATCTCAATGTCAATCTACAATAGTATGTTGCAATCCTTCGACATGAGCTTAAGAATATTGAGCTATATGAGGACACAGGTGCTCAAATTTGTGCTCGTATGCATTGGCTCAAAGTCGAAGATCGGGTCTCCAAGGAGTTCTTTCAGCACCTTAGACCATCTAGGCAGGCAATTCAGTTCAAAGCCATTATGGATAATTGCAAAAGTATTTAAGAGCTACCTGATATTTCTAAGGTATTTGTTCACCACTATCAACAGGCTTTTGCTGCTCAACATATCTCAACTAAGAGATAGCAAGCACTGGAGGAATGTTGCTCGGTGGTTCCTGATAAGATTTTGATCTTTCAGAATGAAGCTTGAGATAAACCTCTTTCATTAGAAGATCTTACTGAGGCTTTATCTCATATGGCTAATGATAAAGTGCCAGGCCTAGATGGTTTTCCATGTGATTTTTATAAATCTTTCTAGGATATGGTTGGCCTTGAACTTATTAGAGTTTATCAGGAAGCCATGTGCTCTGGTTCTTTAGGATCACTCATCAATAGAGGCAACATAAAATTCATTTCTAAGCCTGGTGATCCTGAGGTGATCACCAAATGGAGGCCTATCACTCTGCTGAATGTCAGTTATAAAATCATTGCTAAAGCTATTGCTTTTAGACTTCGGTCTCTGCTTCCTCTTATTGTGAGAAATGAGCAAACAAGATTTATTCACAATTGCTATATTCTGGATAATATCCTCATAGTTTGGGAAGGTATGGAGTGGGTGCGGTAGTCTTAGCAAGCAGTGCTATTTATTAAAATTGACTTTGAAAAAGTATATGATAGAATCGAATGACACTTTATTCTATCAATGCTTACAACGCTTGGGTTTGGTCCTGGCTTTGCCCAATCTATGAAAATATTGTTTACAGATGCTTCAGTGGTTCTCATGCTAAATGATGTGCAAATAGAGCGTATTGGTCTATTCAGATCTCTTCATCGGGGGTGTCCTCTTGCCCCCTCCCTATATGTGCTTGCAACTAAAGCCTTTGGGTACCTTATTGCCGTAAAGCCTCGCAAGGACTGGTTAAGGGTATTTTTCTACCAAGAGGGCAAGGGCAACTCATCAACGATCACTTTGCGAATGATTCTTTTTTAATGCTCAATGAAGATGAAGTGTCTATCACATAGACTATTTCTAGCCTGGAGATGTTTTGCAAAGCCTTCAGTTCTAGCATTCAGTGGAGGAATACTGCTTGCTATAGACAATCCTCACATCCTCTTCCACCCTATATGGAGCAATACCAATGGAAGTGGATTCAATCGGGGGAGATGTTTAATTTTTTGGGCATTCCCTTTGCTTGTTAGAGCACCCCATCTCAGCTTTGGGAGTATGTAGTGCAAAGAGTGGAGAACAAGCTCACTTACTAGATCACCAAGAAGTTATCCCTTATGGGTAAATTCTAAATCTGCTCTAAAATTCTTGCCAATACTCATGTATATTAATCATCCTATTGGGTTCCTTCTCAAGCTTGTTATAAGAAGCTGAAAAAGCTTCTACAGGATTTTTAATGGGCTAATTATTCTCAAAAATATGGATTTCATAGAGTAGCCTCTGAATTTTGTTGCCTCCCTAAAAATTCAGGTGGGTTGGGGTTGTTTAACTATTTCCATCAAGGTCTGGCTCTCAACGCTAAATGGATCATTAGAACTCTTAAAGGGGATGAAGCCTAATTTTTTTTTATTATAAATTGTATGGCAATAGGGTTACCCATTGGCAAGAAATATTGGAAGGATTTGGGTTTACCTTCCATTATTGAAGCCCCTATTTCCTGTAAAATTGCTGGCTCATTTGTGACTCAAAGTCTTTGATGAGCTTGGGAGTCAATCAAGCCTTGGCTTCGCTAAAAAGGAGTTGGTCACCACAAGGGGGTAGCTATTGTCAATTTGAATGTTTTGTGGTCCTTGTCAATTTAAATTTTTTGTGGTCCCCTGTGGTTTAGTATCAGGGACAACCACTTGCTCAAGTTTAATGGATTCATGGTAATAATTTTTTTAAAAAGTGTATTGTGTCCCTTTCTGATTTCTATTGTAGGCAGACTAGGGATTGGATCCCTTGGGAGTGTTTTTAGTAGCAGTATATGTTAAAGTCCATAGATAAAGACACATATGATGTGGTTATTAATTGTACACCCTTTTCCCTATGGCCTAAGCTTGGCCAGGTTATTCAACAACCTTGGTGGAAAGAGTGGTAATGGTATAAACATGTCCCTCTGCTTAATTACATAACTAAGTAGGGTTACAACTAGATTTTACCCAATTTACCCATGGTGCCCAAGCTCAATGCATGCTGGGATTTGTTCTCTTCCAAATCCAAATGGAGAGCTCACTTTCAGCTCACTTGGGCATCATATATTGAACCTAAGTAGGCCTATTTTTCTTGGAATATGTTGTATCAGGGGCTGCCGCTTGGCCCAAGGCTTAGAAACTTGGGAATTGACACTTCCACTTGCCATTTGTGTGGGGAAGCAGAATCAACCTTGCATATTTTATAGAATTTTCACAGAGCAAAGATGGCCTAGGAGTGGATGGAGTTGTTTTTTCGGCCATTTTTGCATGCTCCTTTAACTTGGCTTCACAATCTATTAGGAGATACGCCACAATTTTATCAACCTTTGCTAGAATTTTGGAACATTTTTAGAATTAGCATTCTCTTTCATACATGGAAAACAAGAAATGAGATAATTTTTGTGGATAAAACTCTCTCTATTATTTTTTCTCTCAGATAAGTTGATGGTATTTCATGATGCTTGGTTATAGATTCAAGTACAAGCTAATAAGGTTGCAATGTAACTCAATCATCTACAGGAGCTGATTGACTAGTAATGCACCATGTACTGTGAGTAGATTCTCCTCGGTGAATGAACAATGTACCCATTCCAAATCCAAACAACACGATCACCCTTTCTAGTATCGGTTAGCTTCTAAGGCTCACTCTCAACTGTCTAGTGATCACACATAGAGATTACTACTTTCCAACTCTACTCAGTAGGTTTTTCCTTAGGGTGATCACCCTCAGCATGATCCTTTGCATAGTATGGATGGTTGGGGAGCTCACCAGGGATGGGGAACTCCCCCACATTCTTCTAGCTAGGTTGGTTCTCCGAAGGGTGGTGAAGGTGACACTAGTACTGGTTGGAGCATAGGCACTGATGGTGATGTAGATGGATGGAACACCCCCTTTGAGACTCCTAATCAACCTACACCTGATATGCATGCCAAGATGCCAGGGTCAGGTTGAAACATTTAATGGCTATTATGATATTTTTTTTTAGTTTTGTAATTAGGCCCTCTTGTTTGTAGTTTTCTTGCAGTGATATTTTGAACTTTGACTTGGATGTCTTTTCAATAGGTTTATCGTATACTTGGGGTACGTGTGTGTTGAATTTTATCCTGGTTGTCTTCTCAACCGATTTGGTTAGTGCTTGGGGTGTAACGTGTCAGTCCACCCACTTTTATATGTTTAGGATTTGTATTTAATATATTGTTTTTTTATTCAAAAAAATAGATTACACTACCTTAGATGTAACATAGAAATATGAAAGAGATAAAATAGAAATGAAAGGAGAAAATATGTATTTTGTTGCATTAGAACAATTGAAACAAAAAGATATTTTATTTTGAGATGCTCTTTCTATATATAGTAACAATTAAACTTGATATGTGATACTCTAATAATAAATAAATCCAAGATTTATTTGAAAAAGTAAAACTAAAAAAAAAAAAAAATTCATCATCAAAATCAATAACAAAAAATTAAAATTGTAAAAATAATTAAATCAATACCATTTAAAGTGAAGGAGATCTGCAGTTGTTAGGCTTGGTACCTTGGATGTCTTTTCAATAGGTTTGTTGTATACTTGGGGTACGTGTGTGTTGAATTTTATCCTGGCTGTCTTCTCAACCGATTTGGTAAGTGTTTGGGGTGTAACGTGTCAGTCCACCCACTTTTATATGTTTAGGCTTTGTATTTAATATATTGTTTTTTCATTCAAAAAAATATATTACATTACCTGGGATGTAACATAGAAATATGAAAGAGATGAAATAGAAATAGAAGGAGAGAATATGTATTTTGTTACATTAGAACAATTGAAACAAAAAGATATTTTATTTTGAGATGATCTTTCTATATATATATAGTAACAATCAAACTTGATATGTGATACTCTAATAATAAATAAATACAAGATTAATTTGAAAAAGTAAAATTAAAAAAAAAAAAAAAATTATCATCAAAATCAATAACAAAAAATTAACATTGTAAAAATAATTAAATCAATACCATTTAAAGTGAAGGGGATCTGCAGTTGTTAGGCTTGGTACCTTGGATGTCTTTTCAATAGGTTTGTTGTATACTTGGGGTATGTGTGTGTTGAATTTTATCCTGGCTGTCTTCTCAACCGATTTGGTTAGTGCTTGGGGTGTAACGTGTCAGTCCACCCACTTTTATATGTTTATGCTTTGTATTTAATATATTGTTTTTTCATTCAAAAAAATAGATTGCACTGAGATGTAACATAGCAATATGAAAGAGATAAAGTAGAAATAGAAAGAGAGAATATGTATTTTGTTACATTAGAACAATTGAAACAAAAAGATATTTTATTTTGAGATGCTCTTTCTATATATAATAACAATCAAACTTGATATGTGATATGTGATACTCTAATAATAAATAAATACAAGATTTATTCGAAAAAGTAAAATTAAAAAAAAAAAAAAAAAATTATCATCAAAATCAATAACAAAAAAAATTAACACTGTAAAAATAATTAAATCAATACCATTTAAAGTGAAGGAGATCTGCAGTTGTTAAGCTAGATCCGTGAGGCTAGGTCCGTGTACTTAGAGAGTTAAGTTAGATTATTATCTTTGCTTCAACAAAACTTACAAATTAAAAAATCTTAACTCTTACCAACATTACCTATCCTATCATTAATTTTTTTTTTTTCTTAAGTCCAGTATACCTTGTCCTCATTTAATTCAAATATTAAACATCCAATATTATTCTATGATATTTTTGGCTTTGTTGATTATGATGACAAGTCATCACATCAGCTACCCCTCATCGAAAAAGTTTGCTGGTATAAGCTTACCTCTAAATTCATGACACTGGAAAAGTCACTGCACCTTAAAATCATGCATTTATCCCCGCAACTAAGAAGTGGATTCAATATCTGAAATAATTAATGATTTTATGAAACATCAGTTCATCACGGTTATGAAGTTTAACAATAATTTGTTGGTTCACATTTCCCTAGACCGGAAGATGAACTCCAAGCATCAATACAGAGATACGATAATTGAGATGTTCATTTCAATTTGACCTGCATTCTTCGTACCCACAGCATTGATAACAGCAACTACGCTTTTTGTCCAGATAACAACAACTACATGTCATGTAATCATCCATAGGCACAAAACCAGCGGGTTTAAAATTGAAATTTTTGTCTTCCAAGACAGCAGCCGATTCATCTGCAAGAACATCATTTTCACATTCAATAAATCTTTTGCTTTTTGAAAAACCAGAAAAACTGAAATAAAAAATGAAATGAGCAGTTGAATGAAATATGAATTATTTTCACCCCTTGTGATGGCAGAAGACGGATGAAGAAGGAAAAGCATACATAAAGCCATGGCCGCTATGGATGGTAACATTCTGTAACACTACTCTCCATTGTTAGTCTACGTAGATTATGAAAGGCAATTATATACACTTTCGCAATCATAATAAAATTCTTGTGGCCTACATCATCAAGTAATATTGAAATCGTGTATTATATACTGTCATAAACCACATTCTATCCCCCACACACAAAAACAAAAAGTTCTATCTTTCTATGCACCTGAATTGGACTGTAGAGCTCTAAACCTCATCAAAATTTTTATCAAATCTCGTTCTTGTACATGAACACTGAACAAAGATTATAGCAAATTGATCGCAGTTATGGCTATGGATCTATAGATGGTTTTATAAGCCACACTCTCTGTTCTCATTCTCCTTCCTTGCTCCATTGAGTTTTTGGGGCCAACAATTTTTTCCCTGTTTTTAGAAATATTGTTGATAGAATTTTATAAGATTTTTCGCATCTATAGTTTCTATTTTAGATTGGGTAAGATATTTGACAGCTATGTTTTTATCAGTATTTGTTTATTTAAAGAACTTTTAGGCATAAGACAAGGCAGTTCCTTTCAAGTGCAGTTTTTTTGTTTGGTGCGTCAGCTCCTTGTGGAACATGTGATTGAATCAGGGTCACATCACCGATAATGCAAGCGGTGTCCTTATCATCCTTGACGGTAGAGCTCCTTGTGAACCATAGGGATTGAACCCAGGTCACATCACCGACAATACAAGTGATCGTCCTTGCCGATAAACCACAAAGATTTTGAAACTAATAATTACGCACCAACAATTACGCATGATAAAGTTGTGTCACGCAATTTCTTTTTACAGAAATTAAGCACAATAATCTCCACCATAAAAAGAAACCTCTTATTTTACCATAAATTATAACGTGAACTGTTTTAATGGGCATTTTTGGAGCCAACAATTAAGCATGATAAAGGTGTGTCACGCAATTTCTTTTTACAGAAATTAAGCACAATAGTCTCCACCATAAAAGAAACCTCTTATTTTACCATAAATTATAACGTGAACTGTTTTAATGGGCATTTGATGCTGTTTGCATGCCCCATATATAGAAATACCATCACTAAGTATTGAAAAATATTATTATAAAATAATTAAATGGTATGCTTAAATTATTGGATTTTTTTATAAAAAATTAAGGTTTAAATTTTTTGAAATGCAATATATAAGTTATAATTGAGGTAAATTTATTTAAATTAATGTCGAATGGCATTTGGTGTAATGGCAGTTGCCTAGTTATTATCATCCATATGGTTGTGAGGTCCATTCCTCTTCTGTTTACTCAAAACGAACGGTACGTAAATGATATTCAATATAAAAAAAAAATTATATAATTAATTAAAATTTATGATTATAATTTATTTTCTATTGAAAATTTTGAATGAATCTTGTCCAATAAATTTATATTAATGAAAAACAAAGAAATTCGTACTGAATAATAATGTTTTAGTCAAAGGAATGGAAGACAAAAATTTCAATTTCATATTTGGAAGGATCTTAGCATATTTTTGTCAAATACAATGACGATTCTTTATGATCTATGGATTTTTGGGGTGATTTTAATACTATTCTATCTCCTTTGGAAAAGAAGGGTGACATTTCAAGATTGTTTAAATCAATGTAATATTTTGCTTCATTTGTCAATTCAAATGATCTTTGGGATGTTAGTCCTACAAACTTTCAATATACATAGAATAATAGATGCATTGGACAAAATCATATAGCAAAAGACTGGATAGATTCTTGTTCTCCAATAAATGGTTGCAAACAAAGTATACAATCTTTTTAGATATTTTATTGCAAGTAGGATCAGATCAAAAACCCATTCATTTGACTTGTGAGTTACCTAATAATGGTCATCCAAAGCCATTTCACTTCCACTCTATGTGGCTATGAGACCCGGGTTTTTTTAGGTTTGTTCAAAAGTTGAAATATTAAAGGAGCAAATGAATATATGGAATACCAAATCCTTTGGTAGTATTTTTAAAGAAAAAAAATAAATTGAATCCAAGCTCAAAAATTTACAAGATATAGTAGAAATTAATGGAATGGGTAAGTTATGTGAAAGAAAAAAAATTACTTTCTTATTATCATACTACATTGAAAAATGAGGATTTATATTGGTTCCAAAAATCTAGAGAGAAATGGAAGGAGATAAAAATATAACAATTTTTTTTTTTGGTTTGTCATATCAAAAATATTATAACTCTAGATGGAAGAAATATTGAGGACGAAGAAGATATAAGGAAGGAAGCAATTAATTATTTCAAAATTATTTTATCAAATTCTTGGTACGACAAGGAGACACAAGAAAAACAAGTGCAAAATATCCCATCAATTATCACTCAAAGACAAAATAAAAGCTTGATGAAGAAGATATATATAGAGGAGTTCCATGGAGTAGTTTTCTCTTTCCATCCTAACAAGACACCTCACCTTGATGGATTTCCTACAATTTTCTTTCAAAATTTTTAGGATTTATTGAAAAGTTATATGTTACTTGTGGTTGAAGAGACCAAAAAAAAAGAAGTCTATAATAAATGAGATCAATGCTACTTTTATTACCTTGGTTCCAAATAAAGGCAACACAAAATATTTTGATAATTTTTTTCTAATAATCCTTTGTAATATGATTTGTAAGATCATTTAAAAATTATGTCAAATAGGTTAAAGGGAATTATAGGGTTTCCTATCTTAGAGGAACAAGGTGGATTTTTTTCATGGTAAACAAATTCTTGATGGTATAATTATTGCACAAGTGGCCATACATTCTCTTCATTCCATAAAAAACCTAGGTATGCTTTTGAAATTAGATATGAAAAAAGCATATGATAGGGTTTCTTGGAAATTTCTACACACTATTCTCAAAAGGTTTGGTTTGATTATAGTTGGTGTGAGTGGATTAAATGCTATTATAACACTACAAAATTTTCTATTTTGATCAATGATTCTCATGCTGGTTACTTCAAGTCATCCTATGGACATTATCAAGGTGATCCACTTTCTCCTTATCTATTCATTAATATGGCAGAAGCATTAGGGAGATCATTTTCAAAGGAAAAATAGAAAGAAAAATCAAGGGTATTCATGTTATAAAAAGTGATTCCTTTGAATCTCATCTCCAATTTGTTGATGTTACTTTTCTTTTGGGTCATCTCTTAGTCAATGAGGTCATGGAGTTTAAATTAATATTATCATGCTATGAGAAGGCTATCAGACAATTGGTCAATACTACAAAATACAATATTTTTCATTAATACTACCCTATATTTACAACAAATTATTGTGAATAATTTAGGGTTTAAAATTGAAAAATTTCTATCAACCTACTTGGTTATTCCTTTGTATGCTAAAGGAAATAAAAAGGAGCTTTAGATCTCTTTTTTGGATAGAATGAAATCTTGCTCAATAGGTAGGAAATGTAAGTTCTTAACCATGGCAAGAAGGCTACCACTCATAAAGACTACATTGCAATCAATTTCTACATATATGATGTTACTTTCAAGACTGTCAATAGATATTGCATCAAAAATTAATAAATATCAATGAGACTTTCTATGAAAAGGTTGTGAGGAAAAATTTAGGATTCTTATTTGTAAGTGGGATAGGGTTTGAAAAGGAAAAAATATTAGAGGAGAAAGCTTGTGGAATTATAGAATTATGAATTTGGCATTAGGAGCAAATATTGGATGGATATTATTCATAGATCCAGAAAAAAATTGAGCGAAAATATTACTTCAAAATAGGTTCTCTTGATGTAATGAAATTATTTAGGAAAATAAATCTACCCAAAGGATCGTCAACAAGGAACTTCATATCAAAGAGTTTGCAATTAATAAAGAAACATATTATATGGTCAGTTAATGAGGGGGGATATGCAAATTTTTGGTTTGATACTTGGTTGAAGCCTTATCCTATTATATTTGACTTAAAATGGTAACTATTGGCTCAAGCATGCCTAACATTTAAAGGTCCAAAGGTCAAAGACTATATTATTATGAGCAACAAATCTAGATCATGGATTTAATTTAGTAGCTTGGTTGATGCAGAGGAACTCAAACAAATTGAAAATGAATTTCAAAAGATGCCTCAAGAGTTTTATTTATTGTTTTTTATATGAAAGGATGAGTTGGTTTAGAATTTATTAAATTATGGTGGATACTCAGTCAAGTTGAGATATGAGGATTTAGAAAAATCAAAATTTTCTTCTCCTAAAGATTTTCCTTCGAAGAAAATTTGGTCATTAGAGGCCCTCCCTAAGGCCTCAACATTTTTTTGGTTAGAAATTAAAGGTAAGATTTTTACAAGAGAGAGTCTACAAATAAGAGGATATTATGGACCATATAAATTATTGAATCACTTTTTAATATATAATCGCAGGCCACTCAAAGGGGGCTCCCTTGTAATCACTTTGCTGCTATAGGGGTCTCCCTCCTTTCCACTTATATGGGGCTCCCTCCTTAGAATCTATGATTCTTATTCTTATTATTCGATGATTTATGTGAATGGCCAACCTAATATTTATATCTACCCTAAAGCTACGTTGGTGAAGAGACGTGATGGTTCACATTATGAAGAGACATGATGGTTCATGTTATGAGTGAATAATATAATAATTAAATGATTAATAATATTAAATATTAATGTTAGGATGGAGGATCCTAACATATTGAAGTGTTAAGAGTATTACCCCTATAATAACTTTATTGGAAAATTATCCAAACCAAAATTTCCAATACAAATAATCATAAATATCCAAACAACATTGTTTTATATTTAAGTATATGGCTCTTTAAGATAACTAGAACTTTACCCCCATAATACTAAAGATGACTCCTTCACCAAAGTGATATTATCACCCAAAATTTTATTTATCAATAAGCAAAAATGCAATGCATCTACATAAAGGTAACCTTTACCTCAGAGTTGTCAATGAACTAAGTCATCACCATCATTTTCCAAAATATATCTCAATGTAGGTGGTTCAGATATAAATCTACTAGTGCGATTACCTCGTATTTCATACAAAAATACATCTATAGTGCCAATTCCAAATGTAAAATAAAATTATCCAATCATATTGACATCATACAATAAAGCTATGCATTAAACATCCACATCAATACATAAGTTCTTTGTCAATAATGAGTATTTCCAAGGAGGGTTGTTATGGAGGTCATGTTAGGAACACTCTAATAAAAATAAGTAAGTTCACATAGATATTGCAAATAAAGTAAAAATTAATAGAAACATTGCAATATAAAATGTAGATGGGAAAACATATAAATCTCACAAATCACAACATAAAATCATAGGCCTCTTCGAGAGTGCAACCTCATTAAATACTTTCATTCAATTTTTCATAAAGATACATTTTTTATGAGCCCTTGTATTTAAAAGATACACTTAAAGCAACCCTAACCTAATGCTAAAGAGTTGGCTTACATGAAAAGTGCCACTTGAGCTAAAATTTTATACCAAACCTCAATTACATTTTTTATAACAGTTACATGAAATGGCCCCACTTGTCTAGGTACCTCAATTACCACATACCATTATAAAATATTAGTATAATGGGGTTCCCAAGTTGGAAAGGGATCATTACATAATAATATGAGAATTGCAAAATAATGTTAGGATGAGGTCTTAACATGCTATTCACCTTAAAAAAGCTTTGTACACAAAGTTGAGATGAGGATATTGATGATGTAGCTATTGGAGAGACTCCCAAGTGACATATTTTGGTTGTAGTCCATACAACTAAACAAGAAACTTAGTGATGATATAGTTTCAAGGAGTGTGATCTACAGTCCATACGTTGTTCAAGATTGAGAAAGATTAAATCCTCTTCATACAGTTATAGTAAAATAGATTGTATGTAATCACCCATAACATTTTTAAGAGAGAATATATGAAATATATGATGGATATTTAGCATAGCTATAAGGACCAATTTATAGGCCAGTGGACCAATCCATTGTAATACTTGATAGGGTCCATAGTATTTAGAAATTATGGAGCTAGAGTGAGAATTGTTTATATGGATGTAGGTAGAGAAAATTCATATCTCCTAATTCAAATCTATGCTCTAAACAATCATGATTAGCTTGTTGGTACATATGGTTCTAGGCTAATTCCATAATCATCTTTAGTTGAAGGAGGACTCTGACATGCTGGTTGAGTGTAGTGTCAACATCATGAACCTTGGATATTCCTAGAATGTAGGAGGAGGGTGTTGATGGATGATGACCATAAACTACTTCAAAAGATATAACCTTGGTCATGGTGTGATATGAAATTTTATACCACTATTCAGCCAAGGGAAGCCACTTTACCCATTGTGTAGGATGTTCAAAGGTAAAGTAATGAAGGTAGATCTCCAAGAATTTGATTATAATCTCTATTTGACCATTAATTTTCAAATTATAGGCTGAACTCATTTTGAGATGAGTTCCCTACAAATTAAACAATTCTTACCAAAAATGACTAGTGAAGGTAAGGTCTCGATCGAACACAATAGATGCAAGCATGTCATGAAGGCAAAAAATAGAGTATATAAATATTTGGGCTACTAATAAGGTTGTGTAGGGATGGGAGAGAGAAAAATGATCATACTTCATGAGATGATCCACTACCACCAAAATAACTAATTCGCCTCCTATCTTAGGTAACCTTTCAATAAAGTCCATGGAAATATATGTCCATACTTGTTATGAAATGGGAAAAGGTTGAAGAGTTCTAGGGGAATAGACCATTTCTCCTTTCATTCAATAGCATGTGCTATATTCATACATAAAAGTTTGAATATCCCTTTTCACTCAATTCTATAATAAAGTCTACTTAATCATTTCATATGTCTTGAGGTACCTAGAATGTCCCATAGTTGGTGAGGTATGCATTTGCTTCAAGATGAGTTCCCATAGTTGAAAATTATGGGGAAGAAAAAGGTGGTCAAAGTATCTCATATTGTGTCCATCCCAAGTGTATCCCAAACATGAGGTAGGATCTGTGTAAAGTGTGGTGATCAAAGTTTACAATCTTGAGTCCTTGATCACATCCTCTTTGAGAGAATTAATCCAATGAGGTATGGGTGAAGAGATAGCATATAACATACTCTGATCCTCAAATTATCAAGAGAGTACATTAGTCACAATGTTCTCCTTTCCCAATTTGTATGTAATCTCATTGTCATAGCCAATTAATTTAGATGTCCACTTTTGTTGTTTGGGGGTGGTTACCTATTGCTTTAGAAAGTATTTGAGACTTGTATGGTCTATTTTTATGGAAAATAATACCCAATGAGATAGGGTTGTCAGTGATTAACTACATGTAAAATAGCAAGCATATCCTTTGCATTAGTAGATTTACCTAAATTTTGGTCTAAAAGTGCTTTACTAGTGAAGGCCAAAGGTTTTTCCTCCTACATCAATACGACTCCTATGCCATTGCCTAAAACATTAATTTTAATTACAAAAGATTTTGAAAAATTAGGTATGGCTAACATTGGAGTGGTTATCATGGCATGCTTTAGGTCAAATAAAGTCTTCTTATATGGGTTTGACCAAGTATAATAATTTTTTCAGCACGTTCATTAAAGGAGCAATGATTTTACCATAATTTTGGATAAATTTGTGGTAATACCCTATGAGGTCCAAAAGTACTCGAAGTACCTTGAGAGTGTGAGGCGTCAACCAGTATTGAACAACTAGAATCTTCTTAGGATAAACTTTAAATCCATCTTTGGTGAAAATACGTCCAAATGCTCCACTTCTATCAAACCAAAATAACACTTAGACCTCTTAGCATAAATTTAATTCTAAGACAAAATACGCAAAGTCTAATCTAAACGGATGAGGTGTTCCTCCCAAGAGTGACTATAAATCAAAATATCATCAATGAAAACTAGAATGAATTTGCAAAGGAATGGTTGGAATATGTTATTCATGAGGTTCTAAAATATGAAAAAAAAATTCTTTAAGTCAAATGCCATAACCAAAAATTCATAATGGCCCTCATGAGTTTAAAATGTTATTTTTGAAATATCCTCCTCATTGAGCCTTATCTAATGATAACTCAAGCAAAGATCTAACTTGAAGAAAAATATAACACTATGGAGCTCATCCAATAATTCGTCAACCACCAGAATAGAAACTTTATCCTTAATGGTGAGCTTATTGAGATCACAAAAATCTATACACAAGTGCCATGACCCATATTTATTTTGAACCAATAACACTAGAGGAGAATAAGGAATATTACTAGCTCGGATGACTCCTACTTGTAACAATTCTTAAACTACTTTCTTGATTTTTGACTTAAGTGTATAAGGGTGTTGATAAGGTCTGATGTTAGGTGGCACACTATCGAGTAACAAAGGTATTGCATGACCATGGAAATAACATGGAGGTATTTCTATTAGTTTCATAGAAATTACATCATGCTTAGTTAGAATGAGTTGTAAATCTTCTAGGGATAAATCTTCTTTTCTCTTTATTGTCAACACTCTCACCTAGTTTGTCAATTCCATGTACAATGGGCCAACCTATAACCTAGTGTTAATATTCTCAAACACCTTTGGGTAATCCCTAAATTTTTCATCAACTAGGAATTTTTCTTTGAATGAGTCATTGTATCTCATGTTTTCATCTCTCAAAAGTGATACTTTGTCCCTCACCTATTTAAATTCATTGGTAAGATTAGAAATTGTGGTATGCATTTTCTCTAGAAGGGTGTTTTGTTCTATCTCCTTTTGGTGTCCTCTAGTTCCTCCAACCATTGAGGTACAAGTTGAACCATTCCCATTGACTTACTAAAAATAGAAGTATTGTTCTAGGAGTTACTATTTTTAGTAATGAGCTCAAAAAAATGTTTGAGTGTTATATATCAAAATGATCAACTCAAAAAGGCAATCGTAATGGACTAGGTCTCACAATGATATTTTTTAGCACCTCTCAAAAAGTATATGAAGGCTATATACCAAACTAATCAACTTGATGAGAGAATCATAATGAGCTATATATAACAACACTATTTTCTGGCACCCCAAAAATTTTTCTACGAAAGTGTTGTCTTCAAATATTGTTGATTTTTCTCCTGGAGTCTTGGTTCACTCAAAAATTTGGTTTTTTTTATCAAAAACCCCTTATGATCCTTTGCATTATCTGTTACTAACATTATTCTATCATATATTGTTCTATCACTAATGTTTTAGCTCATTGTTCTAATGACTATTTAGGCTGACTCTATCACTAAAGAACTCCCTATTTATTATGAGTTTTGAATGTCAAGCAATCATTACTAAAGTTGGTAGACTCTATCCTGACTGATACTAATTTTAATTGAATTCATACTTGACTATAACTCACTATTGTTAACAAAACCTATATTGACTATTATGTTCATCACCATTTTTTTATCTTTTGATGCAATAATTCTAGGATAGAGAAGTCTCCTCAGTATGCTCAATTTATGTGATGGAATTTTTGGTTGCAAGTTTAAAATTCAACAAAAACAGGGTACTCTTATCCAAGGTGTATGTATTTCCCATTATCTCTTTGTTATACCGTAGTGATGAATGATAGTGCTCAAACCAATATTTTAGGCCCCTATTCAAGAAGGATTCCACTCATACCCTTGAGCACAGTACTCGTGATTTTCTAGATGTTGTGTTTGATGTACTATGAAGAATAAAGACTAAAAATATTTCTATGGCTAAATGTTTCTCATAATCCTAGGGGGTCTCCCCATATACTCAAAGATACATGAGAACTCAATTTTATATGGTGTTGTTTGAGCCATGTGTATTGGAGCCTAATCACCCCTCACTTCACTAGATGCTTTATGGGTAATATAACTTAGCTAATAATAATAGATACTCTATGATATTAAAACCCTTGGAATAGGGTTCCTAACCTAATAAACTAATACAAAAAGGGTTATATTTTTAGTAAGGAAATAGAAAAAAAATGGTAGCAAGGAAAATTTATACCTAGCAATCGAAATGGTAAGGTAAGAATTATCGTAGTCATAATGAAACATGGACTTGGAAAGCACTTTGATACCATTTTTTAGGAACCTTCTAATAAAAATAAGCACATTCACATATATATTGTAAATAAAGTAGAAAGAACAAAATATTGCAATATGAAATGCAAATTCAAAAACATATAAATATCACAAATCACAACATTGAATGTTAGCCCTCTTCAAGGGAAAAACCACCTTCAATACATTCATCCAATTTTGCAAAAAAGTACATTTATTTACAATCCCTTGTCTTTTAAATATACACTTCATGCAACCCTAACCTAATGCTCAAGAGTTGGCTTACATGCAAAGTATCACTTGAGCTAAAATATTCTACCAAACATCAATTACATTCTTGATCACAATTACATATAATTATATTATGGATTCAATCCCATATTAATTATTTTATATGAAAAATTATAAAAAACCAAATATTATTATGATATATATGACAATTAAACATTATTGAGATCACTATCAATTAAATATTCATACTAAATGGAATTCTATAGCATGTCTACCATAAGGTAATAGGTTTGAGTCTTCTATTTTCCATGAATCCAACCATTTTTCTAAGGGTTTGCACAATAGAGTGAGGGTGATTATTTTTTATATTAAAATTAAAGGTGTCAATCTTGTAGGTGAGATACCTCATAGAACCATAAGAAAAATTGCAGGTAAGTCTAAAATTTATAAAGTAAAAATCAAATGTAATTATATTATAGATTTAAAGCCCATCTTAATATTAGTTTTAAGATTTGAAGTATTTTATCAAGTCAAATTAGAGTGCTTCACTACAATATAAATAAATTTAATACTCTAAATAAATATAAATCCAACTTTTATCAATCAAAACGTATAAAAAATAATTTCTAAATTTTTATTTTTATATATTTTATAAAATAGAAAATATTTTTCAATCCTTCAACATTGAAAGGTGTTTAAAATACCTACTTTTCAAATAAGAAGACGTGCATCATTATACAAATCACCATAAAATATTTCAATAAACATGTTTTTTAAAAAGACTATTTATAATAAAACCAATGTAGCTTTGAACAACTAAAAGATATTCATGGATATAGTTTTTATTCCATGCTTTTTCAAAATGATAATAATTATTTTCATGTTTACAGAGGAAGCTCTAATAATTTATGATCCACTTAGATATTAAAATGATTGAACAAATGGATGTATATTGCATAATTAAATAGAAAATATTTAAATAAAATTGTTAAATGAATGATAAATAAGGTATTAGATTTAATAAATGGTTAAACAAGTATATGGATAAGCAAAAGAGCTAAAAAAAAGGTTTGTATTGAATTCAATACCACTCATGAACTTCATCAAAGAGCATATATAATTGTATATATCTAACCAAAATAAAAGAGACTAATAACTCAACTAAAGTCTAGTTTATATTGGCTTAATATAAAAGACACCTAAAGAAAAATTTAAATAGAAAATGTGCATTTATTAGAGGTTTTTAAAATAAATAAATACTTTATTTTGGAATATAAATTTTATAATAATATTTAAGATAATATAAAAATAATTATTATATATAAATTACTCTTAAAAACATTAATAAATAAATGGAGAAAATTTATCAAAAAGTAATTATAAATATATATTTTTCTTTAATTAAGAGGGTTTATTTTCTTAGTTTTCTTTGGCTTCATATAATTTAAATTTTTTGTTGTTATAATATTTGTATTGTATTGTAGCAAGATATAACTATAAATTTTTATTAGCTTCTATTCTTATTCTCATGTATATTCAATTATGGATACTTTACTCTTAGCCACTTTATTTTGTTTTTGAACTAAAAAACAATATTAACACTATAATATTACAATATTCAAATTAAAAAATTAATACAATCTTAACTTTTCTTTAAAAATAAATAAAATTTCTTGTTCTTGTGATTCATACTTGTCTCATTTCATCTTTCAAAGATAGCATATCCAAAGATACCATATTGACAATTTGTTAGATATTCTTAAGGAGTCATCTTAACGCATTTGTTAGCCATTCCTATTTTTTTATATAATCCTCACAAATATTTTTTCCATTGTTTGTAAGTTTCCTCCCTCTTATTTTGTTTTTCTTGTAGAATGCAACTTGGAATTATATCGCGAGGTGAACAGCCTTGAAATGTCCTTTCATTTGGGAGTAAATTATTTACATTATGTTTGTCATTAAACTGACGTATTTGATTCGTTGGTATGTGCAAGACAAAAAATGTCAAGCTTGTTTGCCTATGCTTTTTGCAATGCCTGCCAAAGGTGACATATTTGTTTTTTTAGTTGATGCTTTGGAATGTCTGCCAATGGTGACAGGATACCCTACCATACAGTAGGGTTTTTAGAAGTTTGCTTTATAGGTTTTGACACTGAAACCAATAGGAAACGGTATGGATTGTTACAATCAAGCGTAGCGAAGGTTAAAAAATAAAAATAAAAATAAATTGGTTTTTTAGTTTATAAAATTATAAAAGATAATGTTTGGGCTTTAGACTCTTTTTTGGTACGACCCTGATTCGGAGTATTTAAAAGGGGATAGATTGTTTGACTTTGTTTTACTCAGCTAGTTAGGGTTTATAGTGGCTACTCCTTAGATCCAAAAGAGATAAACTGCTGTTGTTCCCTAGATCCAAAGGAGATAAACTGAATGGTAGTCATGGTTAATTTGGTTTTACCTAGGAGACTAGGGTTTATAGTAAGGACTCCCGAACCCAATCAAATATGACAGATGTGTTACCAATTTGTTACGCATAAAAAAATATAGATAGTTAAAAAGAGAGCTCCAGAGTCAAACATAATGGGCATATAAATGAACATTTACATTAATATGATATAAAAAACAGAGTTGACAGAAGTCTGTCCCTGTAGTGTAAAATTCCATAGCACCTAATCTGGCGCAAAAGGTTATTTTGGCATGGAGAGTCAACGAGTTCCTGGATTAGATGAGACTCCACTGCCCTCTTCTGAATTGCATTGTGGGAATAGATTGTCACCCAGTCCCCTTTCAGCGCTAGCCAGCATTGAACATGTTTTCTTTGTTGGAAAATCCAACACTGAAGATCCAAAGATGGCAACTAAATCTAAGAATATGTTTACAGACACTCTTCTGTACAAGAAGGTATGGGCAATTCATATGATCTCTAGACTAACAGTTTGGTCTTTCTTTAGTGTCAACATTTATAATAAATTCTAAGGATGTGCTTAGACTAGTTACCTTCTGATTTAAAGTTAATTTTTCTTTTTGGGGGATGCAAATCCATTATTACCTTATTATAGAGGCTAGTCCAAGTTAAAAGGAAGTGTACCTGGTTTACATATCCAATAACTATATATGATGGGTGTGTTTCTGTGCAGACTGCAGCAGAATTTGTTTCGACTTTTATATTGATTTTTGCTGCGTGTGGTGCAATCATGGTGGATGCCCGGGACAAGGTCTTAACTCACGTTGGGGTTGCTGCTGTGGCTGGATTGGCTGTAATGGCAATGATTTACACTGTGGGACATATTTCTGGGGCTCACATGAATCCTGCCCTCAGTATTGCATTCTCAAGCATTGGAGAACTTCCTCTCAAAGAGGTAAATGCTTATTCCAATCCCTTATATTCAATTTGGGTTTGAACATTACATAAATGTTGTATGTTTAGGAATTACAGACATGAATGTCAAGTGTGTTGAATTATGGTTGTTATAATTTCAGTTGCCCGTTTATATAGTAGCTCAGATACTGGGTGCCACACTGGCTGCAGCCGCACTTAAACAAATCATTGGAATACCCATTAGAGTTATTGACACTATTCCTATGGAAAATCCTGTGACATCAATGCTGGTGGAAGCCATGCTCACCTTTATACTCTCGTTTGTTTTCACAGCAATGGTCACTGATCCCAAAGCAGTAAGGAAAACTATATCTTGTTTCTATTCATACCTTACTACTTACATGTGGTTAGAAATTAGAACATTTTCAATTGGATAAAATTTCTACCAAGCTAATTAGACAATGTTCTGCAGCCTGGTAAGGTGATTGGTGGGGTTGTTGCTGGTGGTACAGCTGCTTTTTGTGGTTTATTTGCAGGGTGTGTGCTAAATCCATATTACAATATTTTGTTTCTTTCCATATTTTAGGTTTACTTGAGTGCATTAGGTCTGGACGGGATATACTAACAATGGAAGAATTTCAAATGGTCAGGACAATTTCAGGATCTGCCATGAACCCAGCAAGATCATTGGGAGCGGCACTCATATCTGGTATTTACACTGATCTTTGGGTTTATATCATTGGACCCGTTTTTGGTGCCGTATGCGGAGCTTGGTTTTATAAGGCTATTCAAGTGCATAATTGATTAAGTTTGAGGTGTGTCTCCCGTGTGAAAATGTGTCGCCTCTGCTTGCAGATAATAGCAGTTTATTGTAGAGAAAATTTGTATGTAATGAAGGAAACATCTCACAATCAAAGTCGTTCACGTCTTACTTGTATGCAACTCTGCATTTGTTCGCCACAAATCCATCGTTTCCGTTGAGGAATACAAGCTATTTTCCATTTCTGGTTAGCTGGAAGGCGTTTGGTCATTATAGAGTTAGTCTCTCTCTAGATGTATATTCAATTGTATTCAGGTGCATGCTTTTCTATATAGCGGAGGATGTTGGTAAGTTATTTTCCACTTCCTTGCCTCCCTGTAAAATGATGAAAAATATCTTAAAACTTTCATTTTATCATGAAAATGAGTTTTAATAGTTTTTAATTTATTTTTTTTAAATTAATTTAATTTACCGAATGATATTTGGTGTAATGACAGTTGCTTAGTTATTTATCATCCATGTGGTTGTGAGTGGATTCCTCTTGTGTTTTGTTAAAAAAAACGCTGATATTTGTAAATATTTGTAAACAATGTTCAATATAAAAAAAAATAATTTAATTTTATATAATATAATTTAAAAAAATTTAACATAGATTTTATCAAATATACAGTTATCTTGAATATATATATATAGCTCAACTCTTTTAAAGTTCAAACCTAATTTTTTTTTCATTGAAGTTCCAAAAAAAATTAAAAATAATAATATATTTTACTCTTAAATCCATTCAAGGATACCTAATACAATTTATATTATATTTATATTGGGATAAAGTAAAAAATTAAATTATTTATAGGTTAATAAAAGTGTTTATTTATTTATTTTTATTTTTTTTGAATTTATATGTGGAATGGGTAGCCGCCACGAATTCGGTATACTGTACAACTTTTACGATTGTCACAGTATTTTACGTTGTCGCTCTCGAAGTCATTATACAGATCTTCGCATAGTCCGCCCCTATAACCACCATGCCACAATCATTTTAAACTTTTACACCATTGAAAGCATTAAGAAAGAAACAAAAGTTCAGTCCAGCAAGACCTGAGATTTGAACCTTTGACCTCTGCCCCCTTACATGGTTTGGTGGAACTACACACCTCGGACCTAAAGTGTTTATTACATTAATCAATTTAATTGGTTAAATTCTTCTACTTTCAACCATGAAAATTTACTCCCTTTAGAATTCTATTTTTGAACTTTCACGAGCCTTCACCTTCACCATTTTAAAGAAATATAATACAATTTAGTCCTTGTGGGAGACACTGCAGTGGTTAAGGCTTTGGGTTATCTTCCAAAGAGGTCTGAATTCAAGCCACAATGAGTTGTGGGTGCCTGTGTGAATGATTTTGTTATAAAACATCTATATATATTAAATAAAATATTTTTAATTACATCTATCAAACCAAAATAGAGTATGGGAATATAAGTTTTAATACAAAATTTTAATAAAATACAATTTATATTAGATGAAATAATTTTAATGTGTGAATGAGCTTGTTAAAAAAAAAAAAACTATTTATATTAAATAAAATAATTTTAATTACATTCACCCATCACACCAAAATAGTGTATGCAAATAAGTTATAATACAATATTTAAAAAAAATACAATTTATATTAAATGAAATAATTTTAATGTGTGAATGAGCTTGATAAAAAAAAAAATACAATTTATATTAAGTGAATTTTTTTTAATTACATCCATCCATGAGACCAAAATAAAATATGAGAACATAAGTTTTAATTAATTTATATTAAATTAAATAATTTTAAAGAGAAAGAGGATGGGAACTTGGCAAGGTTTCAAATCCTCAAACAAAAGAACATGGGAAAAAAATAGCAACAAAATAAAAAAATTAATTTCACCTAACACCTTTAAAAATATCTCCACACATGAGCAAGTAGATAATGAGGATGATAAAATAGAAACATCGATTATGAAAACGTAGTTTTATGAAAATAGAGAATATGAAGGAATGCATGATAAAAACATAATAACAAAGACTTACCCTAATTTTGAGAAACAACAACTAGAGAGAACCATCTCATTTAGCATTAGACTTTCCAAAAATATATATATAGAAAATCAACAAAAGCGTAAAACTAAAAGATAAATTCAAACCACAAACACACTACACCATCAAAAAGACCATATAGATTCCAATTATGGTTTCTTGGTTCTAAGTATCCTATAGTCCTAGCCAAAATGAAGCAAAATATAAATAAAAGGATGAGGATGGATATGAATCATGCAAATCCAACCAGCATCATCTAGCAAAGGAAGGCTAAAATTTAGTTGAGGAATGTAATAATCTCGGTCTACTCACATGGTTGTACCACAAAATAAGACAAGCAAATTCTCAAGGGAATTTCTTTTCTAAGTTCAATATTTCAAAATCCTAAAGTGCTTTCATTTTCATAGCATATTTTTCACCAAATGAATTTTAAACATACAGTTTATAATTAGTACATGCATATCAAACACTTTTGGGTCCATGACTGCTACAGATAATCACCCAAGTGGACGATATTGGCCAAATATCGTGAAAGGTGTCATTTTGTGGAATCAAAGTGCCTCATTTATCATCCTTGTGTTATGGCATGAAGGTCAAACCACGATTGGGGTTATCCTTTAGGGCCCATAACACCTAAAGTGTGGACGCATACTTCCCCATATCTTAACATACTGAACCTTCGATTAATTAGTTGAATTGTTTCATTATGTGTATGAAAGAGTGTTAGCCAGTATATGCCTAGTGTCTAGCTGATTGTCTACTATTCGGAGTCAACTAGAGCCATGTCAATACCTTGAACTTGGACTTGGTCACACATGCCCATTGTGATTCACAATCGTTTATCCTATACCAAACATTGTGGGTGATCTAGCTAAGTCAAATGAACATAGGACTTATCATAGTACTACCCAAGCAAAAACCTAGAGATAACATCCCATACCACCCCTCATAACCAGTTTTGACCAAGTCACTTGTATGATTGATTCTATCAGACTACGGTTGCTCTCAAGACTTATGTGCATACCCACACCTCAACAAAATTGGGTGAATAAATTTTTGAATTATCCTTCTCAATTTTCTTTAGAATATTCCTTCTCAAATATTTATATTAAACATCCATTAAAGGGTATTTTTTCTTTTTGATATAGCAAGGATAAATCCCTAGTCAAATATTAGTTTAACCTTACTAGGTTGTAGGCATAGCAGACTCTCTTACCCAACAACATTCATATTTTCTAACTTCTATTTGCATTATGGTTGCTTACTAATAGAACCTTCACAAAAAGTTATATAAAATAAAATGCATCAAGTAAAATAAAGTTCTTCTAATTATAAGGTTATTCTAGTTCATATTCATTCCAAGCACATACTTTATAATTACTTACTAATAATTAAGTCAACTTTCAATGAAAATGAGCAGTTACATCCTCACATGACTTAGCTATATATTTTAAGTCTTTAAATGGGTATGTTCGCTATATAAATTTCATGTTTTCAAGATAAGTGACATTAATTATTCTCTTTATGTTGTAAGGCCATGATGATGTACATATATACATACTTTAAGTGGTCATTTTCCTTCCATGCAATCACAACAGTTTTCGGAGTAGAAAACAACAGGAAACATTAATAAACTTTCAATTATATTGTCAGAATAAACCCTACTATTTAGATGATCACTTTGACTGAAGCTAGCCATGATATTCCAAAACAAAGTTTCATTTACACTTCTACTCAGGCGATAAAGCATCTCCAGGCAATTAAGTGAATTTGGGCATTAGTTTAATGCTACCAAAATTATGCGTACAATATTATGATATAATTTCTCATTTTTGTTTTCTTACTTTTTCAAATATCATCTCAGAATTTAAGATAACTAATTTTGGTTTAACTATCAGCTAGTGTCTCAAAGAACACATTCGAAAACACTTTAAAGCTAAAACCACATAGAAATTAAACCTATTGCACTATAACATTTTCCATGAATTAGTTATTACATGGAGAACATTATGCCCAAAAGGCACAACACCATAGATGGATTTCTATTAATATATATAATAAATAAACTTTGCAGTTACAGTCTCATTAGAAAAATAATTCCATTTTCATTTATTCTAAAGTATAGTTTAGTCTTCAAATTTCCTTTCCCAACTAATATGGGGTAAATTAATTTACAAAGGCAATGCCCAACATCGGATTTAATCCTTTGCTTCTACAACCCTAGAGCTTATAATTATTACATAGACGAATATCCCTCCCAATAGTCAATGATTTTAGCCTTCACTTGAAGGTTTGGTCAAATCTACAACTCCAGATTTAGCTACAAATCTTATACATTTTCTAGACTCTATTTCAATCATAAGCCTTTCTATTTGAAATCATAATGTTAACATTTCTACATTGTTTTGGTAAACATTTGTATTCTATCACAACACATTAGCAAGGATGTATTGGGCACTGTCATACCATGGCTGCACTACAAAACCAGATTAAAATGCTAACTTGTATGGCTTCAGACCTTTCTTTATTTATTCAAGGTCATCCAAATCTCATCTTCATACAAGTTTTTAAAGGGTGATACCAAGGATCAGATACGGTTCATAAGCTAAATGATATGCACTCTATTATGCATACAATATGTTCTACAACAAATATTAAAACATGCAAGCAAGATAATGTATATCCCATTCCTCGAGATATATTTCTTTAAGTTCCAAATTTCACATTCCAGAACCATCTTTAAAAGATGCAAGCAGAGCTATCAAAATTCCCATTGAAACATCCATAATTTTGGCAATATACAAAAAAATAAATCCTAGTCAAGTATGACTCTTTTTTTCTATCTGAACCAATTCTATATTTGGTAAAATAACACCGCTCATACCAAGCATTGCTTTGTACAAAACATACAATATTTTAGATTCATTCCTTTTGGAATAACACAAAGCAAACATCATGATTCTTTTCAATATTATCAAATGATAACAGTTTACACTCATATCACAACATAGTACCACATATAACACAGATAAAGAAAATACAACACCCAACATTTAGTTTTTGCTACCAAATTGTGAAAACATAGTCCCTCCTCATCTTTCCCTCGTTGATGTTCATCAAAAGGACATACACAGTACACTCCCTAGTATTGTTCTCTATCATCCAATAGAAAGAAAACTTACTTGTGCTCCCCTCCCTATCTTGTTGCCAAAATTAAAGGTGAGGTATTCCCTTCACCATTCCACTATATGAATAACTCAAAAAAATTCCTTCTCCCATTTCATGCACAACACTAGATAAATATGAAGTTGGAACAACCACACTTTACGCATAATCAAGCATGATAACAATACAAAATTTTTGGTATTTTACTTTTACCTTAGCTCATAACAAAAATTGAAGATATGTCTCCTATATACACAAATATACATAAAGTTCACTCTTGCTAATTCAAGAACTTTGATTTTCACTTGAATATACATATATTTTCAAACAATAGCAATAATAATGGCTACACAGTCAAAAGCCACAAAACATATAATACCATCGTTTTTAACTTTTTTAAAGTTTATATTTCATCAACTCTCATTATTATTATTATTATTATTATTATTTATTTCAATTATTAAACATATGCATAACTAAGTAAAAAGTTGCTTCCATCATCATCGTCACATAAAACCATATACATATCTCTTTCCATGCTAACCAGAAACAAACAATCAAAACATGGTTCACATAATAAATCAAATTGTAATGCACCTATATGATATGCAAAGCATGATTTTCCATGTACTCACAAGCCTAATCATCACTTCCCTTTTTACCTTTTTCCAACAATATTCTTCTATCCATTGAAGAAATATCCATGGTCCTTTGTACACAAAACCATTAGTAGTACCACATTTTGAGGAAAAAGGTAAATTAAAATCATCTATTTCAATTTACTATTAAAGGTTGTGCAAGGAGGGTCGTTACATCCTCCTAAACTAGAAACAAATACAGTCCCTATATTTTAGTGCATGGTCAAATAATCAAATACATTTTACATATAGCTTTTCACATATGCAATACTATTGATGCCATTTCATTCTTCACTAAGTCACAAAATCATTTTAAATATTAATTCTCTCAAGTTTGAAAATTTAATCTATCCACATAATGGCTCATATTGTATTCAACTAATAATCCATGCAAAGTCCAAACATATATCATCACATAAGTAAAGCTACTCTACTCAGTGTCCAATCTCATATCCATATATATACATTATCAACCAAATAAAATAATTTTGAAATGTCTATATCTACTCAAACTGATAAGGAAACTATTGTTGCATATATACCAAGTTCTTCCATGCAAAATTTCTATCTAAGTAGAGGTCCCATTGGACTTGATATTGCTTTATATTTCTCTTCCTTAGGTTCTTGGTATTGAAACCAAGTATACAAATAGGCCTAACTTTAATTTTTAGTGGATCGATCATCTACAATTTGGAAATATCCAAAACATGAGTAGGATAAAAATTGTACTTCCTAAAGAGGGACACATGGAAGATATTATGGATTTTGGATAAGCTTGGTGGCAAAGCAAGTTTGTATGCAACAGGGCTTATCTTGCCCACAATTTCAAATGGACCCACATATTTTGAGTCAATTTTAGAAGATTTTATGGAACTTTTAGTTGGTTTCACCCTTAAGAACACTCTATCCCCAACAAAATATCCTCTCAATGTCCTTTTGAGGTCTGCGTAGCTCTTTTGGTAGTCTACAACCTCTTTCAATTTCTACTAAATTCTTTTCAAGTGATCTTCTATTTTTTATTATTTTTAGTTTGATCACTACCCTATACTTTAGATTATCCTATGATAAGGGAGTTCTACATCTTCTTCTATATAGGGCTTCAAAAGGTGTCATACCTAGTGATGCATACTAATTGTTATTGTATGCAAACTCCACTAGGTATAAATAGTCTTCCCACTTTGTATGATGATCCATGCAATACATTCTTAATATATCCTCTAACACTTGATTCACCCTCTCAATTTTTCCATATGTCTCAAGGTGATAGGTAGTACTAATATTCAATTTTATTTCCAATGCTTCATGCAAAGACTATCAAAATTAATAGGTAAAGTGAGAATCTCTATCAGAGATTATGACTTTTGGAAATTTATGTAGTCTTACCACTTCCCTGGTAAACTTGTTTGCTATTGTTGATGCATCATCCTACACATTGCCTAGTATAAAATTTGCAACCTTGGTTAACTTTTCCATAACTACCAGGATTGCATCATGCCTAAACATTGTTTTAGGCAATCTCACTATAAACTCCACTGAAACCACCTTTTATTTTTGC
The DNA here is from genome assembly GCA_028583015.1 of Wollemia nobilis. Lineage (NCBI taxonomy): Eukaryota > Viridiplantae > Streptophyta > Pinopsida > Araucariales > Araucariaceae > Wollemia > Wollemia nobilis. The sequence continues at coordinate 10,525,488 of JAQPPZ010000750.1, forward strand.
GTAGGTATCTCATGTAGGTATAGCTTAACTCTTGGATGCAAATGTTCCACTTTAACTTTTTGGCACTCCAAACACCTAGCCACATAGTCCGTGATGTTCTTTTTCATATCTAGACAATAATAGGCCTTTCTCAAACTCTCGTGCATATTTACCCCTCCTGAGTGCGTAGAATAAGGAGTATTATCTACCAACCTATTCTTATAATACAATAAGTCATATTTATAAACAAAGTTTTTTTCCTTTCCAAGTTCTTGCTCAATGTGAGCATTACATGATTGGCAAAATTTATCTTTCTGTTGTAAATCCTTAATCCAATATAAAAAATCATAATGATATTTTTTCATTGCAACAATGCACTCTCTCCTTCTTAGAGTGTTGGTGATAGTATTCTCCTTACCCTTAATATACTCAATGTCAAAAAAATACTTAGCTAGCAACTCCATCTAGCATCGTTGCCTGACATTCAATAAGGGTTATGTAAATATATACCTTAAGCTATAATGATCTGTCTTCAATTCAAATGGTTTTTCCAACAAATAGTGTCTCCAAATCCTAAGGGTAGGCATAACAAATGCTAACTCCAAGTCTTGAGTGTCATAATTTACCTCATGCCTCTTAAATTTTCTTGATTAGAAGGCCATAAATGCATCATCTTGGGTCAAATATCCTCCTAATACTTCAATTGATGCATCCGTACATACTATATTCTTATTAGGATAAGGTAATTTTAGAATTGGTGTGGTTGTCAATATTTCTTTCAAAATTTGAAAAGCATCTTCACACTACTCTATCCATTTAAAGGCTTTATCCTTCCTTTGTAGGTTTTAAAGGATTGGGAAATTCTTGAGAATCCTCTAACAATTCACCTATAATAGCTTGCAATCTCCATAAAACTTCATACCTTAGTCATGTTAGTAGGTGCAAACTAATCAATAATTGCTTCTATTTTTTGGGACTAACTGTAATCCCCTCAACAGAGACAATATGTCTAAAATACTAAACTTGTGGAGTGTAGAATTCACACTTTCATAGATTTCCATATAAATGATTATTTCTAAGAATCTCAAGTACAATTCTCATATGTTGATCATGTTCCTCCTTTTTCTTGGATTAGATCAATATGTCATCCAAAAACAAGAGCACAAATCGGTCCAACTACTCTCTAAAAATGTTATTCATGAGATTCATGAACATGGTTGGGGCATTAGTTAGCCCAAAAGGTAGGACTGTAAACTCAAAATACCCATACCTTATCCTAAAAGCGATTTAGAAGTGTCTTCTTCTCATATCCTTAAATGATGGTAACCAGATCTTAGGTCAATCTTCGATAATATGGTTGCTCCTCTTAGTTGATCAAAGAGATCATAAATTTTAGGTAATGAGTACCTATTTTTGATAGTAACCTTATTCAATATCCGATAATCTATACACATTCTCAAGGTATCATATTTTTTCTTAGCAAACAAGATAGGATCTCTCCATGGTGACACACTAGGTTTGATTAGCCATTTTTCCAACAAATCTTGAAGTTGCATCTTGAGCTCTTGTAGCTCAATAGCAGCCATTCTATACAGTTTTCTTGCAATGGGTGCAACTCGAGGTAGCAACTCAATAGAAAAATCAAATTCTCTTTGAGGAAATCCTAGAAGGTCCTTCGAAAATACATTTGTGAACTCTCGCGAGACAAGATGCTTATGGAAGATATAATATCCCATTTTATTATCTTCTTTCTTATTCATTTTAACTACAAAAATCATTCTCCTCTTCCTAATAACTTTATTTATCTGCATTGTATATAATAAATATGGATTAATTGCACCACAATCACAATGAATTATAATCCTTTGATTAGACTCATCCATAAACTCTACCCATATTTCCTTAAAATTTAGAAGATCCTTATGGGATTTTAACTAGTCAACACCAAGAATGATGTCAAAGGTATGCAAAGGTGCCACATACAAATATCAATTAGTTTTTACTTATGGAAAAATGATGTGAGGATCAAATAGACATTGGTTGACTTGGTAGGTTTTTCCTAACCTGTACTCTACCTTCCAACCATTAGCCAAAATATTATGTCTTTCAGGTATGTCCCTCACTAATCTAGTGGAAATAAAGCTATCAGTTGATCCACTATCTATTAAAATATACACATATTTATAAAAAAAAATTCCATTTAATAAGAAAGGAGTAACTTGACCATCAAGTATGGGACTACCTATCACCACAAAGATCCTATGTGTAGCTTCTTATAGATTTTTTTTTATGAAAATAAGCTCTATGGGGGCACTTGTTGGCATAAATAGCTCCTTGGAATATATAACATCCACTTGGTGGAGCTCTATTTCCTCTATTATTATTCTTGTTCCTAATGTAAGGTACAATTTTCCTATTCTTGTCTAGATTTCTTGGTCTCTGATCCTATATTTTTGGAAAACTCTTTATCATCCCTCTTGAACTTATTGCTTTGAAAGTTGGCTCGATTTCTACCCCCTGTCTATTTTGATCTCCCACTTTATATTTATTGTTTCTTTCTTTTTACCATTTCATAAATCCAGTGCTCTTATGCTTTCTAAGTTCATATTTCTCCTTTTTAGATAGCTTTTGATAATTAAAATGTGCTTTTCTAATCTCCTGATTTATTTATTCTTTTCGTACCAAATCAAAAGTTGTAGGGAGATCTATAGGGTTGTGCATATTCACCATCATCATAATCTTGGGATGCAATCCTAAAATAAATCTCTGAACATTCATATCTTTGTTAATTTCATATTGATATGCATATTTTAGCAATTGAATATACTTTTGGTGGTAATCTTGCACTGACATAGTTTCTTGTCATATATTAAAAAAATATTTGAATTTTTTCACATAATACTACTTGGTTAGGAATCTATTCCTAAATTCCTTAACGAAATCCTCCCACTTAAGGTTTGTAGATTCATTGTTTTGCCCTTTCTTATAGGACTTCCACCAATCTAGGGCTACTTTAGTCATGTTCATAACTACCAACACAATTTTAGATTCAGATGATAAAACTACCAAGGAAGTGTTCACTTAACTATTTTTCTACTGCATCACCATAACCCTTTCCATTAAATATGGATATTACAACCTTCTTGAGGTTCCTATAGAACTCTACACTCACTCTAGCCCTATAAGTACTAGATCTTGTAGGCTCATTGGGTGCTCCCTCTGCCTTGCCACCTCGAGTTTCTCTTCCCCTAGCCAAGTATTCTATGAATTTTTGTTGTTGAACTATCAACTCTTGTTGTTGGGCCATGTGAGTTGTTTTTTGGGCCATTTCTTCTCCTTGTTGCTACATATAAGTTTGTAAAATTTGCACAACCTTTGCAAGGCTTCATTTCTCCCTACCAGGATCATTTGATGAAGGTTCACTTATTCATTTCATCCTTCTTTCACATTGAGGATCTTCTCATCTTATTCATGTTCTTGGTCCCCTTACAAGTATTTCGGTCACCTCTTCCTCCATACCTCCTATAGGATTTCTTGAAGAGCCACTTCTCAGCATTTGTGCCATTTGACCTATAGGTGAAAGAAGTAAGTTAAATTATAAATTTACTTTGATCTAGACAAAAATATTTAATCAAAGTCTACAACTTAAGATCTCTTCTACTTTGATACCATATGTAACAACCTAGATCTACTCACCTGGTTGCACCACAAAATAAGACAAGCAAATTCTCAGGGGATTTTTTTTCTATGTAATGTTTCAAAATCCTAAAGTGCTTTCAATTTCATAGCATTTTGTTTCACCCAATGAATTTTAAGCATATATTTTTTATGATAATTGCATGAGCAATCCAAATATGTTTCTTGGATCATCAAATACTCATATTTCAGAGGTTCAACCAGGTCTATCCAAGCCTTAATGCTATTATATTGTAAATATTTGTACCATTGTAGTGCTTTACCTCAAAGAGATTGAGCTAGAAGTCTAACCATTACATATTCAAAGGTAATATTATAGATGATAGCCAAAGCTACAACATCTTGGCAATGCTTGTAAGCAACGTTTCCACTACCATCATAAACAAGAATATTTTTAAATGTGTTGGCTAGAATTTCATGAAAAGGGAGATTGAGTGGTTTGGCATTATTCTAGTTCAGACAAATTTGTCTAACCATAGCTCTAAATATTTTTCTAATGTAGGGGTGGATTCATATAGTTGGTGCTTAGTAACTATCTAGAATTTTTGGCATTCCCACCATTTGATTTTGAGTTTATTTATTAAGATAATAACCAATTTATTTGGATTCTTATTCTTCAATGGAGTGGCCAAGTGAATATATTATCTCTGCATGCATGGTGAAGACTATTAACCAAAATATTTATTCCTTCTGGTAATTGAAATATGATCTATGAAATCTTGTCCCACTAGGTATGCCAAAAAACTATTGGTAGGATGGTGCATAGGTATCTCTAATTCCCAAATATTATTTTTAAAGTGGGAAATTTGTGTTCCATTTGGTATGCCAAAAAGCTCTTGGTACATTCACCTAAGTTTCTTAATTTGGTCATTACATATCATCCAGGTGTTATTCGTGTCCCATATTTTAGGTTTGCTTGAGTGCATTAGGTTTTGTAAAATTCACTAGTTGATTGGATTTTGATCTATTAGAGCAGACTATCACCATGGTTCTACTCAATTAGGTGATTGTGATATTCATGTTCCATCGGACATGCCAATACTTGATCTAAAATTTGCTTAAGTGGATGAGTTACACCTTCAAGACCTTGGCCATGATTGGATGGCTTAGTAATAGGGGTCTTTGAGTCAACCTTTGAAGTGGGTCAACTCCTATGGACCTAATTAATCTAACTAAAATGATGTTGCAGACTAGGGTAAGGAATGCACAAGGTTAGAATCTAACCTAAAAGTGGTGTATATTTATCAACACCAAGAGACATAGATGAGAGTCTTGCAGACTCAATTAAACTAAACTATCTAAAAAACTGGTTTTTTTCCTTATAATAAAACATTTAATTATAATACTCTATAAGCATTATCAAGCATTTTAGAACTAATGAATAGTAAATCCAAGGATAAATCTAGAAAGAAAAATAATTGTAATGAAAATATCCATTCATAGCTTTAACAAACATACTTAATCACTCAATTGGAATACATACATGTTTTACAAATAATTGAGCAAGAGGCTAGACAACAATCCAATATTCATTCAAAAGGTATATAGTATTAATAATTCAGCTATTCAATTATAAATGCTAAAGGGACAACCCCCTTAAATGTCTTACATTCAAGTATATATACATATTTTACAATACATTTAGTTATATAGTCATGATTGCTTATAGAGCATATTGCAATCCTATTAGAACATGTGCAAGAAGTGGATGTCACATTCAATTCAATTATATTTAACTACTTTAGGCATATTCTATTGATGTGTGTAGTAGGGATTTTTACTGTTGAGCTAGCTTGTACACTATATCATTGGATTCTAACCATCTAATGATAGTCCACTCCTTTTTGTTATGCTTAACCAAACAAAGTAGGGGTAGGTGTATGATGGATAAGGCTTTGATCATTGAGATATTATAACAAAAATGATGCCTATTGGTTGATTTACATGTGTGATTCTATTGAATATGAAAAATTTAAAGCCTTAATGTAAAGGCTAGAAGCATGAAAGCATGTTGCCTATTGTTGGATTGTTTATCTTGAATGAGTGTTGTTTCTTCTGTTGCATCTTCATGTCGAATTTCACATATCCTTTCCTTTTCTAGTGATGTTATTGCTTGAAGAGTCTAATAGCCATATTTTACTCATGCATAGTGTCAGATGTTGTCTTACATTTATTTTGCATTCAGAATTAATTTTGGCTTGTTGGTCACTCAAGCTCTTGATGATGATGTTATTTTCCCTTAAATTTTATCACTTTTGAAAGACTTATATATCATGATGTTAAATGTCAGATGTTGTGTCTAATACCTTAGAATATTTCTTGCCTAAGTATTGCTTTGTACTACACCAAAATATTTAATCTACCTTGTTGACATCATTATTATTATCCATATGGCTATATTCATTATTTTTCTCTTTTCTTTAATATCATGTGCTATATTTTTATTTTCCTTCTATTGACATCAACTTCTCAAATATCTAACCAACTTTCTTACTTAGCCAAATTTCATGTTTCTTGGTCTATGCTGTCAGATCCAATGCCTTAGCATTTCTCACTATCTGGCATTATTTTGCTTGTTACCTTGCTATCTTCCTTGCCCTATCCAACCATAATTTTTTTCTTTCCACACTTCTTTGTAAATTTTTGGTCTGCATTATGCCATATTTCATATCTGAATCAACCATAGAAGCTTCATCCATAGCTATCCTTATTGCCTTTTGAGTTGTATACATTTTGCTATATTATTACCTTAACAAAATAACTACATGGCTTGGGCCATACCACCTTGTGGATATAGGTGATGAAATTTATCTACACAATTTTTCTCCACTTGCCTTTTACTAAGTTTAGAAATTTATTATCTTCCAACCAAATAGCATTGAACTTGAACGGTCTTGGTGGTTTCTCTTGATATTTTTATAACTAAAATAAAATCAATGAATGATTAAATCGTCCAACTTGATCTATCCAATATATAAATATTTCTACTTTAGCTATGAGGTTTTTAGTCACAAAAAATCTATCCAACCTTTTAAAAATACCTTATCTTCTAGTTCCTTGATTCATCAAAGTAGAGACTAGTTTAATGGGTTATACATCAAATAATCTTGCATTATTGATATTTTGTAGGAACAAATTTAGCAATGGGATCCATTTTAGCCTCTTTTGCCCATATTTCTACTATTTTAGTTATAAAATTTAAGTCCCCTCCCACCCCTATATTTGCCTTTTTTTAAAGTACTGTATAGATAATTTCTCTCAAAACTCCCTTCTACCACCATAAGGACCATACATATTATTGTAGAAATAAGCTTTCCTAGCTCCATAGAATGTAAGATGGTAAGCATACCTTCCTCAATATATACCTTTTCAACTAGTTGGAAGGAGGAACTTCATCTCCTTGCATTCATCCTAATTTTCCTATTTGAGTCTATCCCTTCAAAGTTTCAATTAATAAGAGAGAGGTAAGGATGGCTATTGTTTTTTTTGCATCGAACATAGTGTTCTAGATTAAAATGATGTCTATCTTATGAAGTTTATACAAAATATTTAGGGATATATTTTATGAGGTTCCTTGATCCCTTTGACATTTAAAGAAAGGATGAGCATTGATTCCCCTTCCCTCGTGGTTGCCCTACTCTAAGAACCCTAACTATGGATTTTTATTTACTAGATAGAGTTTTCTTCTCATTTGTTTTTGCAATTTTAAGTAGGATTTCCTTCCTACTATAAACTCTTGATATTGAATTTTCTCAATACCTAAACCCACTGATACCTTACCATACCTAATATATTATTTACCTTTTTAGGGCTCTTAGGGTATATCTTCCAAAAGTTGTGCTTGTACTATGACAATTTGGATGACTTGGTGGGAAATATAACCTACTAGGGTTGTTTAATCCCTACTTTCTTCCTTGGCCTAAAATATGTCTATCCAAAGAGGTTAAAATATCAATAAGTTTTACAACCTTCTCAACTACTTGTACCAAGTCCTGATAGAAAGAGGTTGTAGAGTCCCCTTTATCCTTCAGACCATAAGATTTCTCCTCCATACCTTCCAAAAATGAAGGAATAACATTACCTTCTTGTAATGTCCTATAAAATCTATAGCCTATCAAGACCTCCATATAGGGGCTCGACTTAGAACAAGATGATATAGCATGTTTATCATTACTAGAGTAATATAACCCCCCATTCCCAAAAAAAGGTAGGATTAGGTTCAAGATTTTATGGATACCTAATAATATGCCTCCATACACTTTGTTAGTCATAGGTATGGCCTCCTTTATATCATCTAAAATTTCTCTATTGCCATTATTTAGATAAACTCTTTCTTCTTCATTTGGATATTTATGACAAGAACCTTTGTTTAAGCAATTTAAAATCCTTGTTTGGGTACTCTATCTATGTCATGGTCATTGCTACTTTCCCTATATGTTTTAGAACAAAATAACCTCCAACTTTCTTTTATATAGTCCCTTGCCTCTGCTCTCTTTCATTTCATAATTCTTCTTGAGATGACCATAATGATGAGAATTACTACATTGAAATAGCACCTCAATGTAGTTAAGATTTTGTAAATACATCTAATTTCTTGACATGAAATCCATATTTTTTGGAAACCCTAAATTGAGATCAAACTCCACTAAGATATGATCTACCATTCTTTTGATACAATTTATGTTTTCCTTATCTAATTTATGTAAAAATCCTAGGGACTTTCCAATATCAAGCAACATTATTTTATTATAAAATTTTAGAGGTAAAGAGGGTAGCTTGACCCAAATAAGTTGGTTGTTAGTCCCCTCAAAGTGTGGACCGAACATCCGATGTACCATGTATTCTAAGTACTACATTAATAGAAAAAGGGCTAGTATATATGAATTTTACAAATTTGCATTTAAATCAATCATTTTTTATGGTAATTTAGTATTTTTTAATCTAATTCATTGTTATTACTATTAATTTGCTTAACTAAGGTAAAAAACTAGAAGAAGACTTCATAAAATTTATTGATTTTCTAATTTGATGATTATTAAGAGTTCCTAGCATAACCATGCATGACATGAGGTTATATGGAACCCAATCTAATGACCTTCTAAAGAAAAACATATCATCCAAAAAAAATGGAGAAGAAATGACCACTAAGGTGAATAAAAAATAGGTTAAAAATATATCCATTTTTACCAAATGTTAGAATAAGGTGTGATCTAATATTTTATTACTAAAATTGTAAGTTAAGGTTTTTAATGAAATTAAAATTGAGTTAAGACATGTAGGTATTTGAGAACATTATTTAACTCATCAGTGTATTATTGGATAATTTGATATTTATGCTAGTATATCTACTAGAAACACATGTATTTGTAGTGACTCAAGATATAAAATAACTTTTGAACCAACTCAATGATGGTTTTCCAAGTGGTAAAAGGATTTCTTCCTTCAAGCCTACTATTAGTGGTTTTTCACCAATAGGCAACTAAATCCAACATCCTTAAGACTACAAAACAATTTTATCATTGTTTAGAAATTGATTACTGATATAGAAGACCTCAAGTTATTGAATTTGATTGCCACCATTATTGATCAAGTTTGAGAAGATTGGAATTTGTATGTTAGTTTATGCCTTTGGAGGGCTATGGCTCTAGAATGACATAGGGTTAGCAGTTGTGAATGGAGTTCCTATATTGATCATGAAATGATGAAACTATACAAAAAGAGTGTTCCTTCATTCTTTCAAGGTGCTTTGAATCAGTTTCTTTATGTATGAAGTCTTGGTCTCTATGTATATGCAATTGACTTCCCATTTTTGGAATTCCTTCATAGGGTTAGTGTGCTTCGAGGAACTCAAACTTATAACCTAATATAACATATTAATTATTGTACCATAAACATGTATGATTAGATTCCCAATAATAAATTATACTAGAAGATCATATTATAGGAAAGGATGTCTACAAGGAATATGAATGGGACATATGGAATCATGAAGCAATATATTTTCTTTGATTCTAGTTGATCTATATCATGAGACCCCCCATGTTATGGCATAGAGAATAACTTACAAAAGAAACTAATCATGCCTATAAGATACAAGTAAATTTGTGCTATAGGAAGAAATATATAAAAGGTATTTTTGTTTTAGTTGACGAATAAATGCACCTCATATAAATAAATAAACACAATAGATGATGATGACACACATATATTATAGAATAAAAGGCTCATGCATTAAGTAATTGTATAGATATCTATTCTACTATTGTAGTGAAAGCACGAGATTCCGGTCAAAGGAAACACCAAGTGCAATTGCATTCAAAGTTAAGCACGCCTAAGTCCTAGAAATATAAATTACATGAAACGGAAAAGAGACATGTTGGAAGAGACGCAATCAGATAAAGAAAAACAGCCCTTTCATTAATTTCTTTCGATCTCTGTTACAATAATGCCTCCTCCCTTTTCAGGGGCTAGGAGCGCAAATAGGGTTTGATTACAATCGCCGAATGGTTCCTCCTTCCGCGTGCCCACGATTGCAATGGGCGGGCCAAGATGATGCCGCCGCTGATGTCGATGAGTTCTTCGCCTCTGCTGCTTCTCCTGTGAACAAAGAAATGATCAAGACGTTAGTAGCACCTCGCTGCAAATGAAAAGCATTCTCTCTCTAAAACTAACAAAATATGCATACGAATATTTGCCTGAAACAATGAAAACAATGAATCCAAATTGCTTCAAAACCCGACGTAAGGTAAGAAAAGTTACCGTAAGGCCACCGCCACCGAGGCACTGGCCAATCCACCTTAAACCGGAATTCGTCCCCGGGCAGGACGACTTCGACCGTAATTCGTCCCCGGGTGGGACGAATTCTTCCGAGTAGGAGAAACCGACCCGTCGCCGCTCCAATGTCGGATCCCGGGACCTGCAAAACTCCCGCAAACAGGGGGGTTAGGTAATTGGGGCCATTTTGGGACGACCCAGATGGTCGGATTTTCCCAATTTGGCCTCCACCCTCGGGAATTTGACCTTGACACCTGCAAGTTAGCGAAACGACAAAGCAATACAAAACACCCTAAACTCTGACCAAAAGCTACAAAATTGCAATTATAGACTAATCGGACCTAGTAACACGTAATGCAATCTAAAAAATAATCTAAAGTGCTCAAAAACTAAAATTAGGACTTGGGAGGTGCGGGGGTGCCCAAGTGGGCCTCCCACCGTTGGCCCTCGATTTTGGAGCCAATCCACCAAGGATGGGCCCAAAACCTTTTAGGATTGGGGGGTCGGCGAATTGGTAGGTTCGGATGTCCATGCGTCGGATTTGAGTAAGGTTCGAGCTTCCAAAGGCCACCCAACAACCTCCCTTGCAAAAGAGATTGATGGATGTAGGAAGGTGAACAAAGGGGGATGCAAGTGAGTCTTCGATTCGGCAAGCACTTCGTTGCTTGAACACTCCTTCCACTCCGTATCTTTTGGGTGAGAAAAGTCCCACCTTTTATAGACCCAAGGGGTCTCTTTGGGAGGGAAGCACAAAAGCCAAGTGTTGGCCATGGGCGCCATGTGGCGCCTTGTCTTCCCATGAGGGAGGGGAGTCCTCCATTGACTTGAACTTTGATAAATGCTTCTTGTAACAGTCCTCTAACGGCCCCTCTCTCCACTTACACATGCGTGCAAGGTAGGAGCCCTTAACTGACTGTTCTGGGCTGCCACTTGGCACCATTTGCCTTTTTGCCCGTTAAGCTTAGAATTCGTCCCACCCAGGGACGGATTTAGAATTCGTCCCGGGGTGGGACGGATTCTATTTTGAATTCGTCCCGGGGTGAGACGAGTACTGGGCAAAGTGTCCAAGTGTGCCAAATTGCTTCTTGACCTTACAAAATTGCTATGAAAGTGGTTAAGACCACCGTTTAACCTCTCGAGGGCTGCCCCGGGGGCCGTGTTTGTCAAAGCGATCAGTGTTTGCAATCACATAATCGGATTGGTGCTGTTTTGGTGTCTACAGATGCCCCTTTTTGGTAAGCGCCGTGGGTGATGCAGTGCCGAGCAAAAATAGATAACCAAAGCACTAATGATTAGGGTTTCTTGGTAACCTAACCAACTTTTGATGCCCCAAGTATGGAAAGGGCATGCATTCTTGAATCCTTGCTTCTGACGAGCTAAGGAATTTGATTTCAAGTATTAACCTGTTTTGGTGAGGTGTGACTTGAACTTAGACATTGATCACCATGAACAAGTGAAGGGCGTTTTTATCCTCGGGGGGAACCTTGTGTTCATGATTCACGAAATGCCAAGTGTTTGATTGATTTGATTGTTGCTTGTTTACTCGCCCCAAGCAGGAGCGTGATTGTCTTTGTCAATGATTCTTTGAATGCATGTCGTTTTCCTTAATTGGGTGTGTGATTGTTGGTTGGTGACTAAGTGTGACTACCCCCTCAAGCGACGAATCGATGAGGGAATGACCTTCGTGAGAGAAGCGACGAGTCGCTTGACCCAAGATGACTTGTGCAAGGTTTGCCTTTAGAGGGTTTACCGTTAAGCGTGTGCAATTTTTCCAACATATGGACCTATTTTTGGTGGGTGTTAACCCTTTTGGTGATGTCATAATGAGGTGAAATCGTCGAAAACCTATTTCCCGTGGAGCGGTCCGGCTATGATAGCCTTCTTGGGGAACTAGGAGAGCGATAATTTGGACCTCGACATCGATTTTCTTTGCCTAGAGGTTAAGTGCGAGAGCACTTGTGTCCGGCAATGTTTTTGTTGTGTTTTTGTTGAATTTTGTACTGTTTTTGTTGTTTTTGTGACACCATTTGGTGATTGAATTGTCGACAATCCGTCCTCCCGTGGAGCGGTCCGGCTATGGTAGCCTTCTTAGGGAGTAGGATAGTGACAATTTGCAAACCCCGACATCAATTTTTCTATGCCAAGAGGTTAAGTGCAAGAGCACTTGTGTCTGGCAATGTTTATTGCTTTTTGTTTTTGTGTTGCATTTATTTGTTGTTTTTGTTGTTTTGATTTTCTTTGATCTTGTGCATGATGGTTGATGAATATGGATGTATGCATGTTGATTTATTTTGATGGATGCATATGCTATGATGAATGCAAATGGTTTTGATTTATATGTGATATGCAGATATGAAATGGATGAATGGGGTTTGTGATGTTTGGCTATGGCACCATAGGACCGTTTAGAACTCGTTATTTTGTTTTTAGGCGATTGTCGTGATGCATGACTTTGTATGTATACATGGTTTTTCTTTTTTTGTATTTTTTTGATGGTATTTGTAAGGATGAAAAGTAGCGCAGCTTGGTTTAGAAATGTAGCTAAGGTTTTCTCGAGACTCGTACTGTTTTAGCTCACTAGCCATGACTCGTATTTTATCTTACAAGACTTTTGAACAAGGTATGAATCGGACTTGTTTTTGACCAAGTTATTTCACATCCCCGTGTGTGCAATTGAGTTCATTTAGTGGTATTTGTTAGGATACCGCCAAGTGCTGTGGGCTTTCAACCGAACCTCGTACCGAGGATCACCTAATTAGCTCCACGAATTCCTTTGTTGTATGTACTAAGATTAATCTGCGGTGTAATCCAGGATGCCATAAGCTAGCTCATCCACATGCAAACATTGATCTGTACGCAAGTTAATGTGACAGATATATCGTCATGCGGGAGGTTTACTTCTGTTACCGAATTGGTATTGAAGCTTGCCTTATGACCTACAGAATGCTGAGAGTTCCAGGGATTCAAGGTCAACTCCCTTCTTTTTTTCAATTGTATTGGGATACTTGCTCATTGTAGTGATGAGATCACTGTTTATTTTGATTTATTTTTCTTTCGAGCAAGGGATTGGGGATATGAAGTGACGAAAATCACTGTTGTTTGTGCCTTTTGATGTGTGCACTATAGTTTGTCAAATTTTTGAGTTTTGACATTTTGCAAATTTTTGTGTTTTGCAACTATTGAGAACTTTAGGGATTCTTAGGGAATTGGGTAGGGAGGAAGCTTGTCCTTTTGCCAACTCTCAGCATTCTAGGGGTCATTCGCACAGGGGGATGAGCAAGATAACCGTTTCGCTTGTGGTGACCTAGATTATTTTGCAGTTTTCATCTTTCGTTCACACAATTTTGGGAATTTTAGTGTTTTGATTTGTGTTGGGATGTTACGTAACAAGGTGTATTTCAAGTATGACTCTACCTTTGTAAAATCCGTTCGACTTGGTACACTACATGGCTAAAGAGGAAAATGATGACAGAATTACCGAAACTCTTAGTACATTCCTGCACCACTGACTGTAGTGTGGTAAGATTTATGCATGGTGTTTTTGTTGATTTTGATGAATTCGAGTATGCCTAGAATTGAGATGCAAATCTTTGTTGTTTTTGATGATTTTTGTTGTTTTGTTTTTGTTGAATTTATTGATTTGTTTGACCAAGAGATTGCGATAATCCTTGGAGATTTTTGGGTTGACCAAGAGATTGCGATAATCCTTGGAGCTTTTTGGGTTGACCAAGAGATTGCGATAATCCTTGGAGCTTTTTGGGTGACCAAGAGATTGCGATAATCCTTGGAGCTTTTTGGGTTGACCAAGAGATTGCGATAATCCTTGGAGCTTTTTGGGTTGACCAAGAGATTGCGATAATCCTTGGAGCTTTTTGGGTTGACCAAGAGATTGCGATAATCCTTGGAGCTTTTTGGTTGACCAAGAGATTGCGATAATCCTTGGAGCTTTTTGTTTGTTTGTTTTTGTTGAATTTTTTTTTTTTTTTTTTGGTACATGGCTGTCTTAGATATGAAATGGTCGCAAATGACTGATATTCAAGGGTTATGTTTCCTTGATACCGTCAAGAGAAGCTAGCCTGTACGTTCCTCGTCCTATTTTGCTATCAATGACATAAGGACCTAACCAATTTGCCACGAATTTGTCCCTCATATGGGACGGCAAATTAGAGTTTTGTTGGTTTTCCTTCGTAACCGCATCACCAACCCGAAAGTCTCTTAGGTGAACTTTCATGTTGTAAGCTCTCTTAAGCCGCTCTTGATAGATACGTAAGTGCTCGAGAGCATTAACGCGTCTTTCATCAAGCAACGTAAGCCGGTCTAACCGGGCCTCGCCGTGCAGGTGTCATCATCGATGAATTCCCGCATTGATATGCGGAGGGAAGGAATTTCCAACTCGAGAGGCATTACCGCCTCTCGAGCCATACACTAGTGAAAACGGAGTTGCCCCAGTGGGCGTCCGAATGCTAGTGCGATAGGCCCAAAGGGCAAGTGGGATTTGTATGTGCCAATCCTTATGACTGTCTGCGATGGTCTTTTTAAGGATGGCGACTAGCGTTTTGTTTGACGCCTCTGCTTGCCCATTTGCTTGCGGATAATAGGGTGTTGAAAAGCTGTGCTGAATTTTGTACTTTGTGGTTAAAGCACGCACGTCTTTGTTCTTGAATGATGGCCCATTATCCGAGATTATTTTGGATGGAATACCAAAACGACATATGATGTAATGCAAAATGAACTCCGCAATGCGGGGTCCTCGTCGTAGAGGTTAACGGAATTGCTTCCACCCATTTGGTAAAGTATTCTCGTGGCCGTTATGATAAACGTGTGACGGCCTCGACGATGCAGGGGAGATCTTTCCGATTAGATCGAGGCCCCACTCGCGAAAATGGCCAAGCAGACCGGACCGTCCGTAGGGCCCGGGAAGGTGCGTGCATCGATTGGCATGATGTTGACATTTTACACACCTCTTGACATACGCGCAGCAATCTCGCTCTAAAGATGGCCAATAATAGCCCATGCGAAGAATGCGCTTTGCAATGGCCATACCACCGAAGTGGCCGCCACATGTACCGTCATGCGCTTGGGTGATCGCCCAAGTGGACTCTTGCTGGTCCAAGCAACGAAGAAGAATTCCGTCGTAGTTGCGACGATACAAAATGTCTCCTATCAAGACATATTTTGCCGCTTTCTGTTTGAATGTTCGTTTTGCGGCTTGCGTCAATCCAAAGGGTAGATTACCTAACTTGAGGTAATCTCTTATGGGTAAATACCAATCCTGTTGATCAGATACCTCGACAGCTTGAACGACCAATCCCTTTTGGAGTTCTTCCCTAACAAATGCCGATTGGGATAGAACTTGTAAAAATAGCGTTGTGTTGCTATTAATGGGAGTGGGGGAGAACAAAGACCCCCAGCTTGGCATGTTTCAAATAGTCTCGGATTCGAAAGAACTTATCCGAAGATGGTTCGATCTCGGATCATGTGGATTCCCGGCGTCAAGTCCGAGCTTGCGCGCTCCATCGCGGGTTGCGATAAGGTTTTGACCTCGAATGGTTGTTATATCACCGGAAAGGTCTTGCGGGATTAGTGACCCTAAGGAGGCCATTGTGTCCGCAAAATGATTCGATGATCGAGGGAGTGCCTCGATGTCATACCACTCAAGTTTTGCCAGGAATTTATCCACGAGGGCTTTATAGGCCTTCGTAACCGGGCATTTGCATTGATATACCCCTTTGACTTGATTGACGATTAACGACGAATCGCCAAAGATGTTCAATCTTTTGATGTTCATGGCGATTGTCTGTCCGAAGACCTAGGAGCAAGGCTTCATATTCGGCATTGTTGTTGGTGCACTCGGAAGTTTAATTTAAATGACAGGGGCATTGGAGCGCCCTCGCGGTGTGAAGAATACAATTCCCGCGCCACCACCTTGCTCGCATTTAGAACCATCGAAAAATAAGGTTATGTCGGCTCGAGACTCGGGCTCTTCGTAATCCGGCGATTCCGAGACATGGAAGACCTCATCATCGGGTAGTTCTATGACCAGAGGCTGATCGTCTTCAAGAGGAGCCTCCCGCTAGTTGATCGGCTATGACTTGTCCTTTTATAGATTTTTGCCCAATAAACTCAATGTCAAATTCCGTCAACAACATGATCCATTTCGCCGTGCGGCTACTATGATAAGTACGACTCATCATGTATCGCAATGGATTCTCCTTAGACACAACATACGTCGTGTTGCTCAGCATGTAGTGGCGTAGCCTTTTGGTGGCAAACACCACTGCCAAGCAGAGTTTCTCAACGTATGCATAGTTAAGTTCGTAACTGACCAGGGTGCGGCTAAGATAGTAAGTAGCCCTGTTCTTTGTGAAGTTCATTCTTCCGGGCTAGCATTGCGCCCAGTGCCACCTCGCAGCCGAGATGTATAAGTAGAACGGCACACCTGGTCTAGGCGGTGCCAATACCGGCGGCGAAGCCAAGTATTGTTTGATTTCGTCAAAGGCCGATCGGCACTCGTCATCCCAATGAAATGTGACCCCCTTGTGCAATAATTTGTTCATTGGTCGGCATTTGTCGGATAATTGCGCTATGAAGCGTTTAATCGACGCGACCTTTCCTTGCGTACTTCGAGCCGCTTGATAGTGGTTGGGGGAGCCATTTCAAGGATTTCCTTGACTTTGTTTGGGTCCACTTCGATGCCTCTTTTGGAGACTATAAAACCCAAGAGTTTTCCGGATGTGACGCCGAACACGCACTTCTTGGGATTCAGTTTGACCTTATGCTCTATGAGGCGATCGAGAATCTTGCTTAAGTCACCGAGATGATCTGAGCGCAATTTAGACTTGGCTAACAAATCATCCATGTAATCTTCCAAAGTTTTGTGCATGTAATCGTGGAAGATATACGTCATAGCACGTTGGTATGTAGCGCCAGCGTTTTTAAGGCCAAAAGGCATGACCTTATAACAAAATGTCCCCCAAGGCGTTGTGAATGCCGTTTTGAGTTGGTCTTCGTGGATTGATACGAATTTGATTGTATCCCGAGAAACCGTCCATTAGGGAGAGCATTTCGTGACCTCGTTGTAGCGTCTACCAATGCGTCGATGCTTGGCAAGGGGAAATCATCCTTAGGACTCGCTTTGTTTAGGTCTCGAAAGTCGGTGCATATGCGAATCCTCCCGTCGGGCTTCTTGACGGGAACCATGTTGGACAACCATGGCGGATAATCCACGCAGATGACAAATTGTGCATCCAACAGCTTTTGCAATTCGTCTTTGACCATCAAGGCCACCGTTGGGTGCATCTTTCTTAGTTTTTGCTTTACTGTGCTTGATTTTTGGATCAAGCGTTAAATTGTGCATGACTAGTCACGGGTCTAGTCCCGGCATATCTTTGTATGACCATGCAAAAACCTCCTTCTTTTCTTTAAGAAGGGCAATGTAATCGGCTTGCTCTTCGGGGGAAAGGCTTACCCCCAGCTTGAGAATCCTTGGATTCATTGGATCTGTGCCGATGTCTACGTCAGTCGTCTCTTCGACTGACATGTGAGATCCGTCCTCCAACTGATGTGGAGTTGGGATTAAATGGATATCATCACCGAGTTAAGATCTGCGTTTGGGACCTCGGGTCCCTCTTCAGCCTTGAAAAATATCTTGAGTTGTCCTTGGGGTAAAATGAAGCATTTCACCGAAAGGCCAAGTACTCGATGGTGACAATGGTGAATTGACGCGATCCCGACCAATGGCATCCATGTTTAGATGCAATGACCGAGATGGATCGGTCGGATTGCGGATGGGTGTGGTCAAATCAATGGAGATCATGTGGATGGAATGAATTTGGTCTCCAGAACCACGGGTGTGACGACTTGATTCTTTCAGATGTTCCCTATACTCTGGATCTGGCTCTACGGGAACAGGCACGAATGGATCCTCTCTAGGTGCAAATTCGTCTCTATGTGCGAAAAGGAAGGCGGGGTCTTCCCTTGGTACTGTTGTCCTGATGGGATCTTGAGGTGGACGATGCTCATCTTGAATTTGGAGCCATAGGCCTAGCACTTGGTCCCACCTCGTTGGGTCTAAGTGCCATTCATGTCCCAACCGTATACCCATTTGTCCCATTAGATCTTCATGGGTTAGAGCGCGGTGATGTCGTCGCGCATGTCTGAGATAGTCCATCTCAGCCTCGTCTTCCGAATCGCTTTCATAGATCCAAAATTGTTCATCCTCTTCAAGGATCTCGTTGCTTCCGACATTGAGGACTCTTCCTGTTCCAGTGAATTAATCTGGTCCCATTGCGGTTGTTCCACTCTTAGTGGAGGGACCTGATTCTTTTGAGACTGTGTTATTTCGTCTGGAACCTCTAAGGGGAATAGTTTCAGAAAAATGTCTGGAAGCCGTTGTTGTTCTCTTTGATGACTGCTCTCTGAACTTTCACCTCTCTCTAGCAAAGGAGAGGGATTATTGTTGTTACCGTGGGTGTTTGTAGACCATGGGAGATAATCCCCCAATGTGTATTCTCGTGTTTGGATTGGCGTATGGGTCTTGTGCCAATCCCCCTTGTTGCCTATTTCTAGGCCTTGCATGTTTTCAACCAAGATGTCTAATGGCAGGGGATGGTTGAACCCTACCCTCGACTTGTCATATGGCATCTGATACCTTGGTTGGCAAAGGATCTGCATCCCTTGCTCATATCCGCCTAGCCCATACCCATGCCAATTGCATTGTTCGAGATATTTTAGGGCAAATTCGGGTTCGACAGATAATTGATGTTTTCGACAAAAGGTTCTTCATCTCTTTCCTTTTGTTCGCATGGTTCGAAACCATGATCAAGGCCCCCATACACAAAATTCGTTTGGTTCGGTGGGTAGCCTAGAGGGACGATTGTTCCAATGGGAAGGCGAGGTCTTCCCATGTCTTGTACTGACTCCAGTGTGGGGGTTGCCACAACATTTTGCACTATGTACTCTCCCAGGCCTGTACTGGCCATCTCAAAAGTGATTGTTGATGATTGGGTAGGAGGAAACGGTAGTCCTTCCTGAGTCCATTCCATGTTTGGTTGTTCAGAATCTTGGTTTCCGTTGCGTTGGGCGCTTCCTCTGTTGATATTGCCGAGATCGTGGGCAACCCCTCTTCTAGAGGCTTAACCTCCTCCATGATTTGCTTTCCCTTGTCCTTCTCGTTGGGCCACGATAGGTGGCGTTGATGATGAAGGAGCCAATGATGAAGTCTCACCTGGTCGGGATTTTGCCTTATTTGCCACCGGTGGTGCTCGCGGTATCGGACCTTGTTTAGATGGATTTAATTGAAAATCCAAATGCGTTGATGGTAGGGTCGATTGAGGTATGAATTGTACCGCATTGCAATACTTGAAGGGCTCTAAGTCCATTGGGACTACATGTATTTGCCCTTCATAGGCATACTTCAAGCACTGGTGTGCGATCGAGGGGACACACTTCATGTCCCTGATCCAAGGCCGCCCTAGCAGTATGTTATAAGCCATTTCGCCTTCCAACACATGGCACAATGTGGGTATTGACTTTTGTCCTACCTGTATAGGCAGAACAACCGTGCCGACTGTCGAGCAAATTGCATCGTTAAAAGCTCGCAGTGTGTACGTGGAAGCCGTGATGTGAGAGGTCGGCGCTTTAAATGCTTTAACGCTGCAGTGGTTATGATGTTACTGGACGAGCCAGTATCTATCAACACTCTCTTGTACGGGATCCCGTTGACCCGCACGATAACGTGCAGGGGTGGATCCGGCATGTCATTCGATATTGTTTTGACCTCATTTTCTTTGAATGTGATGACAGGCTCCGTACATTGTTTCACATGTCCCACGAAGGCGTTGAAAGAATTAGCTTCGTGGGGTTGTACTTCAATGGCTTTTAAGATGTCCATAAGAGCTTCTCTATGTGGAGCTGATTGTTGAATAAGCTCGTAGATGGACAGCCTAGCTGACGTGGTCCGCAAACTCTGCGTGAGTTTGGTTCGTATCGTGACCTCAGGTCTAGGCGGAGGTAATCGCGTTGGGCGTTGTTGAGGCTGCGATGTCGACGGAACTTCCCTCGCAGGTACCTCGGGGGCAACTGCCGGGTATTTTCTGTTCCTTGTTACAATGCTAATCATTCCCACAAATCCTTATGCGAGAATATCTTGTCGCGCCTCGTTTATTTGGAGCGGTTTTGTCTCGCGCCTCGTGGGCGTGCAAGGGGTCCTTGAATACCCCCATTTGTTGGTTGTTAGGTGCGATGGGGTTGTCCACGACCAATGTTCGATTGTCGATCAAATCCCGGACTAGTTCTTTGAATTTCCAAGCACCCATTTAGGTCATGTCCTCTCGCGTCTATGAAATCAGCAATACAATTCCTCCCTATACCCCCTAGGCTTGGGAACGTTAGGGTCAAAAATTTGGATTTCTGGCAGAGTAACTAGATTCGCCGCTGACAAGCGGTCAAATAAGGAGTCCCTAGACTCCGCATACGGGGTGAATTGTCGCCTAGGGCGACGCTGCTGATACTGTTCTTGTCTCCTGTTATCTCTTTCGTAAGCAGTGAGGCACTCGCCCGGTAGTTAGCCTTTGAGGCTGCGTTTCTTGCACAAGCGCGCGGGACATTTATCGCAACTTGGTTGATTGCAGCGTGTTGTGGTTGCGTTGTCCCGCTTTTAGTGGTTTTATTCCACTCTTTCTTCTTAGGCTTGGCAATTGCGCCTTCGCCTATCTTAATCTCTTCTATGACTCTGGCTTGCGCCAAAGCTTCTTCTAAGCTGTCATATTGTCGCAACAACAATAGACCAGAGATTGATTTTAAACAACTTTTCGTGAACATTTGCGTGAGGTCCGACATGGGAGGACGGTAGGGTAACTTAGAAAGCAAAGCTCTCCATCGGTTCCCGTACGCTGCCATTGTTTCCTCCTCAAATTGTTTAAGGCTAGCAAGATCACTAAGTGATGCCTTCTTCCTTGTGTTGAAGGCGAAGCGTTCAAGAAACGCATCTACTAGCCGATCTAAGCCGCTTATGCCGTGTTTGGGCAGTCGTGTGAACCAATCCGAGGCAGGGCCTGCGAATGTGGTTATGAATGTTCTAAGCAATAATGCGTCATTATCTTGAATGCCGAAGCATTGGCTTAGAAACCGTGTAACATGTTCCTGTGCGTCCTCTTCACCTTTAAAAACTGCCAATTGAGGCAACTTAAAGTGTTCGGGGTAAAGAGGTGTAGGCACTGAGGGATGCACCGGATTATTGCGGAGTAGACGTAATGTGGGTTTTTGATGCCCAGCAGCTTTTGTCTCCACCGACTCTAAACGCTCCAATAGCGCTTGGTATGCATCGGAAGATTTTATTTCTTCCTCTCTTGTTCGCTCTTGTTGCAAGTTACGGTAAACCGGAGGCCTATGGAGGGGTGGCCGAATGGCATCCTTCCCGCCTTGATGGGGAGTTTCGATATACTCCTCTTCCGGTTCATACTCCTCGTAAAATTCTTGAGGAGTCTCAGTGGCGAAACCTATGACCCCGATCAAGTTCTTGCTCGAAGGTACCCATCATTGTTTCGGGGAGTTGCCTCCCTCTCGAATCTATGGGGTCTTGGAGGCGGAGCTTGACGAGGTCGTGGAGACCCGTCTTGCGCCAACGGATTACGCCTCTCATACTCGTTTAGCTCTTTGGATGCGAGGGGTTGGCCCCCTCTCGTGTATTTCATAGCGTAACTCATCAGCTTCGCGTTGCATGCGTTCTTTATCCAAGCGGTATTGATACTCTATCTCTTGCTGACTTTGTTTAAGCCGCATGATTTGGGCTTGACGGGTGGTATATCTGGCGACAGCCGGATCAATTTGTTCTACCCTATTTTGTTCAGAAGGTTCAAATGTTCCTCCTATGGGTTTACCTCGATTTTGATGCTCTAAGGTTTCAATGGGTCGCTTCCCTCTGTCGAGGTAAGCGGTATGTGCTCGAGGTTCTGGCCTCAAGGGGTGATCATGATATCCCGCTCGGTGCGGAAATGCAAGGTTCCCGCATTGTTTGTTGCTCTCGAGGAATGCGATGGTTTTCCTCATACTCCCTTTCACGAGTGTAAATGGGATGGGCGGAGTTAGGTCGCCCTATGTAAGGAGCCCCGCGCTCCGGATTTGGTCTCTCTCGTTCGATGATAGGTAAAGAAGGGACGCCATATCCACGTTGCCCCTCTAAATGGACAGTGTGCCTGTTTAGCGCTTCATTGCGCGGTGGCCACTCATGCCTACCTTCAAGAGGTGATTCTCTATTTATGTCAAGGTCTACATGTAAGGCATCTTCCCGAAAGGGGCTGCTTTGAATAGGCATACCCCACCGAGGATTCTGAATTGGATTCTTTTGTAGGTTTGACCTATAAGGCGGTATGACCAAATCCTCAAGATCGAAGTGAAGGCAACTTGCGCCTGCTTTTTGTGTACCTTCCGGAGCTTCTGCCCTTGATTGGGCTTGACTACGGGTGTACACCATTGCGGTGCTTCTATGCTATCTAAATAAGTTTTTATCTCGTTTTATGATTTTTTTTTTTTTTTTTGTCTACACTAAGCATAATTAAACACACACATTCACAAGACCGTGATTATCTCTTTTAAGGATTCTTGGTGTGCCCTAGACTGGTTTAGTGCATTTTGATGTTTTGTTTTGTTTTTGTAGATTTTGTAGAACGTTTAAATGCATCATGTAGGCTCTTATAACTCCAAAAAGGTCGCCCCTTCAATATACCAACCAGGCCGATATACCAACCTCTCTATATACCCGCCCTTACGAGAGGGAGACTATAGGTACGTGAGAGCAGAAGGTACGTGGTACATAGGCGGTACGAAAGGGGGATTGTCCTGTTAATGACACCTACCATAGAAAACTTATCCTCGCGCGCATGGGAATCACCCCAGCCTACGCTCGGTCTGTCTTCATCAGGATTTACGCCTAACAACAGTTGACAATCGGGAAATGGATGCAAATCAAGCCAAGGCGGTGATTAAATCCACCAATGGTCTTGATCAAGGGCTGGGGTCTTACGACCAGCTCCTTGGTTTAAAGTTGTTTCGTGATGTGTGTGGGATTCGTTTTATCCAACAAAATGAAACTAGCATACATGACTTTTCCTAATGCAATGCAAGATTAAATGAAAACAATTAACGAAACAGAAACAGAAACAGAAAAATATAACAGAGATCATGAAAATCCCTACCTCTTCTCTGGCTGCTCCTGTTGTCTCTGAATTTCTGCTCTGAAAATCCGCAGACAGGAATTCGTCCCTCTGGGAGACGAATTGCAGAACAGAATTCGTCCCACCCAGAGACGAATTTGAATTCGCCTCAGGGTCAGACGAATTGCAGAAAAGGATTCGTCCCTGTCAGAGACGAATAGCAGTCTGCAACAAAAAAAATGTACCTGTCAAGCACAAACACAAAAATTTAATTAGTTTCGTGATTTCAAAAACCAGGGAACAGAGTCCCACCGTGATCGCCACTG
This sequence comes from Wollemia nobilis, assembly GCA_028583015.1. NCBI lineage: Eukaryota > Viridiplantae > Streptophyta > Pinopsida > Araucariales > Araucariaceae > Wollemia > Wollemia nobilis. The sequence continues at coordinate 10,549,414 of JAQPPZ010000750.1, forward strand.
AAAGCACGAGATTCCGGTCAAAGGAAACACCAAGTGCAATTGCATTCAAAGTTAAGCACGCCTAAGTCCTAGAAATATAAATTACATGAAACGGAAAAGAGACATGTTGGAAGAGACGCAATCGGATAAAGAAAACACAACCCTTTCATTAATTTCTTTCGATCTCCGTTACAATAATGTCTCCTCCCTTTTCAGGGGCTAGGAGCACAAATAGGGTTTGATTACAATCGCTGAATGGTTCCTCCTTCCGCGTGCCCATGATTGCAATGGGCGGGCCAAGATGATGCCGCCGCCGATGTCGATGAGTTCTTCGCCTCGCTCGCTTCTCCCGTGAACAAAGAAATGATCAAGACGTTAGTAGCACCTCGCCGCAAATGAAAAGCATTCTCTCTCTAAAACTAACAAAATATGCATACGAATATTTGCCTTGAAAACGAAAAATGAATCCAAATTGCTTCAAAACCCGACGTAAGGTAAGAAAAGTTACCGAAGGCCACCGCCACCGAGGCAACTGGCCAATCCACCTTAAACCGGAATTCGTCCCCGGGTAGGACGAATTCGATCGTAATTCGTCCCCGGGTGGGACGAATTCTTTCGAGTAGGAGAAACCGACCCCGTCGCTGCTCCAATGTCGGATCCCGGGACCTCGCAAAACTCCCGCAAATAGGGGGGTTAGGTAATTGGGGCCATTTTGGGACGACCCAGATGGTCGGATTTTCCCAATTTGGCCTCCACCCTCGGGAATTTGACCTTGACACCTGCAAGTTAGCGAAACGACAAAGCAATACAAAACACCCTAAACTCTGACCAAAAGCTACAAAATTGCAATTATAGACTAATCGGACCTAGTAACACGTAATGCAATCTAAAAAATAATCTAAAGTGCTCAAAAACTAAAATTAGGACTTGGGAGGTGCGGGGGTGCCCAAGTGGGCCTCCCACCGTTGGCCCTCGATTTTGGAGCCAATCCACCAAGGATGGGCCCAAAACCTTTTAGGATTGGGGGGTCGGCGAATTGGTAGGTTCAGATGTCCATGCGTCGGATTTGAGTAAGGTTCGAGCTTCCAAAGGCCACCCAACAACCTCCCTTGCAAAAGAGATTGATGGATGTAGGAAGGTGAACAAAGGGGGATGCAAGTGAGTCTTCGATTCGGAAGCACTTCGTTGCTTGAACACTCCTTCCACCTGGTATGTTTTGGGTGAGAAAAGTCCCACCTTTTATAGACCCAAGGGGTCTCTTTGGGAGGGAAGCACAAAAGCCAAGTGTTGGCCATGGGCGCCATGTGGCGCTCTTGTCTTCCCATGAGGGAGGGGAGTCCTCCATTGACTTGAACTTTGATAAATGCTTTTTGTAACAATCCTCTAACGGCCCCTCTCTCCACTTACACATGCGTGCAAGGTAGGAGCCCTTAACCGATCGTTCGGGCTGCCACTTGGCACCATTTGCCTTTTTGCCCGTTAAGCTTAGAATTCGTCCCACCCAGTGGACGGATTTAGAATTCGTCCCGGGGTGGGACGGATTCTATTTTGAATTCGTCCCTGGGTGAGACGAGTACTGGGCAAAGTGTCCAAGTGTGCCAAATTGCTTCTTGACCTTACAAAATTGCTATGAAAGTGGTTAAGACCACTGTTTAACCTCTGAGGGCTGCCCTGGGGGCTGTGTTTGTCAAAGCGATCAGTGTTTGCAATCACATAATCGGATTGGTGCTGTTTTGGTGTCTACATGTAGAGTATAGGACACTTTATTCTATTAGGGTGACAACAATAACCTATAGGAGGAGTTGTTGGATAGAAGTAAAATAGATAAATACCAATATAAAAGTAAGAGGAACCAAGAAATCAAAAGGAGGTCCTACACTAAGCTTTATACATGTTTTTTACATAAGTTTTAAATTAGTTGGAAGATGAATTGACTTACATCCCATCTAATCGGGAATGTTTTTCTTAAATATTTTGAATACTTCCTCTTTATCTTTGTCCACATCTAGCACCAATCTAAGAACAATTTTTTTTTGGTTCAACTAGATTGCTATAGAGAGGTGTCATGCATTAAGCATTATTATCCAATATTCTATCAGTTCATTGTTAGATGGTGAAATGTTTCATTCACACCAAATATTTTTTATTTTTTATATATGGGTGCCAATGGATTTATGACACCATATAATGACTTGGTGTTAGCCTATCTGCCAAATATTCTAAATAGGTGCGAATACCTACAAGTTGTGATATATTTGGCATCATGCTCCTTGGAACTCTAAGCAACCCCTACTTTGATCAATTATACAATATATATGTTTATGGAAGAGATTATTTTTAATTTTGAAACTATACAAATTCAAGCAACTATTGATATTTTGGCGGAATAGATACCCTTGCCTCCTTGGGTCTTACCAGAAAGAAGAAAGAAGAATTATGTGTAAACTGATATTTTTTTCTTTGTTCATTTTTCAAAATTGTTAATTTTCATTTATTCATAGATGTTATTATAACACATTTATTGAATATCATAAGTTTTCTATACACTCTTGAGAAATCTATTGGAAAAGATAATGCATAGTGCCAAAGTTATAAATAAGAGTTTTCTAATAGAAGAATAAAACATTCTAAAAAACTATTATGGGAAGAAAAAATAGTTAACAAAAAAAAGAAATTAGAAAAAAAATACTGAGATTAAAAAATAAAAATAAAAGAGATCTAACTCATTAAATCAAGAAATTTGATTATACTAACCCTATATATTTATGTATTCCTCACTAATTCATTGATCTATTCATTCTTGGGATGAATTGTCTAACGTATGCATCATTCATAATTAAATGACAACAAAATTTATGACAATGGTTATAAATTAACTAAATATGTGAATAATACATATAAACATAGATTTATTCTATCAAATTATATTATATCAATTATATATATATATATATTGTTTATTTATAAAATTTAGAAATATTATTAATTTATTAAAATAATAATTTATTTAAACCTCCTTTCCACACTTTGTAATATTCCTTTCATTCTCTTACTTTCTATATTTTTTTATAATATGGAAAAAAAATGTTTTGAAAGGGCCCCCAAACCTTTTTACAAACAATTTAAGATAGCACAATGAAGAAGATCAACAAGCAACCCAATGAAAAAAGAGGGACAAGCCTAAAAAATGGGCACAACATGTTCAACCACAAAGCTACAAAAAACCTTCAAAAAAGGCCTAGCAACGTTGAAGCTCACAAGGAAGAAGAAGACACTTAATTCTCATAAATATCAATTTTGACCATATAATGGTTCACCATCCAAGAGACATCCTTATTATAAGTAGAGGCAAACTCTATTGATCTAGTTAGAGAACCAAGGAGATCATTTGTAACTTTGCATACCTTCTCAAGAGTCTTCGGTAGATCCCAATTCTTCCACACAAAATTGTTCTTCTCAGCAGGACTATCTATATTCATCTTGGTTTTCTTATTGGGCCTACCTAGTCTCACCAAAAATATCTGAGTTAGAGAAAATATTGTTGTTCATAGCATCTTTAGCTTTCTTTGATGTAAGGTTTTTTGAGCACTTAGTCACAAAGAGAGAGTCCATTATAATATTTTGATCTTAAAAATTTATCTATGGATCTTTTAGAGGATTGTCCTTGCCACCAGTCACCAAGATGGTGGGGTTAAACTCCTTGTCCTCCTCAGTGGGGTCCAAGGATTTTGAAGATATTGATAGGTATTATTTACTATTAGATCTGAACGAGTTCTCCTTGTTGTCTAACCCAACCACACTCTTCCTAAGATTCACTCTTTTTATTTCATCTCCATGATTGATAATGTGCTCATACAATAGCTTCAAGAGACCTTGGTGACAGGAAAAAAATATTTTCTTGTGCTTCACCTGATCAATAGTTTTCTCTATGGAAGTAAAAATAAAAGCATGCACATTCATCAACTTACCCCTCCATATGTGATTTAGGAAAACTAGATGAAAACTTTAAATAATGTTGGTTTTCTCTTCGAAATGAAGTATTCCATTATTGCCTTTGCCACACTATCCTAGGGAGCTTTGAGAGACTCCTGTAGATAGACATTCTTAGATTTGATCGACCATTCACCTTTGCCTCTAAAGTATGTTAGTTCTTTGGCCATGGAATGTTTGGACCTTTTCATACATCCCCCTTCGATTGAAAGTCTAGAAAACATTGGGATTAGAGGAATGGAGATGATGAATTCCATTCCCCTAACAATAACTTTGTCGTTCTTCTAGGAGTGGGAAATTTATAGGGAGAGCTATGAATCAAAGACATTAATTTTTTTCACCAAAATTAAAAAGACCCTCTTTCCCCATAATGTTTTGGACCTCCTCATCCAATCTCATGGAATTTGGCTCCACACCTTTCAATTCCTCCTCCATAGCTTGACATTGAAAAAAAAGGTTCATAGGATATACATATGAGGTAGCTTCGATCAAGATTAGAATGGGGGCAAATATAAATAATTTGAGGCACATAGGGATACTATTTTAAAATAAGCTTTTCTATCATTCTATAGAACCTCCCCATGAAGAGCAAAGATTCATGCTCAAGACTTCTTATGATTCCAAAGGGTTCATGCCACCTTAGAACAATGAAGCAATATCTAGTAATCATAGGAAATCTCCAATGTGATGGTTGGGGTTGTATTTCATGTGATCATTGATTAAGTAGACGTAATGAAGGCATGCCAAGCACCACATCATGAAAATAGTTGATGCTAAATAAATGTATGTGCCAAGACACCAAAATACTTTAGGCCTTTGAATAATCTACCACTTTCCAAGAACGCAACTGAAAACAACATGCTGTAGAGGGTCATTAATGAAAATCATGTCAAAAAGCCACCAATCCAAGAAGAAAGTGGGTATGCCAAGGAAAGTGAGAAAGAGCACCCAAAATTCAGATACAACTTGACTAAAATCTACCCCAATCTAGGGCACCAAAAACCATGAAGAAATATGCGCAGGCCAGGGGAGAAATCCAATATAAACTCTAGAATACAAAGATGAAACCATGACACACTGGGTTTGACAGCTAGGATAAATGAAAGTCGCTTCCAAATAAAATAGAAAAGCAATGCGACATAGAAAAGAAGAATAGGGAAAGAAAAAAACAAACATAGAGTATGCTTAAGCAAATTTATAACTCATAGTAGACTCCCTTATGGATACAAGAATCTGATCCCAAGGAAATGAATTCCTCTAAATAGCTAAGTTATCTTGGCAAACACCAAGATTAGCAAGATAATCGATAGACATGTTCCCTTTCTTGAAGATATGTTTACACTAAATACTTTCAAAGGAGTTAATAATTCTTATTTCTTCATCCATTACGTTACCAATGTTCTAGCTAAGGGAGTTGACTCCTTTGAGGGTATTAATTAAGTTTAAGGAAACCCCCTCAATGATTACCTTTTTTGATCCCAAGGATTCCAAAATGGTCATACCTTGAAACAGGGTCTTGGCCTTAACAAAATGACTAGATTGGACTCCAATATTCTCAACATAAGTGTAGATGATTTCATCTTTACTATCTCTAAGAATCCCATCAGCTCCTGCAAAACCAAGATTACCTTTCGAGGATTTATCAAAATTTAATTTTACCCATCCCACGGGTGGTGGGATCCATTTGGTTTGAAGTCTACTTTGATCCACCTGATTAGCTCCATCTTCAATTCTTGGAAGACACAACTGAATGGCTAGCCTTTCTTCAATAGAGTTCTCTTTGTTAGAGGGTAAAGAGAGGTACAAGATATTATCAATAAGGGACTCCACAATCATTATTCCTATATACTGAAAGTATTTAGAGCAATTATTGAAGCCCTTGTTATTTATCTCCCTCTGAAAATCCCATAGGTAGTGCAAGAGGTCTAATTTCCAAAAAGGATGGAAAGGACCACTAATCAAATAGATCTATCATTGTCTTGGGAAGGACTCAACAGATTTCCAAAGAATTTAAGAGGAAATTAAGGACTGAAAGTGAAAATGAGCAATTCAAGAAGAGGTGTTGAGTAGTTTCTTCATGCTGACCACACAGGTAACATCGGTTGCAAAGGACGAGTCCTTTTTTCTTCATATTTTTAACTAAAATAATTTTATCTTGAAGAACCAGCCAATAAAAAAAGTTAGTCTTTGGAATCAGTTCTTTAAGAAAAATTCGTTTACCAAGAAGCCACACAAAATTTCCCTTAACATCAAGATGATAAGCCAACTTCATAGAAAAACTGCATTTTTGCTCTTCGCGCCAAATTAGGGATTCTTCACAATTGGTTTGTCTTATAATTTGATTTCTCAATTTAAGAGATAGGAGATTTGAACTGTCTTCTTCCCCCTTAGTCACTTCAAAAGTTTGAAGATTCCTCAATTTATTTTTGTGTCCCACTTCTTTGATATATTCAACAACTTTAGGTCCTAATCTCTGAGCAAGTCTAGGTCTCCAAAGAGCGAGGGAGGAATTATCCACCAGAGGAGAGTCTTCAAACCATGGATCTTTCCAGAAACTAATTATTTCCCCATTACCCAGGCTCCACTTAATCCCTTTCTTAAATAGATTTCTGGCTTTAGCTAAACCATTCCATAGTATTGAAGCATAAAACAAAAGCTGTTCAAATAAAAATTCTTTTCCCATGTTTAAGTACTTAATTTTAAAAATTTGAAACCAACCATTAATCTCATGCTTAATCAAATTCCAATATTGTTTGGCTAATAATGTTTTGTTTATTTGAAATATTTTCCTCATCCCTAAACCTTTTTTCTAGAACACACTTGTTCCCAGGTGGAACCTCTTTTTCTCCTCTAAACCAGACCAAAGAAAAGATTTTTGGAAGTGTTCCAGCTTTTGCGCAATTTTGAAAGGAATTTTTACTTTTTCTCCTCCGAACCTCTTTTCCTATCTTATTCACCGAAACACAGTTTGTTTTGCACGGACCAGTTAAAAATTAAAGGTTCATATTCAACCTTTTCCTTTCTTCCTCTTACTTTCTTATTCACCGAAGCCCATTTTGTTTTGCACGAAACAGTTAAAAAAATAAAATGTTTCTTATTCAAGTTTTTTCTCTTGCTTTCTGTCTTATAAACCGAAACCCAGTTTGTTTTGCACGAAACAGAAGAAATAAGAAAAGGTTTCTTATTCAACTTTATATACCAAGGTCAAGGGCTTGAAATGTTTGTTTATTTGCGATCAGGTAATTTGTAATATGCTTGTCATCTTACCAGAGCAAATGACTCAATTTGCAAAAGACAAACATGTAGCTCAGCTTATTTACATATTGGTAAGCTTGGATTCATTCCCATGAAAAACACTCAAGGAAAACCATATGTGACAATGCTTAATAGGAAATGCTGCGAATGTTCCCTAATACATACAAACAATTTTGCTGCCCAACGATGACAAAAAATAGTAAAAATGGGAAATGCTGCGAATGTTCCCTTATATATACAGACAATTTTGCTGTTTAACGATGACAACAAACATGTAGAGTAGAAATGCCACACAACAAATAGTAAAGATCGGAATTTCTGCGTATGTTCCCTAATTAATACAGATACGTTTTGCTTTTTAATGATGACAACAAGTAGATAAATCGTACTATTACAATAGCCTATTCCATATTCCATAACAAATAGATACAAAGTTGGTCAAACGGAGGAGGTCCAAGTATTAAATCTAGGGCCTCGTTAGACTGAATGCTTGTCCTTTTTCTGGTGGTTATAGAGGTAGACTGGGCGAAGATCTGTGTGACGAGGCTTCAGGTATGGACAATGCAGAAGACTGTAACAGTCATCCCAAATTCGTGGTCGCTACCAATTCGACCATATAAATTAAAAAAAAACAAATAGATACAAAATTGAGTGATAATTGAAGTCCGCCATGATGTGCATGTAATTTTTACATGCATAAATTAGAAGTCCATTGCCCATAATAGAGGCAGGGGAACCCATGTTAGAAGTCAGTCACTCGGGGGTAAAATTCCATACAACCTTGTCTTGATCAAAAGTTGATTTCGCCATGGAGACGCAAGGAACTCCACAATTAGAAGGGACTCCTCCGCCCTCTCCGGGATTGTATTATGGGATTGGATTGGCCACTCCATCACCTGTGAGGCTTCACAACATTGAACATGTTTCTCCAGCTAGGAAATCAGACATTGAAGATCCCAAACCGGCGACTAAATGTGAGAATATGTTCAGAGACGCCCTTTTGTACAAAAAGGTATAGGCAATTCATAAGATCTTTCGACAAAAGTTTTGGTTTTTTTTTTTTTTTTCTTAGGTGTTAACTTTTACAATACATTGTACAGGATGCTTTAGATTGTAAGTTCAACTTTTTTTTTCTTTTTATGCAAATCCATTATTACCTTATTATAGGGGCTATTACCCTAAAGTTTAAACGGAAGTGTACCTGGTTTACAGGTCCACTAACTATATATGACGAGTGTATTTCTGTGCAGACTGCAGCAGAATTTGTTTCGACTTTTATATTGATTTTTGCTGCGTGTGGTGCAATCATGGTGGATGCCCGGGACAAAGTCTTAACTCACGTTGGAGTTGCTGCTGTGGTTGGACTGGCAGTAATGGCAATGATTTACACTGTGGGACATATTTCTGGCGCTCACATGAATCCTGCCCTCACTATTGCATTCTCAAGCATTGGAGAAGTTCCTCTCAAAGAGGTAAATGCTTAATCCAATCCCTTATATTCAATTTGAGTTTGAACATTATAGACATGAATGTCAAGTGTGTTGATTTATGGTTGTTATAATTTCAGTTGCCCATTTATATAGTAGCTCAGACAGTGGGTGCCACACTCGCTGCAGCCACACTTAAACAAATCATTGGAATACCCATTAGAGTTATTGACACTATTCCTATGGAAAATCCTGTGACATCAATGCTGGTGGAAGCCATGCTCACCTTTATACTCTCGTTTGTTTTCACAGCAATGGTCACTGATCCCAAAGCAGTAAGGAAAACTATATCTTAATTCTATTCATACCCTAACACTTACATGTGGTTAGAAGTTAGAACATTTTCAATTGGATAAAATTTATACCAAGCTAATTAGACAATGTTTTGCAGCCTGGTAAGGTGGTTGGTGGGGTTGTTGCTGGTGGTACAGCTGCTTTTTGTGCTTTATTTGCAGGGTGTGTGCTAAATCCATATTACAATATTTTGTTTATTTCCATGTTTTAGGTTTGCTTGACTGCATTAGGTCTGGAATGGGATATAATTAACAATGGAAGAATTTTAAATGGTCAGGACAATTTCAGGATCTGCCATGAACCCAGCAAGATCATTGGGAGCGGCACTCATATCTGGCATTTACACTGATCTTTGGGTTTATATCATTGGACCCGTTTTTGGTGCTGTATGCGGAGCTTGGTTTTATAACGCTATTCAAGTGCATAATTGATTAAGTTTGAGGTGTGTCTCCCGTGTGAAAATGGGTCGCCTCTGCTTGCAGATAATAGCAGTTTATTGTAGAGAAAATTTGTATGTAATGAAGGAAACATCTCACAATCAAAGTCGTCCATGTCTTGCTTGTATGCAACTCTGCATTTGTTCGCCACAAATCCATCGTTTCCGTTGGGGAATACAAGCTATTTTCCATTTCTGGTTAGCTGAAGTTGTTTGGTCAATATAGAGTTAGTCTCTATAGATGTATATTCAATTGTGTTCAGGTGAATGCTTTTCTATATAGCCAAGGTTGTCGGTAAATCATTTTCCACTTCCTTGGCTCCTATAAAATGATGAAAAATATCTTAAAACTTTAATTTTATCATGATTCGGTATGTATAAATAAGTTATAAAGTTAAAGGTATAGGTATAGTAGTTTTTAATTTTTCTATTTTTTAAATTAATTTAATTTTACATAATATAATTTAAAAAATTTAACATAGATTTTATAAAATAATTTATCAAATATACGTTTATCTCGAGCATCCTTTTAAAGTTCAAACCTAGTTTTGTTTAATTGAAACCTAATTTTTTTAAATTGAAGTTTCAAAATATTTTACTCTTAAATTCATTCAAGTTCCAAGCATATCTAATACAATTTATATTTATATTTATAATATATATAAATATATCCTAATTTTTATAGAATAATTTAAAAAATTAAATTATCTAATACAATTTATATTTGTATTTATAATATATATATATTATATTTATATTAGGATAAAGTAAAAAATTAAATTATTTATAGGTTAATAAAAGTGTTTATTACATTAGTCAATTTAAATGGTTAATTTTTTCTACTTTTAATCAGGAAAATTTACTTCCTTTAAAATTCTAATTTTGAACATCTTTTTTGAACTTCCACGAGCCTGCAAGAAAGAGAAAACAGTTTAGTCCGTTTAGTCCTCGTGGGAGATATTGTGGTGGTTAAGGTTTTGAGTTTCCTTCCACATAGATCTGAATTTAAGCCTAGGCCACAATTGTGTGTGCCTGTGTGAATGAGCTTGTTACAAAACCTCTATATATTAAATAAAATAATTTTAATTACATCCATCAAACCAAAATAATGTATGGGAATATAAGTTTTAATACAAGATTTTAATAAAATATAATTTATATTAGTTAAAATAATTTTAATGTGTGTGAATGAGCTTGTTACAAAACAAAAAAAAATATAATTTATATTAAATAAAATAATTTTAATCACATCCATCCATGAGACCGAAATGGTGTGCAAACATAATTTCTAATACAATATTTGAAAAAATACAATTTATATTAGATGAAATAATTTTAATGTGTGTGAATGAGCTTGTTACAAAATAAAAATAAAAATAAATTATATTAAGTGATTTTTTTTAATTACATCTATCCACGAGACCAAAATAGTATATGAGAACATAAGCTTTAATACAATATTTAAAAAATATATAATTTATATTAAATGAAATAATTTTAAAGAGAAATATGATGGAGACTTAGGGTAATAGATAGTAATTTCACCTAACACCTTTGAAATTCTCTCCACGTATGAGCAAGTAGATGATGAGGTGCTGAATGGCATTTGGTGTATTGGTAGTTGCCTAGTTATTATCATCCATGTGGTTGTGAGATCGATTCCTCTTATGTTTGCTCGAACGAGTGCTGATATTTGTAAATATTTGTAAACGATGTTCAATATAAAAAAGTAGATGATGAGGATGATAAAATGGAAATATTGATTATGAAAGCATAGTTTGATGAAACGAGAGAATATGAAGGATTGCATGATAAAAAATAGAATAATAGAGACTTACCCTAATTTTGGGAAACAACAACCGGGAGAACCATATCATCTAGAATTAGACTTTCCAAACAAGAACAATATAGAAAATAAAAAAAAAGTGCAAAACCAAAGGATAAATTCAAACCACAAACAAGCTAGATTGTCAAAAAGACCATATAGATTCCAATTGTAGTACCTTGGTTCTAAGTATCCTATAGTCCCAACCAAAATGAAGCAAAATACAAATAAAAATATGAGAATGGATATGAATCAAAAGGTTGGATTCAAATCCGACCAACATCATCTAGCAAAGGAAGCTCAAAAGTTACTTGAGAAATGTAACAATCCCGGTCTAGTCACCTAGTTGTACCACAAAATAAGACATGCAAATTCTCAAAGGAATTTTTTTCTAAGTTTAATATTTTAAAATCCTAAAGTGCTTTCAGTTTCATATCATTTTGTTTCACCCAATGAATTTTAAACATATAGTTTCTAATCACTACATGCATATCAAACACTTTTGGGTCCATGACTACTATAGCTAGTCACCCAAGTGGACAATATTGGCCAAATCCCATGAAAGGTATCATTTTGTTGAATCAATTTACCTCATTTATCATCCTCATGTTATGGCATGAGGGTCGAACCATGATTGGGATTATCCTTTAGGGCCCATAACACCTAAAGGGTGGATGCATACTTCCACATCCCTTAACATATTGAACCTTCGATTAATCAATCATCTTGTTCCATTATGTGTATAAAAGGGGGTTAGCGAATATATACCTAGTTTTTAGTTGATTTTCCACTATCCGGGATCAACTAGAGCCATGTCAATACCTTGACCTTAGACTTGCTCACACATGCCCATTGTGACTCACAATCATTTATCCTATACCAAACATCATGGCTGATCTAGCTAAGTCAAATGAACATGGGACTTATCATAGTACTACCTAAGCAACAACCTAGAGATAACATCCCATACCGTCCCTCATTATCATTTCTGACCAAGTCACTTGTATAACTGATTATATTAGACTATGGTTGCTCTCGAGACTCATTGCGTGCATACCCACACCTCAACAAAATTAGGTGAATAAGTGTTCAAATAATCCTTCTCAATTTTCTTGAGAATATTCCTTCTCCAATATTTATATTAAACATTCTTTAAAGAGTATTTGTTCTTTTTGGTATAGCAAGGACAAATCCCTAGTCAAATATTAGTTGAACCTTACTAGGTTGTATGCATAGCAGAATATCTTACCCAAAAACATTCATATTTTCTAACCTCTATTTGCATTATTGTTGCTTACTAATAAAACCTTCACAGAAAGTTATATAAAATAAAATGCATCAAGTAAAATAAAGTTCTTCTAATTATAAGTATATTATAGTTCATATTCATTCCAAGCACATAATTTGTAATTCCTTACTAATAAGTAAGTCAAATTTCAATGAAATTGAATAGTTACATCCTCACATGACTTAGCTATATAGTTTAAGCCTTTAAATGGGTATGTTCACTATATAAATTTCATGTTTTCAAGCTAAGTGACATTAATTATTCTCTTTATGTTGTAAGGCCATCATGGTGTACATTTATACATACTTTAAGTGGTCATTTTCCTTCCATACACATCACAACAATTTTTGAAGTAGAAAACAAAAGGAAACATTAATCAACTTTCAATTATATTGTCAGTACAAACCCTACTATTTAGGTGGTTACTTTTTCAGAAGCTAACCATGATATTCCAAAACAAAGTTTCATTTACACTTCTACAAAGGCAATAAATCATATCCAACCAATTAAGTGACTTTGGGCATTAGTTTAATGCTACCAAAATTGTGGGTACAATATTATGATATAATTTCTCATCTCTGTTTTCTCACTTTTTCAAATATCATCTCAGATTTTAAGATAACTAATTTTGGTTTAACTATCATCTAGTGTCTCAAAAAACACATTTGACAACACTTTAAAGTTAAAAGCACATAGAAATTAAACCTATTGCACTATAACAATTTCCATGAATTAGTTGTTACATGGAGAATGTTATGCCCAAAAGGCACAAAACCATAGATGGCTTTCTATTAAGATATATAATAAATAAAATTTGTAATTATAGTCTCACTAGAAAAATAATCCCAGCTTTATTTATTCTGAAGTATAGATTAATCTTCAAATTTTCTTCCCCAACTAAGGCAATGCCCATCATCAAATTGAATCCTTTGCTTCTATAGCCCTAGAGCTTATAATTATTACATAGAGGAATATCCCTCCCATTAGTCAATAATTCTAGCCTTCACTTGAAGGTTTTTTTGGCTCTACAACTCCAAATTAAGCTACAAATCTTATACATTTTCCAGACTCTATTTCAATCATAAGCCTTTTTATTTGAAATCACAATGTTAACATTTCTGTATTGTTTTGGTAAAATTTTGTATTCTATCACAACACATTAGCAAGGATGTCTTCAGACCTTCGTTTAGCTTATTCAAGGTCATCTGACTCTAATCTCCATACAAGTTTTCAAAGGGTGATACCAGGGATCAAATACAGCTCATAAGATAAATGATATGCACTCTATTATGCATACAATATGTTCTGCAACAAATATTAAAATATGGAAGTAGAAGAATGTATATCATATTCCGAGGGATATATTTCTTTAAGTTACAAAGTTTACATTTCAAAACCATATTTAAATGATGCAAGCAGAGCTATCGAAATTCCCATTGAAACATCCATAATTTTGGTAATACACAAAAATATAAATTGTAATCAAGTATGAACCTTTTTTCTATTTGAACCAATTCTATATTCGGTAAAATAACAATGCTCATACCAAGAATTGCTTTGTACACAACATACAAGATTTTAGATTCATTCCTTTTGGAATAACACAAAGCAAACATCATGATTCATTTCAATATTATCAAATGATAACAATTTGCATTCATATTACACCATAGTAGCACATATAACACAAATAAATAAAACATATCACCCAACCTTTAGTTTTCACTTCCAAATTGTGACGACATAGTCCCTCCTCATTATTCTCTCATAAACGTTCATCAAAAGAACATACATAGTATACTCCCCAATCTTATTCTCTGTCATCCAGCAGAAAGAAAACTTACTTGTGCTGCCCTCCCTATCTTGTTGCCAAAATTAAGGGTGAGGTATTCCCTTCGCCATTCCACTATATGAAGAACTCAAGAAAATTCCTTCCCCCATTTCATGTACAACGCTAGATAAATATGAAGTTGGAACAACCACACTTTACACATAACCAAGCATGATGACAATACAAATTTTTTGGTATTTTACTTTTACCTTAGCTCATAACAAAAATTGAAGATATGTCTCCTATATGCACAAATCTACATAAAGTTCACTCTTGATAATTCAAGAACTCTGATTTTCACTTGAATATACATATATTTTAAATATTAATTCTATCAAGTTTGAAAATTTAATTTATCCACATAATGGCTCATATTGCATTCAACTAATAATCCATGCACAAGTACAAACATACATTATAACATAAGTAAAGCTACTCTACTCAGTGTCCAATCTCATATCCATATATACATCATCAACCAAATAAAATATTTTTGAAATGTCTATATCTACTCAAACAGATAAGGAAACTACTACTACATATCTACCATGTTCTTCCACATGGAATTTTTGTCTAAGTAGAGGTTCCATTGGACTCGACATTGCTTTATATTTTTCTTCCTTAGGTTCTTGGTCTTGAAATCAAGTATATGAATATGCCAAACTTTAATTTTTAGTGGATCGGTCATCTACAATTTGGAAACATATAAAACATGAGTAGGATCAGAAATGTACTTCCTAAAGAGGGATACATGGAAGATATTATGAATTTTGGATAATCTTGGTGGCAGATCAAGTTTGTATGCAATAGGGCTTATCTTGCCCATAATTTCAAATGGATCCCCATATCTTGAGTCAAGTTTAGAAGATTTTATGGAAATTTTAGTTGGTTTTACCCTTAAGAACACTCTGTCCCCCACAAAATATTCTCTCAGTATCATTTTGAGGTCTGCATAGCTCTTTTGGTAGTCTACATCCTCTTTCAATTTCTACTAAATTCTTTTCAAGTGATCTTCCATTTATCTTACTATTTTCAGTCTAATCACTACCCAATCCTTCATATTATCCCATGATAAGGGAGTTCTGCATCTTCTTCTATATAGGGCTTCAAAAGGTGCCATACCTAGTGATGCATGATAATTGTTATTGTATGCAAACTCCACTATGTATTAATAGTCTTCCCACTTTGTATGTTCATCCATGCAATACATTCTTAACATATTCTCTAACACTTGATTCACCCTCTTAATTTTTCCATCTATCTCAAGGTGATAGGTGGTACTAATATTCAATTTTTTCCCAATGCTTCATGCAAAGCCTACCAAAATTCATAGGTAAAGCGAGAATCTCTATCAGAGATTATGACTTTTGGAAATTTGTGTAGTCTTACCACTTCTCTGGTAAATTTTTTTGCTATTGTTGGTGCATCATCCGACACATTACCTATTATAAAATGTGCAACCTTGGCTAACTTGTCCATAACTATCAGAATTTCATCATACATAAACCTTGTTTTAGGTAAGACCACTATAAAATCTATTGAAACCACCTTCTATTTTTGCGTAGGTATCTCATGTGGGTATAGCTTACTTGCTGGATGCAAATGTTCCACTTTCATTTTTTGTAACTCCAAACACTTGGCCACATACTCCATGATGTTATTTTTCATACCTAGCCAATAATAGGCCTTTCTCAAACTCTCATGCATATTTATCCCTCTTGAGTGCGTAGAATGAGTATTGTCTACCTCTTGAAGTATTATTTCTCTCAATCCACCTATGTTTGGAACTACCAACCTGTTCTTATAATACATGTCATCTTTATAAACAAATTGTTTTTCCTTTCCAAGTTCTTGCTCAATGTGAGCATTACATGATTGGTAAAATTTATCTTTCTATTGTAAATCCTTAATCCAATCTAACAAATCATAATGATATTTTTTCATTGTAATAATGCACCCTCTCCTGCTCAGAGCGTCGGTGAAATTATTCTCCTTACCCTTAATATACTCAATGTAAAAATCATACTCAGCTAGAAACCCCATCCAACATCATTGCATGGCATTCAATAAGGGTTAAGTAAATATATAACTTAAGCTATGATGATCTGTATTCAATTCAAACGGGTTTTCCAACAAATAGTGTTTCCAAATATTAAGGGTAGGCACAACAACTACTAAATCCAAGTCATGAGAGGCATAATTTACCTTATGCCTCTTAAGTTTTCTTTATTTGAAGGTAATAATCACATCGTCTTGGGTCAAACCCCTCCTAATACTTCAATTGATGCATTAGTACATATTGTAAACTTCTTATTAGGATTAAGTAATTGTAGATTGGTGTGGTTGTCAATATTTCTTTCAAAATTTGAAAAGCTTCTTCACACTACTCTGTCCATTTAAAGGATTTACCCTTCCTTTGTAGGATTTTAATGGTTTACAAAATTCTTGAGAATACTCTAACAAATTGCCTATAATAGCCTGTAATCTCCATAAAACTTTGTACCTTAGTCACATTAGTAGGCGCAAGACAATCAATAATTGCTTCTATTTTTTTTGGGATTGACTACAATCCCCTCAACATAGACAATATGTCCCAAATACTGCACTTATGGAGTGTAGAATTCACACTTTGATAGATTTTCATAGAACCGATTCTTTCTAAGAATCTCAAGTAAAATTCTCATATGTTGATCATGTCTCTCCTTGTTTTTGGAATAGATCAATATGTCATCTAGAAACACAAGCACAAATTGGTTCAACTACTCTCTAAAAAGGTTATTCATGAGATTCATGAACACGGTTGTGGCATTAGTTAACCCAAAATATAGGATTGTAAACTCAAAATACCCATACCTTGTCCTAAAATCTATGACACATCGGGTTCCTAGGCCTTTGGATCCAAATGATGTAGTTGTATGTATTAAAAAATATACATTATTTAAAGATGTAATGGTTATTATTTAGGATTTATTGGCTTGGGTCCCCACTTGCACATGGATGGGAATCATTGAATATTAGGGTTATGGTATCCAAAGTTAAAAAAACAAGGGGGGAAGATAAGAGGCATCTCATATTTTATTGTATCGAAGCTTTGATTCTAAGGAGATTGCCCCCTCAAAGAGGCTTGCAATTCTATAATGTGTTCTTATTTTTTGTAATATAATCTACTACATTTCTATTTCATTTTATAATATTGTTAATTTAAATATTATTTTCTATTTTTATTGTAATATTATGTGGATGTACTTTTATTTTACTACAATATCCTTAACACGTAACTTAAGGAGGAGTATTGAATAAGTGAGCCATATCTAAAAATTGAATAAAGTGGTCATTAATTCAATAGTATAAAAATATTTATTTAGGTGTTAAAACTAGAAGCTAACTTAATAAAGGAAGCATAATTCAAGCTTAAATAAGGTGTTAAAGCTAGGAGTTGCAAGAATCCATAGAGTGGATAAGTGGGGATGTTGGAGAAATAGGTAGAAGCAATCCAATATCCAAATTGTAGGCTACTGTAAGAAAGGGATAGGAGCTCAATGATAGAGCAACCTCACCACATGGATGTCCTAGAATTAAGTTTTATCTAGTCCATACCTTTAACATGGTATGAGATTCAAAGTATTAATTAAAAAATACAAGCAATGGAAAGAGTAGTCTTAAAATAGAAAGGTAATCTACAAGTATATTCCCAAAGGAGAAAAAAAAAGTTATAAAAATCATTTTACGAATGTTATGTGTGGTAGAAGCATGGACTCATACATGAGGAAAAAATATGAATATGTGAAGAAATAAAAGTATCTGCTATAATATGAAGGCATGAATGTAACAACCCATAATCCAACCAGTTGAGGGATGCCACTATTTACTACTATAATTTTTTAAAAGTAATTAACAACATCACATATTAACAACCACAAAGAATCACATTTAAAACAAATAAATAACAATATAAACCAAGCACTAAATCAAATCAAACATGAGAATTAACTACAAAAAAATATATTGAAAGAAGATACAAAAACCACCATAAAGAAATACATAAAGTAGGATCAAGAGGATATCCATAACACAATATTTATCCTAGGGAAAACCCAACCTCAACAGTTTTCTTTATTGCATAAGTTTAATTTTAATCAATACAAGGGAACCCATGATCCTTTCTTCCAAATGTATGATGATACAATGTATAGAACACCTAGTTCATATGAATTTACCATGGATTGCTCAATTAATCCACAATAATTTCTATAATCGATTTATTGTACTTATACAATCAATACTAGATTCCACGTAAGAATATTTTTATTTACTAAACTAACTAAAGTCCCATACCTTTAGTTAATCTAATAAACCACTTTCCATTTACTAAACTAACTAAAGTCCCATACCTTTAGTTAATCTAATAATCCACTTTCCATTTACTAAACTAACTAAATTCCCATACCTTTAGTTAATCTAATAATCCACTTTCCATTTACTAAACTAACTAAAGTCCCATACCTTTAGTTAATCTAATAATCTACTTTCTATTTACTAAACTAACTAAAGTCCCATACATTTAGTTAGTCTAATAATCCACTTTCTGTTTACTATCCTTTCGATTACAACTATGAAGAACACAAGATTATACTGAGAGGGGGGGTGAACAGTATAAGACCACTTTTTACTTTCTTTCCAAATCAATATCAATTAATTTTCTTAATTGCAATAACCAAATATAGCAGTGTGCATTAATAACTCAAATATCAGTAGTAAGCAAGAGCACAAGTCACCACACACAATTGAGACACAATATTTAACATGGTTCCCCAAATGTGGGGTACTCCACTAGATAATCTCCTTATAATATTTCACACAGAAATAAATATCCTTATCCAATACAATGATTTCTTTGATCAATCAAAGCTAGGAAATAACAAGTTTACATAGAACTTGTCCAAATCTTAATAACAAGGTCACACATAACTTGTATAAATATGAATAACAAGCTCACACAGAACTTGTCCAAAATTGAATAACAAGCTCACACAGAACTTGTCCAAAATTGAATAACAAGCTCACACAGAACTTGTCCAAAACTGGATAACAAGCTCACACAGAACTTGTCCAAAACTTCTCTAGCAATATCACCAAGAACTTGCCCAAATATGCTCTAGCAAGCTCACCAAGAACTTGCCCAAAACTGCTCTAGCAAGCTCACCAAGAACTTGCTCAAATATGATCTAGCAAGCTCACCAAGAACTTGCCCAAATATGCTCTAGCAATCTCACCAAGAACTTGCTCAAATTTTCTCTAACAAGCTGTCCCAAAATTATCCAAAAAACTATCCACAAAGCTGTCCCAAAACTGTCCACAAAGCTATCCACAAAACTGTCCCAAAACTATCCACAAAGCTATCCCAAAACTATCCTCAAAGCTATCCCAAAATTTTCCACAAAGGCCTTCTCAAAGTCTCAATCAATCATGCTCAAGTAGCACTCAAATCTCATCCACAAATATATCAAGGCAAAGCTCAATGATGAACTCAACAATGAATGGAAATGTACTCTTCAATGGATGACAACAATGATCCACAATGATCTCAACTCAACTCAACTCAAATCAATCTCAACTCAACTCAAGTCAACTCATAGAAGCATAAAGAGAATTGTTAGAGACTCAATATGTTCTAATATCACTCTCAACTCAACTCAACTCAAATCAATCTCAACTCAACTCAAGTCAACTCATAGAAGCATAAAGAGAATTGTTAGAGACTCAATATGTTCTAATCTCACTCTCAACTCAAATTAGAATTATGGAATAGTTTGTTTCATGGAACTTGACCAATCACCTCACACAATCACTTGACTATGCTCAATCAAATCAACTCAATCAATCACCACAAGGGACTACTCTTTCTCACAAAAACCCTAGTCCAAGAATTTATCAACCAACTCAAATGTTTCCAACAATGCTCAACCACAAATCTCACATAACAATGATACTCATGTTCTTTTCAAGTTATTTTACAACCAATGGGCTTCAATGACTATGCTTGTAAAACAAGGTTTAAACACAACTCTTAAACCAGAAAACCTTGAAGCATTCAAACAACCACTTTCCAAAAGGAAACCACAATCAATACTTTTCACTCCAATGATATTTCATAAATCAACCACCATAAAAAATCAATAGGAGAATGTGCCCATACCTTTTGATGCCAAGAAGTTGTCCACAAAAACTGCCACACTAAACACAACTTTTATTTCCAATCTCAATAAGGGTTAGTGGACTTCAAATAATAATCACAAGATAAGCATAACTCAATTTACACCTTTTTACTCCAACTTAATAAACACATCCACCAAAGTCCTTTTTAATAAAACCCTTATCAAAAATAATAATCAATAAGGCTCTCAAAAATATTTTATAACAACTCATAATTTCTCCTAAATATTCATTTTCAATTTCATGAATATCAAAATAAATCAACAACTCATCCACCTATGAAATAATAATCACAACCCTTATAAAAATAAATTTTAATTAAAAACTTTAATTATTCCTTAACCACCTTATAAATCCTATCCTAGGGCATCAACGAAATTAAATTAGAGAAAAACATAATTACCTCCTCAAGGGGATTCGAACCCCCAACTTGCACACACCGTAAGCGCCTTAGCCACGGCTAAGGTTGCCACACGAGCTAGCCGCTCATTCGAAAGGAAAAGGCACGATGTGCCTTAAGTCCTTCCTCCCTTCCACACAAACCAAAAGCGCTTCAAGCACTTTCCTTCCAATGCCTTCGAAAGCAATCAAGGAGATTTGAACCTTAACGTAAAGCATTGCCAGACACCTTAACAAAAAACCAATTGCCAATGTGCCACTCTACCCAAAATGTCTTAGGCTTTCGACAAACCTTGGATTTATTTGTTGTCTCCCTTTTCAAAATTATTTTTGCATGAGCTCTCTTCGGATGCTTAGCCAACAATTAACACAAGAAAGGATTAATTTCAAATGAACCTTAGGATCCCCCTTTATATATTCTTCTCCTCATTTTCGATGACGTCGGTGCATTATTGATTTTATCTCTTTCTTTAGATGTCGGCGCTAACTTTAATTTTAATTTTAAAATTTTAATTTTAAAATTTTAATTTTAATTTTAAATAATTAAAATTTAAACTAAATATTTAAAATTAAATATCTCCATCATCAGGGCACATTTTTCGATGAAACAAAAGGCCAACCTAGATTTTAAGAAAAACCCATTTCAAATATTCCATCCATGGTTTTAGATAAAACCTTTTATTTTGCCTGCCTTGGTTTTCACAAAAACCCTGATTTTATCCATGCTTTCCAAGATATCATTTGCCCATCAAAACTCAATGTGATCCATATGACATAAATGATTTATGTGACATCAATGACAACATAAAATAACTCAAATTTCCAACAATATCCCCCTTTGTCATTAATGGCAACGCCTCTAAAGCAAAAACCACAATCACTGCAAAAACCATCTCTGAGAATCAAAGTTTCTTCCCCTGACTCAATAATCTCTAAGGAGGTTGCTCCCCCTAACTTAATACTCTCTTTGGAGGTTGCTCCCCCTAACTAATGCTCTCCCCCTTACTCAAATATCTCCTCATTTGACATCAATGGCAAAAGAGACACCTATGGGGCTAAAATATGACTCTGAAAATTAGCCCCCTCACCACCTTCTCTCTTGAGGTGATTAATTTTGGGGTGGGAGTATTTTTAATCCCATTTAACATTGTTTCTTTACTCTATAAACTTCCTTCCATGTTTTTTTGATATCCTTATCTTGATGAATTACTTGATCTTCTTGTCTAGAACCTATTTGACCTTCTTGCCTTGAACCTTTTTGACCTTCTTTCCTTGAACCTATTTGGAATTGAGTCCTACACCATTTTGCAATATGCCCAAAGTTATTGCAATTAAAACGCTTGATTATGTAGCCTTTGGATGGTTCCCATGTCCTAAATTCATTCTTAAAATAATTTCCATATCATTCCTTTCCTGAACCCTATATTGTAAAGCTCTGTTTTCATGACCATTATGACCATGACTTTTGAATTGTGAAGCTCTAAAACCAAAACCATGTTGCTCATTTACTTTACACTAAAAATCTCTACGAACAATCCTGTTACATAAGAAGCAATGCCCCTGAAAACCATACCTTCTTCCTTTGAGGTTTCTTCTAGCAAAATCAAAATTCTTTGATCCATAGACCCTGCAGTGTATAGCCCTATGTCCAAATCCATTACAAAAAAAACAATGTCCTTGAAAAGCCCTTTGTTCATGCCTTGGTTCCTCATATCTTTCTTGACCATTATCCTTATGATCATTTTCAACTTGTGCATTGCATCCTTGAACCTTCTTTGTAGCATCTAAAACCTCTTCCTTAGTTTCTTCCTTGCTTTCCTATTCAAGAATTTTTTATTTTGAACTTGATTCACCTATCTCAAAACAAGATCCAAACTGAATATTTGGAGCCATAGAAACTTTGGAACTTTCCTCACAAATCTTAGGTGCTTCCTTGATTTCATATTTTAGAACTTTCTTTCCTTTTGAGTGTGATTCCCCAAACCTAAAATATGAGACCTTTGGTGCTTTGGAATCTTCCTCTTCTTTTTCTTTATTTGTGTCAAGTAGCAACTTGGCATCCATATCTATAGCCTTTGAAACACATGTTTCCTTCTTAGTGAAAATATCTTGACCTTTTGAGTCATGTGATGGATCAAATTTCTCAAGTAAGGAACATTTCAATTCTTTTAGATTCTCTTTAACTTCTTGTAGTTGCTCATGGATAACATGGAAGTCTTCCTTTAGATCAACTGAGACATTATCCTATTGCTTAACTTCTCCTGTTTGGAGTGAATTTTCTTCTTCTACATATCTTATTCCATATAAAAAACCTTTTTCATATTCACTGTCACTAAGATAATTATAATATTCTATAGCAAACAAACTCTCAAGATTTCTTTGACCATGCTTATTTCCTTGATGTGTCATCTCATCTTCACTATCACTGAAACCATTACAATATCCTGATTTGTGATCTCTTTGACCACACACAAAGCATTGTTATCTTTAAATTTATATTCCTAGGAATAGATGTTCTTCCTTTTCATCATATGATTTGTCTCTATCACTATGATCTAAGCTATCACTTGCTTCTACAATGTAGTAAGATTTATTTTCCTTACAATTTTTTTTTTCTCATACTTGTTTTTCTTGTATCTGTCATCTTTGTCATGCTTATGCTTTCCATATTATTTTGTTTTGTGACCCTATTTTTTATCATCATTTTTTTCTTCATGTGGAAAATTGTATACCTAGTGACCAAGATCACCACACTTGTAGCATCTGACTTTCCTTATATCCCTGAAATTACTTGAGTCCTCATTCCTTTTGATGAAGTTACCTTCCTTATCATTATCTGAACCTCTACTTGTTTTTGAAACTTTCCCTTTATCTTTTTCTAAAGCCTTGAATGCAATATCTTTTATTGGATCTTGATGCTTACTTACCCTCATATCATAAGCTGTGAGAGATCCTTGCAATTTTTACATTGTTAGCTTGTTGATATCCATTGTTTCTTCTATTATTGAAACCTTAGCATCATATTTCATGGGAAGTGATCTCAAAACCTTTTTAGTAACTTCTAATTCTTTCATATCAAAACCTATGCCTCTCATGGTGTTAGTAATCTCATAAACACAAAAAAATTTGCAATATCTTCATAATCTTCCATTTTCAATTCCTCAAATATTTTTCTATGAGTTTGTAGTTTTGCCAACTTTACCTTGGAATCTCCTTCATAAGTATTCTGCAACTTGGTCCACATCTCATTAGCTAAATTACATACCATGACCTTTGCAAAATCTCTCACAAATCCCACTCAAAATACAATTCATTTCTCTTGCATTGATCTCAACCAATTTCCTGATAGTCTTATCTACCTCGGGATCACCTTCAACCCTATACTCTTTTTCAACCATTTTCCTTACCTCATATCCTTGTGATATAAAGTATTTCTTCATCCTCATGATCCAAAAAGCATAATTGTTACCATCAAACAATGGAGCCTTATTTGTAGATGATCCATTCTGTGAAGCCATCTGTGTTCTTGTAGAATTTGCCCTCAAGATATTAGCTTTTTTTAAGGAACCCGCTCTGATACCCATTGAAGAACACAAGATTATACTAAGAGGGGGGTGAACAGTAGAAGATCACTTTTTAATTTATTTCCAAATCAATATCAATTAATGTCCTTAATTACAATAACTAAATATAGCAGTGTGTATTAATAACTCAGATAGCAGTAATAAGCAAGAGCACAAGTCACCACACATAATTGAGACACAAGATTTAACGTGGTTCCCCCAATGTGGGGTACTCCACCAGATAATATCATTATAATATTCACATAAAAATAAGGAACCTTATCCAATACAATGATTTATTTGATCTGATCAAAGCTAGGCAATAACAAGTTCACACAAAACTTGTCCAAATTTGAATAACAATCTCACATAGAACTTGTCCAAATATGAATAACAAGCTCACATAGAACTTGTCCAAAATTGAATAACAAGCTCACATAGAAATTGTCCAAAATTGAATAATAAGCTCACACAGAACTTGTCCAAAACTAAATAACAAGCTCACACAGAACTTGTCCAAAACTGCTCTAGCAAGCTCACCAAGAACTTGCCCAAATCTGCTCTAGCAATCTCACCAAGAACTTACCCAAAACTACTCTAGCAAGCTCACCAAGAACTTGCTCAAATCTACTCTAGCAAGATCACCAAGAACTCACCCAAATTTGCTCTAGAAATCTCACCAAGAACTTGCTCAAATCTGCTCCAACAAGTTGTCCCAAAACCATCCACAAAGTTGTCCCACAACTGTCCATAAAGCTTTCCCAAAACTATCCTCAAAGCTATCCCAAAACTGTCCACAAAGGCCTTCTCAAAGGCTCAATCAATCATGCTCAAGTAGCACTCAAATCTCATCCATAAATCTATCAAGGCAAAGCTCAATGATGAACTCAACAATGAATAACAATGTACTCTTCAATGGATGGAAATAATCCATAATGATCTCAACTCAACTCAACTCAAATCAACTCATAGAAGCATAAAGAGAATTGTTAGAGACTCAATATGTTCTAAGCTCAATCTTCAACTCAACTCAACTCAACTCAAGTCAACTCATAGAAGCATAAAGAGAATTGTTAGAGACTCAATATGTTCTAATATCACTCTCAAATCAACTCAACTCAAATCAATCTCAACTCAACTCAAGTCAACTCATAGAAGCATAAAGAGAATTGTTAGAGACTCAATATTTTCTAATCTCACTCTCAACTCAAATTAGAATTATGGAATAGTTTGTTTCATGGAACTTGACCAATCACCTCACACAATCACTTGACTAGGCTCAATCAACTCAACTCAACCAATCACCACAAGAGACTACTCTTTCTCACAAAAACCCTAGTCCAAGCATGTATCAACCAACTCAAATGTTTCCAAAAATTCTCAACCACAAATCTCACATAACAATGATACTCATGTTCTTTTCAAGTTCTTTCACAACCAATGGGCTTCAATGACTATGCTTGTAAAACAAGGTTTAAACACAACTCTCAAACCAGAAAACCTTGAAGCATTCAACCAACCACTTTTGGAAAGGAAACCACAATCAATCCTTTTCACTCCAATGATATTTCATAAATCAACCACCATAAACAATCAATAGGATAATGTGCCCATACCTTTTGATGCCAAGAATTTGTCCACAAAAACTGCCACACTAAACACAACTTTCCTTTCCAATCTCAATAAGGGTTAGTGGACTTCAAATAATAATCACAAGATAAGCATAACTCAATTTACACCTTTTTACTCCAACTTAATAAACACATCCACCAAAGTCATTTTTAATAAAACCCTTATCAAAAATAATAATCAATAAGGCTCTCAAAAAATATTTTATAACAACTCCTTATTTCTCCTAAATCTTCATTTTCAATTTCATGAATATCAAAATAAATCAACAACTCATCCACCTTTGAAATAATAATCACAGCCCTTATAAAAATAAAGTTTAATTAAAAACTTTAATTATTCCTTAACCACCTTATAAACCCTATCTTAGGGCATCAACGAAATTAAATTAGAGCAAAACATAATTACCTCCTCAAGAGGATTCGAACCCCCAACTTGCACACACCACAAGCACCTTAGCCACAGCTAAGGTTGCCACACGAGCTAGCCACTCGTTCGAAAGTAAAAGGCAAGGCGTGCCTTAAGTACTTCATCCCTTCCATGTAAACCAAAATTGCTTCAAGCGCTTTCCTTCCAATGCCTTCGAAAGCAGTCAAGGAGATTTGAAACTTGACGTAAAGTGCTGCCACACACCTTAATAAAAACCCAATTGCCAATGCACTACTCTGCCCACAATGTCTTGGCCTTTCGACCAACCTTGGATTTATTCAATGTCTCCCTTTTCAAAATGATTTTTTGCATGAGCTCTCTTCGGATGCTTAGCCAACGATTAACACAAGTAAGGATTAATTTCAAATGAACCTTAGGATCTCCCTTTATATAGTCTTCTCCTCATTTTCGATGACATCGACGCATTATTGATTTTCCCTCTTTCTTTAGACGTCGGTGCTAACTCTATTTAATTTTAAAATTTAAATTTAAATTCTAAATAATTAAAATTTAAACTAAATATTTAAAATTAAATCTCCATCATTGGGGCACATTTTTTGATGAAACGAAAGGTCAACCTAGGTTTTAAGAAAAACCCATTTCAAATCTGCCATCCATGGTTTTAAATAAAACCTTTTATTTTACCTGCCTTGGTTTTCACAAAAACCCTAATTTTATCCATGCTTTCCAAGATATCATTTGCCCATCAAAACTCAATGTGATCCATATGACATCAATGACAACATAAAATAACTCAAATTGCCAATAAATTATACTAACATCTTAGTTTAATCATAAATTTCCTTTTATTGCAACTACTCTAACATATTAGCATAATCATTATCACGATTTTATCTCACATATAACATACTTCACAATTGTTCCTTTTAAACTATGTTATCTAACATATAACATAATCCACAATTGTTCCTTTGACTATGTTTTTAGACACCAAATCCTAGCCATTAATCCTTCATCCTAACCATCCCACCACCCACTTTGTTGAGCAATGTGTAGCAGCGGTATTGTCATTATTGTCAACACAGTCAGATAGATCTGTTGATGCAGTGGATAGGAAGTTCAAAAGCTATTCAAATGCAAAAGACAGGAGTTCAAAGGTTACTCAGAGTATGTACAATTATTTTCCAAGAAGATCGAAGGGGCCCATGTGCAAAAGATCAAAGAAAAAGATAAATAAGAAAAGTGTCATGATATCGCAACATATACAGCAAAGCAAGAAAAACTGTCGTGATTTCGTGACATGTTGGAAGAGAGAGAAAAAGCAGGAAAAACTATCACAATTTTACGACATGTTGGAAGAGAGAGAAGAAGCAGGAAAAACTATCGCGATTTCGTGACATGTTGGAAGAGAAAGAGAAAGTAGGAAAAACTGTCACGATTTCGTGACATGTTGGAAGAGAAAAAGGCAAGTGGAAAAACTGTCGCGATTTCGCGACATGTTGGAAGAGAAAAATGCAAGTTGAAAAATTGTCATGATTTCGTGACATGTTGGAAGAGAAAAAGGCAAGTTGAAAAATTGTCATGATTTCGTGACATGTTGGAAGAGAAAAAGGCAAGTGGAAAAATTGTCGCGATTTCGCGACATGTTGGAAGAGAAAAATGCAAGTGGAAAAATTGTCGCGATTTCGCGACATGTTGGAAGAGAAAAATGCAAGTGGAAAAACTGTCACGATTTTGCGACATGTTGGAAGAATAAGAGAAAGCAGGAAAAAGTGTCGCATTTTCGTGACAAGTTCGAAGAAAGAGAACAAGTAAGAAAAGTGTCACGATTTCGTGACATGTGTAGACACCAAAACAACACAAATTTGATTATGTGATTGCAAACACTGATCGTTTTGACACACACAGCCCCCAGGGCAGCCCTCAGAGGTTAAACAGTGGTCCTAACCACTTTTGTAGCAATTTTGGAAGGTCAGAAGGCAATTTGGCACATTCAGGCACTTTGATTAGTATTCGTCCCACCCAGGGATGAATTCAAATTGGGATCCGTCTCTCCCAGGGACAAATTCTGAATTCGTCCTGGGTCGGGATGAATTCCAGGTTCAACGGGAAAAAAGAGAAATGGCACCAAGTGGCAGCCGAAGACAGTCAATTATTGCCTCCTGCATTGCATGCGCATGTAGGTGGGCAGATTGGGTGTTAGAGGACTGTCACAAGGGCAGTCATGGAGGACTTTCCTCCCTCATGGGAAGGCATGACTGCCACATGGTGCTTATGCATGCCCCTCCAAAGATACCCCCTGGGTCTATAAAATGGTGGACTTTCTCACCCAAAATGAGGACAAGTAGGAGGCATTTTCAAGCAACGAAGTGCTGCCAAATTGAATACCACACTTTACCCTTTCGATTCACCTCTTCCACATCCTTGATCTCTTTCACAAGAGAGGTTATTGGGTGGCTATTGGAAGTGTGAATCCAGACCCAAAACCCAACATTTGACCACATTGATCTACCAATTCATCGACAACCCATTACAAGAGATTTTGGGCCCATCCCAAGTGGATTGGTGCCGAAATCAAGTTCTAATGATGGGCGGCCCGCTTGGGCGCCCTGCACTTCTTAGTTTCATTTTAAGTTGTTATTTTATCATTATTTTATATTCCATTCCATTTTATGTTGTTTAGATAGTTTATAATTTCGATTTCATAAGACTTTGATCAAATATTATCGTGTTTTGTCGTTTTGTGGTCTTCACTAACTTGCAGGTAACAACGTCAAATTCCTGCTGAGGGAGGTCAAATTGGGAAAATCCGACCATCTGGGTCGTCCCAAAATGCCCCCAATTAGCTAACCCCTATGTTTTTAGGTCTTTTGGAGATCCCGAGGAGCGACATTTGGGCAGCATCACTTCGGCACTTTGTCGCAAGCGAATTCATCCTACCCAGGGACGAATTACAGTAGAATTCGTCCTGCCCAGGGATGAATTACAGTGAAATGCGAACTGGTGGTGTTTGTTCGACTGTTTCGACGACAGCGGCCCTATGGTAATGTTCTCTGGTCTCTGTCAAATTTGTAGGTTATTTAGAGTCATTTTATTCACTAGTTTAGTTAATCTTATGCATGCATCCTCCATTGGTTTTTAAGGTCAAATGCTTCATCTTTTGTCACAGGTGCTACTAACGACTTGTATCTTTGAACGTAGGAAGAGTAGCAAGAATCAAGGATTCATCAACGCAAGCGGCGAAAACACTTTGGCCCGCCCATTTTAAATGTGGGCATGCGGAAGGAGGAATACTAAGTCATGATTGTAACCAAAATTCATTTAACGCTCCTAGCCCCTGAAAAGGGAGGAGGCATCTTTGTAACTGAGATTAAGAGAGTGAAATAAAAAGGGTTGTGCTTTCTGTACTTTCTTTTGTCTCCGTTCAATTCGTCTCTTTTCATTTCATGCATTTCACATTGTAGGACTTAAGCATTTGTTTGATTTTGGATGCATCGCAATAGTTTTCTTTTCAAATCTTCTGGAATCTCATTCTTTCAACATGTCGCATTTTCGTGACTAAAATAGGAGAGAGAAAGTAAGTTGGAAAGTGTCACGATTTCGTGACATGTCACATTTTCGTGACTAAAATAGGAGAGAGAAAGTAAGTTGGAAAAGTGTCACGATTTCATGACATGTCGTATTTTCGTGACTAAAATAAGAGAGAGAAAGTAAGTTTGAAAAGTGTCACGATTTCGTGACATGTCACATTTTCGCGACAAAAGAAAGAGAGGAAGCGTATGAAAGCAGAACTATCACAATTTTACGACAAAAGCAGAAAACAAGACTTCGAAAGTAGAAGTGTCATGATTTTGTGACATGTCACATTTTTGTGACTCAAAAAGGACAGGAAGGCAAAGAAGCAAAAGTGTCACGATTTCGCGACATGTCGCATTTTCGTGACTCAAAAAGGACAGGAAGGCAGAGAAGCAAAAGTGTCACGATATCACGACATGTCATAGTTTCATGACTCAAGAAGGGTAGGCAGGCATAATAACAAAAGTGTAGCGATATCACGCAATGTCGTATTTTTTTAATAAAGGAATAGAGAAAGCGTACGGAGGTGAAAGTGTTGCGATATCTCTACATGTTGTATTTTTGTGGGCCTAAGCAAAGAAAAAGAGCAAGGAGTAAAAGTGTCGCGATATCGTGACATGTTGCTTTTTCGTGATCTGATGCAAAGAGAAAGAGCAAGGAGAAAAAGTGTCACAATATCACGACATGTAGCCTTTTCGCGGTCCGATGCAGAGAGAAAGAGAATGAAAAAGTGTTGTGATATCGTGACATGTTGTATTTTTGGGGGCCAAAGCAAGGAGAAAGAGAGAGAAAGTGAAAGTGTCACGATATCATGACATGTTGTATTTTTATGGTTGAGTTGAAGCCGACGAAGACCAATGATAGTCGACTAAAATTAGGGTTTATAGTTGTCATGAAAGCCGACTAATATTAGGGTTTACAGCCGACTAAGATTAGGGTTTTCATCACAAAAATTTTGTTATAAAAGGAGGACTATTTGGATAATTGAGGTTGGAGTATGAGTTGTCGAATATGTGTCGAAGTGTGAAATGTGGCCGTAAGAACACAAAAAGTGTAGAAGTGACAAGATGATGGCGAAGTGCGCAAAGTGGGTGGAGAAGTCATGTCGAATTGTTCTAAGTGCATCTGTGATTGCGTAGAGAAAGTAGAAGGAGCGGAGTGCGCAAAATGGGAGAAGATGATCTTGAAGTTGGACTGTAGCAAAGCAGAGTGTGCAAAGTGTTTGCATAGAAAGAGCAGAGTGCGCAAAGAATGCAAAGGTGAAGAAGACCAGTTAGGGTCATGCAAAAGCAAAGGTATATTACTTTCAAACTTATAGATTCAAATTGAAGTCCAGGTTGCAGCTTGGCATCAGGGGTTGGTGCTCCTTTCTGTTGGTGCAAATAAATAAGGGGTTGGTGCTCCTTCTAGTGGGTGTTGGTAAATTGATTGTAAAGTTGGTGCTTTACAAAGGCTAGATTTGGATGGTGGTCCAAGCAGTCATTCTTGAGGAGTAGCCAAATTGGTGAACCTCGTTAAATCTTGTGTTGTGTGATGTTCTCTTGTGATACTTAATTTATCTAGTTTTAAGGTTTCATTATTTCAGTTTTAAGAGCTATGAATTTAAGTTTAAAGAACTACACTGATTCACCCCCCCTCTCAGTGCCATTATAAGACTAAAAATTGGTATCAGAGCCAAGTTCCCTTATCAGGCTAAATTAGTCAAGGTTGATATTGGATTAGTACACAATGGATAAGAAGAATAGATCCTCCTCCAAAAGGGCATCTCAATCAGCTTCATTTTTTGTTGAAGAGAAAATTGAACCAAAAATGTTGAAGACTTCTCATCAAATAAAGCACATTTGTTTGACAGAACTAATTACGCGATCTAGAGAATTAGGATGCAGGCATATATTTGTGCTTTGGGATACGACATCTAGGATTTAGTAGACAATGAATACACAATACCCATCACTCCTCCAACAGATGTTGCCGCTAAGAATCTGTTTGAAAATGACTCAAAAGCAAAGAATGCTATCAGGTGCGGATTAGTAGACAGTGAACTGGTAAAGATCATGATTTGTAAAACGGAAAAATAAATATGGGACAAACTAAGGAGTATTCATGAAGGAGATGATGAGATCAAGGAGGCCAAGTTACAAACACATCAAACTCAGTTTGAAGCTTTAAAGTTGAATAACGATGAGAACATAGAGGCATATATGCTAAGAGTTAATGAAGTCCTAGAGGATTATTCTAAAAAGGAAACAGGTGGAGGTCTTTTCATGACACTCGAAGAAGAATAAAAAAAAGAACATGAATATGATGAAGAAGAAATTGATGCAAAAATAAATTTGAAAGAGGAACTAATTGCAGCTCTGGATGAATTGAAGATAGAAAGAAAAAGGAATAAGGAAATCTCAAGAAAGCTTGAGGATGCAAATGAAATAATAACCAGTTTGAAAGTACGAGTAGAAGAATTCAAAAGGATTGAAGAAACTCTCAGGTCACAGATCAATGAGAAAGAGATTGGTTGCTACAAAAAAGAGGAAGAGATTATTTTAGTGAAGAAACAACTAGAAGAGATCTATACAAATCTCAAATTTGAAAAGAGCACAGAGTTGCTAGATAAAATGATAAGCCAACAAAGAAGCTCCATGGATAAGTGTGGTCTTGGATATGAAGCTGAACAACCTTCATCTTCCAACTCTGCAGAGAAGAAGAAGTTCACTGTTGAAGGATCGAAGCAAGAAAAGTTTGAAGCTGAATCTTCAAAAGGAAGAAAATATCAAAGGAGATCTACAGCAAAACAAACCCAACAAAAGAGGTTCTATCACTCTCACTCTATTCATAATAATACTTTTAATGGCTATTATTTCAGATGCAACTAGTATGGTCACAAGGCAACTTATTATGGATTGAATAATAAATCAAAGAGTTATCTCTGGTAGAAATACATCTGCATTTCTGAGTGAACACTATGTACAATGTTTTCAATATAATGGTCATGGGCACATAGCAAGGTTTTGTCCAAGCAATTTTGTATCTAATCTAATGCAAAATAGTAGATTTCATCAGATGCAAAGAACGCAACACAGACAGGGGATAAATCATGTACATAAAATAAAGGAAAATAATCATTCAACAAGGATGCACAAGAGACAACCACACATGAGAAATGTTCGAGTTCACGAAAAGGTACAAAACAGGGATGTAGTTGAAAAATCCAATCCCGAGTTCAAGAAAGTTTAGAGAAAGATAGAAGAAAGGAAATCGTGTCTCCTTGGACTGAAGGAGACTACTCCACTATTGCACTAAGCAACTCCAGATAGCACATCCTCAGGGGGAGCAATCTTGAAGTTTTATTTTAATGCTCCTATGTATT
Organism: Wollemia nobilis; assembly: GCA_028583015.1. Classification (NCBI taxonomy): domain Eukaryota; kingdom Viridiplantae; phylum Streptophyta; class Pinopsida; order Araucariales; family Araucariaceae; genus Wollemia; species Wollemia nobilis. The sequence goes on from JAQPPZ010000750.1 coordinate 10,582,933, forward strand.
TGTTTGATTACCTAAGGATGAAAGGCAAGTAGTCAGGGAAGTTGTCGTATAGTTGTCAAAGTGTGTTTTCAGTTCATGTAGTTGTTTGTGGAAGTACCGTGAAGGGTGGTGATTTGGTGGAGAACATATCTAGAACAAGACAAGAAACAAGAATAACAAGAGCCAAATTCCTTATTTAGTAGCTTCAGAAAGATTTACAAAGAATATACAACAATCTGCCATTTTGCCAACCCTTTCTCATTACAATTCTTGGGTTTTTATCGAGGTCCCGACCCTCTGTGTTTTCAAACTTCCCACGATCTGCAATTGCCACTTGGAACAATACTAGAAAGTTGCATTGATGAGACTCTAGGTGAGGTGCATGACTGGCTGCCATAACCACCAAGATCTTCTTATTGAACTGCTGCTTCGTTGCTAGTTGCTATAAATGTGTCTCTAGATATCATGCACAAGTGGCCAACATGCTTGTTGGAATCTTCCTCTGAAACTGCTACTTCACTACCGCTAGCTTGCCGTGCACGAAGGGATGCCTTTATGAAAGATTAGAGTGCGTGTTTTTTTGTTTGGTCACGATATCGCAACATGTCGCGATATCGCATCAATTTCCTTTCTGTGCTTTCTTTCTCTTGCTCCGGTCGCGATATCACAACATTTCTTCCTTCATGCCTTCTCGCTTCCGCTTTGGTCACGATATCACGACGTTTTTCTATTGTGCCTCCATTCTTCAGTTTTGGTCATGACCTTCTGTCCTTTGCTCCTTTGCTCCCTGCTCTGGTCATGATTTTGTGATCGTCTATCCTATGTGCCTTTGCTCCCTGCTTTGGTCATGATTTCGCGACATGTCGCAAAATCACGACATGTCGCAATTTCATGACCTTCGGTCCTCCGCGCCTTTGTTCCCTGCTTTGGTCGCAATTTTGTGACCTTCGGTTCTCTGCACCTTTGCTTCCCTTCTTTGGTCGTGATTTCACGACATGTCACGAAATCGCGACATGTTGCGATTTCACGACCTTCGGTTCTCCGCGCCTTTGCTTCCCTGCTTTGGTCATGATTTTGTGACATGTCGTGAAATCGCGACATGTCACGATTTCGCGACATTCAGTTCTCCATGCCTTTGCTTCCCTACTTTGGTCATGATTTTGCGACATTCTATCCGCCGCTTCTCTATCTCCTATTTTGGTCACGATATCGCAACAATTTTTGTGTCGCGATATCGTGACACATATTTTTCTTTGCAAAACACTTAGAAAAATTTGGTTGATGCAAGATTGCTCTGCTGCCCTCGGATGCTCCTACATCAGACACCCATGGTGGATTGAGAAGTGATCCTCACTTTTGATCTTTGAGAGGAAGACCCAGGTGGTCAACCTCTGTCTTTGCCAACCAAGTTGCATCTTCTACAGGTCTGCCCTTCCACTTGATCAAATATTTAAAATACTATTTGTTCCTGGTGCTTCTGCCTTCATGAGTATCTAATATTTTCTCGATCTCGTCGGTGGTTGGGTTAGACACTTGAATGCTCCATAACTCTATACTTGGTGCCTCTGTACTGTCTCCCTCATGGTATTCCACTAAATCTGATATGTTAAAAACAGGTGAAATGTCAAGCCCATTTGGCAATTCCACTTCATATGCATTGCCTAAATCCTGTTTTTCTAGTATTCTACATGGCCCAAACTTCTTCATCTTCAACTTGTTATAAGTTTTGGCTAGAAATATTTCTTTTCTGAGATGGACCATGAATTCATCTCCCACTTCAAACTCTTCGAACTGCTGCTTTTGGTCTGCTCTTTTCTTATACTGAGTATTCATTTTTGTAATTTGTTTCTTCACTTCTTCATGCAGGCTTTTCATCTGTTTTGCAAATTCCTCAGCCTCGGCACTGTATTTTTCCTCTTTCTCTAATTTCCTCAGCTCAGAAACATTTCTTGGGTTGTTTCCATATATGACTTGGAATGGGGACTTGTTTGTACTCTTGTTGACAGAATTTTTGTATGCAAATTCCACCTGCGGAAAAACCAAATCCCATCCCTTGGGTTTATCTGCTATCAAGCATCTTAATAAATTACCCAGACTTCTATTTACCACATCTGTCTGTCCATCAGTCTGTGGGTGGTATGCAGAACTAAACTTCAGATCTGTCTTCAACTTCTTCCACAATGTTCTCCAGAAATAACCAACAAAGTTTGTATCTCTGTCAGAAACTATGCTTTTTGGTAGACCGTGAAGTCGTACCACTTCCTTGAAAAATAACCCTACAATGTGAACCACGTCACTTGTTTTCTGGTAGGGAATAAAATGTGCCATCTTGGAGAATCTGTCAACCACCAAAAATACGGAGTCATTTCCCCTCTGTGTTCTCGATAATCCAAGAATGAAATCCATGCTGATGTCCTCCCATGGCCTCTCAAGTACAGGTAACGGCTGATATAATCCTGTGTTCTGCTTCATGCCTTTCACCATCTGGCATATTCTGCAACATTGCACAAACCTTTTCACATCTTGTTATAGTTGTGGCCAGTAGTAGTTCTCACTCACCAGGGCAATGGTCTTATCCCGACCAAAATGTCCAGCCAGTCCCCCGTTGTGCTTCTCCTTGACTAAATTTTCCCGCATGGAACTCCTTGGAATGCATAATTTACTTCCCCTGAACAACATTCCATCTTGGATTAGAAAATCCAACCACTTTGTCCTGTCCACGAGTAACAGGTGTCAAGCAAGCTGTCCAGGCTTCTACAAAATCAAGATCTTCAGGGTACAAACCTTTCAGTTCTTCAAATCCTACCACTTCCACTGTCATTTTAATCAGCAAATTCTGCCTTCTACTTAAGGTGTCTGCAACTCTGTTTGACTTTCCACTTCTATGCTTCAACACAAAGGTATAACTTTGGAGAAACTCAACCCACTTCAAGTGCATCTGATTCAGTTTTGTTTGGCTGTTAATGTACTGTAATGCCTGATGATCAGTAAATAGAAGAAAATATTTTGGCAACAAATAATGCCTCCACTTCTTTAGAGCCTGAATTATTGCATAAAACTCCTGATCATAAATTGAATACTTTTTTCGAGCATCATTGAGTTTCTCACTAAAGTAGGCAACAGGCCTGCCTTCCTGACTCAGTACAGCTCCTATTGCACTACCACTGGCATCACAATCTACCTGAAATACCTTGTTAAAGTTTGGGAGTGCCAAAACAGGTTTTTCTATGACCTTCTTCTTCAACAGATCAAAGCTCCTATCTGCTCCTAAGGTCCACTTAAATTCCTTCTTATCCCCTCTCATTGTTTCTTTGAGGGGTGCACAAATGCTGCTAAAATTTCTAATGAATTTTTTGTAAAAGCTGGCTAGACCATGAAATGATCTTACCTCTGTTGTGCTTCTTGGAGTAGGCCATTCGATGATAGCTCTCACATTTTTTGGGTCCATTTTTAGACCTTCTATTGAGATTACAAATCCCAGGTATACTAACTCCTTCTTTACAAAATTACATTTTTTCATATTAATTAATAACTGCTCCTCCCGCAGCTTCTCAAAAACCCTTCTGATATGCATCAGGTGCTCCTCCAGGGTTCTGCTAAATATTAATATATCATCTAAATAGAAAATGACAAATTTGGCTAAAAAATCTTTCAGTACCTCATTCATCAGCCGCATGAAGGTACTAGGTGCATTGGATAGCCCAAATGGCATGACAAACCACTCATACAAACCCTCTCTGGTCTTGAAGGCTGTCTTCCACTCATCTCCTTCTCTGACACGGATCTGATGGTAACCACTATTGAGATCAATCTTGGTGAAGTACTTGGATCCACTCAGACAGTCCATTATGTCATCCATTCTTGGCAATGGAAATCTGTATTTTATTGTGATCTTGTTGATGGCTCGAGAGTCTGTACACATTCTCCACTCTCCATCTTTCTTTGGCACTAGCACTGCAAGCACTGCGCATGGAATAAAGCTTTCCCAAATCAGTCCCTTTTCCAGCAACTCCTGGACCTGCCTGTTTAGATCCTCAGTTTCTACAGGCGTCATTCTATGTGCAGCTTTATTGGGCAAGCTTGATCTTGGCACCAAATCAATATGGTGACTGATCTTCCTTACTGGGGGTAAACCCTCAGGCACATTATTAGATATAATATCTGGAAATTCCTCCAATAGATCTAGGACTTATGTCGGGGTATCTTTGCATTCTTTCTCCCTAACTCTAGGAATTAATGCATAACACATATGTTTATGCTTCAAATCATCTAAAAATTTTCTCCCGTAAACCAAGCAAATTCTGGCACTTCCACATACCTTTTCTTCCACCTCCTTCAGGGGTTTCAGCTTATGACGCATTCCATTCTTTGTCATGGAGTAGGTGTTGGCATGGCCATCATGAACCGCACACCTTTCAAACTGCCATGGCCTTCCCAAAAGTAAATGGCACGCATCCATGGGCAGGATGTCGCACAGGACCTCATCACGGTAATTCCCAATACTAAATTTTACCAGGCATTGTTCACTGACCAAAACCTTATGGTCTTTCTGCAACCATGTGATCCGATATGGATGTGGGTGTCTCTTCCTCTCCAGTTGTATCTTTGTAACCATTCCTTCTAAAACTAGGTTATCCGTGCTACCATTGTCATTAATAATATTGTAAATCTTACCCGCGCATTTACACCTTGTGCGAAATAAGATTTTTCTCTAATCTGTGGCCCCCTCTTCATTCAGCAGGACTCTCCTCATGATCATTACTTCTCCTCTCTCTGCTTATTCAGAATGCTTAGATCCAGCATCTTCATCAGTGATCGCGGCTCTGGCATTTCCTTTCGGCCTCCTATTATTCCTTTCTCATTGTTGTGGACACTCGTATTGGTGATGTCCCTCTTCTCCACACTGGAAACAAGTTCCACAAAATCTTCCTCTTCCCTGGCCACGTCCAGCTTTGTCCCTTCCCCATCGGTAATCATTATTTTGATTACGGGGGTGGTAGGTATTTTCTCTCCTTTGTTCCTGATTACTGCTACCTTTTCCATTCTTCTGAGGATCTTCATTTCTTCTTCCACTGGTCCTGCCGTCGGTTCTTCCACCACAACCTCCTCCTCTTTGCTTGTTCTCAAACCTCCTATTGAGCTTTTCTTCAACCTTTAGGGCAAATTGGTAAGCGTCCTCTATGGTGGTCATCCGGACCAGACTTAATTCTTCTTGAATACTTGCTCGTAACCCATTAATGTAACGGGCTACCTTCTCCTTGTTGGCCTCTGAGTGGCCTGTTTTGATCATAATTTTATGAAACTCTTCTGTGTATTATTTTACAGACTTACTTGATTGCCTCAACCCTTGCATTTTATTTAGTAGGTCTAACTCATAATCACCAGGGATGAACTGCCTCTTCAGCTTTTCTACCATCCGTTCCCATTTTGTTATTCTCTCTTTTCCTCTTTTATTTCGCTCCAGCCTACACTCCCTTCCACCAAATGCTGGCATGACCTTTTAGTTTGGTCTTAGCGAATCTGACCCTATCAGGATCCTCAACCTCTTTGTACTCAAAGTACTCTTCCAGATCATTGATCCAGTCGATCAATTCCTCTAGATCAAGGTTCCTAGAATACGTAAAAACCTCCATCTTCGGCCTCTTCCCAATCTGGGATATGGCTTTGTATAGTTTGGCTTGAGCAGGATCTACTACTTCTTCTTATTCCTCAGGCTAGCCTTCTTCTTTGTCATCTTCCTCTTCACTACCTTCATCTCTTCTTGGCTCCAATCTTCTATGCATCTCTTCTTGCAAGGCTTGCATTTGCCGCTGCAAAGCTCGGACATCTTTCGCTGCCGCCATGCCTCTCCCACCAACAGGGTTTCTTCTTGGAGGCATTCTGCTCACTCAATCACAAGCCCTCCCATAGATCCTGGTGTAACTGCCTCACATCTATTACACACTCAGGAACTTTCGGCTCTGATACCACTTGGTGGAGAACAGATCTAGAACAAGACAAGAAACAAGAATAACAAGAGCCAAATTCCTTATTCAGTAGCTTCAGAAAGATTTACAAAGAATATACAGCAATCTGTCTTTTTGCCCACCCTTTATCATTACAATTCTTGGGTTTTTATCGAGGTCCTGACCCTCTGTGTTTTCAAACTTCCCATGATCTGTAATTGCCACCTGGAACAATACTGGAAAGTTGCATTGATGAGACTCTGGGTGAGGTGCGTGACTGGCTACCATAACCACCAAGATCTTCTTCTCGAACTGCTGCTTCATTGCTAGTTTCTATAAATGCATCTCTAGATATCATGCACGAGTGGCCAACATGTTTGTTGGAATCTTCTTCTGAAACTGTTGCTTCACTATTGCTAGCTTGTCGTGCATGAAGGGACGCCTTTATGAAAGCTTGGAGTGTGTGTTTTTATGTTTGGTCGCGATATCACGACATGTCAGGATATCGCATCAATTTCCTTTCTATGCTTTCTTTCTCCTGCTTTGATCGTGATATCACGACATGTCATGATATCATGACATTTCTTCCTTCATGCCTTCTCACTTCCGCTTTGGTCGTGATATCGTGACATGTCACGATATCACGACGTTTTTCTATTGTGCCTTCATTCTTCAGTTTTGGTCATGAAATCGTGACATGTCACGATTTTGTGACCTTCAGTCCTCCGCGCCTTTGCTCCCTGCTTTGGTTGCGATTTTGTGACCTTATGTCCTCCGTGCCTTTGCTCCCTGCTTTGGTCATGATTTCATGACATGTCACGAAATCACGACATGTCATAATTTCACGACCTTCGGTCCTTCGTGCCTTTGTTCCCTGCTTTGGTCATGATTTCGCAACCTTTAGTTCTTCGCACCTTTGCTTCCCTGCTTTGGTCATGATTTCGTGACCTTTGGTTCTCCGCACCTTTGCTTCCCTGCTTTGGTCATGATTTTGCGACATTCGGTTCTCCACGCCTTTGCTTCCCTGCTTTGGTCACGATTTCGTGACATTCTGTCCGCCGCTTCTCTATCTCCGATTTTGGTCGCGATATCGTGACACTTTTTGTGTCACGATATCATGACACATATTTTTCTTTGTAAAACATGTAGAAAAATTTGGTTGATGCAAGATTGCTCTGCTGCCCTCGGATGCTCCTGCATCATGATTAAATTGAGAGTTGTCATTATTAGTAGTATTGCTATATGTCATTGTTGTACTGGTGATGGTTCTTACTGCCACTGTCCAAAGTTAAGGATTATAACAATTCAGATAATTTGGTTAGTGAAAGAATGTTGCCCTAGCCGCATATATGTGTTTCGATAAAAGCAGTGTGTATTTGAACTACACATTGACATGAAGATTGTTAGATCTATTATGATGTTGTGGTGAAAAATATTGAAGTCTGATTATTGATTCATGTTTAGCTCATCAAGATGAGCAACTTGCTTTGTGAATCATACCTATCCGAGGTCCAAAAGTATGAGTTTGAGTAAGGTGCACTATAGTTGGTCGTGAAGTGTTTGACAAAATGTTGTCTCCTGATTCGAATAGTTGAAAGTAAGGTGTGACCAGTGGTGACTGTAGAAAACATAAACCAAGTTGAAAATGTAAAAAGGAATTTAGTTGGGTTGTGGTACAGTGTTTGATGCTTGCATAGAGTTGGCAGTAAATTTGCAGTGTTGGTATAGTGTTGGAAAAAATTTGGTACAAGTGTGAGTCACTTGACAATTTTTTTTTACAGATGTGAAATCAGCATTTTTGAATGGGAATCTTGAAGATGAGGTTTATATTGAGCATCCATATGGTTTCCAGCTTGGTAATGATCCCAAATTGGTTTGTAATTTGAAGATATATGGCTTGAAACAGGCACCCCAAGCATAGTATGCATGGTAGCATGATTTCAGGCTAATCCCAAGGAGACTCATGTGACAAGAGTGAAAAGGATTGATTGTGGTTTCTTTTTCAAAAGTGATTGGTTTAATGCTTCAAGGTTTTTTGGTTTGAGAGTTGTTATTAAACCTTATTTTATAAGCATTTTTGTTGAAGCCATTAGTTGTGTGAAAAACCTGAGTTAGGGTTTGATAAGAACATGAGTATCATTGTTATGTGAAGAATATTTTATAAGCATTGTTGTTGAAGCCCATTGGTTGTGCAAAGAAATTGAACTTGAGTTAGAGAAAAACATTTTGAGTTGGTTGATACATGCTTCGACTAGGGTTTGTGATAAATATTTGTTCATTGATGTGATTGGTTGAGTAGAGTTGATTGAGCCTAGTCAAGTGATTAGATGCATATGGTTGTTCAAGTTCCATAAAATAAACTTTTCTTGATTTGAGTTGAGATTGAGATTTGAGAATATAACATATAGAGTCTCTTACAATTATCTTTAATGATTCTATGAGATTGGATAAGTTCTGTGTGATCTTGTTAAGCAGATTTGAAACAAGCTTTTTCACCCTTATGTACCTCAAGGGTACTATGGAATATGGGTTATGGTATCCAAAAGATAAAGACTTCACCTTTATTTCATATTCAGATACAAATTGGGCAGGATGTGTAGATGATAGAAAGAGTACCAGTGGAGGTGCATTCTATCTTGGAGACAGATTGGTCGCATGGCACAATAAGAAACAAGAGTCAGTTTCTTTATCGATAGTAGAGGCAGAATATATTGCAGCAACAACATGTTGTACGCAGGTATTGTGGATGAAACAAACCCTAAAAGATCTTGGTATTTTCTTCAGTGAGCCAATATCAGTTAAGTGTGATAACACCAGTGCCATTAACATCTCCAAGAATCCAGTTATGCATTCACGCACAAAACACATCGCTATCAGGTATCACTTTTTGAAGGAGAAAGTTGCAGAAGGTGAGGTTAAGTTGGATTTTGTTCCAACTACAGAGCAAGTAGTAGATATCTTCACAAAAACATTTCCCAAGGAAGTTTTTGAGTACCTTCGCAATAAATTGGGAGTGGTCACACTTCCCAAGAATTGACTAGCTACAAGGATCACATTCTCAAGGGGAGCATTTAAGTATTTGATTATCTGTTTGCTCATGTTCATGATTTTTGCTAAGTGTAATAAATTGTGCCTAAGAATGTTGTGCATGGACTCAAGGGGAGTCTGCAGTAGCCCTTTGGTATTATTGTCAAAGGGGGAGAAGAGTTACGAGAAATTGCACATGTGTTGCCAACAATTCCAAAGGGGGAGATTGTTGAGCAAGGTGCAATAGCAGTATTGTCATTGTTGTCAACATAGTCAGATAGATCTGTTGATGCAGTGGACAAGAAGTTCAAAAGCTATTCAGATGCAGAAGACAGGAGCTCAAAGGTTACTCAGAGTATGTACAGTGATTTTCCAAGAAGACTGAAGGGGCCCATGTGCAAAATATCAAAGAAAAATACAAGTAAGAAAAGTATCACGATATCGCGACATATACAGCAAAGCAAGAAAAATTGTCACGATTTTGCGACATGTTGGAAGAGAGAGAAAAAGCAGGAAAAACTGTCATGATTTTGTGACATGTTGGAAGAGAGAGAAGTAGGAAAAACTGTCATGATTTCACGACATGTTGGAAGAGAAAGAGAAAGCAAGAAAACTGTCGCAATTTCGTGACATGTTGGAAGAGAAAAAGGCAAGTGGAAAAACTATTGTGATTTCGTGACATGTTGGAAGAGGAAAAGGCAAGTTGAAAAACTATCACGATTTCGTGACATGTTGGAAGAGAAAAAGGCAAGTGGAAAAATTGTCATGATTTTGCGACATGTTGGAAGAGAAAAAGGCAAGTGGAAAAACTGTCACGATTTCGCGACATGTTGGAAGAGAAAAAGGCAAGTGGAAAAACTGTCATGATTTCATGACATGTTGGAAGAAAAAGAGAAAGCAGGAAAAAGTGTCACGATTTTGCAACAAGTTCGAAGAAAGAGAACAAGTAAGAAAAGTGTCATGAATTCACAACATGTTGCATTTTCACGACTAAAATATGAGAGAGAAAGTAAGTTGGAAAAGTGTCACGATTTCACGACATGTCGCATTTTTGCGACTAAAATAGGAGAGAGAAAGTAAGTTGGAAAAGTGTCACGATTTCGCGACATGTCGCATTTTCGCAACTAAAATAGGAGAGAGAAAGTAAGTTGGAAAAGTGTCACGATTTTGTGACATGTCACATTTTCTCGACTAAAATAGGAGAGAGAAAGTAAGTTTGAAAAGTGTCACGATTTCGTGACATGTCGCATTTTTGCGACAAAAGAAAGAAAGGAAGCGTACGAAAGCAGAACTATTGCGATTTTGCGACAAAGGCAGAAAGAAAGACTTCAGAAGCAAAAGTGTCATGATTTCGTGACATGTCGCATTTTCACAACTCAAAAAGGATAGGAAGGCAGAGAAGCAAAAGTGTCGTGATTTCATGACATGTCACATTTTTGCGACTCGAAAAGGACAGGAAGGCAGAGAAGCAAAAGTGTCGTGATATCACAACATGTCGCAGTTTCACGACTCAAGAAGGGCAGGCAGGTAGAATAACAAAAGTGTAGTGATATCGCGCAATGTCGCATTTTCATGACAAATGAATAGAGAAAGCGTACGAAGGTGAAAGTGTCGCGATATCGTGACATGTTGCATTTTAAAGAGCAAGGAGAAAAAGTGTCGCGATATCGCAACATGTTGTTTTTTCATGGTTCGATGCAAAGAGAAATAGCAAGGAGAAAAAGTGTCACGATATCGCGACATGTAGCTTTTTTGTGGTCCGATGCAAAGAGAAAGAGAGAGAAAGAAAAAGTGTCACGATATCGCGACATGTTGTATTTTTGGGGGCCAAAGCAAGGAGAAAGAGAGAGAAAGTGAAAGTGTCACGATATCGTGACATGTATTTTTGCAGTTGAGTTGAAGCCGACGAAGACCGATGACAGGCGACTAAAATTAGGGTTTACAGTTGTCATGAAAGCTGACTAATATTAGGGTTTACAGCCGACTAATATTAGGGTTTTCATCACAAAAAATTTGTTATAAAAGGAGGACTATTTGGAGAATTGAGGTTGGAGTATGAGTTGTCGAATATGTGTCGAAGTGTGAAATGTGTTCGTAAGAGCGCAAAAAGCACAGAAGCGACGAGATGATGGAAAAGTGCGCAAAGTGAGTGAAGAAGTCATGTCGAATTGTTCTAAGTGCATCTATGATTGCGTAGAGAAAGCAGAAGGAGCAGAGTGCACAAAAGGGAGAAGACGATCATGAAGTTGGACTGCAGTGAAGCAGAGTGTGCAAAGTGTTTGCGCAAAAAGAGCAGAGTGCACAGAGAACTCAAAGGTGAAGAAGACCAGTTAGGGTCATGCAAAAGCAAAGGTATCTTATTTTCAAACTTATAGATTCAAATTGAAGTCCAGGTTGCAGCTTGGCATCAGGGGTTGGTGCTCCTTTCTATTGGTGCAGATAAATAAGGGGTTGGTGCTCCTTCAAGTGGGTGCTGGTAAATTGATTGTAAAGTTGGTGCTTTGCAAAGGCTAGATTTGGATGGTAGTCCAAGCAGTAATTCTTGAGGAGTAGCCAAATTGGTGAACCTCATTAAATCTTGTGTTGTGTGATGTTCTCTTGTGATACTTGCTTTATCTGGTTTTAAGGTTTCATTATTTTAGTTTTAAGAGTTGTGAATTTAAGTTTAAAAAACTACACTGATTCACCTCCCCTCTTAGTGCCATTGTAAGACTAACACACTTGTCCACCTTAGCCATTTCATGCCCTTCCCGCCTTCAAAAGGCCCACTTTAGCCCTTTCCCGCCACTTTTCGACCCCTTTGGACTTAATTTATATTTATTTTATATTATTTATATTTAATATAATATTTTATTATTATATTTTAATATATTTATTATAAAATATATATTTAAACCCAATTAACCTCAACCATTCGATTTAGTCTAATCTCAACCATCCATCTTCATTAATCCATGCCACACTTAAAGTACAATCTCAGCCTTAGGATTTGATTTAATCTTAGCCACACGATCAAAAGTGTTAGGCTAAAACCCTAAGAAAACCCTAGGTTGGATTATAAGTAAGGGCATTTGCAAATGCTCAAACCCTGGAATGTTCTCACCCTTGGAGAGATTGTTGAAGAAGCCCTTGTGAAGCAGAAGGTTGCAGAGCCCTAAAGATCCCAATGGTTGAATCCACTTGTGAGAGCTGACTCAAACCCTAGCTTGCCATAGGACTTCCTCCATTCCAGCCACTTCCACATCCATACTCCATCATCGTTGCAATTCCTTAATTTTTTGCATCATTCGCACCCTCGTGATCTGCTTCTGTAGATTAAACCCTCACCCATAGGCACCTTCCAGAGCTTGCCATATCCCATAGGTGCACTCTAGAGCTTGCCAAGCTCACGATAGAGCCTGCCAACCCACCATAGCCTATCGTCACCATCAACGCTCTATAGAATATGTTGCATCACATCTGCTATTACTGTTAGGGCATCATACCAATGGATCTACAATGAAACATCATCAAGTTAAGCAAGGTAAATCACCATTGGTTTTTATTTCATTACATAATCTGTAGGTTTTTGTATGCCATTGTATTCATTTGTAGTTAGGGTTTATTTGATAGTTGAGGGTCTCACGCTATGGAGCCCTCATAGGTATTACTGATCCCCTTGTCTGTTTGTGTGCATGCAGATCTATAGGTTCTCATTCAATATTGGACAACCACTGAGGCTAGAGTGGTCCGACATCGGATATCTCACAAGCCCACTCATTCTGTTGGGAGCGAAGTGCATTTGAAGACACTCACTTTTGTATAGCTAGGGTTTCGGATAACCCTAGCAATTTGTATCTATTGTATCAAATCAACTCTATCAAGGCAGAATAATTGTAACAAGGAGTTTTTTAGCTCCCCCCATTTATTGAAATATATTCCATTTTGTGCAGTTATTTGTCTCTTTGAGTTGATTTCTTTATTGCTTGCATAGTGTCATGTTTTTAGCTCTACAAATGGCGATCACGGTGGGACCCCACAAGGGTTTCATTTATTAATCTGATTTACTTTGCTGATTTCATTTTATTTTTGTTTGTTACAGGTTTTTTAGAAGCAAAAAAATTGTTGATTCCATCGATTAGGGTTTTTGAAGAATTCTACGATAGTTGCAGAAGGTACGCAGGTGCTCTTCTACACCTATTGATAATCACATGCACCCTTTTGTGCCTATATAGGCACCCAACTATGCTTTGCAAAAAGTTGAAGCAAAGCGTAGGCTTTTGAGTAAGTCCCATAGCCCTTGTTTTAAATTTTTAATTTATATATTCTTCTTTTTGCATGATTTTTTAGATTCTGAATATAAAATGAATACAAACTAAGTAATCTGGAAAAGAATTCATAGTAGATTGCATTTAGGGTTTTTCGTGCATACATTCACATAGTTTAAATTTCCTATTTTAAAATCTGCAAATTTGAGTGATTGCTTGCATATTTTGTTTGCATTGGAAACTAAAGAGCATTATTAGAATCTGCATTTTTAGGAGTTAAAGACTGCTTTATTTTGCATATCTAAATAGGAACAATATTCAGACGCAAAAAGTAATCCTACCCTAGGGTGACTCCTTTGGTAGAGAGGTGGACGAACCCTCTGGTTGCTATTTAGGTAGGGGGTCTTGAGCGGTGTACTTCACACTCTTTAGGTGAAATTTATGTTTTGATATTGGCTTCTAATTTAGATGAGTAAAATTGGTAATCTTTAGCATTGTTTGAACACAATAAAGAACAGGAAATTTAAAGAATCAATCACACACTGCACGTTTCATTCTAAAATAGTAGTGGCTGGATTTCATCACTAGCCATTGCTTGATATTTGGTGATGGTGGTCGCCATTTCCATCCACAAATATCTTCCCTAGACACCATAGGATTACCCTCGAGCAAACTTGTTGGAGGTCATTACCAACAAGAATCTCGTTGTCCTGGCCAACCTTAGTTTTTACCTTTGTTTTTATTAAGAAATATTAGAACATCAAAACACACAAAACTATCATTCTAAAAGGAATACACATTAATGAAGAAAATAATTAATGAATGAGGTAAGACACAAGGTCAAAACCTAGCATTGATTGTTTCTTTTCATTTTCAATTTTGTACTAGCTTTAGTTTTTGGTGTTTATTTTGATAGTTCTAAGTTTTGATTTAGTTACTTTATGGTATTAACACGAAATCAGAAGAAAGTAATAAATCAAAATAACTTAATGGAAACCACATCCAATCCCCCTACTACTTCGGTGGCAAACCCTTATCCATCCCTACCACAAGTAGGATCCCTTTCGCATAACATTGAGCAACCTACCACCCACATAGACATGGAAAAAGTACAGGCTATCTACAAGACCTCTAACTATGTTCTTGATCCCCTTAGTCAAGACTGTGTTGAACAACTAGAATTGGCTACAGCCTGTCCATCCACCACCACCCAAGGATATCATAATTCTACCTATGAATATGGTATACCTTCTTCTTCTAGCCCAGCCCAAAACACAAGTGTTTTTAACACTTACCCTTCATCTAGCCATATCCAAACCTATTCCAATCCCTTGTATGAGGAGTATGTGAATGCTGCCTCACAAGCCCCAACCTCCCAAGTTGCCACATCAAGTGTAACTTGTGCCATGCCCATGTCTTCTAATCCATCTCCTTCACTTCCTTCATATTTCAATCCAGTCGCAGCCATGTCAATGTCAAACATGTTCGAACAAGAGTTATAGGATATATCAGGCTACACAAACAAATTGCTCTCACAGCTTCGAAAAGCTAAGCAGCAAGTTTAGGTAGACCCTGTAATCCAAATGATTCCAACCCAACCCATCATAGCCAACCAAAATCCAACATGGGTACCCCAATATTCGATGGTTTCCATCCCCAATCCTCCACCAATTCATACCCCAACCTAGCCAATTACCATTTCTTCTAGCCAACCTCTCAACCAATTCTTCCAACATCCCCCTCATCAATCATCTCCTTATTTCATTCATCAATATTCACCCCATGTTCAAACCAATTCATTCCACCAAAATTGGCTAATCACTCCACAACATTTTTCTTCCAGTCCATCTCCCAATCATCAGGTAATCCAAGGCTTCCAAATTCTTGGGGAAGATCCTAGGATACAGGCCATGCAAAAATAGATTGATCAGTTGATGCAAAATACCCCTGGCATGTCAAGCCATAAAATGACCTTAAGTCAACTGATTCACCAACCAATTCATCCTTTAGTACCATCACCGCCATATCCGATAGACTTCACACTACCGAAGTTTGATAAATATAGGGAAATCGAGGACCCTAAGGAGCATGTGAGCTCATTTGTTCACACATGTTTTTGAATTCAAACCGATGATGCCCTCATGCTCTAAAATTTTCCTCAAACATTAGGGGGAGACGCCATAGAATGGTTCAATCAGTTACCAACACACAACATTTACACTTTTAATCAACTGATGGATCAATTCTTGGAACATTTTTCCCTAAACATCAGAAAGAAGGTCTCATTATCAAACATTTATTATCTAAAACAATGGGATGATGAACCTATCTATGATTTTGGAAACCGTTGGAGGGCAGTCATAACCAAATTGCCATTCTCCCTACCAATGGAAGAAATTATCAAATTATTCACCAAGAGTTGCTTAAAACCCATCTCTTGGATGCTTCAACTTAATACTTATCACACATTTGAAGAAGCTTTAGCATAGGCTAGCGTCATTGAGGAAATAAAAATCCAAGAGGGCATCATCAAGCCTAAGAAGAAATAATGGAAAAATAAGGGCCAATACCAAAATAATCAATCTGGCCAAAATAAATCATCACAAGCCTCGATGACTAATACACCCAATCAAGTTAATCAAGTGGTGATGAGCCAGCCCACAATGGCTCAACAACCTATGCAACAACCAATTGCTTATCATGTGGTCCCATCAGTCACACAAGCACCAATTGTGTAAAACACGGTGCTAGCTGTGGAACAACCTCCCCACCACCAATACACCCGACCTCAACGTCAATACACTCCCTTAATGGAGTCGTATTCTTCCCTTTTTTGAAGGTTGTACGAAACAAACAAGTTAGCCTTACCTGAAGTCAGGCCCGATGACCCCACAAAATGCTCCAAGAATTACAGAGAACACCTATTTTACCCATATCATAGGCAAAATGGTCATGACATCAACTCTTGCCATGTTTTTAAAAACATTGTCCAAGACCTTATAGAGTTGGGGGCCATCAATGTGGGTAATCCTTTAGCTCCACAAAACCAAAATTTGGGAATTTTTTAGACACCTCTGCCCAACCATGGAGAGGCCCAAACTACTGTAGGAGGTAACAACCATCAAACACCTCCTAACCAAGTTAACCATGTTCAACAATACCAAAATTTTGTAGGAGCAGTCCATGTAGTCACAAGAGGGCAAAGGCAAAATCAATAGAATGTACAACAACCTTCAAATCCACCACCCATCCAAACATCTCCAAATCCATCCCCACCAATCAATCTATCCAATCCACCAAATCAGTCCATCCATCGCCCTATAAGGCCAATGGTAACCTTAAGTAGTCGGTTGACTACTAGCTTGAAAATGGCATCAGCTAAATTATCTGTATATGAGCTTATCCAACAATCCCCTAGGCATAGAGAAGCTTTGATGGATATCCTTAAGTCTATTGAATTAGAATCCCAAGACTCTAATTCCTTCAATAGTTTTGTAGGGAGTGTTAGGACATGCATGGAACCATCCATCACCTTTTATGACTTTGAAATTAAGTCAATAACCTCAGAATCCGTGGATCCTCCATTGCATATCATGGCCTTGATAGATAAGAAGCCATTCAAAAGAGTCCTAATAGATATCGGCTCATCCATTAACATCATCACTACCGCTACCCTTCACCACCTCAAGCTACCACCTTCCCACATTTCCAAGTCATCATTCACCCTCAAAGCATTTAACAATGCTTTGTGTACCACAGTTGGCACTGTTGTTTTGCCCATTGAAGTAGGGTCCATAACGTTGCACACAATGTTTCACATCTTGGAAGGAACCATGGCATACAATGTACTCCTTGGTAGACCCTGGATGAGGGAAATGAAATGTGTTCCTTCAATACTCCATCAATGCTTGAAATACGTTCATGATGGACAAGTCCATTGCATCCCCGTAGATGTAGAACCTTTTAAGTATTGCAATTTCATTTCAAACCCTTATGAATCCATGTTGCCTTCCACTCATTTATTTTTATCCCCATATTTGTCTAATCTGCCTTCTTCATCTTCTCATCCATATTCTTCTAATCCATTCACATCTTCTTCTAAAGCTCCTATTCTTGAGGAGTTACCCATCACCAAACCTCCTAAATCATCCATTTCTTCTTGTACATGTGGTAAAAATCAATCCACCATTGTCACATCGTACACCTCGACCATCCCTTCTTCCACAACCATTTCTTCTTCTTCATCAATACCTCATCCACCTTCTTCTAATTTCACGTCGTCATCCAACCCTGCTCCAACAATAGATGTTTCACAAGTTGAACTTTCGGATTGTGAAATATTTAATTCACCACCAACACCCACAACCACATCCAATCCTGAGCCATCCATGCCCACATCATCCACCACATCAGCCCAAGTCGAAGTCCACATCACTAATCCTGGTATTGGTGAATACGTGGTCCA
Source organism: Wollemia nobilis (assembly GCA_028583015.1). Classification (NCBI taxonomy): domain Eukaryota; kingdom Viridiplantae; phylum Streptophyta; class Pinopsida; order Araucariales; family Araucariaceae; genus Wollemia; species Wollemia nobilis. Next base: position 10,600,596 of record JAQPPZ010000750.1, read on the forward strand.
AGACATCACCATCACACCCCTAGCCATTCCCACAGCCAAGGATTTTGGCCACCCGCGTGACCGTCCTTTAACCATAGGTGTTGTGTATGACATGAGTTCAGCTCCAAATAGCATCAAATTTGTTTATGGAGGGTTAGATTCCTCAATTGGGATAAACCCACCCGATGAACCTAAAGAACCAAGACAGGCCAACATAAAAAATATGGCAGGATTTCCATCTCATTACTTTCACATGGTTAATTGGCAAGGTCAAGGTCTAGGTTCCCATGAACAAGGGATGCATGATATCCTAGATGTTCCATATCAAGGAGCACATGATCATTCAGGCTTAGGCTACACCCCACTTTCATCCATGACTTCTCTTGAGCAAGCTTTCAAAAGGCTTAGCATCAATGACGAAGATAACAACACCCATCCATTTCCCTCAACCTCCTCTCTTGAGCAAGCCCTTCAAGAGCTTAGCATCGATGAAGTAAATGAGGATGACCCCCTCAATTTTTCCTACCCAATCCCTAATTATGATGAGGAAATTTATGAAGAATTTGAAGTAATGTCAAATGCTTCTGACGATTTTGAAGAGGAATTTCAGCCCATTGTTCCCCTTACCCAACAGGATGAGTTTTACCTCAGAATGTTCCCCATCCACCAGCCCATATTTCACTTGCTTCTTCCACAAGAACAAGTTGACCCACCTGGTGAACCACCTCCCACATGAATTCCATTGATCCATTCAACCAAATCCAAAATTTGTAACATATGTATAAAAAAAATAAAAATATTCAAAAAAAAAACTTTTCTTTACATGTACATAGAATTTGATTTCATGTTTGTTGCTGCTATCCAAGGTTAGCAAGACTCAACATCAGTTCAAATCCAATCATCCCACCCATTCATTTGTCCAAGCCATCTCACCTTTCGACCTATAAGTCAATATGAATCCTATTGACTTATTCACCCCACTCCATAATCCATACAATTCGGCTAAACCAATTCCAATTGACATAAGCCTTGTTGACATGGACCATATTTCTTCCCCACCCTCCTTTTCAGAGTTCATCCTATCCGAGGAATTTTTATGGGATTCTGCCAACTACATTCCTCTGTCACCTCCACCTTCACCCCCATTTTCAACCAAGGATCCCGAGGTTTTTCAGGTAGAGTTAGATAGTGACAAGCAAGAAGAGTTGGATGACATATTAGATGACATTCATCTTATTCCCACACCACATCAACTTGAGGAAGGTTCACATATGTCTATTGAAGATACTATCAAAGTGAACCTTAGTTCAGATCCTGACAATCCGCAAATTGTCAAGCTTGGACAAAGTCTATCATCCGATGAACAAGAGAAATTCATCGCTCTCCTCAAGAGGAAGAAAGACGTGTTCGCATGGTCCTACAAGGATATGCCTGGTCTTGACCCTAATATTGTGGTCCACAATCTCACCTTACATCCCAATGCCAAACTAGTCAAACAAAAGCTTAGAAGGATGCATCCTACCGTGGCCCTCTTAGTCAAAGAAGAACTTCAAAAGCTTCTAGACATCAATTTCATTGTTCCTATTGACTATCTTGAGTGGCTTTCAAACATGGTACCCGTTCTCAAGCCTAACGTTTCGATACACATTTGCACTAGCTTTCAAGATATTAATAAAGCGTGTCCTAAGGATGACTTTCCTCTCCCAAATATTGATACTCTTGTCAATACCTATGCTGGCCATGAAATGCTTTCCCTCATGGATGGTATTTCATTTTACAACCAAATTTGCATAAATCCTGATGATCAACACAAAACAACATTCACAACACCTTGGATAACCTTTTGTTACAAGGTTATTCCCTTTGGCCTTAAAAATGTAGGAGCTACTTATCAGCGATCCATGACTTACATCTTCCATGATTACATGCATAAGATTATCGAGGACTATGTGGATGATCTCTTGCCTAAATCTAAAACTTGACAAGAGCACATTAGTGTATTGGAAAATATTTTTGACCAAATTCTCGAACATAAGGTGAGGTTAAATCCCAAAAGTGTGTCTTTGGTGTTACCTCAGGTAAAATTTTAGGATTCATTGTCTCCAAAAGAGGCATTGAAGTGGACCCAAACAATGTCAATGTCATCATGGATATACCTCCCTCAACTAAAATTAAGCATCTATGTAGTTTACAAGAAAATATTCAATCAATCCGACATTTTATTGTGCAACTTTCCGATAAATGCAGGCCATTCAATTACCTACTACAAAAGGGGGTGCCATTTGCATGGACAGATGAATGTCAAAAATCCTTCGATGATATCAAGCAATATTTAGCTTCTCCACCGGTCTTAGCTCCTCCTCATCCAGGGGTCCCTTTCTATCTTTATGTTTCAGCAACGGACTCTACTTTAGGAACAATGCTTGCACAAAAAAATGAACAAAATTGAGAGCAAGTTGTTTATTACATTAGTCAAACATTGGTGAGTTATGAAACCCAATACGCTTATGTAGAGAAGTTGTGCTTAGCAGTGGTTTTGCCACTAAGAAGCTTTGACATTATATGCTTAGCCATACAACTTATGTCATAGCTAGATAAAATCCTTTGTGTTATATGATGTCTCGCACTTAAAATAACACTCGTACCGCCAAATGGATAATGCTCCTTACAAAATTTTATCTCAAATTTATCATCCGAAAATCCATTAAAGGTCAAGTTATAGTCAATCAACTTGTGGAAGCTCCACTACCTAGTGATCATCCTTTGATTATAGAGATCCAAGATGATTCGGTATTTTCTGTCACTAAATTAGAATATGTCATTCCAGAGGAAGACATCAACATCACCTTATTCTTTGATGGATCTAAGTGCAAGAAAGGTCAAGGTGTTAGAGTTGTCTTTCACACACCCCAAGGGATACCCATCCCTTTATCATTCAAGTTAGATTTCCCATGCACAAATAACACTACAAAGTATGAAGCCCTAATCTTAGGTCTTCAATCAACTATAACTATGGGTATCAAGTGTATCAAAATATTTGGGGATTATCAACTTGTTGTTAAACAAGTAACTAGAGAATACCAATGCAAAGAACCTACCATTAAGCTTTATCATGAAGTGGCAATGAAATTTCTCTCAATATTTGAATGGTATGAAATCAATAACTTACCTCGTTCGACTAATAGATTTGTAGATGCGATGGCCTCTCTTGGATCATTGATTCTGAAAGATAACTTAGGAGAGGTACAACCCCTAATAATCTCCACAATCTCTAAATCAACCATTATCCGTACTGATCCTAAGGATGAAATAGACATTTGTTTTATCCATTCAGAACCATATGAGTCTTGGTTAAGACAAATAGTGGCCTTTTTAAAATTTTGAACACTCCCATATGATATGTCTCGGTCTTCCAAATGCTCTTTCAAGAAAAAAGTAGCCTGTTTTGTTCTCTTGGGGGACATGTTGTATAAACATGGTTATGATGGAATCCTTCTTCGTTGTCTCGAAAATAGTGAGGCTCAAAAATCCATAATTGAAGCCCATGATGGTACTTTTAGTGGTCATTTTAGTGGGATGGTCATTGCAAAGCGTCTATTATGCATGGGTTATTATTGGACCACAATGGAACGTGATTGTTACAACTATGTCAAAAATTGTAAACAATGTCAATAACATGCCAATTTAACTCATATACCATCACAAGCTTTATAGCCTATACAAAGCCTTTGGCCCTTTTCACAATTAGGCCTAGATCTAATTGGTAAAATTTCACCTCATTCCTTAGGACAACATACATTCATCATCACAGCCTCTGAATACTTCACAAAGTGGGTTGAGGCCATTCCTCTAACCAATAGGATAGGACCGTGAATTTTAGAATTCATACTCTAACATACCATCTGTCGTTTTGGTATTCCTTCTAAAATCATTTTTGATAATGGTAAGTGTTAGTCTCACTTTGACACTGAGAGGGGGGGTGAATCAGTGTAGCTATTAAAAACTTAAATCTTCAACTATTAGTACCGAAATAGAGAAAACTTAAAACCCAATAAAGCATATATAACAAGAGAGCATTCCACAACACACGATGTAACGAGGTTCACCAATTTGGCTACTCCTAAAAAATGACTTCTTGGATTCCTGTCCAAATCCAGCCTTTGCAAAATACAATTTTACAATCACTTTACCAACACCCACTGGAAGGAGCACCAACCCCTGGTTTATCTACACCAACAAAAAGGAGCACCAACCCCTAATTTCTCTGTACCTACAGAAAGGAGCACCAACCCCTAATTCAAGCACCAACTTGAACTGCCCTTTTGAAACTATCAGATTGACATAAGCATGCCTTCGCTTATACAAGACCCTGACTAGTCTATTGCTTACCCAACCTCTCTCACTCTTCACCAAAACACACACACTCTTCAAACTCTACTTACTGCTCTTTTATGGCTCTCACTGCTCTGCTTAATACTCTTCTTACAGCACTTTCACACAATTTTAGCGGCACGTAATACTACGCATAGACCACCTTTTATACCCATATTGTATTTTTGTAACTCCAGTTGTAACTCCTTCTTTCATTTCTCATGCGCCACTTGTCAGTTGTAATGCCTTCTCATTGTAACTGCTTTTGTATATATATAGGGTAGGCTTTTTGTCAAACACGATGCATGTTATGCATTGACACATATACCCCTACCATGACTATTCGTATTTCATTTTTGTGCATGCATGCATATTCGATTCTATTTATACGACTGTTAGATTTCTCCTTCTTCGACTGTTATTTTATTAGCTGCATGATGTTCTTTTGTAATGGCCCCTATAACTGCTGCATAACTTCAGTTAACGGTCACATATCTTATTTTGTCTGGGTTCTATTTTTAGCTCGCACTATTGTGACCTGACGCGAAATTGCGACACTTCTACCTCTTTGTCCTCTTCTCGGCTTGTACCCACGAAAACACATGTCGCGATATCGTGACACTTTCACCTCTGTACTCTTCCTTTTTACTTTTGTCGTGATATCACGACACTTCTGCCTTCTTACTTTCTCTCTCCTCCTAGAGTCGCGAAAATGCGACATGTTGCGATATCGCGACACTTTTTCTCCTTTGCTCTATCTCTTGCCTTTGGGTTGCAAAAATGCAACATGTCACGAAATCGTGACACTTTTTCTTCCGTACAATCTCTCTTCACTTTGGACCACAAAAATGAAACATGTCGTGAAATCGTGACATCTTTTTCTCTCTCCTCTTTCTCTTCGCTTTGGACCACGAAAATGAAACATGTCGCGAAATCGTGACATCTTTTTCTCTCTCCTCTTTCTCTTCGCTTTGGACCACAAAAATGAAACATGTCACAAAATTGTGACATATTTTTCTCTCTCCTCTTTCTCTTACAATATGTCGTGAAATCATGACAGTTTTTATTTCTTGCTCTTTCTCTCCGAACATGTCGCGATATCGCGACAGTTTTTCTTTCTTGCTCTTTCTCTCCAAACATGTCACGATATCATGACAGTTTTGCTTTCTTGCTCTTTCTCTCCAAACATGTGATATCATGACAATTTTGCTTTCTTCCTCTTTCTCTCCAAACATGTCACGATATTGCGACAGTTTTTCTTTCTTGCTCTTTCTCTCCAAACATGTCGCGATATCACGACAGTTTTCCTTTCTTGCTCAACATGTCACGATATCGCAACAGTTTTCTTCCTTGTGATTTGCTTTTGATTTTTTGCATATGGGCCACTTTTATCTTTTGGAAAATCACTGTACATACTCTGAAGATCCTCTTAACTCCTTTCCACTGCATCAACCGGTCTTTCTAACTGTGTTGACAATAATGACAATACTGTTGTTGCACCTTGCTCATCAATCTCCCCCTTTGGAATTGTTTGCAACACACATGCAAATTCCTGTAATTCATCTTCCCCTTTCACAATAATACCAAAGGGCTGCTGCAGACTCCCCCTGAGTCCATGCACAACATTCTCAGGCACATGTTATGACAGTTAGCAAAAATGACAAATATTAGCACATAGATAATCAAATATATAAATGCTCCCCCTGAGAATGTGGTCCCGATAGCTAGTCAGTGCTTGGGAAGCATGACCACTCCCAATTTATTGCGAAGGTACTCAAAAATTTCTTTGGGCAATGGTTTTGTGAAGATATCCGCTACTTGCTCTATAGTTGGGACAAAATCCAACTTTACCTCTTCTTTCGCAACTTTCTCCTTCAGAAAGTGATATCGAATAGCAATATGTTTTGTGCGAGAACGCATAACTGGATTCTTTGAGATATTAATGGCACTGGTGTTATCACACTTAACTGAAATTGGCTCACTGAAGTTAATGCCAAGATCTTTCAAGGTTTGTTTCATCCATAAAACCTACGTATAACACGTAGTTGCTACAATATATTCTGCCTCTGCTATGGATAAAGAGACTGATTCTTGTTTCTTACTGTGCCAAGCAACCAACCTATCTCCAAGATAGAATTCACCTCCACTGGTACTCTTTCTGTCATCGACACATCCTGCCCAATCTACATCTAAATACGCAATAAGAGTGAAGTCCTTACCTTTCGGATACCATAACCCATACTCCATAGTACCCTTTAGATACCGAAGAATCCTCTTCACTGTTGTCACATGAGTCTCCTTGGGACTCGCCTAAAATCGTGCTACCATGCAAACTGCCTGCAATATATCTAGTCTGGTAGCTATCAAATACAATAGGCTCCCAATCATAGATCTATACATGGTTTGATCAACATTTGGAGATTTTTCATCCTTGCTCAACTTGCATCCTGTTGTCATGGGAGTGCTAACAGGCTTACAATCCTCCATTGTGAACTTTTTAGCATCTCTTTCACATATTTAACTTGAGAAATAAATATGCCCTTCTCATTTTGATTAACTTGCAGTTCGAGAAAATACGAAAGTTCACCAATCATTGACATTTCAAATTCTTTTTGCATCTGCTTTGCTAAATCCTTACAAGACTTATCATTGCTTCTGCCAAAGATGATATCATCTACGTATACAACAAGGACAATGAGATGGCCATTCTCCTTTTTGACATATAAATTGCTATCCACCATACCCTTTTTGAACCCTTGTTGAGTAAGATAGTTGTCTAGCCTTGCATACCATGCTTTGGGTGCCTGTTTCAAGCCATAAAATGCTTTCTTCAACTTGCAGATGAAGTTGGGATTATCACCAAGTTGGAAACCATCAGGCTGCTCAATATAAACCTCTTCTTCAAGTTTTCCATTCAAAAATGCTGATTTCACGTCCATTTGATAAACTTTGAAATTCTTGTGAACTACTAAAGCCAGAAACATTCTTATTGCCTCTAGCATAGCCAATGGTGAAAAGGTTTCCGCAAAGTCAATACCTTCAACTTGTGCATAGCCTTTATAGACCAATATTGCTTTATTCCTGACTACATGTCCATCTTCATTCAATTTGTTTTGAAAAATCCATTTAGTACCGATTATATTTTTATTTTTAGGTCTTGGTACTAACTCCCAAGTTTTTTTTTTCTTGATCTGATCTAATTCTTCATTTATAGCAGTCATCCAACTTTTATCTTTGCTTGCTTCAGCAATATTCTTGGGATCTATGCTGGATAATAGAGAGTAGTTACTTACTACTCTTCTTCTTGTCTGAACACCAACTGTGAGGTCTCCAAGTATTTGCTCTCTAGGATGATTTTTCTGCCAGCTGCCTATTTTGAATTTCTTGTTTTCTTCCTCTTCTGAATCAATACTTAAATCATCTGAGTCAATTTTTTGTTTCTTTTTTGTTTCTATTTCCTCATCTCCTTCAATAACTTCTTCATAAATTGGATAGTTTTCTTTATAGCTTATTTCTTGTTCCCTACCTTCATCAACTTTAACATTGACACTCTCCACAATTTTCTTTAGCCTCTTGTTGTAGCATGTGTAGGCTTTGATTTTTGTCGAATAGCCCAGAAAAATACCTTCATTAGCTCTATCTTCAAACTTACCAAGATTATGTTCAGTCCTTTTGATGTAGCATTTACTGCCAAAAACTTTAAAGTATCTAGCTGTTGCCTTTTTACCAAACCATAGCTCATACGGAGTTTTGCTTTCATGTGTCCTCAACATGCACCTATTTTGGATGTATACCGCAGTATGGATTACCTCTTTCCAAAATTTGTCTGCTATTTTGCTCTTAGTCAACATAGTCCATGCCATTTCCTGCACTGTCCTATTCTTTCTCTATACCACACCATTCTGCTAAGGTGTCCTTGCTATTGAAAACTGTCTCCTAATCCCATATTTTTCACAGTACTCTACAAAATCCTCTGAAATGAACTCTCCTCCTCTATCTGATCTTAAGCATTTAATATTTTTTCCTGTTTGATTCTCAACTAGTTTTGTGAAAATCTTGAACATCTCAAAGGCATCTGATTTAAGCTTCAAAAATAGTACCCATGTCATCCTGGAATAATCATCTATGCACAACATAAAGTATTTGTCACCATTTATGCTTTGAGTTCTCATGGGTCCACATAAATCAGTATGAATTAGTTCTAATGGTTTGCTTGTGAAGTACTCTTTTGTTTTAAATGTGGCTCTAGTTTGCTTCCCATTTTGGCATGAAGCACAAATGCTATTTAAAGGTTTACCAATGGTGGGAATACCTCTTACTACCCTTTTTGAGCTGATTTTTACTAGATTGTCAAAACTGATATGACCGAGCCTCTTGTGCCACAGCCAGTTTTCTTCTTCCTGTCCAATCAAGCATGCTCATTCTAAAGTCTCTGAGAGAGTATACAAGTTGCCAGATTTCCTTGATCCAGTTGCTATCAACTTTCCATAGTTTGTTGTTCTGACTTCACAACCCTGCTTCTTGAAAATTACTTCATGACCTCTGTCATAAATCTGACTTACACTTAACAAGTTATGCTTCAGACCAATCACAAACAAGACTTATTTTGACTTGATTTTTCCATCACTTATCTTAACTGATCCTTTGCCAACTATCTTAACTCCATCATTATTTTCAAATTTTACAGAACCACCTTCATATTTCTGTAACTTCTCAAATTTTTGTTTGTCGCTTGTCATATGACTGGAGCATCCACTATCAAGTATCCATGGTGCATATTTGTTCTATGCTTTAAATGTTGTATGTACAATCAAGGATTCATTTTCTTCCTTGGGTCGCTCCTTTTCTTTCCATTCTGTTTTGATTACAATTTTGGTCATTTGTTTTGACTTTTCTTTGTCAGTAGCCTGTGTATGTTTTTCTGGAAATTTTCTATTTTGTCTCAAACCATTTGGTTGAAATTTTCTTCCCTGATGTTTATTTGCTGTAAATGTACTTCGACAATTTCTTGCAATGTGCCCAAAATTATGATAGTTATAACATTTTACTGCATAATCCATCAGCGGTGAAAAAAAATTTCTACTGGTAAAGTTCCTTTGTCCTTCATTATACTTGCAATCTGAAATCTTATGACCATAACCATTGCATTTAAAACAATAACCAGAAAAGGAATGAGTGAACCTGGGTGATGGTCTTTGCCATTTTGTAGTGGGAGCCATAAATCTTCTTCTCTTTTGATGAGTGACATTGGTGAATCCATCATTGTCAATGCTCCTCTCTTGCCTGGATTTATTGCTTTCTTTAGCATGATTCATTTTTTCTTGATCAACTATGATCTTATCTTCATTCTTTATGGGTTCTACAGTTATGGCCTTTGATCCATTTGATGATTCTCCTTCGACGAAACCTAAACCAAATTTGATGCTTATAGTCCTTTGGTTATTTATAATCTTTTCCAGCTTCACAGAACTTCCTTCAAGTTTGTGATAACAACTCAATTTTTGATTCATATCTTCTAGCTGTATCCTTAAACCAACAATCTCTTATTCTAACTTGCTGCATTCATCTATTTTCATGGTTAATTGTACTTCGATATCTTTAGATATTTTCTTAAATTCATCTATCTATACTTTCAAGCTGGATATGATTTCATTTGCATCTTCAAAATTTCTTGAAGTTTTATTATTCTTTTTCCTTTCTAAACTCAGCTCTTTAAGTGCAGCGACCAACTCGCCTTCCAGATCTACTTTAGCCTCAGCCTCAAGGTTGTTATAGCATTCCTATTTTTCTTCTATTTTTTCTTCTTCAAATGCCATAAAAAGAGCTTCACCTTTTTCTTCTTCAAAATCCTCACCAAAGCTATCTTCTGAAGGACTAACATTCTTGGATATGAAACTTTTCTTCTTGAAGTTTCCTTTTCTAAAATTTGGTTTCTTCTTCCAGTCACCTCTTTCTTGGTGTGAACCTTCATCACTTTTTCTTTTCTCATTAAGAGGACATTTAGCTGCAAAGTGCCCAATGCCTCCACAGTTGAAAAACTTAAATGGTAGCTTTCCTCTATATTTTCCTTTTCCCCTGATTAGTTTTCAAAAAAAGTTTGCTTTTGTTTCATCTGATGTCTCTTCTTCCTCGGATTTTTGTTTTGCTTTTACATTTTTATGTGCTTTAAAAGTAGATTCTCTATATGTGGGTTTAGTTTTTCCTATTCTCATCTCATATGCAGTTAAAGAACCATGCATCTCATCCATACTAAAAGTATTAAGATCTTTAGCTTCTTCTATTGCAGAAACTTTGGAATAAAATATTTTGGGAAGAGATCTTTGTACCTTTTTCATGATGACATCATCTTCCATTTCCTCTTCGAGTCCTCTAATCGCATTAATGATTCCATTAACTCTCAGCATGTATGCCTCTATGTTCTCATCCTCATTCATCTTTAATGTTTCAAACTGAGCTTGATGCGTTTGTAACTTGGCCTCCTTGATCTTGTCATCTCCTTCATGAATGCTCCTTAGTTTATCCCACATATCTTTTGCCATTTTAAAACTCATGATATTTATCAGTTCACTGTCTACCAAACCGCACATGATAGCATTTTTTGCTTTAGAGTTATTCTCAAACATTTTCTTATCAGTAGCATCGGTTGGAAGAGTGGTGGGTATGGTGTATCCACTGTCTACTGATTCCCAAATGTCATATCCCAGAGAACACAAATATGTCTGCATCCTGAGTCTCCAGAATGCATAATTGGTTTTGTCAAACAATGGTGCTTTGTTTTATGAGAATCCTTCATCGTAGCTATTAAAAACTTAAATCTTCAACTATTAGTGCTGAAACAGAGAAAACTTAAAACCTAATAAAGTAGATATAAAAAGAGAGCATTCCACAACACACGATGTAACGAGGTTCACCAATTTGGCTACTCCTCAAAAAAAATGACTGCTTGGATTCCCATCCAAATCCAGCCTTTACAAAATACAATTTTACAATCACTTTACCATCACCCACTAGAAGGAGCACCAACCCCTGGTTTATCTGCACCAACAGAAAGGAGCACCAACCCCTAATTTCTCTGCACCTACGGAAAGGAGCACCAACCCCTAATTCAAGCACCAACTTGAACTGCCCTTTTGAAACTATCAGATTGAAATAAGAATACCTTCGCTTATACAAGACCCTGACTGGTCTATTGCTAACCCAACCTCTCTCACTCTTCACCAAAACACACACACTCTTCAAACTTTGCTTACTACTCTTTTATGGCTCTCACTGCTCTGCTAAATACTCTTCTTGCAGCACTTTTGCACAATTTCAGCGGCACGTAATACTACGCGCAGACCACCTTTTATACCCATATTGTATTTTTGTAACTCCAGTTGTAACTCCTTTCATTTCTCATGCGCCACTTGTCAGTTGTAACGCCTTCTCACTGTAACTGCTTTTGTATATATATAGGGTAGGCTTTTCGTCAAACACGATGCATGTTATGCATTGACACATATACCCCTACCATGACTGTTTTTCTTTCATTTTTGTGCATGCATGCATATTCGATTCTATTTATACGACTGTTAGATTTCTCCTTCTTCGACTGTTCTTTTATTAGCTGCATGATGTTCTTTTGTAACGGCCCCTATAACTGCTGCATAACTTCAGTTAACGGTCACATATCTTATTTTGGTTGGGTTCTATTTTTAGCTCGCGCTATTGCGACCTGATGCGAAATCGTGACACTTCTACCTCTTTGTCCTCTTCTCGGCTTGTACCCGCAAAAACACATGTCATGATATCGCGACACTTTCGCCTTCGTACTCTTCCTTTTTACTTTTGTCGTGATATCGCGACACTTCTGCCTTCTTACTTTCTCTCTCCTCCTAGAGTCGCGAAAATGTGACATGTCGCGATATCGCAAAACTTTTTCTCTTTTGCTCTATCTCTTGCCTTTGGGTTGTGAAAATGCGACATGTCACAAAATCATGACACTTTTTCTTCCATACAATCTCTCTTCGCTTTGGACCATGAAAATGAAACATGTCATGAAATCGTGACATCTTTTTCTCTCTCCTCTTTCTCTTCGCTTTGGACCGCGAAAATGAAACATGTTGCGAAATTGTGACATCTTTTTCTCTCTCCTCTTTCTCTTCGCTTTGGACCACGAAAATGAAACATGTCACGAAATCGTGACATCTTTTTCTCTCTCCTCTTTCTCTTGCAATATGTCTTCAAATCATGACAGTTTTTCTTTCTTACTCTTTCTCTCCAAACATGTCGCGATATCGCGACAGTTTTGCTTTCTTGCTATTTCTCTCCAAACATGTCACGATATCATGATAGTTTTGCTTTCTTGCTCTTTCTCTTCAAACATGTCACGATATCATGACAGTTTTGCTTTCTTGCTCTTTCTCTCCAAACATGTCGCGATATCGTGACAGTTTTGCTTTCTTGCTTTTTCTCTCCAAACATGTCGCGATATCACGACAGTTTTGCTTTCTTGCTTTTTCTCTCCAAACATGTCGTGATATTGCGACAGTTTTTCTTTCTTGCTTTTTCTCTCCAAACATGTCACGATATTGTGACAGTTTTCCTTTCTTGCTCAACATGTCGTGATATCGTGACAATTTTCTTCCTTGTGATTTTCTTTTGATTTTTCACATATGGGCCACTTCTATCTTTTGGAAAATCACTGTACATACTCTGAAGATCCTCTTAACTCCTATCCACTGCATCAACCGATCTGTCTGATTGTGTTGACAACAATGACAATATTGTTGTTGCACCTTGCTCATCAGTAAGTCTTTTAAAAACAAGGATGTTTGAGCACTTTGCGAGAAATATAATATCCAACACAGTTTCTTGACTCCTTATTACCCACAAGAAAATTAACAAGTCGAAGCTACCAACAATACCTTGATTGCTATTCTCAAGAAACTAGTCAATAAAAATCATAGAGATTGGCATACACAAATTCCTTTTGCACTTAAGGCTTATCAAACAAGCATTTGAACACCAACAGGAGCAACACCATTTTCCTTGGTCTATGGAGTTGAAGCTATCATGCCTCTTGAGCTTGATATTCCCTCATTATGAATTTCTTTGCAAGAATTTGTATATGATGACACCACTAGACAAGCATGTCTTGACCAACTCACTCTTCTTGATGAGAGATGAATTAATAAACTAGAACACCTATGAGTTTATTAAGACCACCTCAAGTGTGCTTACAATTCCAAAGTCCATCTTCATGAATTTTAGGTAGGGGATCTTATACTTAAAGAGAACCAACAAAACACCAATGCTTTGTCGCACCTTCGTGACAAGTTCACGGTTAATTGGTTGGGTTCATATATAATCACTCAAAAAGTGGGTAATGGTACATATATACTTGCCAATTTAGAGGGAGTCAAGGAACCCAAACCATTTAATGTCATCCATTTAGAGGCATTTTATTGTTAATATGATGTTCTATATGTGTATATATACATGGCTAAAAAAACAAAAAAAACAAAACCAACAAAAATCATTCACATAGGCATGTTCCAATCGCATACATATTGCATTGTCATATAGGTATTTTTAGCATGCATTTTTCACATTGCATTCATACATACTGCATTTTCACAATTGTATTTGCATCCATTCGAAAACACATTCCACTGCACTTTACATATCACATGCATTCCATTGCATTCTTTAATCTTGCATATTGTATTCATCCCATCCCACGTTCAATGATCATTTATAGTAGTGATGATATGGCCAAAATCAAAAATTCAAGTTTCCACAACTAGGGGTACCTATTTAGGGAGCATTTATACAATCCTTCCCAACAATCCCATTTATCCAAAGTCACAAAAAGCTAAAATTTTCACTCACTCAGCCACTACTAGTGTGTCTAGCAGCCTCCAGAAAGATGTCCAATTTTCTTTAGGACCAAAAGCACTTTTCTCACATTAATAAAGTCTTGAGTATTGTCGATTGATTCCAAAAACAATCTTGTACCAACCACACTCTTTCACATCTTAAAAAAAATTGGAGTAAAAGAGGGATAATACCATACTTGGGTAGCACCTTGAAGTGAAAAGGGGTATTCCTCGTTTGTCCTATTATGCAACATAGTCCAAAAATCAAAAATAGTGGTTTTCACCACTATCACAGTTGCTCTCCAAATACAAACACAAATTATAGAGTAGTAAGGATAGGGTCACATTCTCATCACACTTTGGTTGAGAATCCAATTCCCCAAAGCTCTATCCAAAGTTAACAAATTCTATACACACACCACAAATCCCTAAAGTTATAAGGATCGTACTATATTTCCCTCAAAAATATATGTAGTCATCCCCAAGGCCTAAAATATCAGATCATTGGACTATGGAGTGAGTCTCCACCGGGGCTATAGATGCTTGACTTGTAGTGGAGTAAGCTCATGTGGGGCGACATGTCTCTCTTCCAAAAAGGGAGACCTTTGACCGCACATACGGGCAAGCTAGCTTCTTGGTCCATCCCATAACAGGTCATGGCTCATGCCCACTTTATCCATAATGGGTTAATGAACTTCACATACACACACACTGGTTATTTTTGCCTAGGGTCATTGTCATGCTCAAGATTTGGTACATGAACTTCACTTGCACACATATTGGTCCTAAATAAAGTTAGACAACCTTTAGTGAGTTTGGTTGATAGCACTAGTCTATTTGAGTCTTTGAAAATATTTTATTATTCCATATCAACATCCATATCTTCTTCCATATCAACATCCATATCTTATTCCATGTTAACATCCATGTCTGCATCATAAATCAACCCACATAAAATCCATCAAAGTTGGGTACCCCCGATTGCAAAACAATGAACAAAAATGGCCAACAAAATTCTGAACTAAAAATGATCATTATGCATTCATCTCATATAGTTTGAATTCACATACATGCCATTTATCTTACATTAATAATCCATAAGCACTACACATACACATCATGGTTAGCTTGCATTAATCATCCATAACACTATGCATACACATCATGATTAGTTTGCATTAGTCATCCATAACAAAAGCATAAAAATATTTTCATTCAACATGAATTGCATAAAACATAAAAGAATTCACACAAAGGATAACACAAATATATAAAAATCTACGTATATATATATATATATCAAAAATATCATATGTACAATGAACACCATAAAGGCTACAATGGAGCACCAAGGCTCATATACAAAAGTGCATCTAAGCACTAAGCTAATGTCTATGAGTGGACCCCTAAGACCTAGCAGGAGCCCTAGATCTAGAACTAGATGTTGTATGCCTCGATGACTCAGTCCTAGAGGAAGATGGAGGATCCGACAAAGGAATGTGATTAGCCATACACACATCCTCCAAGGAGTGTGCATAGGCCTCGCTAGCACGTAATCATCATAGGTCAAGCTGATGATGTCGCTCTCTAGTAAAAATCTCTACCTAAAGCCTTGTGACTGTCTCTTGATCACCAGTACCAACTACCATCCGCTCTACCTCCATCTGCACTATAGTAGCCAAGGCCTCCTTATGAGACTCAAGAGTAGTCTCTCGCTCCTCGCGAAGCTGCTCCAACTCAGCCCGCAGCCTAGCCACCTTGGATATCTCACCCATATCCTCATCATCCTCCTCCTCCTCATCTACCACCTCCATATTAGGAGCCTACTGGGTTGCTCCCCTTGACTACCTCTGACTCACCGATATCTGAGGCCTCATCCTCTTTAGAGCCATCCTTGACCCCGTAGCTATCGCATCGCCACCCACCACCTTGGGTACCCATACTGGTTGGGTACCAAACCAAGCTACATACTCTGGAGTCACCCCAAAATCATCCACATTGAGGACCTCCAGCTTCTCATCATCATCCATATGAACCTACCATGGCTCTATGCATGGAAGCCCCACCTCATCTCACCGATGTCGATACAACACTAGCTCATCTGACACACCTAGAGGCAAGTCAAACTGCCTCAAAAACTATGATTACTAGAAGAACTCCACCTCATTGTCCCTTCTCCCAAAAAACCACCAAGCTTACCTCACCCAATGTAGTTGCTCCTCATCACCATCCCATCGGGCTCCTCACCATAGCCTTCATATCACATCAACCCAAGTCAACCTTGACCACATATCCTGATACCACTATCTGGTATCAACCTTCCAACTCGACTGCACCTCCTCTACCACTACCCATCGCCAGCATAGGGCTCCCTCATCTTCCATGCTTGGCACGATAACCCCTCTAGCCGAGCCACACAAAAATGCTCCCAAGCCTAGTACTGTAGGAGGAAGTTGCACCTAATACCCTTCCTTCCTCTCTGTGTCACCTCATAAAGCTCCTAGTATAACTGCACCAATAACATAGGAGCCCATGCATATCCCCTTGGGTCGGTGAGTAGATCACTCACCAACCCCAATAGGTTCCAAGGGAACCTACAACTAGTGCTATTAGGTAGCACTATGTTCACTAACATGAACATGATCAAGGCTAGAAGTGCATCCAACTCCTTTTCCTTGTACATGCTTAGATAGCATATACCTCCATCTCCCATCCACGCCTCCCACCATCACTCCCCAAACATCTTCTTCATCTCAACCTTCTTGTCATGCCCAACCACCACCTTTTCCCCTTCTACTAGCACCTTGAGGATGCGGTATACATCCTCAAGGGTGACAGTAGCCTCTTTATTCAATAGTTGAAAGGTCCCCCTATCATAATTCCATATCTCTATCAATGATGAGAGATAACCATCATCTACCCTCACAACATCCAACCTAGCCACCCCCTCCAAGCCCACCTTCCCCAAAAGCTCCCAATCCCCATATGTGAGCTTCTTCCTCATACCGGGAACAAGAGGAGAGAAGCGATGTTGAGGCTCTATCTCCCTCAACTGCAACAACAAATATTTTTCTATTTTTAATACCATTTCAAAAAAAAAATTGCACAAAAGACAAAGTGTTTCTAAACATTACCGGAGCAAATTGTACCTCAACTCCACCAACAACATTCGATCCCTCCACCGCCATAGCTTTCATGCATATTTCCACTAGCCTCACTTAGCTCACCAAAATCCACTCCACTCCTCAGATACAACTTCTCAAAGTCTGAAACATATAAGTGAGCCTCATGATTCACTCAAAAAGTTATTTATAGCTTTCCTTAGTGCATTCAAGCATAGGCCTATGCTTGCAGTACGCAAGCTTGCCTAGGCTCTTGCAGGTGCACCTGGGCACCTGTGGGATGCCGCAGGTGCAGTTGGGTGCCTCACGTAAAAAAGGCATGAAGACAACATTGATAAAAATAGTAGCTTACCTCCTCCAAATTGCACCAAATTTCACCCACACATCATGCACATCATAAAATCAGGTTTTGTGAAAACAAAAATCATTTTGCATGCATAATTTTTGAGAACAAACCAAATATTCAAAATGCACAAATCAAGTCACAAAATGCATCAAATAAATCCAAATTTTCACAAAACCAACATTCAACCATTTTGCATCATATTCTTCATCATCCCATATAATTTCACAAAAATTGGAGTTGATTTGACCAATAAATCTCTTATTTTCATCACTAAACAAAATACAAATCAAACATCAATCAACTCTACATTTAATGAAATCACAACATTCATTCATCCAACATTCTTCCATCACCATCTCTCAATCCATCAATCATTTCATCCAATATTTGTCAAAATTCACCTACAAATTCAAGCGAACCTCATATCTAGTGGTCTATTCTATCTCCTTGGCGATTGCAGCGATTTGCATCCATGCAATTTGGTAAGATGAATAGCCTACCATAGGGACACTTGACCATGATCATCATCAATTATCTCATTGTCAAAGATCACAATCACATTGGGTACTTCACATTTTGGAGTGAAACCTTGCCAAGAACAATTTGCATAACTATTGTCATTGATGGCCTAGTTCGTGAGGCTTAACACATGAACAAACAAATCAAATTTCATCATTTTCTTCAAAAACCTAATGATAGGCACTAGCTAGGATGATTGGTTCCAATTGTGGGAATTATCAAAACAGTCACTAGCAGGCCATCCACGGTTCTTTTTTTTTTTATCTGCATCATCATACTTGCATATCAATGGCATCAAAGAGCACACTATTCAACAGCATCGAATCACCCCCAAATTTGGGGTAACCACAATATTGATTTTGATCCTCCCATGATAGGATACATCTTACATGATCATGACATCTACACTTGACAAAACCCCCTTTCAACTATTGGGGCAAAAATGGTATCACATTTTACATCATTCATATCATCCACAATCACATGGTATTTTACACCAACCCCCTTTCCACCATTGGGGTAAAAATGGTATCACATTTTACATCATTCATATCATCCACAATCACATGGTATTTTACACCAACCCCCTTTCCACCGTTGGGGAAAAAATGGTATCACATTTTACATCATTCATATCATCCACAATCACATGGTATTTTACACCAACCCCCTTTCCACCGTTGGGGCAAAAATAGTATCACATTTTACATCATTCATATCGTCCACATCACATCACATTTTGCACCATTTTCCCTTCTCATTGTTGGGGTAAAAATGGTACCACATCATTCATCACTTGCACAAATTCTTTTTCAATTGGCTCATGAGATTCTTCTTATTCGCCAATTGAGGGGGTAAGCTACACAAAATTCCAAAAAAAATTAATTATTCTTGTCTTCAACATTGAGTGCTCAAATCTAACAATAGAGAGAAGTTGCTTCTGCGCCCATAGCCCAAGCAGGTGTCTCATATTTTTGCACCATATTGTGCTTCATGCAACATGGTACAAAAAGGGGCATCTATAGACACCAAATCCTAGCCATTAATCCTTCATCCTAACCATCCCACCACCCACTTGTCCACCTTAGCCCTTTCCCACCACTCATTTAGCCATTTCATGCCCTTCCCGCCTTCAAAAGGCCCACTTTAGCCCTTTCCCGCCACTTTCTAACCCCTTTGGACTTAATTTATATTTATTTTATATTATTTATATTTAATATAATATTTTATTATTATATTTTAATATATTTATTATAAAATATATATTTAAACCCAATTAACCTCAACCATTAGATTTAATCTAATCTCAACCATCCATCTTCATTAATCCATGCCACACTTAAAGTATAATCTTAGCCTTAGGATTTGATTTAATCTTAGCCACATGATCAAAAGTATTAAGCTAAAACCCTAAGAAAACCCTAGGTTAGATTATAAATAAGGGCATTTGTAAATTCTCAAACACTGGAATGTTCTTGCCCTTGGAGAGATTGTTGAAGAAGCCCTTGTGAAGCAGAAGGTTGCAGAGCCCTGAAGATCCCAATGGATAAATCTACTCATGAGAGTTAAATCAAACCCTAGCTTGCCATAAGACTTTCTCCATTCCAACCACTTCCATGTCCATCCTCCATCGTCATCGCAATCCCTTCATTTTCCACATCCATCACACCCCCGTGATCTACTTTTGCATATTAAACCCTCATCCATAGGTGCCTTCTAGAGCTTGTCAAGATTACTGCAAAGCCTACCAAGTGCTCACTAGAGCCTGCCATATCTCGCAGGTGCACTCCAGAGCCTGCAAAGCTCATGACAGAGCCTGCCAAGTGCCCGCCATAGCCTACCATCACCATCAACAATCTACAGAATCTTTTGCATCATATTTGTTGTTGTTTTTAGGGCATCATACCAATGGATCTCAAACGAAACGTCATCAAGTTCAACAGGGTAAATCACCATCTATTTTATTTCAATACATACTATGTAGGTTTTTGTATGTCATTGTATTCATTTGCAATTAGGGTTTATTTAATAGTTGAGGGTCTTACACTATGGAGCCCTCACAGGTATTATTGATCCCCTTGTCTATTTGTGTGCATGCATATCTACAGGTTCTCATTCAATATTGGATAGCCATTGAGGCTAGAGTGGTCTAGCATCGGATATCTCACAAGCCCACTCATTCTTTTGGGAGTGAAGCGCATTTGAAGACACTCACTTTTGTATAGCTAGGGTTTCGGATAACCCTAGCAATTTGTATCTATTGTATCAAATCAACTCTATCAAGGCAGAACAATTGTAACAAGGAGTTTTTTAGCTCCCCCCCATTTATTGAAATATATTTCATTTTGTGCAATTATTTGTCTCTTTGAGTTAATTTCTTTATTGCTTGAATAGTGTCATGTTTTTATCTCTACAATGTTATCTAACATATAACATAATATACAATTTTTTCTTTTAAGCCATGTTATCTAGCATATAACATTATCCACAATTGTTCCTTTTAAACTATGTTATCTAACATATAACATAATCGATAATTTTTTCTTTGAATATGTTATTCTAACATATAATATAATCTACAATTATCCCTTTTAAACTATGTTATCTAACATATAACATAATCCACAATCATTATTTTAACTATGTTATCTAACATATAACATAATCCACAATCGTTCCTTTTAAACTATGTTATCTAACATATAACATAATCTACAATCGTTCCTTTTGAACTATATTATCTAGCATATAACATAATCTACAATTGTTCCTTTGACTATGTTATATAACATATAACATAATCCACAATTGTTTTTTTGACTATGTTATCTAACATATAACATAATATACAATTATTTCTTATAAATAATGTTATCTAACATATAACATAATCTACAATTGTTCCTTTTAAATATAATCTATGCTAATCAAATCTAGCATATGTTGGAAATATTAAGTTGTCATTGATGTCAAAGGTAGAAATATCTTCAGAGTTGTCAAAGGTAAAAATATCTCCAAGGATAAATATCAATGTCAAAGGCAGATATCTTCAAGGATGTTTAATATTTAAATATTAAAGACGAAGGTTCATATTTAAATAAGAGGATTTAAATATAGTTTAATAGTTTAAAAATTTATCCGCCCATGTAGAGGAGTTGGAGAGCAAGTGGGTAGTTAAACCTCTCTAGTTGCTGACAGGCCCAGGTTCAAATCTCTCGCCTCACATGTTGCGGATATGTTATGTAATGGTTCCCTCGTGGTCACAGTCTGTTTACCCCTTGTGGCCACCACCAAAAAAAAAATAGTTTAAAAATTTTAAATATTTAAAGGTTAAATATTTAAAACCTTGGGTGACCTCCTTGGAAAAGATTTAAAATTTGAAAAATCAAAATTTAAATTTTTTGGTGCTAAAGAACAAATCTCATAATGGTGGAGTTGAATTCATTGAAAAATAAAGGACAAATCATATAAATATATGCTTTAATTAATTTGGACAATGCTAAGGTTCGCGAGAGAAAAAACAATCAAGCGGAGTAGTGGCAAATAGGCGACGACGAAGGAGGATAGTGGAGAAGTTTTGGCAACAACAAAAATGAAGGATAAATCCGATATAGTGTAATTCATGTTTCAACCACTGAGGTAGCCTAGATGGCTACATAGTTCGTGGGGAGCACTACCTGGCAAGAGTTTGAGGGGTTGAAACCCTTCAACATTGTTTTTTGTTGAAGATAAAATGATGAAAGAAATAAATTTATTTTTGCACATTAAGGTTCCAAGCGTTGCAATAACGCATTCGATTAAAAGGCTCGTGATAGGGCACTATGCCTCGCAATATGAGGGGATCAAATCCTGTCGATAGCAGTGAGAGGTATTTAATTTTTGCTTTATTAAAATTGATATTTGAGAGGCTATAAGGTATGGTTTGAAATTTAATTTTGCAAATAATAAAAGAGAGTTATAAGGTATAGTTTTGTGATTTAAATTTTGCAAATGACAATAGGGAGTTATAAGGTATAGTGTGATGATTTGCAAATAATAAATGGAATTTAATTTTTGCAAATGACAAATGGAAATGAATTTTTGCAAATAATAACTATGATTTAATTTTTATAAAAGAATAAATAAGGGTTCTTGTTGTTTATAAAGCTTTATATTGTGGGTTTCAAAAGGGAGATATAAGGAGTTATTTTTAAGATTTCTTGTGTATTTTTTGAGGGTTTCTAAAGTGGTTGATTTGATATTTGATCAAAAAGAGAAAAATAAAATTGCTAACTAGATTTTGAAGGGTTAAACAAAGAGAAGATTATTTTAGTCAAAACAGGTTTGGAAATCTCATCATCAACATTAAGGCAAATTTAAAGGTATGGTGATTTAATTCCTTTCTCAAAGTGATTTTGTTTGAGGAAAATATTTCCAATGTCATATGGTTGGAGGTATAAGGAATTATTGGTTGTGCATTGGTTTTGTTTTAAATTAGGAATAAATGTGCAAAGGTTATAGATCATATTTGTGAGCAAACTTATGCATTGGTTATGCTTGAATTTGGGAGTAAATATGCAAATTTTATATATCAAATTTGTGAGTAAACGTGTGAATTAGTTATGCTTGAAATTGGTATTAAATGTGCAAGGGTTATAGATCATATTTGAGAGTAAATTTATGCATTGTTCATAATTGATTTTAGGAGTAGATGAGAAGGACAGACTTGTGCATTGTGATTGGTTTTGAAGTGAAGGTGGAAATCAATAATTACCAGGTCAGTTATCTAGTGCTAGACTAAAGCTACCTTTTGATGTAATAAATGTGAGACATGTGAAAGAGATAGATTTAATGAATTTGAAGAACATATTGGGCATTTGTTTGGTTCATATCATTCTCTATATGTTCATGAAGATAAAATAATTCTAGGTAGAATATGTTTGAATTAATTTAGTTGAGTAAAGCACATTGAAGAATAAGTTAATAACTTGATGGCATCATTATGCAATATTTGGGAATAGATGAGCATTATTTTGTATACAAGATTTGGGAATATATGAGCATTGTTTGGATCAGATTTGAGCAGTATCTGGAGTAGATGTGAGCAGGATTTATAAGTAGGTTATGGAGCTAATTTAAGTAGAGTTGTGAGTAGGATTTGTGAGCAGATTATGGAGCTAATTAGAGTAGAGGGGATTGGTGTATCTTTTAGAGTGGTTTATCTTGTGGAGTTGTGTCTACAAAACTAGAACAGAGTGGAGTGGTTTCCATAGAATAAGAGCAGAGGGGATTGGTGTCTCCTATGGATTGGTGTCCACAACCTTGAGAGGGTATTATTGTATCTTGTGAATTAGTGTCCACGAACATTGTAATAGGATATTGGTGTCTCCTGTGGGTTGGTACCCATGAAATTTTTTGAGAAATTTATAAGCAATATTTCTCCATGGATGTAGCCCACATTGTATGAACCATGTTAAATATATGTCTCTTATGTGTGTGGTGATTTGTGCATTATTTCATTATTGCATTAATATTATTTTTGTTATCATTTGGATTGAAAAGAAAAAAGGTTTATCTTATACTTTTCACCCCTATCAGTATAAGCTTGTGTTCTTTAGCATAATCATATTTCCTTTTTAATACAATCTATGCTAATAAGCTCTAGCATAATTATATGTCCTTTTTGATATAATCTATGCTAATCAATTCTAGCATAATCATATTTCATTTTAGATACAATCTATGCTAATCAAATCTAGCCTAATCATATTTCATTTTAGATACAATCTATGCTAATCAACTCTAGTATAATCATATTTCATTTTTGATACAATCTATGCTAATCAAATCTAGCATAATCATATTTTATTGTAGATGCAATCTATGCTAATCAAATATAGCATAATCATATTTCATTTTAGATACAATCTATGCTAATCAACTCTAGCATAATCATATTTCATTTTAAATACAATCTATGCTAA
This sequence comes from Wollemia nobilis, assembly GCA_028583015.1. Classification (NCBI taxonomy): domain Eukaryota; kingdom Viridiplantae; phylum Streptophyta; class Pinopsida; order Araucariales; family Araucariaceae; genus Wollemia; species Wollemia nobilis. Next base: position 10,624,756 of record JAQPPZ010000750.1, read on the forward strand.
TCAACTCTAGCATAATCATATTTCATTTTAAATACAATCTATGCTAATCAACTATAGCATAATCATATTTTTTTTTCATTATAATCTATGTTAAAAACAATCACATAATCATGTATATGTTAAAAAACATAAATCATATACAATCTATGTTAACCAACTATAACATAAATCATATCTTTCATTTTAAATACAATATATGCTAATCAACTATAGCATAATCATATTTTCTTTTAAATACAATCTATGCTAATCAACTATAGCATAATCATATTTCATTTTAAATACAATCTATGCTAATCAACTATAGCATAATCATATTTTCTTTTCATTATAATCTATGTTAATAACAATAACATAATCATATCTATGTTAAACAACATAAATCATATACAATCTATGTTAACCAACTATAACATAAATCATATATTTCCTTTTTAAATACAATATATGCTAATCAACTATAGCATAATCATATTTCCTTTTAAATAAAATCTATGCTAACCAACTATAACATAATCATATTTCCTTTTAAATACAACTATGCTAATAAACTATAGCAAAATCATATTTTTTGTGCATTATAATCTATGTTAAGAACAATAAGATAATCATATCTATGTTAAGCAACATAATTCATATACAATCTATGTTAGCCAACTATAACATAAATTATATCTTTTCTTTTAAATAAAATATATGCTAATCAACTATAGCATAATCCTATTAATACAATATATGCTAACCAACTATAGCATAATCATATTTTATTTTAAATACAATCTATGCTAATCAACTATGGCATTATCATATTTCTTTTTCATTAAAATCTATGTTAAACAACTGTAACATAATCATATTTATGTTAAACAACATAAATCATATACAATCTATGTTAACCAACTATAACATAAAATATATATTTCCTTTTAAATACAATATATGCTAATCAACTATAGCATAATCATATTTTATTTTATTGTGATAGTTTAAATTTAACTAGGTTTTTATCAAGGGACGCAAAAAACTGATTACAATGATTCCGGGAAATGTTGTTAAACCTTAAGGATACAACAAAAAATCCTTCCTCTAAGGATGCAAACTACATAAATCCTTAAATCTACCCACACAACAAGTAGAACCAACACACACAAAATAAAATTAATATAGGGCTATCCCGCCCAAAATCATCCTCGTAGAACAAATTACATGAGTTAAAAAATGAAATTTGAAATAGGGCTATCCCACCCACAACATCCTTACAACACATGCAAATTTTATGGAGAATATTATCACGGCCATCCCATCCACAACATCCTTACAACACATGCAAATTGTATGGATAAAAGGATCAAGGCCATCCCACCCAAATAGCACGTGCACATGAGTTAAAATTGGCCTCGCAAAACATAGCACAAGAGATAAATTTAAAATCTAAAATAGGGCCATCCCATCCAAATCATCCTTACAACACATACAAAAAGGAATGAGAAGATGATCGAGGCCATCCCGACCAAATAGCACATGCAATGAAAATTTAAAATAGGGCAAACTCGCCCAGAACAACTTTGAATCAAGGTCATCTCGTCCACCACTAAAATTTAAAAATTAAATTTGAAATAAGGTAATAAAAGCAAAAGATAAAATTTTAAAAAAATATTCCTGCCTAAGGACATCCTGGGATGTAGTAGAAGGATGCATTAGTAGGATGTAGTCTGAAAAATAGTAGGCCAACACAAGAACTAAAACCACTAAATAAAAAACTCCTCGAGAAGTTTGAAGGAGCGAAGAAACCACCAAGAAGAATCAACCCACCCAGGGAAGTAAGTAGGGATGTAGAAAAGCAAGACCAAAATAGCATCCTACATAGGGCCTAGAAAATGGAGCAACAAGACTGAGGATTTCCATAGGCCATGAAATCCTCTTGCACATGAAGAATATTTGATAGATCTACAAGGAATCAGGAAGAACCAGATGAAGTTATAGAGGAAAAGTGGCCCACTGCAACTAGAGAACCATTGAAATCTAGATCTAATAAGAAACCTACAATGGATCTAGGTCAGGTCTGAAACCAAATAGAAAAAGGCATCCTAGAAGCATCGCAAAAATCCCAAGGAGGGACCCAAGACATAGGCATAGGAATGAAACCATCAAAATAACTATGTAAAGGTTAAACAAGTGGAGAAGTGACCTCCCACCCCAAGGATATCGTTTGCAACCATAGACAACCAAGAGAGAAGGATACAAGAAGTGCCAAGGAATTGGGACAGAGTTGAACCACACCATGAAGGAAACCTACAAAAAACTGGAACAACCCAAAGAGCAAAAGGGAAAAATTCTTTAAGCACAAAAATTAAACATAGGGATAGACCTAGGGACATCCCAAAGAGCATAAGAGAAAAGGAATCTTTAAAGTACAAAAAAAGTACTAGGATGGACCTAGGGATGTCACAATCCAGAATCATAGGAAGGATACCCTCAAATCGGCAAGAAAAGGGGCAGACAAGTGAAAAGATACCTCCCACCCCAAGGAAGTCATCTGCAGCCACATTCAAACAATATGAGGATTCAAACAATATGAGGATCCAAAAAGTGCTAATAGTTTAAAAATCCACTTCCCATTTACTACACTAACTAAAGTCTCATACCTTTATTTAGTCTAATAATCCACTTTCTATTTACTATCATTTCGATTATAATTATACTAACATCTTGGTATAATCATAAATTTTATTTTATTGCAACTACTATAACATATTAGCATAATCATTATCACTAACTTATCTCACATATAACATACTCCACAATTGTTCATTTTAAACTATGTTATCTAACATATAACATAATCTACAATTGTTCCTTTGACTATGTTATCTAACATATAACATAATCTACAATTGTTTCTTTTAAGTCATTTTATCTAACATATAACATTATCCACAATTGTTCCTTAAACTATGTTATCTAACATATAACATAATCCACAATTGTTCCTTTGACTATGTTATTTAATATATAACATAATCTACAATTATCCGTTTTAAAATATGTTATCTAACGTATAACATAGTACACAATCATTCCTTTAACTATGTTATCTTACATATAAAATAGTCCATAATTGTTCCTTTTAAACTATATTATCTAACATATAACATAATCTAAAATTATTCTTTTTAAACTATGTTATTTAACATATAACATAATCCACAATTGTTCCTTTGACTATGTTATCTAATATATAACATAATCCATAATTGTTCCTTTGACTATGTTATCTAACATATAACATAATCTATAATTGTTGCTTTTAAACCATTTTATCTAACATATAACATTATCCACAATTGTTCCTTAAACTATGTTATCTAACATATAACATAATACAAAATTGTTCCTTTGACTATGTTATCTAATATATAACATAATCTACAATTATCCCTTTTAAACTATGTTATCTAATGTATAACATAATACACAATTGTTCCTTTAACCATGTTATCTAACATATAACATAATCCACAATTGTTCCTTTTAAACTATGTTATCTAACATATAACATAATCTAAAATTATTCCTTTTAAACTATGTTATCTAACATATAACATAATCCACAATTGTTCCTTTGACTATGTTATCTAATATATAACATAATCCATAATTGTTCCTTTGACTATGTTATCTAACATATAACATAATCTACAATTGTTGCTTTTAAACCATGTTATCTAACATATAACATAATCTACAATTGTTCCTTTAAAATATAATCTATGCTAATAAACTCTAGCATAATCATATTTTTTTAATACATTATATGCTAATCAACTCTAGCATAATCATATTTCATTTTAGATATAATCTATGCTAATCAACTCTAGCAGAATTATATTTCATTTTAGATAAAATCTATGCTAATCAATTCTAGCCTAATCATATTTTATTTTAGATACGTATAACATGATACACAATCGTTCATTTAACTATGTTAGCTTACATATAAAATAATCCATAATTTTTCCTTTTAAACTATGTTATCTAACATATAACATAATCTAAAATTATTCCTTTTAAACTATGTTATCTAACATATAACATAATCCACAATTGTTCCTTTAACTATGTTATCTAACATATAACATAATCCACAATTGTTCCTTTAACTATGTTATCTAACATATAACATAATCTACAATTGTTCCTTTTAAACTATGTTATCTAACATATAACACAATCTACAATTATTCCTTTAAAATATAATCTATGCTAATAAAATCTAGCATAATTATTTTTTTTAATACAATATATGCTAATCAACTCTAGCATAATCACATTTCCTTTTAAACATAATCTATGCTAATCAACTCTAGCATAATCATATTTCCTTTTAAACATAATCTATGCTAATCAACTCTAGCATAATCATATTTCATTTTAAATACAATCTATGCTAATGAACTATAGCATAATCATATTTTATTTTCATTATAATCTATGTTAATAACAATAACACAATCATATCTATGTTAAACAACATAAATCATATACAATCTATGTTAACCAACTATAACATAAATCATATATTTTATTTTAAATACAATATATGCTAATCAACTACAACATAATCATATTTTCTTTTAAATACAATCTATGCTAATCAACTATAGCATAATCATATTTTCTTTTAAATACAATCTATGTTAATCAACTATAGCATAATCATATTTCTTTTTAATTACAATCTATGTTAATAACAATAACATAATCATATCTATGTTAAATAACATAAATCATATACAATCTATGTTAACCAACTATAACATAAATCATATGTTTTCTTTTAAATATAATATATGCTAATCAACTATAGCATAATCATATTTTCTTTTAAATACAATATATGTTAACCAACTATAGCATAATCATATTTCTTTTTAAATATAATCTATGCTAATCAACTATAACATAATCATATTTTATTTTTATTATAATCTATGTTAATAATAATAACATAATCATATCTATGTTAAACAACATAGATAATATACAATCTATGTTAACCAACTATAACATAAATCATATCTTTCCTTTTAAATATAATAATGCTAATCAACTATAGCATAATCACATTTCATTTTAAATACAATATATGCTAATCATCTATAGCATAATCATATTTTATTTTAAATACAATCTATGTTAATCAACTATAGCATAATCATATTTATTTTTCATTATAATCAATGTTAAACAATTGTAACATAATCATATCTATGTTTCAACAAGATAAATCATATATAATCTATGTTAACCAACTATAACATAAATCATATATTTTCTTTTAAATACAATCTATGCTAATCAACTTTAGCATAATCATATTTCCATTTAAATACAATTGTCATGACCCGTTACCCTCCTACCTTATTTAAAGAATATTAATTAATCTTTGGGATCAACTAGTGCCTGATAGAAGGGGGCATGACCCTGAAGAATCCTATAAAAAATCTAATAAAATAATTTTATGAAGGGTAGAAAAATATTTTAGGGGGGATAAATTAAGTAAGAACTATTTGTGAGGTCTTGTGAAAGATAAACTTGAGGAATTATCTTTTACGAAATTATGACAATAGGTAAACAACCCAGTGGACCCCATGTAGATGGGACTCAAAAGGATTTTAAGACTTTTAAAATATTATAGGAATTATCCTATCTATTGGGAAAAACCCATATGGCTACCCTATATTGGTGGAAATTAAAAGGGATATCCACTACCCTATCAGTAATAGTTCTAATTTTGTACCCATTATTTGGCTTAATAGTATTAGTTTTGGTATCTGTTTCCATGAGGGGGACACAAAAAAAAAATAAGGACACTAACCTTATCCTTAGTGGATCCTTGTTCTACTCTTGGTCCATACTTCACATGTCATGTTATGTCTTAGTAGGGACCCAAGGTATCTTTTAATTATAAAATAATAAGGCCACTATTTGGCCATAAGTGGGGAAGCTTTCCTATAAATAGAGGACATATTATGAAGAAAGGGAAGAGGAAATATTGGGGCTTAGGGAGTATGCTCTCCACTTTGGTGGATCAAAAACCAAAAAGATTTCAAGAGAATACTAAGGTTTCACTAAAGTCATTTGGCCAAGATGAGTTTAAGGAGACTTCGAGGATTCTGTTGAGAAGCAACACACCCCCACTGAAAAATGAATTTCCACCCTTTGAAAATTTTGAGCTTTCATTTTGCAGTAAGGACCCTCTTGATGATTTTCAGGTTTTAATTCCAAATTTTTACTTGCCTCTTTCTTCTTCAAGTTTTGCCTGTGTCAAAGTATCCAAGTATTCTTGCATTCTAGCTTTGTTAACTCAGACTTCACTTTTACATGCTAGAATCATTCATGGATAAAGAAAATCTTACACCGGTATGAAAAAAATGCAGAAAACAGACAGATAAATTCATTAGAAACCAAAACTTTCCTTTTTTGGAAGTGTCGCGATATCGTGACACTTCCATTTTTGGAAATGTCACGATATCGCGACAGGTTTCAAGAAAATCGGCTAAGTATGAAAAGCGTAGCGAAATCGTGACACTTTCCATTTTTGGAAATGTCACGATATCGCGACACTTCCATTTTTGGAAATGTCGCGATATCGCTACCGGTTAGGAGAGAGAAAGCCCGATCGTACGGAACGTCGCGAAATCGTGACATGTCGCAAAATCATGACAAATCTGGAGAGAAAAGGCAAGAGTGTACGGAATGTCGTGAAATCGTGACATGTCGTGAAATCACGGCTGTAGGAGGAAAAAGGAAGCAAAGGACAAAATAGGTCATGATTTTGCGACATGTCACGAAATCATGACATGTCGCATTTTTGCGATAGAGAGAGAGAAAAATTGACTAAGGCACAGAAAGGGCGTGATTTCGTGACATGTCACGAAATCGTGACATGTCGCATTTTCGCGACGTCGAAGGGAGAAAAGGAAGCAAGTCTGAAAGAGGTCACAATTTTGTGACATGTCGCGAAATCGCGACGTCACGAAATCGCGATGTTTTTTGTGAAAGGGCTCGAAAGCGTACGGACCGTCGCGATTTCATGACATGTCACGAAATCGCGACAGGTCTAATTCAAAGCAGAGTTCAAGACAAAGAAAACCAAAGGCAAGTCAAAAGTTGAACAAGTCAGGATTGCGTCGCGAAATCATGACGCGTTTGGCAGAAAGGCCCTAAGTCTCGAAAGCGTCACGATATCGCGATGCCTTCGGGACGTCACGAAATCGTGACAAGAAATGCACCAAGGCCCTAAGTCCCGAAAGCGTCGCGATATCGCGACGCCTTCGGGACGTCGCGATATCGTGACGAGAAATGGAAGAAGCCACAAAGGGAGGCTGCATGGTCGCAGCTAAGCAAAAAGAGAACCAAAAGCAAGCAAAGGAAAACACAAGGCATGAAACAGGGCACGATTTCGTGACATGTCATGAAATCGTGACATGTCGTGTTTTCGCTGCCAATCAAGGAGAAAATCGACTAAGGCAGAAAAGGGTCACGATTTCGCGACATGTCGCGAAATCGTGACATTTCACGTTTTTGCGGCTAGAGAAGCGAGAAGGCAACCAAGGACGGGGAGAGTCACGATTTCGCGACATGTCGCAAAATTGTGACATGTCACGGTTTCACGGCTGGAAGTCGACAAAACGCCCAAGGCATAAGGAATGTCGCGATTTCGCGACATGTCGCGAAATCGTGACATGTCGCATTTTTGCGACTTGGAAAGAAAAGCAGCACAAATGGAAGACAGCTGGAAAAAGACATGTGTCATGATTTTGCGACACGTGTCAAAGCACTGCAAGCCACGTATCAGATAAATAAGGCCGCATGCAAGTGAACATTAGGGTTTTTTTTTAATCTGATTTAATAATTAAAGTCCTGATTTAATATTTTTAAAATACTAATCCATCTTTTGTTCTTTCATGCAGGAAGCCATCTGTCACTTACATGATAACATAGAAAAGGCCATAAAGACAAAGTCGAGTGCAAATTAATCAAATACAGCCGTATTGAAAGGAAAGATGCCGAAAATTGCTGCTTCATCCAAATTTTATAGATCTGGCCGCAAAGAGACTTTACGGGATGGCTCTGCAGAGATGAAATGTCAGAGAAGTGGTGACTCATCCAGATTACCCGAGGGAATTAATGAGGGCATTTATTCATAGTTGCGGGTGAATGCAAGTGGCATTCGAATTCTATCTTCTCCATTTATGGCAAGTGACTGCACTGATTTGTAGAGTGGTTAAGTTTTATCCAAACTTTGTTTTAAATGGCTTTATGTTGTGAAACCCGGGTCCTAGGGTTTAAGATGATAAGATTTACGATTGGAGAAGAAGATATTTCTAAAAATATCAGGGTCTGCCCTGAGTCTATAAATACTTCTTCTCAATGTAATCGCAGGAGGCGAAAACTTAAAAATAAAAGGCTATTGAAGCAATTTCTTGTAAATTTTGTTAAATACTTTGTTTCTGGACTTGAAGTTGATGTGCTTTTATTTTCTATGATAGCATGGCCAGGAGCCTAATATTTTACATATTATGATAATTTCATCTTCTTTTGTTATCCGTTTCATTAAATTTTATTAAATATATGCTGTGAATCTGTGTTATCAAGATTAAATATGCTGTTGGGCTTCATTTGTTTTTTTGTATGCTAAGGAAAATTACTGATTTAAGGTTCAGGCCTGTTCTAATTGCTCTGTCCTCACTGTGCGAGCTAGGCTGCCAGTGAAAGATACCAATTTTAACTGACTTCCCTTCGGTTTATAATTTTTTGTTAGATCTATTCCATCTCTACCTTATGCTCTTAGTAGAAAGTGATCTTAAAAAGCTGGACACTTTCTTCTTTGATTTGTTCTGTTGTGAAGCTGATAGTATAGATAAAATTGGTAGTTTAGGTTTTACAGCTAAGTTTGATAAACTTCTCTTTCTGCCTTACCCTACCCTCTTTGTTTTACCATGAAATGATCTATTTTTATTTTCTTTTAAATTTGTCTTTTATTTAAATCTGCTGACCCATAAGAGCTAGATCAAAGAATTAGCTTTAAATCTGATTGTCAATAAGTGACAACTCCTAAACACTACTGAGCAAGTTCAGAGCCTGTTGTAAGGTAACAGACAGTCCATATTGAAGACTATTCTAGAAGCAGAAAAGAGTGAATTGACATTTGACCCGACTCGTAACTCACACCTTGGATAACCAGCTAGATCCTAAAGTGAGTGGGATTTATCCCGTATAAGTGTTATCAGAGTTTTATGCTCATTCTTCGCAGGGTGTGTATGAAAGTCGGACCAACAGATTCGTAGAGGAAGAGAATTAAGAGCAAGAAGTAAGGAGTACCTTATGGGATTTTGAGGTTGGAGCTACTCTCTTGCATTGTTTCTATGAATGCTTTAAATTTAAAATCTTGCTCTTTCTAAATTTATTTATATGCAAGAAAATTATTAATGCTTAGTACTCATCTCCTATTACCTTCTTATTTAAGTTACTAAGAATCTAATGTTAATAAAGTATAGTTTTGTTGTCGATTTCAATCTTTAATCAACAATATGTTTCATTGATTAGAATATAGATTGAAGATAGGTCTCTATTTCATATGTTTCATTTATTATAATATAGATTGAAGATAGGTTTATATTTCTTTTATTAGAATACAGATTGAATACAGGTCTCGTTGGACCATCATTTAATAATATAAATATGTTGCTTGTTATAAATATTTGAACTAAATGTCTAAATTTAGACATTGGGAACTAATCATTCTCCATGACATAAGATAGCATGACTTTCAGACCATATCATAGATTTAATCCATAGATCCACATTCATAAAAACTCCAACTAGTCAATCCCTCCATTGCTGATTCAACCCATGTCATTACCCCTCTAGAACTCCACTGAATGAACATAGAAGACATGGTGACCACTATCTAGTGGTCGATTGAATAAAGGGGTGTTACTTCATATAAGGATATTTAGCGCCATTACACAGCAAATGAGGCATAATTGCTTAAATGGAATGATAAATCCTTTAGTGCTACAATTCAATCAAATTATATGGATGCATGGCATTGGTTAAAGAGTCCTCATGGATCACTGTGAACATCTATTTCGTCGGCCAATACAAAGTTTTAAGTTTTCTCATGTGCTTTATTAAAGTGATTAGTCCATTATCTAAGTACCTAATTGTAAGATAGGGCTTTAATTAGACTTTTTACATTCCAATTTGGATTCCAGTAGTTATAAATGATTAGTTCTCTCAACCTTGACACTCTGTGAGATGCGTAGAACAAGTCTTGAGATCGATATAATAGGATGCCCATTTCTCGATCATCTCACATCAGGTTTCGTTGATAACATGAACTTTAGAGATGCTCATCTTTGTAGGCACTTTGGTATGAGTTTCATATGAGACCCATTATTTTTTCAATCTCTCTCTCTATGTCCTCCTCCATTCCAACCGGTGATTCAATACTAGAACTGGTGGTTATATGTCTTTGATTCTCTGTCACATATGATATTATGTAACCATAGGTAGATTATATTTGATCTATACTCGGGGTATGATATTGAAGTTCTCTATAAAAATATCCACCTATTGTGGATCACCATGTGGCATGAGAGAGGGTCATGTTTATGTTGATGGCCTTTATTGAATGATGCTTAGATAAATTGTTCATATTTCATGAACCCCTTTGACTAGTAGATTGACAGATGGTCTCTTTGATAATTGTGATTTGGTGAGGTAGTTGTAGACCTTGGCATTCAACCATATTAGGATTAAATAGGTTTTTAATTAAGTTGGATTTTACCGTTAGGGAATCAACCTTAGGCAGTAAGATGAATGATAGCCATCAAGATCGAGAATCATCCTAGATGGTAAGTTGAAATAGAAATTATGTTTAATTTTTGAGTTTAATAAAGAGTCTGAACTTCCCTTTAGAGAAATATATATCTTTGAGAATTATATTAATCATTTGTAGAACTTCCCTTAAGAGAAATATATATATTTAAGAATTATATTAATCCTTACTAACTAATGAGTTGACACAATAGTGTAGGGGAATATCTTTAAGGGAATATTGAAATGTAGAAATATTTCGATACGTTAAGAATATGGGGATATGTTAACCACATTTGGTCAATATTTTACTTTTGGGGACTTACAAACTTTACGTTGATTATTAGAGACCTATACTCTTATTGTCTAGTTTAGGAGAGATAATTTTTAGATTTGAATTCATGAGATTTAGCTAATAGACTTTGTAGAATGCATATATTGGAGTTGAATTCATATTTTATGATAGTGAGGTTTTATTAAGATTTGAAATGTCATAAATCTGAGAAAAGTATTTATGCATAATAAAATATTGGCAATTTGAGTTATTTTATGTTGTTATTGGTTTCACATGGATCATTGATGTCACATTGATCACATTGAGTTTGGTGGCCAAAGCATTTCATAAATAAGCATTTATGATATTTTGGAGAGCATGGATATATACAGGGTTTTTGTGAAAACAAAGGTAGGAAAAATAAAAGGTTTTATTTAAAACCATGGATGGAATATTTGAAACATATTTTTCTTAAAACCCAGGTTGGCTTTTCGTTTCGTCGAAAAAGGTGCCCTGGTGACGGAGATATTTAATTTTAAATATTTAGTTTAAATTTTAAATTATTTAAAATTTTAATTTTAATTTTTAAATTAAATATATTAATTATAGTGCCAACTAAAGAAAGGAGGAAATGCTATATTAATTTATAGCACCTACTTCTAAAGAAAGAGGAAAGGCATATATATATGCCAAAAAAAGCTTAGACTTTATGACCAACGCTTATTTTTCGAATGCCTTTGATTGGGGAACAAATTGAGAACAGAGAGAGAAGTGTGACTTTGGTCTATTGAAAAATCATTCATGGAGTTTAATAAGACGCATAGGCATCTTTGGCATAGTGGTTTGTGTGTTGTGTGTTATTCAAGAGGTCCTACGATCGAGTCCTACCGTGGTTATTTGCTTTATTGAAGAGCTCGAAGCACTGTTAAGTTTTTCGAAGGGTGTAGAAGTTTATGATATAATTTTTTGTTCATGTCCCTTTGGACACGTGAGGGCATGTGGCCCAATGGTAGGCTGGCTGTGGTTAAAGTTATGAGCAAGGAGACATCATGAGATTGAATCCCGTCAGGGACAGATGCAAGTTAATAATTTTTTAATATATTTTATTTTTCTAAAGTTGTCCTAGGAGGAATAAGGGTTGTGATGCATGTTTAGAAAAAGAGAGATTTTTGGTGTTTCTCCTTTTGAAAGTATATCATATTATATATCATTGGAAAGATTATTTCTAGGGCTATTTGATTAAGCTTGATTAGAGGGATAAATAAGGTGTATGTAAAAATATATTTCTGTTTTTGTAAATGGTTTCAAAAGTGAACGTTGTTTTGTTCTTTTTCAAAGGTGATTAATTATTTCATGAGGGGACATGTTGTATCTTATTGAGTAGGAGTGATAAGGTGTTATTTGGATATTATTGTTGTGATATTAATAATGATCTCTAACCCTTGTTGAAATTTGAAAAAGAAGTTTGTTGAGTGTGGCAGATTTAGTGGACAACCAATAAAGAATCAAAAAGGTATGAGCAATATTCTCCATTGACTTTGTTTATGGTGGGTGGTTTCTGAAATATCATTGGAGAGAAAAGGATTGATTGTGGTTTCCTTTTCAAAAGTGGTTGGTTGAATTCTTCAAGGTTTTTTGGTTTGATATTTGTGTTTAAACCATATTTTATAAGCATAGTTGTTGAAGCCCATTGGTTACACAAAGAACTTGAGTTAGAAAATAACATGAGTATCATTGTTATGTAAGATTTGTGGTTGAGCATTGTTGGAAACATTTGAGTTGGTTGATACATGCTTGGACTAGGGTTTTGTGAGAAAGAGTTGTCCCTTGTGGTGATTGGTTGAGTTGAGTTGATTGAGCCTATTCAAGTGATTGTGTGAGGTGATTGTTCAAGTCCCATGAAATAAAAAAATCTATAATTATTATTTGAGTTGAGATTGAGCTTTGAGAGTAGACCATATTGAGTCTCTAACAATTTTCTTTATGCTTCTATAATACTTGAGTTGAGTTGATATTGATTTGAGTTGAGATCATTGTGGATCATTGTTGTCATCCATTGTAGAGTGCATTGCCATTCATTTTTGAATTCATCATTAAGCCTTGCCTTCATAGATTTGTGGATGAGTTTTGAGTGCTACTTGAGAATGATTGTTTGAGCCTTTGAGAAGGCTTTTGGGACAGATTTGTGGACATATTTATGGCAATTTTTATGGATGATTGATTGATCCTTTGAGAAGAATTTTGGGACATATTTGGGACAACATTTGAGCAAGTTCTTGGTGAGTTTGTTGAGTAGATTTTGAGAAAGTTCTTAGTGACCTTGTTGAGCATATTTTGGGCAAGTTCTTAGTGAGCTTGCTAGAGTAGTTTTGGGAAAGTTCTTGGTGAGCTTGCTGAAGCAATTTTGGGTAAGTTCTTAGTGAGCTTGCTAGAGCAGATGTTGAGCAAGTTATTGGTGAGCTTGTTGAAGCAGTTTTGGGCAAGTTCTTAGTGAGCTTGCTAGAGCAGTTTTGGGAAAGTTCTTGGTGAGCTTGCTAAAGCAGATCAGTGGATTGCCTACCTAACTAGATCAGTCTATTGCCTAAATTTGAGTAGATCAAAGTAATAATTTGTATTAGGATAAGGATCCTTATTTCTATGTGAAATATTATAAGGAGATTATCTTGTGGAGTACCCCACATTGGGGGAACCACATTAAATCTTGTGTCTCAATAGTGTGTGGTGGTTTGTGCACTTGTTTACTATTGCTATATATATCATTAATACACACTGCTATATTTGGTTATTGCAATTAAGGACACTAATTGATATTGGTTTGAAAAGATAGTAAAAAGTCGATGCTATACTGTTCACCCCCCCTCTCAGTATAAGCTTGTGTTTTCAAAAAATTACCATTTGAAATTTAACCTAGAAAAGGTTAGTAAAAAGGTTTGTCTTATTCTAGAAAAGCCTTAAATATATGTATACATTAGAGGAACTCAAATTATAAATTAATGGAATTTTAGGTAAACATCAAGGAATGTTTGGGATTCATGAATTAAGGGTATGGGACTTTAACTTATGAAGTGAAGGTTGATCATTTATCAACTTGAAAGAATGAATTTGGAATTCATTTTGAGGAAATTTATGAAATTTCCTCTAATGTCAAAGAGTCATCTCCAAAATATGGACCCAATGATTATCATAAACTTACACAAGATGTTATAAAACCCTCAGATGACTTAGAAAAATGAATCAGTGGATTCCTTAAAAGCATCTTTAATTATGAAGGAGCAGGTGGTTTCCTTCGTAGTATGGAAATTTTTGTATTATTAACATGATGACTTAGAGAAAGGAACTACACAAATCCTTAATTGCATCATGTATGTGTATGGGAATAGTAACATTCCTTGAATTGTATATTGAAAAAAGGGGATCCATTGAGACCCTCATATACTTGTATTATTTATCATCTTGAGTTTATGAATATGAGGAAAGATCATATTTTGGAGGTTGGGTTTATTCCCCATGAGGGTTCCTAGGATAAATATTTGTGTCACTTTATTTTGTGGTTTGATTTATTATATCTTGTGGATGTTGCATTTATGTTCAAATGAAAATGATATATGATGTAATGTTTATTTCCATGCACTATAATTGAGAATAATGATAGAATGTATGCTAATTTTTAGTAGGTTAATAATGTACGGATGTTAGAAATGTATGCTTAATTCTTAATATGATAATGCAATTATGTCATTTACTTTTGGAATATGATGAGTAATGATGAATGATATAGTTAAGTAGAGTTGTTCAAATATTAATCTCATGTGAAGGATGTATGCTTACTTAAATGTGTTAATGAATCAATGGGATTTGTCTATCTTTCTATAATGTTGTGGAATAACTATTTATGAATGATGCCCCTTTTCCTATACAACACTGATTATATTCATGTTGGATATTCTATGTCGGAGTCAAAGGACTATTATGTAATAGAAGCTAATTCTTAAGGGGATAACTGGATTTATGCTAATCTAAACATTAAGCACTTATTATTGAATGGAACATAAACCTTGCTTAAGAATAATTCTCATGTAGTGCTTTGAACCTAAGGATAGGATGTAAATAATTTTACCATAAAAGGGCCTCATGGATTAAATTCACCTCATAAGCACTCAATATGTTTCAGTTGAAATTACATTATGGAATGAAACTCTCAAGATGGAAAAATGACCTCGATCTACAGACCAAGATAGACCCTACACTCTACACTAATGAATTAAGTGTACATGTGGAGGAAAACACTCGTATGGGACAAGTAATGTCCATTTGTAATGAACTCGATGTAAACAACAAGAGGTTTGCCTAAACAAAAGGTGTACAAATATGCTCTAAGATATTTAAAGATAGGTAATCATGTTTAAGAGGACATTCCATGGATTTTTATCATGTTAGTGATATAGTGGTCTTAGAACTCCCTTCTATATGGAATGGATCAGAGCTAAGATTTATGAATAACCATTGGTGTGGTTATTTCATCTATGATGGTTTACCATTGGTGTGGTTTTCCATATTCAAGGTATTCACCTGGTCTTGGTGGACCAATTGGTGATTTCTCCTCTTAAGGAGATGAAACCTAATGCTTGGCCAATGTACTCATACCAAATGGGGTATGAGGGTTCCATAGAAGTTGATCACTTATACTTAAAGAGACTCTGATCAAGTATCTATAGATTTTGAAGCTAATTTCCTTGAAAGTTACAATTTAAATGGAATATGTCTATTCTAGGACATGATTAGGTCTTTTTCCATATGAATATGAACACTTATATATATGTAACAAAAAAAAAATTGTGGATAAGAAGAGATAACAATTGGGGATGTTACAACAATATATGCTAATCAACTATAGCATAATAATATTTCCTTTTCATTATAATCTATGTTAAACATTTATAACCAATGTTTTTATAACATAATCACAATATCTATGTTATAACATTTATAACCAATGTTTGTATAACATAATTCATTTTCAGCTTAAACCTATGCTATTTCATTTAGCATAATATATATAACATAATTATTCCTTTTAAGCTTAACCTATGCTATTTCCTATAACATAATATTTAAAACATAAGTATTCCTTTTAAGCTTAACCTATGCTGCTAAAACAAAATAGATGAGGAAAAATTGCTTTTCTAGGGTTCGATGAGGAAAAACTGCTTTGTGGGGATGGCAGCAGTTTTTGGAGGAGGTTTGAACAATTGGAGGAATGTTGTGATGGCATCAGGCCCATCATAGAGTATGCATGCCAGTGATGTTTTTTATCTAAAAATGATTGGAAGGAATAGGATTTCTCATTGCATACTGGGAATCATTTGTTAAATAATAATGGATGTTTGGAACGATGTGAATCCAGGATGGTTCTAGTGGTTCAACTAGACTCGATGGTAGAATATGTGGAGTATTTAACCAAACATGCACTTATTGGTAAATTTATGGGTATCAAAATTTCTCTTCCCTTTATGGAGGCTTGGATTAGGAAGACTTGGAACCCTGAAGGTGATGTGGAGGTGATGCTAAGTGTGAATAGCTATTCTATGGTGGTTTTCTCTTATTTTGTAGATCATAACAAAGAATTTGAATGGGGTCACTATTTTTGTAACCAATCAAAACTCTTTCTTAAATCCTGGCATGTGGGTTTCAACTCGTCAAACAAGCGACTGTCATGGGTTTCAATGTGGGTTCAATTTCTGTGGCTCCCATTGGAATTCTATAGAAATGACATCTTGCATATGATTTCTCTTCTTCTTGGGAATCCAGTTTGACCATCACAATAGATGATGGATAAAAAGGTAATCTTTGATGCTCATATTTGTGTTGAAATTGATTTAAACAATCATATTCCATATTTTGTTGAAATACATTTTGGATCGACTACATGGATTCAACAACTTGACTATGAAGCTCTTCCATTTTGTTGTTGGATATGCCATGAATACGTCCACCTGCCCTAATTTTATCCCACCCATGGCTTCAAATCCTAGGGCCTCTTAGTTTGCACAAAATTTGGATAAAGGAAAAGCCCCGATAAAAGAATGGGATCAATATAAGGAAGGCTTTGTTCCGATAAAACCCCGAAACAAAGGAAGAATGGCAAAAAGAGACCTTAAGGATAGCCAACCAAATGCTCTACTCAACTATTTTGAAATGATAGATGAATTTGATCAGTGCATAAAGATACCTGAAATATTGCTACCTGATGTAGATATAACAAGGTCGAATCATATGTCTCTTCTTGATGTGGAACCTAAGGAATCAGATATAGGAGGTTTAAATTAAGAACAAAGGGCTTTGGTTCTGAGTATAGATGATATGGTTGGCTCTAGCCCTGGAAGGGAAACTATTTTAGAAAGTGGCATAAATTTAGTTATGCCCTCTCCTAATCAAGCACTAATACAGTCATCCTTGGACTGTAAAACTCCTACGATATTGGGATTGCAACAGAAAATAATTTAAAAAGGTGCTTTAGATAAGAATATAAAGATGGGTCAAAATAAATACCGGGACAAAATTAAGTTAATGGAGGAGACTTTGGTGGATTCAGGCTTGGTGAGGACATTGGACTCCCATTTTTCTAATCCCAAATATAATTATCCTTTCATGTAATGTAAGGGGGTTGAACAACATCCCCAAACAAAAAGATGTTCATGATTTGGTTCATGTTCATTCTCCAGATGTGGTGTTTATTAAAGAGACTAAATTGTCTACTGATAGTATGTTCAATATTGTTCCCAAGTTGTGGAGAAGGGGTCAATGCCAATGTATTGGTGCATGTGGATATGTTGGTGGTATTTCTTATTTATGGGATCTGGTTAATATATCTCCTCTTAATTGCATTTCTAGCAGATGGTCTATTTTGATGATTGGACATGATAATAAATCTGGTAAAACCATCCTACTTACAAATGTGTATGCTCCTATTGATTACAATGG
The DNA here is from genome assembly GCA_028583015.1 of Wollemia nobilis. NCBI lineage: Eukaryota > Viridiplantae > Streptophyta > Pinopsida > Araucariales > Araucariaceae > Wollemia > Wollemia nobilis. The sequence continues at coordinate 10,642,898 of JAQPPZ010000750.1, forward strand.
TATAGTGAATTTTTGGGAGCAAATTTTCTTTGTGACAAGTCTGGATCTCTTGTACCCATGGATGTTTGCTGGAGACTTCAACTCCATCACCTATATAGAGAAGAAACATGGTGGGATTGATCATATCAAGCATTTTTCTTCTATCTATAGTGCTCATATCTGGGCCTTAAACTTGTTTGACATAAAGCTAGATAATGGTATATTTACCTGGAACAATAGAAGACGTACAGAATATTCCATCTCAGAGAGACTAGATAGGTTTTGGATCTCCAGTTTTTGGATGGGTAGTAACAGAAGTGCTAGTTCTATGATTCTGGAGGGTAGGGGATCTGATCATTGGCCTATCAAAATCTCTACTCTAGATTTAGGGATAAATAAGAATCCTTCCTTTAAGCTTCAACTTATGTGGATTTGGGATCCTAAGCTTCATGATTTCATGTGAGGTTGGTGGACCAATGACAAACCTCCTCATGGCACCGCTATGTATTCCTTTATGAAGCGGCTCCAATTTGTTAAGCATAAATTGAAGATATGGAATAGACTAAATTTTGGGAACCTTTTCTTAGCTAAGTTGGTGGCTCTTAGGAGGTTGGAGGAAGCTTCAAGGAATATTAGAGATTGGGGACTCATGGAGGAACTTCTCATTGGCGAATTTGAGGCTGCAAAAGACCTTGCTGAATGGGAACTAAGGGAAGAATTTTTTTGGAAATAAAAAGATCAAGTAGATTGGGTTCAGGAATGGGATAGGAACATGGCCTTATTTTATAACTTATTTAAGGCTCACCATAATGGTAACCTAATTACCTCTCTTGTGAATTCTCTGGGTGCCCTGCTCTCTTCTTTCAAGAACATTTTAGAAAAGACTAGGAGGTATTTTTCCTCTCTTCAAGGAGGACTCCGTCTCAGATGATGAGGATGAAAAGCTTATTCTAAATTGTATTCCCTTGATTGTTTCTAGATATATGAATGAGCACTTGATGGGTCCAATTTCCCTTGAGGATTTATAAAATGTTGTATTCAATAAGGGAAAGCCCCGAGTCCATATGTATTCCTGATTGAGTTTTATCTGGAGTTTTGGGAGAATCAAATTTGATCTTCTGGAGGTGGTCCATGAGTCCCAAAATAACAAACAGATTCTAAGGGCCCTAAATTCTACATTTGTGGTTTTTATTCCCAAAAAAGAGGGAGTGAATTCCTTGGATATGTTCAGGCCTATTTCTCTCTGCAATGTTATGTATAAGATCATCACAAAAATTATTGTTGATAGGTTGAAGATATGGTTGAGAAAAATTATCTTTGAGGAACAAGGTGGGTTTGTTGCTAGCTAGAAAATCTTGGATGGCATTTTTATTTCTACAAAAACTATTCACTCGATGGAAAATTCTAAGGAGAAAACTATGTTCATTAAGTTGGATATAGACAAAGCCTATGACCGGGTTAGATGGTCCCCTCCTTCAAAAATTTCTTGCTACTTTTGGCTTTGAGTAGGAATGGATTAGATGGGTGATGAGTTGTGTTTCTTCTTCCTTGTTCTTTGTTCTTGTTAATAATGAGTCGTCGAAGCTATTTGAGGCCTCAAGGGGATTGATACAAGGAGATACTTTATCTCCTTATTTATTTATCATTATTATGGAATGTTTGGGAATATTTCTCAAGTCTCAATTCAGGTAGGGTCTCATTCAGGGGTGGAAGTGGGATAGTATTTTGATGCTTCTTTCACACCTTCAATTTATTGATGATACTGCTTTTCTAGGAGTTGCCACTATTAGGGAAGCTAGCAACATTAGATGGTCTCTTGAAATATATCTTGGTACTTTTGGATAGTTGATTAATGAGGATAAGTCTTCTATTTTCTTCTTCAATACCCCTCCTCTTATTCAAGCTAGGATTGCTCGTATTCTAAGATTCTAGGTCGAGACTCCCTCCATTTATCTTGGTATTTTGATATCATCTCATCCTCTGCCTAGATCTTCTTAGCAATATATGCTTGATAATTTTATAAGGAAGATGAATCACTGGATTGGCATATGGTTATCCTATGCAGGTAGAGTATTACTTTTCAAATTTTTTGTTCAAGCTTTACCCATTTATAGGTGTTTTTTGTAAAAAAATCCTCTCATTTCATCAAGGACATGGATGCTTTGTCAAGATAATTTTTATGGTTTGGAAAACTTGACCAATCTAAATAGAATTTGATTAGGTGGGATTCTATATGTAGTTTGATTCAATAGGGAGGCCTTGGGTTGCGATAAATGGCTTCTTTTGGGTAGGATTTGGCTGCAAAACTTTATTGGAGATGGTGTACCTCTCAAGATCAGATTTGGACTAAAATATTATCTTGTAAATACTTGAGAGGTAATTCTAAGGCTAATATCCCTAGAGTTAGCTTGGTTAGGAAAGGTTAAGATATTTGGGACACTCTAAAAAGAGGAGCTAATTTAACCAAGCAAGGTTTGTTCTAGGTTTACAATAGAGGATCAAATACTCTTTTTTGGGAGGATTCTTGGGATGGCCACCCTCCTATCTTGACTCAATATCCTAGGTTACGTTCCCTAAGCATTTTTTTCTTGAAAGTGGACTAGTTTCATGTGGAGAACTTTAAAAAAATCTAATATTTTAGAAATATGGAGATGTATAGGTGAAAATATCCATAGGAATTTCCCCAAGGGGGATTGGCCAAGGACAAAGATGTTCTTACTCTTATTCTTGTGGAGATACCATGTTCTTCATTGATGGGTAAAGACATTTTGGCTTGTAACCCTAATCTCAAGGGAACCTACTCTGTAGCCTATGGTTATTAGATTCACATGGTGGAAAAAGGTGCAAAAAAGATTTGCTTGGCTGAAATGTAACTTCTTTCTCTAGCTAGGAGCTTGTAATAAATGCCTCACTTGGGGTAATGTGAGGAAGAGGGGATTTTAGGGTCCCTATTTTTGTGTCCTTTGTGGTAAGAATGAGGATGACTCTTCTCATTTATTTTTCCAATACTCCCTTTCCAGAGACATAATCACTGTTGGTGGGGTGCCTGGAACCATATTTATTTTCATGTGCTCTCCCTGGTGGAGTTTTGGAGTAGTTTTGGTAGACCTCCATCCAAGGCCCCCTTTCTTTTGGTGGCTTGGAATTTTGGCCCTTCTTGCATCATCTGGAATATTTGGCTCAAATGAAACCATCGCATATTTTAGGGCATTAATTTGGTTGTTCAACAAATCTTCCAAAGGATCTTGTGTATGGTTTAGGAAACTATCCATAGCAAATGTGATGTGGACCCTCTTTTGGACTCTAGGGAGGAGAAGGTATGATAGGCCATTGGTATCTTTGGGGATGGTGCAAACTTTTCTAGCCCTAGAAGGGTTCCTCAGCTTAGCAATAAGGTTAGGAGAGATGGTATGTGGAGGTCACCTCCTAGAGGAGTTTTAAAAGTTAATGCTGATGGGTCATCTAAGGGCAATCCTGGACATGCTGAAATTGATGGTGTTGGGAGAGATTCTGCTGGCGTGGTAAATTTTTTCTTTTCCATTTATAAAGGTGTTCACTCCAATAATTTTATGGAAGCTCTTGCAATTCTTAAGGCCTTACAGAGGGGATTTTCTCTTGGTTACTATAGGATTATCTGTGAGTCCGACTTTCAAATTATGGTTAATATTTTAAATAGTAAAAGGGTGAAGGACGTTAATTGGAAGTTAGCCTCTATGGTCATTCAGATTCTCAGTGTGAGTGAATAGTTTGAATTTATATCCTTTGTGTGCATTCTAAAGGAATGAAATGGGGTTGTTGATTACTTGTTTAAAAGGGCTTCTGAGTTGTTGGATCCTTGGATTATCGATAATTGGGAGAGTCTCCCATCTGAGGAATCTCAACACCTCTAGGAGTTGATCCACAAGGATTTTTAGACTTAATGTGGTTTTTTCTTGTTGTATTCTTCAAGTTTAGACCTTTTTTGGTGGTTTTAGATTGTTTTGTTGTTTATTTGAGTCTTGGTTTGGAGCTCAACTATACTTTGTAATCTAGAATTTTGGCAATAAATTTTTACCCCTTTATTTAAAAAAGCTTAACCTATGCTATTTCCTATAGCATAATATTTAAAATATAAATATTCATTTTAAGATTAATCCATGCTATTTCCTTTAGCATAATATTTGAAGCATAAATATTCTTTTTAAACTTAACCTATGCTATTTCTATAGCATAATATTTAAAATATAAATATTCCTATTAAGCTTAACCCATGCTATTTCCTTTAGATGAATATTTAAAATCTAAATATTCCTCTTAAGCTTAATCCATACTATTTCTCTTAGTGGAATATTTAAAACCTAAATATTCCTTTTAACCTTAACCTATGCTATTTTTGAATATTGAAAACTTAAATACTTCTTTATATGTTAATCCATCTTAATGATACAATAGAAACTATATATGCTAATTTATTTAACATAAAATCTAAAACCATTTATCATAATATTCCACAACCATTTTATCAATATTTCACACACACTATACCATACATAAATTATTTCACACACACATGCTTGACCTACAATACAATAGAGAGTAGGTCATGGACCAACTATATAAGGTAAATGCACTACAGCCAGTCCCTAGTGTCTACCAAAATATGGACATCACGTCACCTAAAACAAATGCACAAACCCCTTATACTCAGATTCGAATAGAATAAGTTACATGTAATATAATAGGAGGTGATGGGATCTTCACAACTAAGGTTTAACTTTTTCCAAAGAATTTGTTAGACTGATAAACCCGCTCCTACATGATTATATCCGATGATATAGATCTTGGACTACAACATATTGGGGTTTGCAAATGCCTATCCAAATTGAGTTTTTAGTGACTACAAATAGGAAACTAAAGTAATGTTAGGCATAAGCAAGAAACCTTCCTCACCACAGATCTAGTTGATCTCAAATGAAAACCCAAGAAGGAAATAAAGTAAATTTTTATCATTACTCGCAGTTCTTAACCAAGTTGTGTTCGATTTACCATGAGGACAAGAAGGATATATTGGGAAAAATGTTAAGCTTTCTTCCAAATAAAACTAACACAACATTTCTCATAGGCCTTTTTATTATCCCCCCATTCACAAAAGTCCCTTTGGTCAGTTTGTATTCTCCATTCCTTATCCGACTATCCAGATCCTTAATCAACGCATTCCTTGATAGTTTGAAGGTTGACCACCATCCTACATTAGAAGCCCATCTTTTCTTAAATGCCTTCATGTCCAAGTTGAAAGCTTCCATTTTCCAAGGCAGCCATATTTTTAAAGACCCTTACCTTCTTCTACTAGGAAGTCTCCATCATCACTAAAAGCAAATCTATCCATTCTTATCCCAGAAGGCGCCAGAAAGAAATATATTTTAAAAATAAATGTAGAAGATATAATATTATTTTATTTCTGCCTTCTTTAATTTAGAATACATTAATAGTTAGGAAATATAATATTATGAGAAATATTCTTTATAACCTTTTATAAATATCTCTTATATTACAATAATTTCGTGTTTTGTAATAAATGCAATATTCTCCTATTAAATAACTATTTATTTATAATACTTTTATTCTCATATTATTTATATATAATATTCTATACTATAAATAAACCATTTTATTTATAATACATAATAGTTTATTTAATATTATAAATAAATTTATCTTATTTATAATATACTTCTACTATTTTTTTTGGTAAAATTAAGGGAAGATGGTTTTGAAAGGGTCCCAAAACATTTTACAACCTAAAGAAGACAACAAACCAAAACAATGCACTTCAGCACTTTAACAGAAGAGTATAGAAACTGTACTTCAACACTAACCAAAATAAAATAGTAACTGCATAAATCGGCACCACAAACCACAGGATCCAAAGTGTCGAGAGATTCGAGAAGACCTATGATAGAGTCGTGGTAGTTATACAACATAGCATCTAACTCCGATATAATCCCACTAGACATTTGATTCATATCCCAACGGTCCCCAACAAATAACCACTTCCCAAGGTAGGCAAACGAACCAAGGCAAAAATATATTCTTGATTCCCGCTCCCCATTTTCAAAATAATTCCCACTCCTCATTTTTGAAATAATTCCCGCTTCTCATATTCGAAATAATTCATGGTCCTATTTTTTGAAATTAATTGGGTATTCAAAACTACCTTCATTAATGAATTAAATGGGGTATTAAAAATGCATTCATTAAGGACCAATAATTAATAAATTGATTGGGTATTTAAAAATACCTTCATTAATGAATTAAATGGGGTATTAAAAAATACCTTCATTAATGAATTAAATGGGGTGTTTAAAATAACTTCATTAATAACCCATAATTAATAAATTGATTGGGTATTTAAAAATACCTTCATTAATGAATTATATGGGGTATTTAAAAATACCTTCATTAATGACCATTGATTAATAAATTGATTGGGTATTTAAAAATACCTTCATAAATGAATAAACTTGGTATTTAAAATACCATTCCTATCTAGGATTACAAAGAAAATATAAGCCACATAACTGGCAAAGAGATACATATGTCCCACCTCTTTAAAAACTGCACCAAATATTCTAACCAAGTGAACTACCACCACCCGAGACCAATTAACCAACATCAAAATGAGCACAGTTGATGAGGTCCTATGGAAATTCCCCTTGCCATACCCTATATCAATGAATATTCACTCCAATATTCACCATCACGTCAACAACAACATTTCCCTCCCTAAGCATGTGACAAATTTGAACATCTGCCAACTCTTGATACAACTTTGCTCCTTCATCAATTAGATTGGTGACCTTCCAACTAATATGGCACGCTCCAATAAGCATATTAATAATGTTGCAGGAATCGCCCTCAATAACAACTTTCTTAAAATTGATTTCGTTAAGCAAGGCAATCTCAAGGTAAGCCGCCATCGCCTCCACCACTTGCAAAGAATTTATACCTAAAGAATCAACATACGCCAGAAAAATATTTCCATAATGGTCCCGAATAATGCCACCCGAGCCTTCCTTCCTTGTTCTTCCCTTTTCTGCCCCATCAAAATTTAATTTCACCCACCCGACAAGGGGAGTACACCATTTAATAGAATTTCTTATGTTTGGCGTCGATGGTGGTCGATCTATATTTCCAAAGCCCAAAAATTATTCCAACCTAATTTTGCACTGCTTTGATGCCTCCAAAAATTCCGTAGACACCACAGTGCTTTCCACATTCTCCACCATTTTACCAATAATCCAATTACTCAATAAGATCATAGCCACCATCTTCTCCCTAAATATCTTTGCATTTATTGCTTTCCAAACTTCCCACATCACGTGGAGGAGCAAGTACCACCAAAAACACTTGAGGCAAGGAGAATGAAAGGGCGAAGACCACTAAAGGATACAATCATAAACTATTTTTGGGAAGACCCACTCCACACCCAAACATTTGAGAATAGAAAGAATTATCTCCTTAAAAATACAATTGAGCAACAGATGAGAGGTCGACTCCTAATAAGATTTGTAAATATAACACCGATTGACCATATGCCAGCCCCATTTGAGAAGATTCTCTACAGTTAAAATTTAGTTTTAAGCAGCCAACCAAAAATATATATTTACCTTGGGGGAAAAATGCTTAAGCCAGAGCAACTTGAATGGTAAATGCGACCCCTCCTCCATATTTAAGTAATTATAGGCTGAATTAAACGTATATCTTCCTGAACTCTCCAACCACCAGATCAACCGGTCTTCAAAATTTTCTTTGCGAATAACACAAAGATGCAATTCCTCCCCAAGGCTCTCCCAAACCTTTCTATCATCGTCATCCCTTACACAAAATGGCACCGTAGCCCAAGCAATTCTATCTCTTCTATATTCAAGGAAATCAACCACATAGGTCAAACCCATTTCTTTGGAATTAGAAGATAATCCCTAAAATCATACTTCTTCCACCAATGGACAATCCTGAAGCCAAGCATCTTTCCAGAAGAGGGCCTTCCTACCATTCCCGATTACCCACCTGCAATGATTTTTAAGCATATCCCTAGTCTTAACCAGACTATTCCAAAAAGCCAAACCACTTGAGAGCAAATATTTAGAAATAAAGGAGCTAAATCTATACTTGGATTTTAATATGGATCCCCACAATTTATAGGAATCAGATGCCAACTTCCACCCAATTTTGGTAATCAAATATTTATTCATTCTAACTGCACTTTTTAATTTTAACCCTCCATTAGATTTCCTTCTACAAACCACCTCCCAAGAAACAAGATGGAATCTTCCTTTCAACTCTGGTCCCGCCCATAAGAAAGATTTACAGACACTCAATTTTTGATGCTATTTTAAGAGGCACATGAAAAATTGACATAAAGTAAATAGGGATGCTCTGTAAAGTACTCTACACCAAAACCACCTTACCTGCTTGGCTCAACAACGCTCCCTTCCACGTAGAAAGTTTTCATTAAATTCTCTCAACCAACGAAGACCACAACTTAGATTTTTCTTTCCCCACAAAAAAAGATAAACCAAGATATGAAGAAGGGAAAGAAGTAGTGCAACAGTTCAAAACTTTTGCAATCTCTCTTTGGACCGTAGCGGGAGTATTAATAAAAATAACCCACTCTTGGCAAGACTTATTTACTGACCAACTGCCCTTTCATAACAGTCAATAATAGCTTTAACTTCCCCCGTTGCCTCCACCATAGCTACACAGGCAACAAGAGTGTCATCCGCAAACTGTTGATGTGATATAGGGTTGCACGTTGTCATAGGCCTCAATCCTAAAAAAATTTGGCATTTGATAAATGCTCTGCCCAAAGCCTCTACAACAATAATGAACATAAATAGAGACAACGGGTCTCCCTATCTCAACCTCCAACAAGAATGAAAAAATCCTTTCAAATACCCATTGATGAGCACTAAAAACTAGGCTATTGAAAAAGAAGCCTGAATTAGACTAACCCATTCATCACAAAACCTGAACTTTCTCAACACCCTGATTAAAAATGGCCAAGAGACCCGATTGTACACTTTGTTAATGTCCAAATTTAGTAAAAAACCAGATCTCCCACTTTTATACACCGAATGCAGTAGCTCATGAATAACGATAGTGCCATCCAAAATTTTCCTACCCGAAACAAAGGCACTCTAGGCTTCATCAATAATTTTTGGGAGAATAAGATTAAGTCTATTGGCAATAGTTTTCAAAAGAATCTTGTACACCATATTGTATACTTATTGGTTTGTAATCCCCAAAGTTAGTGGTAGTATCTTTCTTTGAAATTATGGAAAGGAAGGTTGCATTCACCACCTTTGGGATACGCTTACTCATATAGATTTCTCTCATGGCTTCACAAACATCCCCACTGCAGATGTGCCAAAATTTCTAAAAAAATATCCGAGGTAATCCATCAAGACCCGATGCCTTAAGAGAGCCCATCCCCTTTACTACATCCAAAATATCCTCATCTAAGAATAGGGTCAAGATCCACCTATTCCACTCCTTGGATACCAACCCTGAGATTACATCCAATATTTCCTCCTCAGCAGGTAAGTCACGATCAGGCTCCGAACACAAAAAATTACTAAAGAAATCAACTGCCTCCTCCCTTACATCACAACTACTTGAAGTTGTACTTCCATCACCTTTGACTATCTCTGTGATCCTATTTTGACCTCTCCTCCTTAGAGTGGAGGCATGGAAAAATTAGGAATTATGATCCCCTTCCTTGAGCCACAACTCCCTAGACTTTTATTTCCAAAATATATCCTCTTGAGCCTATCTGTTATGATATTCTACCAACGCACGATGTTCCTCTCTTATTAGATCATCAGAACAATCCTCGACATCCATAGCAACCTCTAATTGACCAATAAAGTCTTTTTATCTCTCCTTATCTCTAAAAATATTCCCAAACGTAGACTTTTTCCAAAGTTTGAGATAGCCCCTAAGCCTATTTAGTTTATTAGTTAACTTTAATAGACCATGCCCCTTGATATCCTCCTACCACCATTCCAACAACCCAAGCTTCAAGGTGGAAACACCACATGGCCTCAAACTGAAAGGGACAAGGAAATAATGGTAGATTATCAGGGACATCCAACCAAATAGGGTTATGATCGAAGCCAATCCTAGGAAGAGCTGACAAAGAAGCATCCCAAAAAATATTCAACCCATGATAAGAGATGAGGATCCTATCCAGGTGACTCAAAATCAAGCTATCACCTGCATGCTTGTTACACCAAGTATACCTAGCTCCCTTGAGGTCCAAATCATGAAGCTCAGCATCAAAAATAAAATTAGCAAAGTCCTTAAGACTTTTTTCATCCATTGGATTGCCTCCTTTTTTCTCTGAGGGATACAAGAGGGAATTAAAATCACCCACTACCATCCAATCCTCATGCTCAAATGTTTTATGCATCTCCAATAGCAGCACCAAAAATTTCCTCCTATCCAAATATGCATTCAGGGCATAAATTTTAGACAACACCCACCTCCTATTAGTTAATTTACACTAGAATAAAATATTTATGACTCTACTTGACATAGAAATAACATGGCCATCCAGTCTAGAAAGATTCCAAAACAAAATGAGACCCCCAAAAGAGCCCATTGATTCACTGGCCATAAAGCCAAAACCTTTCCATACAACATTGTGAACAACCTACCACGAAGAGGCTTCCAACTTTGATTCCTAAATACAAAGGATATCCGAAGAATTATCCTTTCAAAAATATGCAAGCATCCTATGCTTAGAGGAGTTATTAAGTCCTCTAACATTCCAAGAACAAATTTTCATTGGAATTAAAAGGATAATTTTTTACCCACCCTCCCCTTGGAGATGCCAACAAATCACTCTCCTTCATGATTTTCTCGTCAGCTTTTTTCTAATAAAAAGCAATATTTCCCCATTTCTGGTCCCAAAAACTTCCAACGACCTCTTTCTTCCATCCTTACCCAGAGGATAGCTAGGATTTCTTGCCACCCTGAGATCCATATTCATGTATTGGCTTCTAGTCTTGGGTCTGGGAAACCCTCCCTCTATTGCCACACTTGGAGATATCGAACTATGACTCTAACCTGGGCCAAACACCCTAGTTTTCAACAAGAGGGATTTAAGGCCAACTTCTCTATATGAAGAAATATTCACCTCCCCCTCAACACCTTCACTAATATGCCCTTCCTCAAGACATTCAAAGGAATTTGATAATGGCAGCTCAACCGCAAAGCTGAAAGGATCAAAATGAGGGGCATCTCCTCCAATAATAGGGGCCAAAATCGAGGAGGATCTCTTACCTGCACTTGGCACCTTCTTACCCGAGACAAGAGATTTTAGTACCGGCTTCTCAGAACACACTATCTCCTCTTTGCTATTCCCCATTTGCTTTTTCTGCCACATCCCTCTCTTCTCAAAGGGAATATGGAACGATACTGGATTTTCCCCCAGTGATTTTATCCACCCTACAGACCATCCATCATATTCTAAGGTTTATGACCACCCTGCACCTTCTACCCCTTTTGCCATTGAGGATAGAGATTCTGGTGGTGACCCCCCATTCTACACAACCTACAGGACTAGGTTTTATTTGCATACATCATGGCTTGCTTCCATGGCCCCACCTGAGAAACCAACTCACCAAGGAAGGCATATTTCTCTCAATATCCACCATAATGCACATGCAGACATATTGCCTCCGGTTAGGTGACAAATTATTTTTGTCAAAAGAAACGAATTCCCCTATGAGACTAGCCACTACTTTGAGCATCGATTCATGCCAAAAATAGGTCAAGAATTCTAGAAACTACACTCACACAGGAACCAGATTGACCCTCTACATTACTGGGTTAAAATAATGGCCCCACTTTCTCAAAAATAGCCTCCTATTTCCATAGAAGCATGGGCCCCCATCCAAAATTTTGTAAGCATCCTCCTCACAAGATAGCCAAATGAGGAAAAATTTTATGGGTAATGTGGCCAGCTCTAAAGACCCCCGTAGTTTCCATTATTATTGAGCCCACCGTTTGAGAACATCCAAAGGTGGTCTACGCCCTACCACTTTTCCAACTAGATCCCATGAACCTTTTTTTAAGTTTGTTCATCGTGCTATCCAGGATGTGAATCTGGTCTAGATCTGAGAAAACCTCGTAGGGATCAAACACCTCACCATAATACATCCCCGCCACCACATAAGCAAAGGATGGTGCCACAACAAGAGGTTGTTACACCACCTTTTCCCTTTCCACAAATTTCTCCATCACCTCTACCCTCACCTTGGTTCCAACCTCTCCACAAAACTTGGACCCAAACTCACCTTTCAATAAGATATCTTCCAACACCAGCTCCTTTAGCTCCCACACCTCAACCTTGCTCCCTGACTCATTCATAGAAATCCCAAAGTACCACATCCTATTCCAAATTTTCTTCCTCCATTATGGTCATCGCCACCACCATAACAATAACCTGAACTAGACCCATCACCGTAGCCCAAACCAGATCTAGAGCCACTGCCATAACCACTTCTCAAACCAAATTCGAAGCCACTGACGTAATAAATTCTTAAACCAGATCTGGATCCACTAGCGTAACCACTTCCTGAACTAGATCCCAAGCCCCTACCATAACCACTTCCTGAACCAAATCTGGAGCTATTATTATAACCTCACAATGAAAAAAAAATGCAATGTGGACACCAAATCCGAAGCCGTTGTCATAACCACTTCCTGAACCAGATCCAGAGCCGCTTGTATTTTTAATATATTTCTACTGTTATAGTTATAAATAATCCTCCTTTATTTATAACTTATAATAGTTTATTTAATATATATATATATATATATATATATATATATATATATAAACTTCTCTTATTTATAATATACTTCTCCTATTATAATTATAAATAATCCTCCTTTATTTATAACTTATAATAGTTTATTTAATAATTATATATATTATAAATAAACTTCTCATATTATAATTATAAATAAACCTCTTTTATTTATAACTTATAATAGTTTATTTTATAATTATATATATTATAAATAAACTTCTCTTATTTATAATATACTTCTATTATAATTATAAATAATCCTCCTTTATTTATAACTTATAATAGTTTATTTAATAATTATATATATTATAATAAACTTTCTTATAAATAATCCTCTTTTATTTATAACTTATAATAGTTTATTATATATATATATATATATATATATATATATAAACTATCTCTTATTTATAATATACTCCTATTATAGTTATAAATAATTCAATATCTTCATGAAAAGTTATTTGATTTAGTTGATTCTTAGACCAACTTGTGCAGAATTTGAATAGCTTTAAAATGAGTGGTCATATGCAAAACTTCGAGCAATATTGAGGGAGATACAACCTTGTGAAGTTAACCATTTAGAATAATGGTAGTGACGATTTTTCAAGTCATGAAAAGTGAAATTGCAAAGTGCGAAGGATTAGGATTTTTTCCTTAAAACATTTCATCTTTCAGGAGCCATATCTTTGCAAAGAGTTATCCAATTCAGGTGATTCTTGGACCAACTTGTGCAAAATTTGAATAGATTTAAAATGAGTGGTCATATGTAAAAATCTTAGTAATATTGAGGGATACGCAACCCTATGAAGTCAACCATTCGGAACAAGGGCAGTGAAGTCAAATTGTAAAAAGCAAAATTGTAAATATTTGCCAACTAGGTTTCAAACAATGGGAAGAGCAATAAAGGGCTAGGACTTCAGCAAGGCAAGACATTCTATCTGGACAAAGAATTTTTCAACTAAGTTTTTTTCCTTTTCTTTATCTTAGAAATTGTGCATGAAAATTTTATAAAGTTTCTATCAAATATTATATTTGCTATAGGATTTTCAGATAGATTTCAATAGATTTTAAGTTTTAGTTTCCTTTCCATGGATTTATTTATAGTTAAATCCTTAGAATCATCTCTAGTGGTAGAAGTTAGTGAATGCACATCAGATAGATCCTCATTACTCCAAGATAGGGCAATTTTTGGTAAATTTAATGAGTATTAACCAGGGGCTTTAGCGTTGAGAAATTGGATTGGAAGTCTCCAAAAGTGATTCTACCATTTCTTCCCAAAGGTTTATTCCTAGATATTTTTTTTTCTAGGAAATAAAGAGAAAGAATCAGAAAATGGGGTCCTTGGTTTATGGGAAGATTAGGACTCTTCCTTACCCTCTGGTATGAAGGCTTTTCACTTGAAAATGTAAATCTATCCCTAGTACCATTTTGGGTTAGGATGTTTGGGTTACCTATTGAATTTTGGGAAATAGATACCTTCAAGGCAATAGGAAACACTCTAGGAGAATTCCTCGAGATTTTAGATACAATGAAAGATGGATTTTTGGCTATTTATGCTTGAATATTGGTCATGATTGATATTAGTAAATATTTACTAGAATAAATCATTCTTAAGTATGGGGATAATATGTGGACCCAAGCTATAGATTATGAAAAAATATCTTTTAGATGTAGGATATGTTATAAGGTGAGGCATATTGAGAGATCATACCCTAAGAAGAGCCCAGTAGAATCATTGTAGAAAACCAGAGAAATTTATGAATGGTTATGGATGAAGATGGTTTTCAACTTCCAAAAAATATATCTAGAAAAATAGAAGAAAACAAATAGTGGATACCAATAAGGAAGGATATTGAAAGAAATACCAACTCTTTTGAGGCTTTAGCCTATGAATAAAAGTAGATCAAAACGTAGAGGATACGATACAACAATTTTATCATATTAGAAAGGAATTATCTATTCAGTATAATCCTAATTTAAGGAAGAACATGATGAAGCTAAGGAATGTGTCTCATCAAATTTTGAAGACTCTCTTGAAGTACCACGCACAATTAAGGAAAAATTAATTGGTAAATAATAAAATTTAATATCTTTGCCTTTAATAAGGAAATACTAGAAAATTAGCAAGACAAGTCAAAAGCTTCTATAATAGAGCCAAGAGATGATAAATATGTTGAAAAAAAAAATTGTGAAATAATATTGAGGAATAAAATAACAAGACCTATTCTTGATATAGGTAAGGTAAAAATAGGTAAACCCTTAAATTATAAAGCAAGATCCAGGGAAGCAAGAGCTAACATAGGGAAAGAAACATAAACTAAGTTGGTTGAACTTCTCTTTACTAAACAACAAAATGATATTGGTAATACATAGGAGGGGCCAAAAGCCACTAATGAGACATGATCATGGAATATAAGGGGTGCTAATGCCCCCTCAAAGCATAGGTGTATTAGGGACCTATGTTTAAGTAATAAATTTGATATTCTTTGTATCCAGGAAACTAAAATGACAAAAGAAGAAGTTTCAAAAACTATGAAAGCAATTTGGGCAAGATGTGAATGGGATGCTATGGATTTTGAAGGAGTTGTAGGGGGAATTTTAACTTTTTGGAATCCTTCTAGAACCTCTTGTGTAATCATTTATAAAACTAGGTATTGGATAGCCTCTTTCGTTACTTGTTACTTTGCTGATATTCGTTTCATCCTCTTTAAAGTCTATGGACCTATAACTCAGTCAGGTAGATTAGAAATTTGGAGTGGGATTGAAATATTTATGAGAATTAAAGGCCAAGAAACCTGATTCATGATCATTGGATATTTTAATGCCATAACTAAGTTGAATGAAAATTTGGAGGAATTAGGAAATTGACCCAAAGTATGAAATTTTTCTCAACTTTTATTCAAAATATTAATCTATGGGAAATTGATTTTGAAGAAGACAACTATACTTGGACCAACAACATGAGAGGCTAGAAACTAATTGCAAAAAAAATAGATAGATGCATTCTCTCATATCATTGGCTAGATGAAGTAACTTGTGCTAAATTTAATACCTTAACAAGGATTGGTTCAAATCACTGGCCAATAAGAGTTATAATGGTAGTAAGTGAATTTTAAAAATATCATATTATAATATGAGCAGATGTGGGAAGACCATTCTTAATTTGTTGATGTGATAGATCAAACATGCAATTATTTAGATAATTGTGGGTTGTATGCTCTTCCAAACCAAATTAAAGCTATGACATCTAGATTAAAAGAATGAAACAATAACACCGGTTTTTAGAAGAAAGAATATCTAAAAGACAAAATTTCAAAATTCCAAAAAGGTGATGATAATAATCCAAGCTTAGAGGAAAGGAAGTTGCTTAGTGAATATCATAATATTTTGAGTAAGGAAGAAAAAATTTGGAGATTAAAATCAAGATAGACTTGGTTAAAAGGAAATAAAAATACAAAGTATTTTCATAGGATGGTTGTAGTACAGAGATCATATTCTAGAATTAGTAGAATTAAATCAGTAGAAGGGATTTGGATTGAATATCCGAGTGAAATTAGAAAAGAGGCTATATCATTTTATTAAAATATTCTAGGTTCAGATGATATCGAAGTTCTTAATGGTATAATGAATGAAGACAATAGGAAACTGATGGAGCCTATTACTCTAGAAGAAGTTCATTTCGCTCTTTTATATTTTAATAAGGATAAAACCCCAGGTCCAGATGGGCTCTCTACAACTTTTTACCAACATAATTGGGATATAGTGAAGGATTATTTATTGGTGTTAGTGGAGCAGTCTAGGGTTAAACAATACATTCCTTATAAAATAAATGCAACTTATCTTACCCTAATTCCAAAAAATAAGGATGCTAAATTGTTTTATTCTATTAGACTCATAAGCCTATATAATATGACTTATAATATTATTTCCAAAGTGATGGTGAATAGATTAAGGCCATTGTTAAACAAAATCATTTCGAAATAACAAGGAGGAGTTGTGAAAGGGAGATAAATTTTGGATGGGATCATAGTAGCTCATGAAGTTATACATTCTACAACTTAAAGAAAAGAGAAAGCTATGATCCTAAAACTTGATAAGATTAAAGCCTATGATAGGGTTAAATGGGATTTCCTTTTTGCATTTTTAGATAAGTTTGGTTTTGGGAAGAAATGGGTTAGATGGATTAAATATTGTGTCTCTATAGTTTCTTATTCAATGTTGGTCAATGGGTTAGTGATAGAATATTTTAAAGCCAAGAGAGGCCTTAGACAAGGATATCCTCTATCTCCTTATTTGTTCATTATTATGGTAGAAGTTTTGATAGGAATTTAAATAAGCCTTACAAATGTGGTCTTATAAGTGGAATTAAGGTTAGTAATAACATCGATAACATCACCCATCAATAGTTTGTAGATGATACAACTATTTTTAGAAATGCAAGGATAAATGAGGTCGTAGCTTTGAATAACTTATTAAAAGAGTATGAAAGATATTCAAGGGAAAATGTTAATAGGACTAATATCAAAGTAAGAATTTGCAGGTTGCTCCAAATAGAGGAGGTAAATTTACCAAAAACTCTAGGGATGCCTTTAATTGAATGGAGAATGAGGATATGTTTATGGAATCCAATTATTAGTAAAGTTTAAAATAAACTTCTAGCTTGGAAATATAGATGGTTATCATTAGCAGGAAGAGTGCAGTTAATTAAGTCATTATTAAAAGCCATTCTAACATATTATATGTCATTGTATTCTGTGCCAAAATCAGTTGAAAAATGTTTAATCTATATTATGAGATCCTTTTTATGGTCAAGTTTACATGATAAAATGAAATTTCCTTTGGTGAAATGGAGCAAGTTGTGTGATGACAAAACTAGGGGAGGTCTTTTTTTAAGAGTTCTTACAGATGCAAACTTAGATCTTAGGGAAAAATTTATTTGGAGATTGTACAAAGAGAGTCAAAGAAAATAGGCAAGAATTCTTCTAACTATGTTGATCCCAATGACCCAAGTTTAATATTTACAGCATTCTCTCTTCCAAATGGTTCTTATCTTTGGAATGGTTTAAAAAATCTAATGATCTTATTGTTAAAGGTTTAATATGGGTTGTGGGAACTGGAGAAAAAAATTCTATTTGGATAGATACTTTGTGTGATAAAAACCCACTCAACTTAGATCCAGTTTTGAAACCTTAGATGAGATTGCTTCAAGACAAATACGGTGATAGGGTTTCAAATGTCTTGTACAAGGATTGAGAAGGAAGATACAAATGGAAATAATAACTTTTTAAAAGTATACAAGACATTCATGCTAGGAGGCAATTGAGTAGAAAGATAACTATTGAGATTATTTTGAGGGGTGTTAAAGATAAATTGATTTAGGAGTTGAATAGCTCAGGAGAATACACAACTAGAAGTTGATATAATGTTCAACACCAACATAATAATAATATCACTAGAATTTGGAGAGATATTTGAATAGCCCAAGCATTCCTAAAATTAAAATGTTTGTTTGGCTAGTAGGTCATAAAAGAATTTCATCATGGGATAACCTTATGAAAAAGGGTTTTCATGGCCCCTCTCAATGTGTTTTTTGTAACAAGGAGGAGATTATAGACCATCTCTTGGAAAATTGTTCAATAGTCTGTAATCTATGGCAATGGATTCTTAATATGTTTGGTAAATTCATGGTGATGAATAGTAGAATTGAATATTGGTTAAAGCAATGGTAGAGCACTTATAAAAATAAGTATTTACAAACAATATGGGATATTTTAAAAGATACGATACTTTGGACTATATGGCTAGAAATAAATAGAAGAATATTTAAAGGAAAGGAAAGCAATTTAGAGGTAATGAAAAGAATATATTTTTAGCCATAGAGGAGTCTAAACCAACCCTATCAACTCACCCTATTCCTATTTTGGAAGCAGAGGGTCTTGATAGATGGATTCAAGTCATTAAATGGAATTATGATATTGGGTACAAGAGAAGAAAAAAGAAGGCAAAAAATATAAAGTGGAAACCACCAGATATGAAGTGGGTTAAGTTGAATTTTGATGGAGCATCTAAAGGAAATCTAGGACCAGCAGGAGGAGGAATAATAATTAGAAATAATAGAGGAGATATTTTGTCTCATTATGCTTTCAATAATGGATTTAAGACAAATAATGAACCTGAATCTTGGGCAGTTTTAGAAGGGTTAAAAATATGTAAACAAATGAAATGGAATAGAGTATGTATGGAAGGTGATTATCTTATAGTAATAAATGCAATTTTGAGGAAAGCAAAGACTCATGGAACATACAAGAGATAATTGTGGAAATTCCAGATCTTGATAAAGAGTTTGAAGGAATTAGGTTTACACATATATTAAGGGAAGGAAAAAAATGTGCAGATAAGCTAGCCAATAGAGGGGTTTTGATTGAGGATCATGAAGTTAAATTCTCCTTTCCATGGTTAGAGGAAGTAGAAAATTTAGTTGAAGCTAACAAAAAATGTTGATTGTCTAAATCAATTAATGATTAATATTTTCTTTAATTTTTCCATTGGTAATATTTGCTTTATTTTTTTATATTAATGTATTTTCATTTATACTATTTATTATAATTTTTGTGGTTGCATTTGTGTTTCAATAGGGAAACTAGAAATCTAGATTTGGTAAAGAATACTATGATAGTCCGGTGTTTTGGAAATATTACTCTACTAAGATGTAAGGCATGGATAGTAGAGCTGAAGTTTTGGCATTGTGAAGGCTTCTATAGGAAAATATCAAGAAAGATGCTAAATTTTGGAGTAATTATATTCATACAAAAATTTGAAAAGATCCAAAAAATGAAAATCAAGAATTCAAACATTTTATATTAAATGATGTAGGTTTCTAGCTATAGCATCTCAATTGAGATGAGAAGTGTATCTATTTGTAAACTCTCAAGCTCTCAAGAAGAGAGATGTAATATGTCAAGGGTGGGGGACCCGATTATAACCCCTTATTATCCAAAAAAAAATAATAATAATCCTCCTTTATTCATAACTTATAATAGTTTTTTTTAATAATTATATATATATATATATATTATAAATTAATTAATCTTATTTATAATATACTTCTATGGAAGTCTTGTTCCACTTCCTTGCATTCCTTCCCTGGCCTTGTCCCAGCTCCCTGATCCTGTCCTAGCTTCCCTGGCACTTCTTTTTCCCTTCCTTCTTGGCAGGATGGTGTTGCAGATGATCTCTTTGGGGTGGGAGATCACTGATCCAATGTTCTACCCCTTTCCTTGCCCTATGGTGGGGTTTTCCTTTGGTGCCTAGGTCCTGGGATGGCTTTGGGTTCTTCCCTAGGAGTTTCCCTGGGTTTTATGGGTTGTTCAAGGATTTTTTCCTTGGATTTCCTAGTTTTTTCCAGGTTTTTTAGGTGTCTTCTTGATGTTTGCCCTTGGAGGATATTCAGTTGTGAAATGTTGGGGTTGTAGGAAAGTGGCTTCATGAGCAGTTTTGCATAGCATCCTTTTGGTCTTGGGGAGGACCATGTACTTTATTTTGTGACTTTGCTCATTGATATTGATGTTGTGAGTCTAGCGGGATTTTAGTTTCTTTCATGGCCTACCTGGTGGGCCTCTAGTTTCCTTGTTGTTGTTTCCTTGCAGGACTTCCTCATCTATTTCCTTGAAGTTGTTTTATGGTGGTGTTGAAGGTTTTACTAGGATTTTTTGGCTACATCCTTTTTTTCCAGGCTTTATCTTCTGCAGTTGGGCTTCCTCGTGACTCCTTCCTCTTGGGTTCCTTGGGAAATTTCTTATCTATTTCCTATGATGTGTTGTTCTGATTTTGTTGCTTTCTATATTGGGTTGGCATTCTTGAATACTTCCTTCTTTATTGCATGAGAACTTTGTGGCCTGTGGAGTTACTCAATATGCTGACCCACTTTCCAGGTGTGTGATCCAACACTTGAGGATTTTATGGCCTAAGGAAATCCTCTAATGGTTTTTCCACCTTTCAGGTTCGCAAGGAAATTTATTTTTTGCATATTAAGTGATCCTATGGCATCCCTGGTTACTTCCCATCCTTATCTTGGTGGTATTTACTATAATATCAGTTCCTCTACTCCACCCTTTGATGCAGGGTGGTTTTTTTTGCTTTTGGTTGATTTTTCCCTATGTGGGAAGTTATTTCTATCTTGGTTTATGGTTTCCCATGGGTGGTCTGGCACCTAGTTCCTTTTACCACCCTTGGGATGTTTCAAATTTCAAATTTAGGTGTTTGTTTCTTTTCTCACCTATGGGCAGTTTCAAATTTGATTTTAGGTGGGTTTTCCATTTTCTTCTACCACCTTCTCCTTTCCTGTCTAGTGGGATTTTCAAATTTTGCGCCGCATGATTTTCCTCACTTCCATCCTCAATGCTTTCTTGAAAGTGTTCCTCAAGCCTTTCCTGATGTCCATCCTTGGACTATTCCTCTTGCAATTTTATGTAATCAGGTTTTGGGATCCTTGATAAAAACCCACTTTTAATTCAACTTAAATTACCAAAAAAAAATAATATACTTCTCCTATTATAGTTATAGATAATCCTCCTTTATTTATAACTTATAATAGTTTATTTAATAATTATATATACTATAAATAAACTTCTCTTATTTATAATATACTTCTATTATAGTTATAACTAATTTTATTTTATTTATAATTTATAATAGTTTATTTAATAATTATTATATATATATATATATATATATATATATATTAAAAATAAACTTCTCTTATTGATAATATACTCCTCTTATTATAGTTATAAATAATCCTCCTTTTATATATATATATATATATATATATATATATATATATATATATATATATATATATATATATATATATATATATATATATATATATATCATTCCACTATATATGATAGTCTTTAGGATTGATCCTATATTGTATAGCTGCTTATTGACAACAAAACTATGTATAAGTTATCCTTAAACAATACATAGTTTCTATGCCCTAAGGTCCACCAGGGAGGGTCATGACAATGAAGCAACAAAGGATATATCATAGAAAATAATAGATTCAACCTCAAAAAAATATTTTACTCTATGATACTTTCAAGTTGCAATGATTGGTTATCCATGCATCTTAATAGGATCATAAGGCTACTATACGTACACTTATGGTTGAGTCATGGAATCACACTAATATTGAATAAGAAAATAAGTCAATAATTGGATGCATTATTCAAAAATGGGTGTTCAATGAGTAATCAAGGAGAATGATCAAATATATGTGATCATGTATGGACCATAAATTACAATATTTGAAGATATGTAAATATATATGGAAAATAGCAAAGGTGTATGTGCAACACCAAGTTGAAGAGCAATTTTTATTCAAGAAATTAAAAATTAGAATAGTATGCATTAAGGGAGACAATATTTAAGGGGAAGAATATTGGAAACTTCATTGCCTATGTCAAAAAGCATATGCAAAGAGCTAGAGAAAACAAAAAAAAATCTAAAATTAGAAAAGAAATTCAAAAATAGAAAAGTGGTTGTAAAAGTAAAAAAGATAGTTTTACAAATAGAAACTAATAACTTAGAAAATTTATTATTAGCGTTATCATGATTCTTTATATGGATGTATCTCCAATATCCTATCATTTGATTTATCCATCCATTCCTTAAATGGATCATTCAACATATACCTCATCCATAGTGTTGATGTATCCATCCATCACTAAGGTGGATCATTCAACCTATGCATAATCCATAGTTGGGTTAGATTTATGGAGTGGCATAAAATGATAAAAAATACTCTATACTATCATAAGAAATATTATATGGAATTGAATGGACCTAAATATACCATAATGATTATTGATTCAATGAAACAATCAAGTATATTATCTTATATTGTGTAAATATTATGTTTACATTTTCTTTGTATTAGGAATGAAAAAAAAATGTAAATGAATTTGTATGCTTTCTCAATATTTGTATTATAGAAATGGTAAAATTGTGTGAATGAATTTATATGTTATGTAATATTAGATATAAAGATAATTTAAATAATAGAATATTCAATCCTAACATAACTTTCTAATAGCCTTAATAATAAATTCATAGCAAATACACATTAATAAACTTTAAATAAAAAATTAACACAATCTAAAACATCCTTTAGAATTTATTAGAAATTTAATATAGTCTAAAACACTCCTTGAAATGAGGATTATCCTATTTTTTAACTACCATTTTTGAGGATTTATTCACTGCTTCAAGCTCTATTATAACAATGCAACTAAGTTGGAACCTATAGTATGATAAGATTGATACAACTACTATACAATCCTCTCTATTATTTTTCAATTTAATCTCAATATGTTGAAATTCATACATCACACTCATAAAATATAATTTTTACCATAAATAATATAAATAAACTAAGATGGTCTTTCAATCCAATAATTTTACACCCCTACATATATTTGCAATGCAAAGTCACTATCTAGCCTCCCAATACTCAACTCATCTCAACTCAATGATGACCCATACCTCTCACTCATAAAACACCAATGTTACCATCAATAATGTGAATAGACCGAAATGGTCTTCCAATCCCATAAATCTTCCTCCATACATATATTTCACAAGAAAAGGATTGCCCTCCAACCCACCATTACTCTTTTCTATCTACAGATTTTCCAACTCATCCTATTATTTATCTCTATTTATAAATACTTGTGTTTTACTACCATTTCTAGGAGACACCCTTTAAATTAAAATTTTAACTATTTCTTTTCCATTTGGTTTGAGAAAACCAATATGTTAGCTTTTCTAGCAGTTTACTACATGTTGATTTTATTAAAAAAAGTGCTCTAGATCTTTTAAATAATATTAGAAACCATGTGCTATCATTGTAACATAAATTAAATCATCTACATGCAAAGGCAACTTTATATACATGTTCCATTATATATATATATATATATATATATATATATATATATATATATATATATATATATATACCAAATACATTAAGGACATTCTTATTTAAGTACTATAATACTTTTCTCAAAGGAGTTTGGAAATTTTGCCTTCAGCACTACCTTTGGAAAATCTGGCTTGAACGCAATAGAAGAATTTTTGAACAAAAAGCCTTACATGCTGAAATTATTGCCCACAAAGTCATCCTTTATGCCAAGGAAAATGTTCAGGTTGCTGATTTTGATCCTTTTCCTTGTTCTCATTTTGAGAAAGCCATTCTCAATTCTTGCAACATTTTCCTTGATACTTCAAGATCTGCTAATCGTTCTTCCTTGAGGACCAACATTAAATGGCATCCCCCCGGTTGGTTGGGTCAAACTTAATTTTGATGGTGCAGCTAAAGGAAATCCTGGCAATGTTGGTGCTGGAGGAATCCTACGTGATCATTCTGGTAATTCTATTTTTGCTTTTTTTGAACCTTTAGGATTCCTTTCCAATCACTTTGCTGAAGCCAAATCTGTTTGGAGAGGCCTCCAATTCATCAAAAACATTCCAGGGAACATTATTGTGGAATGGAATTATTTAAAAACTTCAAATCCCAGCAGCTAGAGGATTAGAACAATTATGGAAGAAAGAAAACAAATCCTTGGTTAGCAACATAATACCATTGTCCAGCATGCCTTCAAAGAGGCTAACTTAGTTGCTGACAGATTGGCTAATATTGGAGCTAACACCCAAGGTATGTTGACATGGACTGATACTCTTCCTCCTGAGGTGGCAGAGCTTGTCAGAAAAGATAAAAATAATGATAATCATGTTGAACCTTGAAAATTTCATTTCATTGCACTCTGCCTTCCACATGAAGCATCGGATTCATAATAAAAAAAAAGTATTCCATCTTCCAAGGAATATGCCCTACTTTGAAATCTGGACTAACAATCCTTTGTGTTTTTATTTCAAATTACCCATTTATGCATGTGCCTATTTCTTGATAACCGACTTATTTTGGCATCCCAAGGCAATGTCCAGCATATTTTTTAATCATAATTCTCTCGTGTATCTTGATAATCACAACCTTGCTTCTTCGAGAATCTTCTCCCACCACCTGACCAATTCCATTGTCCCAAGATATTTTGGTGTGAACATCCCAATCCTTCATGTTCCTCATGCCAGACTATCTTTTTGGATTTGTTTTTTGAACATCCTCGATGGTCAATTTTTTCTTTTGATGTTGGTTCTCCCAACCATCTACCACAACATTCGATGCCTGGAAATCTGCCTTGTCACCTGCCCTAGCCAATCCCATTCCTTCAGGCAATTTTTTCCTTTTTCAAAGCATCCCCTTTGGATTTCCTACAAAATTTAGAATAGCAACATCATTTTCCTTTTCTATAACACTTTACATGCATTTCTCACCTATCAGTGTTCCCATCCTTTGCCTATTTCTTTTATCCCATGCCATTTCCTTTACTTTCCTCCTCATTGTTTTTCGTTTGCAACCATGAAAGAATGAAAGCCTGTTTTCATTGAGCCTAAATTTTTTGATCTTGAATCTATAGTCAGAGACATGTGGAAGAAAAAAGGAGCACTAATTGAATTTTTCTAGATATTTTTGGGAGTTGATAAAGAGGTGACAAAATCCTTCACTGTGTCCTGGAACAAAGGCCTGGTTACTATCCACGATGTTGAATTTCAAATCAGCATCAAGTTGTTGGTATACCTGACAGGGCAACCTTTGGAAGGCAAGGTGATCAGAAGGAACAAGCACAACTAGGAAGCGGAGTTGACGCATTTTGAGAAATCCTCGACAATTCACAAAATGGTCAAGAAGGGTCTGTACCATAACAATATTTCCACTCCCTAGAAATAAATCCTGAAGCCTATCATGCAATACCTTACTTGTGATAATCTCGAAGCCCAACTCTATTATTTCCATTTAGCTTTCATAAACCACTTTCATGATGCCAAACTAATGAATATTCCTACAGCCCTCTTCTGGTCCATTGATTACACCATTACCTCCTCCCAAAAAAAGGAGGGTTTGCCCTGTCACCAAGGGCTTTTCAAAGTTCTATATAGGTTTCTCCTCTTGAAATTCCCTAAAGGTAACATTCTAATCCTAGAGTCTGATGAAGATAATTCGTCCTCAACTCCCAAGCCTAGAACTTCCAGATCCAAGAGGAAAGAAAAATGTGGCAAACCTCTTCCTAAATTCAATGTCAGAAAAAAGGTCAAGGTTGAGGGTACGCCTGTCCGATGTTCCTAGAGGCTCAAGCTCAAAGAAATATTTGAAACCCCTCCCTCCACATATGTTAAACCCTGAAAGGATCCTTATAATTTGTCTGACATTATGAATAAATACCTTCATAAACTTGCAGTCCAAGCAACCTATGCCACTATTGATCACCTAGAAACAACCCATGTGGCCTTAGGTAAAGCAATTTCTATGTTAAATGATCAGCATCAAGCTCTCAGTCTATTGTTATTTTGTGATTCATTCGAGGATATCCCTACATTTTCTATTTATGAGGTTCCTTCTGATGCCAAGGGTGACGATAGAGATGAGGACGTGGTGGAGATTGCTAAGGAGGCATGTCTTTATGTTTTGAAAAATGTTCCTAAGGACGTACCGAAGGATGCTCCAAAGAATGATGCAAAGGCTACCATGCTAGAAAATGTAGCCACTTCTTTGATGCTTACTGATATTCCTCTCTAATAGAGGATGGGGTTTCACCTGTTGTTGGTTCTATTTTATTCCTTTGATCTAAAGAATTTAGTCTAGCTATGTCCTGTAGGCTTCAGGACTGTTTCTTTGTGTTCCTTTTTGTTCTCTTCTCAGGTTCCTCTTCTTGTCTCGCTATTGTATAGGGCATTAGGGCGTATTTCAAATGCCCTCTTTGGTTAATAAACATTTTTAACTTACCAAAAAAATACTATAATACTTTTAACTAATTTCCATAAACCTATTTTATTTTTAATTATGACTAGGATATCTTGGTAGAATTTATGAATTCCTATCATGTAATTCTTTGGTATGTCTAGTTCTTTCATCCCACTCCAAATATTTCCTTTAGAAACTATGTGAAATACCTTCTTAATATTAATAAAATATCAATAGAATTTTATTTTTATATTTTATTTTTTCAATTAAGCATCTTAATGTGCTTCTAGTTTAATTGAAGTTTGGTTGGATAAACTCTTTTTTTTTGTAAACACATTATCCCATGTGGCATATGACCTCATGAATATTAAGATTTACTTTACTCTTTCCTTGTTCTTCTACCCATTTGCTAATTCTAAACTCTAGTTTACTTTGAAATAACTTTGTAAATAGATAAGTAATTATTTAGTTTCATTGTTCGAATGATTGTTTACATCACCACTTTTGAATAGGGGTATGACTCCTTACCAAATAACATTGGTATTAGGCAACATTTTAATGTAGCTTGTTAGATTTGTTTTTCCTATTTTAGATATTTTTATATATATTTTCAGCATAGTAAACCTTAGACATTCATAATCTCTAAATGCTTATTGAACATTAAATTAAATAAATATTTTATTATGATAATTATAAGGGAACACCTTTTTTTTTAAAACAAACATGTACAAAATTTTTACATAGTCCAAACCCTATGTTGTAATTTTATTATTTCTTTCTTTATTACTTTGTTTAAGCTCCTTTCAAAATTATTTGAGATTATGTTTCACTACATAACCTATTTGTTCAATTTCATGGACACATATATGCTTTTTTATTTACTTTCATAATTTACTTGTATGTTTTGTATTCTCCTTTTTGCTTTACATTTTGAATCATATATAACGTGACTATTAAAAATGTCATTTTCTTCTTCTTACACTTAGACCGTTTTTTTTTTTTTAATATTTATTGCATGATATACTCATTACAAATTTCTTTTCATCTCTAATTCAAGGTATTATCCAGATGTAGTGGAGAAATGATCTATTGGATATACATATATTTATAAAATTATTTCATTGGCTCTAATTTGAATGATATAATGAACGGATCCATATTTCATCCATCTATGTTGTATTTATTTTTACAAAATAAAGATAAGAAATAACTCTAGATGTGATTGAAAAAATAATTAAAGATATTGTTGGATATTTTGAGTTCATTTAGTTGTCATTGATGTCAAGATGAAAAGTTGTCATTTGATGCCAAAGTGAACATATGAAGTTGTCATTAATAACATGGAATACACCATCATTAACACCAAGAGAAATGCAAAGAGTTGAAGAAAAGTTATCAAAATATTATTTTACAAGGGTTTTTGTTTAGACATCTTGATGGTAGAATTAAGGTTTTTATTAAAACCATGGTGGCAAAATAATTCTCATCAAATCAATGGAGTACAAATTAAAGGTTTAAATTTTATCCCAAGGAAGGCTTTAATATTTATTAAAGTCAAAGGTTTATAAATATAATTTATAAAATTTAAATTATTTTAGAATTTAAATAATTTATAAATTATAAAAGGTTTTTAAAAGTATCGATGTCATCAAATTTAATGGAAGCACCGACATCTATGGCAAGATATGGAAATTATGTATAAATACCACACTAAAGGACATAATACCTCACCTTCTTCGATTAATGTTTTATGTGACCAAGAGAGAGAGTAATGTGTGAAAACTGTTGAGGAAGAAGACAAATTCACATTTGTATTTTAGCACTATGGAAAAAGACAAAAATGGGAGGAGACTACCTCACTCCCATTGGATGTGGTGGTCCATTGGTAGTGCATATTTTATGAGAGCATTAGGAGTTGAAGAGTCCACAATCGATTCGCGTGGAGAGATTTTGGTGCGTTCATCTTGAGCACCAAGGGGAAAACCTTTTGACATACACTCATTTTGAGCACCAAGGCTTAGAAGAAAGAGCACGATGTGCTCTTAGTTTTCCAAGTGTGCATCTAGCACACGCGGTGGTCAAGCCTACAGCTAGAGCGCTCACAGAGGTAGATATTGTGGGTTTGAAACCCACTAGTGGCAAAGGTATTTTTAATTAATATTTTATATGCCTAATATTTTATTGAAGGTGTTATTTGGAGTTATAAGGATTTAAGAAAGGTTGTTTTATTGATAATTGATTTATGTTATTTAGAGTTATAAGGATTTAAGAAAGGTTGTTTTTTTTGATAATTGATTTATGTTATTTGGAGTTATAAGGGTTTATGAAAGGTTGTGTTATTAATAATTGATTTATGTTATTGGAGTTATAAGAAAAGTGGATTTGATTTTTGCCAAAGTTTCTTTTGCTATTAAATCTGATTAAAGAGGTTTTGAGTTAATTTTGGTGGATGTTAAATTTATTTTAATTGGGAGATTATAAGGTGTTATTGGATAAATATTTTATGTATGTTGATGGTTGTTTTGAGAGGTGGAGTGAGAAGGTGTAATTGAGTTTTTGCATTAAATTGTGAGAAATATTTATCTTCTAACCTCTTTGAGTTTGGCATAGAAGTGTTTGTGGTTGTGGCAAATTTATGAGATCCCTTCAACATCAATAAAAATGTATGAGCACATTCTTCCATAGTTGATTTGATTGACTGGTTTTCTAGAAAATTAGTTTGGAGTGAAAAGGACTTAATTAGGGTTTCCTATTGAGTGTGTTGAGTTAATGCTTCAAGGTTTTTTGGAATAAAGATTTGTTGTTAAAACCTTATTCTATAAGCATTTTTGTTGAATCAATTGGTTGAGTGAAGATCTTGAATTAGGGTTTGAGTATCATTGTTATGTGAGATTTGTTTTATGAGCATTTTTGTTGAAGTGAGTTATTGAGTAAAGAAATTGAACTAGGTTTTGAAAAGAACATGAGTATCATTTTATGTGAGAATTGTTTTATAAGCATTGTTGTTGAGCATTGTTGGAAACATTTTGAGTTGGTTTTTATATGCTTGGACTAGGGTTTGAGAGAAATGAGTGTTTCATTGAGTGATTGGTTGAGTAGTGTTGGATGAGCCTAGTCAAGTGGATGTGTGAAGTGATCGTTCAAGTTCCATAAAACAAACTATTCTATATTCTGAATTGAGTTGATAAAGTGATTGAGCATTCAGTTGTATTTGAAGCATATTGATTCTAATAATTCTCCTTATGTTTCTAAGAGAGTGATTGAAAGTGAATGAGCATTGTGATGAGTATAGAGCATATTGAGTCTCTAAAAATTCTCTTTATGTTTCTGTGATATTGGACAAGTTTTGTGTGGACTTTTTGAGTAGATTTGAGGCAAGTATTTGAGGAGACTTGTGGAATGATTTTGTGTGAGCTTTTGTGGAAGCTTACAACACAAATTTGATAATTTCTTGAGAGGACTTATTGAGCATATTTGAGCAAGTTCTTGAGAGAACTAATTGAGAAAATTTAAGCAAGTTCTAGAGAGGACTTGTAGAGCAGATTTAGACAAGTTCTAGAGATAATTTGTAGAGCAAAATTGAACAAGTTCTAGAGAGGACTTGTAGAGCATATTTGAACAAGTTCTAGAGAGGACTTGTGGACAGATTAGCATGAGCTTTTGTGGAAGCTTACAAGGTATATTTTAGATAAGTCTTTAAGAAGACTTGAGAGCAGAGTTAATTGATTTTTTCAAACCTTGAGTTAAGGTTTGGGACATATCTAGCAGAGTTGATTCAATCCTGAGTTAAGGCTTAAATATAGAGATCGATGATATATTTATTCTATATCGAAGGACTATGTTTAGTGCAAATTTGAGAGCAGAGTTTGGTGCAAATTTGAGGATAGGTTTATGTCAGACCAGAGACAAATATTGAGAAAATTTGTGTTAGACCGAAG
The DNA here is from genome assembly GCA_028583015.1 of Wollemia nobilis. Taxonomy (NCBI): domain Eukaryota; kingdom Viridiplantae; phylum Streptophyta; class Pinopsida; order Araucariales; family Araucariaceae; genus Wollemia; species Wollemia nobilis. The sequence goes on from JAQPPZ010000750.1 coordinate 10,673,542, forward strand.
TACTATGTTTAGTTCAAATTTGAGATAGAGCTTTGGAGGTGACAGAGTAGAGGATAATAGTCTCTAGTGGATAGATATCCATTAGCTAGGGTATTGAGGATAGGTCTTCTGAGTGGGGACAATACTCTTCAGTGGAGAGATATCTACAAGCTAGTATAGTGGAGGTAGTAGTCTTCTAGAGGATCACTAGCTAGAGCAGAGGAGAAGGAGTTATCCTATAAATAGAGATCCACAAACTTGATTTAGAATATTGGTGTCTCCTTTGGACAGAGGTCCATAAACATTGTAATAGGGAAAGGATTCCCGAGAGATTGATTGAGAATATTTAGTGAAATATTTTCTCCATGGAGTAGCCCACATTGCATGAACCACGTAAATTATGGTGTCTCTATTGTGTATGGTGATTTATGCATTGTTGTTATTGATATTTCTATCTATTCATTGTATAATATTGATTGAGAAAGAAAAGTAAAAAGTGATCTTATACTTTTCGCCCCCCTCTCAGTATAAGCTTATGTTCTTCAATTGGTATCAGAGCAGGTTCCTTCAGTAGAGTTTAACAACTTGAAGGAACATCTAACAAGAATACAATGGATTCTAATAATGTTTCCTTAGATAATTCAACACCAGTATTTTATGGAAGTGATTATATAAATTGGAGTATGATGATGAATATTTACCTGATGACACTTGACAATGAAATTTGGTAAGCAGTTGAATTTGTATACGATCCCTTAATTAATCCTCCTACAGATAAGGAAGGTAAGCTTCTACAACACTACAATTCAAAAGCAATGAATGCACTTTTGAGAGGTTTGCATAGAACAGAGTCTATGAAAGTTATACATTATCAAACTACAAAAGAAATGTGGGATAAACTACAAAATATATATGAATGAGATAAATGTGTCAAGAAAGCAAATATACAAAATCTCAAAGGAAAATTTGAATAATTAAGAATTAAGGATGAGGAAAACATTAGTACTTATCTACTTCAAATTGATGAGGTTTTCAATGATATGCAAGGACTTGGAATGAAGATTTATGAATCAGATTTTTGTGATAAAGTCTTAAGAACTCTTCCAAAAATATTAAGTGAAAAGGTTTATGCTATAGAAGTGGCATTGGATGGTGATACTTTGACAAGATATATGTTTCTAGGTATGCTCATAGCATTTCAGATAAGAAAAAAAGATCCTATTATCCAGAAGGAAGCAGCATTCAAATCAATCAATAAGATAAAAGGTAATAAGTCAAAATCAAGAAATGAGTCATCTAGTGATGAAGAAGTAAATTATGGTAGAAGGAATAAGGATTCAAGAAGATCTAAAGATACAAGATATGTTAAATTTTTCAATTGTGGAAGGTATGATCATTATGCAATTGACTGTCAAGAAGCCAAGAATAACAATGATGAAGAAAAATAGGATCACAAGAACAGGGAATTAGAAAGATACAGGCATCAAAATAAAAAGCAAGGATGGACAAATTAGGCAAGGGAAGAAGTTATTTCAAAGGAAAAATAGGATCTATTATGCGGATAAGGCAAGTAAGTACTCAAGTGATAGTGATGCTAGTTTTTCAGACAATGATAGATATGAAGTCTTATTTATGATTGAAGAAAAAGAACAAGTTAAGAAAATGACTCCAGTAATTCTCAAGTGTTTTAGATGTGGTAACTTTGGACATATTGAAGATAGTTGTACAAGTAATGGTTATAGTTTCAGTGATGATGAATATGAAGATACACTTGAAAGACCAGAAGAGAATATTCTAATGGCACTAGAAGAAGGAAAAGATGATCCTATAGAATACAAGCCAATAGAAAATGAAGATATAGATAAAGATAAAAAAATAGAGGAATATTCATAAAAGGATGGATATGATCTCAAGGGAGAGCTTATCTATGCTCTTAAAATAGTAAATAAGGTAAGAAAGTAAAAATCTAAACTTGAGTTTCAATTTCAAGAATGTGATGGAGAGAGAAGATTGCTTATAGAGGATCTAGAGAAATCAAAGGCTAAGACAAAGAAATTCAAGGATAAGTTAGAAGAAAAAATCTTAGAATGTGAAAAGTTAGCACAAGAAGTGGCCCTACTAAGAGAAGACTTAGAAAACTCCAAGAGTAAGCTACACAAGTTTGAAAAGAGCTCAAATATTATGGATAAGATGATCAAGGTACAAAGAAGTTCAATAAATAAAACAAGTCTTGGTTTTGAACAAGATCAAAAGAAACAAGAAGAAGAGTCAACCTCAAGTTTAGGATGAGAAGAAACTTTAGATGAATATACTTATGAAGAAGACAGTGTAAAATAAAGTGAGACATTTGAGGATGAGTTGGACAATAGAGAGTTCAATAAAAATAGGAACAATGCATAAAGAAGATACAGATGGAACAACAATCAGAATAGTTCAAGAGATACTTAGATACCAATGAGGTCAAGACAAGGAAACTTCAATGGAATATGTTTTTCATGTCACAGGTTTGGGCACATGGATTCATAGTGTAGGACACATGAAATATAGGAATGTGGGAATAGACAACTTTTCCATGGGTATTGCTACTCATGTAATCAGTTAGGTCACAAGGTAATGAATTGCAAGGCTCATGACAGAAAGGGATATGGCTTCACTAGGAGAAATCCTAAGACATTTGTACCTCCAAGGAATAATAACATTAAGTGTTATAAGTGCAATAATTATGGTCACACAACAAAGTGGTATAGAGCAGATATTCCAAAAACAAGTAGGAATAGGAACAGGAACATGGATATGAACAAGAATAGGAATAGGAACAGGAACATGGAAATGAACAAGAACGGGAATAGGAATACGAACACGGATATGAAGAGGAATAGGAACAGAAACATGAACAGGAATAGGAACAAGAACATGGATATGAATAGGAATAGGAACAGGAACATAAACATGGAAAGGAATGTATACATGGATAGGAACACAGACATGGAAAGAAATGGTTAGAGGAATAAGAAGGATCAGATAAGAAGGAAAGAGGATAAAGGTAAATAAAAATAATTTCTGGTAGTAGAAATACTCCCACCCCAGAATTAACCACCTCAATAGGAGGTGGAGGAGGGGCTAAGCTAAGAGGCTCATTCTTAGCCCTGAGTCCCAAAGGTGACCCTTTAACATTGATGTCAAAGGGGGATATATTTGAGTAAGTGGAAGAGATTTGGTATTTGTGAAAAGAGGAGAGAACATTGAGCCAAGGGTAGAAATGTCCCAGGAGGAGCAAAACAAAGGAAAGGTCAAGTTTTTGATAAAAATAAGTTGGGTTGCCATCAATGACAAAGGGGGAGATTGTTGGACATTTTGAGCTCATTTAGTTGTCATTGGTGTCAAGGTGAAAAGTTGTCATTTGATGCCAAAGTGAACATATGAAGTTGTCATTAATACCATGGATTACACCATCATTAACACCAGGAGCAATGCGAAGAGTTGAAGAAAATTTATCAAAATATTATTTTACAAGGGTTTGTGTTTAGACATCTTGATGGAAGAATTAAGGTTTTTAATAAAAACCATGGTCGTAGAATAATTCTCATCAAATAAGTGGAGTAAAAATTAAAGGTTTACATTTTATCCCAAGGAAGGCTTTAATATTTATTAAAGTCAAAGGTTTATAAATATAATTTAAAAAATTTAAATTCTTTTAGAATTTAAATAATTTATAAATTATAAAAGGTTTTATAAAGTGTCAACATCATAAAATTTAATGGAAGCACCGACGTCTATGGAAAGAGGTGGAAATCATGTATAAATACCACACCAAAGGACATAATACCTTACCTTCTTCGATTAATGTTTTATGCGACCAAGAGAGAGAGTAATTCATGAAAATCGTTGAGGAAGAAGACAAATTCGCATTTGTATTTTAGCACCAGGGAAAAAGCTGAAAATAGGAGGAGAAGACCTCACTCCCATTGGACACGGTGGTCCATTGGTAGCGCATGTTTCACGAGAGCATTAGGAGTTGAGGAGTCCACAATCAATTTGCATGGAGAAAGTTTTGCGTGTTCATCTTGAGCGACAAGGGGAGAGCCTTTTGGCATGTGCTCGTTTTGAGTGCCAAGTCTTGGAAGAAGGAGCATGAGATATTCTTAGTGTTCCAAGTGTGCGTCTATCACATGCAGTGTTCAAGCCCGTGGCTAGAGTGCTTGCAGAGGCAGATATTGTGGGTTCGAAACCCACTAGTGGCAAAGGTATTTTTAATTAATATTTTATGTGCCTAATGTTTTATTGAAGGTGTTATTTGGAGTTATAAGGATTTAAGAAAGGTTGTTTTATTGATAATTGATTTATGTTATTTGGAGTTATAAGGATTTATGAAAGGTTGTGTTATTGATAATTGATTTATGTTATTTGGAGTTATAAGGGTTTATGAAAGGTTGTGTTATTAATAATTGATTTATGTTATTGGAGTTATAAGGAAAGTGGATTTGATTTTTGCCAAAGTTTATTTTGCTATTAAATATGATTAAAGAGGTTTTGAGTTAATTTTGGTGGATGTTAAATTTATTTTAATTGGGATATTATAAGGTGTTATTGGATAAATATTTTATGTATGTTGATGGTTGTTTTGAAAGGTGGAGTGATAAGGTGTAATTGAGTTTTTGCATTAAATTGTGAGAAATATTTATCTTCTAACCTCTTTGAGTTTGTCATAGAAGTGTTTGTGGTTGTGGCATATTTATGAGATCCCTTCAACATCAATAAAAAGGTATAAGCATATTCTTCCATAGTTGATTTGATTGATTGATTTTCTATAAAATAAGTTTAGAGTGAAAAGGACTTAATGAGGATTTTCTATTGAGTGTGTTGAGTTAATGCTTCAAGGTTTTTTGGAATCTTGTTCTATAAGAATTTTTGTTGAAGCCATTGGTTGAGTGAAGATATTGAATTAGGGTTTGAGTATCATTGTTATATGAGAGTTGTTTTATAAGCATTGTTGTTGAAGTGAGTTGTTGAGCAAAGAACTTGAACTAGGGTTTGAAAATAACATGAGTATCATTGTTATATGAGAGTTGTTTTATAAGCATTATTTTTTAGCATTGTTGGAAACATTTTGAGTTGGTGTTTATATGCTTGGACTAGGGTTTGAGAGAAAGGAGTGTTTCATTGAGTTATTGGTTGAGTAGTGTTGGTTGAGCCTAGTCAAGTGGATGTGTCATGTGATTGTTCAATTTCCATAAAATAAACTATTCTATATTATGAATTAAGTTGAGAAAGTGATTGAGCATTGAGTTGTATTTGAAGCATATTGAGTCTCTACCAATTCTCCTTATGTTTCTAAGAGAGTTATTGAAATTTATTGATCATTGTGATGAGTATAGATCATATTAAGTCTCTAACAATTCTATTTATATTTTTGTGAGATTGGACAAGTTCTATGTGGACTTGTTGAGTAGATTTGAGGTAAGTCTTTTAGGAGACTTGTGGACTAATTTTGTGTGAGATTTTGTGGAAGCTTACAACACATATTTGGATAAGTTCTTGAGACAACTTTTTGAGAAGATTTGAGAAAGTTTTTGAGAGGACTTGTTGAGCAGATTTGAACAAGTTCTATAGAGGACTTGTAAAGCAGATTTGGACAAGTTCTAGAGAGGATTTGTAGATAAGAATTGAACGAGTTCTAGAGGGGACTTGTAGAGCATATTTGAACAAGTTCTAGAGAGGACTTGTGGATAAATTAGCATGAGCTTTTGTGGAAGCTTACAAGGCAAATTTGAGATAGGTCTTTGAGAAGAATTGAGAGCAGAGTTGATTGATTTGTTCAAACCTTGAGTTAAGGTTTGGGGTAGATCCAACAGATTTGATTCAATCCTTTAGTTAAGGCTTAAATATAGAGATCGAGGACAGGTTTGTGCTATACTAAAGGACTGTGTTTAGTGCAAATTTGAGAGCAAATTTTGGTGCAGATTTGAGGACAGTGTGCTAGACTAGAGACATCGATTGAGCAGATTTGTGCTAGATTGAAGGACTGTGTTTAGTGTAGATTTGATACAAATATTTGGAGGTGACAGAGTAGAGGACAGTAGTCTCTAGTGGATAGAGATCCATTAGCCAGGGTAGTGAGGATAGGTATTTTTAAGTGGGGATAAGAGTCTTCAGTGGAGATATATCCACAAGCTAATGCAGTGGAGGTAGTAGTCTTCTATAGGATCACCATCTAGAGTAGAGGAGAAGGATTTCTCCTATGGGTAGAGATCCATGAACTTGATTTAGGAGATTGGTGTCTCATTTGGACAGAGGTCCATAAACATTGTAATAGGGAAAGTATTCCCAAGATATTGATTGAGAAAATTTTATTGAGATATTTTCTCCGTGGAGTAGCCCACATTGGATGAACCGTGTAAATTATGGTGTCTCTATTGTGTATGGTGATTTGTGCATTGTTTTGATTACTGTTGTTGATATTTCTATCTATTCATTGCATAATATTGATTGGGAAAGAAAAGTAAAAAGTGGTCTTATATTGTTCATTCCCCCTCTCAGTATAAGCTTGTGTTCTTCAGATATCATATAAGGATAAGTTCATTGGGGCACAACAACTAACCAATAAAATAATTTGGTTCAATCTATTTATATTAAAATTAAATCTATTATAAGTATAAAATAAGAAGCATTGAAACAATTTTACAATAAAAATTATTTTCTTTGGTATTCATAAGAACTTGTCCACCCAATCAAATCTATCCTAACATAGAACTTGTCCACCCAATCAAATTTATCCTAATGTATTTTTTAATGTAGAAAATATCAAAGTGCATTAAAAATTTAATTTAACGTAAGGCCTTGAGATCTTTATCCTTTTGTATACTTTGGTCAATGTGTATTCCATAATGGAAAATAAGGATTATAGCTACTCAAGGAATTAAATTATAGGAGAAAATAAATAATGAGACGTAGAGAAAAGCGTCAAAGAGTGTAGAGAATTTAAATAATCATTATTATCAATGATGTTTCAATAATATTAAGTGCCTTAACAAGAATAATTAACACTTCCCAACATATAAATATATTTATTTATATTTTATATATTTTCAATTTACTATTTTTATGTTTGAATCATTAAAATATTTTTTATATTAAATTCATCCAAGTGTTGGTATTTAAGATAAATATTCAAGAATAATTTTAAAAAACAATAAATGAAACACCTCTATGTTGTGTTTGTCTATAAATAAGAAATATGTTAATTCTAACATACTGCTTCTTAGAGATTTTATTTTTTTGAAATATTTATTGTCATGACCCTCTCCTGGCTAACATTTTCATATAAATTAATTATGATATTATTGGGATATCTTTAATGATAGATTATAAAGTTTTGAGTTATTTTGTTGATAAATGGCATGTTACTAATGGACTAGTATTTTTGCAGGAATAAGCATCATCACAAGAGGGCACCAAATTGATGGGTTATGGAGTCAAAATGATCTGACTTATAAGATTGCTATTTTAAAACTAATTTTACCTTTGCATTATTGACATGTCATATTTGCTCTTACATGATAGATGGTATTAAATAAACATAGCTAATATATGTTTATGAAAAACTAAGGTAAGAAAGATGTTGTGTTGCTTCCTTAAAAGTATTTAATGGTTAGCATTACTTTGTTAAAACAAACATATTAATATAAAGAAATGATCATTTTCTATATGTAACTTTAGAATATTGAAAAAATGACAATTTGGATATAACATTTGCATTAGTTTCGATTTGACAAATAAACCCATTTGAGCAAAGTGTATTTGAAGATCATTTTGATTTTGTTACCTTGAATTATTCTCTCTGCCTACCACCTTATACCTTCTTGGAAGAAGGAGAGAGGTAGGATGGAGGAGGTGGGAAATAGAAAAAAAGAACTCAAGGTTTAAAATAGGAGACATCTCAAAGATCATATTAGTAGAATGGATGTTTGCCTAAGAATTAAGGAGAAACCATACAACCTACATTACATCATAAAATAGTATCTAAGATTTGCTTTTTCATTAGAAAAAATTGTTTTAAGATACACTCAACATGTTATCTCTTTGATGAACATCTCTATCTGGTTATGTGTGATTCCAAAAAAATCCAAGTTGATTGATATCTTAGTTTGTGTTTTCAAATTTGAACAATGACATGTTTAATTTGGAGAGACCCTAGAAAATATTCTAGGATTCGATATCTACTTTTGATCAACCGTTCAAGTTTATTCACCATATAAAATACCTAGAAAATGTTGCTCTTCCTTTAGAACCATTTACTTCACCATACATACCTTAGATTGCATGTCTACACTGAGTTAGTCACATGGTAGATTAGAGTTTTTTCTCATTGGATGAGCATGAACATGAGACTTTTTGTAACACCTATAAAGTTCTATTGGATACATAAATCTTAAACATAGCTTTTATTTACTCGAAGCTTAAACCTTAGGGTCAAGAGATGTATCTTTTAGGTTTAATCAAAAGTCATAAAGTATCTTCTTCACTTGGGTTGAATGGACCCATCTTCAATTCAATGCACTGTGCATTTTGTTATAAGTTGAGCATTCCTTTGAAACTGAGACTAAAAATCATCTACAAACTTATAGTTTATGTTTGAAGAAAATAAGAGCTTTTACCTAGTTGAAATTTGTAGGACCCGCGTACTCCTTTTGGAATGCTATCAACTCTTTTAATGCGTTTTAGATATATGTTTTATAGGAGGGGAAATAATTTGATGAGACTTATCCTTAGCACGTAGGATTGTGTATTATAAGAGACATGATACTTTCTCTTAATTGAGTTTCTTTGAAAAGTGGTTATGCACCATGGTATTATTTGAGTGAAATATTAGGTCGATTAATTATGGTAGAAATAAATGTTGACTTCCTAAATATGTATTAGAATAGCTTTTGTTCTTTGAAGAGAAGGAAATATAAATAGAAGAATAAAAGTCTTAAGAAATGATGGTAATATTTTTAAGGTATTTGTATTTATGTCCATGTTTTTAAGGGAAACTTAAGTATTAGTTAGAGAAGTTCATTGTTAAAGAAAGAAAATATATTTTCTCTTTATTATTGAACTTAATATATCTAAGAAGAATTGTTATATTTTGAAAACATAAAGGTTTTATAATTATGTTATTTTAGAATAGATGGTTTAGACCTTCAGTCATGCTTATCTTTGAAAGAATAGAAAAGTACTAGTAAGGGAACCTTTTATTTTATAATCATGATAGTTATTGTAGATTAAGAGATGAATTTTTCTATGTTATGGTTAAGTAAATAATTTTGGAAGAATTTAGTGTTAATTAAATATTTAACAAAAGAGATCTATTTCATTGATTGGTGATATTTAGCTTTATTGATTTTATTAAAAGATACAGAGTGTGTAACCTTAATTAGGTGATTATGGGATCTTCTAAGGGAAGGATAATCTTGTTGTACAAAATAGATGAATGTGGGAATTGGGCATGGGGTCTAATAAGTGTAAAAGGAACTTATAGGGGTTCCACAAATACTTTTTTATAGAAGAGTGCTCATGGAGAGGTCTCTTAAATATTAGTAGTAAACTAGTAAATGGATGTAAGATTATTGATAGTAAATTATGGGATTCCCTCTCATGGAAAAGTAGGGAATTTACAAAAAGAGAAATAATGGATTTTTTCTTGTAATTGAGCTAATAGACTTGCAATGAAAATAAAACAATAGACTATTTTTGAGGCTGGGTTTTCTCTTGGAAAGGGTTCCCATGATAAATTTATGTGTCTATGTGTATCATTGGATTGTGGAATTATTAGTAGCATTTGTGGTTATTTAAATATGAAATGTAAATGATAAAATAGATTTATTTATTTGCTTTAATGAAAATTCTAGATGTTTAGATTTCCATTATTTCTTGCAATAAAATATGGATTATGCAATTGTGGATCTTGAAATGAAATGAATGGAATAAAAAGAATAGATATATATTGTAGAATCGCTTTGGGGTTTGGATAACCTTATTTGAGAAATTTTATCAATAGATTATCAACCTAATTAAATCCTTTAATATTAGTAAAGTATGCTTCGAAAGAAAGTGAGATTAGAATTCTATTATAACTAGATCCATGTGATGGGATCTCCAAAGGAAATAGAGGTACTCATGTGATAGATATGACACCTCCATTAAACTAGTTAAGGAATGATAGACACTAGCTTAATGGTGCATAGTAGTTCTACACTAAAAGAAGTGTGTAAAACTATAAGAAGATTACACCTAAAAACTAGTTAAGGAATGATGGATACTAGTAGGGGATTTGGAATCCCTTTTCTAAAATTAATGAGATAGGTTTAACCCTTGCACCAAGGTTAAAAATTCCTTCAAAATAAAGGAAACTTTATGGTGATCACACGAAGGTGTCCTTTAAGTTGTATGGACAGTGTATAAGATAAACCCTAGAATTAATATGGGAGATCGCTCCTATCCACCTGGGGGATGCTGCAACATCTAAAACCTAGAAATGGAAGAAAATCTTCTAAAGAACTTATCTAGAATATCTAAACTTGTTTATAATCCTTTTAAAGAAAAAAATTTGGGTAGATTTTAGGGTTATTATAGTTGGTATCAGAGCATGGTAGTAGGACTTTTAGGCTTTTGAGAGATGACCTCTAATATAGGAATAGAAGTCTACCTTCGAAAGAACATAGTCATGTTTGGATTTGATATGCACCTTAGGAATAATGGAATATTCCTATGGTAATGGTATTTTATAGAAAGACAATTGATCAAAATATTGGTCTTACTCTTTATAATACTTCTCACAAAACATAAATTTGTTAGGTGATACTCATGAATGACTACTAAGGGAAAATTATTAGTTTTGTTTGGAAAATAAAATAAATTGAGTATGTGAAGGTATATGGAAGAATATCTAATTAAGAATCTCTCGTGTGGCTAGGAAGTATAGCACCCACACCATGTAGAGGTAAAGGTAGGGGTAGAGAAAAGGCCCCCTCTACAACCACCATCACTTTGAGTAAACAATACTAGGATAGAATCTCATGATGGAAATAAGGCAAATCTAAACCCATAGGCACTAAAACTCATTGCGGTTGTGAATATCTTGCAAGAACAAGTAGAGCAATAGAGGTAGATGCTAAAAACCTTAGTCAATAAAAATTCACAAAATAGAAATTTTGAAACATGATAAGAAAGAACCACAATACCAACAGAATAAGAGGCTAGGGCTTGAATTGAATTATAATTGGTAAATGAATTAAAAATATCAAAGTATCTAAATTCAATGGTTAAGGAGGAGGAGACGCAACTGATGCATGTCTAAATTAATTAGAGATACATTTCACTATAAAGGACTATTCATTTATTACTAATATTATTTGGGCTATCTTACAACTCTAGGAAATGGGTTTGGATTGGTGGAAAGCTTTCAAAAAATGTTATAAGATAGAGGTAATAAACCTCACCTAGGAAGGTTTTGTAGAAACCTTTTAAAAATATATTTTTTACAGAATAGTTCTATACGGAAAAGTTTGTAAAATGTACCACCCTTGTCCAAGGGACAAGGACTGTAGAAACTTATTTTTAGCAATTTATTATATTGCTTAAGTATGTGCCTACCTATGAGATATATGAAATGATGAAGGTGCACAATTTATTCAAAACTAGAAACTAGAATAAGAGCACATGTTAATATAAATAATCCTAAAGTGATACAAAAATACTATGGTATGGCTCATCAGGCAGAAACAAACCTATCAAAAGAATATTGCTAGGCATGGAAAAAGAGAAATAGTTCAGGTTCCACGTATTGGTAAAAATAGCAAAACAAGAAAAGCAAAAATGACTCATGCTATGAAAGGAAGAATTATAGGAAGCAAGGAGAAAGCAAAAAAAAATCCAAAGAAGAAATAATACTAATAACAATAACAACAATGTACCTTGACCTCAAAGGCAGCCCGAAGCAGATACAATAGAGAAACTCAAAAAAAAATAGAATAGACACCCTGGACCTAATGGGTTTTTACAACTCTAAAGGTCCAAATTATGCTACTAATTATCCACATAAAGTTGTATCTAGTAAACGACCACAAAATATACTCAGTTATAGGTATTCAAAATCTAGATGAATAGGCTACTCCACTCCTAAAAAATATGATATTTAATAAAAAATTAAGATTCTAATAGACACTTGAGCAATAGATAACTTCATTTCTTCTAGTTTAGTCGGTGATACACCATAAAAGCCAATATTCTTGTGTAATGACCCAAAAACAAGCAAACAAAAAAATACAAAAATAGAAAAGTTTTTTTTAACTAAGGAGAGAGATTCATGAACCATTCATAAACCCCTAACCAAACTAATATTTATCTAAATATTAAATCCTCTAATTTTTCTTGAAAGCTACATCTCACGAGGTACCCTAACACAAGTTCCATCTATGTAGGCATATCATGTGTTATCGTAAATAAGCCTATCTATCTCATCATTCTTGATGAGCTAGACTTATCACCTTCAATTCAATTGAAGGTATACACACATCACCATACCATACATAATCCATTATGTGTAGGTATGCTACAAGTATTATGAGTTAAGCTATCCATATTGTCTATACAATGAGCTATCTTAACTCATATGTAGTCTCTTTATAACTTAGACATTAATATCCCTAAGGCGATCTCAATTCCCTTAGGACACCTATGTTCATCCTAAGAGGTCCTTAATTCCCTTAGGTCACCTCTGAGTTGTTAGAATTCAAGTGCATTATGCCTTCACCTTGAAACTTGTCAGTTTCACTTGACATTTGTAATGTTATCAAATAGCCCTTATGCCTATATATGTAATCCATTTGTATCAATACATATCTCATCAGTTTTCCTCCTAACATTTGGTATCAGAGCGGGCTTTCTCTGCCCTGTGTACCTGAGGGAGGATTTCCCTCAAGGGGGGATTTCCCTTATGGAAATCCCCCCCTCATTTTTTTCTCTCATTATTGTTTTTTCCTTTATTGATGCAAAGTCTGAGTATGCTCTAAACTTGCCGGTTTAAACCGATCTAGTTTATCAGAAAGGATCCTTACATTTTAATGAAGGAAATATTTTTTTATTTAGTTTTAGGTTGGGTTCTTGGTTTTCGTAGTTGTCGAATACTTTCTGATGAAGTTGCGATGGTCCCAATATTTCAAATGATTCACGGGCGGATCTAATTCTGCAGATTGTTTTTTCTCGGCACAGTTTGTGATGTAGATGGTGGCATTTTTCCCAACCATTCATAACATCTTGCTAAAGACGACAAGTTACTGTTATTTTTTGACATAGCAGAGCGGGTAGGATATGTTTTTGGCAACCTATGGAGATATGATGGCCCCCTATTACGTGGGTCCATTGCAGTTACATGGGGCTATGTTGGGCTTATTCTGGTGAGTGGAGATTGGTGGAACTGCGACAGTGATCCACAAAAAAGATCCATAACATTTTTGGATGCCTTCTATTCATATGTGCCTAAAGTAACTGCATGGTCGGTGGTGCTTAGTTTTGCCATTGTTTTTATTGGGGCTGGTGCGAGAAATTTTTTGTGAACGTGCACTGGTCTAAATATTTTAATTGGTGCACTCCAAATTTTGGTTCATTATGTCGACCGTGACAAGCACTTAGATGGCAATCTTGGAGTCTCAACACTAACAACTACTTAATCATGGAGCTTGATTTCATGTAAAAATGATGATCCTCCTGATCGTGGGTTGAAAATTTTTTGTTGACTGCTCGTGGGTAGAAATCTCAACGATCCTCTTGATCATGGGTTGAGAAGTTTACGTTGACAGGACTTTGATACGAAGCCTATATCTATGCATTTGGAAGAAATTGCACTCACAGTGGGTGCATCAGGACTGTGTTATCGTCTCTCTAAATAGAGCACCACATTCACTGCTAGTGGCTACATTCATTTGGTAGATTTAGTCAAATCCAACGTGCTGTGCTGTGGTTTTGAGATTACGATGATCGTGGAAGCTATTTGAGTTCAATATTTAGCTTTATGGACGTGACCTCCCAACCACATTACCAAGTGATCGAGAATGCATTGTAGGCATGTAAGAATGATGTTCAAGAGCAGTATTTTTGATGATGGTGGAGCAGTTTGATCGATGGAGGCCCTGGTGTGCCAAAATGTTAGCAGACATTGATTTGTTTACTAGCAGTTTACCATCAGAAAAACTGATGATTTGATAGAGAATGTGATTGTGTTGCTAAGCTAGGAGCCTGCATGTACACATCCACCCATATCTACAATGATTTTGTTAAATGTAATGATGTTTTTCAATGCCATGCCAAGTTGAACTATAGTTTTCCAGATAAATCTACTATTTTTTGTTCGTGACCTATCATGTTTGACGGGCCACACACTAAAGAGGATGGCTATGGCATAATTTTTCCATTATTGAATAATGCACAAACCAAATTTTCTATCCCCAAATTTGCTACGAGAATTACTGCATCAAGGGGTTATGGGGGGAGATATGTGCACTGCGGGAATGCTCAACATCATGACTGCATGATGGGTGCAAACAGATTGTGTCTTCTATTTTTTGGCACTAAGTGTAAACTAATGATCAAATACATAATCCTTTAATGAGCCCATCGCCAAAAGCGTTTGAGGTGCTCGGAGCCTGACGAACGGAGAATCCAATGGACGTATGGCATTGAGGTCTGCACTTGAAGGCAACGTCATTGAATTGCTTGATCCCCAACCCTTTTATTTTATTTTTTAGAGCACGAGATCACGGTGGTAAATTTATTCCCATGACCGGTAACGCTGAATTAAACTGAGCGAAAGTGGATGCGGAGTTTATAAAATTTTTGACGAAGAAATATTAGTGCAATGGCGGCTTCATGGATTTGTTGTTTTTAATAGCTGCTCAGGATGATTCACCGGAGAAAGTTTTTGAATGCAAAGATCATGATTTGGTGTTGTTGGATGCATGAACCATAGCCATGTTTATAGTCTTTGGAAATATTTTTTCAAGACGAACACATTGGTGGTGTCCATTTGTAATTCTGAGGCTGTTTCATTTGAGTTTTTAAGCCTCAAAGTTTTCTACCTTGGAGTGCACTCTCGGTTGAACCCGACACTCCCAAGGCACTTGTAAGTGAACCTAGTATCTAGTATTATCCTCTTTCTACTTGGCGGATGTAGCGGCTGGTTACCCATGCATTCTAGTAAGATGAGGTGACTACCATAAGGACACTTATTCTAGGGACTACAGACATAGACACCCTAGACTCTATCCAAGGTTTTTCTGGATCTACTTTTGAAGACTACAGACGAAGACACTTCAAAATATTCTCTTATTATCTTCTTGTTTTCCTCTATATTTGGATCTATGGCTCATTTTATTGTATTGAGTGCATTTTTAGCAGAGACCGACACTCTTATATGGCTCGTTTTTCCTTTGTATTAAGGTGCATTTTTTGGTAGAGATCGACACCTTCTAGATTGAGTTTCACCATGAGTGGGGATGATATTCATGGTGAACCTAGTTAGTGACTTACGAGAGGCAACATCCTCTGAGGATGACCTACAGAGGAAACAGACCCAAGAGTGGTTGACCCTGAGGCACCCATGATGACCCTGAGGCACTTAGACGGCTAACCCAGAGGCAACAGACCCGAGGAAGTGGCTGACCCTATGGCAATAGACCGAGATGTATACATCGTTGATCTAGCATTTTTTCATAGCTGGAGAGCCAAGCGCATAGAGCACGAGCCTAGACCAAATCAGCAATAAATAAGGATGATAGAATTTTTTTTAGAGAAGTCAACATTAAGGGGGAATGTTACCTAATGTTGACTTGTTTTTTTCTTTAGTTAGGATAGTGCACTTTAAGGGGGAATGTTAGAATTAAAGTGCACTATACCTTCACCTTGACACTTGTTAGTTTCACTTGACATTTGTCATGTTATCAAATAGACCTTATGCCTATATATGTAATCCATTTGTATCAATACATATCTCATCAGTTTTCCTCCTAACATGAGTTCACCCTAGAACTCTACTATTTGATTTTGTTACTAAGAAAACAAACAAGTATACATATAGATACTAAAACAAGCAAAATATAATCATTAAACATACAGAGAATAAAGGAAGAAGTAACACTAAAAGAGAATATTATCAATGAAAAGAGAATCAATTACCTATTATAACCAAGAATGGTAATAAAGTAAAAGTACCTTCTCTAAACCAATAAACAGTTATTGCATATATTCATGTATGGCAAATCCTCCATACTTCAAAGAATATTATATTGACTGCATCAGGGATATCTCCCCACAATTCTAATCTATTTGAGCATAAGTAAATCAACATAAATATAGTTACCTATACTTTGATTCCATATAACTCCTTGATCCTCCTTGATTCCCATTGATTCTTTGAGGATAGTAGGGAATCAAGGTACTATGGTTTAGGATAGGCATTCCTCTAAATGCATCTAACATTTACTTTGCCAAATTGCAACTATACAAAATTCAATTAATTTTCCAATCATCTAATGCATAGTGGATATTATAAAAGAACATTTACTTTTACTTTCACCTCTCAGCTTCTCTTAGAGATTCATACAACATGCACTACTTGAATCAAGGTTTAACTCCAATCAAATCTAATCATGTCTTTAAAGAATTAAAGTCTCATAAATTTAACCTCTAAAAAAATCCTTCATTCATTTACTAAATCAAAGCCCCATAAATTTCATTTAAAGAATAAATCTAACATCCTTTCATTTCATAACTTGAATCAAATATAATCATGTCTTAAAGCATTAAAGTCCCATACCTTTAACCTCTAAAACAATCCTTCATTAATTCACTAAATCAAAGCCCCATAACTTCAATTTAAATAATAAATCTAACATCCTTTTATTTCATAAATCAAAGCTTCCCTCACTTTGATCTATGAGCCCTTAATCATTTATTTACTAAATCAAATACAACATGATCCTTCTATTTAACACCAACTAAAGCATCATTCTCATTTTTATGAACCATTCTTTCATTTAATTGATAGTTTTAAGCTATCTTCTTTTTAATATAATCTATGTCATCAGCCTTATAACATAATTATATTTTCTTTTGAAGCACTTAAAATAAAATCTACGTCATAATCTTACTAATCAAAGGTTCACAACTTTAATTAAATATTCACAACTTTAATTAATATAACCACTTCATAATATTATTAATCAAAGGTTCACAACTTTAATTAATATAACTACTTCTTAATCTTATTAATCAAAGGTTCCCAACTTTAATTAAATGTCATAAGATTAATTCCCATGATATTTTACCAAATACTAAACCAACACGATTATGCGGTAGGTACGGATCAACCTAGATAGGGAGGTCAAGCAACACTTGGGTTTCTTCGGTCAAACGACTGTTAAACTTAGTGAGTCCATAGGTGGTAAAATTGGGCGTTACCAATCGGGGTTAAGGAAGTGGTATCCACATGAACTACCATGGGTATCCAAGCACCTAGCACACTTGGCTACACAGATAAATGGATGCTAGGTGATGATACCCCTTTTTCACCACTACCTGTCCCAAGTGGTGCCAAGCTCACATAGCAAAAGAAACTCCTTTTCACCTAAATGTTCCTGGTGTGGTATCGAAAAGCATGGAAATCTAGGAAAGAGAGTAGGAGGTCCTAAAGCCTTCCTAAAATAGCTATGGGGCATAAAAATACTTGATGATTTCATTTTTCAAAAGTTCGAGGAAACTCAAGGTCAGCTACATCATTCTAAAAAATGTAGTCAAACACATAGGTCTACAATTTGTATACCTGTTAGACAGTTATGATAGCGAGCAATTGCTTAATCCCAACCCTACATAGGTGCCTAGGTAAAAGCATCTATTTATCTGAAGCCAATACAAACTCCAAGCTTACAGGTGGTTTTCTAGGGTGGATGCGACATCTCAAGGGATGAGAAATCATAGTAGAGAGGCACTGGTTTTCATATGATAAATATACAGAGGGTGAAATGACACCTTCCAAAGCTAAATGATGGTAAAGGATCAAAACTTCCATTTATTTAAAAACAACGATTGTCTCTCAAAGGATGCCCAAGCCTTAATTAAATTCCATCTATGTTTTAATCAAATAAGGATATTTTCAAACCCTTAGCAAGATATTATTACATTACAAGAGTTTAAACCAAGTCTCTTACTCAGTCTTAAATCAAACCAAAGCACATATATCGATTTAAACTTAGAAACCTCCAACCTTAATATCTCCTGCAAGATAGTCTCCTGTGGCTTCTTTTGTCACTCCTCTTCCCTTGCTCCTTGCATGCTCCTTCTCCAAGTTCACTCGTACCTCATTTCTTCATTTTGTGCCTTCTTTCTTACGTGCCCCTCCATCCCTAGATGGCCCATCCACTGCCCTCCTTACTCAAAAATTGTGTCAACCTCGAGCCTCCTTCCCTTTAATGTTTTTGTTCAAATCTTATCCTCCCCTGGGTGACAAGCAATTTTTTAATTCCTTATTTCCATATTTGGAATTAATAGTGTCCTATGTTATATAACGTAGCCTGCACTAAATAGAGAGAAAAGGACTTTTAATATATTTAAATAAAAATAGTACCTTTCTTATAAAATATCCCTTAAATGATATTTTATTATCATTTAAAAAATATATTTCTTTTATTTATAAAATAAAACTCCATAATTGTTTTTAAAATAAATAATTTCTATTTACATTTAAATGAATTTTCATTCATCATTTAAATTAAAGTTTATTAATGAATTTACATTATCATTCAAATAAAATTCTTTAATCAATTTAAATGAAAAGTCATTTATCATTTAAATAAATTTAAGTAATGAATTTACATTATCATTTAATTAAAACTTCATTAATTAATTTAAATGAATTTTCATTTATCATTTAAATTTAATCAACTTTTCTTCATAAAATGATGCTCTATTATCACTTCAAAATAACAATTTACTTTACGCATCCACATACATATTGCAAAATGTTCTCCTATTGAATTACAACATTATGTTACTCAAGCCATGATGTAGTAAGTGATGCAGTAAAGAGCAATCAAATTTACACAACAACAAATAGGGAGTCTTTCCATCAACCCAATCGTCTATCTCAGCCAAAGGATTTATGATAGCTACTAGGCTATCAACTAAGGCTCAAGGTGATCAGTTATTGATGATTATCCCTTATTAAAATGCATGCCTATATAAATCTATCTATCCATGTTACCTCCAAGTTACCTTAATCATCATTTCCCCTGATCTTAAGTACCCTCATTTTTGGTGGATGCTTCTGTCTTCTCCACCTACGAGTGTACCTGATCTTACACATTTGGCAATATGTTAGCGATAACATGCTATTCTAAATCAACTAAACATAATGTGGTTGGTTCAATTTTTCAAACTAGGTATTACCACATCATAGGTTAATACATTGTTTCTTTGTGTCAAATAGTCCACTAGGGAGGGTCATGACATCTTTGCAGAAGTATGGAAAGTAGAGTATAGTTTTGGATAAACCTACTTTGTGGATCAATGTTATTTTGACGTACAAGTCCTTTTACCTAATGGTTTCACATAATGACACCTTTATGTAGCTCCTCTCCATGATTTTGATGTAATTTTAAGGATGGATTGGTTAAAATACCATGAGGTAGTAATCAATTTCCATGATATATGGATTGATTATACTGGTAGTGATAAAAAAATAAGGTGAATTTTTAGTGAATATGATTTTTTTCAACCTCAATTACTATTAGCTATGCAACTAAATAAAACCATGAAAAAGGGTGAATTGATTTTTGTGGTCAAGTTTAATAAATTAGACATGAGTAAAATGGAAGAGGGGTTTGGTAAGCACCCAATATTGCAAGAATATAAGGATGTTTTTTTCTGATAATTTGTCTGGCATGCTGCCAAGAAGGGAATTTGAATTCACTATAGAACTAATACCCATAACAGAGCTAATACATAGAACCCCTTATAGAATGAATCCTATAGAAATGCAAGATTTGAAGGTACAAATCCAAGGGTTATTAGAGAAAGGGTTGATAAAACCCAGTGTGTCACCATGGGGTGTACCTATCCTTTTTTATAAAAAAATAAGGATGGATCGCTAAGTTTGTGTATCAACTATAGAATTTTGAACAAAGAAACAATTAAAAAATCAATACCCCTTACCCAAAATAGAGTATTTATTTGACCAATTGAAAGGGGTAACCATATTTTCCAAAATTGATTTGAAGTCAAGATATCATTAGTTGAGAATTTGTGAGGAAGATACTCATAAAACTACCTTCAAGACTCAATATGGGCACTATGAGTTTATAATGTTGCCATTTGGGATATCTAATGCACAAACAACCTTTATGAATCTAATGAATAGTGTGTTCATAAAATAGATATATTGGTTTATCTTGATATTCTTGGATGACATTCTAACATATTTCAAGAACAAGTAAGAACATGACAAGCACATAAGGATAGTGCTTGAGTTGTTAAGGGAAAACTTACTTTATGGTAACCTCTCGAAATATGACTTTTATGTCCTTGAGGTACAATATCTTGGGTATATTATCTCTACTAATGGAATAGTAGTAGATTCAAAGAATATTGAGTCCATTATGAGTTAGCCACGACCCACCAATGTGACTAAAGTACAGAGTTTTATGGGTATTATAGGCTACTATAGATGTTTTGTGAAATATTACTCCAAGATTGCCTACCCGATCACCAATATTCAAATAAAAGGAAAGTATTTTAAATGGATAAATAAGTGTGAATCAACCTTTGAGTTATTAAAATAGAAGCACACTACCACACCCATTTTGAAAATTCCAAATCCATAGGGAACATTTTTTGTATGTATAGATGTATCGATGGAAGGATTGAATGGAGTCCTATCCCAAAAAGAATCAGTAGTAGCATATGAGTCAATAAAACTCAAGAAACATGAAATAAATTATGCTACCCATTACTTGGAACTCATAGAAGTAGTGCATACCCTTAATATGTGGTGATATTATTTACTAGTTAAACCATTTGAGATTATAACCAATCATTAGAGTTTGAAGTATATTTTCACTCAACCATTACTGAATGCAAGACAAATATGATGGATTGAGTTCTTAATAGAATATAACTTTGGTATAGTATATATCAAAGGTAAAGAAAAAAAGTAGCAAATACCATGAGAAAATGAAGGTATTTAGCTATCATGACTCGTAACCATGTAAACTTGTTGGACCATTTCAAACAAATGCAAACCCAAGATCAATTTTGCTAATATATTCAGGGAAAATTGGTAAGAAATCCTGACAAAAATAAAGACTATAGCAATAAGGATGGACTCTTATGTTTTAGAGATAGGGTTATCATACCAAAAAATGGTGATTTAAGGAGAATGATTATGCAAGAGGTACATAGATCTCCTTACTCTGCTCATCCTAGAGGGGCCAAAATGAGGGAAAACATGAAAAATACTTTCTATTGGATAGGAATGAAGAAGGACATAAAATAGTTTATCACTATATGTACGGAATATTAGAAGGTAAAGGCGAAACATCGACATACAATAGGCTATCTATAACCACATGATATACCTATTCAAAAATGGTAGGTAATATCCATGGACTTTATTTTGGGATTGCCTAAGAATATATTTCAACATAATGTGATCTTTGTTGTAGTGGATAAATTGAACAAGTTTGCACATTTTATACCAAGGAATACTAAGGATGATGTAGTAGTAGTGGATAACATATTTTCCAAGGAAATATTTAGACTAGATATATTTCCTTAAGTAACTATATCAGATAGAGATTCCAAATTCACATCTACATTCTGGAAAGCCCTACATCGAGCCATAGGTATGAAACTAAATATAAGTTATGTTTACCATATAGAGACTGATGGTTAAACTGAAAGAGTCAACCAGGTTTTGGAAGACATGCTATGCATGTACTATATGGATCAAAAATCTAAATGGGAAGATTTTTTGCACTTGGTTGAGTTTACCTATAACAATAGACATCATGCTTCTTTTGGAATGGTTCCATTTAAAGTGTTGTACGATATAAAATATTAAACACCCCTCTCATGGGATAATCCAAAATATCGGATTTCCATCAGATCAAAAATGGTTTGAGAGATGGAGGAATAGCTAAAACTGATTAGATCAAGGCTAAAATAAGCCTTTGATAGTCAAAAGAGTTATGCTGATAGAAAGCACACACCTAGATAATTCTCTATAGGAGAAAGTATTTCTTAGAGGAAATCTCATGAAGAGTTCCATAAAATCTACCAACTTGGATCTTAGGTATGTTGGAACTTTTGAGATCACTGAGAAGATAAGTCCAATTGCCTATCGTCTCTCTTTACCACCCAATCTATCCAATATCCATGATACTTTCTATGTATCCCTGCTTAGGAAGTATGTAGTTGATCCTGACCATGTATGAAATTTATCTAACTTGTAGATAAGTGACACTATAGTGATTAAACTATGACAAGTAAATATTTTGGAGTTCCATTCCAAACAAATGAGGAACCAAAATTTGGAACAATGTAAATTCCAGTGGGACTGGTACTTAGAAAATAATGCTACTTGGGAAAAGTAGTTGATATGCAAAAACATTTTCTATATTTATTTGAATGAATAAAATATAAATATTTTGGACTTATTGCAGGATACTGGTAACAACATAGAGGATTGTGTTAAGCCCAAGGGGGTAGTATATCATTTATGCCACCAAAACGGGCTCACACATGTATTTTTCCTACTATGTAGTATGAAACAAAAGAGATATGCATACAAGATTTGACAACAAATGAAAGAAGATAAAAAGCTTTATTCCATTAACAACGAAGTCAATTCTGGTTACAAATACGTCCCTCTTAGGGATACCAATTTGATACTCTTTTATAGTAGGAAAGGAGTACAATATTCCCTCTCAAGGGTGAATGTGAGTTTTAGGCCATTTGGGGTGACACAAACTGCTCTAGGGTGGAGTAGACCCTCTTCTTCGCATTGAGGAAGGATTTGAATGTAGGCTCCTTTGAATATAGATCCCTACGGTCAAGAAACAATAGAAGATAGTTAAAAACATAGGCAGCCTCTCGTGATGAGCCCCTTAAAAGGAAATATGCATAAAGATGCCATGAAAGGTATATAATCAAGAAAATGCATAAAACATAGAAAACTTGTGCTAAACGCATAAATATTGTTAGAAACAAGATAACAAGAAATGCAACTATCTATCTAATGGATCCATTTCATGAAATGAAGCATGTTAATGAGAAAAAGAACCATTAATATCCTATTTGCTAAAATGAGAACAAGATTATTTAAACTCTAAATCTATCGGTCAGATAGTCTTTAAACATGAACTAATCCACTAAACTGATTAATCTAGCCTAATTAAATCTACTGGAAAATAAATAGTAAGGAAAAGTCACCTCTATTGCAAACCGTAACTCTAATGAGCGGTCTGCACTGTAAACCGTGGCTGAAAGCCGTGGTGAGCAACCAAGTGATTTGCCCTCCAAATTCAAGGGTTGTGGGCTTGACCTCCTTGTCCAATTGATGTTCAAGGGTCACCTTCGGTGTCCTCTGATAGGTTTGGTGATTGAATCATTGAATAGGGCCTCCGTTTGCCCAAATTCGCATTTCTTGGCATTCTATCTCCTTAGGGCATCCATGGCCTAATTTGTCATGATGCTTGACAAATTGAAAATGGTGATGACAACAAGGCTCTCTCTATGCACTCAAGTGAGTCCACAATTCAATAGGGCTTCACTGCTTTGATCTCCAAATGCACTTTTCATTCAATATTTTGACAGTGCTTCACTATAAAAATGCTCTATATCATTGCCCTAATTCGAAGGGGTACTTATAGGATGTCCCTAGGGCTAGGGGTGGCTTCATGGAGAAGCCAAGATCAAGAAGGGGTGGTTAGGATAGTTGGATTGGAAGCTTCCATCCTTTAACCGCCTTCTTCTAGAATAAATGGTCGTTCAAACCGATTTGGCTCGGATGAAGGCCAACTGAACTTCAGTTAAGATCGTAGGTGACAGTTGTGGTCTAGACTATAAACTCCAGGTCTCAACCATGGTTCATATTGTAGACCATAGGTCTCAGCTACGATTTAGACTGAATAGGCCAAGGAGCCCAAATTGAGTGGTTAGAACCACTGTTCTATCTTGGAGTCTATCCAAGATCTTCCATATGGTCTTGTAGCATGTCCATATGAGTAGTCGCCATCGACATGATGTATTTTAGGTGTCTATAGATGCCCCTTTTGAGATGCATTGTGAGATCAAACAACGCTGAGCAAAAATATACCTCCTAAAATGATGTCGAAGGTTCTATGATGATCATTAGTCGGATCAACATTAGATGTCCCAGGTCCTGCAAAAGGATGCGCATCCTAGAATCATTGCTTCCAATTGGGTGAAAGGCTTACATTTGAAAAGCTTGTTCCCATCTCATCTCATTTGATGCAATTGCGCATTCCATAGGTATCTTCTAACCCATAGATCTGAGAAGGAGGAGAACAACAAGCAAATTATCATATTTGCTATTTTCCCCAAGCAAAGGGGTAAGCTTATGATAGATGTTGACAATGATTCGCAAGGACGAATGCAATTTTGATAAGATCAAGGGATCTACGATCTCAGGGATCTTCTGTTGACTTTGATTATGATTTGATATTATGACTACCCCCTCAAGTGATGAGTCGATGAGGGTAATGACAATGATTGAAGCGACAAAGTCACTTGACCACAATGAATGATCTAAACAAATTTAGATTTGAGCATTTTAATGCCTTGGCTAGGCCTAGTTCAGCTTATGATTCCAACTATTAATAGTATTTGCACATTTCTATCCCATGGAGTAGTCAGGCTACAATAGCCATCTTAGGGAATCAAAATGATACAAATCCAATTAGATTTGTGTTGAATCAAGTTATCGATGATTTGTTGAAAATATGTCATAGAGGAAATGACATGAAATGCCTCATTCTCGTGGAGCAGTCCAACCTCGAAGGCCTTCTTAGGGATTGAAAAGAAGCATATCAGATCAATGATGATAATTTTTACCCCAAATTTCCTTATGGTAATTTACTCATCTTTCCGGATTGCATGGATCGCAAGTCGCTGCAACCACCAAGTGTATAGGGTAAATTACTGAATACGAGGTGCATTTGGTTTTTAATTATTTGATTGTTTTGTTAATTTTGATTTATTGATCAATCCTGGTGCTTTGAACATCACCAAATTTGCAATATTGATTGCTCTTTTTGAAATTTGATCTATTAGGAGTCATTAATTTATCATTTTAGACCTTCCCACGGTGGGTTTTGAGTGCATTTAATGCTAGTTGTGAACCGTGAGTACGGTCTACGGTTGAAGTTTTCAAAATTTGGGAACCACAGGTCGGACCTACGAGCTGAAAACCCTAATTTTGGGACCGTAGGTGTCAGCTGCGGTCCGCCAAAATTAGGACCTATAAGTAGCCTTTCCCATTTGAATTTTTCATTATTTTCTTGAAAGCAACTACATTTGTGAGAGCTCTGAGAGGTAGAAGACATCCCTGATTTGGAACGCTACCTAAAACTCGACCATACCTCACACCTATACCCCGATGGCGGATCCTGGACAGCCATCGACTAGCAGAGGTCGTGGAGCGGGCAAGGTAACTCAAAACCGAGTCCTCACAATCAATACCAATTTAAAATGAACCACATTAAGTAATGCGGTAAATCAATTTCATTAAACAATTGGTAATGAACCCCACACTAGATTAGGTTAGATTAGTTTTTTTAATTTTTTGGTCAACGAGGCTAGGAAGTGACCCAAAATGGGTATCCTTCCTAGACCGCAACTGGTAGCTGCGGTTCCCAATTGTCATATTGGGGACCGCAACTATTAGCTGCGGTTCACATTCAAACTACAACGATCAAATTTTGATCGCATGCAGACCATAGGGTTGACCCGCGATTTCGTAGACTTTAGAAAAAAATTATCAAATTTTTAATTTTTCTAAGGTTTAATAGGCAATTAATATCATTTAATGCAATTTTGACTTGCCTAATTGATTTTTTTATTTTTCTGAATGCTTTGTGACATGTTTTTGTCTTTTTATTAGTTTTTAAATGTTTTTGACATTTTTAAGGTCATTTTTTATCTATTTTTGCTTGTTTTTTAGTTAGATTTTATCTTATACAATGCTTTTATTTTAGAGGTTGACCTCTAGAGCTCATGAGCTAGACCTTCTAAAGACTCTCTCATAGATAGCTCACTCTTGGAGAGCGGACGTGGTTTGGAGTTGTCGACTTTGGCTACATTCTAGATCTACCCACTATTAGGGTAGATCAGGCCTATTTGACTACGTTGGCCCGATGTTGGAATGCGTGGACCAACACCTTTCACCTGCCCATAGGTGAGATGACCATCACTCTTGAGGACATCTATCGGATCTTTAGGATCCCTATTGATGGCGAGGCCATCACCTCTTCCTCCTCCCGAAGCAAGGGGCCCATATTTGATGTGATCTTCGATGATCGAAGCCAGGAGGCTCAGTGCATGATTGATCATGGAGGAGTCCACATCGGATATTGGTAGGGTCAGTGCATCTTCTCTATGAGAGAGGTGATCTTCATGCACCTGGTGGTGCAGATTGTTCTTCTAGACTCCTCGAGTGTGAGGATTCCTTAGAACCTCCTAGCTAGTGTCAGGAGAGTTATTCAGAGCTCCATTGCTCAACCACTACTCCTAGCCTAGGGGAGCACTTTACTATGCCAGCTCTATCGGGAGTTGTACCAGATCACCAGTCAGAGCCATCATGGTATTAGTTGTAGCCTGTTGCTATAGATCTAGGGCTGGTAGCATATTAGGATAGAGCATCCCGTAGAGCTACCCCTTCACATTTCTACCATCGATGATGAGCATCAATGCTATGCTACATGTGCTGGCCTTGGGAGGAGGAGGGATTCTAGAGTAGGACCCATGCTAGTGATGTTGATCATTACATTACATGATTTGTAGTGCTCGGGCCGGATGATATTGAGTGGCATCCCTACATGGATTGCCTAGACTGGACAGAGGTAGGCGAGTGGCTATGATAGGCTCACCGGGATAGGTGGCTACTCGGTCATAAGGTCAAGGTTAGGGAGTACCAGTTCTACTCTCGCATCCTATGGTAGTTTGGCCTGGTGCAAGACATCCCAGAGATTCCTTTTGTCTATAGGCGTCTAGTCTTGGAGATGCACCTACCATGGATTCAGCCTACGACACTTGGAGATGAGGCTGACGATTTCTAGGAGTCTGGGGATGACAGGGCTAGGACCACCCCAACATATGACACATGGTGGTCCCTACTACAGTGGCAGGGATCAGGGCCTCTAGGTAGGGTAGATGACCAGGTAGAGGCAGAGGTCGATCCAGACGGGCGTAGGGTGCACCAGCGGACTGAGGGCGGATGGGGCATAGAGGCCATCGTAGAGGAGGCTCCATAGGTAGAGGTTGAGGAGGAGGCTAAGGAGGGTGAGGTGCCTCCTGACAGTGAGGTAGGGCAGCTCCTCACTCAGGTTGTAGATCTACAGAGTCAGGTTGGGAGGTTGTAGACTCAACAGTTGCAATGGGATACTTCTATCACCCTTCTAGAGGTGAAGTTGGCTCATAGGGATAGGCAGCTAGCTAAGGCTCAGGAGTAGATCATAGGTCTTACAACATGGGCTATAGTGGTAGAGACTTAGGTCTATGATCTCACTAGTGCACGTGATGTGGCACTAGCACAGGGGTGAGGCTATCAGTAGAGTAGGATTTTCTCAGGGCATAGAGGAGGATCCTTCATCCTCCTAGGCTATTATGGGACCTCCAGCTGCACCATCATCATTATTACCAGGCGGTCATGACCCGATGTTAGATATTCGATGCTTATAAGACCTATTGGTAGATTCCAATGCTAGGCACACAACCAGGGTAGCTCGCATAGACCAGCTGGAGGGTCACATCAGGTTGATAGGTGGGGAGGTCCCAAAGGATTCACATGCTATGGGGTCTCAACGGACCAGGTCCAGGACTACGGGGCAGTCCACAGTGAGCTCTAGTCAGTGGACTCATAGGATCGAGAGGACACACAGGTCCTCTAGCACACATGGAGGTAGCTCCCATACCAAGACCATAGAGACCAGTCAGTATTTTGTGACCTCTAGTCATAGGTCTTACTACACAAAAATACCAATATCTTGTGTGCTAGGCCTATTTGGATTAGGTGGCACATAAGGCCCTCAATAGGGAACATAGTAGGAACTAGAGCCAACTGTAGAGTAGGCTCTAGAGCACAGGGTTAAGGGAGGCGATGAGAGCTCCAACTCAGGAGGAGCAGGCCAGAGCTAGGGCTCTATCAGATCCAGGCTACATTTTTGTATATGTATCATTTTTGGTGTAAGGTCTAGGACCTACACGATTGTAGCCTGTGAGCATTTTGTACTCTTGATGTACTCTTTTGGACACATATATATATGATTTGATCATTTATGGCTCATTATGTGTACTTGTATATGTTTTTAATTTTTTGTTTATGTTATGCACATGGATGCAATGCTTATGTTAATTTGATGCTATATGATGTGATGTATGGATGACATGCACTAGATAGCTATTTAATTTATGATGATGATGATATGCAGATGCAATGTATGTAATGCATTATTTACATGATGGTAATCTAATGTAAATGAACATGTATGCTTTAATCACTTAAAACATAAGGAATGAATGTGATATGTGTTTATCAATCTAATGGATGACACCACAGAATGTATAAAAATCATGAATGTAATTGAAAGATCCTCATAATAAGAATTTGATCAATTAATCACCCATATATGAAATGCAATGGTATGAAGTTGTTATGATTCGAATGATGCAATATGTCATTCTATTTTTCTTTTGCAAATTTGAAAAATATGCACAATATAGTCAATGGCCGTCTAAATATTATTTCTAATATCCATCCGGTATCTATCCTATATCTTGATTGTGCTTTATATAATGATGTATCATGGACTCGATACTTTGCATTTTGATGATTTTTATTCTATATGGTTTGCGATATTTGGTATTTTTTTCTATTAAAGAAATTTTTGAGGTTTTCCATGAGACTCAAACACCCTAGTAGACTTATCAAAAGTTGCATACTGACCACACTAGACTTCTGAAGTGCAAGGCTTTTGCTAGGATAGGCCCTAACTATTCATTATCCTTGTGTGTGCACATGAGTATATTAAGATAAGACATGAGCATTCCCCAATGTCAAGAGGGATTATTTCAGCCCATTGCTAAGATAAGGGCTCCACAAATGTCTTATCCAATCCCAAGTTTAGATTTTAGTTGGACTAAGCCACTAGGCAATGTAGGACACCTGAAGCTAGCTCTTCCACATTCAAACATTGGTCTGCACACTAACAAAATGTAAGTGTATCAGACATATCATCATTCGTAAGGTATATTAGTGCTGATAATTCCAGGGATTCAGGCTCCTTACTTTCTATCCTTCAATTTTCGGGATACTTTCTCATATGTGTAGTGAAGCAAGGGAGTCGATTCCATCTTTGACTTTGACTTTATTTGGATCTTTGTTTAATCTTGATTTGATCTTGATTTGATCTTCACTTGAGCTTGTTTTCTGATCTTCATTTGATCTTCACTTTTTGGCATTTACATTTGATAATTTTCTTCAGAAACTTTCCTTTGGGGATTTACTTTGGAGAAACTTTTTCTGGTATATCGATTGAGGATATCGATCTTATGATATCAATATGGGATATCAATCTAGGAAGTCGATCTATGATATCGATCTAGGGTATCAATCTTGAGGATTGATGTGGGATATCACTCTGGGATATTGCTCATTTTATCGTAAGCAAGGGATTCTAAATAGGGAACTAACCTATCCTTTTGCCAATTGCCAATATTTCCCATACCATCCATACAGAGGGATAAGCAAGAATAACTCTTTTCACCTCAAGATACCCAGTCCTGCTTCACGACTTTCATCTTCCCCTAGTCCTTGTTAGGATTGTTTAATTTGTTGATTAGTGATAGGATTCTGATATGCTAAGGGCTATACTAACTGGACCTTAGCTACAAAAGCAAAGAAAGATTTCTATCAACTCTTGATAAGACCTCTAGGTATGGTTGAATGACCATAAAACCCTAGTATATTCTCCATAGCAACAAAATTGGTTGTGTTGAAAAACATAATTACTCACATGAATGATGGATTTATGATAAATGCAGAGATGCATGATTTAGACACAAACGTGGTGTCGTTTGTAATATTGACAAACATAATCCCTCCTACTATGGAATGCAATGGATGATGAATGCCTATATGCAATGCAATAATGCAGCGGATGCATATGTGAATGCAAAATGAAAATGCAAAATACAAATGCAAATGTTTTTGGATTTTATGCTTTACCAATTTTTTGGATTTTATTGATTTTATAATTTTTATGAGTTTTGAGCCTCATATCTGACCAAACAATGAGTACATGCCTTTGGAGCCTTTAGGAGTGACCAAACGGTGAGGAAAAGTCGTTGGAGCCTTTAGATTGACCAAGCAATTTTTCAGCAAAATCCTTGGAGCTTTTTAGGATGATCGAGCGATTTTTAGCAAACCCTCGGAGCCTTTTGGGTTTGACCAAAGGGATTATGAGCACCTTTGGGACTTTTTGGGATGACCAAGTGATCTTTAAGAATCCTTGGAGATTTTGGGTTGACCAAGCAGTTTTCAAAAACTCTTGGTACCTTTTGATTGACCAAACTACTCACAGACAAGCTTGGAGCCTTTTAGGATGATCGAGCAGTTTTGAACAAACCCTCGAAGCCTTTGGGATTGACCAAGAAATTTTAGGTAAACTCTCGGAGCCTTTTACTGACATGACCAAGCAGTTTTAGCAACCCTTGGAGCTTTTTGACTGACATGACCAAGCAATTTTAGCAACCCTTGGAGCCTTTTAGGATGACCGAGTGGTTATAAGCAAACCCTCAGGGCCTTTTACTGACATGACCAAGAGGTTTTAGGAACCCTTTGAGCCTTTTGGGATGACCGAGCGATTATAAGCAAACCCTCGGGGCCTTTGACTGACATGACCAAGTGGTTTTAGGAACCCTTGGAGCCTTTTGGGGAGGGCATGTTGCCCTATGTACCCCTAGTGTGTGTGCCATTTGATGATGGTGAGGGAGGTGCAATACCTCTAGATTCCTCATTTTGCCTTATCAAATTTGGTGTGGCTAGTGGGAAAGGTATGCTACCTTGAAGACCCCAAGTGTGCATGCTATTTACTTAAAGGTAATTAGCTTGTTTAGGAAGAGTGACAAAAATCAACTCTCCCAGGTGAATAACGGACCTCATCGGAGTGCCTATGCTTTGGAAAGGGTGAACAAGAGAACCATCCTCGTGGATCGCATCTCATTCTACTAGGTCTTGGATGACCCTCTTAAATGATTGGCAACCTCGAATGTCATGTCCATGTGCTCTATGATACACACAAAAGGGATCCCCATCAAGTGACCCAGTCTTGGACACCCTATGCTTGACTTCGGGCAATATGAATGTGTTTGCCTCATGTAAATTTTGGAACAAAGTTAGAGTAGTCATCTAAAATGAAACTACCTACTATAGCCTATTGGGCTTACAAGGTGACTGACAACTTTGGGGTCACCCATGAGGAAGTGTGACCTCCACTTCAGCATGTTGGGGCGCTATGAGAGAACCATCTACATGATAAACCCCACTATCTATCAGATGTTGCACCACACTCTTAAATTCATGACAATATCGAATGCCATGACCCTCTATTCAATGATAAAGATAGTAGTGATGCTCCCTGTAACCCGTAGGTTTAGCTCTATTTGGGTTTAAAGGGATGATATCGATCAAGGTGATGACCTTAGCCTCTCATAACTTCTGAAAGATGTTAGACATAGACTCTTTTAATGGAGTCCCACTATGCTATGACTATTTTGGGCTCTTGACCCGCATTGGTTTGCTTTGAGAATCCAATGGTTGGGTTGGCCGCATGGGCTTTTGCTTTCGTTGAGGTTTTTCCTGTACTTGCACAGGAAGCGATTCGGCCTCAAAAAAGGGTTGCTTTTGTGATCCCATGTTTTCAAACTGGTTCCTAATAAAATACAACACCTTATCTTGCTCATCCATTCGATGCTCCATCCATTCTAGATGGCTTAGAATGGATCGCAAGATTGACAAAGAGTTCATATGTATTTCCATTGACTGATTCGAAATACCTTTGTCATTTGAAGAAAATAGAAAAGTGGATGTTATGGATCCATTAGGTAATTGCAAATCACCTATTTCCTTCATTTGAGTTGATGTGGAAGCTTCTTGATGACACATTTCATTTGCATCATCCACATGCTCATGCCTATGACTCAGTTCAAGTTGTTGTTTCACTTCGTTGTGTTGAACTGTGTTAGTTACAATGCCCCCAATATGACATGAGGAACCTACCTATTTGTGCTCTTGAGATGGTGCCATGAGAAATGAGTTAGGAGTGACTAATTTCAAAGGTTCTAGCCCTAGAAATGTGGAAACACCATTGGATTACCCCATCTCTGGCCCTATGTGATTAGGAATCACTTGATCTTTTGGCCTAATGTCAACCATTCCCACAAACTCATGAGAAGACTCCACAACTACATGCATCATAGGTAATTCATCAACATACTGAGGCTATCCTATTTCAGTCATGATAATTGAACCTTCCTCATACTCATACGATATCTCCAGGATAGGATCCATAGGTAGAGACTCGATGAAAAGTTGACCTAGATCCTCAATGGACTCTATGGTGGGCAACATCGTAATGTTGGCCTCTATAAGCTCTTCATATTCACCATCATCCTCATGAGGACTATCTAGTGACATGATGGATGAATATGGTGTGATACACTTGAATGCATCCATGACCATGCTAGGTTCTTCCTCCTTGATAGGAGTATGAGGATCCTCTAATGACACCTCTAAAGCATCTGTGAGCATCTTTGTGATGGCATTCATCAATCCTTCCCTGCTAAGCAATGTTGAGAATGCAGGGGTCATAGGTGACTCTACCGGTGATAGCGATGGGGACTGTAACTCCACCATAGTCTACAAGGTTTCATCCAAACTTTGGATAGACTCATCATATTTAACTTGTAGATGCATAGGTGCCTCACCAGGTTCCTACGGATGATCCTCAGGTTTATAATACTTGAAAGGATCTGGGTCTGCCTCAACTATATGGACTTCACCTCCATGGGTGTACTTAATGCACTGATGCACTATTGACGATACGCACTCCATGGCTCTTATCCATGGTCTTCCAAGCAATAGATTATACTGTCTTGATCCCTCTAAAATATAGCACAATGTAGGAATAATATTTTGTCCCACCTCGATGGGGAGGACTATTGTGCCTATTGTAGGGGATTCCACATCGTTAAAGGCTTGCAACATTAATGTTATTTCCTTGATGTGGGACGGTGGAATTTTGAGATGTTTGAATGTTGAGGTGGTGATGATATTAATTGATGATCCTGTATCCACCAACACTCGCTTATACGCAATCTACTTTATCCTCACTATGATATGCAATGGAGGATCAGATTCCTTGATAGGGATAGGTTTGACTTCCTATTTATGGAAAGTAATCATAGGTTCCTTATATGGTGGAATAGATTGTATATACCCCAAGGATTATGATGACTTTTGAGCGTTGACACTGCTCACTCTTTGGACTTGACTACTCTCGACCTCATGCTTATGCATGGGATCCTTAAACATCTCTTTCTATTGTTCTTCGATAACCCTAGGCATGTCTATCTATCTAGAGGAATGGCTATCTACTTTCTTAAGTGGTAACTCTTGATGATGCACAGGATGCATCATGTTGACTTGTTGCCTAAGCACTCTAGGTATGAGCTTCTTTTCAGGAGTTACCTCACATGATTTTTCTTCACATGCTTTCTATTGGTAAATCCTCTCTTCACGTCATTGGAGCTTATCCAACCTTTGTTTATGTGATCTCTTTTTCTCTGTGCACTCATGCTCTAGACGCTTACACTCACTGCACGCCTCCTCCAATTGGTCTTGGAGTAGTCACCTCTTATGGGTTGTGTGCGACTCAGATTCCCTATAGGACTGATTCATGGAGTAAGATCCACAACTCTCTATCTCACTAGGCAGAGACCTAATGATGTGGGTTCTCACTAGGTGTGAGGAAACCCCATGATCTGTATGGGTGGACCCCCTACGTGATGAAGGGGGTTCACGACGACTATCAAAGTGTCATGCTAGGAGGATTGGATCCTTAGGTGCATGATGAGTGTGACTCCTAGCAAGGAGGCATGCGAGGTTTAAAATATCCTTAGGAGAACATCAAAAGCATTTAGAGCCTCTCCATGAACTCTTCAACTCATTAGCTCATGATTGAGCTCTATCATGCCTAGTCATCATGATGAACCAACTAAGCAAGATTTGAGATTTTCCCTCTCTTGCTAAGAATTTTGGCCTCAAGGAGGGCCTTATCTTGATGAATTAAGCAATAAAGAAGCATACAAAGTAAACAATGTGATTATCTCCTTTACATTTTAAAAGTGAGCCCTAAACTTTTTGATGTGTTTCAATGATTTGTTGTGTTAGTATAGAACTCCTTATCATGTTTTTAAAAGCGTTGAATGATATTCTCAGTTTAAATTGGCTTTCACCTATATGCTCGCAGCTCGACAACCTGGATGTGACTTCTAGGCCACGTAAATCCCCAGTGTGTGGTGATGAAATTCCACAAACTGACAAGGAGAATAGATCCTCCCGTGATTGTTGGGATATATTTAATAATATATTATAAATTTTTGAGTTATTTTGTTGATAAATGACATGTTAATAATGAACTAGTATTTATGCAGGAAAAGGCATCATCATAATAGAGCATGAAATTTATGGGTTATGGATTCAAAATGATATAAATTATATGATAGCTATTTTGAAATTAATTTTTCCTTTGCATTATTAACATTTTATATTTGATCTTTCATGATAGATGACATTATATGAACATAGCTAATATATTTTTATGAAGAACTAATGTAAGAAAGATGTCATATTGCTTTCTTTAAAGGATTTAATGGTTAACATTACTTTGTTAAGGCAAAAATATTAATATTAATAAATGATAATTCACTATATGTAACTTTAGAATTATGAAAAAAAAGGATAATTTTGATATAAAATTTGCATTAGTTTTGATTTTACAAATAAACATATTTAAGCAAAGTGTATTTGTGCATCATTGTGATTTCATTACCTTGAACAAATTCTCTTTGCCTATCACCTTATACATTCTTTGAAAAAGGAGCGAGTTAAAATGGAGGAGGTGGAAAATAGAAAAAAATATATATAAGGTTGAAAATAGGAGATATCTCAAAGATCATATCAGTAGAAAAAATGTTTACGTAAGAATTAAGGAGGAACCAAACAGCGTACATTGCATCATCAAAGAGCATTCAAGATTTGTTTTTTCATTGGGAACATTCATTTTAAGGTACAATGAACATGTTATCTCTTTTATGAACATCTCTACCTAGGTATGTGTGATTCCAACAAAAACCAAGTTGATTGATATCTTAGTTTGTGTTTCTAAATTTGAATGATGAAATGTATAATTTGGAGAGACCCTAGAAAATGTTCTAGGATTCTATATTTATTTTTGATCAATAATTTAGGTGTATTCACCATATAAAATCTCTATGAAATGTTGCTTTCCTTTTATAACCCTTTGCTTCATCATATGTACCTCATATTGTGCATCTGCACTAAGTTAGTTGTGCGATAGCTTAGGGGTTTTTCTCGCTGGCTGAGTGTGAACAGGAGACTTTTGGTCACACCTACATAGTTCTATCGAATATGTAAATCTTAAATATAGCTTTTATTTAATCCAAGCTTAAACCTTAGGGTCAAGACATGTATCTTTTAGGGTTAATCGAAAGTCGCCAAGTGTCTTCATCGCTTAGGTTGAACGGACCCATCTTCAATTTGATGCATTGTGCATTTTGTTATAAGTTGAGCATTCCTTTGAAACTGAGACTAAAAATCATCTACAAACTTATAATTTATGTTTGAATGAAATAAAATCTAGAATGTACTCCTCTTGGGATGATATCAAATTTTTTAATGGGTTTTAGATATATGTTTTGGAGGGAGAGAAATCATGATGAGACTTATCCTTAGCACATAGGATCGTGTTTTAGAAGAGACACAATACTTTCTCTTAATTGAGTTCCTTTGAAAAGGGATTATGCACCATGGTATTATTTGAATGAAATATTAGGTCTATTTATTGAGGTAGAAATGAAATGTTGACTTCAAGAATACGTATTAGAATAGCTTGTGTTCTTTGAAGAGAAGGAAATATAAAAAAAAAGAATAAATATCTTAAGGATGGTAATATTTTTAAGGTATTTGTATTTATGTCCACTTTTTTAAGGGAAACTTAAGTATTAGTTAGAGAAGTTCATTGTTAAAGAAATAAAAGACATGCTCTTTATTCTTGAACTTAAGCTATCAAAGAAGAATTGTTATATTTTGGAAGCATAAAGGTTTTATGATTATGTTATTCTAGAGTAGATGGTTTAGACCTTTAGTTATGCTTATATTTGAAAGAATAGAAAAGTACTAGTAATGGAACCTCTTATTTTATAATCATGATAGTCCTTGTGGATTAATAGATGTATTTTTCTATGTTATGGTTAAGTAAAGGATTTTGGAAGAATTTAGTGTTAATTAAAGATTTAGCAAAATAGATTTTATTTTATTTATTGATGAAACTTAGCTTCACTGAATTTATTAAAAGATATGGAGTATGTAACCTTAATTAGATGACTATGGGATCTTCTAAGAGAAGCAGAATCCCGTTGTACAAAATTGATGAATCTAGGAATTAGACATGAGGTCCAATACATGGAAAAGGAACTTATGGAGGTTCCAAAAATACTTTTTGATAGGAGAGTACTCATGGAGAGGTCTCTTAAATATTAGTAGTAAACTAGTAAATGGATGCAATCTTATTGATAGTAAATTATGGGATTCGCTCTCACGAAAAAGTAGAGGATTTAATAAAAAGAGAAATAATGGACTTCTTTTTGTAATTGAGCTAATAGACTTCTAATGGAAATAAAATAATGGACTATTTTTGAGGTTGGGTTTTCTCCTAGAAAGGGTTCCTAGGATACTTTTATGTGTCTATGTGTATCATTGGATTGTGTAATTGTTATTATCATTTGTGTTTCTTTAAATATGAAATGTAATTGATGAAATAGATTTATTTTTCTTTAATAAAAAAATTAAATTTTTAGCTTTTCATTATTTCTTACAATAAAATGTGGATTATGCAATTGTGGATCTTGAAATGAAATAAATGGAATAAAAAAATAGACATATATCATAGAATCACCTTGGGGTTTGGAGAACCTTTTTGAGGAATTTTATCAATGGATTGTCAACCTAATCAAATCATTTAAGATTAGTAAAATGTGCTCCTAAATAAAGTGAGCTTAGAATTCCATTGTAAGTAGATCCATGTGATGGTATCTCCAAAATAAAGAGAGGTAGTCATGTGATAGATATGACACCTCCATTAAACTAGTTAAGGAATGACAAACACTAGCTTAATGGTGCACAATAGTTCTACACTAAAATAAGGGTGTATAACTATAAGAATCTTGCACCTAAAAACTAGTTAAGGAATGATGGATACTAGTAGGGGATTTGGCATCCCTTTTCTCAAATGAACAAGATAGTCTTAAGCCTTGCATCGTGGTCAAAAATTCCTTCAAATGAAAGAACTAAAAATTTGGGGTGATCATACAAATATGTCCTTTAATCTGTACGGGCAGTGTATAAGGTAGACCCTAGAATTAACATGGGATATTGACCGCTCCTATCCACCCGTGGGATGTTGCAGTAGAAGAAAAGCTTCTAAGGAACTTATCCAAAATATCTAAACCTATTTGTGATCCTTTTAAAGAAAAATTTTTGAGTAGATTTTAGGGTTATTACATTTATATAACATGAGTCCAAAACAAAATTTCTTATTCTTATTTTTAAAATTTGAATGAAATCCATTGAAAGATAGATCTATTTTTAATAATTTTATGTTATTTATTCTTTAATATTGTAATCATACTATTAAATAATGATTTAAATAAAGCTATAAATAAAATAACCCTATGTTGTCTTTGTCTATAAACACTCAATTCTAGCATATTAATTCTTGGAGATTTTATTTTTATAAAATATTTAACTAACATTGGAACAAAAGAATCAACAATTTTTTGATTGGACGAAAATTGGAAAGCGAAAAAAACGCGGTTTTTTGAGCTCTGGCGATTTGGCGGGAATCCTTCTACACTGCCGACGGCCGAGGCTCTAGGGTTTCAGTTCGGAAACTTCCTCCTGCGTGATTGGGGTTTGTTGCAGGCTTCTGGTCTAGGATCTTTCGGTGTCCCGGGAGGGCCCAATGGGGTCTCTTCCTGGTTCTCGCGAAGGAAAAAAGACCTCTTATGCGGAGATACTACGAGAAAATCCTGCGTCTTCCTCTGCTGATGCTCAACGCAGTGCCTTCCATCTGCTATCCAAGAATGTGGGCAAGGGCTCTCCTGGGCACGTAATCAATGGATGTCTCCCGCAATCCGCATCAAGACCGAAAATAGTCATCGAACCGTAGCCGGTTGAAGACACGATAAACTACCGGGCCACTCATGATCCGATCTCGCAAGTTCATGGGCATTCGACCCACCCCCGCACTTTTTGCATTCCCTGGGTGAGACAAAACTGGGAGCCAATCGGTGAGTACTCCTTATGGCCCATTAGCAATGGGTATTTCATTATTAGTTTTTCCTCCCTAATGGATAGAAACAGAGCATTTGAATCAGAGAAGAGGAGCCATGGCCCGGCAAGGTTATTTGTCCAGCCGTGGAGAGCGGGTTTCGACCCTCGCATTGAACCCACGGCTGTCCCGATTTGGATCCGGCTGTATGCTCTCCCGATGGAGTTTTGGGGCGAGCGGATTCTTGAATTGATAGGCAACTCTCTAGGTAGATTTCTGGGAGTTTCTAAGGATACCATTGAAGGAAATACTGCCGTTTATGCAAGAATCTGTGTAGAATTGGATATTAGTCAACCGCTACCAACTGAGATGGAATTGGAGCTAGCAGGACAATCTTGGGTACAGCAGTTAGACTATGAAGCCCTACCTTTCCGTTGTAGAGTCTGTCATTTGCATGGCCATTTGGCAAGATTCTGTCCAAATATCTTGAGCACCAATGCGGATGCTACATAGGGAATGTCAAATCGCTCCCGAGGAGGTAAGTCCACTTCGGCCAAGGAACCACATGTCATTCCCACTGGGTCTGAGGGCCAGATTGATGGCTTTGAACAGCAGAAGAGGAGAAGAAACAAAAAGAGAAATGGTAAGGAGCAAGCTCTCCCCAAGCCAACAAATCGGTATGAAATCTTTAAATCTCTTGTGGATCAAGAAGACCAACCTATGGAAGGAGCAGATGGGATCCTTGAGGATAATATCATCCTTACTCATGCTCCTCCTTCCTCAACCCCTGCCCTTGAACAGGCGATTGACTCCTCTGAGACTTTGCATCATGAAAACCCCGGGACTCTGGTAATCCACTCCCCAGCCCAGCCCGTTATTAAAGATGTTTCCATGGGAATTGCAGAAAAGCTCGGAGAAAGACCAGCTTCTTGGAATTTCCTGTGGAGAAGAGGTCAAAAAATAGTAATTCCCAAGGGGTGGGCAGGAAATCCAATAAGGACCTAATTGCAATGCAAGGGGATAAGCTAATCAATGGAGGATTGGCAAGAACAATTGATTCATATTGCTCCCAAGGTTTCCAATGATTATACAATCTTGGAATGTGAGGGGTTTAAACAAAGAGAACCCATCAATCTGCTGTTCAAAGACTTTTAGAAAGAAGTAAAATAGACTTTCTCGCTCATTCAGAAACAAAAATGTCATTAGACCTCATGAGTAAAACCGTCGGCCGAACTGGAGGGGTGTCGGCCATATGGCATGTGGTTGCTCTTGGTGCCTCGGGAGGGATTGCTACCCTTTGGAATCCTTTGGCGTGGATAGCAATAGATCATATAGCCTGGAGAGGGGTCCTAACATCTCTTTTCAAGAATATAGTTACAGCTGAACAAGTCTTAATTACAAATTTCTATGGGGCTCAGAATACCGAAGGTCAGCGGTTTCAATGGAGAGCTGTTCAAAACATGAGGTCCTCCCGGAAGATCTTGATTGGATTTTAGCCGGGGACTTCAATGCTAAATTATCTCGCTAGAGATCGGGAAGGTGGCATCCCCTGCTCGGATACCGGGGATCGGCCGTTTATTGCCCACGTCCGTGCCTTTAACCTTGTTGACATCAAAGGCCCCGGTACAAACTTTACCCGGACTAATAAGAGAAGAGAGCCATACAAAGAGGAGGGTTAAGCTTGATAGGTTTTTGGTCTCGGAGGAAGCCTATGTTAGATGGAATATCAAATTCCGCATCTTGGAGGGCCCAGCTTTCGATCACTCTCCCATTTTGGTCGGAGGGAGGGACTATGTCGGAAAGTATTACAAACCTTTTAAATTTGAAAATTTTTGGTTGCAAAAAGAGGACCTACGAAGGAAAATTCCACAGTGGTGGGAAGAAGGCCGTCCCCCTTTTGGAACAGCTATGTTCAAATTTCATAAACAGCTTCTCTATGTTAAGAGCAAACTGAAACAGTGGAAGCAAACTAACAAATCTGATTTCCAGCTCCAACGGGCTCCCTTGCTGGACAGATGGAATGAGGTGCAAAAACAATTCAGAGAAGGAATTATTTCTGAGCATCTTAAATTTGAGGATGACGCTTTGCGCAAAGCAGTTGAGGATATTGATAATCAAGAAGAGATCTACTGGAGACAGAGAGCTAGAAATACTTGGCTATTAGAAGGAGACAGAAATACTAAATTTTTCCATCGCTCTGCCTGTGCTAGAAGGCAATTGAATAACATGGAGTTCCTTCAAGATGAGTTTGGAAACTCTTTTGACACTCTTCCTGATATGCATTCCCTATCTATGGAGTACTTCTCAAACCTCTTCAAGGAAAGTATGCAACATGATGTGGAAGCTCAAAATGAAGTCATTGAGGGAATTCCCTCTATTATTTCTCATGAAGAGAATCAGTCCCTTCTTAAGCCCATTGATCGTGATGAACTCAAGAAGGTGGTCTTTGGGATGTGCACAGGAAAGTCGCCTCGGTCCGGACGGTTTCCCTATTGAGTTCTTTCAGGCCTTCTGGGATATCTTGGAGGAGGACGTGTTGGCTGTCATTGAGGAATCCCGAATTAACAAAAGAATGCTCAAGGCTCTAAATCACACCTTTATCACTTTAATTCCTAAAGGAGAGGGGGGGGCTCACATTTCTGATTTCAGACCTATTGCTTTATGTAATGTGATCTACAAAATTATCACTAAACTTATGGCTGAAAGACTAAAACCCCTTCTTCAAATTTTAATTTCCCCTGAGCAAGGGGGTTTTGTTGAAGGAAGACAGATCTTGGATGGAGTGATCTTGGCTCAGGAGGCTATCCATTCTATGCATAATTCAGGTAACAAGGGAATGTTCATCAAATTGGATATGTCTAAGGCTTATGACAGAGTAGAGTGGGGGTTCTTGGTCAAGATGTTGGCTGCCTTTGGTTTTTCTCAGGACTGGATTGCCTGGGTCATGAGCTGTATCTCTACGCCTTCATACTCCTTTTTAATTAAGGGGCTTCCCTCGCCACCTTTTGGAGCCTCTCGGGGTCTCCGTCAAGGAGATCCCTGCTCTCCATATCTCTTTCTTATCTTGGCTGAAGGTTTAGGCAGACTCCTCCTGAGAAGAAGACGTCAAGGACAGATTACAGGAATTAAAATCGGAGCCGAAGTTTTGACTCATTTACAGTTTGTGGATGATACGGGCTTGGTGGGAGTTGCCAGCCTCGTAGAAGCAAGAGGAATCAAAGATACTCTTAACGTCTACCTTCGGGCTTCTAATCAAGCCATCAATGATTCAAAATCAAAAGTGGTCTTCTTCAACCTTGATCAAAGGTCGCAAGAGAGAGTTACGGAGATTCTGGGTTTCACTCGGACCTCCCTTCCTGTTGTTTATTTGGGGGTTCCTCTGCATTACAAAAAACTGACAGCTGATTTCTGGAAGGACCTGCTAGAGGGCATCAAAGAGAGAATGAATCACTGGTCTCATAGATGGTTAAGCTATGGGGGCCGACTAACTTTTCTGAAGTCTGTTATTCAGGCCATGCCTATTTACAAATTCTCAATTCCGCCGCCCCTCCCTCAATCTGGAAAGAGTTGGACAAAGCGGCTAGAAGTTTTCTCTGGGAAGGTGCCAATGGAGAGAGGAAATGGGCCTTGGTTGGTTGGGAAAAGGTCACCCAACCCAAGGAAAAAGGTGGGCTGGGCTTAAGAAGGTCCAAGTTTAACAATCGGGCCCTGGCTGGAAAACCGTATTGGAGGTGGATTTCCCAGCCTTCGTCCCTCTCGCAGCAGAATCCTTTCTAGCAAATACTTGGGTCTTGTTCCTCCCAACGACTTGGGCCGCTATCCTCTGGAAGGTAATGGTTCTCTTGTGTGGCAGGCGCTCAAGCTTGGATCTTGCATTATCAAAGATCAATTGTTCTGGAAAGTTGGGAGAGGGGAGAAGGCCCGGTTTTGGACTGACTCTTGGGATCAGCATCCTCCTATCCTTGCTGTGTTTCCTGATTTGCTTCCGTTAAAAATAGCTCTTGAAGATAAAGGTTGGATTAATATTCAGAGCTACTTCACTACCAGCCAATTGGGGGAGTATAAGGTTAAAAAATTTAAGCGGCTGGGTGAATGGCCTATTCCAATCCCTCCGGAGCAGGTCCCAACTCTGGAAAAACTTTTGGCTGAAAGGTTTCTATCTGGGAGAGATGAGGAGGATGAGCTTGCTTGGGGCTTTGGGAACCTTGGGGTTTATTCTGTGAAGGAGGGCTATGCTTCGATCCTACCTGAGCCCCCCCACACTCTTTTCCTGATCATGAATGGAGGAAGATATGGCATCCCAAGGGCTGGCCGAAAGTGAACTTCTTTGCTTGGCAACTGATGCATAATGGTATCTTGACCTTTGACAACCTCAGAATTAGAGGCATCATTGGCCCTTCCCAGTGTGTTTTATGTTATAGGAATGAGGAGACTGTGGATCATCTTCTGTTTGATTGCTCTTTCACACAGCAGATTTGGCACCGTTGGTTCTCCCACTTTAAACTTCAGGTGCTTGGAAATTTGTCCCGGACCAACATATGGGAAAGCTGGAAGAGAGGTAGATTTATATCTAAAGCTCTTCGTACTGGCTGGGAGCTCGGTTTCCTTTTTATTTGGTGGCAGGTTTGGTTGGAAAGAAATGCTCGTATTTTTCGTGAAACCTTCTCTTCGATGGATGGGATTTGGCAGGTCATCTGGAGCAAAGTTGTGGAAACCGTTGCCATCTATGCTGAGAAGGAAAACCAGTCAGCTTCTAAGCCTTTGAGTGGGAGAGGTGCTGATCTTGAGAGACAGGTAAGAAGTTGTTGGAAACCTCCCCGTAAGGCTGGGTCAAAATCAATACCGATGGAGCTGCTAAAGGTAATCCGGGCAATGCTGGTAGTGGTGTTATCTGCCGTGATCATGCTGGGACTGTGCTATATTGGGAACTGCAAGGTCTGGGATATGCCACAAACAATGAAGCTGAGGCCTTTGCTATTAAATCTGCCTCCATCTGGGCCGTCAAACATGGTCACGAAAAGATAATCATTGAGTCTGATTCCCAAATCTTGGTTGGTGCTCTTGATTGCCTGAGGAACTTTGCCTTAAAAGCTTGGAGGCTCCGGATTTTGGTTTCCCAAATTTTAGAGCTTTGGAAGGAAATTGAGGATGTGATTCCTGTTTATGCTAGTAGATCTCTCAATAAAGCGGCTGATTTCCTTGCTAAGTTGGGTGCTGAGAGAGAGGTTGGGATTCATCTGCATAGCAATCTGCCTGTGGAGAATGCCGAGATCAGACAAGGCCTTGAACAATTTCTGAAATAATGTGCAAAGTTTTTTTTGCTAAGGGTCCTTTCTGTCGCGATATCGCGACATGTTGTCCTGTCGCGGCCGTTGGCTGGTTACTGTCGCGATATCGCGACAGGTTGAGCCGCTACAGTCTTTAGCTGGTTTCTGTCGCGATATCGCGACATGTCGCGATATCGCGACATGTCGCTTTTTCGCGACTCGCGATTCCGCGACATGTTGCGATATCGTGTCAGGTCCAGCTTTCTAGGTTCGATTGGTGTTTTTACCGCGCTCTCATTCCCTTCTTGAAGTTGAATAGCAATGTAAATATTTCATCGCATTTTCGTGACAAGTTTGAGTTTTGGAAGCTGCATGGTTCTTCTGTCGCGATTTCGTGACACTTTTGGCACTTTGGCGACTGGGTGGTTACTTGTCGCGATATCGCGACCTGTAGCGATGATGCGACCACGAGCTGGTTTTTGTCGCGATTTCACGACAGGTTGTGCCTTCCTGGCCTCTGGCATTTTTCTTGCGCGATTTCGCGGCATGTTTGGCTCCTTTG
Source organism: Wollemia nobilis (assembly GCA_028583015.1). Lineage (NCBI taxonomy): Eukaryota > Viridiplantae > Streptophyta > Pinopsida > Araucariales > Araucariaceae > Wollemia > Wollemia nobilis. The sequence goes on from JAQPPZ010000750.1 coordinate 10,718,304, forward strand.
TAACTGGGTGGGTTTCCGTCGCGATATCGCGACCTTCATGAGGCTTGCCTGCTATTTTCTGCTTCTGTCGCGCTTTCGCGACGCTTTCTGCGGGTGGCTGTCGAGGGCCCTTCCTGTCGCGATATCGCGACATGTCACGATTTCGCGACATGTCGCGTTATCGCGCCTGTTGGTGCCGAAGTGGTCGTGATGGGTTTTCCTGTCGCGATTTCGTGACATGTCGCATTTTCGCGACATGTCGCTGTTTCGCGCCGTTTGTTCTCTGTGCCTTGAGGAACCTTGCGTTGCCTTTGTGCGCTTTCCTCGCTGTTTTGCTTGTGGCTCTGGCTCGGGATGTGTTCTCTCCCGCTTGTTTCTGGTTCTTGTATTAATACAAGTTTTCATTTTTTCAAAAAAAAAAACATTGGAACAAAATATTAGTTATTATTCTTTTTATTTATTTTTTAAATATTATTTATATTATTTAAATAATATTATTTATATTAGTTTGCTTTAAATAATATTGAAATATAGATCTATTTTAAATAATTGTATATTATTTATTTTTTAATATTGTGATTGTACTAGTCAAACAAACTATATAAAACTACTTATAAATTATAATATTATAAAATATTAAAAAAAATAGAATAATAAAATTGTTTTAAAGGCGTTAAGAGTGAAGAGTTTCATACTAGAAACCAAGGATTAAATATTATAGGTTCACATTAATATACTAGTCCATGGGTTTGAAGGAAGTAAAAAAAAAAAGGTAAAGAGTTTCACAATGTGATCTCAATATTTTACCCATAGGTTTTGAAATGAGTGTTTAGGAATGAGAATTTTCATGTCTTATACCAAGGTTTGAAAACAATTCTATGAGTAAACCTTCAAAACTCATGGGTGAGATTTAATATATTAGCTCATGGGATTTAGAGAAAGCAATGGAAAATGACTTTCATATTATAAGCTCCAACAAATGATTGTTAATTTTTTTTATAAAGTTTAGAACAAAAGTTTGAAATCAAGAAGTTTTATGTTGTAAATAAAATGGTTTATATTTTAAACACTTGGTCCATGGAATTTATACAACTAATGGTAAGAAAAAAGTTTTACATCATAAATAAAGTTTTCAATCCTATGAATGAACCTTAATATTTCAAAGCCAAATATCATTAGATGATATAGTTTAGAAAATATGAGCTCCTCACATGAAACCCATATTCAATTCTTGAGAGGTTATATACTACCCTTGTGTGATTTATTAAAATAAATTTATAACATTCAAAAATAATATAATACCATTATTTAATATATAACTTGATAATATAGATGGTGGGAAAACCTCGTGTTCTTTTTTCTTTAAATCTAATTAATGTCAAGTGTGCACGGGGGAGATTCATTAGAATATTTTCTTCCATACTTGAGGATCTCTTTTCATAGGATATCCTAAGGATACGAGGATCCTCAACATGACTAGACTCCTACTAAAATACTTTTCCTTATGGTTGTGAGATAGTTGATGTAATGCTTGTTTAGACAGTTTTTATGAGTTTAATTAAAACAAACATGTAAGGGTTTTGGATATCTATTAATCTTAACACTTTATCGATCCTTAACAATTATTTGAATCTAAATCATCAAGAATGAAGAGAAATAAAGAGCCCCGATAAACTAAATTAGAAAAGTAGTAATAACATAATCAAAATAAGATCACAGATTCACACATTACACAATATTTATCTTGAAAACCCTCAACCAGGAAAAACCAACACAGTATTATCTTATTATTGCATTAACTTGATCGTCTCAAATACAATAATATTCTTCTTCTATCTCTTTTCAAACCCTAATGCAAGTGCGATATATATAACAAAGGCACATGCATGAATTTTTACAATATCATGGGTGAAAAAGAATGGGTTTAATATAGTAACCTTAAAAGCTCATATGGGTCTAAAAATAACTTTAAAAACCCTAAAATTTTTGGCCATGGGCTGCCACCCCTAGACACCTACTTTTCAGAGGGCTACCACCCCTGAACCCCTATTTGGATCTCGGTCTAGCCTTGAAACCCGGTGAGTATAGGTACATAGTGTCTAGTACCTTTTAGTGTTAACCCCACCATAATAAAATGGAAAATATTCAACATATTTCTAATATTCTCCCACTTTTTGAATACCTTTCATAGGGGCTAACAATTGCCATTGTCAACTATCAAGGGCAACCATGCCCATAGATCTTCTACACCAATAAAATTTTTGAGCAGGTACAACCTTTGTTAACAAATCAACAATATTCTTCTCTATATCAACTTTCTCCAATATCACCTAGTTCTCTTCAACCATATCTCTCACAAAATGGTACTTGATATCAATATGTTTTGATCGATCATAAAAACCAGGATTATTGACCAAAAATATTACACTTTGACTATCACTATTAATTCTCATAGCCTTCTATTTAAGACTAACTATTGAACACAACCTTTGTAGCCACACTGCTTATTTATAGGTATGATTTGTTGCAATGTACTCTTATTTTGTAGTGGATAAAGAAATAACTAATTGCTTTCTACTCATCCAACTTACTGCCCCACCAAATAGCCTAAACACATAAGCACTCATGGATCTTCTTTGATCAATATCTCTAGCCCAATCATCATCCAAAAATCCTTGTAGATTTATAATATCATTACCTCCATAATTTCCTCCATAGCATATAGTATAATTTGTAGTTCCACGCAAGTATCTAAAGATCCTCTTCATAGTTTTCCAATATTCCTTTCTTAGATTTGACATATATCTTCTAACTACTCCCACTGCATGTGCAATATCAGGTCTAGTATAGACCATTGCATACATCAGACTACCCATAGCACTAGCATAAGGAACATGATGCATTTCTTCAATTTCCTCATCTATTTTGGGACACTATTCAGTAAATAACTTTTGACCAACCGGATATGGACTACATACTAGTCTACAATCATGCATTATTAACTTTTGTAATATCAAATCAATATATTTCCTTTGATTTAACCACAAATTTCTATTTTCATGGTCCCTTATTATTTCCATACCAAAAATAAATTTTACAGCACCCAAATCCTTCATGTCAAATTCAAAAGATAACTAATATTTTACTAACTTTATCATCTCCTTATTGTTATCAATTAACAACATGTCATCCATATACAATACAATGATAACAAAATTTTTACCTTCCTTTTTGAAATATACACATGGATCTTATTTACTTTTTCCAAGCCCAAGTGTCAAAATAAACCTATCATATTTTTGGTTCCACATCCTTGGAGACTGCTTCAACTCATAAAGAGACTTCTTCAACTTGCATACCATTCCTCCTTACATTTTATCTTAAAGCATTCTGGTTGTGACATATATATATATCCTCATCAAGTTCACCATGTAGAAAAGTTGTCTTTACATCCATATGTTCTATTTCAAAATCAAAAGCACTAGAATTAGCAAAAATAAATCTAATTCAAGTTTGTTTAGACATAGAAAACAAATCTCACCAAAGTCAATTCCCTCAACCTGATAAAATTCTTTTGCTACCAAGTGAACCTTGTACTTCTCCAACTTTACTTTTGCATTGTCCTTCTTCTTTAATAACCACTTACAACCAACAGGTTTTCTGCTAGGAGGTAATTTCACCAAATCCCATGTCTTATTTTTATCTAGGGACTCCATTTCTTCCATAGCCCTTTTCCAAAACTTATTCTCACTTGACTAAAGTGCCTCCTTTACAGTCTTGGGTTCTTCGTCAGTAATTAATAAATTAAATGTAAAATAAAAATTTGAAGGACTATACCTGTCTAGAAGTCTTCTCTCTTGATCTGATCTCCTCAAAATTTTAGTTCTAGGTTCTGCATCTTCAACTTCCTCCTCACCTTCTTCCTTTGAATATTTCTCTTTAGACTCTCTTTGCATTTCAAGTTCTACCATAGGTTCTTCCTTCTGTTCTAGTTTTACCTGCACTATTTTTGGTTCTTTTCTTGGTGGTATTTCCTATTTTAAAACCCCTTTTGTCTCATTAAATATCACATTATGATTGTAAACAACCTTTTATGTTTCTGGGTTCCACAACTTATATCCTTTAACACTAGTACTATAACCCAAAAATATGAATTTTCTAGATTTATAGTCTATCTTAGTCCTTTTCGCTTTTGGGACATACATATAAGCATCACAACCAAAAACCCTTATATGTCTAAGAGAGGGTTTCATACCAGTCCATACTTCTTGTGGAGTCTTTTCCACCAAAGCTGAGGTAGGAGATCTATTGATGAGATAAAAAATTGTAAACATAGCTTCTATCCAAAATTTATTTTCTAACTCTGCACCACTTGGCATGATTTTAGCCTTATATATCAATGTTATGTTCATCCATTCTACAACCCCATTCTATTGTGGAGTATATGGAGTTGTTCTCTGCATTTCTATTCCATAGTCCTTGCAAAACTGCTCAAATTCATTAGAGCAATACTCACCACCATTATCACTTCTCAAAACCTTTATATTTTTCTCTATCTGATTTTTTACAAGAGCCTTAAACTATTTAAATTTATTAAAAACCTCATATTTGTTCCATAGAAAATATACCCAAGTCTTTCTTGAGAAGTCATCTATAAATGTAACAAAATATATAGATTTACCTAGTGATGGTACTTTTGTAGGTCCAAACACATCATTGTGAACTAGATGTATAATTCCTTCATACCTTGTAGCACTACTTGGAAACTTATCTCTAGTTTATTTCCAAAAAAACATAGTGCTCAAAAAAATCAAAATTTAATAGGCAATTAGATATTCCTTCAGCCATACCTTTTATTTTCAATGTTCAAAGTCCTTTCTCACCAATATGCCCCATGTGTTGATTCCATAATATTGTCTTCACTATAGGAATACTTAGAGCCATTTCAACCGTATTATTTTCTTGTACAACTGAAGTGTTATTGCAATTAATACTTACAATGATAACCTCAAGTATGAATAAATTTCTTGTACAAACTTCTCTTTCCAACACCAAGGATCCACAAATCATATTGCAACTATCCTTATCGAATATCACATTCACACCTGCATCATTCATCTTACTCACAGATATCAAATTCCTTCCCAAACTCAAAATATGCAACACCAGGAAGGGTTTTAATTCTTCCATATTTTAGCCTCAACTTGACTCTTCCTCGACATATTATTTTATATGTCAAATTATCTCCCAAGAAGACTCCACCTCCATCTATCTTTTCATATCCACTAAACCCCTCCATATAAGGTGTCATATGAAAAGAAGCACCTAAGTCAATCAACCATGAGTCATAGCATTCACTTGAGCATGTTGTAGCCAAGAATAAGTCCCCTGAATCTTCATTTGTGGTCTTTGTTTCTGTAGAATTTCCTTCATTATATGATCGATTATTATCAGCATTTTTAGATCTATAGTCTTTTTTATAATGCCTTGTTTTACCATAATTTTAGCATTTCCTCTTTTACAGGGCAACAAATCTACCCCTAGATTTTGATTTCTTTTCTCCTAATTTCATTTTGCTTCCTTCTTAAGAATTATCTCTCACAACAAAGGCTTCCTTTTGAATATAATCCTCAAAATATTTTCGTCTCATCTCTTCAAACAGCAAAGTTTCTACTATATCCTCTACTTTCAATGTAAATATAGTATTACTGATAGCCATAAAAAGGTTAACCTATGAATCAGGTAATGAACAAATTAAAGTAAAACATTTTTCTTATTCATTCATTTTTACTTCTACAGAGTTTAATTGACTTACCATAGTGTTAGAAGCATTCAAATGTTTAGCCACAAAGTCACCATAATTCATTCAAAATGAATACAATTTCTTTCTAAAAAGAGTTTATTTATCAGTGACTTTGTCTGATACAATGTTCCTAGATTCTCCCATAAAAACTTTGTCATGGTATATATAGATACATTCAATAATACCAAATCAGATAAGCACAATTTGATAGAGCTCCTTGCCTTCCTATCAATTTTTAACCAATTATCATCTATCATTGATGTTGATTTTATTTCCAAGACTGCAATTCATTGATCTCTATCAACCAACTGATCCTCCATCTTGAGTTTCCATAGCTCAAAATTCTATCCATTAAATTTTTCAATCTCTATATGTGTGCTTCTCATATTTCTCCATTGTTTGGATTCTTTCGCATACGGATCCAACTAAAGAATTAATTTATCATAGGGTTGAAACCCTTACTCCTCGAACAAAGCTAAAACCTAGCTTTGATACTAAAAGAAAATAAATAAATAGCCTCAATAAACTAAATTAGAAAATTAGTAATAACATAATCAAAATAAGAAGATCATAGATTCAGTAATTACATACTATTTATCTTGGAAACACTCAACTGGGAAAAAACCAGCATAGTATTATCTTATTATTGCATTAACTTGACCATATCCAATATAATAATATTCTTCTATCTCTCTTTCCAAACCCTAATGCAAGTGTGATATATAGAACAAAGGCACATGAACAAATTTTTACAATATCATGGGCGAAAAAGTATGGGTTCAAATATAGTAACCCTAAAAGCCCATATGGGTCTAAAAATAACCTTTAAAACCCTAAAAATTTTGGTCGGGGGTTGTTGCCCTTGGACCCCTATTTTTCAAAGGGCTACCACCACCAAATCCCTATTCAGGGTCTGGACCATTCCCAAACCCCAATGAGTATAGGTACAGAGTGTCTAGTACCTTTTAGTGTTAACCCCACTGAATAACATGGAAAATATTCAACATATTTCCAACAAATAATCATCTACATGTAATGCTTAATTTTAAATCACACAAATATAAGCAAACAAGAGCTTACCTATATGCACTTCAAGTTTTGAATGCACTAGACTAAGGAGATTTTGATTTCAAGGTAAAACAAGAAGAAATGCAATAAGACAATCTAGCCTAATGCAACTATATGCTTTCAATTTTTTGCCTAAGTACTTGAAATTAATAGAAAGGTTAAATTTTAGCGTAAGGTTCCTTAATTGATTAGTCTTTTAGTATTTTATGAATAAATCAAAGCGTGTTATAAAGAAATTGTAATGTTTTGTAAATGATTACGGTTTTCTAACTAGATTATTTAATTTTCAAAAGTAGATGTGATTTAAGTTTCAAAACAGCAAAAATACAGAAATAGAACACAACGGGAATGAAATTATAGGGCTAAGAAAAGGGTCAAGTGGATGAATTACCTATATTAGATCCTGTTTGCAAAATTCACCACAAAAAGTTCCAAATTCACTACAGAGGTGGCGAATTTGGTAAACCTGCATAAAAATTTTAAAAAAAAAATCTGATTTGGAGGGTTTGTCTAAGTGTAGTGAGGTGGTAAACGATCTTCCCAAATGATCAAAGCCCCCGTTGATAAAAAATGAATTTGCTTAAATTTTGATATGGAATTTTGGCTTGTTTACCAAATTCACTAGAGGGGTGGCAAATTTGGTTTAGTATATTCTGGTTGCCAAATTCACCATAGGGGTGGCAAATTTGGTTCAATGTATTATGATTGCTAAATTCACCACAAGGGTAGCAAATTTGATCCTAGGTGGGTTTTCAGAAGTTTTAGGGTAAATTTTAACTTTTTTTGGGCTGAAACTTGGAGGGAAGGATATCACTATGATTTGTAAGGTCTGTAAGTGGTAAAATCAAAGGATTAAGCCTTTGAAATAGATAATTTAAGGACTAAAATTAGAATGACAAATAAAAATATAAAATCCCCTCAAGGGACTATAAATATGATAAAAATGAACTATGATAGGATAGGGGATGCAATATAATGGATTAGGAATGCTATAGAGGTGCTAATATATCCTCCAGTAGGTCTAAATCAACAAGAAATAGTGGTATATGAGAGGATTTTACAAAAATATGTAAAGACTATCTATAAGTTAAAGTAATTTGCAACAATCAATATACATGATATGACTAAAATTTCAATGATACTAAAATAAAGGGAGCCTAAATTACATGCCAAAATGTTAGAGATCGTAGGAAATCACTAACTCAACTCTTAATGAAAATAAATCAGTGATTTAAATAGTGTTAGATTATGACATGTAAATATGGCTCAAGAATTCATCAATATGCCCAAAATGCAGATTATGATGAATATATGCTTGTAGGTAAAGGAAAACAAGAAATTAAAAGAGCATGGAAGAAGATGAAAAGTGTTATTATACTATAAATAACATGAAATTACCTTGTCTATGAAATTCAATGAGAATTTTAGTATGAAATATGCAAGAAGATGTGTTAAAAATCCTACAAAATAGAGGATTTGATGTGAAATATGATAACAAGATGCATGCAAGTCAAGGTAAACCTGTAAAATAGATATTAAGAATGAAATGAAGATGTTATGATTAAAAATAGGCTACCAAAACACTGTTAGAAGACTGCAAAAACAATGTTAGAGGCTACCAAAGATAAGGATTAGAAACCTACAAGAGAAATTAGAGCATAAAATATAGAAATGCACAAAAGAAGAACAAGTAAGTTAGCAAGGCTACAACCTAGAGGATAAAATGCAATGAAGCTAAGGTGGGAGGAGAGAAGAAATAATATAATAGAGCTTTCTTTCTTGCCTACAATAGTGGCCTTCTTGCTCCAAAATCCTCCTAGCCTTGCTTGACTTACTCTTAGTGCTCTCACAATGCTCTAAAATGCTTTATGAAAACTCAAGAATGCTTGGAGATAACTCTAAAATAGAAGATGCTATTGAAAGAGAGATTTATATAAAATGTGGTAGAGTTTTGCTATAGTAGAATTGCTTATGGAATGGTTATCCCATGACTTCTTTAAATAGGATTTGGAGGGGACTTGGATGCAATGAATGGATAATAACAATTCAGATAAATTAATCTCAATCCTTCTTGAAGCATGCATAATTGATGGTAAAGTTGAAAGGTATCTCAATCCATGCCCAACTGATTCATGTGGAAGATTATCGACCATTTTTGCCAAATTCGCCACTATTGACCAAATTTGCTACAGGGGTGGCGAATTTGGTTCTAAGTGGTAAATTTGGTAAGGAATCAAATACAATTCTAAGAAGTTTGAAAGCCTAAAAAATTTCCAAAATTACCACTAGCCAAATTCACCATAGGGATTGCGAATTTGGTAAAAACTGATTTTGGATGTAAAAAGTCAATTTTTGCAGTTTGCCAAATTCGCCACTCAACTTGCCAAATTCATCACTCGTGAATTTGGTCAAGGTGGTGAATTTGGAAAAGATTAAATTTGATGCCCATGATGATGGGGAATGATCAAATTGATATTTTGTGATGTTTAGAACTGATATTTGGAAGTTTTGGGATGTTTGTGACTAGTTTTGGGAAGTTGCGACTAGTGCATCAAAATTAGGTGTCTAATATTTTACCCTTTTTTGATGTGATATCTGAGATCTTACATTAAACATTAAGTTGTGATACTAAATTTTGACACTATGATGTATTGTTGTTGCATTGCTTTGCTGATTTGAAGAGTTGATTGAGATTTTGCTAGTTTTGATGATTTGTATACAAGTGCCTCATTTTATGTGCCTCAAGGAGAAAGTTGTTTTACCCCATGAAAAATTATTGCCCTAAAAGCATGATTTCTTTTGAATAACCATGTACTTGGTGACAAGTTTCAAAGCAAATTTTTAGAATATGGGCTGCTTAGATTGGTTAGCATCAATGGGTTACAGGTTTAGAAGGCAAAGGGAGAGGGGAAAGCAATCTCATCTACATTTTTACTTATTATAGAAAGTTGGAGAGAGTGAGACAGATTGGTTGGATAGGATGGCTCATATCCGAATATGGATGCATTACGTGAATGTTATTCGAGGAACATTCAATGTATCAGAGCGAGACTGAGAGGTAGGCCTTCATTTTGAGTCAATTTTTTTGCATTTTGGCCATTTTTTCCACCTTTTTGAAAGTTGTGAATTTGGCACTAGTGGCAAATTTGGTAAAGTGCCACTAGCAAATTTTATCCCAATGGAATATTTGGCACTAGTGATTTTGGCACCAGTGGTGAATTTAGGATAGGGTAGTCATTTTTATTTTATAATTTTTGAATTTGATATGTGTGCAAATATAGATATATTTACTTTCCAAAAATCCCTTTTTGAAGACTATCCAATGGTAGTATTTTTGTAAAATTTTGAGATGATGTGATAAATTTTCTAACTCAATATTTTGGATGATTAGTTTTGTTAGGCGATAAATATTTTTATGAGCAGGTAGCATCACCCTAAATGCTTGGGAGGCATCGTAGTGAGCATGTAGAGGTTTAGAAATGGTGTTGTTTTATCGATGATATGGCTATATCATATCACTTATATACCCAAGTTGGATTTTGATTGCTCCTTATTGATGGCTCTTGCAGAGATGTGGTACTCATCCACCAAAACTTTTAGGCTATCGATGGGTGAGATGATGGTTAATTTAGAGGATGTGTGGTGCATCCTCAAGGTGCATGTTTGACATGTACCCATTTACTTGGGGATGAGTATCAACATTGGGAAGTAAGCCTTCTCATGGAAGGGTGAATTTTTAGGGATGAAAAATGGGTTGAGGATTAATGATGCTTATGTAGGAGGATACATTGATCATAGGACTACACTCTTAGTAGTAGTGGTGTCAATATTGATGATGAGTGACACTAGAAAGAGCTTTATGCTATGAGTATGGGGACCAATTATATTATATTTGAGGGATAATCATATTGTTTATGCCTGGGCTCCAGCTATCTTGGCTAGACTACAGGAAGGGTTAGATATTGACATGTTACACTTTGCTCTAGGTTTGTCCATATTATGGTTATGTGGGTTATTGAGCCTAAAATTCCCATAGTTTACATATGAGAGTGGTTTATTTTCCCTTCTTCTTGTACCCTAACTTGGGTGCGATATCTAATTGATGATATGAGGGTAGCACATGTTACATGGCAATCATGGAGATGTATATATGTGGTCTGAGGATCACAAGAAGCTATCTAGAGTGAGATGAATATGGTTTTTGGATGACAGGAACAAATATTATGAGTTATATCAATATGATCATGTGACACATAATTTTGGAGAGGTATAGGGGGTATGAGCAGTGGATGATATTTGAGTACAAGTGCATTGTGAGACTTGGTGGGATCCTATGGATCCTATAACTTTTTTAGAGGCTAAAAAGGATGACCATGTGGTTCTAACCCCTACATTGTATGACATAGGGGTGATAACAAACTATGTTATTTGGTACATATGGTTTAGACCACATCAATTAATAGTGGTCCCACTATTTAGGGATCAAATGTAGGTATTTCAAAACATGTTGAGTGCTCTGTGAGCACCTAGGCACTATTATGGGAGAGAGGGATGGTAGAGGATGATACAAAAATAAAGGATGATGGGATCATCTCCTTTGGATGTAGCTCCATTGGTTGTTATTCCACTCTCATATGTCCCAATTTGTGGAGGTTTATCTAGTCCAAGAGTAGAGTAGGACCTTTGTGGGATAGGGCCAGATCTTAGTGGAGGTGTAGGTCCTAGTAGGATAATAGAGGATACCATAACAATAGATTTGAGGGTTCTCCATCACACTTTGGAGGAGGTAAGGAGTTAGTTAGCGATTTGCGGAGGAGGTCACCAGAGCTAGATATGAGGTGACTAGGCTTAGGGATGAGATGGACCATGTGTTTATAGATAGCGAGGAGACAATTTCTAGGCTTGAGGTAACCTTATATTGAGTTACAAAGTATCAAGCCACTAATCAGGCAATCATTTTTGTTCTTAGGTCTGATCTAGAGTGGGTTATGAGGGAAAGGGATGAGTCTCAGGCTTTGGGTGGATGAGGTCTAAATAGTGCGATGGTAGCTATAATTAGCTATAATTATGGGATCCCTCGAGTGATAACTGGAGGCTTCTAGGGTAGTTATGGAGACTATGAGGTTAGATATTATAGAGCAGTTAGGATATTCAACAAATCGAGTTGAGAGGGAGTGGAGAAATACTACACACTACCATTAGTTGTATCATTTGGTCTATTCCTATGGAGTAGCGAGCACCATCTCCTTTGGGATCATGGTTGAGAGTTTTGTCGATGAGTGACACCTCTCAAAGGACTACTAGCTTCCAATTACCTCCAACTCCTCCACCAAGAGATGATAGGTAGGTTGGATCTTCTTGTTAGGTGGTATTAGGGGTATGAGCGAGTGTATCAATTTTTATATTGTGGTACACCCTCCTATTGTGATTTGAGTGTATCATTTTTCACTTTTGTGATACACCTTCTCCATTAACATGTATAGTGCAAGGCATATATATATATGATGATACTTTCTATTATGTGTTAGGATGAGATGCTTTGATGTTTTTGATATGATGTTGCATTGATGTGATGATGCTTTGATTAAGTAGTGGTATGTTTGATCAATTTGCTTTAGTAAAGATGTAGATAATGGGAGATGCCCCAATTGAGTATTTTGGATGATAGATAAACATATTGAAGTGCATGCTATGAGCAGTGGTCCTTAGACCTGATATAGGATAACACTCATGTTCTTTAGAGGCAAATGTTTTGCTTTTCATTATGTTCCCATAGGTGGTAACATAATATAATTATGTTTAAATGGTGGCCTATGATGCCATATTCATGATATCATTTAAGACATAATGAGGTACCTATAATATGTACAATAAAGTATATTATTTTCAAAATATTTTTTCTCTCATTGATGTTTAAGTGAAATACTCTATGAAACACTTAACTACGTAGATGAGGTACCTATAGTATTTACATGATATGTATATTTTTTCCTCTTATTAGTGTTCAAATGCCATTCTCTATGAAACATTTGATTGTGTAGATGAGGTACCTGTAGTATTTACATGAATTATGATGTATATTTTTCTCTCATCAGTGTTCAAATGCTATTCTCTATGAAACATTTGATTGCATAGATGAGGTACCTATGATATGCACATGATTTATGATATATTTTGCTCCTTATCAATGTTCAAGTGTCACTCTCTATGAAACACTTGACTGCATAAGTGTCATTCTCTATGAAATACTTAACTACGTAGATGAAGTTATTTGCATCTTATCAATGTTTAAGTGTCTTTCTCTATGAAATACTTGACTGCATAGATAAGGTGTATGACCTTCATAAATTTTTAAGTGCCATTCTCTATGAAACACGTAACTGCGTAGGTAAAGTTATTTGTTTTTTTATCAATGTTCAAGTTCCATTCTCTATGAAACACTTTATTGCATAGATAATATTTAGGATTTCCACCAATGTTCAAGTATCATTCTCTATGAAACACTTGACTATGTGATGGGGAGACCAGATTCACCATCGAAAATCCAGATCCAATATTCTCCTTTGATCACAGAAAACCAATTACAACACTAGCCCGCAGGCGTAGTTTTTTTTTTTTTCTTGTTCTCCCCCTTCCTCCCTAGCTCACCACCAGCTTCTATTACAATCTCTGGGTTTCTTTCGAGGTCCCGACCCTCTAGGCCATTAATGACCCACCTGGAAGAATACATCCTTAGAATCTGAAAAGTCGGCTCTTCCTCGCCTTCGTGACTGAACCTTCACATCTTTTACCCTAACTGGCAACTGCCACCGGGTCAGCCACGAAAACATGCATTGATGAGCCGTCTGAACGTCTCTGACCTCTGGACGCAGCATTCGAGTGGCCGCCATGCTCAGCAAGCTTACCGGGCAAGAAATCATGCATTAATGAGGCCTTTGACCACCTCGGGAAACACCATCTGGGAATGCGTGCCTTTTCGAATCGTGAACCAACAGTATGTCATGATATCGTGACATGTCGCGATATCATGACATTTTTCTTCCTCGTTGCCTTTCTCTTCTTTGGGTCACGATATCGTGACATGTCACGATATCGTGACATCTTTCCTTTTCGGCTCTTCTTTCTCCTTTTCGATCATGAAATCATGACATGTCGCGATATCATGACATCTTTCCTTTTTGCTTCCTCCTCGCCTCTCGGGTCATAAAATCATGACATGTCACGATATCACGACATTCTTTGCTCTCTACTTTCTCTCTATCTTTGGGTCACAAAATCATGACATGTCACGATATCGTGATAGCTTTGCCTTTCGCTTTTGCTCTCTGCTTCGGGTCACGAAATCGTGACATGTCACGATATCATGATAGTTTCCTTCCTTGCTTTCTTTCTGCTCCTTCGGTCATGATTTCGTGACATGTCACGAAATCGTGACATTTCCTTCTCTGGCCTTTCCTGTCTTCTTTCGATCATGATTTCATGACATGTCACGATATCACGACATTTTCTTTGATCCCTCTCTCTCCTATTTTGGTCATGATTTCATGACATGTCATGATATCATGACATTTTTCTTTCGCCCTCTCTCCCCTGCTTGGGTCACGATTTCATGACATGTCCGAAATCATGACATTTTTGCTCCGCGCCTTCTCTCTCCTTCTTTCAAACGTGACATGTCATGATATCGTGACACTTTTCTCTTCCCTTCTCTCTTTTTACATGTCCATATCACACTTTTCTTCTCCTTCTCTCTTTTTCAATGACATGTCACGATATCATGACACTTTTCTCTCTTGTGCCTTCTCTCATCTTTGGTCGCGATTTCGTGACATGTCATGAAATCATGACATTTTTGCTCCGTGCCTTCTCTCTCCTTCCTGAGTCACGAAAACATGACATGTCACGATATCGTGACACTTTTCTCTGTCACGATATCGTGACATCAAGGCAAACACTTAAAAATTTTTTTGTTGATGCAAGATTGCTCTGTTGCCACCGGATGCTCCTGCATCAGACACCGAGGTGGATTGAGAAGTGTCCTTCACTTCTATACTATTGGAGGAAGACCCAGGTGGTCGACCTCTATTTTTGACAACCAAGTTGCATCTTCGATAGGCCTGCCCTTCCACTTGACCAGATATTCAGAATACTATCTGTTCTTGGTACTTCTGCCTGCTCGAGTGTCTAGTATTTCCTCGATCTCGTCTGTTGCTGGAGTAGATGTTGGAATACTCCACAATTCTGTACTTGGTGTCTCGCTACTACCTCCTTCATGATATTCTACCAAATCTGCAATGTTAAAAATAGGTGATATGTTAAGGCCACTTGGCAATTCCACTTCATATGCATTGCCTGAATCCCATTTTCCTATAATTTGGCATGGTCCAAACTTCTTCATCTTCAACTTGTTATAGGTTTTAGCAGGAAATATTTCTTTTCTCAGATGGACCATGACTTCATCTCCCACTACGAATTCCTTGAACCATCGCTTCTGGTCTGCCCTTGTCTTATATTGGTTATTCATGTTAGTAATGTGCTTCTTCACTTCTTCATGCACGCTCTTCAGATGCTCTGCAAAGTCCTCAGCCTCGGCACTGCACTTTTCCCCTGTATCCATCTTCCTCAACTCAGAAGCATTCCTTGGACTGCTCCCATATACTATCTGGAATGGAGATTTGTTAGTACTCCTATTGACAGAATTGTTGTATGCAAATTCTGCCTATGGCAAAACCAAATCCCATCCCGTGGGCTTATCTCCTATCAAGCATCTCAATAGATTTCCCAGACTTCTATTCACCACCTCCGTTTGGCCATCAGTCTGTGGGTGGTATGCAGAACTGAATTTCAAATCTGTCTTCAATTTCTTCCACAAGGTCCTCCAAAAATACCCCACAAACTTGGTATCTCTGTCAGAAATGATACTCTTTGGTAGACCATGAAGTCGTACCACCTCTTTGAAAAATAAACCTGCAACGTGAACTGCATCACTAGTTTTTTGGCAGGGGATAAAATGTGCCATCTTTGAAAACCTGTCAACCACCACAAATATGGAGTCATTTCCTCGTTGTGTCCTTGGTAGACCAAGAATGAAATCCATGCTGACGTCCTCCCATGGTCTCTCTGGTACAGGTAATGGCTGATATAATCCAGTGTTCTGGCTCACACCTTTCGCCATCTGGCATACTCTATAGCTTTGCACAAACCTCTTCACATCTTGTTGTAGTTGTGGCCAATAGTAGTTCTCACTAACCAGGGCAATGGTCTTATCCCGACCAAAATGTCCAGCCAGCCCTCCACTGTGTTTCTCCTTGACCATATTTTCCCTCATTGAACTCCTTGGAATGCATAATTGACTTCCTCTAAACAACATTCCATCTTGGATCAAAAAATCCAACCACTTGGTCCTGTCCAAAGTAACAAGTGCCAAGCAAGCCTTCCAAGCTTCTGCAAAATCAGGATCTTCAGGGTACAAACCCTTCAGTTCATCAAATCCTACCACTTCCACCTTCATTTCTGTCAACAAACACTGCCTTCTACTTAAGGCATCTGCAACTTTGTTTGACCTTCCGCTCCTGTGCTTCAACACAAAGGTATAACTCTATAGAAACTCAACCCACTTCAGGTGCCTCTGATTTAGCTTCCCTTGGCTATTAATATACTGTAAGGCCTGATGATCAGTATATAGAACAAACTCTTTTGGCAACAAGTAATGTCGCCACTTCTTTAGAGCCTGAACTATAGCATAAAACTCTTGATCATAAACTGAATACTTCTTCCTAGCATCATTGAGTTTCTCACTAAAGTAAGCAACAGGTTTACCTTCTTGACTCAAAATAGCTCCTATGGCACTACCACTAGCATCACAATCTACCTGAAATACCTTATTAAAATCTGGAAGTGCCAAAATAGGTTGCTCTGTAACCTTCTTCTTCAACATATCAAAGCTCTTATCTGCTCCTAAGGTCCACTTAAATTCTTTCTTATCCCCTCTCATTGTTTCTGTAAGGGGTGCACAAATACTGCTGAAATTCCTAATGAATTTCCTGTAAAAACTTGCTAGACCATGAAATGATCTTACCTCAGTCGTGCTTCTCGGAGTAGGCCATTCAATGATAGCTCTCACTTTTTTTGGGTCCATTTTTAGACCTTCGACTGAGATGACAAATCCTAGGTACACTAACTCCTTCTTCATGAAATTACATTTCTTCAGATTAATTAACAACTGCTCCTCCCGTAGCTTCTCAAAAACCCTTCTGATATGCATCAGATGCTCTTCCAGGGTTCTGCTAAATATTAAAATATCATCCAAATAGACAATGACAAATTTGCCTAAAAATTCTTTCAATACCTCATTCATCAATCGCATGAATGTGCTTGGTGCATTGGTTAGCCCAAATGGCATGACCAACCATTCATACAAACCCTCTCTGGTCTTGAAGGTTGTCTTCCACTCATCTCCTTCTCTGACATGAATCTGATGATAACCACTCTTCAGATCAATCTTTGTGAAGTACTTGGCTCCACTCAAACAGTCCATAATGTCATCCATCCTTGGCAATGGAAATCTATACTTTATGGTGATCTTGTTAATGGCTCGAGAGTCTGTACACATTCTCCACTCTCCATATTTCTTTGGTGCTAGTACTGCAGGTACTGCACATGGACTCAAGCTCTCCCGAATCAGTCCCTTCTCCAACAACTCTTGGACTTGCCTGTTCAGCTCTTCAGTTTCTGTAGGAGTCATTCTATGTGCTGCCTTATTGGGTAAACTAGATCCTGGTACCAAATCTATATGGTGACTGATCTTCCTCACTGGTGGTAAACCCTCAGGCACATTATCAGATATAATGTCTAGAAATTCTTCTAATAGTCCTAAGACTTCTACAGGGGTATCCTTGCATTCTTCCTTCCTAACTCTAGGAATTAATGCATAGCACATATGCTCATGCTTTAAACTATCCAAAAATCTTCCCCCTTCAACTAAATAGATTCTAGCGCTGCTACATACCCTTTCGCCCACCTCCTTCAAGGGCTTCAGCTTATGGCGCACTCCATTCTTCGTCACTGAGTAAGTGTTGGCACGACCATCATGCACTGCACACCGATCAAACTACCATGGCCTTCCCAACAACAAATGGCAAGCATCCATAGGCAGGATGTCACACAGGACCTCATCACAGTAATTCCCAATATTAAATTTCATCGAGCATTGCTCATTGACCAAAGCCCTATGGTCCTTCTGTAACCACGCAATCCGATATGGATGCGGGTGTCTCCTCCTCTTTAACTGTAACTTAGTAACCATTTCTTCTGAGACCAAGTTATCAGTACTACCATTATCTATAATAATATTACAGACCTTACCCGAACTTCTGCACCTTGTGCGAAATAGGCTCCTCCTCTGGTCTGATCCTTTCTCCTCATTCAACAGGGTCCTCCTTGTGACCATAACTTCTCCTCTCTCTGCCTCCTCAGAATGTTCTGATTCAGCACCTTCATCTGCTACAGCAGCTCTGGCAGGACCCTCAGGTCTCTTATTCATCCTTTCTCGATGTTGTGGACACTCGTATGCTCGATGTCCTTCTTTGCCATAGTGGAAATAGGTTCCACGAAATCCTCCCCTTCCAAATCCACGTCCAGATCTACCTCTCCCTCTTGGGTAACCATTGTTCTGATTACGGGGTTGGTAGGTGTTCCCCTCTTTCTGATCTTGGGTATTACTGGTTTCACCAGCCTTCTTCTGATCCTTATATTTTTCTCCATTGGTCCTTCCACCAGTTCTTCCACCATGACCTCTTCCTCTTTGCTTACCCTCAAACCGTCTATTCAGCTTCTCTTCGACTTTGAGGGCAAACTGGTAAGCATCCTCAATGGTGCTCACCCTAACCAGACTCAACTCTTCTTGAATACTGGTTCTCAACCCATTGATGTAACGGGCCACCTTCTCCTTGTTAGCCTCTGAATGGCCAGTTCTGATGGAGATCTTATAAAACTCCTCTATGTATTCTTTGATAGTTTTGCTTGACTGTCTCAAACTCTGCATTTTCCTTAGCAGATCCAATTCATAATCTATAGGAATAAACTATCTTTTCAACTTATCTACCATTCTATCCCATCTTGTTATTCTCTCCTTTCCTCTTCTATTTCTTTCCAGCTGTACTCCCTTCCACCAGATGCTGGCATGACCCTTCAGCTTGGTCTTAGCAAATCTGACCCGATCAGGATCTTCGACCTCCTCATATTCAAAGTATTCTTCCAGGTCATTGATCCAGTCAATCAACTCCTCTGGATCTAGATTTCTAGAGTACGCAGAAACCTCCATCTTTGGTTTCTTTCCAATCTGGGAGATGGCTCTGTATAACCTGGCTTGTGCAGGATCTACAACCTCTTCTTCTTCCTCAAACTGGTCCTCTTCTTCATCAACTTCATCTTCACTTCCTTCTTCTCCTCTGGGTTCAAGCCCTCTGCGTAGCTCCTCTTGCAGGGCCTGAACTTGCCTCTACAAAGCTCTAAAATCTTCTGCTGGCACCATATTTCTTCCACCACCATGGTTTCTTCATGGAGGCATTCTTCTTGTTTCTCTTACAACCCTTCCATAGATCCTGGTGCAAGCTGCCTCACTTTCGATGATCTGCTCACACACTCAGGAACTCCCACTCTGATACCACTTGATGGGGAGCCGAGATTCACCATCGAAAATCTAGATCCAATATTCTCCTTTGATCACAAAAAACCAATTACAACACTAGCCCGCAGGCGTAGTTTTCTTTTCTTTCTTGTTCTCCCCCTTCCTCCCTAGCTCACCACCAGCTTCTATTACAATATCTGGGTTTCTTTTGAGGTCCTGACCCTCTAGGCCATTAATGACCCACCTGGAAGAATACATCCTCAGAATCTAAAAAGTCAGCTCTTCCTCGCCTTCATGACTGAACCTTCACATCTTTTACCCTAACTAGCAACTACCACCGGGTCAGCCATAGAAACATGCATTGATGAGCCGTCTGAACGTCTCTGACCTCTGGATGTAGCATTCGAGTGGCTGCCATGCTCAGCAAGCTTACCGGGCAAGAAATCATGCATTAATGAGGCCTTTGACCACCTCGAGAAACATCATCTGGGAACGCGTGCCTTTTCAAATCGTGAACCAGTAGTATGTCATGATATCATGACATGTCACGATATCATGACATTTTTCTTCCTCTTGCCTTTCTCTTCTTTGGTCACGATATCGTGACATGTCGCGATATCACGACATCTTTCCTTTTTGGCTCTTCTTTCTCCTTTTCGGTCGTGAAATCATGACATGTCATGATATCATGACATCTTTCCTTTCTGCTTCCTCCTCGCCTCTTCGGGTCACGAAATCGTGACATGTCACGATATCGTGACATTCTTTCTCTCTGCTTTCTCTCTATTTTGGGTCACAAAATCATGACATGTCGCGATATCATGACAGCTTTGCCTTTCGCTTTCGCTCTTTGCTTCGGGTCATGAAATCGTGACATGTCACAATATCATGATAGTTTCCTTCCTTGCTTTCTTTTTGCTCCTTCGGTCGTGATTTCGTGACATGTCACGAAATCATGACATTTTCTTCTCTGGCCTTTCCTGTCTTCTTTCGGTCGTGATTTCGTGACATGTCATGATATCACGACATTTTTCTTTGGACGCCCTCTCTCCCCTATTTTGGTCGCGATTTCATGACATGTCGCGATATCGTGACATTTTTCTTTGGACGCCCTCTCTCCCCTATTTTGGTCATGATTTTGTGACATGTCATGAAATCATGACATTTTTCTCCGTGCCTTCTCTCTCCTTCCTGAGTCGCGAAAACGTGACATGTCACGATATCGCGACACTTTTCTCTTTGGCGCCTTCTCTCGTCTTTTGGTCGCGAAAATGCGACATGTCGCGATATCGTGACACTTTTCTCTCTTGCGCCTTCTCTCTCGCTTTTGGTCGCGAAAATGCGACATGTCGCGATATCGCGACACTTTTCTCTCTTGCGCCTTCTCTCGTCTTCGGTCGTGATTTCGCGACATGTCGTGAAATCATGACATTTTTGCTCCATGCCTTCTCTCTCCTTCCTGAGTCGTGAAAACGTGACATGTCGCGATATCGTGACACTTTTCTCTGTCGCGATATCGTGACATCAAGGCAAACACTAAAAAAATTTTTTGTTGATGCAAGATTGCTTTGCTGCCATCGGATGCTCTTGCATCACTATGTAGGTGAATATGTTATGCTTCTTATCAATGTTCAAGTACCATTCTCTATGAAATACTTGATTGCATAGATAAGATTTAGGATTTTCACCAATGTTCAAGTATCATTCTCTATGAAACACTTGATTGCGTAGGTGAAGATGTTATGATTCTTATCAATGTTTAAGTACCATTATCTATGAAATATTTGACTACGTAGATAATATTTAGGATTTTAACCAATGCTCAAGTGCCATTATCTATGAAACACTTGACTACATAGGTGAAATTTTTATGCTTCTTATCAATGTTCAAGTACTATTCTCTATGAAATACTTGTCTGTTTAGATAATAATTAGGGTTTTAACCAATGTTCAAGTACCATTCTCTATGAAACACTTGACTATGTAGATAATATTTGTTTGATCTTTTATCAATGTTGAAGTGCCATACTTTATGGAACACTTAACTACGTAGATGAAATTTTTTGTGGTAATTGAATTTGTGGTTTTTGCAAAGTGAAGAAATACCTTTTGTGATTGAATTTGCATTATTTTCAAATATTTTTGCAAAGTTAAGAAGAATGATCTTTACAAATGTTTTGTAAAGTAATATAATGAATTTTGTATCTGTGTTTTGCAAAGTAACGAAATGGTTTTTGCAAATATCTTGCAAAGTATATGTTTTGGTCTTTGTAGATGTTTTGCAAAGTAGATATTCTTGAGAAAATATAATGTAATGGATGCTTTTAATGAATTTTACAAGCCATCCTATTATTTTTAGAGGTTCCATAATGTAATTATGAATGTTATTCTAGAGATGTAGTGTTGATATATTTGCAAAAGGTCTGCAAAATAATTATTTTTGTGTTTCTCTTTCATTTTTAAAAGCATAATGTTTTTAAAGAAGAAATATTTTATATTACTAAACTCCTTAGCACATGAGAAATGGTAACAAGATTATACAATTACACCAAATGCATATGTAAATATTTACATGTACATGGGGAATTGGACTTAATACTCGTCGCCCCTTTTGATGTGTTTGAAAGATTCAAAGATTTTGTATTTTAAATAAAATATTCTATACTGAGGGTAACACTCACACATGCATAACATAAGAGAATAAGAAGCTCTTCTCTCATGCCCGATGTGTGTAAAAAGGAATGTATATGCACAGAGCATGGAAAAAATAAATCCCCTTACCTATGACATCCATATAATAGCATTACCTTGAGTCTAAAGTATATTGTTTGTATGAATGAGCAAATGACATCCATGCTTGCTTATAGGTTGTTAGGATGCATAGGGATCTAATAATTGATTGCTTGATATAGTCATAAATTATTATGAGTACATTAAGTGCTGATTACCAAACCCCAACGTTCTCGAAGATTTTATAAGTTAGCTAGGATGTTCTAGTTTTGAAGAAAATAGAAAGTGATAAACTATTATCACATATCAAGTGGAAGGAAGTTATCTATATATTTCATATGAATAGATAGAGAATATCTAGCTTGATAGGTGACTAGTTTTTGAGCTTTGATTTTTTTAATTGTATATTTGCATAATATAACCAAGTTGGAAACAAAACTCTATTAATCCAATAGTATTTTTAAGAAAATAGTTGATGGTGAGAGTATGATTTATGGTCTTGTTGTTGTAGAGGCTCAGGAAAATATAATGATAACATTGATCCACTATACGGTGAAGCATACAATTAATTGCATGCTCACAAGGCATTGGATCCATGTAGCCTTGTAGTCCAATAGATCTTTTTACACAATAATTTGTAGGAGACTTGATTTTTGTTTGATAGAATATCAACGATGAGAACTAGATGACTATGAAGATAATATTGATCCAGTGCTTGGCAAGTTATACAAGTAATTGTAGATCTGCAATATATTGGATCAATAAAGTCTTCAAAAGTCACATGGACTATCAAATGCAATCATTGAGATATGCAAAAATGTTATAGCAAGTCAACACAATAAATCAAGAGGAAGGCACTGATAATATTGATCCATTTTCTAATTATAGTTGCAAAGAAGTTGCAAACCTGTGTGTCATTAGATCAAGGAGAACATACAATCCCTATGACTTATAAATGAGACAGTATGTGAGGATTATATTTATGTTTGATTGCATACTAAAAAAGGTATGTCGAGCGGGGAGGAGTACCCTTAATCATCTGTTCCCATATAAATTTGACAAGTAAATATTAATCCATAGTGGAATGGATGATTAGATAACTCCTAGCCCGTTTGAACAATTGAATGAGTAAGTATATGATGATATATTAGGTATGATTTGGTAAAATTGAATGATAGTCCAATCAGGAAAGATAACCCCATTCAACCAATAACTAGTAATATTCACAAATGATTATGAACTTATGTTAAATTGGTTGAATGTGATTTCTCATCCCTAAATGGACTATCAAATGAGTTATATGGATAATGTGATGATTAGATGTCATGACACATTCAATAGATTGCTCTTGAAATTCTCTTATACAATGCATCATTTTGCAAGATGCAAAGGCCATAGATGCATTATAGAAGAGAAAGAGGTGTCTTTGATGAGTCTACTGAATAATCATGAGTATCGATGGGATACAAAAAAAAAAAAATTATTTATTTGTGGAAATCATCCCAAAAGGGATGCTACTTTTGGGTAAGACCCAAGGAGGCAGGGGTATCCATTCCACCAAAAATGCCCAGGACTCGTACTTGGACTACCACATTTGACATACTCAAGAAGCAAACAAACACACAAAACCAATTTAAAAATAAGTAAATAACAACAAAAATAATAAAATAAAATAAAAAACATTCTCCTTGAGTGTGTCAAAAAAAAAAGCACAACCAAACACACACAATAATATAAAAGAAACCACAACACAAACCACATACAAAAACACAAGAACCACATAACAAAACACAAACAAGACAAAAACAATAGAACACTACAAATACATAACCCAAAAAAACATGAAAAATAAACACAACCAAAACTTAAAAAATTTAAAAAAATAAAATAAAAAAAAAAAAAAAAAAACCAACAACAGACAACAAACAAAAACAAAAAACATAGAAAACACTCACACATAAAAACACGAAATAACACAAACAAAGAGAAACCCAAGAACAAGAATGAAACAATAACAAAAAACATAAAAAAAAAAACAACAACAAAAACACAAGAACAACAAAAAACAACACAAATAACACAAAAAAAAACAAAACAAAAGAACCCACCCACCTTAAAAAACTAAACAAAAAAACAAAAAAAATTGAACAAAACAATGACCTATCTAGACCAGAAGACTATTAAGGCAAGAATCAACAGAGGAAACAAAATAAAGAATAGAATGAGCTAGGGAACTAAAAAAAACTGAATGAACCAAAGAGAAGCAAAAAAAAAAACCAGAAGAAACTAGGTACCTTCATAACTGGAGCCATCCAAATAAATGATAAAAAGAAGAGCTTCACTAATTTGAGAAGCCCACCATATATCAGGGTGGCCATAACAAGTAAGATCACCTTTGTCCACAGCCCAATTAGCTAAAGCATTAGCACTCTTGTTTTGATCTCTGACCATATTATTGTAATCAACTTTCAAAAATCCCATCTAGATTAACCGAATCTTCTCAATAATTATTTTTATTCTCCAATCCACCTTATGATTCTTAGAAGGAGTCTTCAACAGATTAATCATAAGTTGAGAGTCAAACTCAACTAACACATTTTCCCATCCAACCTTTGTAGCCTCCTGAAGGCCTCTGAGGATACCATACCCCTCAACAAGGTTATTGGAAAGAATACCCAAATTCTCAGCAAAAGTAAAAACCAAGGAGCCATCCGAAAGTCTACCAACTCCTCCCACACTGGCTTTTCCAGGGTTCCCTCTAGAGGCTCCATCAGTATTGACTTTTCCAAAATCCTTAGGAGGAGGTTGCCAATTTCTAGTCCTATCCATCTTACTAATACTCACATTCCCTTTAATTTGGTCGCCCTTATAAGATTTAATCTTCAATCTTTGCATCACTTGATCCCATATTTAGTGGGATTTTTGGGGGTGATTAAGGAGTTGATGGACTGATTCAACTAAGTTGGCTATGGTCTTTTGCCAAATATAGTGAATATCCTTCCTATCTTGATTAAAAATTTGGTTGTTCCTTTCATTCCAAATATTCCAAAGAAGAATGGTGCAACCCATCAAAACTAATTGCCTAATAAAATGATCAACTCCCTCTTGATTAGGCCAATCCCTCCAAAGTTGTTCAAAAGTAAAAAAATTGAACCACTATAAGCCAAGTAAAGTGATCATTCTCCTACATAGCTCATAGGCTAAAGTACACTCAATAAAAATATGGTTGATATTTTCTACATTCTCTTCACACATTTCACATCTAAAAGGGCCATGAAAACCACGCTTCATAAGTTGCTCACCAGTAAGCACCCTATGATGCGATAAAATCCAATTAAATAACCTCACCTTAGGCTAGATCTTTTGAGCCCACAATCAAGAAAATATGTCAAAAGAATGGTTGGGATTATTATGGCATAAGGTCAAATAACCTTGAGCAACTGAATACTCACCCTTAGTAGTGTTGTTCCATACAAAATAATCTTTTTCATGGGACCAAGAGAGGGATCTCATATGAAGGATGCCTTGGATATCTTGTCTTTGCATTTATGGGATTTGAATCTGCCAGTCCTCAATAGGGATCCAATATCTACCAACCTTTGAATTACCAGTATGGTATCGACAGTAATTAGCCACCTTTATCCAATTAGCTCGGTGAAGCTCCTCCATCCAAGGCCTCCAATCGGGAAACTAAGTTATCAAAGGCTTGTGACCATCCCAAGAATTTGTCCAAAAATTTGCATGTTGACCTGTTGGTCCAAAATCTGCCACAGGAAAGGATTTTACAAGTGCACCCTAGACCTGGCCAACATTGAAAGGCTGGAAGCAAGAAATGGCTTCCAGACCAATCTCCAGAGTGGGCTGGTTCCCTTCACTATTCTAGACTTGGTTTAAGATAAGGGTTGCAGGAAAGAGATTTAAAAAACTGCAGAAAGAAATGGGAAATATGGCCACAGGCCGAAGTTATGAGACCGGGAAAATAGCAGCAGGAAACTTAAAAATGCAACAACAGCAAGTAATAAAAATTATTAACTTAAACCTTCGCACGATGTATGCAGGAAGACCCTCCAAAACTACATTCCAGAAATCATACTCTCACGGCGGTACATAAATCCAATATGCAGAATTTTAATGCAACAACCATGAAGAAATACAAAGCTATTAGAAATGCAATAGAACGGAAAGGAAATCACCCATACAACCGCTTGACAAATTAGAATCCAACTACGTTATTCCTGCAAATGCATCTCCGGTCTCTAGCGGAGAATTTTTCCCAACCTTTTGAAATGAGAATTACATTGGTTTTTATAGAGGTCCGTCCTCTTTGCAGCATTAAATGTTTGCCACCATCCTCCTCGTGATCTACAATTGTGCATTGGAAATTACATACACGATCCCTTGATTACAGCCTCGAAGAAACAAAAATTAAATGCAATGAAACGTTCGCGGTCCTTCATTAAATTTGATTCTTCGAACATGTGCATGAAACCGTTACGACAATCCACGAACAACAGCCTCGAATGCATTAAATCTTCAATCTTGGTGGCACAGGCGCGTCTTTTACTTTGAATGCCTTGGAAATCCGCAAATCATTAAATTCGGGTCAGCATTAAATCATTGGAAATCAAAAAAATCTCCTCGGGCGTTCATACTATGTTCTGGCGGGAAACTGTCGCAGGTCGCGAAAACGCGACGGGTCGCGAAATCGCGACGTATTTTCATGCCGTACACTTTTGTCACTTACACCCGTGAAAATGCTCCCTGTCGCGCTTTCGCTGCATCTTCGGCTTTGTCTTCTCTATCGCTAGCTTAATCCCGTGAAAATGGCACATGTAGCGATATCGCTACGCATTGCGGCCTTTGGCTATTCCTTCCTTCCTGCACGCAAAAACGGAACATGCAGCGCATCGCTGCACATTTCGGCACTTTGTACGGTCTCCTGGATGGGTCGCGAAAATGCGACGCCTTTTGCTTTTTGCATGATTCTCTTCGCACTCCGCCTTGTCACCTAGAACTTGCAGCGAATCGCTGCATTTTCTATACCGTTTGTGAAAACGATCAGCGCATCGCTGCACCGTACTCGCCTTGTCGCCTAGAACTTGCGAATCGCTGCATTTTCTATGCCTTTTGCAAAAATAGTCAGCGCATCGCTGCACTTTTGAACACTGAAACCTTTGAAGCCACACGCCACGAAAATGGAACATGTAGCGATATCGCTACATGTTTCGAGCACCTTGTACGGCCTTGAAGACGGTCCGCGAAAACATAACACCTTTTGCACTTGAATGTCTTCAATTCTTCCTTGTCTCCATTTCGCTACCAATTTGAGCACTTAACCATTTTCATGCTTTTTGATCAATTTTCATCCCCTGCATGATTTCGCTGCATATTCATGTCAGTTGGCCTTATTGTTGATATTGCAGCGAATCGCTACAACTTACTGCTCCTTTGCTTCTTGGACCAAAATGGCCGCGATTTTGAAGCATGTAGCGATATCGCTACGTTTTGCTCCTTCCGTACCAATTGCCACTTTGCCATCGCGAAAATGCTACAGGTAGCGCGTCGCTGCAACTTTCCCATGGCTTCCTCTTCTTAACAATCATGCAGCGAATCGCTGCAGCTTTTAACCTTGGGTCTTTGAAGCCAAACACCGCGCGAAAATGAGACGTCGGCGCTGCGCTGCAACTTTTGCTTTGTGTCTTCGGCTGGACTTTTTGTCGCGATTTCGCGACATTTTGTCGTTGTTCCTCCTTTGCCTTTCGAAAGTCGCGAAAATGGAACACGTCGCGATATCGCGACGGTTCCGCCCAACCTGCGTTGACTGCGTTGACCGCGATTTCGCGACATGTCAGCGAATCGCTGCAGCTTTTAGACTTAGTCATTTTTTGCTCATTTTTTCTTCCTTTTTCGCCAAAGCTGCATCAAAGCTGATATTAAAGGTCAGATTTTCAATAATACACTAATGCATTAATCAATGAGAATCAATGTGGCAAAAATGCCAACATTCTTGGCGGCTCGCGGGGTATACAGCTTGCTGTATGCAAGAATCCAGGCCTTAGTCCATTGGGCACAGAGTCATATCAGAACAGGAAGGTGGCTACTGCAAAACATGTCAGTGGGACTGCTGCAAAACTTCTTCTGCTACTGAAAACTAGAACCGGAAGAACCTGCATAGAAGCGGTTATAAACTGAAGAGATGGAATGTGATGGTGGAGTGAGCTCCTGCGATTGCGCAGGCGGTGACTGCAATGGAGTGGTGTGAATAATAAAATGATGGAGCAAAAGTGACGTAGTAGACATAACAACAGCATGTTGCTACACTACCAGCGGCAATAGATGGAATGAACGAATAGATGGAACAGAAATGGAAGTTTTGAAGCGTGAAATGAAAATGAACTAAGCTGGAAAATAAATGCTTTTAAAAACAAAAACCAAACTGGGAAGAAAGGGATAAGAAGAAATGGGGAAAATAGAAAAGGGGAGAAGAAACAACAGCCGTGGCTTATTCTTTTTGTTTTTTTATTGCAAGAAGAAAGAAACAAAAGAAGGAAGAGGAAGATGAAGAAAGGAAATAGAAAGCAGGGGAGGGAAAAGAAGAATTCTTTGGAAGCCACAAACTGCCGGGAAAGGAAGGACAAAAGGGAAACAAACACCTACAGCCCACAAGCAACAAGAGCCAAGGTGACAACAAAAGGCAAAACATATATACATACTCTTTTCTTCTTCTTCACTTCCTTTTATATATATATATATATATATATATATATATATATATATATTTTTTTTATATTATATACAAACTCAAATTGAACTTGCGAAGTCATGAAAAGTAGGCTTTCAAATGAAAGCCATTAACTGAAATTGGAAGTGGGCTACCATCCATGTCTTCCAAATAGAAAGAATTAGCTGCACCTGTGCTGGAAATGCGGAAGGGACCCTCCCAGAATGCATCAAACTTCTTATGATTGCCAGGTTTAGCTTTATTCTCATTCCATTTCAGCACCAAATCTCCTGTCTTGAATGTACGGGCTGCAGAATGCTTATAAAACCACTTCGAAATCCCTTGCATGTGCTTGTCAAATTCATTATATGCTTTGGAACGCTGCTCCTCTAATTCCAACAACTGTGCTATTCGCAGATCCAAGGAACTCAGGTCTGTCTCATCATCTTGAAAAGACTGCAACTGCTGTAATACTGGCAACTCAAGATGAACCGGCAACCTTGCTTCTTTGCCATAGACTAGGGCATATGGTGAGGTTTTAATGGACTTCTTGATGGAAATCCTGTCTGCCCATAATGCCTGATTCAATAACAAGTGCCATGATCTTTTGTTCTCTCCCAATGACCTCTTCAAAATTTTGAGCAAATTTTTGTTCGTTGACTCTGCCAAGCCATTTCCCTGTGGATAGTAATTGGAAGATGTCTTAAGGAAAATGCCAAACTTGTTAGCAAACTCAGCCAGTTCAGCTCCAATGAATGGAGTCCCATTATCTGTAATGATGGCGTCGGGAACACCAAAACGTGTAATCAAACTCTCAACAAAAGAAATCACTACAGATTGATTGGCCATCTTTGTAGGTATGGCTTCAGACCACCTTGTGAAATAATCTGTATCTGTTAAGATGTATCTGTGACCAGGTGAGGAATTAGGATCAATTATTCCAATAAAATCCAACCCCCATTCCTGAAAGGGTGCTTCAACCTGAATTGGATGCAAAGGCGAGCTGCATTCCTTACTCTTTCTGCGTATCTTTGACACTTATCACAGGCTTGTGCAATCTTGAAAGAATCTGAGAACAGGGTTGGCCAGTAGTAACCAGCTCGAATGATTTTCAAGGCCATCGGTCTTCCTGCATAGTGACCTCCTGATAGACCAGAATGGAACTCTTCCAAGATCCTATCCTTGTCTGCTTGTTTAACACACTTCAAAAGAACACCATCAATATTTTTAAAAAATAAACCATCTGAAAACAAAACATACCGCAGAGCTTGCAACCGAAATCTCCTCCCTTGAGAAGCAGTCAATTGTGATGGACATCTTCCAGTTGTGAAGTAATCAATCAGGTCCTCTGTCCAATCCTTTTCCAGAATTAAGAAATTCATTAAATTGTCATTACCAGCAAGAGCTTCTCCCTGATCTTCGCATACATCAAATGCTGCCATCTTTGCTAACTGTTGGCACAGAGCTTTACCACGCACTAATTTAGTTGGGTGAATTTCTACATCAAATTCCTGGATCTTGGTGACCCGACCAGCACGTTTATCACCCAACTCTCCTTGAAGAATGAAATTTCTCACATCTGGGTGAAGCACATAAACAAATGTCCTGCTCTGGGAAATAAAATGTTTGAATTTCTTCAGGGATTTCATCACAACATATACCTGTTTCTCAATAAAATTGTACTTTGCTTCGTGAGGTAAAATGACTTGGCTCAGAAAAGCAATGGGCCTTTCATTCCCATCATCTCCCTTTTGCGTCAAAACTGCAGCATAACTGTCATCTTCTCCAACTGCATATAAGATGAAATCCTTGGAGTAGTCAGGATTAATCAGGACAGGGGCCTGCACTATTCTTTCCTTGATCTCCTGAAATGCTTCCTTTCTTTGAGCTGTCCATTGGAAAACTGCATCTTTCTTCAACAATTCGGTCATTGGTTTAACAACCTGAGCAAAATCAGCAATGAATTTTCTAATGAAATTTATCTGTCCAAAGAAAGATTGAAGTTCCTTCTTGTTTGCAGGGAGTGACAATTTCTTCAAGGCTTCAACACGGGCTGGATCAATTGCTAATCCATCTTCAGAAATCACATGACCCAGAAGCTTACCTTCTTTTACAGCAAACACAGACTTCTTCGGATTAATGGAGATTCTGAATTCTCTGCATTTCTCAAAAATCAGCCTCAGGTGAGAACAATGGTCTTCCCTTCTATGTGAAAATACTGTCATGTCGTCAAGGTATATTACAATGATCCTATTCAATAAATCCTTGAAAGCAATATCCATTGCTCTTTGGAAGGTAGCTCCAGCATTTGACAGTCCAAAGGGCATTCACTGATATGCAAAAGTACCCCACTTCGTGGTGAATGCTGTCTTAAACTGATCTTCATCTTTTACCCAGATCTGGTTATACCCAGAAAATCCATCTAACAAAGAAAAACGCTGTGCCCCAGCCACAACATGCAATATTTGATCAATTCTCGGCAAAGGATAATGATCCTTTAATGAAGCACGGTTCAAATTCCTGAAATCAACGCACAATCTAATATCTCCATTCTTCTTACGGATTGGGACCAGATTGGCGACCCATGTGGAGTGCTTGACCGGATAAATGATCTTAGCTTGCGACATTTTAACAAGTTCAGCCTTCATCAACGCCTCAATCTTTGGGTTTACAGGTCTCTGTTTCTGTCGAAAAGGCCTAACTCCTTCTTCCAGTTCAATTGTATGTTGTATAATCTGCTTGTTGTAGCCTTTCAAGTCTTCATAGCTCCAAGCTATAATATCAGAAAACTCTTTACAGAGCTGCCTGATTTTCTGCAGTTCTTCTGGGGTTGAGTCAGTGCCAACCTTAATCACTTTGTCAGGCTGAAGCTCTAACTCCATGTATTCCTTTCTATCAATCTCCATTCGAGGCTTTTTGGAATGATCATGTTGGTCAAACAAGCTCTCCAGAGTTATTAGACCCTTTGGAATATGGTTATTCCTTAATTGAATAAGACCTTCGGCTTCCTCATCTTCCAAAGTTCTGCCTTCAACAGCTGCAGCTTCATGTATCAGGAAATTAACAATCTGCTCATCGGTTTCAAAGACCTGCCAGAAAGTTTCCTTATCTGGCACACTGGGTCTGTATACCATTCTCACTTGTCTTGGGCTTGTTCACAACTTGATCGAGCGGGGAGAAAAGTTCGCTCCAAGAGATGCTAATAAGTCGGCATGTTTATTCATCTCTCTGGAAACAGCTTGAATATTAAGCGCAGTGAAAAGTTCAAACAAATCCCAAACCTGATTACGATATGCTTTCAGATAATGCTGCTTTGAGATGCATCTATTTGTGACCTGATTTACAATAAGCTCGGAATCACCAAAAATATTGAGTTGTTCTATTCCTAACTTCTTTGCTTTCTTCGGACCCAAGCACAATGCTTCATATTCAGCAGAATTATTAGTACAACTCCATGTAAGCCGATATGAATAAGTTCTCTGTACACCAGAGGGAGAAATTAACACAATACCTGCTCCGGCACCATTCCTGCATCTAGCTCCATCGAAATACAGTCGCCATAATTGATCTGTAACATCATTCTGATCAACTGGGTTAGACAATTCCTGCTTTGTCTCAGTCTCAGGTTTTCGAATGGCATAGCAGCCAATCTCTGTCTCCAGCATGGCATTGAAGTTAAGCATTGAAAACTGGTCTTCCAACTGAAGATTGTTTAAAACTTCACTCATTAAAACAACATCTTCAGACTCTTCAGTGAGCATATGGACCGACTGCATGTCTTTTCCAACATCTTCCAACTTCTCAATATGAAAAGGGGAAGGCTTTTCATTCTGTATTCTGAGACGTCTATTCTTAAAAGGAATTTCCAGATGGGAATAATCTAATGCCAGATAACCCCCTAATTTTGCAGTAAATTCCCTGGATAAACACATGCTAAAATAGGGCTCTAAATCTACTACAACAATTTCTTGAATAACAGTGATTTGGGGCATTGTATGCAGGACAATGGGTACATCTTTAATGACACCTACTATTTTTACGGGCGTACCATCCAATTGCAGAACTCCGGGACTACTCCGGGTATACTCCATTCCCATAGCTTCACGGACTCCCTTGGGCATGA
The DNA here is from genome assembly GCA_028583015.1 of Wollemia nobilis. NCBI lineage: Eukaryota > Viridiplantae > Streptophyta > Pinopsida > Araucariales > Araucariaceae > Wollemia > Wollemia nobilis. The sequence continues at coordinate 10,751,356 of JAQPPZ010000750.1, forward strand.
CGGTGGTTGCGGCTCCCGAATCAATCATACAATTGTGTACAACCCAACCTTCTATTTGCAATGACAAGTAAAAAGGAGGAGGTACTGTTCTTACCGATAATGAGAGGTGGTTAAAGTTTGGGCATAGACGGTCTGGGTAGGCCCTTTTTCACTCTCCTTCACAGATTTCAATGACTCTTGTAATAAATCTACTTGACCAGGTAATTGCAAAGCGTCATAAAGGCTTACCTTAGCGGGGGTCTTCTTAAGATCATCAACAATATTGTATGAAACCGCAACAGAATTTTTCTTCTCAAGCAGGTTGCTCAAATGCTGGTTCATACATCTTTGTGTAGCTTCCACTCTTAACCTCTTGGTCAGTGATGGATATTTCAATTTTTCACGTGCCTGCTCCTCTGCTTCTGATCTTACTGGTGCAACTGTTGCCTTTTCTTGAACTCTGTTAAAAGCTAGATCTTTGGGCAAAGACTTTGGAGCCGGCACAGGAGCTTTCATTGGCCTCTTCACTTCAGTCGGTACTCTTAACGGCTCTAAGTCAGCGGGATCAACATTCATAGGCTTCTTTCCAGTCCTTGTTAGAACTGAAACTTGATCTTCCACTGCAGTCATCAAACTATGACCAGCTTCTGAGATCATATTAACATGGTCACCTGAAGAGCTGGCCGCCAAGGTCTGCACATAATTTAAGTGAACCATACATGTATCTTCTCCATGAGGATCATTACAAGTGGAACACCAATATACTCCATCTGCATGGGCTGCATCTTCATTTGCTAGAACAGCTAAGCCCTTTTCAGGTGCTTTGCTTGTGGAGGCGACTTGATCTCTAGTAATTTGAGGAGGTTGAAATCTCCTTGGCTGGAAATCTCTCTCGGCCTGCTTCCTCTCAATGAGTGTGATCTTATTTCCCATGGCTCTAATGGCAGAATTTGCAGACTTCACCTCTTGCAATAATGTTGTATATGGATCAGGATTTGCAGGTGCAGGAGGTCTTGGTAAGGGCAAAGGAGGCGGTGGTGTCGGCAAAGCTGGAAATGCGAGTGGAAACGGGAGATGGTTGAATGTCGGGTGCGGGGAGCGGTAAAGGAGTTAAAGCGAGGCAAGCGAGGAACCGGGACGAGTGCAACTTGAGGTGCTTTAGAGCTCCATGAGGGTGTAGGATACATAGCTGGCATGGGATGTGGTTGTGAACCATATAAATATTGAGGCAAATCTGGAATAAGAGGCATAGTTACCTTTGGAGGCAGTCTTCCTACAAGCAACCGGATCGGCTTCGCTTTAATTGCTTGTTCAAATATTTTTGGAAATGTTATCACATTAGATTGCCGAACCACCCAGTCGATATCTGAGTGAAACGCTCTGAGGTAGTACATCGCAGCTAATTCATCAGTAGGCCGAATACCATCAGGAATCCTTTGCCAAGTTCTGGTAAACCGGACATTAAAATCAGGTATCTCTTCTTGTGGATGTCTCTGTATGACAGTAAACTGATTTAACAATGAGAAAGGGTCAGCCTGTTCATGAAAATGTTTCACCAGCAAATCACCAAACCGATCCCATGATGTTATGGTGCGGGGAGGCAGAGTTCTGTACCAAAACAGCAGTTTACCTCTCAAAGAACATACTAACAATTTGATCATCACATCTTCATCGGTAATGTCATGGATAGCAGCCAGGGAAGCCACATCATTTATGTGCTCATAGGCTATTTTACCAGTACCATCGTAAGTGGGCAAAGCCTTCAGTGCAGCCTGAGGTACTGGATTCTGAGCCTGCAGATTCAAGGCTCCAGTGCTATTCCATGCCAAGAATTTTTTGGGTGGAGGAAATTGTGCCATTGGTGGAACTTGTAGGGGTGCAACACTAGCAACAATACTGGGTATTTGTACAGCAGAAGATGGAAGGGATGAGGAAACTAATCTAGAATGCTCACCACTTCTCGAACTATCGAGCTCAAAAAGCTGAACAAGATCGCCAAATTTCTTTGATTGTGATCTTGTGATCATGAAGTATTTCTGGGTCCAGCAGGGTCATCAAAAACAAAGAGTCACCAAATGCTCTAATTTACAGTCTGAAGGCGAACATTAAACCTTCGACCCTATGGGATCTTTTAGAGACAAATAAAATCTGTCCCACCGGGCGTGCCAAAAACTGTTGGTCCAAAATCTGCCACAGGAAAGGATTTTACAAGTGCACCCTAGACCTGGCCAACATTGAAAGGCTGGAAGCAAGAAATGGCTTCCAGACCAATCTCCAGAGTGGGCTGGTTCCCTTCACTATTCTAAACTTGGTTTAAGATAAGGGTTGCAGGAAAGAGATTTAAAAACTGCAGAAAGAAATGGGAAATATGGCCACAGGCCGAAGTTATAAGACCGGGAAAATAGCAGCAGGAAACTTAAAAATGCAACAACGACAAGTAATAAAAATTATTAACTTAAACCTTCGCACGATGTATGCGGGAAGACCCTCCAAAACTACATTCCAGAAATCATACTCTCACGGCGGTACATAAATCCAATATGCAGAATTTTAATGCAACAACCATGAAGAAATACAAAGCTATTAGAAATGCAATAGAACAGAAAGGAAATCACCCATACAACCGCTTGACAAATTAGAAGCCAACTCTGTTATTCCTGCAAATGCATCTCCAGTCTCTAGCAGAGAATTTTTCCCAACCTTTTGAAATGAGAATTACATTGGTTTTTATAGAGGTCCGTCCTCTCTACGACATTAAATGTTTGCCACCATCCTCCTCGTGATCTACAATTTTGCATTGGAAATTACATACACGATCCCTTGATTACGGCCTCGAAGAAACAAAAATTAAATGCAATGAAACGTTCGCGGTCCTTCATTAAATTTGATTCTTCGAACATGTGCATGAAACCGTTACGACAATCCACGAACAGCAGCCTCGAATGCATTAAATCTTCAATCTTGGTGGCCTGGGCGCGTCTTTTACTTTGAATGCCTTGGAAATCCGCAAATCATTAAATTCGGGTCAGCATTAAATCATCGAAAATCAAAAAAATCTCCTCGGGCGTTCATACTATGTTCTGGCGGGAAACTGTCGCGAGGTCGCGAAAACGCGACGGGTCACGAAATCGCGACGTATTTTCATGCCGTACACTTTTGTCACTTACACCCGTGAAAATGCTCCCTGTCGCGCTATCGCTGCATCTTCGGCTTTGTCTTCTCTATCGCTAGCTTAATCCCGTGAAAATGGCACATGTAGCGATATCGCTACGCATTGCGGCCTTTGGCTATTCCTTCCTTCCTGCACCGTGAAAACGGAACATGCGGCGCATCGCTGCACTTTCGGCACTTTGTACGGTCTCCTGGATGGGTCACGAAAATGCGACGCCTTTTGCTTTTTGCATGATTCTCTTCGCACTCCGCCTTGTCACCCAGAACTTGCAGTGAATCGCTACATTTTCTATTCGTTTGTGAAAACAACGCATCCCCCCCCACCCGAATCCGCATTTTCTATGCCTTTTGCGAAAGGCATGCACTTTTGAACAAAACCTTTGAAGCCAAACGCCACGAAAATGGAACATGTAGCGATATCGCTACATGTTTCAGGCACCTTGTACGGCCTTGAAGACGGTCCATGAAAACATAACACCTTTTGCACTTGAATGTCTTCAATTCTTCCTTGTCTCCATTTCGCTACCAATTTGAGCACTTAACCATTTTCATGCTTTTTGATCAATTTTCATCCCTTGCATGATTTCGTTGCATATTCATGTCAGTTGGCCTTATTGTTGATATTGCAGCGAATCGCTACAACTTACTGCTCCTTTGCTTCTTGGACCAAAATGGCCACGATTTTGAAGCATGTAGCGATATCGCTACGTTTTGCTCCTTCCGTACCAATTGCCACTTTGCCATCGCGAAAATGCTACAGGTAGCGCGTCGCTGCAACTTTCCCATGGCTTCCTCTTCTTAACAATCATGCAGCGAATCGCTGCAGCTTTTAACCTTGGGTCTTCGAAGCCAAACACCGCGCGAAAATGAGACGTCGGCGCTGCGCTGCAACTTTTGCTTTGTGTCTTCGGCTGGACTTTTTGTCGCGATTTCGCGACATTTTGTCGTTGTTCCTCCTTTGCCTTTCGAAAGTCGCGAAAATGGAACACGTCGCGATATCGCGACGGTTCCGCCCAACCTGCCTGCGTTGACTGCGTTGACCGCGATTTCGCGACATGTCAGTGAATCGCTGCAGCTTTTAGACTTAGTCATTTTTTGCTCATTTTTTCTTCTTTTTTCGCCAAAGCTGCATCAAAGCTGATATTAAAGGTCAGATTTTCAATAATACACTAATGCATTAATCAATGAGAATCAATGTGGCAAAAATGCCAACATTCTTGGCGGCTCGCGGGGTATACAGCTTGCTGTATGCAAGAATCCAGGCCTTAGTCCATTGGGCACAGAGTCATATCAGAACAGGAAGGTGGCTACTGCAAAACATGTCAGTGGGACTCGCTGCAAAACTTCTTCTGTCGCTGAAAACTAGAACCGAAAGAACTTGCATAGAAGCAGTTATCAACTGAAGAAATGGAATGTGATGGTGGAGTGAGCTCTCGCGATTGCGCAGGCGATGACTGCAATGGAGTGGTGTGAATAATAAAATGATGGAGCAAAAGTGACGTAATAGACATAACAACAACATGTTGCTACACTACCAACGGCAATAGATGGAATGAACGAATAGATGGAACAGAAATGGAAGTTTTGAAGCGTGAAATGAAAATGAACTAAGCTGGAAAATAAATGCTTTTAAAAACAAAAACCAAACTGGGAAGAAAGGGATAAGAAGAAATGGGGAAAATAGAAAAGGGGAGAAGAAACAACAGCTGTGGCTTATTCTTTTTGTTTTTTATATTGCAGGAAGAAAGAAACAAAAGAAGGAAGAGGAAGATGAAGAAAGGAAATAGAAAGCAGGGGAGGGAAAAGAAGAATTCTTTGGAAGCCACAAACTGCCGGGAAAGGAAGGACAAAAGGGAAACAAACACCTACAGCCCACAAGCAACAAGAGCCAAGGTGACAACAAAAGGCAAAACATATATACATACTCTTTTCTTCTTCTTCACTTCCTCTTTTTTATATATATATATATATATATATTTTTATATTATATACAAACTCAAATTGAACTTGCGAATTCATGAAAAGTAGGCTTTCAAATGAAAGCCATTAACCGAAATTGGAAGTGAGCTACCATCCATGTCTTCCAAATAGAAAGAATTAGCTGCACCTGTGCTGGAAATGCGGAAGGGACCCTCCCAGAATGCATCAAACTTCTTATGATTGCCAGGTTTAGCTTTATTCTCATTCCATTTCAGCACCAAATCTCCTGTCTTGAATGGACGGGCTGCAGAATGCTTATAAAACCACTTCGAAATCCCTTGCGTGTGCTTGTCAAATTCATTATATGCTTTGGAACGCTGCTCCTCTAATTCCAACAACCGTGCTATTCGCAGATCCAAGGAACTCGGGTCTGTCTCATCATCTTGAAAAGACCGCAACTGCTCGTAATATCGGCAACTCAAGATGAACCGGCAACCTTGCTTCTTTGCCATAGACTAGGGCATATGGTGAGGTTTTAATGGACTTCTTGACGGAAATCTTGTCTCGCCCATAATGCCCGATTCAATAACAAGTGCCATGATCTTTTGTTCTCTCCCAATGACCTCTTCAAAATTTCGAGCAAATTTTTGTTCGTTGACTCGCCAAGCCATTTCCCTGTGGATAGTAATTGGAAGATGTCTTAAGGAAAATGCCAAACTTGTTAGCAAACTCACCAGCTTCAGCTCCAATGAATGGAGTCCCATTATCTCGTAATGATGGCGTCCGGAACACCAAAACGTGTAATCAAACTCTCAACAAAAGAAATCACTACAGATTGATTGGCCATCTTTGTAGGTATGGCTTCGGACCACCTTGTGAAATAATCTATAGCTGTTAAGATGTATCTGTGCCCAGCTGAGGAATTAGGATCAATTATTCCAATAAAATCCAACCCCCATTGCTGAAAGGGTGCTTCAACCCGAACTGGATGCAAAGGCAGAGCCGCATTCCTTACTCTTCTTGCGTATCTTTGACACTTATCACAGGCTTGTGCAATCTTGAAAGAATCCGAGAACAGTGGTCGACCAGTAATAACCATCTCGAATGATTTTCAAGGCCATCAGTCTTCCTGCATAGTGACCTCCTGAGAGACCCGAATGGAACTCTTCCAAGATCCTATCCTTGTCTGCTTGTTTAACACACTTCAAAAGAACACCATCAATATTTTTAAAAAATAAACCATCTGAAAACAAAACATACCGCAGAGCTTGCAACCGAAATCTCCTCCTCTGAGAAGCAGTCAATTGTGATGGACATCTTCCAGTTGTGAAGTAATCAATTAGGTCCTCTCGTCCAATCCTTTTCCGGAATTAAGAAATTCATTAAATTGTCATTACCAGCAAGAGCCTCTCCCTGATCTTCGCATACATCAAATGCTGCCATCTTTGCTAATTGCTGGCACAGAGCTTTACCACGCACTAATTTAGTTGGGTGAATTTCTACATCAAATTCCTGGATCTTGGTGACCCAGCCAGCACGTTTATCACCCAACTCTCCTTGAAGAATGAAATTTCTCACATCTGGGTGAAGCACATAAACAAATGTCCTGCTCTCGGGAAATAAAATGTTTGAATTTCTTCAGGGATTTCATCACAGCATATACCTGTTTCTCAATAAAATTGTACTTTGCTTCATGAGGTAAAATGACTTGGCTCATAAAAGCAATGGGCCTTTCATTCCCATCATCTCCCTTTTGCGTCAAAACTGCAACATAACTGTCATCTTCTCCAACTGCATATAAGATGAAATCCTTGGAGTAGTCAGGATTAATCAGGACAGGGGCCTGCACTATTCTTTCCTTGATCTCCTGAAATGCTTCCTTTCTTTGAGCTGTCCATTGGAAAACTACATCTTTCTTCAACAATTCGGTCATTGGTTTAACAACCTGAGCAAAATCAGCAATGAATTTTCTAATGAAATTTATCTATCCAAAGAAAGATTGAAGTTCCTTCTTGTTTGCAGGGAGTGACAATTTCTTCAGGGCTTCAACACGGGCTGGATCAATTGCTAATCCATCTTCAGAAATCACATGACCCAGAAGCTTACCTTCTTTTACAGCAAACACAGACTTCTTTGGATTAATGGAGATTCCGAATTCTCTGGCATTTCTCAAAAATCAGCCTCAGGTGAGAACAATGGTCTTCCCTTCTATGTGAAAAGACTGTCATGTCGTCAAGGTATATTACAATGACCCTATTCAATAAATCCTTGAAAGCAATATCCATTGCTCTTTGGAAGGTAGCTCCAACATTTGATAGTCCAAAGGGCATTCGTTGATATGCAAAAGTACCCCACTTCGTGGTGAATGCTGTCTTAAACTGATCTTCATCTTTTACCCAGATCTGGTTATACCCAAAAAATCCATCCAACAAAGAAAAACGTTGTGCCCCAGCCACAACATGCAATATTTGATCAATTCTCGGCAAAGGATAATGATCCTTTAATGAAGCACGGTTCAAATTCCTGAAATCAACGCACAATCTAATATCTCCATTCTTCTTACGGACTGGGACCAGATTGGCGACCCATGTGGAGTGCTTGACCGGATAGATGATCTTAGCTTGCAGCATTTTAACAAGCTCAGCCTTCATCAACGCCTCAATATTTGGGTTTACAGGTCTCTATTTTTGCCGAAAAGGCCTAACTCCTTCTTCCAGTTCAATTGTATGCTGTATAATCTGCTTGTTGTAGCCTTTCAAGTCTTCATAGCTCCAAGCTATAATATCGGAAAACTCTTTACGTAGTCGCCTGATTTTTTGCAGTTCTTCTGGGGTTGAGTCAGTGCCAACCTTAATCACTTTGTCAGGCTGAAGCTCTAACTCCATGTATTCCTTTCTATCAATCTCCATTCGAGGCTTTTTGGAACGATCATGTTGGTCAAACAAGCTCTCCAGAGTTATTAGACCCTTTGGAATATGGTTATTCCTTAATTGAATAAGACCTTCGGCTTCCTCATCTTCCAAAGTTCTGCCTTCAACAACTGCAGCTTCATGTATCAGGAAATTAACAATCCGCTCATCGGTTTCAAAGACCCGCCGAAAAGTTTCCTTGTCCGGCACACCTGGTCCGTATACCATTCTCACTGTCTTGGGCTTGTTCACAACTTGATCGACAGGAGAAAAGTTAGCTCCAAGAGATGCTAATAAGTCAGCATGTTTATTCATCTCTCTCGGAAACAACTTGAATATTAAGTGCAGAGTGAAAAGTTCAAACAAATCCCAAACCCGATTACGATATGCTTTCGGATAATGCCGCTTTGAGATGCATCTATTTGTGACCTGATTTACAATAAGCTCGGAATCACCAAAAATATTGAGCTGTTCTATTCCTAACTTCTTTGCTTTCTTCAGACCCAAGCACAATGCTTCATATTCAGCAGCATTATTAGTACAACTCCATGTAAGCCGATATGAATAAGTCCTTTGTACACCAGAAGGAGAAATTAACACAATACCTGCTCCGGCACCATTCCTGCATCTAGCTCCATCGAAATACAGTTGCCATAACTGATCTGTAACCTCAGTCTGATCAACTGGGTTAGACAATTCCTGCTTTGTCTCAGTCTCAGGTTTTTGAATGGCATAGCAGCCAATCTCTGTCTCCATCATGGCATTGAAGTTAAGCATTGAAAACTGGTCTTCCAACTGAAGATTGTTTAAAACTTCACTCATTAAAACAACATCTTCAGACTCTTCAGTGAGCATATGGACCGACTGCATGTCTTTTCCAACATCTTCCAACTTCTCAATGTGAAAAGGGGAAGGCTTTTCATTCTGTATTCTGAGACGTCTATTCTTAAAAGGAATTTCCAGATGGGAATAATCTAATGCCAGATAACCCCCTAATTTTGCGGTAAATTCCCTGGATAAACACATGCTAAAATAGGGCTCTAAATCTACTACAACAATTTCTTGAATAACAGTGATTTGGGGCATTGTATGCAGGACAATGGGTACATCTTTAATGACACCTACTATTTTTACAGGCGTACCATCCAATTGCAGAACTCCAGGACTACTCCGGGTATACTCCATCCCCATAGCTTCACAGACTCCCTTGGGCATGACAGTGGTTGCAGCTCCAGAATCAATCATACAATTGTGTACAACCCAACCTTCTATTTGCAATGACAAGTAAAAAGGAGGAGGTCTGTTCTTACCAGTAATAGAGGTGGTTAAAGTTTGGGCATAGACGGTCTGGGTAGGCCCTTTTTCACTCTCCTTCACAGATTTCAATGACTCTTGTAATAAATCTACTTGACCAGGTAATTGCAAAGCGTCATAAAGGCTTACCTTAGCAGGGGTCTTCTTAAGATCATCAACAATATTGTATGAAACTACAAGCAGAATTTTTCTTCTCAAGCAGGTTGCTCAAATCTGTTCTCGTATCGTTGTGTAGCTTCCACTCTTAACCTCTTGGTCGATGATGGATATTTCAATTTTTCACGTGCCTCGCTCCTCTCGCTTCCGATCTTACTCGGTGCAACTGCTGCCTTTTCTTGAACTCTGTTAAAAGTTGGATCTTTGGGCAAAGACTTTGGAGCCGGCACAGGAGCTTTCACTGGCCTCTTCACTTCAGCCGGTACTCTTAACGGCTCTAAGTCAGCAGGATCAACATTCATAGGCTTCTTTCCAGTCCTTGTTAGAACTGAAACTTGATCTTCCACTGCAGTCATCAAACTATGACCAGCTTCTGAGATCATATTAACATGGTCAACCTGAAGAGCTGGCCGCCAAGGTCTGCACATAATTTAAGTGCACCATACATGTATCCTCTCCATGCGGATCATTACAAGTGGAACACCAATATACTCCATCTCGCATGGGCTGCATCTTCATTTGCTAGAACAGCTAAGCCCTTTTCAGTGTTCTTTGCTTGTGGAGGCAGCCTTGATCTCTAGTAATTTGAGGAGGTTGAAATCTCCTTGGCCGGAAATCTCTCTCACCGCTTCCTCTCAATGAGTGTGATCTTATTTCCCATGGCTCTAATGGCAGAATTTGCAGACTTCACCTCTTGCAATAATGTTGTATATGGATCAGGGTTTGCAGGTGCAGGAGGTGCTGGTAAGGGCAAAGGAGCTGGTGGTGCTGGCAAAGCTGGAAATGCAGTGGAAACGGGAGATGGTTGAATGCTGGGTGCAAGGAGCGGTAAAGGAGTTAAAGCAGGCAATTGAGGAGCTGGGACAGGTGCAACCTGAGGTGCTTTAGAGCTCCATGATGGTGTAGGATACATAGCTGGCATGGGGTGTGGTTGTGAACCATATAAATATTGAGGCAAATCTGGAATAAGAGGCATAGTTACCTTTGGAGGCAGTCTTCCTACAGCAACCAGATCAGCTTCTGCTTTAATTGCTTGTTCAAATATTTTTGGAAACGTTATCACATTAGACTGCCGAACCGCCCAACCGATATCTGAGTGAAACGCTCTGAGGTAGTACATCGCAGCTAATTCATCAGCAGGTCGAATACCATCAGGAATCCTTTGCCAAGTTCTGGTAAACCGGACATTAAAATCAGGTATCTCTTCTTGTGGATGTCTCTGTATGACAGTAAACTGATTTAACAATGAGAAAGGGTCAGCCTGTTCATGAAAATGTTTCACCAGCAAATCACCAAACTGATCCCATGATGTTATGGTGCCGGGAGGCAGAGTTCTGTACCAAAACAGTAGTTTACCTCTCAAAGAACATACTAACAATTTGATCATTACATCTTCATCGGTAATGTCATGGATAGCAGCCAGGGAAGCCACATCATTTATGTGCTCATAGGCTATTTTACCAGTACCATCGTAAGTGGGCAAAGCCTTCAATGCAGCCTGAGGTACTGGATTCTGAGCCTGCAGATTCAAGGCTCCAGTGCTATTCCATGCCAAGAATTTTCTGGGTGGAGGAAATTGTGCCATTGGTGGAACTTGTAGGGGTGCAACACTAGCAACAATACTGGGTATTTGTACAGCAGAAGATGGAAGGGATGAGGAAACTAATCTAGAATGCTCACCACTTCTCGAACTATCGAGCTCAAAAAACTGAACAAGATCGCCAAATTTCTTTGACTGTGATCTTGTGATCATGAAGTATTTCTGGGTTCAACAGGGTCACCAAAAACAACAGAGTCACCAAATGCTCTAATTTACAGTTCCAAGGCGAACATTAAACCTTCGACCCTATGGGATCTTTTAGAGACAAATAAAATCTGTCCCACCGGGCGTGCCAAAAACTGTTGGTCCAAAATCTGCCACAGGAAAGGATTTTACAAGTGCACCCTAGACCTGGCCAACATTGAAAGGCTGGAAGCAAGAAATGGCTTCCAGACCAATCTCCAGAGTGGGCTGGTTCCCTTCACTATTCTAAACTTGGTTTAAGATAAGGGTTGCAGGAAAGAGATTTAAAAACTGCAGAAAGAAATGGGAAATATGGCCACAGGCCGAAGTTATAAGACCGGGAAAATAGCAGCAGGAAACTTAAAAATGCAACAACAGCAAGTAATAAAAATTATTAACTTAAACCTTCGCACGATGTATGCAGGAAAACCCTCCAAAACTACATTCCAGAAATCATACTCTCACGGCGGTACATAAATCCAATATGCAGAATTTTAATGCAATAGCCATGAAGAAATACAAAGCTATTAGAAATGCAATAGAACAGAAAGGAAATCACCCATACAACCGCTTGAAAAATTAGAAGCCAACTCTGTTATTCCTGCAAATGCATCTCCAGTCTCTAGCAGAGAATTTTTCCCAACCTTTTGAAATGAGAATTACATTGGTTTTTATAGAGGTCCGTCCTCTCTACAGCATTAAATGTTTGCCACCATCCTCCTCGTGATCTACAATTATGCATTGGAAATTACATACACGACCCCTTGATTACAGCCTCGAAGAAACAAAAATTAAATGCAATGAAACGTTCGCGGTCCTTCATTAAATTTGATTCTTTGAACATGTGCATGAAACCGTTACGACAATCCACGAACAGCAGCCTCGAATGCATTAAATCTTCAATCTTGGTGGCCTGGGCGCGTCTTTTACTTTGACTACCTTGGAAATCCACAAAACATTTAATTCGGGGCAGCATTTAATCATCGGAAACTCAAAAAACCTCCTCGGCCGTTCATACTATTTTTTGGCGGGAAACTGTCGCAGGTCGCGAAAACGCGACGGGTCACGAAATCGCGACGTATTTTCATGCCGTACACTTTTGTCACTTACACCCGCGAAAATCCTCCCTGTCGCGATATCGCTACATCTTCGGCTTTGTCTTCTCTATCGCTAGCTTAATCCCACGAAAATGGCACATGTAGCGATATCGCTACGCATTGCGGCCTTTGGCTATTCCTTCCTTCCTGCATCACGAAAATGGAACATGCAGCGCATCGCTGCACGTTTTGGCACTTTGTACGGTCTCCTGGATGGGTCGCGAAAATGCGACGCCTTTTGCTTTTTGCATGATTCTCTTCGCACTCCGCCTTGTCACCTAGAACTTGCAACGAATCGCTGCATTTTCTATACCGTTTGTGAAAACAGTCAGCGCATCGCCACCCCTCGCCTTGTCGCCCAGAACTTGTAGCGAATCGCTACATTTTTTATGCCTTTTGCGAAAACAGTCAGCGCATCGCTGCACTTTTGAACACTAAAACCTTTGAAGCCACACGCCACGAAAATGGAACATGTAGCGATATCGCTACATGTTTCGGGCACCTTGTACGGCCTTGAAGACGGTCCGCGAAAACATAACACCTTTTGCACTTGAATGTCTTCAATTCTTCCTTGTCTCCATTTCGCTACCAATTTGAGCACTTAACCATTTTCATGCTTTTTGATCAATTTTCATCCCTTGCATGATTTCGCTGCATATTCATGTCAGTTGGCCTTATTGTTGATATTGCAACGAATCGCTACAACTTACTCGCTCCTTTGCTTCTTGGACCAAAATGGCCGCGATTTTGAAGCATGTAGCGATATCGCTACGTTTTGCTCCTTCCGTACCAATTGCCACTTTGCCATCGCGAAAATGCTACAGGTAGCGCGTCGCTGCAACTTTCCCATGGCTTCCTCTTCTTAACAATCATGCAGACGAATCGCTGCAGCTTTTAACCTTGGGTCTTTGAAGCCAAACACCGCGCGAAAATGAGACGTCGATGCTGCGCTGCAACTTTTGCTTTGTGTCTTCGGCTAGACTTTTTGTCGCGATTTCGTGACATTTTGTCGTTGTTCCTCCTTTGCCTTTCGAAAGTCGTGAAAATGGAACACGTCGCGATATCGCGACGGTTCCGCCCAACCTGCCTGCGTTGACTGCGTTGACCGCGATTTCGCGACATGTCAGCGAATCGCTGCAGCTTTTAGACTTAGTCATTTTTTGCTCATTTTTTCTTCCTTTTTCGCCAAAGCTGCATCAAAGCTGATATTAAAGGTCAGATTTTCAATAATACACTAATGCATTAATCAATGAGAATCAATGTGGCAAAAATGCCAACATGACCATTATGAATGATCCAAAATAATTTTTTCTTTATCAAATCCTCACCAATCTTAAGAACTGCTAAAATGGGAGAACCTTTGTTAGGAAGTTGATAGCGAACAAGGTCTTCAAGACTTTTTTTCTCAGCATATTTAGCACGCAAATTATTGGCCCAAAGAGTATTGGGGTTATGAAACATCCTCCAATATAATTTAGTAGCTAAAGTTTTGTTGTTATTAATTGAATACCAGAATCCTAACCCCCTTCACTCTTAGGAAGACATAAAGTATCCCATTTCACCAAGGCCCATTTTCTTTTCTCCTTAGTACCACTCCAAAGGAAATGATGACTGATTTGATCCAATTCTAGAAGAATAGCCTTTGGGATATTCAAAATGGAAGAAACATAAATGGGAATAGCTTGAAGGACTGATTTTACCAAGGTGATACTACCCCCAGAAGAAAGCCACTTTTTGGTCCACTTTCCAATTTTCTTCTTGACTTTGTCCAACAACCAATTCCAATATTTATTTTTCTGCCTTTGAATATTTATGGGAATACCTAAATAATTGATTGGAAGAGAGGTCTTCTTATATCTTAATTTATCCAAGACCATGGATTCCTTTCTAGCAGAGCAGTGAAAGAAAATAAATTTAGATTTGTCTTCATTGATCAACTGCCTGATAGCCTTAGAAAAACAACTAATGATTTGCTTAATATTAGAAGCTTCATTAACTGTAGCTTTACCTAAGAGAGTAGATTCATCCACAAATTGAATATGATATATAGGTCTAGCTCCATGAGTAATGGTAACTCCCTCAAGTGTTTTATTTTCCCTCTTTTTGGTTATAGTCCTACCCAAGCATTCATCAAGAATGATGAATAAATAAGGGGATAGCGGGTCACCTTGCCTAATACCTCTGGAAGCTGGGAAATACTAAGAAGGCCTGCCAATGATAAGAAATAAGTAGAAAACTAAAGAGATACATCCCATAATCCAATCCATCCAATCCTTAGAAAATCCAAATTGCCTCAAAACTTTGATAAGGAAGTGCCAATCCACTCTATCATAAGCTTTGGATAAGTCTAACCGAATGAACATGGAAGGCAAATTTTGCATATCCATGGAATGGATGGCTTCCTGAGAAAGAACTATCTCATCTACTATTTTACATCCTTCCACATAACCCCTTTTCTCTAGGGAAATAATCTTATGCAAAAGAGGCTTCAACCTTTCTGCCATGATTTTAGTAATGATTTTGAGAAGAACATTACATAAAGCAATAGGTCTAAAAGCTGAGATATGATCAACCTCTTGAGATTTTGGAACAAGAGTAATATAAGTTTTATTGATAACCTTCAAAATTTCTTTGGCTTTCCTGGCTTCTTCCACCACCTCTAATAAATCAACATGAAGGATATCCTAGAACTCTTGGTAGAACTCAATGGGAAAACCATTAGGACCTGGGGTTTTCCATTTTTGTATTTTAAAAACTACTTGTTGAAGCTCATTGATAGTAACAGGAGCAGTCAAAATAGAGTTCTCCTCAGAAGTGATAAGATAAGGGATTGCCTGAAGAAAATTTTGTTGTGAAGCTGAGTCAAGAGGATTAGCAGCAAAAATATTGGAAAAGTAGTCAACAACAATAGAGTTCATGCCATCCCAAGTATAAACAACATCTCTAGAATCTTATTTTAAGGAAGAAATAAAGTTGTGAGATCTTCGAGCTAGAATATATTTGTGGAAGAAATTTGTGTTTCGATCTCCTTCTTTGAGCCATTGAATTCTAGATTTTTGCTTCCATAAGATTTCTTCTCTTTTTTCCCATTCCTCTAACTGAGTTGTGAGTTTAATTTCATCTGCACTTCTCTTCTCTGTGAGGCCATCTAAATGAATTTTCTTATTCAAATTTTCAATATTGCAATAACTTCATGTTTTTTTTTATGAACATCCCCAAACTCTTTCCAGTTCTAAGTCTTGATTTTGGATTTAATGTATTGTAGTCTTTTGGAAAAATAGAACATCTTAGTCCCATGCCTAGGTTTACCTTACTTCCACCATTGTTGCACACGAGGTCTGAAGGAAATGTCTCTAAACACATTAATTGAAAAAAAAAATGAGAGAAACTCACATTGGTTTTCTACATTTCCACCATGATTGGCCAATGATCCGAACCAACATTATTGAGAGTCTTCACTTTAGGAATGTGACCATGGATTAAGAAATTTTCAAAGAGAAAAAACCTATCCAACCTCTCCATTAAACAGGCTAAGCCTTGCCTTCTGTTAGACCGAGTCATAAGGCCATTATCTGGTTAGATATCCACAATATGGAGGTTTGCAATATATTCACTCATGAGGTTAGTGCTTTTGTCTAAATTTCTATTTCCCCCCTTTTTGTCATCCAGAGAGAGGATGGTATTGAAATATCCTCCGATAAAGATCCGATAAAGGAAAATGAGAGATAATATGAGTAATATCCTTCCACTGTCTTCTTTTTTCCTCCAAAGAAGTCCGAGCATAAATAGTAAAGCAGAGCATAATCTGGTTGGAATGTCTACTTTGAATAGCTATAGCCAACAAAACCCAACTACCAACCATATGGTGAATAACTACCTCTTTTTTGTCCCAAAGACAAGCAATGCCACCCGAAGTCCCTTGGGAACTGAGGGAAACCACTTTTCCATTTGGCCAAATTTTACTGGCAATTAAGTCCATATCCTCCATTGAAATATTTGTTTATTGAAGGAAAATAAGATGTGGATGATTTATCTGAATCATTCTTCTAATTTTATTTTGTTTTGAAAGACTCCCTTTGAGTCCTCTAATATTCCAAGTGATGATCTTCATTAATACCAGGGATAAAAAATTTGGGAAGGGCATTAATCTTACCTTCCTCTACAAGATTTTCACCTTCTTTTACCATATGATATTGATTGGTCTTGCGACCTACTTTTTGATTAGAATCCATCTTCAATTTTTTTTCCTTGTTTCTTGACTTATTCCAATTGAATCTTATATGGCTTCTAACCTTGAAGAATGCTTGTACATAGCCAAAATTTTACTATATGGTTCAATGGAGTCTATATTGGGACCTGCATTATTTGAAGTTTTGACATTTGAAATATTGTTTTTCTTGTGTAAATTTTCTCCTTTTTTTTTTTTGAAAACCTTTGATTTGTTGATTTGTCTCTGAGTTCTTCCCTTCATATTTAAATTGTGTTTCTAAGATTTTAGTTTCCATTATTTCCTCTTCCTCACTTGGGACATCATTTGTGGAAAGTATTTCAAACATATTAGCAGATGACTTTGATTGATCCTTCATAACTAGTTTTTTCTTAGTGTCCTTCTTCTTAGGTATTTGGAAACCTGTTGAGTTTATATCTTCTTTCTTTTGACCAGGAATTTTATTTGCGAAAGCACTGGCCAAATGACCATATTCATGGTAAATTCTACAACGAAAATGAATGTTCTCATAGTCCACTACTTGCTCCCAAGTGTCTTCCCCAAATTGTAATGTGATATTTTTAGGTAGGGATTTGTCAAAATCCATTAAAACACAAATCCGAGCATAAATAATATTTTCAAAATTTTGAGTACAATCAGCAGTCATCATAAAAGTTCCTAAAGAGTTTCCAATTGAAGAAAAAATAGTAGGATTCCAAAATTCAATAGGGAGGCCAAAGAGTCTAACCCACATGGGAGCTATAGAAGGCATATCTTCTTCGGCTTTAAATTTAGTATGCAAGGGCTTCATGAAAAGCCCTGCCATTTCGAAAAACCAAGGAACCCCTTGAAAAGTTTTCTCTCTATCTTCATTATTAGCAAATAAAACAAGAAAATAACCATTTGGATAAATAGAGATTTGTAACTCACCTTTAGTTTTCTAGATTTTTGCAGCCCAGACTTTGAAAGCAGATAGACTCGGACGAAAACCCACAAATCGACAAATTAGTCCTCTTTTTTCCAAATCTTCAATGCCAGTCTGAATGTTACCTATATCAAGCTTAAAAATAGGAGTTCCATTAGTTGCTTTAAGATAGCCTGACTCCATTTTCCTTGGATCAATATTAGGCATTCTTAGAGGTTTATGGGAAGCCCTAATATTGATATTAGCATTGGTCTAAGGCTATCCACCACAAAGGGCATCCCTAAAATTTATTTTTGGAATTGATTCTTCAAAATTCTTACCCTTGATAGGGGTTTTCACAATAGAATTATTTTGTGGGTGCACCTTAGCACCAAATTCACTTGAGATATGAGCCATTTTTGATAAACTTCTTGAAAGTTGTTTTGTTATCTCTTTAATCCTTGCCCTAGACGTCGTGGAAAGGTAGGGTTTTTAGTTTTCTTTTGTGCAACAAATTGGAAGCCATTGTCACTCAATTTCACAGTATGATCTACTGAAAGACAAATTTCTAACCCATCTTGTATCCACTATAATATTTCCTGCTAAAATATTGAGCATAAACCACAAAAATATTGACCTCTAGGGCCCGAAGACCCTAAAAACCAACCTTTGAGCTGTTTGCACTCAACCCAGATGAAACCCTCGCATAGCCACTTGCCAAATATTTCATTCACACATAGGGATGCGATAGGATCTATGTTGCCCCAAATGATATGAAAATTGGTGGAGACATTCTAGGGTTTTTCAGGCATCTACATTCAAAATTTCAGCTCAATCCAATTTTGGATGAGTGAGATATGGCCGAAACGAGTTCGATAGTTTGGGAAGTCCTACGAAAAATGTCTCGGATACAAAATTATTTTATTGAGATATATTGTATATGCATTTTTTTGATAATTTTTGATGATATTTATGGTATGACTGTGTATGAAATAGATGAAAGTAGATTATATGTAGCATTTTTTTTAATAAAAAGAAGTGAAATAGACAAATATTGGTTGTTAGTTATCTATTGGTTACCCCAAGATTGGGATACAAGAAAGGGATAAGTTCAGGTCATCAAGGTCATGGATGATCATGACATAGATCACTTAACCCAAGAGAGGTAGAATAAGAGAAGAAGCATGATAATTACGAAGTAAGATATAGCAAAATATTTTAGAGGAGAATATTTTTGGACTATGATATTTTACTCAACATATAATTAGCCTAGGTGGATGTTGTAGACACTAAAATTACGTCAATGTAATTAGATGACCAAGACATGCTCTAATCGACACCATATGGCCCCCTTGGGCAACCCGTAGTGGTTATATAGTGGTCCTAACCATGTTTGGGAGGTTCTACCACACTTTTGGGAAGTTTTGGGCATGTAGGCATGGTCGTCCCACCCTGGGACGTCCATGGTATTTGACCCCAAAAAAGTTAAAATTGGGACAAATGGCACCCAAAAACTACCATTTACCCCACATATTCAAGCATGCTAGTTAAAGGGCATATAACTCTCATGACACATTGCAAATTGGAGGCTAAAAATGGATATTCCCTCCCCCTCCAATGCATGGCGACCTTTGGGACAAATGGTGACCCTGGCCTTGCATGGTCTTGCATGCCCATTGGATCATAGACCCCCTTGGGCTATAAAGTGGATCAATTTTTCACCCAATTTTAGGGAGAGGATTCTTGACAACATTCACAACGAAGTGCTACCAAGATTTATCCCCAATATTTTGTGCCTTTTCCCTTGTGATCTCTACCTAGCGAATGAAGTTTTCAAGTTATCCAAAAGATGCAATTTGTTTACAAAACCAACCTATTTGAGTGAATATTATCCCCAAATTTGATGAAAATACCCCTGAGAGTGTTTTGGACCAATTCCCAGAGAAATTGGTGGTAGAAACCACCATATTTGGTGGTCACCCCACCCCAAGACAGCCCCTAAATTATGATAGTTCTAACCATCCCACCCTAAAATGGCCAAATATTAGAGTACAATTTTGTTACTATTTTTGCATGGGTCTATTCTATATTAGATTATATGCTTGTTATTTAAATTTGGTACAATTTGGAATTGTTTTGAATTAGTTATCATGATTTTTGTATTTTGTAGTCCTAGATGGCTCACCCTATGATGACCACAAATTGGAGTGCAATTTATTTACTTTTTTTGCATGAATAGTTTCTAGACTATATTATATGCTCTCTATTCAAACTTGTATAATTTGGAGTCGTATTTCTTCTATTATCAAGTTTTTGTGAATTACAGGCATGTCTAGCTCACCCTAGGATGGCCATAAATATGATCATGATTTTCTTACTATTTTCAATTAGATCATCCACAGAGCACATAATATGCATGGATCTCAAATTTGGTAGAATTTGAAGAAATTTTTAATATTCTATTGCATTTTTCCTCTTTCAAGATTATTGATGCATGCACCTTCGCGGTTTCATCTTAATCTGCATATGCTTTTGATAAATTTTTGCTTATTGTATGTAGATCTAGGTATCACAATGCATGAGGAAGAAGTAGCAAGCTAGAAAAGTGATAGAACACTTTGCGATGGCATTGGGATCCCGCTCACCTCAATTGTGAGTGCGAGGAAGACATTGGAAGCGCACATTAGATTCTTGGAATGATTTGATCCTTTAATTTATGTATTGAGTGTATTAACGACTTATTGGATATTTATATTAATATAAGGAGAACCACCCATTTCTTTCATATATGTGTTATTTTATGCTTGCTTGAAGTGTCGCTTTTGTAGTGCTTATATCAAGTAGAACAATAGATGCATCTCATTTTCCCTTTCTAGGTGCACCATTTTTCCACTCTACATTGGCGAACATGGTGGGACCCTTATCGTAGTTCATTTTTGCAAAGTTTTGACCCTGTTTCTATGCTTTAGATGTTGCAAGTACTGGTCTTTCTAGCCGAAAATAGCCCCTAATTTACTATTTGGAACACCCATGGACGGCCATATAAGCCATCCCAGGTAGGGATATCCCCCAAAATTGCAATCATCCCACCCCAGGATGGCCACAAAACAAAGGGTTTTCTGCTTAGAATTCTAAAAATAGCAAGATCTTAGACCATCAAGGTAAGTACCAAAACCTTTACTTTGCATTTTTACTGTTCAAAATTGCTTAAATTGCAAAAAAATATGGTCTTGCTTCTCTTGTTTGCTTGAAAGGTAGAAAGGTAGATTTCACTTTTCCATAATTGTAAAAATAACAAAACAAAGAAGAAAAACATAAAAAGAACTAAGTAGAGATGCACTTGTATGGCTTGCTTGCTTGTAGCCTACCGAATGGGTAGGTTATCATTTAGGACATGAATTTTTTAGGTTTACCTTTTATCTAAAAATTTTGAAATTGAAACATCATTTTCATGCATTTAGTGAATATTCATTGAGTGCTCCATGGTTTTACTTTCTTTAAGCATAAAAGGAACCACACACACCACATTCCATCTAAACAATAGTGAGTTGTATTTCATCACCAACCACTAATAGAGACCAACAATGGTGGGTTTCATCTCCACATGTTGGCTCAAATCCTACAAACCATATTTTTGGCCAAGGTCGACTCCAATATATATCATAGCCTATGGGATATAGCACATATTTCTCTTTGGAGAGGTATATTGTTGACTGTGGGTGAACTGGGTGAGGACTGGTAGGACCTATTCTCCCTAATCAGGTATGGGCTTCATATCCATTCTCTTGTGGTTTTACATGATCAAACTTTCATTTTCGGTTGTTGATCTATGAGTATACAGGTGAAATTCATTTAACAAAATAATATCATCCAACAAAAGAAAAATGCGTGACATAAGGTCTTCTTTGCAAATAAAAAATAAAAACATGCAAAATAGCTTTAGGTAACACACATAAATATTTAAAAGAGATAAACACTTGTCTTATTGTGTGTTTCCATTCTTGTATGTTGCATTATTAAAATTTGTAAAGGATATAATCACCTAGGGTTTGGTAGGGAATAGCAATGGTGTGCACCCACAACCAAGCCCATTCAAGGATGGACACTATGGAGAGTAGACAAGGAGACATGAGGCATCTCTTATTTAGTCCTAAGGACATGGTCATACCTCCTTTGCGGTCTCCTACTCACCCAAGTCCTAGAATAGCTAGTCAAAAACTTCACCTACAAGAAATCCCTATGCAGGATACCCCTACAAGTTTTGATCCTAATCTGGGAACATACTCCCAATATTTAGACACTTCACATACCTTCTTCCAAGAATGAAAACCACACACTGAGGTGCTACTAGATAGAGCAATACCACACATTTGTGTGCCTTCTAGTTCTACCACACCCACCTATGGGCAAGAGCAAGAGTACACATGCTAGGCAGGGCCAAATGATCAAAATTTGCCCTTAACACCCTAATAGGTTACAACAACCTAAGTACCAAGATGAGTATGATACTGATCGCTCAGGGCAATCAAACTCGACCCTTCCCTTCCTCATAAATTAATGAAGGCAATAGAAAATATTTGATTATCCTTAGGTCCATTATGCTACACAAGCATATGTGCCTCTACGCCAGCTGAGTACAAAGATCACTTGTCTAGGCCTAAACCTCAAGTGAATGTGACTACCCTCGATTGAGGGAAGCTCATAATCAATATTTTAGATCATCCTAAAAAATAAATACCTTAGGGTGATGTTGTTAGGGCTCCTAGACCCCACACAGTAGAATAGATAAATCAAGAAATCGCAAGATATCCTGAACACCAAACATAATTCAAGCAGCTTCAATGACACATAGAGTGCTTAGACCACTTGCATCAATTAGAGAAACAAAGGATTGAATGAAAAACCAATGAGATATTTCAAAAGACCTTATATGAGATGGTTCCTACCCCAAGTATCCATAGATAGGAGGTCCATTAGAGGTAACCTTCTTTCAATCAGGATAGGCCTCCTAGGCCTAACCCAATTTTGCCTCCTCGATCTTCTATGCCAAATCAGGACTTGCTTCCCAGGCTGAACATAGAGTGCCTTCCATAGGTAGTTACCCCTCCTTATAGGCTATCTCAGGAGACACCTTATGGGGTCTACACCAAGTATGAACCAGAAGTGGAATATAATGAAGCATCTTATAGAGGTAGGGTGAATAACATTCAACCACCCTATAATAGGCCTGATGTTCCTTGCCCTCCATCACAAGGTCTAAGCAAAGAGGAGGAGATCAAATCCTCTAATGTGTATGGAGCTTTGTTAGAAAACTTAGAATCAGTATAGAATAAGACCTTTAGATCTAGGGCTTAGAAGACCACTTTGCATTATATTTGTAGTCAATCACTTCACCTATCAATACCTTCCCCTCCCTATATAGAGCATTTCAATATGCCTAAGCTAGATACATTTAAATGAGAGGAAGATGCATAGGAGCATATCACTATATTTTTGAATCACTATTGCATTCATGAAAACAATACCTTACTTCTAAGGATATTTTTGCTTACCCTCTCTAGCCTTTCCATAGAATTGTACAACCAACTCTTGAATTATAGCATCTATAACTTTGAGCAGTTTGCAAATGTGTTCCTAGAGTGCTTTGCCTTCAACACCAAGTGAAAGGTGACTTTAAATGACATCATAGGGTTAAAATAATTTTATGATGAGTTAATCACAAACTATGACAATAGGTGGAGAGCACTACTTGCCAAGCTACCATACTTACTCCCCATGATGGAGCTGAGTGAAATGTTTGCTAAGAGCTCCTTGAAGCCAATTTCCTTACTGCTGCAACTCCAACAATACCCAACTCTTGAAGGTGCTCTAGCATAGGCTAGAATAATCAAAGACATTAAAATTCAATAGGGGGAAATTATGAAACCCTGTAAGAAGGAATGGACTAAGAATACCAAGAACAATCTAGTGCAACCAAAGTTAGCATTAGTCAATCAAGTTGTTATCAGCATTCCAAGGCCTGCACAACCAACACTGCCTTAGAAGCCTAACTATCAGGCCACACCTGGAAACTATAATAAGTACAATCAAACAAACCAAGTTCAAAACCAACAATGTCACCCTAAGTGACAATTTATGCCCATTTTTTATTCCATGGACTCTTTATTTGAGTGCCTCTGTGCATCTATGGCAATTAATCTACATAAAAATTGACTTATCGATCCAAACATACCAAAGCCCAAAGGATATCATGAAGACCTATACTGCAAGTATCATAGGTAAAATGGGCATGACCTATACATGTGCTATAGATTAAAACACCTAGTATAATATATGATTGATAACCCTATTGTGCCAAACAACCAATAAATGTGTGTTTTAAAGACTCATTGCCTACCCATAAGGAATAGGAAAAGATAGTACCACAATTTAATGAGGTCCATCAGACACCCCCTAAATAAGGTTTCATCGGTATGGTCAACATTATGACAAGGAATAAGTGTTACCCAAGTCTAGTCACACCACCTGTGGCTTCAAGCAACATTCCTTCAATGTCACAGCATTTGCCACCCCTAGTGCAAAACCTTCTATTTTGGTCAGTGATCACAATAAAGATCAAGCTTTCTTAGAGCTTGATAACAACATCGGCTCGACTTTCCATGTATGAGCTTATTTAGAAATCACCACCTCATAAATAATATCTCATGGAAATCCTAAATTTGATTGAGCTACAACCCCAAGAGTCTAACTCCTTTAATAATTTTGTGGGGCATGTTCGATAATGTACAGAACTAGTGATCACCTTTTGCGAGGATGAACTCAAGATGATACCAAATGACATGGTGGATCCTCCTTTGCACATCATTTCATGTGTAAATGAAATTCCCTATAAGAGACTTCTAATTGATATTGGTTCCTCTAGCAACATCATCACCACAACTTCTCTCAAACATCTAGGGCTTTTGGCATCCCATATTATTACATCCACCTATACCCTTAGAGCATTTAATGATGCTATATTCTCAATAGTTGGTACCACAGTATTACCTATTCAGGTGGGAAAAAAACTATACCAACATTGTGCCACATATTGGAGGGTGAAATGGCCTACAACATCTTGTTGGGTAGACCCTATATTAGGGACATAAATTGTGTACCGTCCATCACTCACCAATGACCTTGAGCCCTTAAAATACTACAAATTGGTGTAGCAAATCCCCAAGTCAACCTTATCATCAATCCATCTGGATTTCCAACTAAATACATCCAACCAAGGTTTGACTCCTTCACTATCACTTTCCATTAATCCATCACCACCTTCTACTATACCATCCTCATCATCGACACCCCAAGATATGCCTTCTGATGTGTTGTCATTAAGCACATAATTAAATATCAAATATCTTATCAATCTGGGGTGGTGTCCAAGTCTGTCTACGATAGAAGGCTAGGGCAGAGTACAATTTAGGCATTCAGATTTCAAGCATTTATTGGGTGAGATAGATTTGGTTTAGCCTTTTGGTGTCACACTAAACCTAATCTATAGAATGGAAACTTACAGGAACTAAAAACTAATTCTAAGTTGCAGGAATTGAAATCTAACTACAATTGTAGGAATTGGAATTGCTAAATTGAAAGTCTAATCTACTTTTACAAAATTAAATTAATAGAATTAAAATTGTTGAATTTAAATATTACTGAAATTAAATCCTAAGTTATATTTGTAGAATTGAAACCTAGTTACTTTTGCATAATTGAAATGATGCTTGTAAATTAAACTTATGCTAAAAACACCTGTCAATGTCCTACAACAAAAGGTCGTCAAGCTTCTGCTATAGGAATTGACAGCAAAATGAAATATGCTGAAAATGGAAAGTTGCTAAAATAGAAAAGCAGGGAAAACATCGAAAGCAAAGGAAAAATGCTTAATATAATTTTTTAGCTGACACAAAATAACATTATACAAACTTAAAACAAGAAAATTAAACTTGACAAGTAATATGTTAATTCTACTATAGCAAAATTATAGATTAAAACCTGCCATAAAAATCCTTCTTCTAGATCTAAAAGTGGGCCCATACTTCCTGATATAGAAGGACATGAAAAGCACTCCTTAACTAATTAACACTCAAAATAGAAAATGATAAAATAACTACACTTTTATTGATGACAAAACATGCTGAAAACTATTACAGAAAATTACTATACAGTCCTAATTGCTGCTATTGAAAACTCTCCTCTATTCTAATTCCTAACTGGCTCAACCAAATAGGGAGCTATGTTATTTATATAAATATTTACAACATATCTCATGCTCAAATTAGCCTATGTGCTACTTTACAGTGATTTGCCAATAATTTTAGATCTGAAATAAATACAAATCTGGACAGTTTGTGTTGCAGTAGTAGTCATTGGCCCTTAGAAAGCATCTTCAGTTGTGGTAGTACATGGGAGGAGTCTAGAAATATCTCACACATCTTTCTCCACTTCATAATATGCCATTTCTATCTTGCAAACAACTTCCTATTATGCTGCAGTTATTTCTAGTTTTATCCTAGAAGAGGATCAATTGATCTTTTTCCATGAATGGTGGCTTTGGATGACAAGGATGACAAAGACAGCTGGGGGATATTTTTCCTTAACCTTCTCAACCTTCTTTCTATTTTTCCACCATCAAAAAATAGTCAAAAAATCAAAAAACACTTTCTGTTCTCAATCTGAAGCTAAGTGGCTCAATCCGAAGAGACTGTATTTCTCAATTTGAAGAGACTGTATTTCTCAATCCGAAGATACCTGTTCAATTTTAAGATCTTCATAATGACCAACTATGTGCTCTTCAAGTTATTTTAGCTGCATTTCTTAAGTGGATTAGCCCTCAATATTATATTGCAATAGCCTTCATTCCTCTCCATGTGTGAATTTCATGCCTTGCCATTCATTGGTAGCTTGCTGGAATTTACATGGTAAATTACTGCATTTTCCAGCTCTGCTACACAGTTGTAAAATATTGGAATTTCTTGCAAATTCAAACAAATTATAATATGGAAAAATTATTCAAATATCAACATGAAGGAGTACATCAAGTTGCTATTGAATTTATACACTTCATTCACCAAGTAACCATGCTAAAATAGTGCAACATTGCTGCACAATTGTCCCTACATTGTTATACCTTGTTGCTTCCTATTTAGACCATGTGGGAATGCTTCTAAATAGGTCAGATGTCTTCTATAGTCCTTATAAACTCATTCCATCCATATCCTCATGCTTTTCTTGACAACTTCAAGGTGTTCCTATAAAGTGACAACTTGTTTTTTTTATATGGCTGTTTTTTTAGATTTTCAGATTTATGATAGTCCTAAAATTTTGGCTTCAATGTGGATTTGAAACAATTTTAAGGGCAGGAAAACATTCAAAAACCATTGAGAATTTAATGGATATCAGCATACCATATTTTTTTAATTGAAATGCATGTTTTTACTTACTACTTAACCAAGCAAATTCAGTCACAAAATGCTGAAAATAGTCAAAAACAGAGATATAGTATTCCTAACATAAAATCATGCAAACACTTAACAAATAGTATATTTTAGTCAACTATTTGGCAATTAACTTATCATATGGTAGTCAAAAATTGTACAATAATGAGGCATTTTTGGGCCTTATCACCTTCATCATCATCGAATCCTCCATAGAGGAATATGGGGAAAAGGCCTATTGACGAGATCCACCCAACCATATCTACCATCTCCATGAAAGAGATTCCTAGTCCAGTAGATGAGGAGCTACCTTGTGAGGCAGATATCGAATAAACTCAATCCTCACTCCCATATCCTCCTTATTCACCACCACAAGTCACAATTCACCTCGCTACCATTGGTTTAGGAGAATAGTTGGTTAGGAACATCACAAACAACTCCTACCATTGAGATAGTGCAATACATGGGTTGACCTCATATTTCCATAGGCACTATCATGCCACTAGGCTTGCCCCTAAATCAAATTAATTTCATTTATGGGGGTCTTGACTATGGCATAGAATCCTATCAACATTAGGAAGTGAACGAAGAGCCCATTTTTGAGGATTTTTTTTTTTGATTGGTAGAAAGGGTGTTGAAAGGTCCCTAAACCTTGTACAAGAGAGATTACGAGAAATCCATAATGACCAAGGTGGTCCAAGAAGAAAGGAATAGAGAGCTGGCAAACCTTCGCACTAGGGAAGGTGTCGCGAAATCGCGACCAAAATGGTGATGTCATGAAATCGTGACAAGTTGCGCCGTTGATGCCAATAGAAGAAAGGAAGTCATGAAATCGTGACAAGAAACGCCATTTTTGAGGATATTAACTACATATCCAATACTGACTTTACCATGATATATCTTCATATCTACAACTGGCACAGCTATGGTTTGGTCTTGTATGAGCAAGACACTCATATTCCTTACCAACTATAGTATCAAATGCCATATGATAAGTTTGGTTTGGGGAACAAAAATCCTATGCCTCTCAAGGTCCTCACTGATAGTTTAGAGCACATGATCCTGAACTACTGGGATGAGCTTACGTGTGTTCCCTACGCCAACCCTAATCGAGTCTATTCGCTAGGGTATTACTTCCCTACACCCATGAGATATCAAGAGATATCTCATGATATCATCCAATCATACAAAAGAGGTGAAAGTTTGCATACCCTTCCACATGATAGTGAGGATGAAGATCAAGGGTCTCCCTATAAATGGACATCTTATGATGAGTTATATTACAAAGTGGCATCTATTGATTCTTCTATTTTGCACATAAAAAACACATGGATTGTCCCATTGGATGATGAACATAAAGGATATCTATGCATGTTTCCTTTACAGCACCCTATTTGGTGATAGTTTCTACCTGAATAACAAGTTCACCCACACCCGCATCGACCACCTTCGGCCATTCTGCTTCCACCACAATAACCTCCACAAGTCTTGCAACAACTTGATGTCAATATATACCCTTAGCCACCTAGATGAGATCATCCATCCATAAACATGATTTCTATAGATATTTGTGTGCCCCTATGAGATCTGAATAACCCATCAAAGCCACTACACCTCGACTTGGGGGCAATAAACTTTGATCAGGGAGATTCTCCACCTATCAGTTGTCATCTAGCTTCCTCAACAACCATCCATTCATCACCTAAAATATTTTCACAACATATCTTAGGTAGGTTAGCCAATATTGAGTTACAAGTGAGTCACCAACACAATGATTTACAATAGATCTTGAATCAACTCACAAGCATCGAGTTACGATTGAGTCATCCAAAACCTCAACCCCTTAATTATTAGGACCAACCCCCTCCTATGCAGTCCACTATAAAGTCTCAATAGAACCTAGGGTAGAGGCAACAATGCCATCAACCTCACACATTTAATCCTTTATCAGAATCCTTAACATCAATCTTCAATTTATTGTATGAGGCACAAGCAATCATGCTTCCCGAGATCCATTCATTGAAACCTAATAAGCGTAGATTAAATCTGCATAGGAAAAACATATATTGTTTTTACCATCAACAAAGGGGTCATGACATCCAGACATGTTACCCCTTTAGAGAGTTAGTTCATGATATGATCGAGAGGCAAGAGCTTCAGATAGGAGTCTTCTAGGACCCCTTGCCTACACATGAAGTAAACACAACACCTACCTATCAATTCAAACAACCTAATAAAGTGCACATTAATCTACCTTCCTAAGGGTTTGTGGGAATTATCAGTGTTGTAATAGAGAAACAGGAATATCATAATCGATCTACACAACATGTGGCATCATCTAATATTTCACCTTCGCTAGTCTCATCTCAGTAGGACAATGGAACTACACAAAATTACACATAACAATAGGGGGTCAGTTTCTACTACTCCCCCTAGCCAAGCCAATCATAGTGCATCAAATATAATGCACATTGGGGGTACACAAGGTATCACACCTTCCTCCTAAAATCACAAAGTAATCAAAGTTACAAAAAGCCCCAAAGGTGCCTATAAACCCTTTGATCAACCCAAAAAGCTCCAAAGGTGTCTATGAACCCTTTGGTCACCTCAAAATGCTCCAAAGGTGCCTATGAGCCTTTTGGTCACCCAAAATACTCCAAAGGTGTCTATGAACCCTTTGGTCACCCCAAAATGCTCCAAAGGTGTCTATGAACCCTTTTCTCAATCCAAAATGCTCCAAAGGTATCTATGAACCCTTTGGTCAACCTAAAATGCTCCAAAGGTGTCTACGAACCCTTTGGTCACTTGAAAACACCCCAAATGTGGGTCATAATCGATCTACACAACATGTGGCATCATCCAATATTTCACCTTCACTAGTCTCATCTCAGTAGGACAATGGAACTACACAGAATTACACATAACAGTAGGGGGGTCAGTTTCTACTACTCCCCGTAGCCAAGCCAATCATAGTGTATCAAATATAATGCACATTGGTGGTATGCAAGGTATCACACCTTCCTCCTAAAATCACAAAGTAATCAAAATTACAAAAAACCCCAGAGGTGCCTATAAACCCTTTGATCAACACAAAAATCTCCAAAGGTGTCTATGAACCCTTTGGTCACCCCAAAATGCTCCAAAGGTGCCTATGAACCCTTTGGTCACCCAAAATGCTCCAAAGGTGTCTATGAACCCTTTGGTCACCCCAAAATGCTCCAAATGTGTCTATGAACCTTTTGGTCAATCCAAAATTCTCCAAAGGTATCTATGAACCCTTTGGTCAACCTAAAATGCTCCAAAGGTGTCTACAAACCCTTTGGTCACTTGAAAACACCCCAAAGGTGTCTGCAAACCCTTTGTTCACCCCAAAATACTCCAAATATGTCTACAAAACCTTTGTTCACTCCAGAATGCTCCAAATGTGCCTATGAACCCTTTGGTCACCCCAAAATACTCCAAAGTTATCTACAAACCCTTTAGTCACCCAAAATGCTCCAAAGGTGTCTACAAACCCTTTGGTCAACCCAAAAATGCTCCAAAGGTGTCTATGAAACCTATGGTAACCCCAAAATACTCCAAAGTTATCTACAAACCCTTTAGTCACCCAAACACTCCAAATATATCCATAAACCCTTTGGTCACCCCAAAACACTCCAAAGGTATCTATGAACCCTTTGGTCACCCTAAAACACTCCAAAGGTGTCTATAAACCCTTTGGTCACCCAAAAATGCTTCAAAGATATCTATGAACTCTTTGGTCATCCCAAAATTCTCCAAATGTGTCTACAAAACTTTTGGTCACCCCAAAATTCTCCAAAGCTATCTGCAAACCCTTTGGTCACCCTAAAATGCTCCAAAGGTATCTATGAACCCTTTTGTCAACCCAAAATACTCCAAAGGTATATATGAACCCTTTGGTCACCCTAAAATGCTCCAAAGGTGTCTACAAACCCTTTGGTCACCCAAAAAATCCCCAAAGGTACCCATAAACTCTTTGGTCATCCAAAAAGCCCCAAAGGTATCCATAAACCCTTTGGTCACCCAAAATACCTCAATGGCATCCAATAAGCCCATTGGTCAATTGTATATACATATATCTTAATCAAAATCCAAAAACATCATTAAAACAACAAGATTACAAAAATATTATATCACATCTCATTTCACACCATTGCATTATTCAATCGATTTCATTAGGCATACGTATCATTGCACTTTATATTTTAGAGTTTCTCATACATGTCTAGCACCAAGACTGTACACTGGTCATCATTCAAAAATAGTTTTTTCCAAGTCATCATTCACATCATTCCATATTACACTTATCATTTCCATCTACATTTCCCACCTTCTACATTTTTTTTTGTTTCCCTCCACCTAGTCACTTTTTAGAGGGTGTCTTTAGGGTTTTCGATCACTCAGCCATCTCTAGTTTTCTTTTCAAAATTTATAGAAAAATATCCTAATTTTTAGAATGTAGAGTCTTCCTTTGATTGTACCTTGTATACATCAAAATACCAACACATTTTCACATTAAATCAAATTTTTGCACAAGGAAATTTAAAACCTACAAAGTTGTCTAGGTTACCTTAAGAAAAAATTTACCTTGCTCATCCTCCTGTCTGAATGGTTAAAAAATTTTGAGAATTGACAAAAGGATAAGCTCATACCTATACAAAATCCTCAAAATAAATAGTGTTTTTCACCACTAAACAATAAATAAATAAATAAATAATAAACAGTGGTTATCACCACTCCCAAAATTCATTGCTTACCAAACAAAAATGAGTAGATCCCTTGAGCAATTTAAAAATTAAAAAAAATAAGGGAGTACTAAACTTGAATCCCTAGAATTCTTAACATTTGACAAACCATGAGGTGATCCTCATTACAGGTTAGGTGGTAGCAATCCTGCTTGGCAATGGTGGTATCCTTACACATGATGATATATTTGTCACATTAGCATCTTGCTCTTATATAGACTAATGTTTGCATGTAGATGAGATAGCTTTTGGTAGAATGTACTACCTAGTGGTCTAATCCAACTATGTATAAAACCCAGGATCATGATACTCATAGAGTGATCTTCAATACAAATGGGTTGCATCAATCCTATTTGGCACTAGGGTAACTTTATACATTATCATAACAATAAACTCACTTGCACACACAGGGATATTGAGTATCTTGGTCATCCTAGCAGATTCGTACCTTTTCAAAAATTCTAGAAAGGTTAGTATATAAATTTTGATTAATTAACTAGAGTGTGTGAGTCTCATGAAAACCTCAAATAGATTCTATGACATCTTACTATTTATTCCATTCCATACCATTTTATCATATTTTGTTAGTTTACATTTTCAAAAATTCGTCACATAGTCTCATGACAACATTACAAAATAAATTGATGAATTCTATATAGTCTATGATGTCAACATAAGGTGTCAAATAGTATCCATAGTTCATCATATATATCAATAACTCATCCATATCATTATGCATATACAAACATCCATAGCATCAAAAACATCATATTACAACACATGCATCCATCAAAGCATCATCAAAGCAAACATAGGCATTGCATACATCCAATAAAGCAATAAGGAAACACATGATAACAATAATAACAACACACACACACACATATATATATGTGTGTGTGTGTGTATGCATCAAATAGATACATCATCATCCAAAATTTTCCATATAAAGTGGGTACTCAGACCTCACACCCCCAAATCCAAAAATAGTTGCAGTCTCAAAAGCCATGGTCACATAGGATCGACACCATGACTTTCACCCCCACCCTTGGACGTAATCCATTGATAAATCCTAAATCTAATACCCCTACCCTTTCTACCCTCTGTGCAGAGCTAGGCACCCCCATCCTTGTATATGACTATCCTATACCACTCCTCCTACTTTTTTGGGATCCACTAGCAAAAGGATAGGCTGGTAAGCACCCTCTACGGTACACTATCTCATCCTCCAAATCCTATATGTACGATAGCTCCTCTTGATGATGAGCTTGGAAGTCTCCCACTAAGGCTTATATTTTTTTCACCTCCTCTCATAGCCTAGCTACCTCATCACCACTAGATTTTTCCTGGCCTACGCTCCATGCTCTAACCTATGACCAAAGAATGGCTAGATTTACGACCTACTCTACAAGTTTAGCCTCATACCCCTCAATAACTACTGCTTTTCAATAAATATCTACCTATGTAGTTTGTACATGTGCTTGTATGAAAGTCCTCTACTCTGTGTACTCCCTTAAATCATGCCTCCCCCTGATCAACTCATCATATAGATTGATAATGGTGTCATATCATGCTGCCAGTTGTACTTGTAATCCATGTTCATTCCAATAATCCTCATCATAGTCCACTTGCTAATCCTTCACTTCCATGTGGTCCATCCACTTATCATCTATTAGGTGACATATATGTCTCTCCCCTGATTCTAAATCCTCATTAGGTTTCTCTCCCAATCCTGTATCCTCCTTAGCTAGAGCCTCATATGGAGAGTCTCCATGAGCCTCCTCTATCCCTGTAACCATATCACCCCTTAGTGGTCCATACATGTGCCACTAGTGCATCACCCACCAGTAATCATAGTCTATTGTGGTCTTGCCATCATCCCCCTCAACAGTAGCCTCCATAGGATCTACCTCCTTCCCAACTACATCCACTATAGACCAAGCCAATATCCTCTTGTCAATGTGGTGTCAATAGATAACCAGATCTCTAGGGTAACCCCTAGCATAGCCCATACTATCATGGCACCCAATCATATGGAAAGTACTCTCACTTGGTCCCATGCTAACCAACTAGCTACCTCTCTCATCGTACCTGTCATAGTTGTGCCTCAGCCTCGTTCCATACTGGAAAATTTTTGTATGATCTCCAAATAATGGCATCTACCCTGAGTCATGCAAATGAATCTGCATAGTGCTCAATTAAACTTGGATTAGGATGGCTTTGATCCCTCTCCTGATCTCAATACCATAGGATCCCATATCCTATCTTCTTGTTCGTAATTTGTACCTGCATCATATAATATAGCCCTCATGGTCGATCCATGATAATATGCTACCATCCCCATACCTATAGTAGAAAGCTACATCCTAGCCCCTTTCACCTATGATAGTGGATCTTGTATAGCTCATCATAGAGCTATGATAATAAGGTAGTGCCCCATGCCATCACCAATGGTCTCTAGGTGGTGCACTCCACCAGTGTAAACACTAACTCCAACATGTTCCATGAGAACCTGATGCCTGATGAATCTAGCAATAGCATGTTAGATTTCAATGTCATCAACAAGGCATGTATCACCTACAAGACCTCTATATCATACCATAAGTCCACTAGGATTCCACTGGTTAGTAAATATTGTAGTGCTTTATGCCAATCATGTCTAAATTATCTCTCCAAAATAGTATCTCTAAGATCCCTATGAGTGGATATAATCAGATGCCCCTCTATTGCAATTCATAGAATTTAATATATGTCATCTAATTTCATTATCATCTCCCCAGTAGGAAAATGGAAGATGTTGGTGTGAGGTTCCCATAGGTCTATCAGTGCAGTCAGGTAGGCCTTGGTGCCCATCACTGGCTCTAGTCGCGTCACTTTCTTGAGCCCAAAAGTGTCAAGCCATTCCCAGTCCTCCTCTATCAGTAGGTCATGAGTTATCCTAAAGAGAGTTTAAAATCGATACCAAATCTTAACCACTAGGCAAGGGAAAGCAAGTTTAAAAGCAAAACCCAAAAAAATAAAAAAGTCACCCAAAAATATAAAATAAAAAGCACCAAAAAGGGTCCAAAACCCACCAAAAATAGGTCAAATTTGGTCAAAATTCACTTTGGATCAAGATGGCATCAAATTTCTCATGGATGAATGGAAAATTCTTTACTTAAATCCCTACAAAGGCCATTTTGGTCGGATCACAAAATAGGCACATTTTACAATGGGTAAAACTGAAGGAAACAACAATCAAGTCATATTGGTCAAGCAACTCATTGATTTTATCACTTTTCATTCCCTCAATAACTTGTCACTTGAGGAGGTAGTCATAATTAAAAAATTCATAATCAAAATCAATAATCAAACACTCAATCATGCAAATTATGTTTGTCCAACGAATCATTGACAAATACAATCACACCCCTGCTTAGGGTATACAATAGGCAAATATTTCAAATAAGGACATAATAGGGTAGATAAAACTGCCTGTTTGGTACACCTCACAAAGTTACCAAATACTTGGTATTCTCTAATTCCTAGGGTTATAAGCCCCTCGAGCATACCTAGAAGCTGAAGAGAAACCAAGGCCAATTCCTTAGCTCGTTAGAAGCAAGGATTCAAGGATGCATGCTCTTTACATGATTTGGGAATCTAAATTTGGTTAGGTTATTGAATAACTTTAATCAATTGACATTTTAGTCATATATTTTTGCTCAGCGATGTGCTGCACATAATGCATCTCAAAAAGGGGCATCTGTAGGCACTAAAATTGCATCAATCCAATTATATGACTAAGACATGCTATAATCGACACCATATGGCCCCTTGGACAACCCTCAATGGTTATATAGTGGTCCTAACCACTTTCAGGAGGTTCTACCCCACTTTTGGGAAGTTTTGGGCCATGTAGGCATGGTCGTCCCACCTTGGGATGGCCACAGTTCATGGTCATCCCACCCAGGTATGGCCACCAGTGGCTGTTCTTGGGTGGGATGACCATGGTCTTTGATCCCAAAAAATTCAAAATTAGGATAAATGGCACCCAGAAACTACCATTTATCCTGCTTATTCAAGCATACTAGTGAGAGGAAGCATAACTCTCATGACACATTGAAAATTGGAGGCCAAAAAGGGATATTCCTTTCCCCTCCAATGCATGGTGACCTTTGGGATAAATGGTGAACCTAGACTCACATGGCCTCGCATGCCCATTGGATCATAGGTCCCCTTGGGCTATAAAATGGATCAATTTTCCATATAATTTAGGGAGGGGAGTATTTGCAACATT
This sequence comes from Wollemia nobilis, assembly GCA_028583015.1. Classification (NCBI taxonomy): domain Eukaryota; kingdom Viridiplantae; phylum Streptophyta; class Pinopsida; order Araucariales; family Araucariaceae; genus Wollemia; species Wollemia nobilis. The sequence continues at coordinate 10,787,317 of JAQPPZ010000750.1, forward strand.
CGCAATGAAGTGCTACCGAGATTTATCCCCAATATTTTGTACCTTTTCTCTTGAGATCTCAACCTAGAGAAGGAGGTTTTCAAGTGATCCAAAAGGTACAATTTTTTTAAAACATTGACCTATTTGTGTTAATTCTATCCCCAAATTTTATGACAATACCCCTAAGAGTGTTTTGGACCAATTCCCAGAGGAATTGGTGGTAGAAACCACTAGATTTGGTGGTCGTCCCCCCCCAGGATGGCCCCTAAATTGTGATAGTCCTAACCATACCACCCTAGGATGACCACAAATTTGAGTATAATTTTATTACTATTTTTGCATAGGTCTATTCTAGATTATATTATATGCTTATCGTTCCAATTTAGTGCAACTTGGAATTGTTTTGAATTAGTTATCATGATTTTTGTGTTTTGTAGTCCTAGATGGCTCACCCTATTATGGCCACAATTGGAGTTAAATTTCTTCACTATTTTTACATGGATATTTTCTAGGCTATATTATATACTCTCTTTTCAAATTTGGTGCAATTTGGAGTTGTATTGAATTTGTTATCATGTTTTTATGATTTATAGGCCTGTTTGGCTCACCCCATGATGGCCATAAATCTGAGCATGATTTTCTTACTATTTTCAATTAGATCATTTACAGAGCACATAATATGCATGGATCTCAAATTTGGTAGCATTTGGAGCAATTTTGAATATTCTATTGCATTTTTCCTCTTTCAAGCTTATTAATGCATGCATCTTCATGGTTTCATCTTAATCCGCACATGTTTTTGATCAATTTATGCTTATTGTGTGTAGATATAGGTATCATAGTGCATGAGGAAGGAGTAGCAATCTATAACAGTGATATAACACTTTGCGATGGCATCGGGTTCCCGCTCACCTCAATTGTGAGTGCAAGGAAGACATTGGAAGCGTGCCTTGGATTCTTAAAAGGATTTGATCCTTCGATTTCTGTATTGAGTGTATCAATTGAGATCCCTCAAGGGGACACTTTGTAACAAATTATTGGAAATTTATATTAATATAAGGAGAACCACCCATTTCTTTCATAAATGTGTCATTTTATGCTTGTTTGAAGTGTCACTTTCGTAGTGCTTAGATCAAGTAGAACAATAGATGCATCTCATTTTCCCTTGCTAGACTGTTTTTTTGGTCTACAGATGAAATGTAGACATATTCATAATAAGTATTGGCCTTTGCATCATAGTAAACCATCCTGAATTTATGGTATGATCAAGTGAGAAAGAAAACACACAAGGGGCAAAGTGTATATGATTTTATAATGATTTTTATCGTGTATTCAATCAAATGAGCAAGCAAACGACTCGATGTATTTTATGCATAATATCATTTAAGTTGAATGATATTAATTGGTTCTTTGTATTCTTGGTCATACAATGTGGCTAGGTAGTAGGATATTTATTCTAATTTAGTTGTGATAATGAAATGTCCTAACCAATTAGGTTTAAACTTTCCTTTTAGGTTTACGTTGGTTTTAGTATTCCTTTGATTTTCTTTGAGTAAGTCCTCAATTTCAAAAGATCTTGGATGTACCTTATTGTTTTAGACACGATGAAGTTTATTATGGTATGTTCTGAGGTTTTCTAGGGTATTGATACACTTTTATTCTAATAGTTCTAGTTGTTGTAAGTGACTTGAGCGATATTCATCTCCTACCGAAGAATCTTGTATCAAGACTCTTAGAGAGTGTATCTCAATTTCAAAAGGAAATACTACTTCAGTGCTATAAACTAAAGCAATGGTTTTTCCCTAGTGGAATTATGTACACTTGTGCAATATACCCATAAGGTAGAATAAATTTGTAAGTTCTAGTCTCAACCATTTTTGTTGACTAGTCTCTTTAGCATTTTATTGGAGGATTCAACTTATTTGTTCTCTTGCGGATAGTAAGGTGTAGACCATTTCTATTAAATTTTGTATTTGGTCACATATTGGAAATATTTTTATTTTTAAAGGGGGTGCCATTGTCTACAATTATGGTAGAAGGGATACCATATCGGCTAATGATTTGATTTAGGATAATTTTGATACTTGGATTCCTATGGCAGAGGATAGAGACATTGACTTGACCCGCTTAGTAAAATATTCCATAGATGTAATAATGAACTTATGTATCTTAGATTATTGAGGGTTAATTTTACCTATAATATCCAATACCCAAGAGGATAAAGGCCAAGGAGATGTGATAGGTTGAAGTTCTTGAGATGGAGCGTGAACAAGATTCTCATGTCATTGATATTTTTCATATTTATTGACATAGTTATGAGTATCCTTTTCCATGGAGGGCCAATAGTGGCCCATCCTAAGGAGCTTCCTGGCTATATTTAATACACTAAAATTTCCACCACATGATCCATCATGGGCTTATTTTATGATATTTTGAGCTTCATATGCATTTATGCATCTAAGGAGTATACCTTCAAATGAGCATCAATATAAGATATCTCTAATGACAACATATCTACAATATTTTAGCCTAAATTATCTACACTTTTGAGAGTTAAATCCTTCAAGATATGTTCCTTATTTTAGGAAATGTAATATGTCTTGATAAAAGGATCTTGAGGTATAGATGATTCGATGTTACATATGTTCAGGGGTTGTAAACATGATTCAATTGTGGAAGATTCACTAATTGACCTTATGATAATAGTAGCTTCTTCATCATCCAATTCTAAGGGTATGAGAGATGCCATTGTTGCCATAGCATTGGCATGGAGATTCTTAGAACATGGTATGGCTTCTATAGTTATCTGGTCAAAACAAGTTTTCAACATGTCTATAATATCTTTGTATGGATTTAGTTTTTCATATTTGTTTTGATAGGTGTTGTTTACTTGGTTGATCACTAGTTGTGAATAACCATATATTGTTATGTCCTTGATATTTATTTTTGTTGTGGCTTTGAGACCTAGGATGAGTGCTTCATATTCTTTTGTGTTGTTGGTACATGAGGAACAAAGCTTAAAAAATGGTGGGAGGATTTGTTGTGGGGTGACCAGGATGATTCCTGCCCTTGCACCTTTTGTGCATTTAGCTCCATTGAAGTAAAAGACCCATGTTTTAGGTTATTTTACTTCTATTTATGAGACTATCTCATCAAGGAAAGAGGTATTTATGGGGTTTTTTTATTCTAAAGGAGTTGTGGCAAGTTGATCTCCTGTAACTTACCCCTTTAGTGATTTTTTATTTATGAAATCTATGTTTAATTTACTAAGGGCTATGATCCATTTCATATTTCTACTAGATAGGTAAGATTTTAACATGAGATAATGCAATGGATCTATTCTTTCTAAAATGTAAGTATTTTAACTAAGCATGTAATGTCTTAGTTTGAGATATGATAAGATGACTTCTAATTAAATCTTCTCTAACGGTGTGTAACGAGTTTCATAATTCACTAGAGATTTAGTAATGTAGTAGATTTTTCTTTCTTGATGTTTTTCATCGTATTATGCTAAAAAAGCTCCTAAGGCATGTTCAGTAGTAGCTATGTATAGCAATAATGGTTGATTTAAGTTTTGTGGAACCAAGATAGGTGGTGTTAAGAGATATGTTTATAGGTCTTTGAAGTCTTCTTGACACCCTTCATCCCATTCAAATTTAGCTCCTTTCTTCAATAATTTTAAGAAATATTGACACTTGTCTATGAGTTGTGATATGAACCTAAAAATAGCCTACAATTTTCCTTAAATGCTTTGTAACTTAGTCAAGTTCTTAGGTGGTGGCATGTTTATTATAGCTACAATCTTGGAGGGATACTACGAACCCAAATATATTTCCATATTTTATCCCAAAAATATATTTTAGGGGTTTTATTCTGACTTTGTAGTATCCTAATCTTTGTAAGATGCATCTAAGATCTTGAGTATTGTCTTTTCTTTTTTGAGATCGACCTATGATATCATCCACATAGTCTTCTACTATTTTATGCATGAGGTCATGAAATATGTATGTCATAGCCCTGTAATATGTCACTCCTACATTCTTAAGGCCAAAGGGAATAACCTGATAGCAAAAGGTCCCCAATGGTGTGATAAAAGTTATTTTAGATTCATCTTCTTCCATGATATTAATTTTATTGTAGCTTTAAAATCCATCCATTAAGGATAGTATTTCAAACCCTGTGATGAAGTCGACTATCATGTCTATGTTTGGTAGAGGGAAATTGTCTTTAGGACAAACATTGTTTATATCTCTAAAGTTGATGTAAATTCGAATATACCCTTCCTTCTTGGTGATATGAATGATATTGGAGATCCAATACAAATAATCTATGAATTTTATGAAACCAACGTGTAATATTTTTTGAAGTTTGTCTCTTATTATAAGTGCAAATATTGGATGTATTTTTCTTAATTTTTGCTTGATGGGTTTGATGTTAGGATGCACTACTATATGGTGGACTACTAGTGAGGGATAAATTTCTAGCATATCATCATATACCCAAGCAAAGACATAAAAAAATTATTGTAGTAGGTTTGTGTATTTTGTTCACTCTTCTTGGGTTAGGACTTTCCCTAGCTTGATAAGGTGGGGATCTTCTTCTATCCAAGTGTTGACTTCTATGGTATCTTCGATTAAATCTTGTGACTCATACTCAAAATGGAGAGGGGTATCTATAATTCCTAGTTCTTTAAGTTCTTGCGGGCCTATAGATGCTTGTTCTAAATCAAGAGGTTGGTTTGAGTTTAGATTAAGGATTTGATCGAGACACTCTTCTATATGATAACTATCCAATGATTCTTCAAGCTCTTTGTTGGTTGTGATTGCTTTCAGATGGAATAATTCTAAAATCGTAATTCTTCCAAATTGTATATTTTTGTGGTGTATATGGTTGATGAGTGACCATAGTTCTTTTTCATCTTGTTCATCCCATTGTGATCCATGTATTGACTCAGGATAATCATCCTTGTTATCTTCTTCTAATATAGGATAAGGTTCATTTTTGGTGGGAATGTAACTGATCCCACATCGTGTTGGCCAAGGTACAACTTCTAAGGGTTATTTAATACCTTGTTCATAGAAACCTAGGCCTTTACCTTGATAACCCATGTTAACAAGCATTTGTTTAACTATGGGAAAAGAATGTGACATGTAACATGTAGCGTAGGTTCATTCACTTGATATGATGTTGTGACCTTGGATTTTATCATGAAAGGTAGTCCCTCCATGGATGAAAGTACAAGATCCTATTTGGATTTTGAGTCCCTTTATACTAGGCATACCTATATCTCAAGGAGAAACGAACATGCTTACTAGTTCTACAGGAGGGTCTAGTTTTTGACAAATATGGTTAACTTGATCATTGGAAAAGGATGGTTGGGGAGTTTCCTCTAAGTTTATGAGAGGGTTCTATAATATTTCCTTTTATTTATCTCTTTTTAGTTGATCATTTGACTTAGCCAATTGTATAGAAGGGCAGATAGTAATCTCTTGTAAATCTATAGCATTGCATATGGTAGAAGTTTTTGGGTCTCCAGGGACGTGGATGACCTTTCCTTGATATTTATAATTGAGACATTGATGTAAGTTTGATATAGGACTAGAACAACACACAGCAAATTAACGCAATTTTTGACAACAGAGGTCTTTCAATTCGGAAATACAGCAGTTACATTCAAAATGGCCAAGCCCCGAATACAATGCATGCACGGCCCTTTTATCCCAGACCCCAGCTTCTCCCGACATCATTACACAAAGTGCGGGATTCCCTGTAACCATCCGCACGAATGTTCTCTGGCCGTCTGCAAGATGCTGCCAGGTGCCCCGTATTCTCATGGTCTGTAATGGCGGAGTGCGCTGCAGCCGCCTGTCAATCCATCCGCCAAGTCATCATTCATAGGAATGCGCCAAAGCCGCTTGTAGTTTGTTGCCACGTGTCCCTTTGTCAGAGTCCCAGCAACCGCTTCATACTCTAGGGCCGCCTGTAACTTTACGCCATGTGTCCCTCTGCAACGGTCTCTGCAACCACCGGCTGGTCAGGCGTCGTGAGCGTTCTGTCATGATATCGTGACGTTCTTGCTCCCATGCCTTCTCTCTCCTCTTTGGCCGCGATATCGCGACGTCTTGGCGTTGGCTTCTCTTTTCTTCCTTGGGGGCCGCGATTTCGTGACACGTCACGAAATCGCGACGTCTAAGCCTTCCTTACTCGCTTTTCGCCTTTGGGTCGCGAAACCGCGACATGTCACGATTTCGCGACCATTTTGTCCCTTGGTGTCTTTGCCCCAAAGGTGTCACGATTTCAACCACCTTCCTCCCTGACCATTTCATGCCCTTGAGTCTTCGGCCTGAAAGTGTCACGATTTCGTGACGTCTTTGCCCTCTGCACTCAGTTTCCTCCTTCGGGCCACGAAACCGCTACATGTCACGATTTCGCGACGTCTTTGCCTTCCGTACGTAGCCTCTTCATTCAGGCCGCGAAACCGTGACATGTCACGATTTCGCGACGTCTTTGCGCCTTCAAGTTTTGTTCCCCGAAGCGTCACGATTTCGTGACGTCTTTGAACCTTAGAGCTTTTCCTCCGAAGGTGTCACGATTTCATGACGTCTTTGTGCCTTCGAGTCTTTCCTTCGGAAGTGTCACGATTTCACGATCCAATCATTTCGACCATTTGGCGTCTTGGCTTCTTTGCTCCGGAGATGTCACGATATCGCGACCATTATGCGCCCAAGCTGCTTTGCTTCGAAACTGTCACGATTTCGTGACCATCATGCGACTTAGTCCCTCTTGTCAAAAAGCGTCGCGATATCATGACAATTTGGCCCAATGGCGCCCTTCTTCAAAAAGCGTCGCGATATCGCGACAGTTTGGCCCAATGGCGCCCTTCTTCAAAAAGCGTCGCGATATCGCGACAGTTTGGCCCAATGGCGCCCTTCTTCAAAAAGCGTCGCGATATCGCGACGCTTTGGCCCAATGGCGCCCTTCTTCAAAAAGCGTCGCGATATCGCGACGCTTTGGCACTTAAAGAAAAAAACATTTTGGGTGATGCAAGATTGCAGCTTCGCCTCCGGATGCTCCTGCATCAGACACCCGGGTGAGTTTGAGAAGTGACCTTCACTTCTGATTTGTCTGAGGTAGACCCAGGCGATCAACCTCTGCCTTGGATAACCAAGTCGCATCTTCTATAGGCCTGCCCTTCCATTTGACTAAATACTCAGAATAACTCCCTGTTTCGAGTACTTCGGCCCTCACGTGTATCCAGAATTTCTTCTATCTCGTCCGCAACTGGGATGACTGCTGGAATGCTCCACAAATCTGGGCTGGGTATCTCACTGCTTTCTCCTTCATGATACTCGACCAAATCTGAAATGTTAAACACGGGGGAGATGTTAAGTTCACTTGGTAGCTCCACCTCGTATGCATTACCCGAATCCCGTTTGCCAATGATCCTGCATGGCCCAAATTTCTTCATTTTTAGTTTGGTATAGGTCTTGGCAGGAAACCGCTCCTTCCTCAGATGGACCATGATAGAATCTCCTACTTTGAACTCTTTAACTCGGCATTTTTGGTCCGCCCTTGTCTTGTACTGAGCATTCATCTTGGCAATGTGTCTCGTCACTTCCTCATGCACTCCCTTCAGGTGTTCGGCAAAGTCTTCTGCCTCAACGACTGCATTTCTCTCTCGTATCTATCCGTCTCAACTCTGATGCATTTCTTGGGCTGCTCCCATAAATGATCTGGAATGGCGATTTATTGGTACTTCGATTGACCGAGCTGTTATACGCGAATTCTGCTTGTGGCAGAACTAGATCCCATCCCTTGGGCTTGTCCCCGACCAAGCATCGTAGTAGATTGCCCAAACTCCTATTAACCACCTCTGTTTGGCCATCTGTTTGGGGGTGGTATGCAGAACTGAACTTTAAATCCGTCTTCAGTTTCTTCCACAGGGTCCTCCAAAAGTACCCGACAAACTTAGTATCCCTGTCCGACACAATGCTTCTTGGCAGCCCATGAAGGCGTACCACTTCCTTAAAGAACAAACCAGCTACATGGACCGCATCGCTAGTCTTCTGGCACGGGATAAAGTGAGCCATTTTCAAAAATCGGTCCACTACCACAAATATGGAATCGTGTCCCCTCCGCGTCCTGGGCAAACCAAGCACAAAATCCATACTAATATCTTCCCACGGTCGTTCAGGTATAGGTAGCGGTTGATACAAGCCGTAGGGTCGCCTCACGCCTTTTGCCATCCGGCATATCCTACAACTCCGCACAAACTTTGCCACATCCTGTTGCAATTGTGGCCGATAATAGTTTTCACTAACAAGTGAGGTAGTTTTGTCACGACCAAAATGTCCAACTAGACCTCCACTGTGCTTTTCCTTGATGAGATTTTCTCTCATTGAGCTCCTCGAAATGCATAATTGGTTCCCCCTGAACAACATCCCCTCTTGAACCAGGTAATTCAACCACCTAGTCCTGTCCAACGTAACAAGCGCCGTGCAGGCTTTCCAAGCTTCTACGAAATCGGGGTCTGCAGGGTATAAGCTCTTGAGCTCAGCAAACCCTACAACCTCCACTTTCATTTCCATCATCAGACATTGTCTCCTACTCAATGCATCTGCCACCCTATTGGACCTTCCGCTCCGATGCTTCAAACACAAAGGTATAGCTCGCAAGAACTCTACCCATTTCAGATGCCTTTGATTCAATTTCCCTTGACTGTTAATATACTGCAGCGCCTGATGGTCGGTATACAGAACAAACTCCTTTGGCAACAAATAATGCCTCCATTTCTTAAGTGCTTGAACTATGGCGTAGAACTCCTGATCATATACCGAATACTTCCGTCTGGCATCATTGAGCTTCTCGCTAAAATAAGCTATAGGCCTACCCTCTTGGCTCAATACGGCTCCTATGGCACTGCCACTCGCATCGCAGTCTACCTGAAACACCTTATTGAAATCTGGAAGTGCTAAGACGGGTTGCTCGTGACCTTCTTCTTCAACATAGCAAAGCTTTTGTCTGCTCCAACTGTCCACTGGAATTCCTTCTTATTCCCCTTCATTGTCTCCGTAAGAGATGCGCAAATACTGCTGAAGTTTCTAATGAACTTTCTGTAGAAACTGGCCAGGCCATGAAATGATCTAACCTCGGTCACACTTTTTGGAGCAGGCCATTCCGAAATAGCCCTCACCTTTTTGGGGTCCATTTTAAGACCATTTGCTGAGATAACAAATCCCAGGTATACCAGCTCCTTCTTCACGAAGTTGCACTTCTTTAGATTGATCAGTAACTGCTCCTCCCGCAGTCTCTCAAAAACCCTCCTGATGTGCATCAAGTGCTCCTCTAGGGTCCTGCTAAAAATCAGGATATCATCCAAGTAGACAATAACAAATTTGCCCAAAAATTCCTTCAGGACTTCATTCATTAACCGCATGAAGGTACTCGGTGCATTGGTTAGCCCAAATGGCATAACCAACCACTCATACAGCCCCTCTCTGGTTTTAAAGGTTGTCTTCCACTCATCCCCTTCTCTAATGCGGATCTGATGGTAACCACTTTTCAAGTCAATCTTTGTGAAGTACTCAGCTCCACTTAAACAGTCCATGATATCATCCATCCTTGGCAGTGGGAATCTGTATTTGATGGTGATCTTGTTAATTGCCCGGGAGTCTGTGCACATTCTCCATTCTCCATCCTTCTTGGGTGCTAGTACTGCTGGTACTGCACAGGGACTAAGACTCTCCCTAATCAGCCCTTTCTTCAACAGATCTTGAACTTGCCGATTCAACTCCTCAGTTTCCACAGGCGTCATTCGATGTGCAGCCTTGTTTGGCAAGCTCGATCCAGGCACCAAATCTATGTGGTGACTGATCTTCCTAACAGGCGGTAAACCTTCAGGAACATTATCAGAAATGATATCTGGGAATTCCTCTAGCAGTCCCATGACCTCCACTGGAATCTCCTTGCTTCCTTCTTCCTTAACCCTAGGGATTATGGCATAGCACATATGATCTGACTTCAGGCCTTCCAAAAATCTTCTCGCCATCAACTAGACAGACTCGGGCACTGCCGCATACTTTCTCATCCGCCTCCTTCAAGGGTTTTAGCTTGTGGCGAACTCCATTCTTCGACAAAGAATATGTGTTGGCTCGACCATCATGTACAGCACTTCGGTCAAACTGCCACGGTCTCCCAAGCAACAGGTGACATGCATCCATAGGCAAGATGTCACATAAGACCTCATCTCGGTAAGTTCCAACATTGAACTTCACCAGGCATTGCTCACTTACTAGCACCCGATGGTCCTTTTGCAACCATGCGATTCGATAAGGGTGCGGGTGCTTTCTCCTTTCCAACTGTAGCTTGGCAACCATTTCCTCAGAAACCAAATTGTCAGTGCTTCCATTATCGATAATGACGTTACAGACCTTGCCTGCGCACTTGCATCTTGTTCGAAACAGGCTGTTCCTTTGGTCTACCCTTTTCTCTTCATTCAACAAGACTCTTCTAATGATCATTGCTTCTCCTCTTTCTGCCTCCTCAGAGTGCTCAGATTCTGCACCTTCGTCTGCTACAGCTGCTCGGGCCTGACCCTCAGGTCTTCGATTTGGCCTCTCTTGATGTTGCGGGCAGTTGTATGCCCTGTGTCCTTCTTCTCCATAGTTGAAGCAGGTTCCTCGAAAGACACCTCTTCCAAACCCTCGCCCAGGCCTACCTCTTCCTCTCGGGTAGTTGTTGTTCGATTGCGTGGGCGTTGGTCATTCTCCTCCTTCCCTTCTTTCTATTTCTGGCTACCGCTAGCTTCACCGCTTTTCCCCAAATCTCTCGTACCTTCCTCCATTGGTTCTTCCACCAGCCTCTTCCACCCCCGTCCTTTCCTCTCTGCTTTCCATCAAATCTCCTATTCAGTTTCTCCTCCACCTTTAATGCAAACTGGTATGCATCCTCCACCGTGCTCATCCTAACCAGCCCTAGCTCTTCTTGAATGCTGGTTCGCAATCCGTTGATGTATCGTGCGACTTTCTCCTTATTCGCCTCCGAATGGCCGATTCTGATCGAGATTTGATAGAACTCCTCCATATACTCCTTGACAGATTTGCTTGCCTGTCGAAGACTCTGCATCTTTCTCAACAAATCCAACTCGTAATCTGCAGGGATGAATTGTCTCTTCAATTTCTCCACCATCCTATCCCACCTGGTGATCTTTTCCTTTCCCCTCCTGTTCCTTTCCAGCTGCACTCCTTTCCACCAGATGCTAGCATGCCCTTTCAACTTGGTTTTCGTGAACCTGATCCGAGTTGGGTCTGAGATCTCTTCATACTCGAAATACTCCTCCATGTCGTTGATCCAATCTATCAACTCCTCAGGGTTGAGGTTCCCAGAGTAAGTAGAGACGTCAAATTTTGGCTTCTTCCCGATTTGGGAGATGGCTCTATACAGCCCTAGCCTCTCGCTGGATCCAAGGCTTCTTCTTCATCGGATGGGCCCTCTTCTTCCCAGACTTCATCCTCACTGGGTTCCTCCCTTCTTGGCTCAACTCCTCTTCTAATCTCCTCCTGCAGGGCTTCAACTTGCCTCTGCAAGGCTCTAAGATCGACCTCTGCTTGTCTGTTCCTCACACCACCACGGTTCCTACGCGGAGGCATCCTGCTTCTTCTTCACAACCCACAACCACAATCCTGGCGCAAACTGCCTCACTGTCGGCGATCGGTTTGCACACTCAGAACCTTCTGGCTCTGATACCACTTGATATAGGACTAGAACAACACACAGCAAATTAACGCAATTTTTGACAACAGAGGTCTTTCAATTCGGAAATACAACAGTTACATTCAAAATGGCCAAGCCCCGAATACAATGCATGCGCGGCCCTTTTATCCCAGACCCCAGCTTCTCCCGACATCATTACACAAAGTGCGGGATTCCCTGTAACCATCCGCATGAATGTTCTCTGGCCGTCTGCAAGATGCTGCCAGGTGCCCCGTATTCTCATGGTCTGTAATGGCGGAGTGCGCTGCAGCCGCCTGTCAATCCATCCGCCAAGTCATCATTCATAGGAATGCGCCAAAGCCGCTTGTAGTTTGTTGCCACGTGTCCCTTTGTCAGAGTCCCAAAAACCGCTTCATACTCTAGGGCCGCCTGTAACTTTACGCCATGTGTCCCTCTGCAACGGTCTCTGCAACCGTCGGTTGGTCAGGCGTCGTGAGCGTTCTGTCGCGATATCGCGACGTTCTTGCTCCCATGCCTTCTCTCTCCTCTTTGGCCGCGATATCGCGACGTCTTGGCGTTGGCTTCTCTTTTCTTCCTTGGGGGCCGCGATTTCGTGACACGTCACGAAATCGCGACGTCTAAGCCTTCCTTACTCGCTTTCTGCCTTTGGGTCGCGAAACCGCGACATGTCATGATTTCATGACCATTTTGTCCCTTGTGTCTTTCCCCAAATGTCAATTTGACCACCTTGTGCCTTTAGCCTTTACTCAAGTCCTTCCCATTTCATGCCCTTGAGTCTTCGGCCCGAAAGTGTCACGATTTCATGACGTCTTTGCCCTCTACACTCAGTTTCCTCCTTCGCGAAACCGCTACATGTCACGATTTCGCGACGTCTTTGCCTTCCGTACGCAGCTTCTTCATTCGGGCCGAAACCGCGACATGTCACGATTTCGCGACGTCTTTGCGCCTTCAAGTTTTGTTCCCCGAAAGCGTCACGATTTCGTGACGTCTTTGAACCTTAGAGCTTTTCCTCCGAAGGTGTCACGATTTCACGACGTCTTTGTGCCTTCGAGTCTTTCCTTCGGAAGTGTCACGATTTCACGACCATTTGGCGTCTTGGCTTCTTTGCTCCGGAGATGTCACGATATCGCGACCATTATGCGCCCAAGCTGCTTTGCTTCGAAACTGTCATGATTTCACGACCATCATGCGACTTAGTCCCTCTTGTCAAAAAGCGTCGCGATATCGTGACAGTTTGGCCCAATGGCGCCCTTCTTCAAAAAGCGTCGCGATATCGCGATAGTTTGGCCCAATGGCGCCCTTCTTCAAAAAGCGTCGCGATATCGCGACAGTTTGGCCCAATGGCGCCCTTCTTCAAAAAGCGTCGCGATATCGCGACAGTTTTGGCACTTAAAGAAAAAAACATTTTGGGTGATGCAAGATTGCAGCTTTGCCTCCGGATGCTCCTGCATCAAAGTTGGAAGGTATGGCCCTAATGGCATGTATCCATGGCCTTCCGAGGAGCATGTTATATGTTATATCACATGATATATCATAAAAGAGGGTATTTAAGACACGAGGCCCTACTTTGATGGGTAAAATAATGGTTCTTGTCACCTCCCACTCTTCATTGTCGAAGGCTCTAATAATGAGATCCAATTTTTGTAAATCATTTTTATTGAAGTAAAAAAATTGTAAAAATTTAACATTACAAATGTTCAAGGCTGATTTGTTATCTACTAGAAATCTCTTAATATATTTATCGCCTATTTGAGTTATGATGTAGAGATGGGAATCCCTTTATATAGTTTCGAGAGGAGTGTCTTTCTCATGGAATGCTAAGATAATATTGTTAATTCTAGCTAACCCAACAATGTTAGAGATGTCATTTGGAGATAAGTCTTGAGGGCTTCTTGTTCACTCAAGAGTTTCAATAGTATTTCTCTATAAATATGCGATGTTTTTAGGATTTCTAGGAGGGATATCTTAGCGGGTACTTCCTCTAATTATTTATTAAGATTGAATGTATGCAAGCTGCTTTGAGAAGGTGCAATAACTAAGGGTTATTTATTAGGAATATTGATTTTTACCTTTGGGATAACCAATGAAGGGTGATCTGAAGATTAATTCTTTGATTGCATGTTGGTAGGGGATCTTGGAATATTCCCATGCCTTTGTTGGGATTTTGAGGTTTATTAATGGTTACTTTTCCTTCCTCACTAAGGTATTGTATAATATTCTTTAAATTTCTACATTTGTTAGTAGTATGTCCTTCTATTTGGTGAAAGTCACAATATTCGTCTTGTCTATACCAAAAGGGTGATCCTTTTGATAAGTCCCAAGGTCTAACAAGTGGAAGATATATTATTTTAGAATCAAGAAGAATTTTTAGCATAGATGTTTGAATTTATCATGTGTTCGTATATTTCCTTTGAGGTTTATCCTCCCTTTGGATAACCAACTTTTGAGGAGATTTTTGAGAAGTATTTACATTGTTGTTTTATCAAGAATCGGTTATACCATATCCTACAACATGTTTGTTTTTGCATTACCCTTTGTTAGAGGGATTTTCATATTCCTTCTTGTTATAGTTGAGTTTGCCGCATATTATGAGGATGGCCCCTACCCTTTTAGCCATGTCGATGACTTTTCAAAAGAGGTTAAGTTTATCATCTCCAAGAGATATGATATTTGTTCATGAAGGTTTCATATGAAAATATGTAAGAGTTACTTAGGAGAGGGAATATATTGAAGTTTTCCAAAGAGACCTATCTATTTGTCCAAGAAGTTTTAGAATTTCTCATTCTTACCATGTTTAAGTTGATAAAGGTCATCTATGGTAACATTATCTTCAATGTAGATTGAAAATTGTTTAACCAAGGCTTCCATAAGTTCTTTGAACTTCTTAATGGAATGGTGAGGTATTTAGAAGTACCATTCAAAGGCTAAACCACTAAGACTTTTATGAAATAGCCTAAGGATAATTTTTCATCATGATTGATGTCACTATAAGCTTTTTGAAATAACCTTAGATGGTTGATGGGGTCTTGTTTTCCATTGTACATTTGAAACTTGGATATTTCAGAATTCTTTGGAAATGGATGATTAAGGATTTTAGGATATAAGGGTTCATTATAGAACTCTTCAAAAGAGTATTTAAGTTTAGTTGTTCCTTGAAGATAGGCAATTTGATGCTCAAGTTCTTCGAACTTGGCATATCTCTTTTCTTAGTCTAAAATTTTGGTATTTATGTTTTGAATATCAGTTGATGGAATTTGAGTATGTGATTGAGCAAAGGCTTACATCATAAAATGTATACTTGTAAAATTTGAAGCATTTTGATTTGATGTTATGATAGAAGCAACTTGAGTAGGTCCCATGTTGAGAGTGAAAAAGGGATTTGTAGAATTTATTGCTTAATTAGGGAATACCAAAAATGGATTTCTCCAAGGGGGTATTTCTATGGAAAATGTTGGAGGTGTTGTAGAATAAATAGGTTGTGTCATAGCCACATTGAGACTTTCCATGTTATGAATTTTATTTATTTGAGCAATAGTTTATTTTTCATTGGAATATCCTATATTTTGTGCATTGTGGTAGATTTCGCCTCTGCTTGTTCTCTAAGTTAGCCTTTGTACACAATAATTTTAAATTTAATTTTTTTTTGTTTCAATTTTTGACTCCATGACCCAGTGGATAAGGCTAGATGGGTTTATTGCTTATACAATAAAAACCCATGCGATGTACCAATTATGTAGGTGAAATTTTTATCCACATCCATCTCTAAATAAGGAGATGAATGTTGTCAATATAATACACAGCATCTTTATTATAAAATATCATCGAACAATTTAGAACTAAGGTTGAATAAAAGATTACATAAGAGGCATACAATTTTTGCTAAGTGTAAAAGTATTATTAGCATTTTAAATAGTGATGTCAACATGTGTTGTAAAATAATCTGGCATCTGACAACCAAGCATAATAGACCCAGACCACAATTTTTTACTAAGATGTCTAGACAAATTGGAGAATTGATGTCGGCAGATGGATTATATAAATTCAACATCAGCTATATACTAGCCTAGGTAGATAATGATGCTAATGTTAACAAGATAGAGAAAAGTATCTAATTTTGTATAAAATGTGTTCAACTCCTTAAAGAAATAAATTAACCAAGTATAAGAATCTAGAATTTGACACAATAGTGGAGTCTATCAGGTACATTGATCCTCATGGACAAACATTTTAGAATAATTATGTCAGTAGGTGTATTATAAAACCTAGATCAGCAGCATGATGAAAGAAAAATCATCTAAGGCACAAATTGAACCTGACATCTAACAAAGCACTTCATCAAGCTAAGGATTCAAATAAGTGTCAAATATTTTTAAGTGCTTATGTCAAAAAGTGATACTTAATTTTTTGGTAATAAGGATTGAGAGACAAACACCCAAAATAATAAGAGAGAAAGAGCTAAAAGAGACATCAAGTAAAAGTGTGCACCAAAGTACCCAATATGTACTCCCAACAAGTGAATCTACTATTAGAAAACCCCAACAAACTCATAAGCGTCTCTGACTAACACATGTGTTGTTACAGCTAGAAAGGTAGTGGGGTAGCTAAAATTATAATGGATATGTTAGAGAATTATATGCACTATATGAGGACATGGCAGCCACCACTCCCTTTAATCAAGCAAAAATAAGCCACATCCATGCCATGATACCAAATAAATTGAAACAAAATGAGTTGGAGGAATGAGCATGTGTGCTACAATAGCCTTTTATACCTACAATCTACTCTCTTAACTATATTGAAAAATAACCAATTGTAATTGTAAATATATATACCATAATATAAGTCATTTTAGGGGTCATTTCTTTGGTATTTACAATCATCATGATAGTATTGATTGAGGACTATACGCCTTCTTGAATGAGAATTGGATTGTTGTCTGGACTTCTGCTAAAGTCTTGTGCAAAACATGTATGTATATATTATGAATGGTAATTATTTTTTTTAAATCTAGGAATAGGTAATTTTGCTATAGTTATTCTACATTTTGGATTTCTACTTGGATTTTTCATTATAGTCCTGGAATGATTTAGAATCACTCAAATTTATTAATGATAAATTTTTGAATGCATAAGAAAAGTAGGTTGTTCTATTAGGTGGTTTAATTTAAATTTAGATTGTGAGACTCTCTACACCATGTCTCTTGATGTTGCCAAATTTGTACCACTTTTAGCTCATCTTTCTAACCCTTTGCATTTCTTACTTTAGCATAAAACCCCCCATTTAGTTATTTTAGCTAGGTATAGCAACCAACCTTATCTAAAGGTTGACTCAGATATCCCTATTTCTAAGCCATTCAATCTCTTGGATAAAGTCTTGAGGGTGCATCTCATTCAGTTAGGCAAATTTTGAAACCAAAAATTACCTTGGTGGGGAATTAGTTCATCTAGTCAACTATTTAATAGTGAATCAATGATGTTGTAGTGAGTTAGTGTATACAATAGATCAACTCTTGTAATGAGTTTATGATGACCAAATTACTCACAACTAGTAATTTTAAGTCTTTGGCATCATGTTGGACCACATGGAATCTATGTACTTGGTTATACATTATTTGTCCACTTTCTTGTCTTAATATAAAATTGAATGTTAGATTAGCTTTCCTTAATTATAAATGAATTGGTATAGCTAATGATGTTAGCATATTAATTCAAAATAATTGACATGTGATTGCATGAAAATCCCCTATCTTTATTTATAATGCATACCATCTCATCTAATTGGTTTTTCATTGTTAGCATGATATCAATTAAACATATTGAATGTAGGTGTATTGGGCATAGCATATCAATTCTATCAAGTTGGTCCCTATCAACATTAATCAAATGTGTGTTTCCTTTATCAGTAAGTTAATGGCATCTCAACAATTTGTTGTAGTATATATGATTAGTCTCAATACATTAGGGTGGTCTAACACTTGGCAATTTTTAGATTTTGACTCCTCATCCTTATCATTCAGATCTTCAATTCCTATTATAATATATCCTTGTTTATCCATCCAACTCACCAAATCCATTATTAACCAATGTATTCCTTGCTTTATACCATATGATATATTTCTAAATGATTGCACATAGAAATGTTACAAACAACTACAAATTTGGCAACTTGTAGGGATTCCTTAATACCTTGGTGGTAGATCTTAGTCATACCTTATAGGTTAGACATAGAGTCCTACAAGATTAAATAATAAAAAAAGGTATAACTAGAGAAACTTGTCTATTTAGGTGGAATGGATACCCCATGAGTAGTGGTAATGTGAGAAAGGAAGCTCAATCTCCATCAAATGGATCTCCAATTCATCCAACACTCCACATGTAAATTTTAACTTGTCATATTTGGACTCCTGAGAACTCCTTGTCCTGTTTCATTATCCTTTTGTTTCCTAATAACCTATCTAATTAAGTTATTGGTCCAAAATGCATGGTGGCTACTTGTTACAAAGGTCTATTTTGTGTTTGCATCATCTAATATTTCCTATGCACTATTAATTGGGCATATTATTCATCAATTATAATTTTTTTATGATCTAAAATTGGGCTTGGAAAAATAAGATTTACTTTCTATAGAATTTCCTTTTTCACCTCAGTAATTGCTTTAACACTCCTCTAGTCTTTGTTACTTAGAAACAATATTCTTGATTTGCTTAGCTATAACCTTTCTATTATCAAACCCTCCTTTTTAATGGTCATTATTGATTTTTCATGGATTATATTTAAAAAAAAAAAAAGGTAAACTTGGGTTTCTCATCCAGCTTTGACCATACTCCATTTATGGCCATGTCAACCTCAATGATGAGATTTCATATTTTTTTAGATATAGCAAAAATTATTTCATTATTTTTACCTTTGAATGAGATTGATCTAGAGTAAATTAAGTGTAACTTGGACCATGTGTAAATTGAAGGTTTCTCCTTGATGTTTAGCCTCTTCCTATTATTTCTTTAATTTCTCTTTATTTTTCTTTAATTCAACTATCTCTTTATCTTTATCTCACCTCCTAGATTTGGTTTATTTTTTCATTTGCTCCATTTATTATTTTAGGCTCTCTCTTTCTTTCCTTTCCACTTCAAATGTTATTATAGTTCTTGTTTCTTTTCTTTTAGAGTCTAAATCATGAAAATTTATATTGGCTTGATTATTATAGGCTTTAATTTTTGTGTCTTTTCTCATGATAATTTTTTCCATATTCTCAATATTTTTCTTATGTCTTTACCTTCATTATTGAACATTGATAATTAACATAAATAACCTTCTCTATCTATTTGAAAAGTTCTAAAGTTTACCTTGGTGTGACTTGTTCCTTGTCCAAAAATTACTATGGTCATGTAGCTGAATAAAGTTGTTTTTCTTTGATTTGTATCAGTAAACAATATTAACAAAATCTAGCCTCTTGACTTTATCTACAACTTACATATGAAGGAGAAGGTATATCTAGATTTGCATAATCATGTCCTTTTATCTCTAAATATCCAACCACAAAATCTACATGTAATAGGGCTTTACTTACTTTTATCCTTGTTGACACTACTACAATTATCCCTAGTTATATTATAGCCATTGCACTTATTTAAAGAGTTCAATATGGATTAGGTGAGTTTCAAAAAAACAAAGAGGAAGGTAGCATGAAATATAAATTGTCTATCAATTTCATCATAGTTATGATCGAATGAGTGGATTGAGATGACAAAGTATAAGTGGATGATGTGAGGGGATGGATATTAGTGGCCTATATAAAGAATGCTTTAGTGGAGGCTATTATGATTATAATTACACTAGGTAAGGGGAAAATGGTGGTGGATGGTGTAATGACAAATATAATGATGAGGCAGGAGGACTAGTTAACAATGTGGAATATTATGTGTAAGTTCCCACTATTGTAGTTATAGTGGTGGTCATGCTAATTGAATATGGCATGGATACGTTAGAAGAAGGTGGGACAAAAGAAGTGGAAACAAAATAAATAGATATAGTAGAGGGAATGGAGAAAATAGGAGTAGAAGTGGTGGATAGTAATCAATTGGATGTGTATTTAAGGAAAGTGAAAGATGAAACATCAACCTCAAGGGTAGTACCTAATGTAATTGTGGCCCCTTTATTATATGAATTATACTACATTGTTGATTCTAGATATTATTTAGTGGTAATGTGTTTAATATATTTTTTTCTAACCATCCCTCTTCAAAATTATATAAAACTTGTAATTAATTTAGTTACAAATTGAATCTAACCTAAGAAGGGTCTAATCCATTTCACAAATCAAGGTAGTGGCAACTATTATATAGCATTAATATGATTCAAGCCAACTGTAATTTCTTCTTTAGAGGTAACAAGTCTTAACAATTTCTCTTTTAGGTCAAATAAAATGGATTAAGTTATATCCCATACTTTGACATCATTTTAAAATAGCTTCTAGATTCTTTATGTGTTTATTTTTATATTTAGAGGTTGTAGTAAAATCATCAAGATATATAAGTATGATCTCATCAATAATGCTTTTAAATACAATATCCATTGTACTTTGAAATTTGGCCATCATGTTTGATATATTTTGAGCTATTATTTGATAGGTGAAGGTACCCTATTTGATAGTAAATATCGTCTTGTAGTGATCACCATCCTTTATCTAAATTTAATTATATCCTATAAAATCATCAAGTAATGACAATATTTATGATCCTACCACCATTTGTAATATCTACTCCATAGATAAAAGTGGATAACAATCCTTAAGAGATGTCATACTCAAGTTTCCAAAATTGATTCATAGACAAATATCTCCATTATTTTTCTAGACAAGAACTAAATTTGTGACCCATGTTGAGTGCTTAATAGAAAATATAACCTATGCATGAAATATATTGAGAAACTCCTTTATCATATCTATTTTTGTATTGATATATATTTTATTTTTTAAACAACTTAGCCCTAGGTTCAAGATCAATTATGTATATAATCATTTTTTTATTATATATTTTGAGGTTTCCATACCCTATGCAATGACATCACCACACTTGATACATAGTTTCTTGAATATATGTGTCTCTTACTATGTGAATTCTTCTCTTAACAATAAGCTTTTACCTTAATCAACATAAAATTGTAGGTAAATAAAATTATTTACTTTGATGTGTAACTTCTTTATAGTATCATCTAGATTAAACAAGCTTTCCATGTGATTATGCCTCTAGATAATTGGTTGGTTTTTAGTAGGATCACATCATATTTTATATCATATCCATATTTATTTTTCTCTTCATGTTGGGCCTCTTTGGTTATTAACTCAATTAGATATTCATAATTTTTAAATGTTTGCTAGTGGTATGAGTTATCAAGAATAACTAGCCTCAAAACCAATTCTAACTTCTTTGGTTTTTTCCACATAACCATTGTTTGATCAAATTCTATTATCATCGGATCTAACTCCTTGGTTATTACATTATGTTCTCTAGGTACTATTAAAATCTCATCTGCATTAAATCTTTTGATTAGATTCTGTTGGTCCGGCTTTCATGCACACCCCGGGAAAAAAGGGATGAAGGCAAGGAAAGCTCCGGAGACACCCACGGGACTGATCCCACTCATCTTTAGGATCTAGTTGGTTATCCAAGGTGCGAGTTACAGAGTTGGGTCGAATGGCAATTCACTCTTTTCCACTTACGGAATAGATTTCGATATGGACTGCTCTGTTACCTTACAGGGGGTTCTGAACTTGTTCGGTAGTTGCAAAAGTTGTTGACAATCAGATTTGACTTGAATTCTTGATCTAGCTCTCATGGGTCGTGATTTAAATAAAAGGCAAATAAAGAAAATAAAAATGGATCATTCACGGAAAGCAAAGAGAGGGTAGGGTAAGGCGAGAAAGAGAAGTTTATCGAGACTTTAAGTTGTAAAACTCTAAACTATCAATCTTATCTATGCTATCGGCTTCACAACAGAACAAATCCCGGAAGAAAGTGTCCGGTCGGTCTAAGATCACTTTCAACTAAGAGCACAAGGCGAGTGAAACGGATCTAGCGAGAAAATTATAAATCCAAGGGGCAGTTGGTTAAAGCGGTATCTTTCACCGGCGACCTAGCTCGCACGGTGAAGACAGAGCAATTAGAACAAACTTACACCAGAAATCTGTAATTTCCCCTAGCGAGACAATAGAACAAGCTGAAGCCTAACGACATATTTAATCTTGACAATGGCGGATTCTACGACATATATCTAACAAACTTTAAATGGAACGGATAACAAAAGAAAATACACTTATCACACTCTGCAAAAGATTAGGCTCCTGGCCATGCTATCACGAGAAAAGCTAAAGCACATCAACTCCAAGTCCGGAAACAAAGGATTTCACAAAATTTGCAAGAAATTGCTTATAAGCCTTTATTTCTAAGTCTCAGCCTCCTGCGATTACATTTAGAATTTGTATTTATAGACTCAGGACAGACCCTGATCTTTTCCAAAATATCTTGCTCAAACCCTAAATCTTATCGCACTTAAACCCTAGGACCCGGGTTTTACAATAAAAATCCATTTAAAAATCAAAGTCCGGATAGAACTTAACCCTTCGGCAAATACAGTGCGATCAGTTGCCATAAATGGAGAAGATAAAATAAAATGCAACTTGCATTCATTCGCAGTTGCAAATAAATGCTTCCATTAATTCTGCTGGTGAGCCGGATGAGTCACCACTTCTCCATCAATTCGATCTCCAGTAAATCCATCTCCGAAGTTGAAATGGTCTCCATGCTATCAAGTACTGCAATAAATTTGTCGTTGAATGCATTTACCGGCTGGCTTCTCTCCTAGCATGGCGGTCCTTGACTAAATCCGCACTTTATCTTCGCCTTTATGGTCTTTCCCGGTTGTCCGTAAGTGCCGGGTGGAATCCTGCATGAAAGACAAAAAGATGCATTAGATTAGCATTTTAATTAAATCGGAAGCTTAAAACATTAAAAGCAGATTAAATCCGCAAAATAAGCTTGCATGTCGGCTTCGGTTTGTCCCATTCACGCTTTGACACGTGTCGCTACCCCGGGAAGCCTTACGTTTCCCGCCGGAATGCACTTTCGGGTCAACTATGACTTTCTCTCTCCTTCGCGATTCTGCGACATGTCGCGATTTCTTGACATGTCGCGAAATCGCGACCACTGCGAGCATCGGCAACTTCCTCCCTCGTCGGCCGCGAAACGCGACATGTCGCGATTTCGCGACATGTCGCGAAATCGCGACCCTTCACGGCCTCCGTACGCTTTCTTGATTTTCAGCCGCGATTTTAGAACACGTCGCGATATCGCGACAGTTCCCTTACATGCATGCGTTGACCGCGTTGACCGCGATTTTGGAACATGTTTACGACTTAACCGATTTTTCATCCTGCGGCCCATTTTCTCTCTCCTGCGCGAAAATGCGACATGTCGCGATTTCGCGACATGTCGCAAAATCGCGCCCTCCGTACAGCTTGCGTCTCTCTCCCAAAAAGCGTCGCGATTTCGCGACATGTCATGAAATCGCGACCTTTCCGGCACTTAGCCGCATTTTGACTTACTGTCGCGATATCGCGACATTTCCGAAAAATGGAAGTGTCGCGATATCGCGACACTACCAAAAATGGAAAGTTTGATTTTTCGGTGAATTATGCAAGCTGTTTTACGGATTTTCTCGGTAACGGTGCAAGATTTTGCTTGTGCATGAATGATTCTAGCATGTAAAAAGTGAATTCTTGGATAACACAGCTAAAATGCAAGAAAAAGCACAACTTTAAAAAGGAGGCAAGCAAAATATGGATTTAAAACTGAAAATGACCAAGAGGGTCCCCTACTTGCCAAAAATGGAAGTTCATAATTTTCTAAGGATGGAATCTCATTTTTCGGTGGGGGTGTGTTGCTTATCAACAAATGGCGATATCTGCGGGTAAAATAGTAGCACTATTTTAGAACCCAAGACTACGGTTTCAAAACAAAAAGACCATGCATCATGCCTTGCCACGGACATTCTTCACAATAAATTGACTACTAGCGCAAGTTGTTAAAATTTCCCAAGGACATACTGAGCTGGATTACTTCAAGGAAGATTTCCGATGTGCAATTACAAAGGTATAGAACTTTCTTCAAGGATGAGTGAATTGAATGATAAACTTGGATTAATCAACTTTTCTAGATTGTAAAAGGGGAAACCGAGTAGAGCTCTGTTTACTAGTTTAGCTTTTACGACCTAGACAGAGTTACCCTTTAGATTTACACGACCCAATTTACAACTGCAGGCGAGAATCTAATATTGGCTGCCTCTTTTGATCATATAACTCTTTTTTTTTTTTCTTTTTTTTTTCTTATCTCTCTTTTTTTTATCTCTCTTCTTTTTGAAATATATCACTATCTGGAAGACCTTAGAGAAATTACAATTTTCTTTTAATATTTGATCAATATGGAACTGTTTCAGTCTAGGCATTGATAGCCTCCGATGACACCCAAATAATTGCATGAACCATAGTCCCCTCTCATAACCAGCTTTTCTTGGATTCCCCAGGAGTTCCTCCAACAAAACGACATAGCAGTTTTTCTATCATTAAAACAACTGTGGCAAGTAAGACACAAGATCCAATCATCTCTCTACCTTCATCCTGGATAACAAAATAGTTCCACAGTTTAGTGCAAGCAGACTATCTCAATTAGAATAATGAGCAGAATGGGGAGGCACTGGGATTGAGGATTTATCGACTAGGAATAAAACAATTTTTTAGCAGGCTGACTTTTCATTGATTGCTCAGGCGAAAGGCAAAGGATAGAAAATTTCAGAAGCCAAAGGACTTTGTACAGGCTTCCAAGGACAGAGACGAGCTTTAAAGCAAAACAGAATAAAAACTGCACAGAATGCAAATAAAACTGCACAAGCAACTAAGACTAAAACTAAAGCGAAGACGTACGAGACAACAAAGAAAAGGAAAAGCGGGGGAAGAAAATAAAAGCGTACGGGGCAATAAAAGAAATAAAAAGAACTGAAGCAAATAAAAAATAAAAACTACAACTGAAATAAATTAACCAAAATAAAATAACACCTACTTACAACAGACAAAGAAAAAGAAATGCAATAAAGAAAAGATGTACGAGACTAAAATAAAAGCAAGCTAAAATAAAAAGACAAAGAAAGGAAATAAAAGCAACGACAAAAGAAATAAAGCGCACAAGCTAAAAGCGAAAAACAACTAAAGAAAAGCGAAAAACTGCAACTGTACGAGACATTTAAAAATAAAGCGCAGCGACAAAGAAATAAAGCGAAAAACAAATAAATTAAAGCTAAGAGCATTAAAATTAAGCTGAAGCAGTTAAAAGCGCACGAGACATTGAAATAAAAGCTGCAGCGACAAAGAAATAAACTGAAAAACTTCAAAGCTTATTTACAATGCATACATATGTTACAACTTCCCTTCATACTCAAAAAATGCGGCGAGTTGGGAAAGCGAGAGAAATGGTGCTTTAAAAAATTTTGACCATGCAAGTAATTTAAAAAAAAATTACCTTTCAGGTCCTGTTGACGAAATGCACTCCAGACTGTGCTTCAAAAATTTGCTATCTGGGAAAGACTTGGGTTTACTGTCTTCCCTGTCCCATTTGAAAAACAAATCTGCAACTCCTTCAAATTAAACAAATCATATAATAACAAATCATATGATAACATGTTTATGCTTCTAATTAAAGGGTTTGCGAGTTCTTTCAAAAGGATTTGAATGTAAAAAACCCCGGGGATCAAATACTTTAAAACCTTGACAGACCCAGACCACCACATTTTCAAAATGATGTGACAGCTGAAAGAAATCATGTTTTATCTGTATGCCCTGGTTCTTAACAACTTGAACATTTTGTGGTTGCTTCACTGCTTCAATATCCAGGACTTCAATTTTTATCCCTCTAGCAGAATGCTTACAATTTTCCTTTTCACCTGAGCCTTGCTTAGACTTAACCTCATCAATGTGCAATGTCCAAACATCATTGTTGTTATTGATTAGAGCTATAATTGTTCTCACCTTTTCAGTTGCCAAATCATAAACTCCAATATCTGCATCAACACAGTTTATAGCCTCCTCTTTGACATTATGTTCAGAAGTTGCAGGCTTATGTTGAGACAGTTCATCAATTCCAAGTTGGTGACCACATTCATATTTACCATCTTTTCCTCCTTTTCTTGAAATTCAACGGGTGGTCCAGAGTAAGCCTCAATCAAGTTAATGTTTTGTCCAACAATGCGAGGCGGTTCATAGAGGGTGATGTCGGCTTTAAGTTCCCTCATATCCTCAATGATGCTATCCTCCTCGATTACTTACGCATAGTGAGATTGAATCTCACTTTCATCATCCTACGATGAGGAAGGATCATTATTAAGTTATGGACTCTCACATTTCAAGTCATAGCTGTCCATTTTGAGCTGTTGAAAATCTTGCATTTCATCCACGGAAGTACGTACAAGACTTTCTGTCTCTTCGGGAAAAGTGACGAGAATCCGAAACCCTGGTTGTACTATTTTTGGGTGAACTAGAAATATCAATATTTCTTTGATTTCGAGGAAAATTTAACTCACCGGGGAAAAACTTCGATTTGGGTGGTGCCGGAT
This sequence comes from Wollemia nobilis, assembly GCA_028583015.1. Classification (NCBI taxonomy): domain Eukaryota; kingdom Viridiplantae; phylum Streptophyta; class Pinopsida; order Araucariales; family Araucariaceae; genus Wollemia; species Wollemia nobilis. The sequence goes on from JAQPPZ010000750.1 coordinate 10,813,683, forward strand.
CCTAGCTGTTCGGTTCAAGCACTTGCACTTTGAATTTGTCGAAACTTTTCTCTGTATTTTGCACATGCTTGAGTGGATGTCACGATTAACGGAGTCTCCTTGGGTAGAGCATGACATGTTGGCATTAACTCATGATGTGGAATGGGGTGCTGGAGCAGGCATGTTACGTGTAACATAGGATATCAAAGGACTGCTCAGAATTTGAGGTCCTAGTTGTCTTTCAAGAATTAAGGCTTCTTTATAAGCCCCTGCCAGGGTTGTAATATTAATATCTCTCTTGAGGAAAATAGAGGTCACCGAATCCAATGCATTCTTGTAGATTTCTAAGGCCGGATTTGCATTTGGGATGTAATGGCCGGTCATTCTACCGTAAGCTCTTTGGAACCTCATATTGAAAGACACTGACGGTTTCTCCCGACTCTTTCTTGATCTTTGGAAAATTGCTGATATAAAATCTTTGGGATCTATCACTTCACCGAACTTTGATATAAAAGCTTTCTCTAGATCATCCCGACTAGTAATGGAATTCTTTGGTGAGGTTTAAAAACCAGTCATAAGCTCCCTCCTGGAGAGTGAGCGGGAACAATCTGCAGGCAACATCTTCATCTTTGTATATTCAATAATCTTAAAGCATTTTTAAAAGCTAGCGAGATGTTCTTCTGCGGTTCTTGTCCCATCATGTTTGTACCTAGGGAGATACCTTTACGGACTTACGGGGCGGGGTCATGGGCTATACCCGGAATGTTCAAAGCGGTGGGGCCCAACCAATTTGCCATTATTACTTGGGTGACGGTGATGTTACGATTTGTAATTGGATAGCGCAAGTGATGATAGAAGCTGTTCTTAACAAACCACTGAACTTAAGGCCTTCTCTGGCAATTTCAAAAGCTGCACGACAACTTTCAAAAGCCGTACAATTTACAAAGTGACAACTTTCAAAAACTGCATTGATAATTTATAAAGCGAGCCACTTTTAAATGTTAAAATGCCGGACTACGGATAAAATACGGTACATACAACTTTACGATTCTTAACGGGTTACGCATTTGGAAATTTAAAACAACTTCTGACAATTTAAAACCGACAATTTATAAACATTCTTTGACAATTTATAAAGCTATCCGGAGTTCATGTGGGTCCTTCAAATGTTCTTTGTTATGCCCTTACAATACTTGAGCTGAGTTCAGGCCCTCCTTCTAGCGCCAATTAGGTGTTGGGTGAGGAGGAGGGAAAATTAGCTACCGAGACTTTGGATAAAATACGGTTTACGAGTTCCACATACGATCGGATTTCTCAACTCAAGTGCACTAAGAACAGATGTTCTGTGGCCCTCCTTCTAGCGCCAATTAGGTGTTGGTCCGGCTTTCATGCACACCCCGGAAAAAAGGATGAAGGCAAGGAAAGCTCCGGAGACACCCACGGGACTGATCCCACTCATCTTTAGGATCTAGCTGGTTATCCAAGGTGCGAGTTACAGAGTTGGGTCGAATGGCAATTCACTCTTTTCCACTTACGGAATAGATTTCAATATGGACTGCTCTGTTACCTTACGGGGGGTTCTGAACTTGTTCGGTAGTTGCAAAAGTTGTTGACAATCAGATTTAACTTGAATTCTTGATCTAGCTCTCATGGGTCGTGATTTAAATAAAAGGCAAATAAAGAAAATAAAAATGGATCATTCACGGAAAGCAAAGAGAGGGTAGGGTAAGGCGAGAAAGAGAAGTTTATCGGACTTTAAAGCTGTAAAACTCTAAACTATCAATCTTATCTATGCTATCGACTTCACAGCGAGAACAAATCCCGGAAGAAAGTGTCCGGTCGGTCTAAGATCACTTTCAACTAAGAGCACAAGGCGAGTGAAACGGATCTAGCGAGAAAATTATAAATCCAAGGGCGGTGGTTAAAGCGGTATCTTTCACCGGCGACCCTAGCTCGCACGGTGAAGACAGAGCAATTAGAACAAACTTACACCTGAAATCTGTAATTTCCCCTAGCGAGACAATAGAACAAGCTGAAGCCTAACGACATATTTAATCTTGACAATGGCGGATTCTACGACATATATCTAACAAACTTTAAATGGAACAGATAACAAAAGAAAATACACTTATCACACTCTGCAAAAGATTAGGCTCCTGGCCATGCTATCACGAGAAAAGCTAAAGCACATCAACTCCAAGTCCGGAAACAAAGGATTTCACAAAATTTGCAAGAAATTGCTTATAAGCCTTTATTTCTAAGTCTCCGCCTCCTGCGATTACATTTAGAATTTGTATTTATAGACTCGGGACGGACCACTGATCTTTTCCAAAATATCTTGCTCAAACCCTAAATCTTATCGCACTTAAACCCTAGGACCGGGGATTTACAATAAAAATCCATTTAAAAATCAAAGTCCGGATAGAACTTAACCCTTCGACAAATCTGTGCGATCAATCTGCCATAAATGGAGAAGATAAAATAAAATGCAACTTGCATTCATCCGCAGCTGCAAATAAATGCTTCCGTTAATTCTGCTGGTGAGCCGGATGAGTCACCACTTCTCCATCAATTTGATCTCCGCAAATCCATCTCTGAGTTGAAATGGTCTCCATGCTATCAAGTCTGCAATAAATTTGCCGTTAAATGCATTTACCGGCAACTTCTCTCCTAGCATGGCGGTCCTTGACTAAATCCGCACTTTATCTTCGCCTTTATGGTCTTTCCCGGTTGTCCCGTAAGTGCCAGGTGGAATCCTGCATGAAAGACAAAAAGATGCATTAGATTAGCATTTTAATTAAATCAGAAGCTTAAAACATTAAAAACAGATTAAATCCGCAAAATAAGCTTGCATGTCGGCTTCGGTTTGTCCCATTCACGCTTTGACACGTGTCGCTACTCCAGGAAGCCTTCGTTTCCCGCCGGAATGCACTTTCAGGTCAACTATGACTTTCTCTCTCCTGCCGCGATTCTGCGACATGTCGCGATTTCGCGACATGTCGCGAAATCGCGACCACTGCCAGAGCATCGGCAACTTCCTCCCTCGTCTGCCGCGAAAACGCGACATGTCGCGATTTCGCGACATGTCGCGAAATCGCGACCCTTCATGGCCTCCGTACGCTTCTTGATTTTCAGCCGCGATTTTAGAACACGTCGCGATATCGCGACAGTTCCTCTACTTGCATGCGTTGACCGCGTTGACCGCGATTTTGGAACATGTTTCTGACTTAACCGATTTTTCATCCTGCAGCCCATTTTCTCTCTCCTTACGCGAAAATGCGACATGTCGCGATTTCGCGACATGTCGCAAAATCGCGCCCTCCGTACAACTTGCTTCTCTCTCCCAAAAACTGTCGCGATTTCGCGACATGTCGCGAAATCGCGACCTTTACGGCACTTAGCCGCATTTTGACTTACTGTCGCGATATCGCGACATTTCCGAAAAATGGAAGTGTCGCGATATCGCGACACTACCAAAAATGGAAAGTTTGATTTTTCGAGTGAATTTATGCAAGCTGTTTTACGGATTTTTCTCGGTAACGGTGCAAGATTTTGCTTGTGCATGAATGATTCTAGCATGTAAAAAGTGAATTCTTGGATAACACGGCTAGAATGCAAGAAAAAGCACAACTTTAAAAAGGAGGCAAGCAAAATATGGATTTAAAACTGAAAATGACCAAGAGGGTCCCTGCTGCAAAAATGGAAGTTCATAATTTTCTAAGGATGGAATCTCATTTTTCAGTGGGGGTGTGTTGCTTATCAACAGATTCCACATATAATATTTATATGCTTTTAATTTTTTATTCTTAGCAGTGCATATTCACTCTACCTAATTGACTATCAATTCTCAATCATTAAGAATTTTCTAATTCTTAATACCAAGTTTTTCTACTTCTCTTATCCCAACATAAAATTATTTATGCCATGTGATATTAATAGTATAATTAAAATTAGTATGTATGCATAGCTCATATATCCAACCTATAGATTAGTGAATTATTTTCATGTGTCTACCCTATTTCTAGTTTGAGACCAACCAAAGTGCATTGCCTACACTACCTCAAACCCTTGATATATCTATTAGTTAGAGCTTGCATCTGCTTGACTATTCAAATATTAGGTAATTTTATATTTTTTTTTCCTCAAATATTTCACTTTGATCATCCTCTTAATCTTCTTCCAATATCCTAATTATCATATCTATATCAAAAATAAGCTCTTCATCATCTAATTCTACATTTATAAATTTAGGAGACTTGTTGACACTCCCATATTCATCAAGCTTGTGGATAAGATAAGTGTAAGGTGACTCATTTTCTATCCTTATGAGTCTTCCATATTTGTTATCTTTCATATGAGTGTAGTCTATAGTTAGGTATCCATCACCTGAAAACTTTCTCATCCATTCATATTATAATAACATCTCTCCATACATTGTCAATTTTTTTCTTGCTACCATACATTGTTTTGTCTTCTCTCCATCATCCATTTATAAGTCAATCTCTTTATTAATTTATTTATTTTGTTTATGTTTTTCATTATCTAAATCTCTATCCAACTAGATTATTGTGTAGTTTTGTTTTGATATGCTATAAAAATTGGTACATTAGATGATTATGTTGGGGCCAATAGTATCCACAACTGAGGTTGAAATGAAATGGTACTTAGAGTGCTTTGCCATTTAAATTTGTACCATATAGGGAGTGTTTTTTTAATTATGAACTAGTGTATTAAATAGTAATTGAGTAATATGAGAAGCAACAAATGGATTTGCTTTGTAGGTTTGTATTTTTGGTACTGAGCATTCAAAATTGGTGAAACTAATGGTAGAGGATATTGTGTTTTTGAGTTTGGGGTTGGACTACATGTGTTGCATAATCCATAAGTAGAGTAGGTAGTAAATTTCCTAATTGAATTAATACATATTAAATGTAATTTGCCTCTTCAAATACCCTAAATAAGGTGATATAGTTTGTATTTTAAACCATCAAATCCAAATCTGATTGTAGACTCCTTATATTGTATGTCAATGCTTGTTCATCTAAGGGCCTAATATTAGAGATATTAGATGTATTTTCCTCATAAATATTATACTATAGTCATGAATACTACTATTTGAATACCTTTGGCTAGTATTTAGTTGAAAAGTATATTTTCAATATTACCAAACCTCTTTATAAAAGGCTTGACTATCAAAGCCCAATTGGTGACTAAATTATCTAGAAATATTCTATACCATAATATGTCTTATACCTCAATTAAAATAGCAATATTTGCACCATAACATCCTTTACCTAAATCTAATGAATCAATTTCAAATTCAACAATCCATTAAGGTGACCATTGTAGTCTTACTACCATTTTTGTCAAAGGTTGGAAGGGATTTAAATGTAATAGCCAAAATTGAAAAGTAAAATATTAGGGCTAATAGTCCTTGGTACATTCAGTCTAGGAGTTAATTTTATGGCCTCACTTGCAAACAATTTGATAGAACTAAGGTCCTTGTTTGTATGGTATTTGTGGGCCATACTATATTTGGTACTATGGATTGCCCATGTATGCTTATTTTATAGGGCATATTGGACCATTTGTTGATTGGGAGCAACTTAAGGATTCTAAGAGGCCATTTATTGTTGTATATTTTCTATTTATATAAACTATTATTTTTGGATTTATACCAGTTTTGGTTAGGGTATTCATGTTATGAATTAGATATTGCATCAATTACAAATTAAGAATATTTTTTATTTTTAAATATTTGGACAACATTGCAGAGTGGGACGATGTAGAAAGAGTGAGATGATGTAGAATTTTTTAAGGGTTTTGATAGATTCTATGTAGAGAGGGGATTATTAACCTTGGATAATACCTTGTAACATCAAAACTCTCTATTAAATAGGTGGGAATTGTCAATTCTATGTGATGTTCTAAACATTTTATAAGTTTTGTGGCACTAATTGATTTTCCAAATTATTTAAGTTTTATTAACTTTGTTGTATCTATTCCATGACATGATTTGATGGGTTAGATAGGTTAGATAGGCCTTATATACTTGTTTGACTTTCTACAAATTTAAGATTTGGAATTCTAGCCTATTGACTCAATCTAACTTATGGTTCACTAGACCTTATTTCCTAATTAGACCCAACTTATTGGTTTTGAATAGGATATTGAGTTGGTGCATAAATTAGTTGGCTAGTTGATGGCTGAGGCTATTGAATTTGGGATTGCGCTAGCATAGGTTGTGAAGTAGTAGGTTCCACAAACTAAGTTGTGGATTAATAAAATTTTATTATCTTTATGTTGTTGGTTTCATGTCATACAAAAGGTTCATTACCATAGTTTGAAAGAAAATACTAGTAGTGATACATGTTTGGCTAGTTTGCATAGTTATAGGTACTATCTGGACACTAAGTTTTCCTATAACAACGTATGGGTTAACCTGCATTAAAGGGTTTAGAGAAGATAGTGATAGAGGTGTTTAGAAAACTACAAGATTTATTTATTGGTAGTTCTCATAGATCATTTTCCTTTGGGTTAAAATTAGTTCATGGAGTCTCTTATACATATCCTGATTCTTAAGTCCAAACTATATTTGCAGGATATTTTTTTTAGTGTCTTTTTTCTAGCATGTAAGAAATATTACTAGCTTAGTTTCTTTACTTAAATGATGATATATAGACCTTTTATTTAGATGCCTTTACCTTATTCTAATTTACCTATAAGAAATGGAAAATTAGTTCAAAAATCAAGATATAAACATAAAATATGAATGGGCTAGTTTTAATTATTGTATAAATCATGCCTTTTGTCCCATAAGGCATGCAAGTTATTGATCCACATAGATGAATGTGCCTATAGAATCATATTTGAACAATCGAAATAAATTTGATTAACCCTTCCACCCTATGGATTCATGTTAGCTCTCAAGAAAAATAAATATTATGAGAAAATAAATGTGGGTGATATAAAAAATATAGTAAAATCTAGCCAATGTTTATATCAAGATTATAGTTAAACAATCAGTAATATTTGGAAGGAACTGAACAACACTAGTGTGACCAAATCCATGCATAATATACAATAATAGAAGAAATGAATAATAGAAACGGATGGGATGGTATCACAAGAACTACTCATCCACAAGTCAAAATGTCAAACAATATAGTTGATCCATAAATATCATGCATAAAGTTTCCATTAATGGAAAAATGATCTCAAATATATAATTTAGTATCACAAAGTGTGGTTTTCATTATCATAAATGACCAAAATATTCCTACAATAGATCCTTTAGCTCATATTTAAAGCAAAAGTGACACTTTAAAGATACTTAAAGTAAAACATGTCTTCTCCTAGTAAATACTCTACCTTAACAACATTTGTAACAAAATTGATACTTTAATAAATATAGTTTCTTCTAAATTAACTCCATGTGAGTTTAGAAACTTCTTTCTTTTCACTAGTACCACTTGAGGACAACATGTGGTTTTCCATGTCATTACCTCATATTTTATGTACCATTTTCCAACTTAATGTCTTACAAAGCAATTTTCTCTATGAAACAATGATTTTCTCTTCTACTAAAATAGCAATTTCATCTTTGAGTACATGAATAATTGATCCTTTAGAATATATTGCATTGGCATTTGCTTAACCAACATTTTAGAAACTTGCAAGATTTTCTTATGCAATGTTGCTTCCAAGGTTACAAAATTTTTCTTTTATTCTAATGGTATAGGTGTTTCTCTACTAGAGTACAATGGTAGTATCCAAGCTACTATAGTTACAAAATGTGAAGCTATAGTTTCTATAGGATTAGCTAACACTTGTACTTTAGTGATCTACTCACTATTAGAAGAAGTTTGAGATGTCATTATAAATATTGATTTGACAATATAAAATCTATCCAAGTGCATCTCCTTATGCCTCTTCTTATCTAATTAAGTCCTTTAGTGTAGTGAACCAATCATATTAGACAAGGTCAGGCAATGAGTTAGCTTCATTAGTGATTAAGAATAGGAAATGTGTATTTAAAATTCTATTGCAATGAGTGAATAGTTGGAGAATCTTAAGTAGTCAAATTGTTCAATCCCCTAGAGAATCATTGTTGTTGAGTTGATCATTGTGATATAATAAATGCTTCTTCTAGCTTACCTAAATCTAAAATTTTATCTTTCTTCTAACCCTCTATTCAACCTAGCAAGTTAGTTCCTTTGCCATTGTGAGATAAAATCAATACATGGAGTTACTTGGAGGTAATGAATTGGACTCTTGGACTCTATTAGTGATAATGAATTAGTGGATGACCTACCTTAGTGAATTTAGAATCTCCCACACTCCTATTTTGGTGATACTGAATTGAAATTTTATTAGTACACTAAATCAACATCCATTAGTGATAGCATTTACAATTTTTTAGACAAATTAGTGTCTAGGATCTAATCAATCAGGGCAAACTAGGTATTTTTTAAACTTGTCAACTTCTTTGCCTACCAATCATCCAAGCTAGGTTCTAGTATTTGTCCTTATAGTGCAACCACTTTGTGTATTAGTTAAATAACTTGGATAGCTACTTGCATGTAATGGTGATAATAAATATCCTTGTTGCCATTTTTTCCTATAATAGTCACCAATTTAGATTTTGAAACTATGGGCTAGTCCTTCATCTCCTTCATAGAAATGGATTTTTATGCCTTCAAAGGTTAAAAATGGTAAATAACTTACTCCCAATAATGCATATAGTTATCTATGAATGACATTGATGCTTTACTATAGATATGAGGAGGTTTTTAGAGATTTTGGGATTCTAAATAATATAATTAAACAAGCCAATGCATATTGATTCACATCCATGCACCCTTACTTCCATATGTAGTACTACCTTTATCTTCTACCCCTTACCATATCCACCTAGTATATTACATGTGCAATAGATCCATGTCTAATAGATACTTGCATTTCTCAATCTTGTGTACATATATGTCTAAAATCATACATCCCATGGTGCCAAGTCTATGATTAATTCATTTTCGCAACATTCCTAGATTGGTACAATGGGCTACTTTTCACTACAAGGTTGGACCTCAGTTTGATATGTTGATTTCTAAGTTGGCATATTGTGGTATATGGACACCTATAACACATCCCTTTTTCTTGCAATAAATTGGGTTGATTGGCCTCAAGTCTATCTTCCTACATGGTGATGTCACATCAAGGCATGTCTCTACCTCTTATAGTAGATTACACATAAAGGGCCTTTTGAGTTCCATATTTTTTTATCCAAGTCAGCCCCTCCATGACATATTCATGATGTCATATTAACAATAAATTGGGATTCTTAGGCACTTCCTTCCTCCTTTCTCTTCCTTGACACCAACTCATTTTTTTAACAGTGACCCACTACTTGTTCACCCTTTAATGAATCGATCCCTAACCCCATTCTATTGAATTGGTCTTCCATGATGCTTTGGGTATTTTTCCTCAATTTGTTAGGTTTTGGGAATTTTATCAACCCTTGGAAGGATGGGATAGAATAAAATGGAGATATGGATTTATCTCTTAATATTTTTTATTAGATATGGAAAAAACTTCTTTCTTTCTATTTTTTGCCATTTTTTGGTCATTTTTTCTTATTTTTTATTTTCAATAGAAAGGAAAATATAAGAAAATGAGAAATCAAAAGGAAAAAATTATATGCATTTTTTTAAATATCTACAAACCATGATGGAAGCCTCACAACATCTATAGATGCTTCAAATGTTTCTCATTTAATGAAATGGATAATTATTAGTTTTCTAGTGTCATTGATTTATATATATTTACACCTCATAGTTTGGTGATTTGGTACATGCCACTTCATAGAGAGTTGAAATTTAGATGCTTCCATGACTTAACTTGATCTTCATCCCACTTCAATATTAGATATCCAATTTTGAAATAAATTCATATCACTTTCTTGTTGAACCAATGCTTAATCATTGATTGGTGGCCACCAAACCTCTTAAACTCTTGCTTGTACTATTCTTCCATGAACAATATGTCATCCAACCTGGCCTATATAGTCATGACATTAATAATCTCAAATTCCAATTGTTTATCCATTTAGAATAATAGTAGTTCCAAATTGACTAGAAACATCACTTCCTTCCTAAACAACAGATTGTATGGGAAATTATCAATTGATGCCTTTGTGGTTATCGTATTTGTTCACTGTGATTTTTCAATTGCATATACCAATTCATATATGAATAATGATTGTCTATTTTAGAATTTAGACCATGTTATTATTGGTTAACTCTATGAGGCCTTTTTCTTGAGGGTAGTAGTTTGATGATGTTTTTAAGATAATATTGTACTTAATCAAAAATCAAGTTAGCTTTGTTCTAGTGAATACTTGTGTGTTATCTATGATGAGCATTGAAGTTACACTAAATCTAGTAACTATGTCTTCCAAAAATTGAATTATAATTTTCTAATTGGTTCTCTTTACTAGAATGGCCTCTATTCAAGTAATGAATAAATATGTCAATGTTAAGATACAATTGTAATCTACACTTAATAATGAATTAATCTATCCAATGAATCATAATCCCTAATGTTTAACTGATTTGAAAGCTTTCCTTCATTTTTTTGATAAGCATACAATAAGATTTATTTCATTTCATCCATCAGAATGTGTTAGAGATAATAATTGACCACTAACTCCTTTCTCATAGAACCTTTAGCATTTTAGTATATTCTAAAGAAATGACTACATTCTTCATGATATATTGAACCAAATCTCATGATTTCTCCTTTTCTGTACATCTTAGAAACAAGCCATAATATTATTTTTAGAACAATACCCCATAAATGAACCTATATCCACCTATCCCTTGTTGGAAATGTTTATTTTGCATCAGTGTAAGTATAATGGAACTATATTGTTCTACATATGTTCTCTAATTTTGTGCATCCATTTGTATTGATCTTGTAGGTCTAATGGTATAGATTGCTATTTCGGATGATCACAATAACAATCTTAGTTATAGATGTTAGTGAATGTTGCATAGCTTCATATAGGGCATTCATATGAAAAAAATATTAACAACATATTCATATGGTAAAATATCAACATGTATATGTCAATAGTTAATGAATTTGAAGGATTAAAAGTGGTAATAACATATTTTGAACACATTGATCAAAAGTCTCATATGGTAAAATTTTAGTAGCTAAAAATAAATTTGGATTAAAATTGGCATTACATAAGCAAGATATAAAAGTGTATTCTTTATTTGGTGTTGAGCAGCTCGGAGTCATCATCAAACTTATTAGGGAATATATAATCCATAATTAGAATTAACATACTATGAATAGTAAAATATGATTTCATAGAGTCCATAGAATTTTTAAGTATTTTGGTGCTTTGATGGTGACAAAAGTTTGAAACTCAAGAGATGAGCTAAACTACATCATGAACTAAACAAATAGTTAGGATAACCTAGCTATTGCCTAAATGGCTTATCAATTGAACCCACATGATAACATTGACAACAAATTATAAAAGTAAGCTGAAATTTTGGGATGAAAGTAAGCATTGTTGGTTATTCCAATGGAAGGGTATATATTTTACCTCGGGGATATCTATACCCCAACCTTAAGGCTGAATGAAAATCTCAAGGGGTAATCTTTGCATGCAATAAAATCCATCACGTGCCAAGGACATATTCAATAAAAATATTAACACACATGCATGGTAAGCTTACCAAGGCAAATGAACACATGGAAGACATGTGGTAATGTCCCAATATATAAATAAAATCTTTTTAATGAGGAAATAAATGAAGATCCTCTCAATTATATAGACACACGCTTATAATTCATATTCATTCTTGTGAAGAGTTGCATACTCTAGTAGTACATTTTGAACTCAAGAGATGATCTAATTCACACAATAAATTGAACTAATAACTATAGTTACTCAATGAGTATCTACTTGGATTATTTTATAGCCCACCTTAACCTACAAGAATTCCTAAATGTCATGTAGTGTCATCCATGTGAATGATGTATCAATCCAAAATTAGAAGTTCAACTAAGAATATAGAGGTACATGAATGTGTTGCTTCTTATTCATTTTTCAATTGCTAACCCATGACTCAGAATGTTGTTATCATTTATAAGTATGGCCTAACAACCTCTTATCTCCAATACCTTGAAATCTTTCTTAGTTGTGTGATATGAAATTTATATCAAGGTCTATACAATGCCCTTGGAAGAAGCCATTCTCATAATGACTAAGTGAAAAGAGAAAATTTAGGTCCATTTCATGAAAATCACATGACTGTTTAATCAAAGATCAAATGATCCTTGTCTATTTTTTCAAACTCGTTTAAACTATGCCAAACTTGTATGTAAATTCATTATGCATGTCAATTCCATCCAATTTTAATCAACTACTAATACTTGAACTTTGCCCAACAATAACCATTTTATTCACATATTTTATGAATTATTGTAGACCTATTCTTGGCCACCCATGTGTATTTTAATGAGATACAAAATAAGTGCAAGAAGGCTCAAAGGAAGAATAGATACTCTTGGATAATCTAACTAGAAAGCATAGATTTTATTTCTGAGGTTTTTTTAGCATGAATACATTCTAGGAGATGATAATTACCATCCAATGGACATGACCTAGTAGTCAATAATTCATATTAAAAATATATATTCTTAAAAACCAAGCATGTACCTAACCAAATATTAGAAATACTTATACATGTCACATATTAGAGTTATTTAGTTTATAAAACATATCTAGACTATAAATTTTGGCATATTGATAAAGTTACTTTTTGAATTAGTCTAATTCATGCTTTAGTGTTGTATTAATTATTTAAAGTATAGTTAAGTCATTTTAGGTTTTTTGTCATTTCTTGATTATAAAAATACATTTGTTCTCTTTATTTTATTATGGAGTAAGCATTTCCTCTTCCAAGTTCTTTGTGTTCTTGGTTTCTTTGTGTGTTTGGTTTCTTTTCTAGTATGGTATTAGAGCCATGGTGAGGGTAATTTGAAGCGGATGAAGGCCTAGGAACTGCATAGATCAATAATGGATAAGATATTGCTTTTTGATACACACTGAGAAACTGAAGGAGATTTTGGGTAAAGATAGATCTAAGTATTTCTCAACAAATCTGAGTTTTCCAATAGATCTAAGTGTTTATCAATAGATATAAGAGTTTTTTAATATATCTAAACATTTCTTAGTAGATTTCAAATTTTTCAAGTAGATCTAAGTATTTCTTAACAAATTAGAGGGTTTTCAAATAGATATGAGTGTTTCTCACTAGATCTAAAAATTTCCACTATATCTAAATGTTTCTTAGCAAATTTGAGATTTTTCTAACAAATCTAAGCATTTCTTAGTAGATTTGTGTATTTTTCAACAAATTTATTAGTCTTCTAGTAGGAAAAAAAAATTATCTATAATATTTAGTTTTGCAGAGGAAAAACATAGCTTTATTGGTTGTAAGTCTCTATTTTAGTTGCAAATTTTATATTTTTATGCTCTAATGCCTAGTTTGTCTAACATTATGTTAGAGGGTAACCAAAAAAAATTGGGAATAATTATAATACCTAGAAATAACATATGTTGGTATTCGTTTAGTATAGGTGTTTGGATCAACTTGTGTTAGGCAAGGAAACACAACCAACAGTAGTTGGAAATGATCAAACCAAGTTTGATAAGCAAAATAGAGAAGTTGTGATGCTAAAAAACTTTTAGTGATTTATGAAATGCTTCTTGAAGTGTAGACTAGGGGTGATGATGTAACTATTTGGAAGTGACTAAAGGATTTATATGAAACTTTAGATAAAGGTAGAGTCGTCTTCCTTAAAATTTTACTATTTTCAAGCAAAATGGATGAAAGTGAATATTTATAAGATCATTTGTTGAAGATAAAAGACCTTAGAGAATAGTTGAATTCCATTGGGCAAAAAATAGAAGAAGACATGGTGATAATCACTCTCAAGAGTCTACCAAGTTTATTTGAGAATTTTATTGAAATCCTAAATATTACTTATATTAATGTTGACTTGATGTTTGAGGATTTGAACACCAAGTTCTTGTAGCAAGACATGTAGGAAATGCAATTTGGAAGTAACAATAGGAGTGAGGGTTCAAAAATGGATTTACTAGCCAACTTCAAGGGCAAAGGCAAGTTTACTAAGAATCATTAGGGTAGAAAGAAAGATGCTTAAGGTAATCATAAGACTTTTGAGTGTCATTATTGTTGGCTTTTTAAGCCTTACTACCATATAATATCATAAGTCCTAATATAAAATAGCCACAATATTAAAGGTCAAAATAATAATATAAGAGTAGAATAATATATGAGTCAATTAATATGTATATCAAGGCCTATATAATACTAAAAATAGCATTCAATTATATAATCAAATATGAATGTAAATGGCCTATCATTCATGAACTATGCATGAAGAAAACTTACAATATTAATTGCTCTAAATATGTATACAAGCTTTATTTATTTTCCCTCTGTTACAACTCTATAATCTAAATTTGAATTACATTCTCATGGATTATATCTCCATAATATAGCCATAGTAATATGACTCTTCAAGTAATTCACTATTTCTCTCCATATGACAAGTCTCATGATCTTTGGCTTATCAAATTGCCACTTGCTTACTAGACTCTTCAAGTTCTTCTTACATGACCAATTGACTCTAAGACACTTGCACTCATCTACATGAATCTTACACTTCTACATGCACTCCTAATCTAAGACACTTGTGCACGTCCTCAAATTAAAAATTTGCACACTTACATACATGATACTTGTGCATATTCTCTCAATCTACACTTGCACTCTAACTTACATGGAACTTGTTCATTTCCAGCACATTGCACTCTTACATGACACTTGTGCATTACCTACACATTGCCACTTATATGAAAGGGGAAATAACACCTAAAAAATAGACTCAATCCTAATCTATTACATATTTACAATTGTACCATAAAGGTACCATGGGGGTATGAAAAAAAAAAGTTTATGGATAACATTTGTAAGCTAATATGATTTAAGTGTAGATGAAGGATTTAGGAGGGACGTTTTTTGGAGGACTGCCTAAACTATCAAACTTGTTTTGGCCATATTTCACTCATTTGAACTCAGATTAAGATAAAATTTTGAGGGTAGATGCCGGAAAAACCCTAAAACTTCTCCACCAATTTTCAAATCATTTGGATAAACACATATCCTAGTACATCCCTATGTGTGAACAAGATTTCTAGCAAGTTATTGTGCGATATTTTCATCTGGGTTTAGTGCAAGCAGCTCTAGAGGTTGGTTTTTAGGGCCTTTGGATCCTAGCGGCCAATATGTTTGTGGTTTATGCTCAATATTTTAGCAGGATATGTTACAAGGGATCCAATATGGGTTAGAAATCTATCTTTCAATAGATCATGTTGTGAAATTGAGTGACAATGGATTCCAATTTGTTGCACAAAAGAAAAGTGAAACCATACCTTTCCATGACGTCTAGGGCAAGGATTAAAGAGATCATGAAACAAGTTTCAAGCATCTAATCAAAAAATGGCTTAGATCTCAAGTGAATATGGTGCTAAGGTGCACCCACAAAATAATTCTACTGTTAAAACCCCTATCAAGGGTAAGAATTTTGAAGACTCAACCCCAAAAATAAATTTTAGGGATGCCCTCCATGCTGGACAACCTCAGCCCCAATGCTAATATTAATATTAGGGCTTCCCATAAACCTCTAAGAATGCCTAAGATTTATCCTAGGAAAATGAATTCAGGATGCCTTAAAGTAGTTGAAGGAAATCCTATTGTTAAGCTTGATATGGGTAACATTTTGACTAACATTGAAGATTTGGAAAAAAGAGGACTAATTTGTCGGTTCATGGGTTTTCATTAGTTTTCATACGAGCCTATCTGCTTTCAAATTTTAGGCTACAAAAAGTTGGAAAACTAAAGGTGAGTTACAAATCTCTATTTATCCAAATCATTATTTTCTTGTTTTATTTGCTAATAATGAAGATAGAGAGAAAAATTTTCAAGGGGGTCCTTGGTTTTTTGGAAGGGTAGGGCTTTTCATGAATCCCTGGCATACTAAATTTAAATTCGAAGAAGATATGCCTTCTATAGATCTCGTGTGGGTTAGACTCTTTGGCCTCCCTATTGAATTTTGGAATCCTACTATTTTTTCTTCAATTGGAAACTCTTTAGGAACTTTTATGATGATTGTTGATTGTACTCAAAATTTTGAACATATTATTTATGCTCGAATTTATGTTTTAATGGATTTTGACAAACCCCTACCTAAAAATATCACATTACAATTTGGGGAAGACACTTGGGAGCAAGTAGTGGACTACGAGAACATTCCTTTTCATTGTAGAATTTACCATGAAAATGGTCATTTGGCTAGTGCTTGCCCAAATAAAATTCTTGATCAAAAGAAAGAAGATATAAACTCATTAGGTTTCCAAATGCCTAAGAAGAATAACACTCAAAAAAATTAGTTATGAAGGATCAATCAAAGTCATCTGCTAATATGTTTGAAATCCTTTCCTCAAATGATGTCCCAAGTAAGGAAGAGGAAATAATGGAAACATAAATCTTAGAAACACAACTTAAAGATGAAGGGAAGAACCCAGAGACAAACCAACAAATAAAATTTTTTCAATAAAAAAAAAAGAGAAAATTTACACAAGAAAAACAAACTTTTAAATGTCAAAACTTCAAATAATACAGGTCCCAGTATAGACTTTGTTGAACCCTCTAGTAAAATTTTGGTTGTGTACAAGCATTATTCAAGGTTAGAACCCATCTTAGATTCAATTGGAGTAAGCCAAGAAACACGAAAAAAAAAAACTGAAGATGGATTCTAATAAAAAGGTAGGTCGTAATACCAATAAATATCATATGGTAAAAGAAGGTGAAAAGCTTGTAGAGGAAGGTAATATTAATGTCCTTCCCAAATTTTTTAGCCCTTGTATTAATGAAGATCATCACTTGGAATATTAGAGGACTCAAACAGTCTTCCAAAAAAAAATGAAATTAGAAGAATGATTCAGATAAATCATCCACAACTTGTTTTCCTTCAAAAAATGAAGATGTCAATGGAGGATATGGACTCAATTGCCAGTAAAATTTGGCTAGCTGTAAAAGTGGTTTCCCTCAATTCTCAGGGGACTTCTGGTGGCATTGCTTGTCTTTGGGATCCAAAAGAGGTAGTTATTCACCATATGGTTGGCAGTTGGGGTCTATTGGCTATAGCTATTCAAAGTAGACATTCCAAACAAATTATGCTCTGCATTACTATTTATGACTCGACTGCTTTGGAGGAAAAAAGAAGACATTGGAAGGATATAACTCATATTATCTCTCATTTTCTTGAATCTTGGATCTTTATCAAAGGAGATATCAATACCATCCTCTCTCTGGATGAGAAAATGGGGGGAAATAGAAATTTGGACAAAAGAACTGACCTCATGAGCAAATATATTGCAAACCTCCATCTTGTGGACATCCAACCAGATAATAGCCTTATGACTTGTTCTAATAGAAGGTAAGGCTTAGCTTGTATAATGGAGAGATTGGATAGGTTTTTTCTCTCTAAAAATTTCTTAATCCATGGTCACATTCCTAAAGTGAAGACTCTTAACAATTCTGGTTCGGATCACTGGCTAGTAGATATTGGATCCCTATTGAGGATTGGCCTATTTAAATCCTAGAAAGGCAAAGACAAGATATCTAAGGCATCCTTCATATGATATCTCTCTTGGTCCCATGAAAAATATTATTTTGGATGGAACATCACTACTAAGGGTGAGTATTCAGTTGCTCAAGGTTATTTTATATTATGCCATAATAATCCCAACCAATCTTCTCACATATTTTTTCAGTTGTGGGCTCAAAAGCTCTGGCCTAAGGTGAGGTTATTTATTTGTCTTTTATTGCATCATAGGGTGCTTACTAGTGAGCAACTTATGAAGCGTGGTTTTCATGGCCCTTTTAGATGTGAAATGTGTGAAGAGAATGTAGAAAATCTTAACCATATTTTCATTGAGTGTACTTTATCCTCTAAGCTATGGAGGAGAATGACCACTTTACTTGGCTTACAGTGGTCCAATTTTTTAACTTTTGAACAACTTTGGAGGGATTGGCCTAAACAAGAGGGTGTTGATCATTTTATTAGGTAGTTAGTTTGGATGGGTTCTACCATTCTTATTTGGAATATCTGGAATGAAAGGAACAATCAAATTTTTAATCAAGATAGGAATGATATTCACTATATTTGGCAGAAGACCATAGCCAACTTAGTTGAATTAGTCCATCAACTCCTTAATCAACCCTAAAAATTCCACCAAAAATGGGATCAAGTGATGCAAATATTGAAGATTAAATCTGCAAAGGGCAACCAACTTAAAGAGAATGTGAGTATTTGTAATATGGATAGGATAATAAATTTGCAACCTCCTCCTAAGGATTTTGTAAAAGTCAATACTGATGGAGCCTCTAAAGGGAACCCTGGAAAAGCTAGTGCGGGAGGAATTGGTAGACTTTCATATGAATCGCTGGTTTTAACTTTTGCTAGGAATTTGGGTATTCTTTCCAATAACCTTGTTGAGAGGTATAAGGTGTTAGTTGATTCTCACTCTCAACTCATGATTAATCTTTTGAAGACTCCTTCTAAGAATCATAAGGTTGATTGGAGAATAAAAAGAATTATTGAGAAGATTCAATTAATCTAGATGGGATTTTTGAAAGTTGATTACAATCATGTGGTCAGAGATAAAAATAGAAGTGTTGATGATTTAGCTAATTGGGCTTTGGACAAATGTGATCTTACTTGTTATGGCCACCCTCCTAGATGGTGGGCTTCGTAAATAAGGGAAGCTCTTTTTTCTATCATTTCTTTGGATGGCTCCAGTTTTGAAGGTACCTAGTTTCTTCTTGCTTTATTTTTACTTCTCTTTGGTTTGATCAGGGTATTTTAGTTCCCTAGCTCAAACTATTCTTTCTTTTGTTTCCTTTGTTGATTTTTGCCTTAAAAGTCTTTTGGTCTAGAAAGGTCATCATTATGTTCAATTTTTTTTCTTTTTTCTTTTTTCTTTTTTTGTTTAGTTTTTTAAGGTGTGTGTTTTTTTTTTTGTTTTGTTTTTGTGTTCTTTGTGTTGTTTTTTGTTGTTATTGTGTTTTTGTTGTTCTTGTGTTTTTGTTGTTTTGTGTTTTTTGTTATTGTTCTTGTGTTTCTGTATGTTTGTGTTAATTCATGTTTTTATGTGTGAGTGTTTTCTATGTTTTTTGTTTTTGTTTATTGTCTGTTGTTTGTTTTTTTTTATTTTTTTTTTAATTGTTTAGGTTTTGGTTGTTTTTTTTTCATGTTTTTTTTTGTTGTCTTTGTAGTGTTCTGTTGTTTTTTTCATGTTTGTGTTTTGTTATGTTGTTCTTGTATTTTTTCTATGTGGTTCGTGTTGTGGTTTTTTTATCTTATTGTGTGTGTTTGGTTGTGCTTTTCTTTTTTAACACACTCAAGAAGCATGTTTTTTATTTTATTTTATTATTTTTAATGTTATTTTTTTTAAATGTTTTTGTGTGTTTGTTTTCTCCTTGAGTATGTTAAATGTGGTAGGCCAAGTTCGAGTCCTGGGTGAATTTGGCGGAATGGATACCCTTGCCTCCTTGGGTTTTTACCCAAAAGTGGCATCCCTTCTAGGATGTTTTCCACAAAAAAAAATAAGGTACCATGGGGGTACATTAGCATGTACCAAATAATGTAATATTCCTCAAAACATATTATAGAAAAATGGATCACAATAAAATTTTTGTAGGAAATTGTTTTATGATGATAAGAATAACCAAGGCCCAAATAAGCAGACCAATTTTGTAGAAAATAAGGAAAAGGAAGACTTCTTTGTATTTATGGCACATGATAAAGTTGACAGTATGAAAACATATGCTTGGTATGTAGATTTTGATGCATCTCATCATTTTACCACTAAGAGAGATTGGTATATGAGTTATGCTAATAATGAATCTTCTAATGACTATATAGTATTTGGTGGTGGGAAGGAATATAGGGGTCAAAGGCAAAGGTAATGTGCATATAATCCTGACATGTAAAAATTTGGTACTTCTTAGGCCAAAGAGCATGTCATGATGGCCAAGAGTGGTCAAAATAGTAGTGAACTTTGGCATCAAAGGTATGGGCATTTGAATTTGATATTTCTTTCTTATATGAATAAAGAAAGTTTTTTTGATAGCCTTCTAGATATACAGAATTAGCAAGAAATTTGTGGATTTTTTTGGGCTAGTAAGCAGCATAGGATTTCGTTTGAAGAAGGGAAAGCTTGGAGAGCTAAGGAAGTTCTTCAGTTGATCCATGTTGAATTTTATGGGCCTATAAATATGGCATCATTCTCTAGTACTAGGTATTTTGTGTTGTTTGTAGATGATGTTTCCAAGAAGATGTGGGTGTATTTTTTTGAAGTTGAAATTATGTGTTTAATGAGTTCAAGAAGTTCAAGGCTTTGGTAGAAAACCAATCTAAAAAGAGCTTTAAATCCATCTGATTTGATAATGGCAAATGATTTTGTTTTAAGGATTTTCTTGATTTCTATACTCAAGAAGGCATTTAGAGGCAATATACCACACCTTCCACTCCACAACAAGATGGAGTGGCAAAGAGGTAAAATCATACCATTGTGGAGATAGTTAGGTGTATGTTAGAAAATAATTTTGGTTCTTGCAAGTATTGGGAAGTAGTATACACATCAATGTATCTTGTCAATCGGTCTCTAACAAAAATAATATATAAGAAGACTCCAAAATAAGCAAGGTCTAGATGAAAACCTCAAGTAAGGCATCTCAATTTTTTTGGTTTAGTAGTGTATGCTAGGACAAGGATTTTTAGGAATAGGATGATGCTACTCTTGTTTAATATGAGTCCTAATGAAGAATCATACATGGGAGCTTCTTCCCATTCTAGAAGGGAAGAATGTTGTTTGGTGTAAATGGACCTAATAGACCAAGTATACCTTTAATAGTTAGGTTGAAAAGTACAAGGAACACCTTGTTGATAAAGGGTTCTTTCAAAAGGAGGGAATTGACTACTTGGTGATATTTGCCTAGTTTCTCAAATGGATTGTTTTGATGAATCTTTCCATAGTTTCTTCTTATGGTTGATACACTAGATGGATGTGAAGAGTGCCTTCATGGTGAGCTTTAGAAGGATATCTACATGCAAAAAACACCTAGTTTTGAGTTTGATGGATGAACCCCCTTGGTGTGTCGTATGACCTAGACCTTGTATGGGCTTAAGTAGGTGCCTTAAGCTTGATTTTTTTAATTATGTGTTTTAGAATTATGAGGTAAAGCATGATGTCTATATCAAGTATCATAATACTTTTTATGGTTAAGCATTAATGATTGTATTGCATGTTGATGACCTGCTCCTTATAGGTAGTCCACTCTCTTTGATTTAGGAGATGAAGTCATAGGTTCATAATACTTTTGAGATGATAGCCTTGGGCTTCTACATTATTTTTTATGCATCCAAATTCACCAGTCATCTTCTGAGATCACAATCTCTCATCCCAAATATACCGTGTCTCTTCTATAATGCTTCAAGATGGAAAATTATAAATCCACTCAAACTCCCTTTGCTTTTGGCTTGAAGCTACGAGTAGACTACACTAATTTCTTGGTGGATACTACTTTGTATCAGTCCCTTATGTGCAATATTTTCTACTTTACACTTGGATGAATATTGCATTGGTTTCCAACTATCATTCTAGATACATGTAGGCATATTGTGAGTCATTAGACAATAATCAAGTAGATTCTTTGGTACATCAAAGGTACACACTAGATGGGAATTCACTACTTAGTTTGAGAACATCAAATATTGATAGGTTTTTAGTTATAGATTAGACCAATAATTTGGGGCCAACAATGCTCCATTATTGGATTTGTTTTCTATCTTGGTTCTAGCTCAGTCTCTTAATGTTGTAGAAAATGGCTTTCCATCTTAGTCTTCTATGGAATATGAATACTATGCTGCTAATGAGTCTACCAAGCACCTTTGATGCATTCTCATGATCTTCGAGTAAGTGGATATTCACCAATAGTTTCCAATCACCCTTCATTATGAAAAATAGAGCACTATTAAGCTTGTTTGCAATCTAGTTTTTCATCAACCAACCAAACATGTTGATATATGGATGCACTATGTGTAATGAATTTATACCTATGAAATGCTTCATCCTATGTTTGTGTTATAAGTAGAGCATACAATATATATCTTAACCAAAACCATGCTTGAGATACCATTTGTGAGATTTGTAGGAGCATCTAGGAGTAGGAGATTGTCCCTTAAGGCAGATGCCTGATAAGGGTCTCTCTCCATGTCCCTCATTTTAGATTAAGAGATATTGGAATATGTGGTGTTAACCTTCACCTAATCTACACCTACCTTTTGAGTGATATTATGTGTATAGCCTTTGGGGCCTTTGGACACCTTGTAAAGATGAATTATTGCAAAATTTTATTATTAATCTAAAGGTCGGTTCTTTAACCTTGACCTAAAAGTCTCTTATAATTGGGTATTTATACACCTTCCTACCAACTATTTCTTTATTAGTTGGAGTGTAATTCTATTTCCTTTAGTGATATATTTTGGTGTCTATGAACATCCTTCATATCATACATATCCTTCCTATGGGTTATTTATGCTTATCTAGATAATGTGTTTATTCCATTCATTCTAGAAAGTATTATGAAATCCAAAAAAAACTAATACACATCCCTTATTAGTTTATTTTCACAAGATTTTAAAATGATCTAAAATGAATGTCTTATGGTATATTAAAAAAGAAACCAAACAGACAAAGAAACCAAGAACATAAAGAACTTGGAAGTGAGAATGCTTATTCCATAATAAAATGAAGAGAGCGCATATCCTTTTATAGTCAAGAAATGAAATAAACCCTAAAATAACTTGATTATACTTTGAGTCATTAATACAACACTAAAGAATGAATTATACTATAAAAGTGAATTTACTAATATGCCTCATTATTTAGTATATATGATCATTATTCATTCTAGAAACCACACCAAGTTTATCTCTAAATTTTATAATTTATCTAGGCGAAGAGATGGTGAAAATGTCTACCATCTAGTCTTGAGTTGGGAAATATTTCAGCTCAACTTCTCCATCTTATACAAGTTATTGAATGGAATGAAAATTCACATCAATATGTTTTTTTTGCTCATCGAATAAGAGTTTCTTTGTTAGCTTGAGAACTCTCTAGTTATAAAAAAAAATTACCATGGGTCCATCTTGATGGACTTGCAAATTTACAAGCATTCTTCTAATTCAAATTGCTCCACATGCACCTTTTACTGTTGCTATGCATTTTTCTTCTATAAAGGAAAGTGAAATTTTATTGTTTCTTGTTGATCCAAGAAACTACCCCTGTGCCAAGGTTGAACATATAACCTATTGTAGAATTCCTATCATCCATGGATCCTACCCAATCTGAGTCAGAATAGCCATGCAATTGAGGCTTCGTGCTTTTCCCATATAGAATTCCAAATTTCAATGTCCCCTTTATGTACTGTAACACCCTTTTTGTTATTATCCAATGTTCTATTTTTTGAGCTTGCATAAATTGGGAGATATAGATGGCTACATAGCTCAATTCAGGTCTAGTGGTGGTAAGATAGATCAAGCTGCCCACTAGTTGCCTATAGACTGATTCATTGACTGCCTTTGAATCAGTCTTGGCTGAAAGTTTCAGCCCTTTCTCCATAGGTGTAGATGAGATTTTACAATCTGCCATCCTAAACTTGTCTAACAAACTTTTGGCATATTTTGTTTGTGAAACAAAAATATGATTATTTGTTTGCCAAACTTCTACACCTAAGCAATAATGTAGAAGGCCTAAATCTGTCATGTCAAAGGCTAAACATAACTTTGATTTTACCTTTGCAATTGCTCCTGCCTTGCTACCATGATGATGATGTCATCAACATATATCACTAGAATCACCACATCACCATTCTCATATATGGATAGATATTAGGGTCAAAATGATACCTTATCAATCATTGTTCTCCCAAATACCTATCAATTTTGATGTACCATGCCCTAGGAGCCTGCTTCAGCCCATAAAGAGCTTTCTTCAATCTACATACCAAATGTTCCTTCCTTGGAACCTGAAATCCCTATGGTTGGTACATGTATACTTCTTCCTTTAGATCACCATTGAGGAAGGCACTCTTCACATCCATTTGATATAGTTTCCATCCAAAATATGCTGCCATGGCTAGAAACAAGCGAATTGTAACCATTTTTGTAGTAGAAGCAAATATCTCCTCAAAGTCAATCCATTCCTTTTGAGCAAATCCCTTGGCAACAAACCTTATTTTATGCTTGTCAAGAATCCCATATGCCTTATAATTGAATTTATAGACCCATTTGCAACCAATGGGTTTGTTCCCTAGAGGTAGCTTTATGAGAGCACATGTTTGATTCTTTATCAAAGTCTCATTTTCAGCTTGCATAACCTCTTGCAATTCTAGGATGCTTTTGACTTCTCCATAATCCTAAGGCTTAAATATTTTTGAAGGTTAGACATCAAATCATAATTCATTGTACTATATGCCTTACCTCGTTTTGGTCTATCTTATTAACTTATACTTGCCAACTGATCCCAATGAGCATCATCATTATAATTCACTGAACTGGATACCCTATCTCTTTTTTGTCTACCTTCCTAGCTCATATCAGGTAGCTTATCCTAGTGAACATTATTATAGGTGTTGTACCATCACTTTGATCTTTTCTTTCTATCCTATAGTTATAAAATATTGTTGTTTTTATGTTGAATTGAACTATTTGTTGGCTTTTAAGCCTTACTACCACAAAATATCATAGACCCAAATATAAAATAGCCACAATATTAAAGGTCATAATAATAATAAGATGAGTAGAATGAGAAAATTAATATGTATATCAAGGCCTATATAATAATGAAATAAAAATTTATTTATATAATCAAATATGAATGTAAATAGCCTTAGTCATTCATGAACTATGCATGAAAAAACTTACAATATTAATTGCTCAAAAATCTATATACAAGCTTTATTCTTTTTCTTCATGTTACAAGTAAACTAATATTCCAATTACATTCTCATGGAGTATTATCTCCATAATATAGCCATAATAATGTGACTCTTCAAGTACTTGACTATTTCTTTCCATATGATAAGTTTCGTGACCTTTGGCTTATCATCTTGCCATTACAAACTAGACTCTTCAAGTTCTTCTTACATGGGCACTTGACTCTAAGACACTTGCATACATCTACGTGAATCTTACACTTCTACATGCACTTCTAATCTAAGAATCTTGTGCATATCCTCACATTAAATATTTTCACTCTCACATACATGACACTTGTGCACATTATCTCAATCTACACTTGCACTCTAACTTACATGACACTTGTGCATTTCCTACACATTGCACTCTTACATGACACTTGTGCATTTTTTGCACATTGCACTCTTACATGACACTTGTGCATTTCCTGCACATTGCACTCTTACATGACACTTGTGCATTTCCCTACAGATTGCACTCTTACATGAAAGAGGAAATATAAATCACACACCTAAACTATAGACTCAACCCTAATCTATTACATATTTATAATTGTACCATGAAGGTACCATAGGGGTACATCTTTTTTGGTAGTGGAGAAAAAAAGGGTTTCGAAGGGGCCCCAACCATGTTATGAAATTAAGTTATCCAAGTTTACAATATAAACATCAACCTCCTCCCTGAATAACATGGGAAAAGTAAAGTTGAAACAAAAAATCCTAAAATAAAACTAGACAAAAAACAACACTTTGGATGATATCGAAATCTATTTCTAGCAAGGGAGTAAAGGTTGACCTGATTGTTGTTTATTCCTCCCTTCCACACCAATAGTAGTAGCAATCACTCCAATTCTCAATAATAGGTAATATAAATAGCAACAACAAAAGTAGAATCACATTACTGTGGCATTTTCTAGAAACACAATTATTGTAATAGCAACAACATATAGTCACATTAGTAGCATGTACCAAATAATGTAATAGTCCTCAACACTATTTCTAGCATCTTCTTGGATGGAAAATTCATAGGAGACATACTGAGAGGTGATTCCTACCTCTTGTTAAATTTCCCCATCCATTGAACCTATTTTTTGAGCTATATCCTCATATTCAACACTTTCTAGATCTAGTTTCTTTTGGAACAATCCTATGCTTTCATCAATTACCACATAATGGCTAAGATATGTTGTGTTAGTCTTAATATCAACTTTTCTATAAGCTTTATAGTTGTCACTGTATCCTATAAGCATCATTTTTTGGCATTTTGTATCAATTTTGGTTCATTTTTCTTTAGTAATCTATAGGAATAGATGAGGAGATCTCTAGAATCATCAACCTTTGAGAGTAAGGCTTGCAAAGGAGCCTTCCAATAACTCTTCTTAGATAGAAAGGGATGATAATCCTATAGGAGGGTCCCAACTCATTTGGTTGTTGAACGAACCATGGAAGACTATGGAAAATCTTGTAGGGGAGCAACATCAAAAGCTAGAACTAAAGCATCCAAACCAAACTTGCCATCAAGCTCAAAATCCATCACGGTTGCACAAGTCTTAAGAGGATTAAGTTCATCTACATGGGGATCCAAAACTAGAGGTGCTAGAGATGATGTTATTAGAAGAGGATTCAAATTAGAAGATTCGGCTAAAAAATCTCCATGAGAAGATGAAGAAGCTAGAAAAACTAAAATGGTGCTAATAAGAATCTTAAAGGACCATTAGGAACCATTGAGGAAACTAGAGGAGAAGTACCCTTAGCAAAAAGAGCAGGAAGAGGACCTAAAGGACCAACTGGAAGAACCTCATCAAGGATCACATCTCACCAAATGATAACATCTTGCCTCTCGATAACATAGAGTTGAAAGGCCTTGGAGGTATTAGAATATCCTATAAAATTGTATCTATAACTCTTTGGTGCCTCCTTTTGAATATTTTTGGGTATATGGCCCCATGTTATGGATCTAAAGATACGAAACCAAGCTATAGTAGGCTTATCACTTGTCAATCTCTCAAGAGGAGTCATAGCCTAAACAGCTCTAGTTGGGGCTCGATTGATGATATGTGTTGCACAAGTCACTAGTTCATCCCAAATTTTGGGTTTCATCCCCTTAGCATGCAACATACATCTAGCCATATCCATAATAAACTTGTTCTTCTGCTCAGTTACCCCATTTTGCTCTAGGGTATAATGGGTAATCCTTTGAAATATAAAACCATGAAGAGTCAAGAAATTTAAAAATTGATTATTCATATGCTTACCTCTTTTATTTATCATCAAGCACTTGATCTTTCACTCAAACTAATTCTCAAGTGCTTTAAAGTCCTTGAACTTTCCAAAAGCCTCGTCTTTCGTATGAATAGTGTACAACCATACATACTAGGAGAAAATTATCAATGGAAGTAATAAAGTACCTATTTTTGGAGAGAGATGGTATACCCATGATCTAAAAATATCACTATAAATGAGCTCCAAGGGTCATGTTGCACACCTAGCAATCCCTTTTGGAAATGAATCTTGGTGATACTTCCCCAAAACACAGCCCTCATAAACACTCGTAAGGGAATAAATAAGAGGAATCCCAATACCCAACTAATGCACCTCAATGACCCATATATCCAAGATGCCCAAACTTGTGATATAATCATTGAATAACATACCTATGCCGCCATAGCCACAATATTTCTTTCAAAGAGAGAAAAGAGTCAAGCGATCTCCAAGCTTGTACATTTGATCCAACTCATCATAATATCCTGAGGCAACTATCTTGAAACCATTATCAATATCCTTGACCACCCATCAATCAAACCAAAACTCTACATTTTTATTTGTATGGATGATGTGATAAATAAAAAAATGATTGAGGCCCACACTAGGAACATGAAGTACCTCATCCAATAAATAAGAACCAACTCTTACCACAACACATTCAACCACATGTAAAGAATAATTATTCATAATGACAACATGCTCTCCAAAATGTTGTGTTATAGCCATGCAAGAGATGGTGGTGCTTGGTCATGTGTCGAGTCATCCTAGAATCTACAATCCATTCATTAGAAGTAATTTTCCAATATGTTGAATAAACAATAACATGAGCCTATGAGTTTCCTCTTTCATGATTATCCTCACCTTGAGTATAGAAGAGAGTAGCATTAGCGCCACTCTTTTTGGCCACTTCAAGCTTCTTAACCTAAATCCAAGAAAACTCCATCTTATGTCCTTCCTTCTTACAAAAGGTGTAAAATGGCTTCTTACCTTTCTTGTCTCCTTGCTTTGGCTTCTTATCAACCTCTATTTTAATTAGTTTTTTTGCATGAGACTAGATGGAAATAAAATGACCCTTACGCCTTTATTGTCAAGCCTAATGGTGAAAAAGGTACTTGAACACATCATCAAGAAAAGTAGAAACATTTGTAAAGTAGACTTGAAGAATCTCAAACACAATAGCAATTGTCTCATGTATACTGGATATGTTGTTGAACACAATTTAAGAAGCTTGAAGTCCTTGCCACTATTTTCTTCCATCTCCTTATCTTTGTCACTAAATCCTCTCGTAATGTATGTCATCTTCTAATTTACTATTTTTAGTTATGTACATGTCAACCGTCTAAAAATAGACCATGCATAAAACATAAAGCTCTTCCTCTAATCTATTTTATGTAGAGTCAATTTGATCACATAGATTCTTAAACTTGTCAACCAAATTCTTGGGATCTAAAGTGTTGTTAACATGAGTGTCATAGATCTTGTCAACATGAAGAGCTATTACACCAAGCACCTCATTCTTCTTATCATTGAACATTTGCTTCCTTTCATTAGAATTCATGCTTTGAGGATCCTCATTCATACATTTGAGTAATCCCTTAGTTCCAAGCAAAGTTTTAATCTTGATTTTCCAAGTGGCTTAATTTGGACCATTCAACACAAGCACGTGTTGATCCATAACTTACCAAAATATAGTCTCTTGCATGTAGTTGTGGTTGAAAACAATACCACTAATGCAAAGAGCTTGAAAATCATGTGATTTAAAAAAAGGGCTACAAACACTTATGTATACTAAAGTTATGGCCCCCAAAAGTTTTCCCTTAAAATCACACAAAATGCCTCCAAAACCTTTAAACATTTTCAATAAACAAATCATACCTACAACGAATGGGAGACTATGATGTCTCATTGATTGAAGAATTGAGGGAGTGCCAATTGTGTGCTCGCTATATAAAGGAACAAATTTTCTACTACCAAGTGTTGTTCTATGCAAGGGGGTGCCATTGAGATGCTATGTAGGCCATTGGATAAGGTACCAATGAACCAAAGCATATCATGTCACTTTCTAATGCTCCTTGGAATATGTAGTTTGCCACATTTACTTCTAACTATGCAAGTGCTAATACAAGTGATTCAATGAGTTGGCAAAATATGATTAATCAAACCCCTTCTATACCTAATTTTTTATGTCCACCTCATCTCATCTACCACATCAACCATTGTAACGTCAACCTCTACCACATCATGACATGACATGTTGACAATTGCCATGTCATCAAATCTAACGCCATAAGTGTTACGTCATTATCTATGATGTCACCAGGTGTGATATTACTAGGCGCCATGCCAATCCTCCACATCATCATGTGTGATATCATCAAGCGTTGTCATGCTACATCATTAGGTTTGACATAACCATGCACAATGTCATTACATATGATATCATCACATGCCACATCATTTGTCACATCAGCTAGTGTGACATCATCGAACACCATGTTAGTGGGTGTGATATCACTGCCTACTATGTCACCTACCACATTGTTGATCTCCAAGTCAAGTACCACATCACTTGATATGATGTCATTGAGTGTAGTGCTAACATCATCAATTATAGTACTAACATTATTGAGGTTCTCAAAAAATAGGTATGGGTTTTGGACCTTCGACTTTCTAGGTCCCAAGGCCTAAGGCCTTCTCCTCTAGCCATAATCCTCACACACAAACGCACACAATAAGGAGTAAGGCACTCCCTTTAAGGAAGCCTTTAAAACCCATTCATGGAGGGTGCCAATTCCTTTGGTGTGTCAAAACATTCCACACTCCCTCCAACTCCATATGCGCCTTGAAATCATATGCACACCTTGCACCACATTTTCCCCCTTTTAGAATATTTGGTAGAATATTCCATTATTTTAATTTTAAAATTTTGAAAAATGGAGAGAGAGAAATATTTTGATGTATTGAAACAAATCCCTAAAGGCAAAATGGCAAAAAGTGTTGAACTAGGACCCCATTGAAATTTCGTAAAGAATCCAATAATATTGATGGTTCCTTCGTATTTGTCATAGCTTGTTGTACACAACCTTTTTCTTAGATGCAACTAATCAAGCCATCTTCTCTTGCAAATGCAACAAAAACTTTGTCAAACCATTTTAGCAACTTTGCCAAGCATCTTGGAGATCATTGCCATACACAAAACTTTACCCATGACTTCTTTGGCATACAAGGTACCGAAAATTATTCAACCTCTTTTTTACTTCCTCAAACATGCAAACTATCCTCTGATGTGTGTTGCATATGGACTCAAAAAAATGAAGAAAAGAAAATGATTTTTTTTTAGAAAACCATAAAAGACAAATAAGGTTTTCAAATAGCCTTGAAGAACCCAATCTGATAGTTAGTGCATCCATCTGGTCAATCAAAATATGAATAACAGATTGAATGTCGAGAAGCAAGAGGAACTACTTGATATTTTTTATCTTGGAACAATTTGTTGTAATCTAGTGAGATCCTCATGATCCATGTCTACCTAGGATTTTAACAAGCAAACCCTTAGAAAAGCTATTGGTGGCAAACAAAGCTTCTTTTAACTACTTCTTAACAACATATTAACAACATTGCCCTTTGGAATCATCGTAGAAAAATTGTCGAAGATAAGCAATCAAGTAATAGAGATTCAAACCTACTATGATACCATGTTGGATTTCACAATACTTTTCAAAAGCAAATGGAATCAACACATTACCCAGATAAGCAGAAATAACTTAGTGAAAGAATACACACAATATAAAGGGTGTCCGTAGACACCAAAAATCACACTTAAGGAAATAGAATTACACTAACCAATAAAGAGATGATTGAAGAGATGATTGGTAAGAAGCGGTATAAAAACCCAATTTCAAGAGATCTTTAGGTTTAGGTTAAAAATTTGACCTTTAGGTCAAATAATAAAATATTACAATAAATTTGCCCTACAAGGTGTACAAGGGCCCGAAGGGCTATACAAATAATATAATACAAAAGACAATTGCAACCTCACATGAAGCTTAGCAACACATTCCAACAACTTGGCTACTTCCTTCAAATGCCCACAAGGGATTAAGCATGGAGAGTAGAAAATTTGAATTTTGTAGCCCCAAGAGCAATATTATAGATCAACAAAATTTTGAGGAATTGTCGAAATATTGACTAATATTGAGAACTGCAATTATCCTAGAGATGGTTAATCACCATTTTTTAAATGGAGGTATGGTGGTTTCTAGAAGTGGTGAATCAACAATTTCGACCTAAATAGGACAAACAATATAAAATTCGAGAAAACATCCAAAAAAACAATTTTGTCTTTACATGGTGGCAATAAGGAGTTAGAAGGCTATTAAACGTGTTTAGTGTCGTTTTAGAGACTTGTAAAATTAAGAGGTGCATCATTTTGCTAAAGATGTCCCTAAATTAAAGATTTTACAAAGAATAGAAAATGTTTACCTTCGATGACTCCTTAAGTTAATAATTTGCTATAAATAGATGGGCTCCATTGTATTATCTCTTCTACATTTAAAAAAACTAGAGCTGCACTTTATGAACTCCATGTATGCTTGTAAACTCAATTTTGAAAAAATAAAAAGACTATGCATGGCAATTGCTCATCAATTATGGCATTGCCCTTTTGATCTAGGGTATGCATGGTGATTGTGTTGCCCTTTCACTTTTTGTGTGTTCTTCCTTCTATTATTGCAAACCTCATACGTATTTGAGCACATTGATGTTATTTGATTCTCTTCATATTTTAATTGATCACACATTAATCCTACTATGGTTATAGTTGTATCTTCCTTTATTGCATTTATTTTACATTTGTCTCACCCGTACCTTCTCAACTTTACTTTTGCACTTAAATTAGTTTAGATTGGCATGATAAGTTGTAGCCAACCTAAATTCAAAGGTTGCATATCTCCTTCCAATTGTTGAAACAAAATTGCAAGTACAAATTCAATCAGACGATTTCATAAATCAACAAGACCCAAAATGGACCCTTTGCCATTAAATAATAGATGAATAACTTGTGTTCACTCTCAAGGATGTTTAGAAGGTAAATTCAATTATGTAACCAACTTTTCTACTCAATAATTATAAATTTGAAACATGTAAAGGGGAAATTATATTTCTTCTTGTTTTTAAAGATTCCATTGATGATTCTTTAAGAAAAATGTTTATATGCACTCCAATCTTTAGCCTAAAGAAATCAAGTATGATTGGGATTTGGGTACTTGTGCCCTTGTTATATTCATTATTTTTCATTTGCTAATGTTTGTCAAGGAATAAATCAAGTTTTTTATTTGAACACGAGAAATTAAAGATGAATGAGAGACTTATTTCTGGTAGCACATATTACTGATCATCTTTTTAATAACAAATGTCCTTCATTTGTTGTTGCTAGTTGGGCATTTAATGATACTTTTCATTTTCAAACTGGAGTTCCATTATTAGCTCTTTTTGTTTGCATGGTCCGAAATAATAGTATTTGTAGAAATTTTGTAATAAATTTGCATATCAATTGTATTCCTGAAAACCAACTTTAGTTTTCTGTCAAATAAACTACTTTATAAATTAGAAATTAAAAGACATGTCTATATGTCATTATATTATCAGGCCTATTTTTCATTTATTCACAATTGAAAATTATTTTAAATCTCATTTTAGAATTATCAAATGGCATAAGCTCAACTGATTAAATACCTCGATTTTCAAGGATCAATCCAGTTTGAATTTTGCCAAGCGATACATGCATAATTGCAAGAAATGATGTTATAATACCACAATGCAGTGATGATGTAATACAAGCCCCATATAACCAAATTAAAATATATATCTTCTGAGAATTTACAAAAACATAAAAACAAAGAGATTCAAACATTGAGAAACAGTAAAGGAATTTCCCCCGAGTCCCCAAAAGTGCTCCAAGAAGATCCTGACCTGGCAATTGTTTTTAACTCTTCTTAGCCACTTCCCATTCATATCTACTCTTTAACAGTCTGTTGTTTTCCTTCTAATCTTCCTCTTCTTAGTTCCCTCTCCCCTGCTATTGCTGATATTAAATTTTACTTTTAGAAAGGGATCTAACTGGTTGAGTGGGCTAATGAATATTTCTACAGGAAAATTTTTGTAATGACTGACCTGCCTCCATACTCCTAAAGCAGGCCCAGGGGATATTATTTAGATACTCAACAGAACGTCCACACTCATCTAAAGATTCAGGAATCAAAAAACAAAATATTAAAATAAAATTGTAGTTAAAGTTTAAAATTTTTCCTACTTCATGCCCATATAGAGAAACAAGTCTATTGCATAAACCTTCCAGTGCAATTGATTGGAATTATGCAGCACAAGTAGGTTAAAACGTCCATGAGGCATAGGCCATATGGGACAATATGGTTTTTCACATATGTGTTTATCGAACCAGACTCTGGTTACCAGAGTATACTGTACAACCCTACCCCCTTTGGATTCAAACGTTGGACCCCCTTTTTGAAGTTCAAAAGTCTTAATCGCTAGGCCCCTTCCAGGAGTTCCAAGAACACTAGACAAACACAAAAAAATGAAGCTGACAATAATTGTTGACAAACAAAACATATTGTTCCCTGTTGAATGGAAATCAAAGATACAAAATGACAGCTTGGAACGAAGTGCAATTGTTGCAATACAATTCATATCAAGCATGGCAGTTTTGAACCATTGATAAGTGAATATAACTTTTCTGCAATACACAGAAACATGCTATGGTCTACAAATTATGCTGGTTTGCATCTTTTTATTTCTTGGCCAGTCACTGCTTCATATTAAAAAGCACAATATCTTCAGTGCTTATAATGATCAGCAATGGAGATATTCTCTTTATCACTGCAAATGTAACTAAAAATTTCCAAGTCAAAAAGGCCTTTGTCTTTTAAGGGAAATCAAAACTTCACGTTCCCTGTTAGACATGTACAAGAAATTCCATTACACTTTACATAAAATGGGAACACTTTGACAAAGAAAACAACAGGAGGAGGTGGAGATTTCTCTGTAAAGCTCTTATACTACTGTTATATTATCAAAGGTGGACTACAAAACAAAACAAGTAAAAACATTAGGATTTGATATAGCTAGATGCAAAAAATATTAATTACCTCATAGGATATATTGGAAGGTGCCTATGAGACTTCAACATGATTTGAGATTTCCAGCTCTGCAGTACATGATTTAAAGGTTACCCATCCACTGAAAAAAACAAAAATATGATAAGAGACTACAACAAATTAACCATATAAATAAAATCTAACAATGGTGTCAGGTTTCAAACTCTTATAATCAAATAGAAAATGATTATCATGATTGTCGGTTAGGCTTTCCTGCACTATAAGAAAGCTATTGCAAAAGGAACAGCCTATTTGGAAAATAAGATGGCCAAATACTAATAATTCACAACCATATGAGAAATCATAATTTTATTCCATGTTCCTAACGCAATCTCAAGAAATCAGTTTCCATTGCATAAAGCATCAATTTGAGGTTAAGTAATCTTGCATGAAAAAGAATGGTTAATGACAACTAAAGATGAAAAATCAGTTCAAGGTTCATAGAGGTTGAAGTAACTCTATTCCATACTAATGATTATATGGGAACATGCCCCATTATTATTTGGGGTGGGGGGAAGTCAAGGACAAAACTCCAACAGCTCTTGCTAGTTGAAATTTCAGCATGGGCATGCTTGGCATGATAATAACGATTGAAATAACACCATTGAAACTAAATACCTTGCCCATTCTGCAGGCTTTCTTCACTCAAGAGACCTATGTTTAGCCATGGTTATCATCACGATCCACGAAACCTCAGATGGTCGAAAGATCATTTCCGATACCTTTATACGAACACACAATGATGTTCAGACAGAGAAAGAATGACCCTCTTACCTGCAAGTCATCTTAAACCATTGCAATGGCTCAGCAATGGAAAGCTGTCACAAACCGAGGTATACCTGCATAGTCTGCTATAATCTGGACATCCCTAAAGCTATTGTCTGACATACTGCATAGAAATTCTGCAATAATCTCTGCTTGCCTTCCCCCATTTGTCTGCACAAAGCAAGAAGCTATTGTAGGATTTACTTTCCAAGCATAATGAATAAAAAGAAAGAGAAAAAGCCAGTATAGAAAGAATACCTCAAATCCAACAAATCCACCAGAGCATAATGCAGATGCAGATTCTTTGCATAAAAATAGAAGATCATCAATACCCTCTTGGCCCCCATCTAGTGCCAATCTTGGTTCATGTTTACCAACCTCTGCTTGTAACCCTTTAATTTGATCAGCTGGAATATATGGTGGATTACTCAGTAAACCTGCAAGCTTCCCATTAACATCGTGGATCGGGAGAAACCATGAACCTTGTCTCACATCCACTCTTGCCTGAAAGTTACAGTTTATACAACATGACATTTATTCAGGGAAAAACTATATATATATATATATACACACATATTTCTTGAGTTTATAGGCTTGCCACACAAACTGCATAAATGAATGCTCATGTGAAACACATTTTGGTTCCATAAAGTTTTTGCAATGGAAGATGATTCATAAAGGGAGCATTTAAATTGCATAGTTTGCTGAAGATCCTATAACAGCAACATGCAATAAGCAGCAATCTACAATTGTTTACATGAAGCTTCAGATTTACAATGTTTTATATGTCAGAGAGATTCTGCAAAACGATTATTAAGAGTTTTATGAACATAGTAGATATGTTAAAAGGACCCATCTTAAAAAAAGTCCATGCATCAAGAACATTTTGAACAAGATGCAAACAATCACCTTGAAGATCTTTCTCAAAACTGTGTAGACAGCTACTTCATTGTTGTTCCATCATGCATCAAGAACAATTTGAACAAGATGAAAACAATCAGCTTGATGATCTTCTCCAAAACTACATAGACAGCTACTTAATTCTTGCTTCCATCTGTAGCATGTCTACAATGGAAATAAACAGTATTACTACCCAATGCTAAAGATATTCCATAAATGTTTGCCAAAAAATTAAAAGACTGAAACAGAAAGGTTCAAACCATGTAGAGAGAGCACCTACAAATGCAAGAGATCAGGGGAAGACTTCTCTCCAAGAGATGTTGAGCAAGAATGATATTTCCTCAAGTGGTAATAGGATTCCCCAGTACAAACAAAGGAAAAATTGCCCCTTCATATAACATGTATGTTAAGAAACCCTAATTCCCTAAGCTTTAAGCCATTATTGAACATAAGTGGCCTTTTACAACATGAAAATACATTTCACCTAACAATTTTGCAAACAACTTATTATAAATTTAATATGACAAAATAGCTCGGTTACATTGTTAAAGCCCTAATTAGACCTACACATCATCAATTATATTTGAAAAATTGAAACTGATGAACATAATTTTACAAACAACTAGGAACAAGGACTTGCCAAGGAACTATGATGATCTCATCAAGGACTTCATCATGGCATCAGAACCTAAAATTTTGTATTGTATACCTTTGAAATGGTACATTTTAATGAGACAACATTAACGGTTGGCAGAGATGTCTCTTCTTGTGCCCCAATCCATTATTCATATCAGTATCTTAATTATTTTTTATTAAGATTCACTAACATGTGGCATGCATAATACTGAGTGACTTGGGTTCAGTTGGGTGACTTGTATGGTAAGTAAGGGTTTGAGTCACATCCACATTGGCAGGCTATGAAGTTACCCCACTCTCGTCTCATTAAACTTACATATAATCTCATGTCATATCATCATCTTCTCAAGGGATGTTCTGAATTGTATACCTCTGTTTTTCCTTAATGATAATTGTATGATAGAACCCTACTACCTTTAGGGTCACAATACTACTATACCTTTCATTTCTGTGCAATTTTCTCCATTCTCCTATTGCACTGGTTTAATTCTGCTATTGGTTATTGAATCTGCATTATAGTTCTATCTACTTTTGCATGTTTGTTTCATAAAAAATATGACATCCAAGGACAAAAAATCTGGGGGAAAAAGGAAAGAACAAAAGACAACCACAGATCCATACAAAATTTAAGAATAAAAATTACATAATGAGAAAATAAGCATAAAAATCTTTCTAATGAGACTAGGTCCTGGCCTAGCTAGCATGTCTAAACAGACTATAAGACCCCCTTGTGGTAAAAGGGGACATTTTCACTTTGCCAAACGTGCAATGCATGCCACCTTTGCAAAAATGCCACAAAGAAAAGAAAAATAAATAAATGTATGTCATTTCCTCTATTAACTGTGCCAGCATATAAGCTTTCACAAGCATTGAAAGGTTAAAATAAATATAGAGATACAGGTAATGCTAACTCATCTTCCCCCATCCTGAAAGTGATTTTCCCTTGAATTCTAAAAATAAAATGTATAATTACAAGTAATTCAAATCCAGACAGTGATTTTCCCTTTTTCAATAAGCAAAGCAGAAGTGAGAAAGATCACCCTGAAATTTGAGCTGCTAAAATTAGCATGACATTACTATAATGTTGGTAATTTTCAGCATGTTGACTGTTGTATGTTTTTTCCCTAGAAATTGCCAGCATCAGCATTTAAGGTGCTTGATTTACATCCCAAGAATTTTGATGGACACCATGATAATTTAGATGGGCTTCTTATTACGACATAACTATGTTTTATATATACAATTCAAATGTCGAAATCAACATAATGAAGAGAATTAAATGGCATGAGCTCAATAGGTTAAATTCCCCAACTCTCATGGAGGAGACCCAGGTTCAAATTTTGCCAAGCGCAATAAATGCATAATTGCCAAGTTGTAGTAATATCATGGTAGAGAATCTTGGACTTGGCAAGGCCAAATCGGGACTTGGACTTGGACCCGACAAAAAAAACTCGAAAAAACTCAGCCAAAAAAAAAAAACCAAAGAAAAAGCAACTTTTCATTGGAAAAAAAAATTCCATGCATATCGCAATTAATTAACACTATAAATCTCAACTATGGTAATGTTGATGTGTATGGATAACTGCATTATGGTGACCTCAGGTGATGTTTTCAACAAACACACCTATATAATGTTTTTATGGGTAATTTTTGAGCCAGGAGGGATTGGAGGAGGATTTTCTTTCTCCCTTGTTTCCTGTCCAGCTCATTTTACTTTGTAATACAGCTTCTATAAATATAATCTATTTTTCAAATTTTCAAAAGAAATTAACACTATAAATCCAAAATTAATACTGAAAGTGATACAGCCTTAAACTACACATGAAAGTGACCAAACACACTTATAAAGAAATTTTAATGCCTCCAAAATTCAAATATTCTTGTATTGCTTATATATGAAAAGCTACAAATTACTTATTTAAAAAAATAAAAAAACTACAAATTACAAAATGTGTCAAAATGCTTCAATAGGCCCACTATCTAGTGTCTTGCAATGCCTTTGCCCTTTGCCCTAGCCAAAGCTCTAGTCCTCTCTCTTTGTGCCCATGCCTCTTCCTGTGCCTTTCCCACTAACTTCTCTGCTATACTTTCAAAATCATCCATTGAAAAGAGAGGCTCTTGTTGCTGCTCCTCTAGCTTTCTGATCCATTCAGATGATGGATCAATCTCATCTAAATCAATGGATTCATAATTTGTTCTTGCAATTTTTTTATGGTGGAGGCAAATATTGTAATGAACAAATACAAGATCATTCAACTTTTGTTGTGCAAATCTATTGCGCTTCTCGGAGTGAATGTGCTCAAACATATTCCAATTGCACTCACAACTTGAAAGGCTACATGGTTGACATAAAAATTTTATGACGAAGCATTGAATATTTGAGTATATACGCACCAAAGTCCTACCACCATAAAACTAGAAAATGCCATGAAAATAGAAATTTAATAATTTATGTAAAATTAGGTCCGAGGTGTAGACCAATTGGTTCATCCAAACCCCATAAGGGGGGCGGAGGTCCAAGGTTCAAATCTCGGGCCTCGCCGGACTGAACGCTTGTCCCTTTCCTGGTGCTTTCAGCGGCATAAAAGGTTTAAAATGATTGTGGCATGGTGGTTATAGGGGCGGACTGCACGAAGATCTGTGTGGCGGCTTCTAGGGCGGACAGCGCAGAATACTGTGGCGGCCATAAAAAGCTAGACAGCCTGCCCGGATTCGTGGCGGCTACCGATTCCACCATGTAAATTAAAAAAATAAATAAATAATAATAATTTATGTAAAATCATAGATTTGAGATTTTTTTAAAACAAAATCAATAATAATTGGATCCATAAAGGTTACCTAGCCTCGAAGTTGCCCTTCCTCAAATGCATTGTGGGGATGTGAAAAGGTAACCCTCGCATCTCTTATCATCCTGCAACTCATTCTATGTCAAATTGCGGGTGTGCTCATCTGGCACCATTTGAGCAAGACATTGCTAAAGGCCCGACATCACCTCATAGTCAGCCTCGAAAGAATCGTCATAAAAAAAATTGGGGTTGAGATAGTACCCAACTACATGTAGTCGGCTATGGAGCTAAGAAGTCCATCGTCATGAATTAGTTCCAAATAGGATTATATTTGGACTCAATAATTATAAAATGAGGCAATTGCCTATTTGGCCCTATCCGTAGCCTCATATACATATCCCATTGGTGATTTTCTATCAATAAGACGAAGAGCCCTCACCAAAGGCTCTGACACCTAAAGTCAAATGAGATTTTAGTAATTGTTAGCAACTTAGCTATTTGAAATTTTGATTACAATTCAATATTTCCAAACAGAAAAATAATTGGAAAATATATATTAAATTAATTAAATTAAAAATAAATAAATAACTTAAGTCTTGTACCTTGATTGCCTCATGCATAGTTGTATAGAAGGCCTCCTCAAAGATATAATCGTACACCTTATGGCCCTCACTGGAGAGTTGATATCTAGTAGCATCTTCTGCAATCCACTCTTCACTCACAAACATCCTCTTCAATGCCCCCTTTGCATCAATGAGGCTCTGCATTGTAATGAAGTTTGTGGCAAATCATTAAATCCAAGCCACACAAGCTCCCTCCCATTAGTGAATTGCCTCATTAGTTGGAGGACCCACATATGGTTGTAGGTCAATTTGGTAATACATTTGGCCTTTTGTATGACCTCAGACACCTAAGGTAATTTCCCAATGTCTTCAAGAAGCAAATCAAGACAATGGGCTGCACATGGTGTCCAAAAAATGGTGGGGAATCTCTCCTCCAAAATCCTACCAGTTGCTACATACATTGTTGCGTTGTCTGTGATAACTTGGACAACATTCTCCTCCCTCACCTCTAACAAGACTTCCTCCAACAACCTAGCAAGCATTTCAGCACTCTTCACTTGTGTCAATGCACCACTGACTGCATCAATGTGGCTGCACATGGAAACAATAAGCAAGTAGTTAGAAACTTCAAAAAAGAAAAAAAGGCCCTAGGGTTTAAGAATTGACAGCTGAAACTTTGTTTTTTACCCTCAAATGTAATTGTTGGGTGGCTGTTCGATTCTTTAAAAACTAAGAAAATTTTGGATTTAGGATGCAAATGAGTGTTTTTGTTAGTCTGATTTCACCTTGTCTCTACTCTCTCTACAAGTGGGAACAGAAAAAATGAGGGCAATTTGAAAAATAAAACAATTTATGGCATTTTCCTGTGATTGTGCCGCGCTAGCTGAGTTTTTTTTGTAGGCTTGACAAGGTTTTTTAACTCATGAGTAAAAGAAAAACTCGGAGAGCTCAAAAAAACTCATCGACCCGAGCCCAAAAAACTTGGCAAGGCTGACTCGGGCACGAACTTAGCAAGTTTTTGAGTTTTGTAACTATGAATAATACCATTATGTGGTCATAATGTAATACGGGTGGGCCCCAATTCAATCCCATATAACAAATTTAAAAAAATAAAAGATAAATAACATAAGGAGAAGAGCAAATAAATGCTCACCCATTTCAAGAATTGTTTGAAAATAGTTTCGTACAAAGGCCTCTAAGAAAAGGCATGAAAATCCTCCATACAAAGAAGAGCAAAAATCTATAGAGAAGATCCTATACGAAGGTACATTTTCTAATGACACATATTATGCAAGTCAAGCAATTAATGCATATGGGAAGTTTGAGTGATTCAATTTCCATCAATTACAAAACTAGATATATAACTGTTGTGTTGTTGGTGTCACAGTGTTGTAGTAGTGTAGGTCAAAGATCTGCCTTAGGTAAGGATTTGGTATTTTAGTGCGCCTTAGACCCGGCCAACATTGAAAGGCCGAGAGGAAGAAATGCCTCCCGTGCCAATCTCCAAAGATGGGCTGGTTCCCTTACTATTCTAACTGGGGGGGGCGAGGGGGTTTGCGATTAAGGAACTGAAAGGAATGGGAAATGACTAAAAGGGTAAATATGGCCACAGGCCGGATAGAATAGGGGTGATGGACTAACAGCACGAAAACTCTATTGCATTCAAAACCAGATAGCCCTCAAATACAGATAACTAATAGAAATTTAAACCAGAACATCTAGCATGTATAATCTCCAGGACTACTCCAGAGTTACTACTTTATCAGCAACTAAATCCAGATATTAGAATTCAAGTTACAGTTTAAAGCAAGAAACGATAGAAGACAAGTAATAGAAGACATACACATGAAAATAGAAGTCCAAGTCTAGAGCCAGACATCAGCTGTATTGATAGCAGAATTCAGGTTTTCATTTAGCCTCTAGCAAACATCCATCCTTTTACAATAAGAGAGCGGGTTTATATAGAGAATTCTGCCGCTTGAGCAATAAATGCTCATAAACAGAATATGGCGGTGGAAGCCAGGATAAACATTACAAGGTGATACAACCGCCAAATATTAAATAGGTATGGCAAGGGCTGGTGACTCCTCAAAATGCCGTTGAATGTCTTCAATGCCCCGACATACTTGACTTGCTGGCGCAGTCTCCTCACTTGTAGGAACCGCCTTTGTAGGAGATATGCTTGAATTCCTGAAACGTCTAATCCAGAAGCTTCCTAATAACTGCGGGTGAACGGGTAAGGATATACTCCAAATTGCCGAGCTGGAATTCTTTCGGAAGAAAATAGCGCCAAAGTCAATCTGACATACTGGCAAAGTGCGACCGAACTCTGGCGCAAGTATGCAGTGTGCCCAATCTCTGGCGCAAGTGGGGAATGCACCCAATCTCTGGCGCAAGTATTCAGTGCGCCCCATCTCTGGCGCAAGTATGCAGTGCGCCCAATCTCTGGCGCAAGTGGGGAGTGCGCCCAATCTCTGGCGCAAGTATTCAGTGCGCCCCATCTCTGGCGCAAGTATTCAGTGCGCCCCATCTCTGGCGCAAGTGCGGAGTGCGCCCCATATCTGGCGCAAGTATTCAGTATGAGGTGTTAGATTTGCCAAAAGTTAAAACTTCATGATCCCCTTTTCGAAAGCTTTGTCACAAGGTTAATAATACACCATGTTGCAGAAATGGCAACATCTCTGGCGGCTCGCGGGGAAATTGAGCTTGCCTCAATGTCGACATCCCAGGCCTTATTCACTGGGCTCAGAGTCATCATCTTCCTCATAATCTTCATCACTCTCCGATTGCCCACTGGTAGCAGCGGACAGCGCTCCCGACTCATCTTCATGAGTTTCACTGTGCTGCTCTTCTTCTCGGCCTAGCACCTCATCTAGGAGCTCATCCTCTTCCTGAGCTAGCAGATCTTGGGCCACTCCTTGAGTATCAAGATTATCCTTAGCCTGAATCCCTTCAGGCGCCTCACTTGTTTCTTGCTCTTCGACCTTCTTTTGTAGTTTATCTTTTTCGCTCTAGGGTACTTCATCTTGAGGAATCCGATCCTTGTTTTGTTGTGGCGCAAGGTTGTCGCCTTGGCCTTCTTGGTGAGTGGGGGGCTCCACTGCATGAATTTCGTCTTGGGCCTGGTTCTCACCTTGCGCCCTGTTTTCCTCCTGTGCTTGGATATCTTCCGGCTGCTGAGGGGAATCGGGCAGCCCAAGCTCCCTTTTAATACGACAATAGGTCCCTTGGACCAAGGCCCAATCATCGTTATGAACTTCGTTATGTTTTCGGAGCTCTCGAACAAGGTATCCAAATCTTTCCAGATGACGGACTTCAGCAAAATTGAACCTTTCACTGAGATCGACCAAGCAGGCTTGGATTATCGCAAATTTGGAAGCATACTGCATTGCTTGGAGCTCAGAAACAGACTCCTCCCAGTTGTCAATTTCCCGAGTGTCATTTTCGAAGGAGTCCCATGCCGGCTGCAGCTGTCGCTCAGTTAAGACATGGCCCTGTTCATATGTGAAACCCGGAAACCCATTATTGTCTAGAGTCTCAAAATAGATGAGAGCAATTTTCCTTTCTCTTTCGAGCATGTTTATGAG
Source organism: Wollemia nobilis (assembly GCA_028583015.1). Taxonomy (NCBI): domain Eukaryota; kingdom Viridiplantae; phylum Streptophyta; class Pinopsida; order Araucariales; family Araucariaceae; genus Wollemia; species Wollemia nobilis. The sequence goes on from JAQPPZ010000750.1 coordinate 10,857,550, forward strand.
GTCTCGAGCCTTTCGGGCTGCCTTGGCCTTCTTAAAGAACAATCTAAGAGTTGAATCAACGACTGCCCACGAGCGAGCCAGATCAGACATTGGTGCAAGCGTAACTGATCTGTCCAAGGCTCGTGCTTTCATGGCCAGCTCTAGCCATTCGTCAACCTCTGTCTCAACCTCTTCGAAAATGGAAGCATCGTGCGAAACTGCTTCCTTGGCCTCCCAGATGAATGTCAGCACCAAGACCGCTCGACGCGCCCTATTTCTGAAATTGGCCAGGAAATGAACACGCGCCTCTTTGGTGCGGTCCTTAGACAGAGCTGAACTGGTCTCTGGCCTACTTTCTATCTTGATCTTTAATTATTGGATTTCGGCTTCCAATACTAACAATTGATTTTTGGCTTCTCCTTGTATTCTGAGGCGCTCCTCATAATCCTCCTTGGTGTTCCTGAGTGCCCGCTCCAGGTCAAACACTTGCTGCTGCAGCTGCTTCACTTTTAATTGTTCATCTTCAAGCTGTCCACGCGTGAGTGCTAGGGTTTCATCTAGTTGAGCATTCTTAGCCTCAGCGTTGTAGCAGCGATCTTTGAAATGATCTACCTGAAGATAGAGAGATGTCGCCTCAACATGAATGTTTTCAGCTTTTGTCTTAGGGTTAGCAGTCTTCAGATCCTCCACAGCTTGTCTATAGGAATAATCTGTCGGCGTCATTGCGTTTAGCGGCTTCTGCACCTTGGGGATTTTTTCCGTTTGGAGGAGTAACATATTCTGAGGGTCAAAGACTACCCTTTTTTCTGGACAAGTCAACGCCTGTTCACTTTTTCTCTTCTGGCCTGTGAGCCAGACTGAGGAGTTTTGCTGGGCCTTACGGATACTTTCAGCCATCGTCTCTTCCTCATAAAAGTCTAGTTCTTCGGGCCCAGGTTCTTGTATTCCAAAGAATGTGGCCAGGGGAAAAAGAGTCTGCTGAGGGTTCGACTGTACAGGCGTCTCCGGGGGAGGTTGGGCGACAGCAACCGCAACCGTAGGGGACGCTGGGGTTTGAACTGTCGAAGCCAAAATGCTGGGTTCAGGACGGGACGTCCCCATAATGGGTACTTGTGAGACAACTGAGGGAGTGGGATCGGAAGAAGGCTGGCTAAGGTTTTCAGTAGTTACGACAGTTGCAATAGGAGCTTCCCGACCCTGAGGAGTGAAGGTAGAAGTGAAGGCATTGGAGACTTTTGCAAAAGTCTCAAATGACTGAGAAAATGCGGGTAAGGGAGTGAGAGGATGTACAGGCATGAGGGAGTTGGGAAAGATGCCGGTTGAGGCGCCAAGTGAAAGATGGGTGGACATAGAAGACAAACCTGCGGGCTCGGGCTCCAGAGCCGAAGTGGTAAACTGCTGCGTTTTGGGACTGTCCCTCCTTTCTTCTGCCGCTGCTTCACCCTCCAGGTCAATAAACGCATCCTTGGCCTGCAGTAGTTGTTGTGCCTTCAGAGTTGACTGCGTTGTCTGTGTGGGCCGTACTAACGATGTTGGAGTGACAACTTCAGAAATACTCCCTTCTTTGACTGCTGCTGCTGCCAGAGGGGCTGCGCCAGAGACTACGAACCTGATAGTGCGAGACTTCTTCGCAGCACTTTGAGGAGCAGGTGCATCAAGCGCACTCCTCTTCTTTGGGGTGATCTTTTCTTCCCGGACTTGCCGCTTACCTTTGTCCTTGACAAGTGGTGCCTGACTAGTTTATTGTTCTTGTAGAGCGTACAGGTCATCCACTCTGCTAGGGCTCTCTGAGCTCCTGGGTACACGGTCCCCAAAAAATACAGGTCGATAATCATTATGATTTTTATCAAATAGATCAGAAAATTTCTGATCTATCTGCAGCGTGGGGTTAGACAACTTTTTGTGGTGACACCTCATTATCCACCAATTTAAAACCTTTTTTGCCGACCACTGAGGTGCCTTTTCTTTCATGAATGTGAAAATCCTATCATCAGGGTCCTGATGTGGAAACCGCCTAGGGTTGTACTCAGCCTCCATGACATATAAATCATGTCACGGGGGAAAGGAGAACATCTTTTCAATGTGCCATTTGAGGTCCCGTCCAGAAGGATTATTGCGCTGCTACTTAATCTCTGGGCAAGGACAACAGTGGAATTTTTTCTTTCCCAATATTCACTCTAAATACGCCATCTGGGTCATATTTCCACCGCTGGGGCAGGTCTATCAGACCAAAATCATACAGGTTAATCGCCAGATAGTGATTCTGCTTATTTTGTGTCACCTTGATGGGACCAAGCTCAATCGGCCAAGGGCAGGTGTGTTGTTTCTTCCTTCCCTTACCGAATACATCGTCCGCATAGTCACACTGACGAGTGACCTCCTGAGCAAACAGGTATTCGGCAACGTAATAGGGTAGCAAGAAGGGTTTACCTGAAAACCCAAAAATCCGTATCACAAGCCCTTGTGTTAAACAGAAAATGTCTCCTAGTTGCCGACTTATCACATAATCTTTCATTTTCCTCGGCACTCGTTCGCAGGTCCCAGTCATAATTTGGAGCGTTGGTTCGAGGAAAACCCGGTTAAAATTATAGTAAGATTCTCGCCTTGACAGGACTGAGGTCCACCGATACACCGGGAGCGGCTCACCTTTCTCATTAGTGAAGTTCTTGTCGATGAAGGCAAAGTCGGGCTTTGCATGCAGCTGGTGAAAGAATTACCACACCAGGAAAGAGCAACTCCAGAACGCCACGGTCCCTTGTTTTATTGCACACAGCTGAAGGTGCAGCTGACGGGACACCCAATCGGCCCAATCGTGGTAGATAGGCTTTATTTCCCGTGACTTAGCATCAGCGGCGTAAAATTGCCCGTGGGATACACATTCAACAATTGCCGCTTTCCTCGCGGCCAAAGGAGAAAAGGTGTCGCGATATCGCGACATGTTGCATTTTCGCGGCCAAAGGAGAAAAGGTGTCGCGATATCGCGACATGTTGCATTTTCGCGGCCAAAGGAGAAAAGGTGTCACGATATCGCGACATGTTGCATCGTCGCGGCCAAAGGAGAAAAGGTGTCGCGATATCGCGACATGTTGCATCGTCGCGGCCAAAGGAGAGAAGGTGTGGCGATATCGCGACATGTTGCACCGTCGCGGCCAAGAGAGAGAGATGTCGCGATATCGCGACATGTTGCACCGTCGCGGCCATCGCGACATGTTGCACCGTCGCGGCCAAGAGAGAGAGAGAGTCGCGATATCGCGACATGTTGCACCGTCGCGGCCAAGAGAGAGAGAGAGTCGCGATATCGCGACATGTTGCACCGTCGCGGCCAGAGAGAGAGAGAGAGTCGCGATATCGCGACATGTTGCACCGTCGCGGCCAAGAGAGAGAGAGAGAGTCGCGATATCGCGACATGTTGCACCGTCGCGGCCAAGAGAGAGAGAGAGAGAGAGTCGCGATATCGCGACATGTTGCACCGTCGCGGCCAAGAGAGAGAGAGAGAGAGAGTCGCGATATCGCGACATGTTGCACCGTCGCGGCCAAGAGAGAGAGAGAGAGAGCAGTGCACCGTCGGCCAAGAGAGAGAGAGAGTCGCGATATCGCGACATGTTGCACCGTCGCGGCCAAGAGAGAGAGAGAGAGTCGCGATATCGCGACATGTTGCACCGTCGCGGCCAAGAGAGAGAGAGAGAGTCGCGATATCGCGACATGTTGCACCGTCGCGGCCAAGAGAGAAAAAGTGTCGCGATTTCGCGACATGTTGCACCGTCGCGGCCAAAGAGGAAAAGTGTCGCGATTTCGCGACATGTTGCATCATCCCGACCAAAGGAGGAAAAGTGTCGCGATATCACGACATGTTGCATTGTCCCGGCCAAAGGAGGAAAAGTGTCGCGATATCGCGACATGTTGCATTTTCGCGGCCAAAAGAGAAAAGTGTCGCGATATCGCGACATGTTGCATTTTCGCGGCCAAAGGAGAAGAAGGAAAAAGTATCGCGACATCGCGACAAGTTGCATCAACAGACCAAACCGATCCCCCGGCAAAATCTCACACTGTGCAAACATTGAAACTTGTTGGATCGTGCCTTAGGCCAATGGGGAAGGAGTCTCTCCACGCTTGAATCTCAGATTCGCCGACTCCCCTGTTAGCTAGGTTTTGGTTTAAGAGATTTGGCTCCAATGCAAATCTTCTTTTACTGTTGTAATCTTGTGTTCTCTATGTCTATGGCTGGGAAAAGTCTCATCCCAACTTGTAACTGATCTTTGTTTTAATACAAGTTTTTTCAAAATTTTCAAAAAAAAAAAACAATTGCCGCTTTCCAGGCGTTTACTTGGGCGTCTGACGCTAGGCCAGTGATCCATGCGAGCATAGAGAAAAGTTCGGAATTCTTGAATTTTCACAAGGACATGGGGAGCTGTGGCAAGGTTCCGGGCGCGAGGGTTTCCGTGTAATGAGCTTCCATAAAACGCCTCATCTGCGTCGAAAAGCTGTATCTTTGCGCTTGTTCTTTTGTGTCAATTCTTCGGACAATAACATTCTCAGGAGGGCGTCGCCCACAAGCAAAAGCCTCACGGATTTTGTCAGTCGAGATGGAAAATAATTTGTTCCCTTCCGAGTCCTTCACAGATCTAGTCTGAGGATCATAGGCCTGGCCGATTGCAAATATCAATTCCGGGCAGGGATGAACGGGTGAACATAAGTACCAGTATAAGAGTGAGGGATAAGCGACTACTCGGTCGTGCACCTCAGATACTTTTGCCCTCATTTGGTCAATATCCATGCGCAACTTTTCTATACTCGTGCGAGTGAGAATACAGTCCCGAATTTTACTCAGCTGATCTTCATGTGGGTGCGGCAAGGGTTTCTGCTTCTTTTCTTTCACGGCTCCTTGCTCGCCTTCTGCAATTTTTGGAACTGCGCCCCCTTTTGCTTGGTTTCTCCTTTCTTGCCCATTTTTCTGTGGTGAAAAACCCTCAAGTATTCTCCAGGGACAAAATTCAGGGACCTAAGAGTGCTTTAGAAGTGAATCTTAAGTGTGCAGAAACAACCAAGTCTTACCGACAATCGTCAAGAGTGAATGATGCCACAGGTTCAGGATTTAAAAGGGGATATTTCTTGAAGCATCTGATCTTTTATAGGTTCAGCTTATACCCACCTGTGTTAATGTTACCTGCGCAGAGTTAATGCGCAAAAAGGCCTTAGAGGCGTTAGGAAAAACCCCTTCCAAGGTAAACAATGATGGGGCGCGGATCCCGATCTTAACTACCCAAGCCGGGCTCAATCATTCTTGAAAAGTGTGAATTCCTGCCGCAGGTATACTTAGTTTCAATCATGGGCCACGCCTTGAGCTGTGTGCCGGTGAACTGCGCTAAACTTAGAAATCCACGGTCAGGGAGTGCCTCTAAAACCGCGCGCTTCGGTCACCTCGGGATGAGCACCTTCTGCTCCGAGCTGCGTGCCAAAGTGGTGCGCCCAGGTTAGGCCCGCCCCCTATGCACCTCCTTGGAAAAAAGTGTGCCCCGTCTTGGGCGCACGGCTTGAGTGCGCCTGGCCTTGGGCGCACGGCCTGAGTGCGCGGGCTGCTTCCGGCACGGGGCTCCTTCGTCTGTCATGAAACATTACCTGCTCTGCCGCGCGACTTGTCCTAAATTCAAAAAATAGAAAGAGGACATCCATCGGCCTCCCTCCACTGGCTAAGGCGCTTGCCTTCAAAACAGAGCTTCCATAAACATAGAGAAGCGGAGGAACATCCTTTCGACTGTACAAGAAAACTGGAATGCATAAGGGAAAAACGAGAATATATACAACTGTACAGGAAAATTTTGCACCATCCCTCACTGGTGGTACGCCTTTAGGTGTACGCCATTAACTGATAATGGCAAAGCAAACCCATTCAAATCTTGCAGTGTGAAAGAGTTTACCGGGTGCACCTGGGAGACTTGAAAAGGACCTTCCCAAAATGCATCAAACTTATCATGATTGCCCGGTTTGGACTTTTTCACATTCCATTTTAGCACTAAGTCTCCGATCCGGAAAGTGCGCTTGGAAGTCCCTTTGCCGAACCATTTTTTTGTGGCCATCGCATGCCTCATAAAAGCCTCATAGGCTTTCTCCCTCTCCTCTTCTAACTGCAAGAGTTGGGCGATTCTAATGCTGACCGGATCAAATTCCTCGCCCTCGCCGTCCAAAGATCGAAGAGACTGTAACGCTGGCAACTCAATATGCGCAGGAAGCACTGCTTCCTTCCCATACACTAAAGAGTACGGGGATGTCTTTATGGACTTTTTGATAGAAATCCGGTCAGCCCATAGCGCAAAATCCAAGTGTAAATGCCAAGTTCGCTTATTGTCCTCCAACGTTTTCTTGAGAATCCGGAGCAAGTTTTTATTAGTAGATTCCGCCAAGCCATTACCCTGCGGGTAATAATTCGACGAAGTTTTCATATAAATACCATACTTGCTAGCAAACGCACACATCTTGGCCCCAACAAAATGAGAGCCGTTGTCCGTCACTACAGCGTCCGGTATCCCAAAACGGGTTATGAGTCCCTCCAGAAAGGCAATAACCACATCCTGATCTGCCCGCTTGGTTGGAACTGCCTCTGACCACCGGGTGAAATAATCAGTAGCGGTTAGAATATATTTGTGTCCCGCTGAAGAGTTAGGCTCGATTATCCCAATGAAGTCTAAACCCCATTGTTGAAACGGGGCCTCGACTTGAATCGGGTGCAAAGGTAACGGAGCATTTCTGATGCGGCCCGCATACCTCTGGCACTTATCACATTTCCGGCTTACACTGAAGGAATCTGAGAAAATGGTGGGCCAATAATAGCCCGCCCTTATTATTTTCAAAGCCATTGGCCTTCCAGGGAAATGGCCCCTGGACATTCCGAAATGGAATTCATCCAGGATTTTTTGTTTTTCTGTCCCCCTGACACATCTGAGGAGGACGCCGTCTATATTTCGGTGGAACAACCCCTCGGGTAATAAAACAAATCTGCAGGCTTGAAGCCTGAAACGCCTTCTCTGCGAAGAATCAAGGCCAGGAGGGCACTGTCCTGTGCCGAAGTACTCTACCAGGTCTTCAGTCCAATCTTTGCCATTTGCCGACTGATTCGCCCAATTATACTGTGGTAGTGAATCCTCCCATTGACAAGCCGTTACTTCAGCCGCGACACTCCTGGCAAGCTCTAGGCATAGCGCCCGCCCACGGACTAGTTTCGTGGGCCGGACGTCAATATCAAACCCCGAATCTTTGAAATCCAACCAGCCCTGTTATTACCAAGTTCACCTTGGCCGATGAAGGTCCGCACATCCGGGTGTACAACGTACACTATTGTCTTGCTTTGTGAGACGAAATGTCGGAACTTCTGTAGCGCTCGCATCACCGCATGTACTTGGCTTTCGATAAAACCGTGTTTTTCCTCATGCGGGAGTATTACCTGGTTGAGGAATGCTATAGGTCGTTCGTCTCCTTCCTTATTCTTCCGAGTGAGCACGGCCGCATAACTTTCTCGGTTCCCCGACCGCATACAAAATAAAGTCTTGGGAATAATCGGGATTAACCGTAATGGGGGCTTGGGCAATCCGTCGTTTGATGTCTTTAAATGCCTCGTCTCCTCTCATCAGTCCACAAGAATTCCACATCCTTTTTTAAGAGTTGAGTCATAGGTTTTACCGATTGAGCAAAATCAGAGATAAACTTCCTGACGAAATTTATTTGCCCAAAGAAGGATTGGAGACCCTTTTTATTAGCCGGTAGAGGCAACTTGAGCAGGGCTTCGGCTCTAGCGGGATCAATAGCAAGACCCTTCTCTGATATCAAATGGCCTAAGAGTTTACCTTCTTTGACCGCAAAAATTGACTTTTTTGGGTTTATTGATATCCCGAACTCCCGACATTTTTCAAACACCTGTCGGAGATGCACACCGTGCTCCTCCCTTTTGTGGGAAAAAACCGTCATATCATCCAAGTATATCACAATTACGCGGTTGAGGAGTTCTCCAAAAGCCAAGTCCATCGCTCTTTGGAAAGTTGCCCCGACATTTGAAAGGCCAAAGGGCATGCGCTGATAAGCAAAGGTGCCCCACTTGGTGGTGAAGGCAGTTTTATATTGGTCCTCTTCTCCGACCCGGATCCGGTTGTACCCGGAGAAACCGTCTAGGAGGGAAAATCTTCGGGCCCCCGCCACTACATGGAGAATCTGGTCTATCCGGGGCAAGTGGATAATGATCCTTAAGGGATGCCTAGTTGAGATTCCGGAAGTCCACGCAGAGACGAATATCTCCATTCTTTTTCCGAACAGGGACCAAGTTTGCTACCCAAGATGAATGCTTGATAGGGTAGATTATCTTTGCTTCCAGCATTTTGAGAAGTTCGGCCTTCATCAGTACCTCAATCTTTGGGTTTACAGGCCTTTGCTTTTGTCGTACGGGCTTGACTCCTTCCTGGAGTTCGATAGTATGCTGAAAAACATCTCGGTTATACCCTTTCAAATCATGATAACTCCATGCAACGATATCGGGATACTCTCTACAGAGGGTCCTAATTTGTTCAATTTCCTTCAGTGTGCAATCAGTTCCCACTTTAATGGTCTTCCCGGACTCCAGGGCTAACTCTTGATACTCTTTTGCATCTACTTTTATTTTGTGAGGCAAGGCCCTGTCATCTTGATCAAATAAACTCTCAAGGGTTATCAAACCCTTGGGGAGGTGGTTGTTCTTCAGTTGGATAAGACCCTCATACTCATCAAGGGATCTATCTTCAATATTTCCAGCCTCGTTAATCAAAAAATCAACGATCTGCTCATCATTATCAAAGACCTGCCAGTGAATATTTTTATCCGGTACTGAGGGTCTATAAATAACCCTAACTGTCTTTGGCCTTTGCATAAGTTTCTCGGCTTGAGAGTACCTTGCTCCAATGGACGCCAAAACGTCCGCATGCTTGTTCCGCTCCCGTGAAATAGGTTGGATATTTAGGGCCGAGAAGGATTCTAGCAGATCCCACACCTTGTTACGGTATGCTTTTAAGTAGTGTTGTTTAGCAACACATTTGTTTGTCACTTGATTGCAGATCAGTTCAGAATCCCCGAATATCTGCAACTGCTTTATCCCTAGTTTCTCCGCCTTTCGTAACCCCAAACATAGGGCTTCATACTCGGCTGAGTTATTAGTACAGCTCCAAGCGAGCCTGTACGAATAGGTTCTCTGAATTCCATAGGGGGAGACAAGGACAACCCCAGCTCCAGCGCCGTTCTTGCATCGGGCGCCATCAAAGAAGAGTTTCCACAATTGCTCATCCATAGGGTCGGTATCACTCAGGGACTTAGCCTTCTCAGGCTTGGTGATCGAGTAACATCCGATATCTGATTCTATCATAGCATTAAAATCCAACATGGAAAACTCATCCTCCAGGTGCAGCTCATCCAGGGTTTCTTCCATCAACCCCACTCCTCCTATTTCCTCTGCCCCATCGATGATATTGACAGAGTCCATGGGTTTCTCCACATCCTGGATCCTTTCAATAAGAAAGGTAGAAGGTTTCTCATTAAAAATCTTTACCCTCTTCCCCCTGAAGGGGACTTCCAGATGTGAATAATCAAGGGACAAATAGCCCCCAAGCTTGGCAGTGAATTCCCTAGATAAGCACATGCTAAAATAGGGCTCCAAGTCAACTACCACAACTTCTTGGATTACCATAATCTGCGGCATCTTATGCAGCACGATTGGGATATCCTTTATAACCCCGACAGTCCTGACCGGAGTTCCATCCAACTGGAGGACCCCGGGGCTGCTTCTTGTATACTCCATGCCCATAAATTCACATACAGCTTTAGGCATGACAGTAGTTGCAGCGCCATAATCAACCATACAATTGTGTACTACCCACCCTTCCATTCTGAGAGATAAGTAAAACGGCGGCGGCCTGTTCTTTCCCGTGGCAGAAGTAGTTAGTGGTTGCGCCAAAACGGTTTGGGTTAGTCTCCCCTTGCCTTTAACGGTCTTGAGGGACTCTTGGAGTAGATCAACTTGGCCAGGTAATTGTAATGCGTCGAAGAGACTTACCTTAGCCGGAGTCCTCCTTAGCTCTTCGACAACGTTGTATGTCTCAACGCCTGGTTCTTTCCCCGTCTTTGGCGAGTTCATACCGTGTCCGGTATTGTTGAGTGGCTTCCACCCTCTAGCGCTTGGTGATTGAGGGGTATCGTAACTTCTCCCGCGCCTGATCCCTCGCTTCAGCCAGGGGTTGAGAGGTGGAGGCTTGTGGCCGAGGGGCTACTGTCTTTGCCCTTGAGGGCAAGTAATCTTTTAATCGAGCATTGTCTGAGGGTTCTCTAGCCGGAGCTGGTTCTCTTCCTGAAGGCGTTGCGGCCTTGTTGGCCTCGTTGCTGAGGATCGGCCGGCACTTTAAGTGGTTCCATCTCGAACCGGATCGACCTCAATTGGCCTTCTACCCGTCTTTGTTAGGACAACAACCTGTTCAACAGGGGAAACTATACAATCATGATCATCTTCCATCATCATATTTACCTGCCTATCAAAACCGTTGTCTGAAAGCGTTTGAGCATAGTTCTGGTGGACTACACAGGCTTCTTCATTATGCGGGTCATTGCAGGTAGAGCACCAGCTTAGTCCCGTCGGATGTACCGACCTCATCGTATTCCAAAACTGCAGAATTTCTCTCATGAGGTCTGCGCAGTAGGAGCAGCTTTGATCCCTTGTGATTTGAGGAGGAGGCCTTCGTGGTGGATAATTCTGGTCTCGGAATTGGCTTTTCTTCATGATAGCCATATCATTCGCCATACTCTTCATAAACCCATACATATCCCTTAGCTCTTTAGCCTGTTGTGGGTTTAGCGAGGCATGAGCCGGAGTAGCTGGTAATGATAACGATGCCACTGGAGCAGGTAGTGCCGGATACTGTGGAGGCGCCGGTAGTTGTGGGACCGCATGGGTAGGTTGCTGCGGCATCTGTACTTGAGACTGCGGAGTGGGCACAGCTTGATTTTGTGGGCCGTGCACCCATGGCTGATTGGGGTAGGTCAATGATACAGCAGAACCGGGTGCCGCTTGATTTTGTGAGTCATGAACCCACGATTGACTAGGGTATGTCAACGGTATAGAAGAACCAGATGCACTTGGATACATGCTCTGAGGAAAATCTGGGTAAATCGGAGTTGTCGCCTTAGGGGGCATCCTTCCGACGGCTATCAAGTCGTCTTTTGATTTCTGCGCTTGTTCATAGAGATCTGGAAATGTATTAATATTGGAGTGTCGGATGCTTATGCTGATGTCCATATGGAACGCTCTTAAGTAATAGAATGCAGCTTGACGTGGGGTGGACCGAAGGTCTTCAAGGACTCTCATCCAGGTCCGATCGAACTCGAGATTGAAGTCGGCTATTTCTTCTTAGGGATGCCTCTGTATACTGGTGAATTCGTGTAACAGGGAGAAGGGGTCCGCTTGCTCATTGAAACCTCTTACTAATTTCCCGCCGCTTGGTCCCACGAAGTGATGGTGTCGGGTGCAAGTGAGCGGTACCAATAGAGGAGCTTACCTCTTAAAGAGAGAACCAACAACTTAACCATGACATCTTCGTTGGTAATCTCGTGAATTGTTGCCAATCCTGCAACATCTTGGATATGCTCGGCCGCTGTCTTTCCCGTACCATCGTAGGTGGGCAGAGCTTTCAAGGCCGCGGGAGGTACTCTATGCTGAGCTGCTAGATTTAGGGGGCCGGTATGGTCCCAGGTCACGAACCGCTCTGGCGGGAGGTGGTCGCGCCATGGGCGGTGGAGGGTTTCCCTAGAGCGGTGGCGGTAATGGCTGAACAGGAACAACGGAAACACTTGGTACCCTGATATCAACGTCAGGTGCGGCCTCAGTGTGTTGACGATCCGGTGAATTAGGCGGGACTGGAGGTAAGCTAGTAGCTGTGCTGTCGGGAGTTAGACCCCGTGTAGCAACAGTAGCTTCCTACGAAGATGTTCCGTCCAGTGGGTTGTCCGGCCTGACCACTCTAGGACGCTCTCCAAAGGCGTCAATGTCAAGTTCGTAGAACTCGGCTTCTTCTGAGTTTCTAGCTCTGTCGCCTCGTACGCATGGAGGCGTGATCTTTCAGGCTGGTCTGCGAGGCTTGGATATATCGGAGTTCGTATGAGTCGCCAGATGTTCAAATTTGTCAGTAGTAAGACGAACATCACTTTCTTAGTACTGCTAATGTAGTGGAACGTTTGCGTCCCACCGGGCGTGCCAAAAACTGTTGGTCAGAGATCTGCCTTAGGTAAGGATTTGGTATTTTAGTGCGCCTTAGACCCGGCCAACATTGAAAGGCCGAGAGGAAGAAATGCCTCCCGTGCCAATCTCCAGAGATGGGCTGGTTCCCTTGCTATTCTAACTGGGGGGTTTTGAGATTAAGGAACTGAAAGGAATGGGAAATGACTGAAAGGGGAAATATGGCCACAGGCCGGATAGAATAGGGGTGATGGACTAACAACACGAAAACTCTATTGCATTCTGAACCAGATAGCCCTCAAATACAGATAACTAATAGAAATTTAAACCATAACATCTAGCATGTATAATCTCCAGGCCTACTCCATAGTTACTACTTTATCAGCAACTAAATCCCGACATTAGAATTCAAGTTACAGTTTTAAAGTAAGAAACGATATAAGACAAGCAATAGAAGACATACACATGAAAATAGAAGTCCAAGTCTAGAGCCAGACATCAGCTGTATTGATAGCAGAATTCAGGTTTTCATTTAGCCTCTAGCAAACATCCATCCATTTTACAATAAAAGAGCGGGCTTATATAGAGAATTCTGCCGCTTGAGCAATAAATGCTCATAAACAGAATATGGCGGTGGAAGCCAAGATAAACATTACAAGGTGATACAGCCGCCAGATATTAAATAGGTATGGCAAGGGCTGGTGACTCCTCAAAATGTCGTTGAATGTCTTCAATGCCCCGACATACTTGACTTGCTGGCGCAGTCTCCTCACTTGCAGGAACCGCCTTTGTAGGAGATATGCTTGAATTCCTGAAACGTCTAATCCAGAAGCTTCCTAATAACTGCGGGTGACCGGGTAAGGATATACTCCAAATTGCCGAGCTGGAATTCTTTCGGAAGAAACCAGCGCCAAAGTCAATCTGACATACTGGCAAAGTGCGCCCGACCTCTGGCGCAAGTGTGCAGTGCGCCCAATCTCTGGCGCAAGTGTGGAGTGCGCCCCATCTCTGGCGCAAGTATGCAGTGCGCCCAATCTCTGGCGCAAGTGTGGAGTGCGCCCAATCTCTGGCGCAAGTATTCAGTGCGCCCCATCTCTGGCGCAAGTGCGGAGTGCACCCACTCTCTGGCGCAAGTATTCAAAATGAGGTGTTAGATTTGCCAAAAGCTAAAACTTCATGATCCCCTTTTCGAAAGCTTTGTCACAAGGTTAATAATACACCATGTTGCAGAAATGGCAACAAGTAGTATGGCACCAATCATGAAAAGCACAACAAAATTGAATGAAATCATGTTTTCTAACATGTATAGTGTATCATATGTGAGTCTGTGACTATTGAGTGGCTGTTAGATTCTTTAAAACTAAGAAAAGTTTGGTTTCAGGATGAAAATAAGTGTTTTTGTTGATCTGATTTTACCTTATCTCTGCTCTATTTGCAAGTGGGAACAACAAAAATAAGGGCGCTTCGAAAAAAAAACCATTTATGCCATTATTCTGTGATTTTGCCCCACCGGTCAACTTTTTTCAGTGGGCGAGTTGTTTAACTCACGAGTCAAAAAAAACTCGTAAGTAAAGAAAACTTGGTGAGCTCAAAATAACTCATCAAGTCGAGCCCATAAAACTCGACAAGGCCGACTTGGGCATGGACTTGGTGAGTTTTTGAGTTTTGTAACTATGAGTAATACCATTATGTGGTCACAATGTAATAGGGGTGGGCCCCATTTCAATCCCATATAATGAAGAGAGCAAAAAAGTTCCCAACTATTTTAAGATAAATAAAGTGCTCACCTATTTTAAGAATTGTTTAGAAATAGTTTCATACATAGGTCTCTAAGAAAAGGTATGAAAATCCTCCATACAAAGAAGAGCAAAAATCTAAAGAGAAGACCCTATACTAACTAAGGTACATTTTTTAACGATACATAGGATACAAGTCAATCAATTAATGCATATGGGAAGTTTGAGCGATTCAATTTCCATCAATTACAAAACCAGATATATAATTGTTGTGCTATTGGTGTGGCGGAGTTGTAGTAGTATGGAACCAATCATGAAAAGCACAACAAAATCGAATGAAATCATGTTTTGTGACATGTATAGGGTATCATATGCCTGTGTTTTCACAAAGGTCACATAGGATGTCGCATGTGTGTATGTGGCAACATATCTGTCTATAATTGATATAAGTTAATGTGTTATGGGTATATTTAACGGTTCATGTATATCGGTAGTTTGGAAGTAGTTAGGAAATTGCCAACCCGCTACTGATTCCCACAATAATTCTATGCACACCATCTACCTTGGTCAAGGTATGATGTTGGTCAATGCATGTTTGGTGCCTATGTTTGTCGTGTGGGGTTTCTATGGTTTGAGCAAACCATGATGTATTGTAGATAATTTAAATATGAACACATGTTGCGCATCTAAATGTATTGATATATTTGTAAGTTCTTCTCATTGTGCATCTTTATTTGTATATAGTGGAATTGTACAATAAATCGACAATCCAAGCTCCATCCACGTCTTCTTGAGGATCACATTCACACTTGAACCCTTGTCCATGATGACATGTCATGCTAGTTGCTTCCCAACATCAATCATCAACACTGTTGGGTTCATGTATTGGTCCTTTGTGCCTTACGTTCACTTCACTAAATATTGTTCCTTGGATTGATGACCTTTGACCATCTTCAACACATGTTAATAATCATACCTACTCCTTGAAAACCTTCTGCAGGTTGGAGATATATTTTGTAATGATGTCGTCTTCACAAGCACTAATGTCTATAATACCTATCAGGCCATCTCCACCTGTGATGTGGATACTTCACACTCAATCGACATTTGCCCCATCATTGCTCAGATCTCTCATTCATCTACCAGAGCCTCTTTCATGTTCGCTCAAGCCTCCTTTCATCATCCTTCTTGACAATCGAGTTAAGGCACTTCATCTTCTTTTCTTGTGCTTATGTCACGACCAAGAAATGCTCAGTCCCTTCATCAATCCCATTAAGTTCATAGCATTCAAGCTACCCCCTTGTATCCACATGGGGCATGTCATATCATTGTGGTTGCCTAGACCATGCCATTTGCACGTCATTTATGCATTTTGGTTGGCCATGTTGATACAATGGTGGGTGAAGCGCACCCATTGTTGGAACTTGTGGCACTGCATGATCTACCTCTAGCTTGTGTTGTACTGAATTTTGCCACCATAGACTTGGTTGGTGTTCTTTCATTTCCTTGGTAGTTGCTTTTAAAAGCCATCACTCATAGCACCATCCCCTTTTGAGTTGCTATTCTTCTCTATCATATTTATCTAAACTGTCACCACCTTGTTCCACTTATTCTTCACGTTGAACAAACACTCTTTAAGGAAGTGTGCATTGACTTCGTAGAAGTTGCAGTAGGCTTTGTAGGACATGTGATGTTGGTGTGTCCTACCTTGCACTCTATGGACCAAAATTCTATCTTCTCTTTCATATTATGTTTAAATTTGTGCAACATCCGAATCATATCCTTCCTAAGAGCATTGATTAATGCTCCCTCCCCCTCACTATCATTGTCAAAAGTCTCTCATCGAACAACCCCATTCACTGCCCTATTTCTTGTAATCACTCAAGTTTCACCTCTATGTTCAACACATCTGGGTATGATGTGGACAGCATGGTCTTCATCCTTTTCTAGATTTAATAATGCCCGTGATGAACCATCGTTTCTTAAATTGTCTATCAGATCCTTCTCCAACTTGCTTAGCAACTCTTTCAAACCGTAGTTGTATGATCGCACATTCTCAGTCTTCCCTTGTTTTTTGTTGTAGATTCAGCAACGTTGTTATTATCATTGCATAGGAATCTAAACTACTCGAAGGTGTCTAACAACTCATCCCAAATGGTTAAGGAATTGGGCAACTTAGTGTACCAATCCACTACAACACCCCTTAGCATTGCTAGAAACAGTCGCATTTAGTCCACTTTGTCATCATAGTCATTTGCACACCAAATAGCAATGCATATCAAATGGCAGATTGGGTCTTCCTCCCCATCGTCACAGAACTTACAACATTTTTGCATCCCTATGGTCATACTGATGATCCTCTTGTTAGGAGGTGAAGTCAATTTCCAGATCTTCGATGTTCTTCAACAGAGTGGAGCATGGTGGTGCAGCTTAGAGTAACCCAATCTCGTGTGTTGCTCGTATGCGTCGGGCACGCCGAGGGGGTCGCAGGGGGGAACTGGCTAGGTTCCCCCCTACTTAGGGGTTCGGGGCTTCGGCCCCGGCACGAAATTTTTCATCCGTACAACAGTACGATGCGGGTTACTAAAACGCAATAATAGTGTGTTTGTTATAAAATGCAGTAAAGCGCTTTTGTCATAAAAGCAGTAGAGCGCATTATTTTTAAACGCTATTAATAAAGCGCTTTTATCTAGAATGTGCCACGGCTTTTTGGAATCTTGCTTTGTATTTCTATAAAATGGGAATGCCCCTTGCATTTGAACAGTGTGAATGTATGAAAGCTTGCTGAGAATAATAAAAGAGAAAAGCTACTTTTTGGTGTTAGGAAGTGAAGTCACTATATAGGTGCACTGTCAACAGAAGCAGACTAGACATTTGGGCTGCTAGACGTCTAGGTTAGACGTCTAGGCAGCAGACCAGACGTCTGGGCTGCTAGACGTCTAGGCTAGACGTCTAGGCAAGTAGACGTCTAGGATAGACGTCTAAACGCGAAAGACGAACAGGTTCAGGCGCCTTCCTTGGGAGTGGAAACGAACAGTTTTTGGAGGCTTCCTTTGGGAGAGGAAACGAACAGTTTGGAGTCTTCCTTCATGCTCTATAAAAGGGACTTGATCCCTTGCATATCAAATTAATGAAGAAACGTTGAAAACGTGAATGTAAAGTTTTGCTGAAAATAATAGAAAGGAGAAGTTGCCATTGCCCCGTGGTTTTCCTGCACATTGCAGGTTTCCACGTAAATCTCTGTGTTACTTGTGTTGCTGTTTTTGTTTTCTGTTATTGTGTTTCCACTTGCAGGTATAAAATCTGAAGTTTTTCCTAACATCTGGTATCAGAGCTCAAGGTTTTGTGCGAGTGGGAGCTGCAACAATGACAGGAGGTGTAACCAAGTTTGAGATTGAGAAATTTGATGGCAGGAACTTCGCTCTATGGAAGATGAAGGTGGAGGATTTGTTGGTTCAGAATGACCAAGCTCAAGCCTTGAAAGGGGTCGCGAGTAAACCGAGCAGCATGAAAGATGAGGAGTGGGCAACGCTGGACAGGAAGGCGGTTTCTACAATCCGTCTCTGCCTAGCGGACTCTGTCTTGTTCAATGTAGCTGAAGAGAAGACCGCGGAAGCCCTTTGGCAAAAGCTTGAAAAGTTGTATGAAACAAAATCAGCAACAAATAAGGTTTTTCTGAAAAAGCAGCTTTATAGCTTGAGGATGAAGGAAAGTTCATCCGTGGTAGATCATTTGAATGAGTTTAATACTCTTATCAGTAAACTGGTTTCGATTAATGTGAAGATGGAGGATGAAGATAGAGCTATCACCCTACTTTGTTCCCTCCCGGACACTTGGGATCATATGGTGATGACCATCAGTAATTCATCATCAGGAACTCTCAAATTTGATGATGTGGTAGCCGCTTTGTTGGCAGAAGAGTTGAGGCGAAAAACGTCTCTGGAACCCTCAACCAATGAAGCCCTATCTGTGAGAGGTCGATCTTTCGAGGGGAGTAAACAAGGTAGAAAACAGTCCAGATCTAAGTCTAAAGGACATAAGCAGAAAGGGAAGTGTTGGCATTGTGGGAAGCCAGGACACTCAAGAAGGATTGTTGGCAATTAAAGAATGGTGAAAAGCAAAATCAGCCATCAACTGAGGCCAGTGCAGCAGATTCAGGAGAGACGGCAACATGTGAAGCCTTATGTATCAGTAACAACAGATCTGTTTTATATACCTGGGTTTTGGACTCAGGTGCATCTTTCCACATGTCTCCCCACAGAGACTGGTTTGACAAATATCAGCCATATTGTGGTGGAAAGGTCTATTTGGGTGATGATCACCCTTTAGAAATTGTGGGAAGAGGGGATATAAGGATCAGGTTGGACGATGGTAGAGAAAGGATGTTATGTGATGTGCGACATGTGCCCGATTTGCGGAAGAATTTGCTCTCAATCAAAATGATGGATAAGCTAGGGTATTCTGTCACTTTCGGCAACAACTACTGCAAAATTACCAGAGGGGCTCTTGTAGTAGCTAAGGGAGAATCTTATGGAACCCTATATCGTTTATGCGGTGATACGGTGACAAACCATGCAGCAGCAACAACTTCTGTTCAGGATGCAGTAATGCTATGGCATCAACGCCTAGGCCATATGAGTGAAAAAGGCCTGAAAATTCTGCATGACAGAGGTATGCTTTCTGGGATTAAGTCTTGCAATTTAGACTTATGTGAGCACTTGTATTTTTGGTAAACAGAAGAGGGTTCGGTTTACTGCAAGTCCTGGTAAGAGTTCTGATTTTCTGCAACTTATACATTCGGATATATTTGGACCAGTCCCCACTCAGTCCTTAAATGGTGCCATCTATTTTCTGACTTTTATAGATGATTATTCTAGGAGAGTGTGGGTTTATTTTCTGAAGAAGTCGGAAGCTTTGCAGAAATTTAAAGAGTTCAAAGCACGGGTAGAGAAGAGTTTGGGCAAGTCGATTTTATGTCTCAAGTCAGATAATGGGGGTGAATATTGCTCCAAGGAATTTGATAAATTTTGTATGCAGGAAGGTATTAAGCACCAGAAGACTGTACCATATACTCCACAACAAAATGGTGTGGCTGAGCGGATGAATCGCACAATCATGGAACGTGCAAGAAGCATGCTTAGCGCAGCCATGTTGGAGAAAAAGTTCTGGGCAGAGGCTGTTAATACAGTTGTTTATCTTATTAACAGGTCACCTACAGCTGCGTTGGATGGACAGATTCCGGAGGAGGTTTGGTGTTGTAAGCCAGTTGATTACTCTCATTTGCGTACCTTTGGTTGTGATGCGTTTGCCCATGTACCCAAAGAAAAAAGGTCCAAGCTTGACCCAAAGTCAAGCAAATGTGTTTTTCTCGGCTATGGAGATATAGTGAAGGGGTATAGACTGTGGGATCCTACTGCCCACAAGGTAATTATTAGCCGGGATGTAATTGTTGATGAAAAATCCATGCAAAGGAAGGAGGTACAGCAAACTCCTAATGTTGTACCAGTTGAAGTAGAAATGAGTGAAGATGAATATGAAAATCAGCATGCTGAAGTTTTTGATCAGCATGCAGAACAAAGAACAGCAAGTAGAGCAGCCACAACGGTCACAAGACCAAGAGCCACAATCAACGGATCATTGGGTTAGAAGATCTACACGTCCACAAAAGTGTCCGGAAAGGTATTCTCATGTTTATCAGTCCTCTTTTGCTTTGTTAACTGATGATGGTGAACCTAGTTCATTTCAGGAAGCTAGAGAGTCTGAGAATGCAGAAAAGTGGAGGAAATCCATGGAGGAGGAAATCGAGGCACTTCGCAAGAATAAAACGTGGGAACTTGTGGATCTCCCACCTGGAAGAAAGACTGTTGGAAACAAGTGGGTGTACAAAGTGAAGAAGAACAGCGATGGGTTGTTGGAACGCTATAAAGCTCGCTTGGTGGCAAAAGGCTATGTGCAAAAGTCAGGTATTGACTTTAATGAAATTTTCTCTCCAGTTGTGAAGATGACTACTATTAGAGTTCTACTTGCACTTGTAGCTGCACAGGATTTAGAACTGGAGCAGCTTGATGTAAAGACTGCTTTCTTGCATGGTGATCTCGAGGAAGAGATTTATATGGATCAGCCTGAGGGCTATGAAGAAAGAGGCAAAGAGCATTTGGTTTGTAGAGTGAAGAAATCATTGTACGGGTTGAAACAGGCGCCAAGGATGTGGTACAGGAAATTTGACACCTTCATGAAGAGCCAAGGTTTCAGCAGGAGTGAAGCTGACCATTGTGGATACTATAAGAGGTTTGATGATGGCAGTTTTATTATTTTGTTGTTGTATGTTGATGATATGTTGGTTGCAGGCCCCAACATGAAGAAAATCATTGATCTTAAGGCTCGGTTGGCTAGGACATTTGAAATGAAGGATTTAGGAGCAGCAAACCAAATTTTAGGGATGAAGATACACAGGGACAGAAAAGGAAGAAAGATCTGGTTAAGTCAAAAGTCATATGTGGAGAAGATTCTGCAGCGCTTCAATATGCAAAATGCAAAACCAGTTAGTACCCCACTTCTTTCACACTTAAAGTTGTCTTCCAACCAGTGTCCTAGAACAGAAGTAGAGAAGACAAGCATGTCTCGTGTACCGTATTCATCAGCGGTAGGAAGCCTCATGTATGCCATGGTGAGCACCAGACCGGATATTGCCCAAGCGGTGGGAGTAGTCAGCCGATACATGGCAAATCCTGGTAAGGAGCATTGGAATGCGGTGAAGTGGATATTTAGATATTTAAGAGCCACTTCAGATGTTGCCATTTACTTTGGATCGGCAGATTTGCAAGTTAAAGGTTTTGTGGATTCTGATTATGGTGGAGATAGAGATGGGAGAAAGTCCACTACAGGATATACCTTCACTCTTGTTGGTGGAGCGGTGAGTTGGGCTTCTAAGTTGCAGTCTGTTGTGGCTTTATCAACCACTGAAGCAGAATATATTGCAGCGACTCATGCCAGCAAAGAGGCAATTTGGCTAGAGCGATTGTTGGGTGACTTCAAGGTAATGCAGGAGAAAATTACGTTGCATTGTGATAGCCAAAGTGCTATTCAGCTAGTGAAGAATCCAACATTCCATGATCGCACGAAACACATTGATGTCAAGTACCACTTTATAAGAAATGTGGTGGAAGAAGGTAGGATCCTGTTGCAGAAAATCGACACTGAAGTGAATCCTGCAGATATGCTTACAAAGCCGGTCAAGGTAGAGAAGTTTGAGTGGTGCAGAACTTCTCTAGGCTTGCTGAAAAAGTAACAAGGGCAGCATTGGGCAATTGGCACTGGATGAAAATCTTTGGTAGAAGAATTCCTGAATACTGACTTCAAGTGGGAGAATGTTAGGAAGTGAAGTCACTATACAGGTGCACAGTCAGCAGCAGCAGACTAGACGTCTGGGCTGCTAGACGTCTAGGCAGCAGACCAGACGTCTAGGCAAGTAGACGTCCAGGATAGACGTCTAAATGCGGAAGACGAACAGGTTCAGGCGCCTTCCTTGGGAGTGGAAACGAACAATTTTTGGAGGCTTCCTTTGGGAGAGGAAACGAACAGTTTGGAGTCTTCCTTCTGCTCTATAAAAGGGACTTGATCCCTTGCATATCAAAGTAATGTTGAAACGTTGAAAACGTGAATGTAAAGTTTTGCTGAAAATAATAGAAAGGAGAAGTTGCCATTGCCCCGTGGTTTTCCTGCACATTGCAGGTTTCCACGTAAATCTCTGTGTTACTTGTGTTGCTGTTTTTGTTTTTCTGTCATTGTGTTTCTACTTGCAGGTATAAAATTCGAAGTTTTCTTAACATTTTGCCCGTGGTTTTTCCTTGCACATTGCAAGGTTTTCCACGTAAAATCTCGTATACTGTTTATTGTTGTTTAGATTGCTTGCTTTTAATTTCCAAACATCTGATATCAGAGCGAGGTTCTTTGAAAACTAGTTGGTCAGGGTTTTGTGCGAGTGGGAGCTGCAACAATGACAAGAGGTGTAACCAAGTTTGAGATTGAGAAGTTTAATGGTAAGAACTTCGCCCTATGGAAGATGAAGGTGGAGGATTTGTTGGTTCAGAACGACCAAGCCCTAGCCTTGGAAAACCTGACAACATGTCAAATGAGGAGTGGTTAAAGCTGGACAGGAAGGCGACGTCTACAATTCGTCTCTGCCTAGCAGACTCTGTCTTGTTCAATGTTGTTGAAGAAAGGTCCGCATGAGGCCCTCTGGAAAAAGCTTGAGAAGTTATATGAGGCTAAATCAGCAACAAATAAGGTCTTCTTGAAAAAGCAGCTTTATAGCCTGAGGATGAAAGAGGGTTCATTTGTGGCAGATCATCTTAATGAGTTTAATACTCTAATCAATAAGTTGGTCTTTGTTGATGTGAAGATGGAGGATGAAGATAAAGCAATCACCCTACTTTGTTCTCTTTTGGACACCTAGGATCATTTGGTGATGACCATTAGCAATGCATCATCTAGAGCTCTAAGAGTTGATGATGTCGTAGCCGCTTTGTTGGTAGAAGAGTTGAGGCGAAAATCGTCTCTAGAACCCTCAACCAATGAAGCCCTAGATATGAGAGGTCGATCTAACGAAAGCAGTCAACAAGGTAGATTACAATCCAAGTCTAAGTCAAAAGGACGCAAGCTGAAAGAGAGGTGTTGGCATTGTGGGAAGCCAGGGCACTCAAAGGACTATTGGCATCTGAAAAAGGAGAATGGTGAAAAGCAAAATCAACTATCAGCTGAGGCCAATACTGGAGATGCAGTAGAGATGGCAACATGTGAGGCGTTTTGTACCAATAGCAACAAATCTATATTATATACCTGGGTTTTGGACTCGGGTGTATCTTTCCACATGCCTCCACATAGAGACTGGTTTGTCAAATATCAGTCCTATAATGGAGGGATGGTCTATTTGGGTGATGATCATCCTTTATAATTTGTGGGAAGAGGGGACATAAGGATCAGGCTGGACGATGGTAGAGAAAGGATGTTATGTGATGTACGACATGTGCCTGCTTTGCGGAAGAATTTGCTCTCAATCAAGATGATGGACAAGCTTGGGTACTGTACTACTTTGGTAACAATTATTGCAAAATTACTAGAGGATCCCTAGTAGTAGCAAAAGGAGAACCTTATGGGACCCTATATCGTTTGTGTGGTGATATGGTGACAAACCATGTAGTAGCAGCAACTTCAGGCAATGCTCAGGATGGAGTAATGCTATGGCATCAAAGCATAGGGCATATGAGTGAAAAAGGATTGAAAATTCTACATGATCGAGGTATGTTGTCTGGGATTAAGTCTTGCAATTTAGACTTGGGTGAGCATGGTTTTTTTGGCAAACAAAAGAGGGTTCGATTTACTGCAAGTCCTGGTAAGAGTTCTGATTTTTTGCTTGGACCAGTCCCCACTTAGTCCTTAAAAGGTACTAGATATTGTTGCCATTTACTTTGGATCGGCAGATTTGCAAGTTAAAGGTTTTGTGGATTCTGATTATGGAGGAGATAGAGATGGGCGAGAGTCCACTACAGAATATATTTTCACTCTTGCTAGTGGAGTTGTGAGTTGGACTTCTAAGTTGCAGTTTGTGGTGGCTTTATCAACCACTGAAGCAAAATATATTGCAGCAACTCATGCTAGCAAAGAGGCAATTTGGCTAGAGCGATTGTTGGGTGACTTCAAGATAATGCAAGGGAAGATTGCATTGCATTGCGATAGTCAAAGTGCTATTCAGTTAATGAAGAACCCAACATTCCATGATCGCGATTCGTACCAAACACATTGATGTTCAGTACCATTTTATAAGAAATGTGGTGGAAGAAGGTAGGATCCTGTTGGAGAAGATTGATACTGAAGTGAATCCTGCAAATATGCTTACAAAGTCGGTCAAGAGAGAGAATTTTGAGTGGTGCAAAACTTCTCTGGGCTTGCTGAAAACATGATGAGGGCAGCATTGGGCAATTGGCACTTGGATGGAAAACAAAGGCAAAGAATTCATGTATCTTGACTTCAAGTGGGAGAATGTTAGGAGGTGAAGTCAATTTCCAGATCTTCGATGTTCTTCAATAGAGTGGAGCATGGTGGTGCAGCTTAGAGTAACCCAATCCCATGCTCTAATCGTATGCATCGGGCGCACAGAGGGGGGTCGTACGGGGGAATCGGCCAAGTTCCCCCTTGCTCGAGGGTTCGGGAGCTTCGGCCCCGACCCGAAATTTTTCGTCCGTGCAATCGTACGATGTGGGTTACTAAAACGCAATAATAGTGCATTTGTTATAAAATGCAGTAAAGCGCTTTTGTCATAAAAGTAGTAAAGCGCGTTTTTTTTAAACGCGGTAGAGCTTTTATCTGGAATGTGCCACGGCTTTTTGGAATCTTGCTTTGTATTTCTATAAAAAGGGGAATGCCCCTTGCATTGGAGTAGTGCAAATGTATGAAAGCTTGCTGAGAATAATAAAAGAGAAAAGCTGCTTTTTGCTTTGTGGTTTTTCCCTGCACATTGCAAGGTTTTCCACGTAAAATTTCACGTACTGTTTATTGTCGTTTAGCTTGCTTGCTTTTAATTTCCTAACACCTCTATCATCTTTTGGAACTTGAACTATTCTAATTCATAGGTGTTTGCATCCGGTTCACTTGATTATGTGATTGAATACAACTCGCCTGACTGTTTGTTTATGGTGTTGATTTTTGCAAACTCAATTATTGAGGTGGGAGGATGGTATCTCGAGTAGATGCCTCACATTCTCAAGTCCCTTCATACCTCCACCCACTTGCTTGTCTACCAAGATCCCATGAACACCCTTAGCATAAACAAATGTAAGGTCTAGTTTGTTGTTCGATGTATTGTGGGACACACTCTACTATGATCCCTCCCGTGTCAAACTTCCATCCCATGTACTATCGGACGCATCGTCCTACAATTGCTACTATGATGGACTTCCCTATGAAATATCAAGCCCACTACATTGGTCTCCCATGGCTCCAACTTCATCAACAATCTTGACTTCTTGTGCTTGTCGTTCGCAACCTACTTGTTTGTCTTGTTCCTCTATCATCAACAATGAAGTCCCCAACTATACCAGGTTCAAGTGGTATTGTTGGCATCCCTGCCACATCGTTTTATTTTGTGAGAAATTTTGCCATGTAATAATCTCTTCTTCCCTAAAAAACTCTTCTTTTTCAGAATGTGTTCCTTTTTTTTTCCATGTTTTGCTATCAAGATTTGTTGGTTGTGCTCAAGGAAGCATGCAGTCCTTTCCTTTCACTCATCATGCAGGGTCTTTGTTTTTAAGTCGTGGGCGAGAGTAGTTTTGCGCCATAGGAGTATAGCAAAAGCCCATTTCGAGCGAAAAGACGGCCGAAATGCCAAGTGGGGCTCAAACCTTTTCGCTCCCACTCAAGAGCGCAAGCTTATTTCGGAGCTTGTATGGGCGAAGGCGCTTTTTGTCATTTCCTAAGGCCAACGCAACTCAGTTTATTGCAAAGTGGGGCCCAATTGCTTTCGCCCCAACTTGAGCGCGCCAGCCCATTTCCGGCTAGAAGATAGGCGAAATGCAAAGTGGGGCCCAATTGCATTCGCCCCAACTTGAGCGCGCTAGCAAATTTCAGGCTAGAAGATGGCAAAAATGCCAAGTGGGGCCCAAGTGCTTTTGCCCCCACTTGAGAGCGCAAGCCCATTTCGGACCTTGTATGGGCGAAACGCCTTTGGCGTTTCCCAACTCCGTGCGCTGGGAGCTCCAAGACCGTGCTCCGCTCCAAGAAGAAGCCTGGGCCCTGGTTCAAGCAACCTATGATCGCATCTATGAGCGTCTCCCACAATCGGAGTCTTCCCAGCAACATGAAGATCAAGGAGAGAAAGGAGACCAAGGAGAAGAAGGGAACCGTGAGCACAAAAGAGAAGAAGGAGAAAGGGAGAAGTTGGAGGAAGAGTCCGCTACCAGCAGTGAGCATTTAGAAAAAGAGAGCGACGATGACTCTGAGCCCAACAGATAAGGCTTGGGATCTTCACATTGAGGCGAGCTCAATCCCCCCGCGAGCCACCAGAGATGTTGGCATCCCTGCCACATTTTTTTCTTTTGTGAGAAATTTTGCCATGTAATAATCTCTTCTTCCCTAAAAAATTCTTCTTTTTCAGAATGTGTTCCTTTTTTTCCATGTTTTGCTATCAAGATTTGTTGGCTGCGCTCAAGGAAGCATGCAGTCCTTTCCTTTCACTCATCATGCAGGGTCTTTGTTTTTAAGTCGTGGGCGAGAGTAGTTTCGCGCCATGCTTCAGCGCAACTTGATTTCGGAGGAGTATAGCGAAAGCCCATTTCGGGCTAAAAGACGGTCGAAATGCCAAGTGGGGCCCAAACCTTTTCGCTCCCACTCAAGAGCGCAAGCCCATTTCGGAGCTTGTATGGGCGAAAGCGCCTTTTGTCGTTTCCTAAGGCCAGCGCAACTCAGTTTCGGAGAAAATTGCAAAGTGGGGCCCAATTGCTTTCGCCCCAACTTGAGCGCGCCAGCCCATTTCCGGCTAGAAGATAACCGAAATGCAAAGTGGGGCCCAATTGTTTTCACTCCAACTTGAGTGCGCCAACACATTTCGAGCTAGAAGATGGCCGAAATACCAAGTGGGGCCCAAGTGCTTTTGCCCCCACTTGAGAGCACAAGCCCATTTCGGACCTTGTATGGGCGAAACGCCTTTGGCGTTTCCCAACTCCGTGCGCTGGGTCCCACCTCTCCAACAAGGCGACAAAGAGTTTCGATATTCGCAAAGTGACTTCCAAGTGGCATTCCATGATGCGTCTGGCGATCCTGCTATGAGCGAAGAGCAGAGCGAAGGTCCTTTTCGGGTCAACGCTCAAACAAAGGCAAGTTGGGGCCCACACCAACGAATTCCTGTTTCGCTCGAAGAGGCATTGAAACTCCGAAACTCATTTTCTCCTCTGTTTCAAATGGTGGTCGCCCGAAGCAGCTTTCAGCATTGCGTTTTCACTCATTTAATGGTGGTTGGTCAGAGAAGAATCTAAATCCAATCCCCCCGGATCCCAAAATTCGATTTTCACCATCGAGGCGGTTCCAGCAAGAAAGGAGGCGGTATTGCAGGCGAATCACGTAGTCACATTGAAGCCATGCAGCTACTTCTCAAGGAGTCATCAAATTCGGGCCATGCTTCATTACTTTCTGATGAGTGCTAGAATCAAATCTTGGCTACCACCACGACGTTTTGTGGTTGGGCATTTATGTTTTAGAGGCGGAATCCTCTATAAAAACTAGCAATTCTAATGTAAAATGATGGACGTTTTGCTAGAGAACTATTGTGCCTAAGCTCTGCTATGAATACAAAGGATCCTTGGCTCTAAATCTGAATCCCTTTCATGTGCATGCCTTCTATTCTTTATTTCTATTAAATTTGCTTCTCTGTCTCATAGCTATAATTCTATGTCTGGATCTAGCTTCTGACAAAGAGTAGACGCTGGAATAATTCTGGAGGTTGCATATTGTGAGAGTATCTAGTTTTAATTTTTGTTACATCCTTTGTGCTAATGGCTATTGGTTTAAAGTACAACTAAGTGATCGTGTTGTTTGTTCATCACCCCCCTGTTAATCTGGCTCACAGCCACATTTCCCATCCCTTTCAGTCATTTATCATTCCTTTCCTGTTTCTTTAACTCCAACCCAAGTTTAGAGTAGCAAGGGAACCAGCCCTCTCTGGAGATTGGCACGGGAGGCATTTCTTCCTTTCGGCCTTTCAATGTTGGTCGGGTCTAGGGTGCATGGATGAAACATTCCATACCTAAGGCAGATTCTTGACCAACGAGTTTCTAGCACACTCAGTGGGATGCAAACGTTCCACATCAAACGGTATTAAGAATTGATGTTCATCTTTTTGCTGTCAAATAAAAACATCTGGCGACGCAACTGAACCCAAAAGCCTCCGAATCTTGAAGCTGGCTAAAAGCCCTCCCCTTCGTGTTCACAAGATCGAAGGCTAGAAATCCAGAAGACACACATTCAATACAAGTGATCAAATACTCTCTATGGGTCGGCACTTTGAATCACTTTGTTGCTTGCGTTGTCATGTCTTCATGCACTCTAAATGGGCAAAGGTATTTGCACACACTCACTTCCCTCATTGTGAGGAGTTCACTGCAGATGTATTGCATTCCATAAATCATGTTGAGGAAGGGGCAGTTTTGATGGTAAACTTTGAATTCGTGATGGTTCCTACATGTGTACTTTGTCTTCAGTCCAATGTTCATCATTAGCTATGTTGGGTGCTTTACACACAATTCGATTCATAAGTGAGCTCACCCCACCATCGTCATTGTCTTCATTTGCGAGCAAGACTATCATTCTTGTTCATTCACTTGTGTCATCAGCCCTACTCTATGTCAACAACTACACCAAACCTAGTATTCCAATCATGTATAAACAATACAATGTTGTGAACTATAACAAGAAATAAACTGAAATCACAATCTGCTTTATGAAAAAAAAGACAACAATAAAAATCACTCACAGCCATCATAAGTGGAACAAAATCAACATGTATCATTACTCATAATCTACCATACATATCAACAACTCAATCAAACATACACTTTATGACTGCAACAATACCTTGACAACTGACAACTAATCTAACAACCCACTTTGACCAAGGTAGATGGAAGTACATAGGAAATACCTAAATACCGTATCTAAAAAACATTAAAAATACCCATAACAAATGACATGCTTTTTTATCTCATAACACATGAACATAGCATGAACACCTATGCACAAAACGCTATGTGCAACTAGTGCGCATGATTCATCAATCTTAATGGGGCACATGATGCAGACTATGAGACAGACCAACTTGGCTGCCTAGAAATAACACATTTGATCTTGTTAACCAAATTTATGTATTTACTTATAGTAACTTTGATATTATATATAAACATTGTCTGGCAATCCCTTCAGCTTGCATTATTTTTGTCTAGGAAACGTGTTTTCTATGTTGACCAAAGAATTTGCATTGTTTTCTGTCTTCAACTGCAGCATCCATTTTCTTTATCTTTGTGGTTCTCTCCCAGAGTTTCCCTATGATATCCTTTAACACTCTGAAGTGGGGTTTGATCAGCTGCAACAGCTTTCTTTGCAGGATTTGTCCATTCTCTTATAGCTTTTGTTGCTTCTGTTGTAATTGTTGTGTCAAAGTGGACTATCTATGACTGAAGCTGTGCAATTTGCTAGTCAATGCCTTGAGATGTGCTAGTTTCTGCTGCCAATGTTAGGATGGGGACTGAAGCAGGAAAGGCCTTAAGTTTATTTACCTCAATGGTCAAAGCCTAAAATTGTTTCCTCCACAACTTCTCTAGCCTAAGATTGTGTACTTCTTCAATTTATGAAGTTAAATGTCTGCCTAAGTCGATACAATCAAGTTAACCGGGCAATCCTGCTGCAGATGATGATGGCATAGTCTCATTGGCTTTGATCGGCATTAATGTCCCTGCAAACTTGTTTGTAGGAACTTTCATCATTAATTCCAGGCTTAGATTGGACAGTCCATATTGCCACCATCTCAATCCTTTGATTAAACCTATTACCTAAGCAAAATTGGACAAGCTTTCCAGACTCCAATATGTCACCCGAAGCCTCCTCTTGTCCTGATTTTTCAATGATATCCCATCCTGCGACTAGCAAAGCATGTCCCCCTTTTACCATATGTATTGGCACAGTTTGTTGGAATGATTGAAATGCCAGCATCAGTTTTGGACCTTTGGTTGAAAGTTGTGAGGACTTGGCAAGATCACCTCCGCTAGTGCCAGCTTACGCTTCAGAGGCAGAATCTATATGGTCCTTTTTTCTTTTTTATAACACTGAAATTCAGCAATTTGTTCCACATTTGGGTCATTTAGAAACTACTATTACTACTACTCCCAACTTCATCATCCAACTTTTTGTCATCAATTATCTCAATAATTGGAAGCAGTTCATTATCACATTGTTGCTCTGGCTCTACATAGTCCTCTGGTGGTGCTGTAGTCAACAAAGTTTTATATTCATATATAAGTTGATCCAACCTCTGAATTGGATCATTTAGCCTTGGAAGGTTGGGTTTTCCAGTTTAGTTTTATTTTTCATGGCTGAGTATTTGGGGTAGTTAGTGGCCCTATATACCGCTTCCATATCGTCTATAGGATTTCTCTCCATAACTTCCATTTCCTTTGACTCATGGAGGGGCGTCCCAGTTTTATGTCCATTCTGGCCTGATTGATATAACCCTCAGGGTCATATCTCCTCTATTGATGCATTGACAAGCCTATTTCATGAATCAATTGGGTTGGACTTTTGAAGGCAACCTTGTCAATAAGTGTCAGATCAGCAATCTTAATAGAGTGATCAAATACAGCCTTCTTTCGCGTCCATGCAAATATTTTATCTGCTCAATTTATTTGTTCTATCAATTCTAAAGCAAATAACCTCATGGTGACCAATCTAGGCAGCAGAGTAGGAAGCACTTTTGAACCATACAATCTTATGCATGTCTATCTATAAGGTAAACAACAATCCCCGACATTGTGATCATGTCTCTTAAAGGCTTTGGGTTGTAGAATCCCCTTACCCCCATCAAGACATCTTGTATAGTGCTACATGCCAAAGATCAATTTATGCATATCAGAAACAAATTAATTGTAAGAGGTAGAGAGGTCCCCTGCCCTCTTAGTAGCACAGATCCTCGAAATCCACAAGTAAACACTTTTGTTCATTTATAACATTGTAGTGTAATAACAGATACACCATGTGAGTGTAAAATCTGAACTTGCCTCCCTCAGTTAATGGTGCATATTGGTCGTTGTTCTCTTGTCATAATGCTTCCCCCAATCATATTCATAAGGATTGTCCATATGTGATGATTTACTAAGCATGAATAGGGAGTAACTGCCAATCATAACATCACTGTCTTGGCCTAAAATCTGGACTAACATGGATCCAGCATCTCTAAAGTATCTGCTGAATCATTCCCTGGGAAATGGCTCTATATATAATACAGATTTCAAAATATGGTGTGTAACAGCAAGGCAATATTTCTATGGTAACATCTATGTTGCTTGCACTTTAGCTGAGCTACAGATTTATTCCAAAAGCAGCATGCATTCTAAGATCAAAAACTTTGTTTACAGATTAGGGATTCTAGTCTAAAAATGAATTTCCAATGTCATCCCTAATTGACCAAGTTATGACATCATAATGTTCCTTTCACCAAGTAAACATCAAGAATAGTAGCCTTACTAGACCCAACGCCTATAATTTGTCGACAGGTGGTTTAGCATGTTAATCAATGATGGTACTCGCAATGAATACATTACTTCTCACAGGGATGGAACATGTTATGACAAGGCCTGCAGCTTTTAGCACAGGGATCCTCCACTTTTATGATATATTCAATAAGGGTGGTGCTCCCTATAAAGATCGAGATTCATGAGCAGGATGTTAATGCTTTCCTGAACCCCAATTTGCTATCACTGAGACGATGAAAGCTTTCTAGGAGAAATTACAGAATTTTGGATCTTCATTCGACATGATATTCTGCTTTTTAAACACAAATTCAAACAATCTTGAACTAATATTTATCATTCCTCTTTACCCAAACTTTGGATCTACCTTTTATCTAAGGAAAGAAGCATATATAAACTCTGAATATATGCAATATAGCACAGCATACCCCTATATGATTTATCAAAATTGATCACAAAGTATGGCAGTTGATTTAACCAATAAGAAGTACATCCATCAACTCCCACTTCATACCAGTGTCTCATGCAATAGGATTCATAGAATTGAATGCTCATTCATTTACTAACACCAGAAAAACAAATGTCGACGGTAGAAGAAAATTGGCAAGACAATAAATGAAATGAAATGAAATATTATTAATGTCCGCAGTGGGCCAAAATAAGACCCAAGGGACTATAAGAAGGACAATAATGACTGCCAGCTAGCAGGCTAAAAAGCCCAACAAAGAAAAGAACTAAGATAAATACAAGATGAAACCCGACAAACGGGCCAAAGAGAAAGGGAAAAGAAAAGAAAAGGGAGAGCAGAGGGGGGGAGGGCAACAATCCAACAGAGAGGAGTGCACGCCAAGAAGAACGGAGAGAGAAGGAGGGGGGAGGGAGCAAATATAATCAGAAGATGATGCAAAAGAAATCACTTATACATGAAATGATGACAATTTAAGTATAATAACGAATTCAAGTCTGAAATTAAATTTTATTCATTCACACTGACAATTCAGACACAGTATCTCTCATTAAGAAGAAAAATACCAGCATACCCATATGTTAACAAAGTGTGTAATATCTATAAAATTCATAAGTGCACTGAATACTGTAAACAAAATTACATAATCACTATTGCAGGTCAGAATTCCGGATATGGTGTAATGGCCCATCTTGGCAAGACCTCCCTTGTTGTTTGATTGATGTACTGATGTGTTGATAATTAATGCATGATTCTATTTTATTCTATCAAGATAAGTTGATAGTTGTACTTTATGCTTACTTGAGTTGGATTATGTTATTTTCAAGGTTCCACGAGGTTGGGGTACGGGAGACGGGTTTCGAGGACGGCGGAGAACTGCAAGCTGATTTTAGGGGATGGTTGGGGGACGGTTGGGGGACAGCAAGTATAATAGTATTAAAAATTTTAGAAATTTAAAATAATTTACATAACAAAAATGAAAAATACTAAATACTAATAGTTACAGCTGATTTAAACACTCTGTGCTGAATCCAAATTTAGACAGTCATTTATGATTTAATTTTGGTGGCAACCTCCTTTGAATGGCATGGAATATCAAATAACATTTATGCCCAACTGGAACTAAACTTCACCACAATTTCATTTTATGCAAGATTTAAAACATTTTCTTAAGTGACAAATCTAGTGGTAGATATTTAAAATAAGTAATAATTAAATTAGTTTCTAATAAACGTAAGATAGAGCTGATTTGGTGTAAGATTTGAGACTTTCATGGGTCCCACCCCCATACTCATATTTTTTTATTTTAAAAAAGAATTTTTTTTTTCTAATTCAATGTGAGACGCCCAATCGGGGTCCCACCCTCATACTTTTTTTTTTTAAATATAATTTAGAGTGAGACGCCTAGCGGGGGGGGCGGTTGGGCATCTCTGGGACGCTTAGGGGATGCCTAGGCATCCCCTAGCCATCCCCCCATTCTGGGGATGGCGGAGACGGGGGGATGCATCCCCGTGGAACACAAGTTATTTTGTAGAACATGGTATTGCTAATGAATTTTGTGGTTGCAGGACCAAGTACTCTCACGGGTGGATTGGTATGGGACAACCAGCCGAGTTGAGATAAGTGTGAAATGGGAAATGATGGATTTTCAGTCAGATATCCCACAAGAGTAAAACAATCATGTAAAAACAAGGTTCCACGAGCCTGGGGGACGAGGGGACGTGGGAACAGGGGGACGGGTTTCGAGGACGGCGGGGGACGACAGGCCGATTTTAGGGGACTGTTGGGGGGACGGCTGGTATAATACTATGAAATTTAAAATATTTTAGAAATTTAGAATAATCTACAAATTCTACACACAACAAAAATGAAAAATAGTAAATGACAATATAATACTATGAAATTTCAACTTTCAACAAATTTAACTTAAAGGTTCAGCTAAGGATATCAAGTGCAATCTGCCAATCTCTAACAGTTAACCAAATTAGTTGCTATTGCTCAAGTAATGAATGCCACACTGTTCAGCTTTTAAGTTTTATTTTTAACATTCAAACAATAAGTTATAACAGTCATCATTTTTTTCAGCCACCAATGTTCAAGCAAAGACTATCATTTTTTTATTTTTTTTCAGTCACTAACTTTTCAAATATGACAGCAATCAGCATAAATGGTCAGCCACTATAACCAAATAGTAAACAGTAAATAGTACTAAATAGTGAAATCAGAAATACTTAATACTCAGTCTCAATGCTCATTTACAACAAAAAGACTCAAAAGAGTTTACATCATAAAACTAAATAGTAAAATAAAAATACTCATAGGAATGAGACTGTATGGAACTCCTATGGAACTTTTGCTAGGCTATCACTATTAAAAATTTGTATCACTATCTGATGAGCTGCCCTCATCATCTAAGTGAAGAGCCTCCAATGAAACTCCAACCCACCTCTCCTAACCCTCATCCTCATCAATATGTCTTGCATCCTCTAGATCAACATCCCATCGTGTAGCTGGAGATTGCTTGTACTTTGGCTTAACTCTCTCATGAAGGCGACGAGAGCTATGCACTGCAACTAGTTTCTCTACTCTGCGAGAGGTAAGCCTATTTCTCCTCACATTGTGGATAAAGTTGTATGTGGACCAATTCCTCTCAACAATAGAGGAACTAGCAACCTGTGAAAGAACCCTAATTGTGAAATGTTTCAAGTTAGGTGTGTTATCCCCATATAGCTGCCACCATCCAATGGGATTTATTTGGGCAATGGTAGCCCTATTCTCCATACACTCTAGTTGGCTGAAGCAAGGGCCCTCAAGATTCACAAATTGGAGCCACTCATCTCTAAGTTTTGAGCCCTCCTCCTTCACATATATTTTTTTAAAGGCATTCAAAAACCCTTGTCTCACCTCTGGATCACAATGAGGAGCCACTCTCCCAGGCCAAAGTTCATACCACTTTGGATTTACTGCATATGCTACCATATGAAGGGGGGTGTTCATCCTATCCCACCTCCTCTATATAATAGATCTCATGTAGGCCTCATAGAATAATAGGGATGGATCTCTAGCAGAAATGATTTTTTTATCTCCCCTAACATGCTGTCAAAATTCAGGTCCGAGGGCTTAGTTCAACAGTCAAAACGCTTATGTAAGAGCGAGAAGACTAGGGTTCCAATCCCTCGAGCCCCATAGTACCAGTGGGCGTGTCACGTTAGCGTCGCCGGCTACGTAAAAGATTTACCCAATGCAACTGGAGGTTATAGTGGCGACAAGGTGCAAGATTCGAACCCACGAAGAGGCGTAGAAAATTGTAACGAGTTACCGATTCCTCTGGTATAAACCAAAAAAAAAAAAAACATGTTGTCAAAAGTCTCATAGATCTCTCCTAGATTAGGAGCATCTGTGTCAACATATCTGATAACTGCAACAATTGGGGCAACAAAAGACACAATGTACCTACAAGAAATCAAAAAACAAAAATTTCAAAACTTAGACTGTCATATGAGCAATCCAATTTGAAACTAAAAATCATAAATCATAAATGACATTTCTTACTTGGCTTGAGTCCAACTATCATCCAATGTTTTGTCTCTAATTTTTTTTCCCACCTCTGTCCTTGCTTCCGGCCACCTCTTCCACTCCGTGCATACTACCATGGACTGTAGAGCATCTTGCACCTCAATCATCCTCTCCAATAAAATGAAGTAGGTGGTGTATCTAGAATCATCCTCTCCATAAATGGTCTCATTTAAACAACCATTTAGAATCTAGATTTAATATTTTAAAGATTTTGATTTTCATAAGAAAAACTTAAAAGTTAAAACGGAAATTGTCAAATTGATTACTTGTACAACATTGGAGGCTCCAACCTCCTCAATAGCCTCCTTCAACTGAAGGTACTAGAACTCAACATCCTTTTTTTTGCCAGTGCAATCAATGGCTCAAAGAAAATAAGGACCCGCTTTACATGTGACAATGATATTGATGAGTGGATGTTGACGAATGTCAATCCACCCATCCATGATGATAGAACATCCATTTGTCAACCATGTGTTCCTCATATGCTCCATAACCACACTGCATTTGGAATATTGTTTGTCCAAGAGAGAGGTACAAAGCTTAGTTTCTCCAAGTGCTACATATGAAGTCCCTGCCTTGGCTATTTGTTTTACTGCTTCCTTGAAATAGGGGAACGTGCAATATGGAAAGGAAGCCCATGTGCAAAAAAATATTTTGCTACAGCATCATCTGCTTCTTCTCTTGCTTGCACATTAAACATCTCACTTACAATTCCCTTTTTCTTTGAGTGCAGCGGTGGCATACTAGAGGTTTGGGTTGATTCTTGTGGCTGTTCTGAGGAGGCTCCAAAGTCACCTCTAGATGATTAGCCCAATTGTAGGTAAAGACATGCCACAACTTTTAAATTTGGACTCTTGCACAAGCTTATGGGCTTCAGAAACTTGTACCCGAGTCATTTTTTGGCAAGCCCTAACCCCTTTTCCTGCCTTATCAGTGAAATGAGACTCAACCCTGGTATAGCTGCCCTTAAACACAGTTTTGCAAAAATTACACAACCACGTTCTTAAGCCCCCAAATTTTTTTTTTCCTTGGTCACAGTTGGTTACAAATTGCAGCAAAGGTTTTTTTATTTTGAATGGACCCTTGGCCTATTCCTTTAATATACAGTCAAAACTGGTTTTAGAAGCAATGTTGTCCCCTTTGGAAGTTTGGGGTTGGATGGTAGAGGTTGAATCCCTAACGGTAGCAGCATGAATATTTATATTTTCAGTTTGGTTTCCCTCCTCCAAATTAATGTTAAATGAGCCTGATTCACTGCTGGCCATGTTGAATATTGAAATAAAATTCTGAAAATTTCAAAACAGACTTGGAAGAGGTAATGAAAATTTGAAAACTTCAACACAAACTTGGATTTTTGCTGCCTGATGTTGTTGTCTCTGTTGTTGCTGCCTGTTGTTGCTATCCCTGCCCTTTGCTATCTCTGTTGTTGTTGCCTGCTAGTGTTGTTGCTACCTTGCCCTTGTTGCCTACTGTTGCTGCCTCCTTTTGCTATCCCTTGCTATTGTTGCTTACTGTTGCTATCCTTGCCCTTGTTGCCTCCTTTTCCTATCCCAGCTCTCTTTTTCTTCTTCACTGTTGAAACTTGAAAGATGAGTGTTTGTAATTGTAACTTTGTTTTAACTTTATAAGTTTATATAGTGAGTTGCTTTTAGGTTTAGGGTTTGGGGGGGGGATGAGACTTAAAATGGGTCCCACCCCCTACCTTTTTAGTTTTTTTTATATTTACTTTTTCATGTTTTTTTATTTTTTTTAGTTTAGTGTGGGTGCCCAATCGTGGGTAAGGTGCCCAACCGTCCTTGAGGATGCCCAGCTGTCCCTAGGGACGGCTGGGCATCGTCAGGGATGGTTGGGCGACGGCCCGAGCGTCCCCAAAGGCGTCCAGCCGTCCCCAGGGATGCCCCAAAATAGGGGACGGGATGTAATGTCCCTTTCTCGCTTTCCCTTAGGCTATAACAGATGGGAGGGAGCTCATTGGAAGTTGTTTCAGTCTTTATCAGAATGCAGTATGCTTTCAGTGCCTGCTTTTCAGGAGTCATTCTGAGCATTGATCATTGGACTTACTATTTTTAGTATGTCATTTTTTAGGGTTTCTAGTCAGACGGGCAGTACAGTGTTATTCTTCGCCAAAAAGGGTATCCAGATTTATCTTCAGTTGGCGGATTGGATGATCAGAGGCCTGAGATTTTAATGAGCAAAGGTTTAATTATATTAAATTATATTTAAATATTTAATTTAGTATAGTTATAACTTTATGTTATAAAAATGGGACCAGTCCCTTAAAGAAAAGAGAAAATAAAATAAAGTGACTTTATAAAAAGTGCAAAACCCTAAAAGTGAATATTTGATATTTTTTCTTGGAGATTGAAGTCGGTGGCTGAGATTTCTTCTCCGAAGGGACGAAAACCCCGACGGTCTTCATGAGGACGAAACCCCTTGGGTTTGGAGCTAGACGAAAACCCAATTTTGTGCAGGTGGATTCATTCAAGGTTCACGCTTGTGCTCGAATGGTTGCAGATTTTGGGATTGAGCTTCTTTGGAGAGAGTACTTGCAGAAGTGATTTCTTGCAGGGATTGAGCTTGTTTGGAGATGGAAACCTCCAGCAGGGACATCGTCTACGGGATTGAAAGATATCCTCTGGATGATTTGTGCATTTCTTCTACAAGGAATGCCAATGTGCTTCATTGTTGCAGATTATTGAAACATTTGAGGAGATTGGAGAAGGGTTTCGTGGTGCTTATTCTTTATTTTCTAGATTTCCTTACATTTGCAGCTTGGTCGTACATATTGGACATCATGGATATTAGATTTGGGAAGTATCTTGGCTAGGGTTTGATAAAATAACACCAACATATCCTTTACAGCAGCCTAGCGACCTTTTGAGAGGGGTTTATAGAGTTTCAAGGCAGATTTCATTCATTCCTAGCAAGCCATACAGTCTATAGTGGTCGTACCGGTGCTGGAGGGGTGCGTGGGAAATAAAACCATCAAAACTCTCCATGTTCGAAGGGTTTCTTGTTTGCATCTTCAGCGCCCAGCCTTAGTAATTCAGTTTGCCTCATTTTCTAAGCGGAGAACACACTTCAGGACAATTGAGCAACAACCCAGAAATTGATATTTCATTAACACTGTAATGTCCTACCCTGTTCTGAGAATGGAGTTTGCAATTTTTGTGTTTTTTTAGATGATGAAAATGTACAGAAATTGCATAAACAGCAAACTTTGACAAGCAATAACTTTTAAACTACTTATCCAGAAGCTCTGAAAATTGGTATCTAGATAATAAATATATAGAGCTAGCAACCCATTAAAGGAAATTGGAAAATAACAATGTACCAGGTATTTATGCAAATCTGGAAATGACTGTTCAGACTCTGATCAGCAACCCAGGAAACTTGAATTTTCATTCCAAACTTCAAATACAATGTTCTATTTGCCCGGAAATCAGTACAAATTGCTCCTAAGAGCCAAGCGACCAGGTTCAGACCTAGAAACTTGATATCAACACCAAACCCTAGCTTATTTCCTCAACAAATGGCTCTGTGAATGATTTCCAGGTGGTGCGCTACAGCCGGCAGTGGCGTCCAAACTGAAGTATGAAGTCAGCTCTTGAAACCCCTGAAAATACTTGCCCAAACTTGATAAATATCTCTGAAAATGCAATCTGTATCAGCTCCAATGCATTCCCTGTGCTGGAAATGCTCCAATCAACCTGAGGATGTCTTTCAATCACGAAGTTGATGTCCCTGTAGGAGGATTTCGTCTCCAACAAGCTTAGAAAAATAACAAGCCCCATGTAACTCATCAATTAGCTCAACGATCCTGGGAATGGGATACCTGTTCTTTATTGTCTTTTTGTTTAGTGCCCTGTAATCAATGCACATGCGCATTGTCCCATCCTTCTTCTTGACCAAGACCACCGAAGATGCAAAGGGACTCTTGCTAGGCCTGATGTGTCCCATGTCAAGCAATTCCTTGATTGCCTTTTCGATCTCATCTTTATGCCTTTTTGGGTGTCTATAAGGAGTGGTGATTACAGGTTTTGCTCCCTCTTCCAGCTCAATAACATGTTCAATTTCCCTTTCAGGGGGTCTCCCAGGAGGTATACTAGCGAAAACCTCACTGTGCTTGTCCAAAAGTACCCGAATATTAGGGTGATAGTCCTTCCCCTGTTGTTCACCAACTGTAGGCATCATAATACATTTTGCTACCCACTCTATCTGATCATGCCTGAACAATCTCTCCATACTCTTGAGAGATACTACTCTCATGCCTCCATCTGAAATGCCTCGAAGGACTATCTTCTTCCCTCCTGATTCGAACTTCATCTCCATACTATGCAAGTTCATGGTGAACTCGCCAAGGGTACGCATCCAATGCATACCAAGGACCACGTCTGTGTCTCCAATCCCTACAACATAAAAATCATCCTGGAGGTCATATTCACCCATCCGAATGCGAAGATTGGGAATCTTCCGTGTACAAGTAAGAGTGAATCCATCTGCCATCATCACCTTGAAACCATCGAAAGGTTCCGTCTGCAAGCCCCGCTTGGCTACAAGCCCCTCATCTATAAAATTGTGTAGCACCTGTATCAATGAGTGTAGTAATCCACTGTCCACTTAACACTCCTCGCACCTTAAATGAACCAGCCTTCTGGAAACTACAAAGTTGTGCCACAACTCCCTCTTTTTCATGTGTAGCCTCAACATCTCCATCACTATCTGAGCCACTGCTATCAAAATCATCCTGCTGGTCTGATTTCTCTGTATCTGAATCTGTAGCTGAAAAATACTCAATCTGTTTAGCTTTAGCTTTCACTGCACACTTGTGAGATGGATCCCATGGCTCCCTGCACTGAAAACATAATGTATTCTTCCTTAGCTCATTCCAACTCTCGCTGTCCACTTTGCTAGGAGAATCTTTAGGTGGGTTTGAATTCTTCTGAAATTGTCTCTTATCCTTATCCTTCTTATGCCCGAAACCCTTAGACTGAAATTTACTCCTGGAAGTGGATGACTCCATATCCC
This sequence comes from Wollemia nobilis, assembly GCA_028583015.1. Taxonomy (NCBI): domain Eukaryota; kingdom Viridiplantae; phylum Streptophyta; class Pinopsida; order Araucariales; family Araucariaceae; genus Wollemia; species Wollemia nobilis. The sequence goes on from JAQPPZ010000750.1 coordinate 10,897,846, forward strand.
TAGCCTTGTGAATGGCTTCCTGCAAGCTAGGAGGATTAAGGGCTTTGATCCAGCCCTTCAATGGATCGGACAAGCCATCAAATGAACAACACTATGAGCCTCCTCTCGGAAATATTTGTAACCAAGACTGAGAGCCTCTGAAAATCAACAAAATAGCTCTCTACTGAACCCCACTGCTTGAGTTGCGCGAACTCCTTAAAATGGAGCTCTAGATCCTTCCTGTCAAACCTCTCTCTCTGTGAAGTCTGTATAGGAGGTAATCTGACCATGTCCAAGGGTGATCATCCCATGATGCCACCACTCATGTGCTAGACCATCTAGATGTAATGTTGAATATTTGATTGCTTCTATCTCAGGCATCGCGTTCAACTGAAAGTATGTGTCCAACTTTTGGACCCATGCTCTAGCAGTACTCTTCCCGAATCCATCAAAGTATGGTATAGAGAGTTTGCTAACCCTCTTCTGAAGCCCATGATTATGATGCCTTCCCCTCTGTGGCCTATTCCTGGATCTCCAATCTGCATACTCTCGGAAGGACAACTCTGCTCTAAATTCAGGACTGGAATTTTCCCAATCCCGTAGAATCTGCTCCTGGAAGTCATTTTGAGTAGGCTCCTCTTCAGGCTGCACCTCAACTCTGGGTGGAAAGGCTGGAATCAAAGGTCTAGTGCTCGCTGCCCTAGCTCTGTAATTCTGATCTGCACCCCCTTGGTTCACTGAACCCTCTCCGTTTCCATTATTTTTGTTGTTTCCAGCCTCACCTCCTCGCTGCCCATTATTGTTTTGATTGTTTTGGTTGTTGTTTGCATTGTTACAAACCATTTGTTGGGTCACTAGTGCAACTAATTAAGCCATACTCTGTTGAAGGTCACGCTGCCCCCTCTGTAATTCTGTTATGATCTCTCTATCTGTCGGCCCTCTGTTCTCTCTATCCCTGTCTCTATCTCCCATGTTTTCTTCCTCTCCCTGTTTCCAAAAATGTGTCAAATGGGTCTTCGTCTATATTGGGATTAGGTATGTTTCTTCTACGATAGTATTGGTGTGTACCCGGCTGCATTACTCATTCCCAAGCTGCAAACTATGAATTTTTTGAAACCCATACAGGCTGGCAGGAATTTCTCAGCTCTGATACCACTGTAGTGTTCTGCCCCAATCTGAGTTTTGATGTTTTGCAGTGTTTTTTTTGGTTTTTTTCAATGTTCAGATTTTTTGTTTAAAGTTTGCATATATTGAAGAGGTGCAGAAAAAACATAAACTGCTAACTTTAACCAATCATAACTTTCAAACTATTTGACGGAAATGAATGAAATTTGGTATTTCGCTACTAGATATATACAACTAAAAACCCATTAAAGCATTTCACAAAATAGCGATGTACCCGAAAACTGCACAAATCTGGAAAACACACTTCAGGACAATTGAGCAGCAACCCAAAAATTGATATTTCATTAATGTCTTCAAATACAATGCGTTCTCCGCTTAGAAAATGAGGCAAACTGAATTACTAAGGTTGAGCACTGAATATGCAAGCAAGAAACCCTTCGAACATGAAGAGTTTTGATGGCTCTATTTCCCACGCACCCCTCCAGCACTGGTACGGCCACTGTAGCCTGTACGGCCTGCTAGGAATGAATAAAATCTGCCTTGAAACTCTGTAAACCCCTCTCAACAGGTCGCTAGGCTGCTGTAATGGATATGCTGGTGTTATTTTATCAAACCCTAGCCAAGATACTTCCCAAATCTAATATTCATGATATCCAATATGTACGGCCAAGCTGCAAATGTAAGGAAATCTGGAAAATAAAACACAAGCACCACGAAACCCTTCTCCAATCTCCTCAAATGTTTCAATAATCTGCAACAATGAAGCACATTGGCATTCCCTGTAGAAGAAATGCACAAATCATCCAGAGGATATCTTTCAATCCCGTAGACGATGTCCTTGCTGGAGGTTTCCATCTCCAAACAAGCTCAATCCCTGCAAGAAATCACTTCTGCAAGTACTCGCTCCAAAGAAGCTCAATCCCAAAATCTGCAACCATTCGAGCACAAGCGTGAACCTTGAATGAATCCACCTGCACAAAATTGGGTTTTCGTTCCCAAATCTAATATTCATGATATCTAATATGTACGGCCAAGCTGCAAATGTAAGGAAATCTGGAAAATAAAAAACAAGCACCACGAAACCCTTCTCCAATCTCCTCAAATGTTTCAATAATCTGCAACAATGAAGCACATTGGCATTCCCTGTAGAAGAAATGCACAAATCATCCCGAGGATATTTTTCAATCCCGTAGACGATGTCCTTGCTAGAGGTTTCCATCTCCAAACAAGCTCAATCCTTGCAAGAAATCACTTCTGCAAGTACTCTCTCCAAAGAAGCTCAATCCCAAAATCTGCAACCATTCGAGCACAAGCGTGAACCTTGAATGAATCCACCTGCACAAAACTGGGTTTTCGTCCAGCTCCAAACCCGAGGGGTTTCGTCCTCAGGAAGACCGTTGGGGTTTTCGTCCCTTCGGAGAAGAAATCTCAGCCACCGACTTCAATCTCCAAGAGAAAATATCAAATATTCAGAATATCCAAAAATGAGAGCTGAGATGCCCTTTTAAAGACCCATTTTGGGTTACTTTTAGGGTTTTGCACTTTTGATAATGTCACTTAATTTTATTTTCTCTTTTCCCTAAGTGATTGATCCCCTTTTTATAACATAAAGTTATAACTATACTAAATTAAATATTTAATTTAATTTAATATAATTAAACCTTTGCTCATTAAAATCTCGGGCCTCTAATCATCCAATCCGCCAACTGAAGATAAATCTGGATACCCTTTTCGGCGAAGAATAACATTGTACTGCCCGTCTGACCAGAAACCCTAAAAACTAACTTACTAAAAATAGTAAGTCCAATGATCCATGCTCAGAATGACTCCTGAAAAGCAGGCACTGAAAGCATACTGCATTTTGATAAAGACTGAAACAACTTCCAATGAGCTCCCTCCCATCTGTTATAGCCTAAGGGAACCCTAAAAACTGACAAGCAAATTAGAAGCAAGAAAGGGACATTACACGGGAGGTCGTAGGCCTTTGGTGTCCCAGGGACAGCTCCCCGCCGTCCCCCCATGCTGGGGGATGCGGGGAACGAGGGGATGCATCCCCATGGAACCTTGTGTAGAAACATTTGCATGTGTGTATGTGTGATTAAATGCATCATCGGGCAATGAGGTTGCTATAAAGGCAAAAGAGCCCTTACCTCTGTGCTTAGGTGTCCCTCGTAGGTGGTTGATAACCTTGTAGTTATCACGATGCCTCCTGCTGAGGGAATAGTAATGTTTCTGCATTATCTATATCCTTTCTTATTGTTGGATGCATCTTAGTTCGGGCAAGGACAGCTTTTAGCAAAGAGCCTTTGTGTTGCGTAGGCTTTTAATTTATCATTAGGATGCATTAATTGTTAGAAAATATAGCAAAATTATGTGCAAGCAGAAAAACACAATAACACAGGAAAAAACAGTAACACAAATTTTACGTGGAAAACCTGCAATGTGCAGGAAAAACCACGGGGCAATGGCAGCTTGATATTTTATTGATTTCAGCAGAATTACATTCAATCATAATTTACATGCAAGGGGTCATTCCCCTTTTATAGAAAAAACAAAAACTGTTTGTTTCCTCTTCCAAAGGAAGAGTCCAAAAAACTGTTTGTTTCCTCTTCCAAAAGGAAGAGTCCAAAAGACTGTTTGTTTCCTCTCCCAAAGGAAGACTACAGAATATTGTTTGTTTCCTCTTTATAAGCTGCACCACCATGCACCTCTCTGCTGAAGAACATTGGAGATCCGGATATTGACTTCACCTCCTAACATTCTTCCACTTGAAGTCGATATACGGGAATTCTTTGCCTATGTTTTTCCATCCAAGTTCCAATTGCCCAATGCTGCCCTTATCACATTTTCAGCAAGCCCAGAGAAGTTTTGCACCACTCAAACTTCTTTGTCTTGACCGGCTTAGTAAGCATATCTGCAGGATTCACTTCGGTGTCGATTTTCTGCAACAAGATCCTACCTTCTTCCACCACATTTCTTATAAAGTGGTACTGACATCAATGTGTTTCGTGCGATCATGGAATGTTGGGTTCTTCACTAGCTGAATAGCACTTTGGCTATCACAATGCAACATAATTTTCCCTTGCATTACCTTGAAGTCACCCAACAGTCGCTCTAGCCAAATTGCCTCTTTGTTGGCATGAGTCGCTGCAATATATTCCTGCTTTAGTGGTTGATAAAGCCACCACCAGTCGCAACTTAGAAGCCCAACTCACAACTCCACCAGCAAGAGTGAAAGTATATCCTATAGTGGACTTTCTCCCATCTCTATCTCCACCATAATCAGAATCCACAAAACCTTTAACTTGCAAACTATCCGATCCGTAGTAAATAGCAGCATCTGAAGTGCCTCTTAAATATCTAAATATCCACTTCACTGCATTCCAATGCTCCTTACCAGGATTTTCCATGTACCGGCTAACTACTCCCACTGCTTGGGCAATATCCGGTTTGGTGCTCACCATGGCATACATGAGGCTTCCTACTGCTGATGAATACGGTACACGAGACATGCTTGTCTTCTCTGCTTCTGTTCTAGGACACTGGTTGGAAGACAATTTTAAGTTTGAAAGAAGTGGGGTACTAACTGGTTTTGCATTCTGCATATTGAAGCGTTGCAGAATCTTTTCTATATATGACTTTTGACTTAACCGGATCTTTCTTCCTTTTCTGTCCCTGTGTATCTTCATCCCTAAAATTTGGTTTGCTGCTCCTAAATCCTTCATTTCAAATGTCCTAGCCAACCGAGCCTTAAGATCAATGATTTTCTTCATGTTGGGGCCTGCAACCAGCATATCATCAACATACAACAGCAAAATAATAAAACTGCCATCATCAAACCTCTTATAGTATCCACAATGGTCAGCTTCACTCCTGTTGAAACCTTGGCTCTTCATGAAGGTGTCAAATTTCCTGTACCACATCCTTGGCGCCTGTTTCAACCCGTACAAAGATTTCTTCAATCTGCAAACCAAATGCTCTTTGCCTCTTTCCTCATAGCCCTCAGGCTGATCCATATAAATCTCCTCCTCGAGATCACCATGCAAGAAAGCGGTCTTTACATCAAGCTGCTCCAGTTCTAAATCCTGTGCAGCTACAAGTGCAAGTAGAACTCTAATAGTAGTCATCTTCACAACTGGAGAGAAAATTTCATTAAAGTCAATACCTAACTTTTGCACATAGCCTTTTGCCACCAAGCGAGCTTTATAGCGTTCCAACAGCCCATCGTTGTTCTTCTTCACTTTGTACACCCACTTGTTTCCAACGAGTCTTTCTTCCAAGTGGGAGATCCACAAGTTCCCACGTTTTATTCTAGCAAAGTGCCTCGATTTCCTCCTCCATGGATTTCCTCCACTTTTCCGCATTCTCGGACTCTCTAGCTTCCTGAAATGAACTAGGCTCACCATCATCAATTAACAAAGCAAAAGAGGACTGATAAACATGAGAATACCTTTCCGGATACTTTTGTGAACGTGTAGATCTTCTAACCCAATGATCTGTTGATTGTGGCTCTTGGTCTTGTGACTGTTGTGGCTGCTCTACTTGTTGTTCTACTTGCTGTTCTGCATGTTGTTCTGCATGCTGGTCAAAAAATTCAGCATGATGGTCAAAAATTTCAGCATGCTGATTTTCATTTTCATCTTCGTTCATGTCTACTTCAACTGGTACAACATTAGGTGTTTGTTGTACCTCCTTCCTTTGCATGGATTTTTCATCAAAAATAACATCTCGGCTAATAATTACCTTGTGGGCAGTAGGATCCCACAGTCTATACCCCTTTATTGCATCTCCATAGCCGAGAAAAACACATTTGCATGACTTCGAGTCAAGTTTGGACCTTTTTTCTTTAGGCACATGGGCAAATGCATCACAGCCAAAGGTACGCAAATGAGAGTAATCAAATGGCTTACCACACCAAACCTCCTCTGGAATTTGTCCATCCAACGCAGCTGTAGGTGACTCTTGTTTTTTTTTTTTTTTTTTTTTGAATTTACATGGTGGAATCGGTAGCCGCCACGAATCCGGGCAGGCTGTCCAGCTTTTTATGGCCGCCACAGTATTCTGCGTTGTCCGCCCCAGAAGCCGCCACACAAATCTTCGCGCAGTCCGTTGTAGGTGACCTGTTAATGAGGTAAACAGCTGTATTAACAACCTCTGCCCATAACCTTTTATCCAACATGGATGCGCTGAGCATGCTTCTTGCACGTTCCATGATTGTGCGATTCATTCGCTCAACCACACCATTTTGTTGTGGAGTATATGGTACAGTCTTCTGGTGCTTAATTCCTTCCTGCGTACAAAACTTATCAAATTCCTTGGAGCAATATTCACCCCCATTATCTGACCTAAGACATAAAACAGGCTTGCCCAAACTTTTCTCTACTCGAGTTTTGAACTCTTTAAATTTCTGCAAAGCTTCCGACTTCTTCAGAAAATAAACCCACACTCTCCTAGAATAATCATCTATAAATGTCAGAAAATAGATGGCACCATTTAAGGACTAAGTGGAGACTGGTCCAAATATATCCGAATGTATAAGTTGCAGAAAATCAGAACTCTTACTAGGGCTTGCAGTAAATCGAACCCTCTTTTGTTTACCAAAAATACAGTGCTCACACAAGTCTAAATTGCAAGACTTAATCCCAAAAAGCATACCTCTGTCATGCAGAATTTTCAGACCTTTTTCACTCATATGGCCTAGGCGTTGATGCCATAGCATTACTGCATCCTGAACTAAAGTTGCTACTGCTGCATGGTTCGTCACCGTATCACCGCATAAACGATATAGGGTCCCATAAGATTCTCCCTTTGCTACTACAATAGCACCTCTGGTAATTTTGCAATAGTTGTTACCGAAAGTGACAGAATACCCTAGCTTATCCATCATCTTGATTGAGAGCAAATTTTTCCGCAAATCGGCACATGTCGCACATCACATAACATCCTTTCTCTACCATCGTCCAGCATGATCCTTATGTCCCCTCTTCCCACAATTTCTAAAGGGTGATCATCACCCAAGTAGACCTTCCCACCACTATATGGTTGATATTTGTCAAACCAGTCTCTGTGAGGAGACATGTGGAAAGATGCACCCGAGTCCAAAACTCGGGTATATAAAACATATCTGTTGTTGCTGATACGAGAAAGCCTCACATGTTGCCGTCTCTCCAGAATTTACTGTACTGGCTTCAACTGAAGGCTGAAATTGGTTTTCACCATTTTTTTCCTTTTTAACTGCCAATAATCCTTCTTTGAGTGCCCTGGCTTCCCGCAATGCCAACACTTCCCTTTCAGCTTTTGTCCTTTAGACTTAGATCTGGACTGTGATCTACTTTGTTGACTCTTCTCGAAAGATCGACCTCTCACAGCTAGGGCTTCATTGGTTGAGGGTTCCAAAGACGTTTTCCGCCTCAACTCTTCTACCAACAAAGCGGCTACCACATCATCAAAAGTTAGAGCTCCTGATGATGAATTGCTGATGGTCATCACCAAATGATCCCAAGTCTCCGGGAGGGAACAAAGTAGGGTGATAGCTTTGTCCTCATCCTCCATCTTCACATTAATTGAAACCAGTTTACTGATGAGGGTATTAAACTCATTCAAGTGATCTACCACAGATGAGCCCTCCTTCATCCTTAGGCTGTAAAGCTGTTTTTTCAAAAAAACCTTATTTGTTGTAGATTTCGTCTCATACAACTTTTCAAGCTTCTTCCAAAGGGCTTCCGCGGTTTTTTCTTCAACAACATTGAACAAGACGGAGTCCGCTAGGCATAGACGGATTGTAGAAACCGCCTTCCTATCCAGCGTTGCCCACTCCTCATCTTTGATGTTGCTTGGTTTACTCGCAACCCCTTTCAAGGCTAGGGCTTGGTCATTTTGAACCAACAAATCCTCCACCTTCATCTTCCATAGGGCGAAGTTCCTGCCATCAAACTTTTCAATCTCAAACTTGGTTACACTTCCAGTCATTGTTGCATCTCCCACTCGCACAAAACCCTAGGCTACGATACCAGATGTTAGAAAATATAGCAAAATTATGTGCAAGCAGAAAAACACAATAACACAGGAAAAAACAATAACACAGATTTTACGTGGAAAACCTGCAATGTGCAGGAAAAACCACGGGGCAATGGCAGCTTGATCTTTTATTGATTTCGGCAGAATTACATTCAATCATAATTTACATGCAAGGGGTCATTCCCCTTTTATAGAAAAAACAAAAATTGTTCGTTTCCTCTTCCAAAAGAAGAGTCCAAAAACTGTTTGTTTCCTCTTCCAAAGGAAGAGTCCAAAAAACTGTTCGTTTCCTCTTCCAAAAGGAAGAGTCCAAAAGACTGTTTGTTTCCTCTCCCAAAGGAAGACTACAGAATACTGTTTGTTTCCTCTTTATAAGCTGCACCACCATGCACCTCTCTGCTGAAGAACATTGGAGATCTGGATATTGACTTCACCTCCTAACATTAATACTTGTGTTTCGAAATATAAAACTTAATTGATTAATTATTTGACAAGGTATTAATAATAATATTAGTATTATTAATACTTAAAAATATTAAATACTAATGTTAATAATTAATATTAGCATTAGACAAGAGAAATTAGTAATAGTATTAATTAATTTAATACTATGAAATGAGTAAATAATTTAATTACTAATACCTTTGCTAAAATAGTATTAGTAAATTAATATTAACCTTATTGAGTTAATACTTTATAAAATGGCATATTTAATAAATAAATATTATTATAAGGAATAAAATTCATATTTTTAAATATTGTGAGGAACTTTGGAAAGTGATGGAAAATTAATAAAATCATTTTTGAAACGTAGCAAAAACACCAAGACTTACCCCAACTCTTGAGCTTTATCTTCCCCATCTTCTTGATCTTCCTCTCCCCTCCAAATTCTATTTCATTCTTCTTGCTGTCAAGGTTTGGGGGGATTGCTGGCTAGGAGAAAATTGTAGGGTGTGTAGGATTGGGGAGAACATGGAAGAAGATTTTGGGTTTGTTGTTGTGGAGGTAATCTCTTTCTATTTTCTCCTCTTGATTAAGTGTAAATGCTTAGTCTTCTGTCTTGCTTGTTTCACAATTGGTCTCAATGTGATGGGTCAATACTAATAGTAAAACAAATTTAAACCCCAATTTTGCTTGGATCCCTATTTGGGTACCTAAATCTGACAGGAGAGGTCTGCACTCATCAGTTGCTTGAGATATAAGAGCAAGAGTTTGAATGTACTTCATTGGCACAACGAGTTGCAAGTCACAAGAGTATTGAGTGATTACGTGCGAATATTCTTAAATACAATATCTTGTGCCATGCCTGAACCACCCTGTTTCGTCATAGCAATTGCAATAACAGTGGACGGGTTAATCTTGAGGAGGAAAGAGAACACAAACCGGAATGCTTTTTAATTCATTTTCTGGGTATATTTTGTAAATGCATCGTCTACCTGCCAGGTTTTGATTCTTAACCCATTGTCGGTAGACGTGAAGGTTGCCCCGTCTATTGTCACACGAGACACCTCTGCCCGGGAGTTATCCTTGCCCAGGCTTCCCACGCTGCAATGCAAGGTTGTTCGTAATCATATACATTGGCATTCAATAAAACAAACCCAAAATGAAAGTTTCAGATGAAAATCAAAGCTTTTCTGTCATATTCGATTGCAAGAGTTACCTTACTCCGTGACCTGGACCACATGAGAGGCTTTTAACGGTGATATCCGAAGACCCGGCGCCAATAGCTATGCAGTCGTCACCTGCACCATGCCAATGGATTTATTTATTTTGGCTATCCGGTTACCTAGCGTTTGATGCTTGTAACGGAAAATGGAAAACATTAAGAAAGCATATACATATGGCCCTCTTCCAAGATGAATTTATGGCCTTTGAGTTGGCAGCCAAGATCTTTGGAATTTTATTAATATTAAATTAATAGGGTTGAAACTATTAATTAATATTAAAAGAATATTGATAATTATTAATCAAAGACTTTTGTCTTAATTAATATTGATTAAATAATGTGTTGGTTTATTAATCAATATTAATTTATTACTTATGAAAAAATATAAGGATTATAGTTGGGTCTATTACAAGAGTAATAAACTCATGTTATAAGAAAATTGTAAGAATTAGTAATGGAAATATTGTATTGGAAATAACTCTATATTTAAGAAATGAGGAATTATTATTTACTATTGAAGGGATGATTAGTAAATTAATCCAAGGGGATAGATGTGGCTTGTGTAGCAAAAGAACCATAATTGAGTGAGAGAAGTATGGGCTTCTCTCGTTTATGACTAATAAGCATTGAAAGAATGTTTTGAAGTCTATCATGGAACTAAGATCTTGCATTGTTGTTGAATGATTTTATTTGCATGATGCATGTTAGGCTTGCATATACATTCAAAGAGCTGTCCTAATCCCTATACTTATGATCAAAAGCACAATGGAGAAAAGACCTATCAAGTAGAAGACATTGAAAAAAAAGATGAGACTTAGTATTATGTATTAATGTATTGAAATGTAATATTTGTATTTGGAGATGAGAAAACTTAAAAGGTGTCATGTGTAGAAGTTATGCTATGTAATGATTATGATGAGGGAATGGATATCCTTGTAAACATTCTTGATGTATTGTCATGAATTTTATTAATATTGTTCAAAAAGTGAAAGATGAATTATTGCTTTCCTTCTATGTTAAGTTTCTTTGGAAATAATTTGTAGATAGTGAGATAGATTATTTGTATTTATTGAAAATGATGATGGATTAATAGGAGAAAGTAATTAATGAAATTTGGTTATGATTTCTAGATGTTGTTTTATTTCCTTTCATGTAAATAAAGGAAATACCTAATTTCTAGTGTTATATAGGAATGAAATACCTAATTTTTGTAGTCTTTATCAATATGTTATGTTGATGTTAGTATTGAATTTTGGCATGATTTATTATAGAACTTTATTTTTGTGAGATAGGCAAATATGTTGAATAGGACCCTTGGGTTAAGGAGGGGTTTATTATGGGCATGAATTGCTAAGTGCCATATTAGTTAACCCTAGAGTTGAGTTGCACCCAACCCTAGTTGAGTTTGTGGGTAGACAAATCAACTAGGTAATTTTGGTGAAAGTGTTTGGGTGATCCTAGCGGTGAGGCTTAGGATGGTCATTCACACTAACCAAAGCAGTATAGTGGTGGTACCTTGCGAGTAGACAAGTGTGACCATGATCATTATCAGGTGAGTGGTAATGGTCTTAGTTAGTTTCATGGGTAGATGGAACTAACTAATCACTAAGGCATTACGCCATAATAATCCTACATAGATGCGTCACCTTAAGAGATATGGGCCCTAAGGTGAGAGGCGTCACCTTAAGATATATGGGCCTTAAGGGGTAACCCCACGCCGTGGTCAAGTTGTCCCATACAAGGTAGTGTAGGGAAATGGGGGGACCATTTATGGTGTCTTTTCTAATGGTGAGGTTAGAAGAGTGAACCCTAGGAGATACGGGAAGTAGGCCACTCCTGTCCACTTGAGTGTCGACTGCAACAACAATGAACTCAAGATGGTTATGCCTTAACACTATTGAATTTATTGGGTCTTCTTAGTGAGTTAATTAATCCTTGTAAAAAAAAATTAGCTCTCTCCCTAGGGTCGTTACATATGGTCTGGACATTAGTAACAAAAATTCATTACTACTTGCAAGTAAAACAAGAGAAAAAGATGAACTAACTGATATATAGAGAAAGATGATGCGGCCCTACAAAAAGACCGCACAGACTCCCCGTTTATCGAAAATTAGAAAACGACACATTTTAAGCCCTTTTCTTTTTTAATACTTTTCCACAAAGGAATATTCCTTGGCATCTTTAGAAAGGATATGAAGCACCAAATGCAAAAATATTCCTTTGTCCTTTCCTAGAGGTCAGATGACCAATCACCAATTTCATGCTGCATCACTACGTCAGTTCCACAAACTTTGACATGGCAATCTCTCATGAACACATGTCCCACATTACCAAAGCAAATTCCAAAGGTATAATGATATCACATCTTTAATTATATCAAAAAGGGCATGAATTTCACCTTTTCCCTTAGTTAAAGTTTTGAAATTTAAATAAATTTTAGCTTCTTGCAGATTATGCATAAGGAAGAACAATTGGAGCTTCTCCCATCCTTCCCTTAGTGGAATTGAGTCTTCTGCAAGATTATCTTTGATACCTCTAGTTCAGTGATGGGTTTGTGAAATAAGGAAGAGTCTAGGATCCATATATTTGTTCAATGATAAGACTGTCTGCCCAGGAACCAATCACATTAGTTCTTGGCTTCATTTACTCACATTTATTCTGATAATCCCATCTCCTAATCAATTTGCACTGGTCATTCCATGTCACTGGAAGGCCTGAATGACCCAGTCTCTCAACTTTATTACTCATGATATCTAATATGAAAGTGTGATTCTTTAGGGAAGCGCTCGCTCATTCCAATGGTTCTTTCTTTGACTTTATGGCCATCATCCATGCATAGGCCTGAATTCTACTGACCAATCCAGCACTGGAGATGTTCAAATATTTTAACTCACACAACTTATTCATGAGTTTATTCCATTCGTGGATGCTACGGGATAGTTCTTCTTGTATGACTTGGACAACAATCCTAGCATATTCATATCAAACAAACAGATTGTTAAAGGATGCTAACACTTCTCAATTCCCAAAGACAGTGGTTTCAACTTCATCCCAAGCTTTCCAATACAGCTGTTGCACATGGTCTCTATTTATGCCTTGGAAGGCTTTCTTCGCAAGCTGTTCCACTTAGGTTTTAGGGCTTAACATTTCTACTTTCAATCTCTTTTGTTCCCTCACATTAATCTTCTCCAGCTCACTGAATTTAATTTCCACCTTTTGTTATATTGTTCCAATGTACTTTAGATTTAGAATTTTTTTTTTTCAAATTCTAAGTCTGTCAAACTTCTATTCACAATCAAACTTTAAGCAAAGACTTATCTAATTGTTTTCACATTTGGAAGTGTATGTCCACTTTATCCTAATTAGGTACCTTTCTTGTGGCACTGGTTAAGGTAATAACCTTGTAGTCTGCATCTGATCTTCTAGTTGGCTTACCAAAGTCTCCGTGAGTTTTACACGAATGGAAGAAGGCCCTAACCATATCATGTTGTGTTACAAATAGTTGTTCTGCAGGATACATGTCTCTGCAGTGTATCCATATGCATCGGTAAGTTATTCCCATTGTGAACTTTTGTTTATATAATTGTAATGGAGTTATATTGAAGTGTGGTGTATTCCATTTCCACATATTTATACTCCCACTATACAAAATTACTGATCCTATTAGGTCTAAGATTGACATACTATGGGAGCACATTCAATACAAACTCGGTCTCTGAGGTCACATAGGCCTCTATGCATATACAATGTATTACGTCATACGATGTCGACCCATAGGCTTGTATAGATCACACAATTTACAATTTCAGGTTTGGCTAATAAGGGAATGATCACACATTTCAAAGCTGATATATTTATGTTTTTGTCTAATATGCTTAGTGACTACATGTCTATGAGAGGTATTTATGTTTTTGTCTAATATGCTTAGTGACTACATGTCTATGAGAGGTATTTATGTTTTTGTCTTGTGAAGCTTCAATAAGTTCTTCATCATGCCTAGAATTTTTTGTTATCTCCTCAAGATTTGAAGCTCCAACATGACATGTTAGGTGCTTGTGGACCCTCTCCTTGTAGAACCCACAAACCAACTCCTTTCATTTTTTTCCTTTTCTTGGAGGGCTTATGACCACTAATTTTAGGCTTCTTTGATTCACTCTTCAAAGACCTTGGAGCATCTTTTGGATGCTCTTATTGTTGGGTGGAAGCTTCCCCATGTTCCTCAAAGTAGCCTGATGTTAAATAAGACCTGGAAAACATCATTTAGTGAAGGTTCCCTGCACTTTTCCAAAAAACATTGGAGTGCCATGAAAAATAGTAGCAAAAGACTAAGGCAAGAAAAAGATTATTGAGAAGAATATTCATTGCATCAAAGCCCTCTTGATCCAAAGATGATAAAGCCTCACCAAGCTTTTACATATGATTTGACTTCTTATTGTACCCTCAAGCAACCACCTTGAAGTCATCATCAATGCCCTTGACAACCCACTGATCTAGACAAAATTCCATGTTGTTAGTATAAGTTTTTTTTTTTTTTTTTCTTAGTTAAAAAGGAAATCTTATTCAATTAAATCCAAAAAAGTTTACATCTCCTGCCATACCAGGCACAAAAACTTATGGCCTAGATTTTGACATTTGATATAAGAAATGGCTTTCTCAACTCTACTTTGCTACAAAAGCAATAAATCATGAAAACCAAAACAAACCAAAAGGACCTAGATACTTCCATTGTTACTATCATCTAAGGAAAGAACATGGAAAACATTGGGTCCAATACCCGAAACATGAAGAATCTCTCCAAATTTGGTGTTGCCAATAATGACATCTATTAGGAATATAGGTTGTTAGGATAATGTTAGAAGTTTTAGCATTTGATTTAGAAGTTGTTATGACAAAGTTTGTTAGAAATTGTAGCATCTGATTTAGGAACTTTTGTTAGAAATTTTAGCATCTTATTTAGTCCTAGAATGGTTCAAATCATGTTGTGTCACTTTTTAATCTCATTTAGAAAGTTTGTTAAGGGGGGTTCATGGATATAATGATATATTATTGAGCGGTGCAAAGGTGATCACATTTCCAGTTGTTTGAAGATTCCGGTAGTTGATAGTCTCTCAAAGTTGATTGAAGGTCCACTTGACCAAGCAAATCGGAGGGAAGGAAGAGGTCTGCTATCTGAAGTAAAAGAGTCATTTGACTCATAGCAGAGTGGATGTCCATTATTTGAAATTTGAGAGCATTATAGAGTGGGCATCTTCCATTTCCAATCATAGTAGGCCATTGTGGGAAGCATGACAAATATTTAAACTTTTGTTCTTGCATAATCTCATAAATTGATTGGGAGATATTATAGTGCATGGAGTCATAAGATACCATTTGTGAGTATCATAATCTAGCCAACATTGTCATTGAAAAGGAGGTAACGCCAATTGCTGACATCAATGATTATGACAAGAGATATGAGGAAACTTTGTTGGTCCTAAAGTTATTTGTTGCAAGTGAATTGATTCTAGAAGTTCACAACATGGATTAGGCTAAAACACTCTAGAAGAGTTTGAAGAATAAGTATGAGACTTTTGAAGCTCGATGTGCTTTATAGTTGAAAAATCTTCTCTTTTCACCTTGGTTGTGAGAAGGTGGATTTGTTTCAAAGTATCTCATGCATTTGAAAGATCTACTAGTTCAGTTGACAAACATCCAAAAAACTGTTGAAGATGAAGAAATGGTTGCAATGAGATAGGCCTCCCACAAGGATCGCAATACACTTGATTATCGAAAGAGTTGTTGGAGATATCCTTTATTTGACTAGCTCGGAGAGACGATTGCAATGCGATGGGTCTCCTGCAAGGGTCCCGACACACCCAATTCTCTTTTTAATCATGTTCAAAAAAAGGAATTAACAACAATGAACTTACAATATTACAAAAGAAAAATGTGACGAAAGATTGAGCTGAAAAAATTGACAAAAAATTACCAAACGAGAAGAAGTAGAACTGTTTGTCAGAGGTTCTAAAATGGTTTGTATGCCCTTCTACTGCACTTTCGCACTGCTATAGGGAATCAAGATCGATGCTTTGATACCACTTGTGGTGAAACAACTTCCAAATATACAATAATAGCAGTAACAATTCAATAACGTGCAAAAGTAAACATCCACCGAGTGTTAGAACTCAATGCTTCGATGCTTTGCATTATGAAATTTTAGATATTTAAATACATTGGATGCCCATTTTTGGCATAACAAACTTCTAACTTATCTTGCAACTACCCTTGTCCTATAGTGCATGCATAGTCCTTGTGATGGGTGGTTATACCACTTTCATGGTCACATGGGCTATGATGTAATAACTCCTAACATACCCCCCTTATTACATTATAATCTTAGCTCCTACTCAAACTCTTGGCTTTTGACTTAACCCCCCCTTAGTACATCATAGTCTTAGCTCCTGCTCAAAATCTTGGCTTTTAACTTGATGAAATGTTCTAGGGTGATGTTGGAATTTGAGAGAGATATTCCCCACCCTCAATGTAGACTACTTACTAAAAATGCTTAGAAGTGTTGCAAACCACCAATCTTGCACTCCAAAATACATTTATTACAAATACTTATTCAAAATCTAATACTTATAAATTCAATGCAAGAAATATGTGCCTCCTCCAATGTCTTCATGCGAAGGATGTGCTACCATGTATCTTGTGTCGACTATTGAATTGATTGGTCGCCAATCTTTGTCTTGCATGTGATGGGAAGAAAGTTGTGTATAAATTTTTTTGCTTCTTCACCTTCTACTTTTCGTTTCTTCTATTGCGATCAAATCCTCGATTCTTTGCAAGTTCTCCTTTTAACATAAGTTCTTTGATATGATAAATAGGATGTATGTTTTGAATGCAATCTTTAGCAATTATGAATACTTGTCTCAGTCCCTTAAATGATCCCATAGCTGCCACAGTTTTTCCTTGAACAAGAATGCAACAACCTGTCAAGTGTTCAATAGCCTTTAGAATTGAACCATTAGAGCCCAACAGCTACTAACATTATCCAACAAATATCCTTTTATTTCGTATTATGTTGTCAAATTTGATAGTATCATAATGCATCTTATCATTTAGTATCTTGATTGCTTGTAGTGTTGGTACACTCCTTGACAAGAGTTTTATGAGATCTTGGGCTTTGATAATGATGTAAGGATCTCTAATTTTGTGAGTTGTAAAAACAGATAATCTTCTCTTAACAAGATCGAGTTTGCAAGTTATGCCATGCTTCTTCAAAGCTCTTCTCACAATAGGCCATTCATCCTACAAATGTTTTTCTCTATACCTAGGAAAATGAGTGGAAAAAGAATTAATTTTGTACATACCGTCTTCATTCCAGGAGGCATTATACTTCTTAGCTTTTCAGTGATCAACGTTAGATGCAACCCATGGCTTGGGCTTGTCATACTTGCCTTTGCATCTCTATGGTCTTCCCTCCTGTTGGTTCTCGGGTGGCTTGGCATAATTAATTGAGCTTTTGAAGTCATTGGACACATTATTTCCTGTATAGCTGGAACAATTTGGATGGATCCAATTTTCTTGACCTATCATTTGTTTGGTTGCTTCAAAGTCATACCAAACATTATTGTGTTGTCTCAGTTGTGCTTGTGCAACAAACACATGTTCTTCTTCTTTAACTTGGTTCTCTTTAGCTACATTATTTTGTTGTACCTTTCTCCAAATTTGATTTTGCTTGTCTGATGATGACATGTCTTGCTATTGGTTCATCTCTCGTGAAGGAGATCCATTTGTAAATGGATTATGCCAACATTCCTTCATTGTGTGGCCATTTCTACCACAACATTCACACATATTTTGTGTGTGAAAAACATTTCTTTGTTGTTGTTGATATACTTGAGAATTATTTCTCTATTGGAAGCGATGTTGAGGTCTTGTGCCTCTTCTAAATGGCTGCTTCCCCTTTTGGTTTATAAGAAGTACTTCTTCTTCTTGTCATGAATGTGAGGCCTCTACTTTTTAAAGTAGGTTCACCAACTTTTCAAAGCTTGGTGTTTGTTCAGTGATATTTAATGTTGTTACAAATACATTGTATTGAGAAGGAAGAGATCTTAAAATAATTGGAACAAGTGTTTCATTAGATACCTTTTCTCCCAATGCTTGTAGTGATGCTCATAATTCAACAATTCTCCTCATGAAAGATTCAAGTTTTTCTCCACTCTTCATCGTCAAGCAACAGAGCTGTCTTTGGAGAAATAGAATTTGATTTTGATTCTTTGCTTCAAAACCTATCTTTAGCTTCTTTCATGTATCTTTGGTTGTGGTTGAATCCCGAATGTACGCTTGCACTTCATCTGCTACTTCGAACATGATGATTAACCTTGCCTTTTTGTCTGCCTTGTCAAACTTTGTCTAATCTTCACCTTCTACAATACAACGGGTAATGGTTTCGTACTTTCATCTACCACTTGCCATACTTCTTCAAACTCGAGTTGTGTTTTGAGTTTGGTCTTCTAGGCAACATAGTTATTCCCCCTTAATAGTTGGGAATCGAACAACAAGAATTTCGGTGCTCCACTAACCATAGTAAATCTTCACAAAATTTGAATATTTATCTTTCACTGAGTCGGCCTCGAAAAATATTTTCCAACAAGTATATATAAGGGTATACTCGTGACTTAAATGATGTTTCGAATTACGAGAAAAGAAATGTCTCGCAGAGCAAAATGATAAGTACAGGGAATATTCTTCCTCTATGGAACATTCTTTGGAATATTCTTCACATTTTTAAAATATTATATTCGCTTTTCCTTTTCACCTGCAATTAAAGAAAGGAAAAAATAACAATATATTTGCTTTGGTGGTTTTCTCACTCCCAATGTGGGATATTTAGAAATGCTTTTAAATAATTTTCGCCCAAAGACTTTGACGTCAAGATTTGAAGGAGCAGATAATTCTCGTTCTCATGTGTCCTCACGTGTAAAATTCTAGTTCGTTGTCCAAGCAATAATATTTGTCCTTTGAAAAAATAACTCTAGCACCGTGAATTGGGAGCGATTCGAAGCTCAACACTTCTTTTGATTTCGACCTACAACTTCAAGATTTTTCCTAGTCGGACACTCATTGGTAAAATGCTCTTTGTGAGATCTGTGTGTCCTAGTTTCATTAGTGAGGCTCAGAAGGACCCACAAGCACTTTCTTCATTCTGTATGCCTCTAACTTGAATACTTTAGATGCCTTGAAATTTTAGTCTTTGTCTCAATTCAAAGACGCATCTGAGCGTCAATCCGGCTCATACCGTGGGTGCTCGACATTCGTTGCTAGACTGGTTGACACCATTCTACGTAATGCTTTTAATGTTCAATTGATCAGGTCGTCTCGACCAGCTTCTTGATTGTCCAGGCTTCTTTATCGTCCAATCTTCTCTATGTGCTTTCTTCTTTGTCTAG
This sequence comes from Wollemia nobilis, assembly GCA_028583015.1. NCBI lineage: Eukaryota > Viridiplantae > Streptophyta > Pinopsida > Araucariales > Araucariaceae > Wollemia > Wollemia nobilis. The sequence continues at coordinate 10,917,067 of JAQPPZ010000750.1, forward strand.
GTTCTTTGTCTAGGCTCCTTCTAGTTGAGACTTATTCCTTGTCTGAGCACACTCTCCTCAAATCGATTTACGCCTTTGATCGTTTTTAACACTCGGATATGCTATATTTGTATATGGTTTGAAACACAGGGAATGTCTTCACATTGGAACTTATTTGTGGCTTCCAGTAAGAAATGTTACTTGTACCTATGTGTGCCTTGATGCCTTGGCATTAATATTTATTCTTGGTCAATAGGAAAACCATTGGTTCGTGTGTGCCTTGAGGGTGGTTAGTTTCAATTCTTTTTGGAATAATGCAATGGATGTATCACCTCGTGGGGGTGTCCTTGCTCATTGAATATTTTGCTTTGTGATTTGTTTGCCTTTCTTCCGCTTGGCAATGTCTTTCCTCTGCTTGACAATCTTCAGTCTTGATGCCTTTATTTCCTTAAATTTCGTTCTTGCAAGTTTGTAAAATTTATCTTGCTTCTTTGTTCTGATCTTTGTAAATCTTCTGTGGAAATGCTTCACGAGGAGAATGGTTACCTCTTTCTTTTGAAGTTAACCTTAATCAATCTTCGATAGGGTTGTTTTACCCTTAAAAACTCTTTTCAACAAAGAGCTTCTAAAGCTTCGCTAAATCGAAGGGAGAGGAGGATCAGAAGGAGAGTTGGCTCTTCTTTCTACCTGCTCTGATACCACATGTTAGAACTCAATACTTCGATACTTTGCTTTATGAAATGATAGATATTTAAATATGTTGGATGCCCATTTTTGGCATTACAAAATTCTAACTTATTATGCAACTACCGTTGTCCTATAGTGTACGCATAGTCCTTGTGATGGGTGGTTATCCCAATGGTCACATGGGCTATGATGTAATAACTCCTAACATTGAGAACAATAAATTCAAATTCACTGCCATAAAATCAGAATTGCAAGTAACAAATTACAAATTGCAGATTCCAAATGAATACAAATCCTATCCACTTAGAGATGGCAAAGTCTCATACGCACAACAAAGGCAACTAAGATTCAAATATAAAAGATGATTCCAACTACAACATAACTCTTACTATTTACAAACTAAATCAACATTAACCCTAACCCTAATGCTCAAGGGTTGACTACCTTAACCAAAGGGCCCGAGCTAATAATAAAGATACTCAACATGGCTATATTCGAGCAATTATAGCGATCTTAATGAACATAAGTCTACTTTAAGTTATTTATTTTCTCTTGGTTGTGGACATGTTTCTCAATGTTCCAAAAAAAAACAAATTAAATCAACTCTTTCAAGGAAGCAAAATATTATAATACAGTTCTCAGAAACATCTTGAGTGGATGTGGATGCTGATTGAGCACTGGGTCTTTCTTAGAAAGGCCACAATACCACATTTTCTAATAACCAAAATGTTATCCAGGTGGTTCACAATCCACTAGAGCATCAACAAACCAAGAACATGAAGATATGGATGCATTGTATCAGGATCTTCATTAAGAAGGTTAGCTTCTGCTTTCACATGTGCCTTCTGTGGATCAGCTTGCAAATATTTTCGCTAAGGCTATACCAGAAGTTATCTTCATCATATTGAAGATCGCCTTGGCATGAGACAGCTGTCATTAAGGGGGATGTTGTTTCAGCAGTGGGGTCTTCCTTAAAAAGGCCCTGATACCACATTTTCTAATAACCAGAATGTTATCCAGGTGATTCACAATCCACTAGGATCAAGAGACCAACAACATTAAGATATGGATGCACTATATTTAGGATCTTCATTACGAAGGTTAGCTTCTGGTTTCACGTGTGCCTTCTATGGATCAGCTTGCAAATATCTTCACTAAGGTTATTCCAGAGGTTATTTTTGTCATATTGAAGGTCGTCTTGGCATTAGAGAGTTTTCAATAAGAGGGGTGTTTAAGGATGTCTTCTTTCAATAGCTCCCATTCAAATTATGAGCAGATGCACTTTGGTATTATTGTATTGGCATATGAGTCCATGTTTACATAATACTATGTGAATTTGACAATTTTCAGGGTCAATGTTCATGTATCGTGAAGAATTTTGGTGTCTAAAGAAACCACATTCTATCTTTTCCTGTTCCTTTTTTAAATATTTATGTTTGCTTACTTTCTTTGTGAATATGGGTAACACTTCAATGTTTGTTTTCTTCTCAATGACTTTAGAATTTTGATTTATTTATGACTGGAAAATATGCTATAGTTTATGCAAAAAGACATCTTGTAATAGGGTAAAGTATGTTAGTGATCCTGGTAATAAGTTTTGTGCTCTTAATTTTGCTTTCTCATGTGCTACTATACTATATGTTTTCTTGTAATAAAAACTATATGCTATATTTTGTATATTGATTAACGAAAGCTTTAGAGAAAAAAAAAAATTAACACTTAATTGCCTATATTTTTTTGTAATAAAAACTATATGCTATTATTTGTATATTGATTAATGAAAGCTTTAGGGAAGAAAAAAAAGTAACACTTAATTGCCTAGATCAACAAGCAATAGGTTGTCTTGCCTTAACAATCATCCAGTAACATGTGCCTTATAGATTACAATATCATCACTGGATTTCAAGGTCCTTCAATTGCTTCTTGGCCAATTTTGAGGGTCGCATTTTACACAACTTGCAGTAATGAACCAATCCAAAGGCTAGGCTGAATGGATTACAAAGCCCTCCAAAGGCTTCACGGACAACTTAAGAGCTCCTTTTACCCAATTATGCTTTAATAAATCATTTCGAAGGCTAGTAGAACATTATGAGTACCAATATGATACATTTGAAAGCTTTCTTTCTAGCCATCAAAACAAAGGCTACGAGGATATCTCAGGTAGGTCTTATCCCAAAATAAGATCTTTTAAAGTGGCCATTGTCTTGATCCAACCAATCCTTCTTAAAAAAATGATGCTTGATCTGTATGGCCTTCCACCTCTCTGCTCTATTCTCTTAAGCAATTGGTCTAGAAAATATGCTGTCATTCTATAAAACATTAGAGGGACATTACCCAGAGGCAGGTATGGCTATAGGGGTGCATCTGTTGGAATTGTTTGAGGGATCCCAATTCTGTATGACCTCAATCCTGTGATATCCTGATGTTTCCATAACAGTACCATTTTGGAATTAATATTAAGAGCTTGTTTTGCTAATCAAATACAACTCATGGGATTTCTGGATGTGGGTCAACCCAGATCAATCCAGCGTTTTTAGCAAGACACCCACGTTTGAAATCAATATATTAGATTCCTTTAGCTGATCAAATGGAACTCATGCAACTCTCAACCAAAGGTGATGTTATAGGTCTCAACCAAATCGGCATGCCTGTTGGGCATATCAGACCTTTTGTGATTACAATAATGTTTTATACACAGATAGATAGATGTAGATGTTAGTTCAATTCAATTGTATAGCTTTTTCGGTTTCGATTCTATCAGAAGACCCCCTTTGTGAATATGGATTTTTAACTTAATCACATGACCAAAAGATCAAAATAGGGTAGTCAACAGAGGCACTCACTTGCCTTTGATATTTATGTGTGCAGGCACCCATTTAAATTTGTTTTATGGAACTCATAACTTAGGACTTATGGATATGACAACCCAACCATAAAAAACACCAAACTAAGGTCTTCAGAAAGTGTCTGCTATAATGAATTCCGTTTTGAGATATATAATAAATGACAGGAAAAGAAAGGAAGAAAGGATCATCAACAACATACCTGCAAGCCATATCTCTGCACATTGTAACGAGCAACAGATACAGCAACCTGACTCAGATCAACTGCCACTACTCTACTTTCATGGTCCAGCAACTTCCCCAGCCCTATTGCAAGTGCCCCACTCCCAGTACCCATATCGGCCCACAAGCCTTTTGCCAACGACCCATCTTTCAAAATCGCATTTTGAGCTATGTCTATCAATTGCTCTGTCTCTGGCCTTGGAATCAGCACTCCCTCCTGCACAGACAATACCAAGTCTCTCCAATGTGCACAGCCCACAATGTACTGAAATGGTCTCCTCTTCTCAATCCTCTCCCTCCATAGTGAATAAAGGTCTTCAATGCTTGCTTTCATGGCCAATGTTGGAGACAATTCAGGCATTGCCAAATTTGGAAAATACCCTTCTACAACATCTTCCAAAAGCCACTCAATCTCCCTCAATAAGTCTTTAGGCTCAGGGCCCCCGTCAGCTTCAAAATAAGATAAGCCAACTGAATTTGACAATTCTTGGGCCCATTTCCTCCATTTTTTGAGGTCTTCTGAGCATGTACGAAATATAGGTTTCCTTTCAAATAATGGAACTTGAATTTGAACGGATTCTTCATGTTTTCCTGCTACTGTTGAGATGTTTTGGGCCTTCCATGAAAGGAAAATGTGCTTCCTCCTTCGAGGAAGAGAGGTCAAGGATAAGCATAAGAATCTCCTCCTCGAGCACTCGAAGTAATTAGTAAGCCTGTCCTTACATATATTTAAAAGAAAATTTGAATTTAAGCGGTACCCATTGCCCGCAACAGTTATTTGCTTCAGGACTGACGCCATGCCCACAATCAGTTTATGATATTCCCGGAATCAAACATGTTCTAAAAGATCTCAGCTTCTCTAGCCATATGTTAATAGGGTAGCCTACCAAAAGTATTTATATTTTCTGTTTACTTGGATCATATCTCAATTTTAGTTTCGTGACTGTAAAGTTCGATTTTTTTTTTTTCATATAAAAAATTAAATTAGATGAAATCCAGATATAAGATTAATTTGCTTGCTTGCATTTAATTTATTATAATTATTTAAAAAGAGTAACTATGTAAAACAAGGTTATATAAATCTATATATAATAAGTATTATTATTGAATAAAAATAGAAAAAAGAGCTTTCCTTGTTCTTGTTCTTTGAGGTTATCATTTGGGAGGATATTTATAATAAGTGAAGTCTCTTTGATCAAGAGTCCAACTAGTCATTGCATCTCCCTGCCTGCTTATGCAGGACTCTTCACCCCTATTAACATCGAGTCGTCACATGAGTGGGCATATTTGGTCCTCTTGCTTTCTAAGAGGTTAATGTGATGTTGTTCTTATTCAAGTTGTTTATTTCTAGTAGCATATTTCTATGATGGAATTTCGTTCCACGTTAATACTTCCTCTAAAGATGTGTATAAACTCCCCTACCTCAAAGCATTATTGGGTTATTTGTATTTGCTTAAATATTCTCTGAATTCTACAATCTTTATTTTTTTGCTTTTTTGATCCTTTTAAGAAGTTAATCATAATGTGGGAATCAGATTCCACCTAAATTTTCCTCCACCCCGTCTTCAAAGCCTTTTGTAATTCCCTTAAAATTACATATCCCTCTACCAAGTTATTAGATAAGATACCTAAGTTTTTTACGAAGATAAAAGCAAGGGCACCATTTGAAAGGTGACCTATTGCCCTCATGCTCATTCTTCCTGGATTTCCTCTTGAGACTCCTTCTGTATTAATCTTACATAGTCCTCTGGAGGAAGTTTCCAATTTCTAATTTGATTACTTGTGCATGATTTGGGGTTACCCTGTTTGATGTGACCACCGTTGAAGACACTTGTAATCTACATATTATCTAAATCCACTTTTGGTTAAGATTATGAGGCTCTTTTAACAGATATTGGATTGACTCCCTCATATTAGATATGATCTTTTCTTAAACAAAGTGGCCATTTTTGTATTCCTGATTGAAGATACAATTATTTCTCCCCTTCCATAAATTCCACAAAAGGAGAGTTGTCCACACCCAAAAACTTTGTTGAGTGGATTGGTCTATTTCCTCCCTTTTAGGCCACCTCCGCCAAAGTTGTTCTATAGAAGATATCTTTATATCCAAGATATCTTTGTATTCCTATTTGAAGATACGATTATTTCTCTCCTTCCATAAATTCCAGAGCGTTATCCACACCCAAAAAAATTGTTCAGTAGATTGGTCCATTTCCTTCCTTTTAGGCTACCCCCTCCAAAGTTGTTCTATAGAAGATATCTCGACTAGTGAATGCCTAGCAAAGTTGCCATTTGTTTTCATAATTTGATGGTGATGGGGCATTCTATGAAAAGGTAAAAAAATGTTTCCTCTTTCTTCCACCACAACTCACATCTAAAAGGTCCATGCATCCCTCTTTTCATCAATTGTTCCCCTATTAACAACCTTCTATGAAGTAGAAGCCAAATGAAAAATCTAACTTTGGGCCAAAGGTTTTGTGCCCACAACTGCATGAATATATCACTTAATGGGCTTGGGATACTCTAACAAAGGGCTAAGTATCCAAAAGCAGTTTTATATTTACTTTGATTATTCTTGCCCCAACCAATAATATCCTCCTCTTGGACCACTAGAGTGATCTCGTCCAAATGATCCTATAGATTTATTCTCTTATCCTCTAGAATTTGAACTGACCACTCCTCTATTGGGATCTATTGCCTTTCCTACCTTCCAACTACTACTTTGAGGCTTACAATATTTGGCTACCTTAACCCAATTATGTTTGTGAAGATTCTTCATTAACGATCTTTAAGTTAGGAATTGGGTTATTAGAGGAGGATGATCGTCCCACAAATCTATTCAAAAATTAGTCTTTTGTCCATTATGGATAATTTAGAACAGTCTTTCCTTGATCATATCCTTTCCTATTCTAAGTCTCATTAAGATAGGAGATCCTCTGCTAAGAAGCGAAAACCGGATAAGATTGAATTTTAAAGGTGTAGAGTTGTTTCTATATTTTTAATATGGGTGGAGAATATCTAATATCCACATATTTTATATAATCTATAATAATATAATTTTATGTAGATTAAAAATTATAATAAAAACAATTAAAAATAAAATCATATTAATAAAAAGTTTTAACCAATAAAAGATATATTATAAAATATTTGCAAGTGATCAAATGGTATTAATTCAACTAGGTAAATTCCTTGATATTTAAGGAGAAGACCCAACTCAAAATACACATATCATATCCAAACTATGTTGTAATATCACTATGTGGTGATGATCTAACCCATTTCAATCTCATAATGTTACATACCTAACATAGCTAGTCGGCTATGTTAGGGTTCCAAGGATTTTTTATTTAATTTATCATTAATATAGTTTATTGATTTAATTTGAAATCATCTTATCATTCATTTTGCGATTGTGCAAGAGGACTAAGCCCTCTTAGTGGCAAGGACCAGCCCTCCTTAAGTGGTAAACTTATTAATTGATTCATCTGCATTTTCGTTCGGTCTAGTTTCTATTTCAAAATTTGTATGCATATTGTTTGATTATAAATATAAGTTTTCGTCGAATCAAATACTACTATTGTATTGTTGAATGGTAATGTTGTAATTACAAGTATAGATAAATCTTTACATGTGGTATCATTCAAGAAGACCTGGGCAAGAAGATACACAATAGAGCTATCTGTTGGTTACTACATTTCACCATCACACAAGCGCTACCAGAAGCAGTCAACACTGCGCTTGATAAACTAGCATTGTCTCACGCTACAAATAGGCACATCAAATATGTACTAAGTGTCTGATTTAAGATTACAATAGTTGTCAAAAATGATACAGGTGGTATACCATCACAGATCGAAGCTATCAAGGATGCAGGTTGAAATTCGCTCGGTTATCCTACGATTTCAAGGATGCGGGATGCAAATTGAACGCGAAGGAGTCCTCACGAACAAACCAAAGTAACAATCCGCCCAAAATTACCATCAGTAACACACAATCACAGCACTCAAGTCGCAGGCACCATCTACCAATCACAACATAGGAAAAATATTTAATTTATCGCCTAAGCTAAGGTACCAAAAAAATAATAATTTTTAATTTTCACCAAGTACATTATCCCACATATGCGAGGTGGGCAGTTTGTGGAGGATTTATAAGAAAGTTAGCCTCCTAAGTTGATTGTGACCTCGGTCACATGCATCTCTTCCTCCTTCGCATGTAATCATGCTCGTTTTCTTTCGTGCGTCGTCCCCAATTTCTCCCTCCATAGCCAGTTATCCTTCTTTCACTTATCCTACATGTTCTATCTCTTCCTCCATGTCCATCTTGTCCTTCATGTCGCTTTTGTGTTGCATATCCTCTGTCATGTCACGTATCCTCTATAGTGTGTCCAGTTGTCCTCTTGTTGTGTCTTTTGGTTGCCTCTGCATTATGTCCTAGCTATCAACTAAATTATCGATTAGGGTGCTCTATTACCGTTGTCAGATCCATCTTATCATGTCTTGTCCTCTGGAGTCATGTCTCGCTATTGAGTTTCCATCCTTGGCTTCGTATTATCTGGTAGTTCGTCATTTCTATCGCTTAGTCGGTCCCTCTCATGTTAGTCTTGAGGCATGTGCTATCGGGTCAATCTTGGTTGTGTCAATCTCGATTCAGCCTCCATTACATTAGTCGGGTCGTGTTGGTGCTATGCTCGATCAGTGTTAATATTGGTGGTAGTCGATGGTCGCGTGTTGTGAAGTGTCGTTGGACTCCCAAAACTAGTCGTTGGTCTCGTGTTGTGAAGCCCTTAGGAAGAACTAGTCCGTCCACAACTTGAACCGTCGAATCTATCCATTGAGGAACTAGCCATTGAAATTTGAAATTTCAAATTCAAAATTCCGCATCATAGTTGGAGCGATAGTTGAAGCAGAAAATAACAAATTTTTTCCCAAATTTACCAAATTATTTTGCAGAAATTAAAGGTGATATTTGTTAAGAAAGACTTCTTGACAAGTGCATGAGCGGAAGGTGGACCAAAGGACCAAACGATCGATTAACAAGTTCGGAGAATTCAAACGAAGGGATCTTAAAGTCACAAAGAAGACCTCCAAGAAACAAAGGTACACATTATTCTTCTCCTTTACGCATTAATAGTTTTGATCCCGATCATCCACTGCTTAACACCATGGCATCCAATCCTTCTCCTACTTCTTCCCATGAGAACCTCACACATGAGGAAATAGGAAACCCCAATACCAACACCTCGACTATGCAAACATTAGTAGACAACATGAACAAATTGACCACATTAGTGAACCAACTAGTGGAAAAACAAAGCCAACCAACCCCTCCTAACCCAAATCGCTACCATAGACAATGGAACAATGAGGATCAGGATGGAGAAGAAGTCTATGAACAACAAAGAGGTCATAATGATAATACCCAAAATCGCTTCCATAGACATAGGCATAATGAGGACCAAGATAGAGATGAAGTTTACCAACAACCAAGAGGTCCTAATGGTGTCAATTTTCCATGCATTGATATGCCCACTTTTGAGGGTCATGATCCACGTGGTTGGATAGCTAAAATGGAAGGCATTTTAGACTTATACCGAATTCGAGATTCAGAAAAAGTTCCTTTTGCTGCCTCCAAACTCGGTACTGAAGCTTATCAATGGTTTGTATGGCTCAAACGTGAGAATGGAAATACCATCTACTGGGATGATTTCACCACATATTTCCTTGAAATATTTGATGAAGGATCCTCATCTTCATACATGGTGCGGTTGTTATCACTTAAGCAAACAGGATCTGTAAGGGAGTATATTTCAGAATTCACTAGTCTGCTTTCCTATGCAAGAAACTTGCCATCCGATGTGGTGGTATCTGCTTTTAGAAATGGGTTGAAAGAGAATATTCAAGTTGAAGTTGACCTACAAGATCCATCCTCTTTAGATACCTGTATAAGGATTGCCAAGTTGGCTGAGAAGAAGGTGCAAATTGGGACATCTATACGACGTGATTCCTATGGTCGACCTCAATACCGCAACAACTCTTTTCGCAGAAATGATCAACCATCAAGATATTTTTGCTATAAATGTCGCAATCACCATCCAAAATATCAGGCATGTGTACCATGACAAAACTTTCAAATCGAATATGCTGACAAGGAAGATGAAGAAATAGAGGATACCAACTCACCTGATTTTCCCATAAACGAAGACCAAATTGAACCCGAGGAGGCCATAGTTGAGGAAGATACTATGGCAATTTTAGTACATGCTCTTATGGGTTTATCATCTCACCATACAATCAAGGTATCAGGGTTCATTCGACAAAGGAAGGTAACTGTATTAATTGATTCAGGAAGTACTCATAACTTTATTGACACAAAGATTGCCAGGGCATTAAACTTGCACATCAACTCCTCCAATCAAGATAAATTTCAAGTTATAACTGCAAACGGGGGAAGTGCTCAATGTATAGGTAGAACATCTTCAATTTCATTGCAAATGGGAAGTTATACTTGGCATGGTCCTCTTTTTGTTATGAATTTAGGGAATTCAGAAGTTATCTTGGGAGTCGCATGGTTAGAACAAATGGAAACCATGGTCGATTTTAATTACAAGTAGCGCTTTGTTGAATGGAAAGAAAATGGGAAGACCATTCACCTCCAAGGAATTCCAACACCTCCATCAAAGATAGTAAGTTCGCATAGCATGGAAAAAATATTAAGAAAAGGTAGTTACGGATTCATTGCTCAAATTAATTGTATGGAAAAGCAAGCACAAGATATTCCAGAAATCCAATCAGAAGATCTACAAAACATTGTGGCCAACTATGATGAGGTCTTCCAAGAACCAAAGGGACTACCTCCCAAAAGATCCCATGACCATGCCATACACCTTGTTCCAGGAAGTCTTCCTCCTAATGGTCATCCTTATCGATATCCCCAACCTCAAAAAATAGAAATTGAGAAAATTGTCCAAGAACTATTAGAACATGGAGTCATCCATCACAACACTAGTCCCTATTCTTCACCAGTAGTTTTGGCCCATCGCAAAGACAATTCTTGGCGTATGTGTCCGGATTTTCATCCCCTTAACAAAATCACCATCAAGGATAAATTCCCTATACCTATCATTGATGATTTACTAGATGAACTACATGGTGCAAATTTTTTTACAAAATTGGATTTACGTTTTGGGTTTCACCAAATTAGAGTTAGGGAAGAGGATATTCCCAAAACAGCTTTTCGCACTCATGAAGGTCACTATGAATTCTTGGTCATGCCTTTTGGTCTCACTAATGCCCCATCTACATTCCAAAGTCTCATGAACCATGTGTTTCATCCATTCCTTCACAAATTTGTCCTAGTCTTCTTCGATGACATACTCATATATAGTAAATCATGGAATGATCATCTGTTGCATGTGGGAAGGGTTCTTCATATACTACACAAGGAAAAGTTATTTGTCAAATGCTCTAAATGCTCTTTTGGTGTTCAAGAAGTTGAGTACCTGGGTCATATAGTTTCTCAAGAAGGTGTTAAAGTGGATCCCAATAAGATAAAGGTAATTCAGGATTGGCCCTTACCTAAAACTATCAAGAAACTTCATGGTTTTTTGGGTCTCATGGGCTACTATCACAAGTTTGTGCGTAACTATGGAAAAATTGTAGCTCCTCTCACAACTCTTACAAAAAAGGATGCTTTTCATTGGTCGGAAGCAGCCACTCAAGCCTTCGAGGCTCTCAAAGAAGCAATGTGTACTACTCCAGTATTGGCAACTCCGGATTTTCACAAACCATTCATAATCGAATGTGATGCTTCAGGAACAGGTATTGGGGCAGTATTAATGCAGGAAGGTCATCCCTTGGCATTCGAAAGTAAACAACTTTCAAGAAAATTTTTGGGAAGATCCACATATGAGAAAGAAATGTTGGCTATTCTACATGCAGTGGAGAAATGGAGACACTACTTAATCAGTAGCCGCTTCATTATTAAAACCGATCATAGTAGTCTCAAGCACTTTCTAGAACAACGATTTTCTTATCCAGAACAAAACAAGTGGTTAACAAAATTGTTGGGATATGATTTCATTATCGAGTATAAGAAAGGGAAAGAAAATATGGCAGCAGATGCATTATCACGAAAATATGAAGATGAAGTTGTTATTAATGCTATTTCAGGTCCTTGTTCCCAATGGGTATCTCAGCTATAGGAAGAATGGTTGTCCAATACAGAAACTACTCAAATAATTCAAGATTTGTTGTTGGGTTCATCCAAGCATCCTCTTTTTTCCTATGAGGACAAGGTGTTAAGAAGAAAGAATCACATTTACATTCCACACAATTCTACAATCAAATCAAGGATTCTAGATGAATCACATGCTTCTCCATCAGCAAGACATTCAGGTTTTTTGAAAACCTATATGCGGATAAAACAATCCTTTTGTTGGAAAGGATTAAAAGCAGAGGTCAAACAATGGGTGGCTGAATGTGAAGTATGCCAACGCAATAAGGGCGAAATAGTCAAATCACCAGGGTTGCTTCAACCATTACCCATTCCAGATCATCAATGGGAACATATTTCAATGGATTTTATTGAAGGTCTTCCTAAATCAGAAGGCAAAATAATAATTTTCGTGGTAGTAGATCGCCTCTCCAAATATGCTCATTTCCAGGCTCAACAACATCCATTTTCAGCAAGCAAAGTGGCTAAGGTATTTATGGACTCAATTTTCAAATTGCATGGAATGCCAAAAAATATTGTAAGTGATCGTGATCCCATATTTACTAGCAATTTTTGGAAAGAATTATTTCGTCTTAGTGGTACCAAATTAAATATGTCCTCTGCATACCATCCACAAACAGATGGCCAAACTGAGGTAGTTAACAAATGTTTGGGTACCTACCTAAGATGTTTTGTTCAAGATAAACAATATCAATGGAGTCATTGGCTTTCCTTGGTAGAATGGTGGTACAACACTTCATACCATTATTCCATTAAGATGTCTCCATTTGAAGCATTGTATGGAATTAAACCACCAACAATAGCAGATTATGTACCAGGTTCTTCCAAAGTGGCCCAAGTAGATGATTGGTTCCAACACCGATAGTCAATGCTCAACATTCTCAAAGACAACTTGGTCCAAGCACAAAATCGTATGAAGCAGCAGCAAGACTACACCATTCAAAAGATAATTTAATATAGGTGATATGGTGTTCCTACGTTTGCAACCCTACAAACAATTGTCATTGAAGATCAAGACCAGTCAAAAGTTGGCTCCATGATTTTATGGCCCTTACAAAATAGTGCATCGCATTGGAGAAGTGGCATATCAACTAGAGCTTCCTCCCTCATCTCGTATACATCTAGTATTTCATGTTTCCTATCTCAAGAAGGTGATCGACCAGAAAGTACAATCTCAGTCAGAATTACCAGTACTCGATGAAGAAGGACGTATATATCTCCAACTTGAAGCAATTTTACAAAGCAGAACACGTATGCTGAGATCTCGTCACATCCAAGAATTTCTCATCAAATGGCAGGACCTACCTGAAGAAGATGCTACATGGGAACCTGAAAGTATTTTCTAGACATTTCCAGCTTTGAGGACAAAGCTTTTCGAGGAGGGGAGCCATGTTACATACCAAACATAGCTAGTCGACTATGTTAGGGTTCCAAGGATTTTTTATTTAATTTATCATTAATATAGTTTATTGATTTAATTTGAAATCATCTTATCATCATTTGTGATTGTGCAAGAGGACTGAGCCCTCCTAGTGGTGAGGACCAGCCCTCCTTAAGTGGTAAAATTATTCATCTACATTTTTTTTCGGTCTAGTTTCTGTTTTGAAATTCTTATGCATGTTGTTTGATTATAAATATAAGTTTCCGCTGAATCAATTACTACTGTTGTATTGTTGAAAGGTAATGATGTAATTACAAGGATAGATAAATCTTTGCATATATAACCAATATATTCTTAAGTGAAGTATATTTTTATGTTATTAAATGATATTAATTTAATTGATTATATTCCTCAATTTTTATGGAAGAGTTTTAAGGAGAGACCAGGTTCGAATCTTTCCAAAAGATACATACGTAATTACGAGATTCTTCATCGATATATATATATATATATATATATATATATATATATATATATATATATATATATATATATATATATATATTTTTGGATAATAAGGGGTTGTACTCGGGTCCCCTACCCTTGACAAATTACATCTCTCTTCTTTAGAACTTTAAATTTTACAAATAGATACACTTCTCATCTCAATTGAGATGCTATAGCTAGAAACCTACACCATTTTACATAAAATGTCTGAATTCTTGATTTTTCATTTTCTAGATATTTTCATATTTATGTATGAATACAATTACTCCAAAATTTAGCATCTTTATTGACATTTTCCTATAGAAGCCTTCATAATTCCAAAACTTCACCTCTACTATCTATGCCTGGCATCTTAGTAGAGTAATATTTCCAAAACATCGTACTATCATAGTCCGCTTTACCATCTATGCCTTGCATCTTAGTAGAGTAATATTTCCAAAACATTGCACTATCATAGTCCACTTTACCAAATCTGTATTTCCAGTTTCCTTCATGAGACACAAGTGCAACCACAAAAATTATAATAAATAGTCTAAATGAAAACATATTATTGTTACAAAATAAAGGAGATATTACCAATGGAAAACATTAAAGTAAATCTTAATCATTTATTGATTTAGGCAATCAACATTTTTTTGTCAGCTTCAACTAAATTTTCTACTTCCTCTAACCATGGAAAGGAGAATTTAACTTCACGATCCTCCATAAAAACCCCTCTATTGGCTAGCTTATTTGCACATTTATTTCCTTACCTTAATATATGTGTAAACCTAATTTTTCAAACTCTTTATCAAGTTCTTGAATTTCCACAATTATCTCTTGTATGTTCCATGGAGCCTTTGCTTTCCTCAAAATTGCATTTATTACTATGAGAGAATCACCTTCCATCCATACTCTATTCCATTTCATTTTTTTACATATTTTTAACCCTTCTAAAGTTGCCCAAGCTTCAACTTCATTATTTGTCTTAAATCCACTATTGAAAGCATAATGAGACAAAATTTCTCCTTTATTATTTCTAATTATTCCTCCTCCTCCTAGTCCTAGATTTCCTTTAGATGCTCCATAAAAATTCAATTTAACCCACTCCACATCTGGTGGTTTCCACTTTATATTCTTTAGCTTCCTTTTGCTTCTCTTGTACCCAACATCATAATTCCATTTAATGACCTGACTCCATCTATCAATACTCTCTGCTTCCAAATTAGGGACTGGGTGAGTTAATAGGGTTGGTTTAGACTCCTTTATGGCTAAACATATATTTTTTTCATTACCTCTAAACTACTTTCCTTTCCTTTAAATATTCTTCTATTCCTTTCTAGCCATATAGTCCAAATTATTTTATCTTTTGATATATCTCATATTATCTGTAAAACCTCACTTTTATAAGTGCTCTATCATTGCTTTAACCAATATTCAATTTTGATATTCATCACCATGCTTTTACCAAACATATTAAGAATCCATTGCCATAGATTCTAGACTATTGAGCAAAGTCCCAAGAGATGGTCTATACTCTCCTCCTTATTACAGAAAACACATTGAGAGTGGCCATAAAAACCAGTTTTCATAAGGTTATCCTAGGATAAAATTCTTCTATGACCTACTAGCCAAACAAACATTTTAACTTTAGGAATGCTTGGGCTATCCCAAATATCGCTCTATATTCTAGTGACATTATTATTATATTGGTGTTGAAAATTATATCACTTCTTGTTGTGTATTATCATGAACTATTCAAATCCAAAATCAATTTATCCTTGGCACCCCTAGGAATAAGCACAATTGTTATCTTTCTACTCAATTGCCTCATAGCATCAATGTCTTGTATACTTGTAAAAAATATTATTTCCATTTGTATCTTCCTTCTCAATCCTTGTACAAAATTTTTGAAACCCTATCATCGTATTTTTCTTGAAGCAATATCATCCAAGGTTTCAAAACTATATCTAAATTGAGTGGTTTTTTATCACACCAAGTATCCATCCAAATAGATTTTTTTTCTCCAGTTCCCACCATCCATATTAAACCTTTAATCATAAGATCAATAGATTTTTTAAACCATTCCAAATAGTAGAACCATTTGGAAGAGAGAATGCAATAAATATTAAACTTGGGTCATTGGGATCAATATACTTAGAAGATTTTTTGCCCATTGTCTTTTAGTCTCTTTGTACAATCTCCAAATAAATTTTCTCCTAAGATCTAAGTTTACATCTGTAAAAAATATTAAACCAAAACCTCCCCTAGTTTTATCATCACACAACTTGCTCCATTTCACCAAAGGAAATTTCCTTTTATCATGTATACCTGACCATAAAAAAGATTGCATATTATAGATTAAACTTTTTTCAACTAATTTTGGCATAGAATTCAATGACATATAATATGTTGAAATGGCTTGTAAAACTGACTTAATTAACCATGAAGAACACAAGCTTATACTGAGAGGGGGGGGTGAACAATATAAGACCACTTTTAACTTTATCTATCAATACAGCTTTCAAACCATTAACATGCAGAATAAGATAGCAATAATAACAACAATAAAACAATGCACAAAATGCAATCCACAAAGAGACACAAGAATTTACGTGGTTCACCCAAGGTGGGCTACTCCACGGATAAAAATTTTCTTCTAAAAGTTGTATCAAAGTCCTTTGGGAAACCTTCCTGATTACAATGTTTATGAGCCTCACTCAAAGGAGACACCTTCCCCTAATTCTGCTTTGCCGGTGATCCTCTAGAAGACCTCTACCTCCTCTCGCCCTTAGCAAGTGGAATTCTGTCCACGGAAGACACTTGTCTTCCCCGCTCTGGCTGGAGATCTCTGTCCTCAACTCTGTCACTGCAAAGCTGGTCCTCTTTTTCGTACCAAACACAGTCCTTCGGTCTGGCACAATTCTATCCTCTTCCTCTGTTCTTTTTTGTACTTGGTCGAAATCAATTTTTCACTTACTGCGCAAATACAGCAACACTCAATCAGCTTATTTGCTTCTGTGAAAAACACAGTAGCACAGACTTCGCGTGTTTCTGTGAAAACACAACACAGACGATCTTTGTAAAATATACAACAGCAATTGAACACAGTTCGTCCTTCACAACTATTCGCAATTACAGTAGCATCTACTTCACGCACTTTGCTTTCTTTACACAAACTACGTGAACTCAGTCGCAATCACAACTACCCTTGTTCAAATTCCAACCTATACATAGTCTTCGCAAACATTGCAGTACTCTCTCGCATAGCAACTTATGCGCCTATGTGCAACCACAATAGAATCCTCTTTGCATAGTCTGCTTCTCCTTGATTGAACTCTTTCCCTCACTCTACTTCTACAAACATTGCACTTCGAATGCACACTTCGATCGATTCGACTCGACTGCTCTTTGCGCACAGCAAACTTCGCTTGTGCCAACTCAACACATACATTCGACACTTGAAACTCTAAAATAGTCCTCCTTTTATAGCAATAATTCATGTTTAAATTCTTGATCTTAGTCGGCTGTAAATCCTTAAAACAATCGTCGACTGCACAACCTTACACTTCATCGGCAAAAGTTAACTCTATCGGCTTCAACCGCCTCTGTTGTTCTATAGCTTTCCTAGCGTGAAACTCAAACATGTCGCGATATCGCTACGCCTTTGTCTATCGTACACCTTGTATTGCTTGCTGTCGTGAAATCGTGACACTACTGCCTATTGTGCGCCTTCTTTGGTTTGTTGTCACAAAATCGCTATGCCTTCTGACTTTGTTGACGTCATCATGATTCTTGTCGCGAAATTGTGACACCTTAGTCTACAAGGCCTCCCTCTCTGCTCTTGTCGTGAAATCACGACACATCTGCTTTTGCTGACATCATCAGCAACTCTGTCATGAAATCGCGATGCTTTAGACTCCAAAGCCTTCTTCTCAGCTTCTGTCGTGAAATCGCGACACCTTTGCCTCTTGTTGACGTCATCTGCAACTTTATCGTGAAATCGCGACACTTCTTACTTCTTCAACCTTTTCTCGGTTTGCACTAGCGAAAATGGAACATGTTACGAAATCGCGACGCTTTCGCTGCCTTAAGCTCTTTTCTGCCAACTGCTCGTGAAACTGGAACATGTCGCGAAATTGTGATGCTTTCGCTGCCTTAAGCTCTTTTCTGCCAACTGCTCGCGAAACTGGAACATGTCACGAAATCGTGACGCTTTCGTCGCCTTAAGCTCTTTTCTCGCTAACTCGCTCGCGAAATCGGAACATGTCATGAAATCGTGACACTTTTTGCATCCGTACAACTTCTTTGAAACCTGTCACGAAATCGTGACACTTCCTGCAACTCAACTCTGCCAACTCAACTTGTCGCGAAATTGCAACACTTCCTGCAACTCAACTCTACCAACTCAACTTGTCGCGAAATCGTGACAGTTTTGCCTGAACTTTCTCTCTCCTCAAACATGTCGCGAAATCGTGACAGTTTTTCCAGCTTTGCCTCTGCCTTCCAAAGATGTCGCGAAATCGTGATAGCTTTTGCCAGCTTTCTCTCTCCTAAAACATGTCGCGAAATCGCGACAGCTTTTTCCAAAGACTTCGCCAACTTTTTCTAACTTTTTTTTTTTGGATTTTTGGCAACTGGGCTGCTCTAATTTTCTTGGAGACTTACTGACCAGCTGAAACCTTCATCAAAACACCTACTTAGACAACAAAACAAATTGCTTCAAGAAATCCTTGACATCAAAGACAACAACTACCAAGAGCTCCTTTGACATCAATGACAACAACTATACTTGAGCAAAGGCAATGTACTCAAGGTACCCAAAATTGCCAAAAATCTCCCCCTTTGTCATTGATGGCAACCCTTAACTAAAAACATATCTCAAGAGCCAAAACTGAACCAACTGATCCAACAACTGAGAATCAGTATTTGAAGTTTTTGCTCCCCCCCGACTTGAAGCTCTTCTCTTCACTTGAAGCACTTCCCTTTACACATATCTCTCCCCCTTACTCAAAACTCTCCCCCTTTGTCATCAATGGCAAAGGGTCACCTTTGGGGTTTGGGACTAAGAATGAGTCTCTTAGCTTAGTCCCTCCCCCACCTTCTATTAAGGTGATTTAAAATAGGGTTGGGAGTGAAACTCCCATTAGACACTCATCATCATTAATGTCTACTATTTCTTTGTTGGGCCTTCTCTTGAATTCTTTTTCCACATTGTTGTTCTTGTTACTGTTTTGATCCTCGGACCTGTTCATACCGCTGTTCCTGTTCCTTTCATCATTCCTGTTTTTCTCCATACCTTGATCCTTGAACCTGTTTATATTACTTTTCTTGTTTCTGTTGTCATTCTTGTTCTTATCCATGCTTTGATCCTTGGACTTGTTCATACTACTGTTTCTGTTCCTGTATCTCGGAAGATCAGCTCTACACTGTCTAGCTAGGTGACCTTCATTGTTGCACTTATAGCAAGTAACAATATTATTTCTTTCAGGCATGGTTGTTCTTTGAATCCGCCTATTCTGACTAACCCAGTTCCTGTTATTTGTCTTGCAAAAAATTGCCTTGTGCCCAAATTGTTGACAAGAGTAGCAATACCCTTGAAAGAAATTATGTCTCCTAAAACTGTCATTTACTTTCTTCACTTGAGTCATGCAATGTACAACCATGTGACCAAATCTGTGACACGCAAAACAAGTGCCGTGAAATTTTCTTTTATTCGACTTCATGGGTCCCGAAAACTTCTTCTTCTCAATCTGAATATCGTTTTCTATTTCTGCGTATCTATCACTTACGGATTCATGAACTGAAGTACTTTCTACATCAGAACTCACTTCCTATTGAAATTTCTTGCTCGATTCCCCAACCTGTTTCTTGTGCGGCTCAACAAAACCGAGACCTGTTTTATCTCGTTGGACTTCTTTGTCCTTTGATGAGAAATTGAACCTTCTTGGAGCTATCCTAAAATCAGAGAGCTTATCCTTGTACTCTTTATTTTCTTCTTTCAAAGAAGCCATTTCCTGTTCTAACTCACTATACTCCATAATTTTAGAATCCAACTCATTCTTGAGTTCTTGTGACTTAGCCATAGAGACTTCAAGATTTTCTATAAGTTCATCTCTCTCCATACAACATTCATCTAATTTAATCTTGAGTCTATCATTCTTTTTTCTTTCCTTTTTCAAAACACTAAGAGCATTATTGAGTTCACATTCAAGATCCTCTATTTGATGGCACTTTGAATTATCACGGCCTTTTTCAGATTTCTTATCACTAGAGGTGCTACCTTTTTCAAAAACCATACATGCATCTTCATTGAAGTTTTCTGAAGCATCCTCATACATACTAGCAGCCAAATCATTATTTTTGCAATTATCCTCAAGGTGCCCAAAATTTCCACATCTAAAACATTTCATGATAATGAATTTATGTTTTGGTTCTTCCTCTTTTTCTTGAAATGAACAACATCTCATTTTCATCATCACTAGAAGAACTTTCACTATCACTGCTAGAACACTTACTTGCTTTGTCTAAGTAGAAGCTCTTTTTATTCTTGTGAGAATGCCTCTTTCCATGATTGATGTACTCATCTTTGCTTTTCTTATGATTGTTGTACTCATCTTTGCTCTTTTTGTAATACCTGTACTTTTTAGAATCCTTGCTCTTAACATCCTGTATATCTTCATCACTTTCATTTTTGGAAACAAAGACAATTAGTAGCATAATGACCAAATTTCCCACAATTGAAACATCTTATATTTTTCTTGCTTTTGTGCTTTCTAGAAAAGTTGCCTTTCTTGCTGTAATATGCCTCTTCCTCACTAGAAGACTCATCACTTTCTTGAATCTGTTTGCCTTTTGATTTCTTGGTAGCTTTGAAAGCTGCTTCTTTCTTTACATCAACTTTCACTTGAGTTCTCAACTCAAATGCTCGCAAGAATACTATGGAGCTCATCCTTTTTCAATTTATCTAAATCTTTAGCTTCCTCAATAGCAAAAATCTTTTCACTAAATCTATTAGGAAGGGATCTTAAAATCTTATCACACACATCATTTTCAGCAAGTTCAAGACCTAAGTCTTTCATGGAGTTCACAATCTCATCCATCCAAAGCATGTAGTCACTAATATTTTCATCATCATTCATCTTGAGTTGTTCAAACATACCTTTAAAATGTCTCAATTTGGCCTTTCGGACATTTGCATCACCTGTATGAACAACTCCGTAATTGTTTCCACATTTCACTAGTTGTCTTGCAGTGAATAACTTTGGTAAGATCAGCCTTCTGTAAACCTTTCAGGATTGCATTCATGGCTTTTGAGTTGCTGTGATGTAGAAGCCTATCTTCTTTAGTGTAAGGACCATTTGTAGGAATGGTGTACCCATCTTCAATAACTTCCCATACCTCATTGCCAAGAGCCATAAGATAGACTTTCATTCTTGCATGCCACAGACCGAAATCTGATCCATCCGTAATAGGTGCTGCATTGCCACTTGAGTAGTCCATTGTGTTCTTTGCAAACTTTTCCTTCAAGTCGTTAAACTTTTCGAAGGCACTGGCTCTGATACCAATTGAAGAACACAAGCTTATACTGAGAGGGGGGGGTGAACAGTATAAGACCACTTTTAACTTTATCTATCAATACAGCTTTCAAACCATTAACATGCATAATAAGATAGCAGTAATAACAATAGTAAAACAATGCACAAAATGCAATCCACAAAGAGACACAATAATTTACGTGGTTCACCCAAGGTGGGCTACTCCACGGATAAAACTTTTCTTCTAAAAGTTGTATCAAAGTCCTTTGGGAATCCTTCCCGATTACAATGTTTATGAGCCTTAGCTCAAAGGAGACACCTTCCCCTAATTCTTGCTTTGCTGGTGATCCTCTAGAAGACCTCTACCTCCTTTCGCCCTTAGCAAGTGGAATTCTGTCCACGTAAGACACCTGTCTTCCCCGCTCCGGTCGGAGATCTCTCGTCCTCAACTCTATCACTGCAAAGCTGGTCCTCTTTTCTGTACCAAACACAGTCATTCGATCTGGCATAATTCTGTCCTCTTCCTCTATTCTTTTCTGTACTTGGTCGAAATCAATTTTTCACTTACTGCGCAAATACAACAACACTCAATCAGCTTATTTGCTTCTGCGAAAAACACAGAGCACAGACTTCACGTGTTTCTATGAAAACACAACAGCATAGTCTTTGTAAAATATACAAAGAACAATTGAACACAGTTCGTCCTTCATAACTATTCGCAATTACAGTAGCATCTACTTCGCACACTTTGCTTTCTTTGCACAAACTGCGTGAACTCAGTCGCAATCACAGCTGCCCTTGTTCAAATTCTAACCTATACACAGTCTTCACAAACACTGTAGCACTCTCTCGCACAAAAACTTATGTGCCTATGTGCAACCACAATAGCATCCTCTTCACACAGTATGCTTCTCCTTGATCGAACTCTTTCCCTCACTCTGCTTCTGCAAACATCGCACTTCAAACACACACTTTGATCGATTCGACTCGACTGCTCTTTGCGCATAGCAGACTTCGCTTGCGCCAACTCGACACATACATTCGACACTTGAAACTCCAAAACAGTCCTCCTTTTATAGCAATAATTCATGTTTAAATTCTTGATCTTAGTCGGTTGTAAATCCTTAAAATAATCATCGACTGCACAACCTTACACTTCGTCGACAAAAGTTAACTTTGTCGGCTTCAACCGCCTCTGCTGTTCTGTAGCTTTCCTAGCACGAAACTCAAACATGTCAAGATATCGCTACGCCTTTGTCTACCGTACACCTTGTATTGCTTGCTATCGCGAAATCGCAACATTACTACCTGTTGTGCACCTTCTTTGGTTTGTTGTCGCAAAATTGCTACGCCTTATGACTTTGTTGACATCATCATGATTCTTGTTGCGAAATCGTGACACCTTAGTCTGCAAGGCCTCCCTCTCTGCTCTTGTCGTGAAATCGTGACACATCTGCTTTTGTTGACGTAATCAACAACTCTGTCACGAAATCGTGACGCTTTAGACTCCAAAGCCTTCTTCTCAGCTTTTGTCATGAAATCATGACACCTTTGCCTCTTGCTGACGTCATCTGCAACTTTGTCATGAAATCACGACACTTCTTGCTTCTTCAACCTTTTCTCGATTTGCACTAGCAAAAATGGAACATGTCACGAAATTGCGACGCTTTCGCTGCCTTAAGCTCTTTTATGCCAACTGCTCGCGAAACTAGAACATGTCGCGAAATCATGACACTTTCACTGCCTTAAGCTCTTTTCTGCCAACTGCTCGCGAAACTGGAACATGTCACGAAATCGTGATGCTTTCGTCGCCTTAAGCTCTTTTCTCGCTAACCGCTCGTGAAACTGGAACATGTCACGAAATCGTGACACTTTCTACATCCGTACAACTTCTTTGAAACCTGTCACGAAATCGTGACACTTCCTGCAACTCAACTTGTCACGAAATCGCAACACTTCCTGCAACTCAACTCTGCCAACTCAACTTGTCACAAAATCATGACAGTTTTGCCTAAACTTTCTCTCTCCTCAAACATGTCGCGAAATCATGACAGTTTTGCCAGCTTTGCCTCTCGCCTTCCAGCATGTCGCAAAATCATGACAGTTTTGCTGCCGCTTTCTCTCTCCTAAAACATGTCGCGAAATCGCGACAGTTTTTCCAGCAGCTTGCCAACTTTTTCTAACTTATCTTTTTCTAAATTTTTGGCAACTGGGCTACTTTGATTTTCTTGGAGACTTACTGACCAGCTGAAACCTTCATCAAAACACCTACTTAGACAACAAAACAAATTGCTTCAAGAACTCCTTGACATCAAAGACAACAACTACCAAGAGCTCCTTTGACATCAATGACAACAACTATACTTGAGCAAAGGCAATGTACTCAAGGTACCCAAAATTGCCAACAAACCACACTCTTCTTGCTAACGATAACCATCTACCTTTCCAATATGGAAGTTTATTTTGAACTTTACTAATAACTAGATTCCATAAATCTATCCTCATTCTCCCCTCAAATAAAGGCATCCCTAGATAAGTTGTTGGTAAATTTACCTCTTCCATTTGAAGCAACTTGCAAATTCTTGCTTTGATATTAGCAAGAGTGTTAAGGAAGTAAATTTTGGATTTAGTCCTATTAAATTTTTGCCCTAAAGCTCTTTTGTACTCTTTTAAAAATGTATTCAAAGCTCTGGCCTCATTTATCCTTGCCCTTCGAAAAAGAGTTGTATCATCTATAAACTGTTGATGGGTGATATTATCAATATTATTACTAACCTTAAGTCCAATTATAAGCCCATATTTGTAAGCCTTATTTAAGTTCCTACTCAAAACCTCTGCCATAATAATGAACAAATAAGGAGATTAAGGATCTCCTTGTCTAAGGCCTCTCTTGGCTTTAAAATATTCTATCACTATTTCATTGACCAACACTGAATGACAAATTGTAGAGACACAAGATTTTTATCCATCTAATCCATTTCTTCCCAAAACCAAACATCTAAAATTGTAAAAAGAAAGTACCGTTTAACCCTATCATAGGCTTTACTCATATCAAGTTTTAAGATCATAGCTTTCTCTTTTCTTGAAATTGATGAATGAATAACTTCATGAGCTACTATGATCCCGTCCAAAATTTGCCTTCTTTTCACCAATCCTCCTTGCTCTTCTGAAATAATTTTGTCTAACAATTACCTTAATCTATTCGCCACCACTTTGGAAATAATATATAAGCCATATTACATAGGCTTATGGGTCTAAAAGAATCAAACAATTCGACATCTTTTTTTTTATGGAATTAGGG
This sequence comes from Wollemia nobilis, assembly GCA_028583015.1. Taxonomy (NCBI): domain Eukaryota; kingdom Viridiplantae; phylum Streptophyta; class Pinopsida; order Araucariales; family Araucariaceae; genus Wollemia; species Wollemia nobilis. The sequence goes on from JAQPPZ010000750.1 coordinate 10,941,742, forward strand.
TAAGATATGTTGCATTTATTTTATAAGGAATGTATTGTTTTACCCTAGACTGTTCCATTGCCACCAATAAAGAATCCTTCACTATATCCCAATTATGTTGGTAAAAATTTGTAGAGAGCCCATATGGACCTGGGGATTTATCCTTATTAAAAGAGAAAAAAAAGCTAAATGAACCTCTTCTAGAGTAGTAGGCTCCATCAATTTCCTATTGTCTTCATTCATTATAACTGAAGGAACATCTTGAAGAATTTTATCATTAATAAATTTGACCTCCTCTGAACCTTGAATATTTTAATAAAATGACTTTGCCTCTTTTTTAATTTCACTCTGATATTCAATCCAAACCCTTTCTATTGATTTAATTCTACTATTTCTAGAAGATGATCTATGTACTATATCCATCCTATGTAATTTTTTTGTATTTTTATTTTCTTTGAACCAAGTCTGTCTTCATTTTAATCTCCAAAACTTCTCTTCCTTACTCAAAATATTATGATATTCACTAAACAACTCCCTTTCCTTTGAGCTTGAATTATTGTATTCACCTTTTTGAAATTTTGAAAGTTTTGTTGAGCAAGGTGTTGCAAGAGTTTTGTCATTGTTGTCAACTCAGGCAGTTAGATCTAATAATGCAGTGGACGAGCAGCTTGTAAGTCATTCAATGCAAGTTGATAGATTTTAGGGTTTGCAATTGACCACATTTAGGGTTTGCAGCCGACCATGTTTAGGGTTTGCAGTCGACCAAGATTAGGGTTTGCATTTGCATAATCAACCGACTACTATTAGGGTTTTCATCTCAAAATCTCAAGTATATAAGCGGGGTTGTTTGGAGATTTAGGTATCCATCGGGTGAATGTTGAAGTGCGAGATGCGGTCGTAAAAGCGTAGATAGCATAGAATCGACGAGATGATAGCGAAGTGCATAATGTGAATGCACACAGAGAGCAGAGTGTGGAACGACATAGAGTGTGCGAAGCGTGTGAGCAGAGAAAGCAGAATGTGCAGAGAGCGCAAAGGGCAAAGTTGATTGCAAAGTTTGGTTGTAGCAGTGCAGCAGATTGTGTGAAGAGATTGCGCAAGAAAGAGCAGAGTGTGCAGAGATTGCAAAGGTGAAGTAGATCAGTTAGAGTCTTGCAATAACAAAGGTATTTGTCAAACATTTTCATTCAAAATTGAAGTCCAGTTGGTGCTGGCAAATTAGGGGTTGGTGCTCCTTTCGTTGGTGCAGATAAATAAGGGGTTGGTGCTCCTTCCAGTTGGTGCTGGTAAACAAATTGTAAAGTTGGTGCTTTGCAAGAGGCTGGATTTGGATGGTAGTCCAAGCAACCGTTCTTTTTGAGGAGTAGCCATTTTGGTGAACCTCGTTAAAAATCTATGTTGTGTGATGTTCTCTTGCTGTACTTATTATATTTGTTTATAAGTTTTAATTGCTGTGGTTTTTAGAGCTGTTAATTCATGTTTTGGAATGCCACACTGATTCACCCCCCCTCTCAGTGCCATACTAAGTACAACAATTGGTATCAGAGCCAAGTTCCCTTTAAAGGCTAAATCAGCTAGGGTTGATCTTGGATTAATACTCTAATGGCAAAGAAAGGCAAGAATGGAACCATGAGACACAAGAAGAAAAGATCACACAGGGTCATAAAAGAAAATAAAGATAAATTCATTATTGCTGTAGATTCAAGAGATGAATCAAACAATGGAGAAAAGGCCAAGAGTCAACTCGGTCATAATGCAGGTTCTCAAGGTTCAGAATGTTTTGATCAACTCCGGCATAATGAACGTCAGTGTTATGGGTTTAGTAGCAATGAAGATGAAGAAGAAATAGAATCGGAACAGGAATGTAATAAAGAAGAAATGAATGCATAAGCAAATTGGAATGAAGATCAAATTACAGCTCCAAGTAAGAAGAATAGAACCTCCTTCAAAAGGACATCTCACCAGCTTGGCTTCTGTGGTAGAGGAAATTGAACCAGAAAAGGCAGAAGGGGTGAACACCGAGCAGTATAATAAAAACCTCAATGCCGAAGTAGACTGGGAAGGTGAGTTGATCTCTGCTCTTGAAGAGTTTAATATAGAAAAGAAAAAGAACAAAAGACTGTCCAAGAAATTGGAAGAATATGGGGATGAGATTGAAAATCTGTTCTTACAATTCCAACAAGCCAAGAAAATAGAAGAAGACTTGAAGTCACAGCTGAATGATAAAGTCAATGTGTGTAACAAACATGAAGAGGATTCTAACAAAGTAGTTAGTAATCTAAAGCTGCAAGTAGAAGAGTCTAAAAGGATTGAGGAAACTCTCGGGTCGCAGATCAATGAGAAAGAGATTATTTGCCGCAAACAAGAAGAAGAGATTGTTTCATTGAAGAAACAACTAGAAGAGGCCAATACAAATCTTAAATTCGAGAAGAGCACATAATTGCTAGATAAAATGATAAGTCATCAGAGAAGCTCCACGATTAAGCATGGTCTTGGATATGAAGTTGAACAACCTGTATCTTCCAATTCTGCAGAGAAGAAGAAGTTCACCGTTGAAGGGTCCGAGCAAGAAAAGGTTAAAGTCGTATCTTCAAAAGAAAGAAAATATCAAAGGAGATTTACAAAGAAAGCAGCCACAACAAAAGAGGTTCTACCACTCTCACTTTTTTCATACTAACACTTTTAATGGCTATTGTTTCGTATGTAACCAAGCATGGTCACAAGGCAACTTATTGTGGATTAAATAATAAATCAAAGAGTTATGTCTGGTCGAAATACATCTTGCATATCTGAGTGAACACTTTGTACAATGTTTTCAATGCAATGGTCATGGGCACATAGCAAGGTTTTGTCCAAGCGCTTATGTATCAAATCTAAGGCAAAACAGTAGATTTCATAAGACGCAAAGAACACAACATAGACAGGAAATAAATCAGGTTCATAGAAGAAAGGAAAATAATCATTCATCATGGATGCATAAGAGACAACCACACCAGAGAGATATTCAAGTTCATGCAATGATGCAAAATAGGGACGCAGTGAAAAATCCAAGCCCGAGGTCAAGAAAGTCCGGAGAAAGAAAGAAGAGAGGAAATCGTGTCTCCTTGAACTAAAGGAGACTCGCTTCTTCTATCGCACTAAGCAACTCTGGTAACACATCCTCAGGGGGAGCATTTTAAAAAAGGTTTTATTTTAATGCTTCTGTATATTTGTCTCAGGTATCTCGAGGATGAAAGACCAAGCAGTTGGGCTTTTGTGGTATAATTGTCAAGTGTGTTGGCTGTTCATTTAGTTGTGTGTGGAAGTGCCGTGAAGGGTAGTGTTTGCATTGAGAATCTTCACCATTGGTAGTATTGCTTATGTCATTGTTGTTTTGTTGATGGTTCTTACTGCCACTGATTATAGCTATGGATTATAACAGTTCAGATTGTTTTTGTTTATTGAAAGAATGCTTGCCCCAGTTGCGTATTTGTGTTTCGATAATAGCAACGTGTTTTTGTTCGACGCTTGATGTGAAGATTGTCAGATCTTTCATTACACCTTGGTGAATATATTTAATTCACATGACAGGTTTTGTTTTAACTTTTAATATAATGCCAATTCAAGGATAAGAAGTTTGAGGCTGAGTAAGGTGCACTACGGTTGGCCATAAAGTGTTTGACAAAATGTCTTCTTTCGACATGCACAGTTGAAAGTAAGAGTTGGCAGTAAAATTGCAGTGCTGGACAAAAATTGGTACAGATGTGAGTCACTTGTCAATTCTGTTGATAGAAGTGAAATCAGCATGTTGAATGGGAAGATTGAAGAAAAAGTTTATAATGTGCAGCCAGATGATTTCCAGCCTGGTGATGAATGTTTGAGGTGCTTTTATAAAGAATTGAGGTAGTCTACTGGATTCTCACTGCAGAGAAAGACAAACAGCTGTCAGTAGGTTCAAGTCTGTTGAGAATATTCAAGATGTATATGCAGATGTTGTTTGCATTACAGAGCAAAAAGTTGGATAGTTAAACGATCAGTGTATGCTTTCACTAAAATCAGTGGACAAGTTTGAGATTGCAGAGCAACAGAGGGTTGAGGCTCAGAAGACAGCATGAATTGAAGTGGCCACATATTCCCAAGAATAGTCTAAAATTTGACTAGCCATTGGGATCAAATTCTCAAGGGGGGCATTTGTGCATTTGTTCATCTTATTGATCATATCCATGATTTTTGCTAACTATTTCAATGTGGTTCTCGAGAATGGTGTGTATGGACTCGTGGGGAGTCTGCAGCAGCCCTTTGGTATTATTGACAAAGGGGGAGAAGAGTTACAGGAATGTACACAGGTGTTGCCAACAATTCCAAAGGGGGAGATTGTTGAGCAAGGTGTTGCAAGAGTTTTGTCATTGTTGTCAACTCAGGCAGTTAGATCTAATAATGCAGTGGACAGGCAGTTCAAAAGTCATTCAATGCAGGCTGATAGATTTTAGGGTTTGCAATTGACCACATTTAGGGTTTGTAGCCGACCATGTTTAGGGTTTGCAGTCGACCAAGATTAGGGTTTGCATTTGCATAATCAGCCGACTACTATTAGGGTTTTCATCTCAAAATCTCAAGTATATAAGCGGGGCTGTTTGGAGATTTAGGTATCCATCGGGTGAATGTTGAAGTGCGAGATGCGGCCGTAAAAGCGCAGATAGCATAGAATCGATGAGATGATAGCGAAGTGCATAATGTGAATGCACACAGAGAGCAGAGTGTGGAACGACACAGAGTGTGCGAAGCGTGTGAGCAGAGAAAGCAGAATGTGCAGAGAGCGCAAAGGGCAAAGTTGATTGCAAAGTTTGGCTGTAGCAATGCAAGCAGATTGTGTGAAGAGATTGCGCAAGAAAGAGCAGAGTGTGCAGAGATTGCAAAGGTGAAGTAGATCAGTTAGAGTCTTGCAATAACAAAGGTATTTGTCAAACATTTTCATTCAAAATTGAAGTCCAGCTTGGTGCTGGCAAATTAGGGGTTGGTGCTCCTTTCTGTTGGTGCAGATAAATAAGGGGTTGGTGCTCCTTCCAGTTGGTGCTGGTAAACAAATTGTAAAGTTGGTGCTTTGCAAGAGGCCGGATTTGGATGGTAGTCCAAGCAGCCGTTCTTTTTGAGGAGTAGCCATTTTGGTGAACCTCGTTAAAAATCTATGTTGTGTGATGTTCTCTTGCTGTACTTATTATATTTGTTTATAAGTTTTAATTGCTGTGGTTTTTAGAGCTGTTAATTCATGTTTTGGAATGCCACACTGATTCACCCCCCCTCTCAATGCCATACTAAGTACAACAAGTTTGTCTTTTACTTCTTATTTCTTCTCCAAAATGTTTCGAAAGGTGTTCTTGTTCCATTATTTTAATCTAGATGTCATAGCTTTAATTTGGTTTGAAAGAGCATACAACCCACCATTACCTAAAGAATTCTATGTTTGAGCTATCATATCAAAAAATTGAGGATGGTCTTTCTATATTTTCTCATATTTAAAATATGGTATTTTTTGAATTCACTTACCACCATTTTAACTCTTATTGGCCAGTGATCTGAACCAATCCTTGTTAAGGTATTAATTTTAGCACAAGTTCCTTCATCTAGCTAATGATCTAAGAGAATGCAACTATCTAAGTTTTTTGCTATTAGGTTTCGACCTCTCTTGTTGTTGGTCAAGTATAGTTGTCTTCTTCAAACTCAACTTCCCATAGATTATTGTTTTGAATAAATGCTGAGAAATCTTTAATACTTTGGGTCAATTTCCTAATTCCCCCAAATTTTTCATTTAGCTTGGTTATGGCATTAAAATATCCAATGATCATGAATCAGATTTCTTGGTCTTTACTTCTCATAAAGGCTTCAATCCCACTTCAAATTTATAATCTACCTTATTGAGTTGTAGGTTCATAGACATTGATAAGGATGAAACAAATATCTACAAAGTAGCAAGTGATTAAAGAGGCTATCCAATTTCTAGTTTTATGAATGGTTACACAAGAGGTCCTAGAAGGATACCAACAAGTTAGAATTCCCCTTGCCGCTCCTTCAGAATCCATAACATCCCATTCACATATTTTCCAAACTGCTTTCATAGTTTTTGAAACTTCTTATTTTGTCATTTTAGTTTCCTGGATACAGAGAATTTCATGTTTATTACTTAAACATAGACCCCTAATACACCTATGCTTTGAGGGGGCATTAACACCCCTTATATTCCATGAGATGATAATCATGTCTCATTAGGGGCTTTTGGCCCCTCCTGCATATTACCAATATCATTTTATTGTTTAGTAAAGAAAAGTTCAACCAACTTAGTTTGTGTTCCTTTCCCTGTGTTAGCTCTTGCTTCCCTAGATCTTGCTTGATAATTTGAGGGGTTTCCTCTTTTTGCCTTGCCTATATCAGGAGTAGGTCTTATTATTCTATTCCTCAATATTATTTCACAATTTTATTTTTCAACATATTTATCCTCTCTTGGATCTATTATAGAAGCTTTTGACTTGTCCTGCTCATTTTTTGGTATTTCCTTATTAATGGCATAGGTATTAACTTCTAAAACTGCATTTTCTTTACCAATTATTTTCTCTTGAATGGTGCATGGTACTTCAAGAGAGTCTTCAAAATCTGATTATACACATTCCTTAGGTTCATCAAGAATGTTCTTCCTTGAATTAGGATCATACTGAATAGACGGTTCCTTGCTAATATATTGAAATTGTTGTACTATGTCCTCTAAGTTTTGATCTAATTTTTCTTCATAGGCTAAAGCCTCAAAAGAGTTGGTATTTATTCCAATATCCTTCCTTATTGGTCTCCAATATTTTCTTCTATTTTTCTAGATCTATTTTTTGGAATTTGAAAACCATAACCATCTGTAAATTTCTCTTACGATTGTCTACAAATGATTATGTTGGGCTCTTCTTAGGGCATGATCTCTGAACATGCCCCATGTCATGACATATTCTACATATAAAAGATATATTTTTATAATCTATACTTTGGGTCCACATATTATCCCTATACGTAAGAATGATTTATTCTGGTAAAGCTTTACTTATATCAATTATGACCAATATTCGAGCATAAATAGCCAAAAATCCATCTTTTATTGTATCTAAAATCTCAAGGAATTCTCCTAGAGTGTTGCCTATTGCCTTGAAGGTATATGTTTCCCAAAATTCAATGGGAAAACCAAAAATCCTAACCTAGACTGGAACCAAGGATAGATTTACATGTTTACGTGAAAAGCCTCCATACCAGCGAGTAAGGAAGAGTCTTGCTCTTCCCATAAACCAAGGACCCTATTTTAGGATTCTTTCTCATTTTTACCTAGAATAAAAATGGCTAGGAAGAAACCTCTGGGAAGAAACAATAGAATCACTCCTGGAGACTTCCAACTCCTATCAATCCATTTTCTCAAGAATGAAGCCCTTGGCCATAACCCATTAAATTTACCAAAAGCTACCCTATCTTGGAGCAATGAGGATCTCTTTGAGGTGCGCTCACTAACCTCTACCACTAGAGATGATTCTAAGGATTTAATTATAAAGTGGTCCATGAAAAGGAAAATAAAACTCAAAATCTATTAAAATTTATCTGAAATTCCTATAGCAAATATAATAATTGACAAAAACTTTATAAATTTTTCATGCATAATTTCTAAGATAAAGAAAGGAAAAAAAAAATTAGCTAAAAAATTCTTTGTCCAGATAGAATGTCTTGCCTTGCTGAAGTCCTAGCCCTTCATTGCTCTTCCCATCGTTCGAACCCTAGTTGGCAAATATTTGCAATTTTGTTTTTCACAACTTGAAAAATCTTCATTGCCCTTGTTTTAAATGGTTGACTTCACAGGGTCGTATCTCCTTCAATATTGCTCGGATTTTTGCATATGACCACTCATTTTAAATCTATTCAAATTCTGCACAAGTTGGTCCAAGAATTAGTTGAATCATATAACTCTTCGTGAATATATGGCTCTTAAAATATGAAATATTTTTTAGGAAAAAACCCTAATTCTTCGCACTTTGCAATTTTATTTTTTGCAAATATATATATATATATATATATACGATAAATGAAATTGCAAATATTTGCCAACTAGGGTTCGAACTATGGGAAGAGAAATGAAGGGCTAGGACTTTAGCAAGGCAAGATATTCTATCTGGACAAATATTTTTTCAGCTAAGTTCTTTTTCCCTTTCTTTATCTTAGAAATTGTGCATGAAAAATTTATAAAGTCTTTATCAAATATTATATTTGCTATACGACTTTAAGATAAATTTCATTATATTTTGAGTTTCCTTTCCTTGGATCAATTTATAGTTAAATCTTTAGAATCATCCCTAGTGGTAGAGGTTAGTAGCGCACCTTAGAGAGATCATCATTGCTCCAAGATAGGACAATTTTTGGTAAATTTAATGGGTATTGGCTAGGGTCTTCAGCCTTGATAAAATGGATTGATAGAAGTTGGAAGTCTCTAGGAGTGATTCTATCATTTCTTCTCAAAGGTTTCTTCCTAGCCATTTTTTGTTCTAGGGAAGAAAGAGAAAGAATCCTAAAAGGGGGTCCTTGGTTTATGGGAAGAGCAAGGATCTTCCTTAACCATTGGTATGAAGGCTTTTCACCTGAAAATGTTAATCTATCCCTAGTACCAGTCTGGGTTAGGATGTTTGGGTTACCCATTGAATTTTGGGAAATAGATACCTTCAAGGCAATAGTAAACACTCTAGGAGAATTCCTTGAGATTTCAAATACAACAAAAGATGGATTTTGGCTATTTATGCTCGAATACTAGTCATGATTGATATAAGTAAAGCTTTACCAGAATCAATCATTCTCAAGTATGGGGATAAGATGTGGACCCAAACTATAGATTATGAAAACATATATTTTAGATGTAGAAGATTTCATAAGGTGGAGAATATTGAGAGATCATGCCTTAAGAAGAGCCCAAAAAAATCATTTGTAGGAAATCATAAGAGAAATTTACAAATGGTTATGGATAAATATGGTTTCAACTTCTAAAAAATAGATCTAGAAAAATTAAAAAAATGAAAAATGGAGATCAATAAGGAAGGATACTGGAAGAAATTTCAATTCTTTTGAGGCTATAGCTAATGAATAAAATGTAGATCAAAACTTAGGGGACACACTACAACAATTTCAACATATTAGCAAGGGATCATCTATTCAGTATGATCCTAATTTAAGGAAAAACATTCTCGATGAATCTAAGGAATGTGTCTCATTAGATTTTGAAGACTCTCTTGAAGTACCATGCACCATTCAAGAGAAAATAATTGGTAAAGAAAATGCAGTTTTAGAAGTTAATACCTCTGCCATTAATAAGAAAATATCAAAAAATGAGCAAGACAAGTCAAAAGCTTCTATAATAGAGCCTGGAGAGGATAAATATGTTGAAAAAACAAAATTGTGAAAGAATATTGAGGAATAGAATAATACGACCTGCTCCTGATGTAGGCAAGGCAAAAAAAGGATAACCCTCAAATTATCAAGCAAGATCCAGCGAAGCACGAGATATCATAGAGAAAGAAACACAAACTAAGGTGGTTGAACTTCTCTTTACCAAACAACGAAAAGATATTGGTAATATGCAAGAGGGGCCAAAAGCCCCTAATGAGACATGATTATCATCTCATGGAATATAAGGGGTGCTAATGCCTCCTCAAAGCATAGGTGTATTAGGGACCTATGTTTAAGTAATAAACCTGATATTATTTGTATCCAGGAAACTAAAATGATAAACGAAGAAGTTTCAAAAACTATGAAAATAGTTTGGGCAAGATGTGAATGGTATGCTATGGATTTTAAAGGAGTAGTAGGGGAAATTTTAACTTGTTGGAATATTTTTTAGAACTTCTTGTGTAACCATTCATAAAAATAGGCATTGGATAGCCTCTTTAACCACTTGCTACTTTGTAAATATTCACTTCATCCTTATCAATGTCTATGGACCTACAACTCAGTTAGGTAGATTAGAAGTTTGGAGTGGCATTGAAGCTTTTATGAGAAGTAAAGATCAAGTAACCCGATTCATGATCATTGGATATTTTAATGCCATAACCAAACTAAAATTTGTTTTGGGGGGAATTAGGAAATTGACCCAAAGTATGAAAGATTTCTCAGATTTTATTCAAAACAACAATCTATGGGAAGTTGATTTTGAAGAAGACAACTATACTTGGACCAACAACAGGAGAGGCTAGAACCTAATAGTAGAAAAATTAGATAGATGCATTCTATTAGATCATTGGCTTGATGAAGGAACTTGTGCTAACATTAATACCTTAACAAGGATTGGTTCAAATAATTGGCCAATAAGAGTTAAAATGGTGTTAAGTGAATTCAATAAAAGATCATATTTTAAATATGAGCATGTGTGGGAAGACCATCCTCAATTTATTGATATGATAGCTCAAACATGGAATTATTTAGGTAATGGTGGGTTGTATGCTTTTCCAAACCAAATTAAAGCTATGACATCTAAATTAAAAGAATCGAACAAGAACACCTTTGGAAATATTTTTGAGAAGAAATAAGAACTAAGATAAACTTTCAAAATTCCAAAAATGTGATGAAAATAATACAATCTCAGATGAAAGGAAGTTGCTTAGTGAATATCATAATATTTTGAGTAAGAAAGAGAAATTTTGGAGATTAAAATCAAGACAGACTTGGTTAAAAGAAGGAGATAAAAATACAAATTTTTTTCATAGGATGGCTATAGTTCAAAGATCTTCTTCTAGAATTAATAGAATTAAATCAGTAGAAGGGGTTTAGATTGAAGATCAGAGTGAAATTAGAAAAGTGGCAAAGTCGTTTTATCAAAATATTCTAGGTTAAGAGGAGACCGAGATTCTTAACGATAAAATTGTTCAAGATGTTCCTTCAGTTATAACACTTGAAGACAATAGGAAACTGATGGAGCCTATTACTCTAGAAGAAGTTCATTTAGCTCTTTTATATTTTAATAAGGATAAATTCCCAGGTCCATATGGGATCTCTGCAACTTTTTACCAACATAATTAGGACATAATAAAGGATTATTTATTGGTGGTTGTGGAATAGTCTAGGGTAAAACAATACATTCCTTATAAAATAAAAAAAACTTATCTTACCCTAATTCTAAAAAAGAAGGATGCTAAATTGTTTGATTCTTTTAGACCCACAAGCCTATGTAATATGTCATATAATATTATTTCTAAAGTAATGGCGAATAGATTAAGGCCATTGTTAGACAAAATTATTTCAAAAGAGCAAGGAGGATTTGTGAAAGTGAGACACTTTCTAGATGGGATCATAGTAGCTCATGAAGTTTTACATTCAACAACTTCAAGAAAAGAGAAAGCTATGATATTCAAACTTGATATGAGTAAAGCCTATGATAGGGTTAAATGGGATTTTCTTTTTGTAGTTTTAGACAAATTTGGTTTTGGAAAGAAATGGGTTAGATGGATTAAAGCTTGTGTCTCTATAGTTTTCTTATTAAGTTTTGGTCAATTGGTTAGTGACAGAATATTTTAAAGCCAAGAGAGGCCTTAGACAAGGAGATCCTCTATCTCCTTATTTGTTCATTATTATGGTAGAAGTTTTGAGTAGGAAATTAAAGAAGGCTTACAAATATGGGTTTATTAATGGACTTAAGGTTAGTAATAACATCGATAACATCACCCATCAACAATTTGTAGATGATACAACCCTTTTTGGAAGGGCAAGGATAAATGAGGCTAGAGCTTTGAATAATTTTTTAAAAGAGTACAAAAGAGCTTCAAGACAAAAAATTAATAGGACTAAATCTAAAATTTACTTCCTTAACACTCCTAATATCAAAGCAAAAATTTGTAGGTTGCTTCAAATAGAGGAGGTAAATTTACCAACAACTTATCTAGGGATATCTTTATTTGATGGGAGAATGAGGATAAATTTATGGAATCCAGTTATTAGTAAAGTTCAAAATAAACTTCCAGATTGGAAAGGTAGATGGTTATCATTAGCAGGAAGAGTGCATTTAATTAAATCAGTATTACAAGCCATTCCAACTTATTATATGTCATTTTTTTCTATGCCAAAATCAGTTGAAATAAGTTTAATATTTATTATGTGATTATTTTTATGGTTAGGTTTACATGATAAAAGGAATTTTCCTTTGGTGAAATGAAGTAAGTTATGTGATGATAAAACTAGGGGAGGTCTTGGTGTAAGAGCTCTTACAAATGCAAACGTAGCTCTTAGGAAAAATTGTTATCTAGAGATTGTATAAAAAGAGTCAAAGACAATGGGCAAGAATTCTTCTAAGTATGTTGATCCCAATGACCCAAGATTAATATTTATTGCATTCTCTCTACCAAATAGTTTTGCTCTTTGGAATGGTTTAAAAAAATCTATTGATCTTATGATTAAAGGTTTAATATGGGTGGTGGGAACTAGAGAAAAAAAATCTATTTGGATGGATACTTGGTGTGATAAAAAACCACTCAATTTAGATCCAGTTTTGAAACCTTGGATGAGATTGCTTCAAGACAAATACGGTGATAGGGTTTCAAAAAAATTGTACAAGGATTGAGAAGGAAGATACAAATGGAAATAAGATTTTTGTATAAGTATACAAGACATTGATGCTAGGAGGAAATTGAGTAGAAATATAACAACTGTGATTATTCCAAGGGGTGCCAAGGATAAATTTATTTGGGAGTTGAATAGCTCAAGAGAATACACAACAAGAATTGGATATAATGCTCAACACCAACATAGTAATAATATCACTAGAATATGGAGAGATATTTGGGATAGCCCAAGCATTCCTAAAGTTAAAATGTTTGTTTGGCTAGTAGGTCATAGAAGAATTTTATCCTAGGATAACCTTATGAAAAGGGGTTTTCATGGCCCCTCTCAATGTGTTTTCTATAATAAGGAGGAGGAGAGTATTGACCATCTCTTGGGACATTGCTCAATAGTTTAGAATCTATGGCAATGGATTATTAATATGTTTGGTAAATGCATGGTGATGAATAGATAGATAAATAGGTATTAATGTGAAAAAAATTCCAATCATGAAATATGCCACTAAACTTGCATCATCACATCAACTAGTTAGAAAGCAAGAGGGCCAACCCCCCACACACATGCCCAAACAAAATAGCAAAATTGAAGATTGGTTAAAGCAATGGCAGAGCACTTATAAAAGTGAGGCTTTACAGACAATATGAGATATATCAAAAGATACAATACTTTGGATTATATGGCTAGAAAGGAATAGAAGAATATTTAAAGGAAAGGAAAGCAGTTTAGAGGTAATGAAAAAGAAGATATGTTTAGCCATAGAGGAGTCTAAACCAACTCTATCAACTTACCCAATTCCTAATTTGGAAGCAGAGAGTCTTGATAGATGGAGTCAAGTCATTAAATGAAATTATGATGTGGGGTAAAAGATAAGTAAAAATAAGGTAAAGAATATAAAGTGGAAACCACTAGATATGGAGTGGGTTAAATTGAATTTTGATGAAGCATCTAAAGGAAATACAAGACCAAGGAGGAGGAGGAATAATTAGAAATAATAGAGGAGATATTTTGTCTCATTATGCTTTCAATAGTGGATTTAAGACAAATAATGAAGCTGAAGCTTGGGCAAATTTAGAAGGTTTAAAAATATGTAAACAAATGAAACTGAATAGAGTATGGATGGAAGGTGATTCTCTCATAGTAATTTTGAGGAAAGCAAAGGCTCCATGGAATATACAAGAGATAATTATGGAAAATCAAGATCTTGCTAAAGAGTTTAAAGAAATCATGTTTACACATATATTAAGGGAAGGAAACAAATGTCGAGATAAGATGCAAGGCATAAGTAGTAGAGGTGAAGTTTTGGCATAGTGAAGGCTGCTATAGAAAAATACCAAGAAAGATGATAAATTTTGGAGTAATTATATTTAAACAGAGATTTGAAAAGATCCAAAAATGAAAATCAAGAATTCAAACATTTTATATAAAATGGTGTAGGTTTTTAGCTATAACATCTCAATTGAGATGATAAGTGTATATATTTGTACACTCTCAAGCCTTAAATAATAAAGATGTAATTTGTCAAGGGTGGGGGACCCGAGTACAACCCCTTATTATCAAACTAAATATATATATATATATATATATATATATATATATATATATATATATAAGTTTATTTTTTAAATAGGCTAAATACAATAGGTGTTACAACTAGGACCATGCCCCCTAGGGGTATAGCAACATGGGCCTCATGTGAGATTCTTCACCAATATATATATATATATATATATATATATATATATATATATATATATATATATATATATATTAACAAGTTCATTTATTTATTTATTTTTTAAACAAGCCAAATACAATAGGTGGCACAACTAGGGCCACATTCCCTAGGGTATAACAACAAGTTTAATTTTTAATTTAATTAAATTTATTTTTTATTTTTTAATTTGGTTAGTGTGAGAAACCCCTATGACCAACACATAGGATGAGTAGTCTCCTCCCAACCATGATCCCTCATAAAGTCGAGAGCTATGCTTATCAATAGGGAATTTAACACACAACCACCACACATCCACCCCCTCACACACTCGCCCACATCACGGTTTGAACCTTGGACCTCTTAAAGAAGAGCCAAAGCCTGAAATAAAAATAGTCCCCAAGGGCTTGGTGGATTGGTAAGAGACACCCCTCACACACTAGTCCACGCCACATTTTTACCCTTCCGAAAAAGAGCCAAAGCCCAAAATAAAATTAGTCCCCAAGGGCTTGGTGGATTGGTAAGACTTTGGGCACTTACCAAAAGGAGACCGAGATTCAAACCTTGGGGGCATGTCCAATCTAAGCAAAGGTAGTAGTATGATGTGAGTTCACTAAGTGTGCATCAACTTGATGATAGGGGTATTAACCTCGAGCCATCAAAGGTCTCCCTCACTTCGACTGTGTTTACCAAGACAAGATATGGGTTATAGTGGTTGCACTATGATTTGATGCTATAATTGAAGGTAATGTGACTTGACCCTATGATCAATTGTTAAAAAGAAAAGGGAGTTACTGATTCCTCTATGTAACCCAAAAAAAATTAAAAAAATGTTTAATGAGGCGTGGGCGAGTGTGTGAGGGGGTGGATGTGTGATGGTTGTGTGTTAAATTCCCTATTGATAAGCATAGCTCTCAAATTTACGAGGGCTTTACGAGTGTGTGAGGGGGTGGATGTGTGATGGTTGTGTGTTAAATTCCCTATTGATAAGCATAGCTCTCGACTTTACGAGGGATTTACTAGGGGTCATGGTTGGGAGGAGACTACTCAACCCTATGCATCAATGATAAGGGTTTATGACACTACCCAAATAAAATAAAATAAAATGTTTAATAAATTTATAGCATCAAATTTATTTATATAAATAACTAATTTAAAATACATAAATAGCTAGTATTTTTTATTAAGTAATGCGAAGTACAATAGATAGCATAACTAGAGGCCACACTCCCTAGGAGCATAGCAACAAAGAACCTCCCTTATGATAATTCGAACTCAAGTTTGGGATGTTTCTAAAAAAACATAAATAATTAGTTTAAAATATAAATATTATTTTTTATTTTTATAAATTTTAAAAACAAAAAATTGTTATATTAATAATATGATAATTAAGGACTTAGAAAAACTTACCATTCAAAATATAGAACTTAATAACAAAACATCAATGGTATGATTTGATTTTGTAGATTAGATGTTATTTAATGTTGTTTATTGTTTATTTTTATAATATAGTGGAAGTTTTGAAACTTTGAATAGATGTTCAAGACCCATGTGTTGTAGGTGAGTTGGAGAGGAGAGGGCAATCCTCCAAGGGAGGTCCCAGGTTCAAATCTCCACCCTACCAAAAAGCTGAATTGGGTACCCAAAATCCAATTGATAATGTTGGAGCGGGCAGGGCTGGGTGCGACTTCCAGGTGACTTTGACAGTATAGAACCTCCTGTTCGTGGTCTCTCAGACCAAGGCGGCCCCAAATGGGGTTTTTCGCTTAAAAAAAAATAGATGTTCAAGATTTAAATATTTCATTTTAAAATTATATACTATAACAAAAATATGGTTGATAACTATATTAAACAACTAACATAGTTTATAAAGATAATCTTATACGACCTATAACCTCTAAAATGTTAATTCTCTTTTTACGCATATTCATACCTGTCTAATGTTTGAGTAAATGTCCTAAATTATGGGATTTAATGTAAGCAATAATTTTTAAGAGTTAGAATTGTGTGTAATAAGAGATGATTAAGTCTTTTGGATTTTCAAAGGTAGTAATCTGCTTTGAATCCTCTAAGTGCATACTAGATCGATGATGACGGTAAGAATCTTGAGCGTCCGGTGGTCTCCTCTCATGTCGAGTCAACAACGAGTTGGAATAGGCTTGTTGGGAGTAATCCTTGGTTTGAACCTGTGCTTGTCAGTTACTAAAAATAGTGTGGTTCTAACCAAATCCCCTATGTATCTAAAAATAAATTAAAATAAAAAATAAAAGTCTTCTAATTATATTAGTGATATGTACAAAAATATATTTAAACATATGCATTTCTTTTAATGGGCTTGAGGACTTGTTTAAGTACAATTATATAATTATTTTAAGTTTAGTTAAAAAAATTGTAATCTTTAGTTTATTGAATAAAAATTAAAATAATTTTTTTAATGAGAAATTAATTAAGACAAACTAGGACAAATAGATAAAGAATTCAAAGAATTACAAGATGCCATAAAGAAAAATATGGATCTTATGCTATGTTTCTTGCATTACTCATTCCTTGTGCACCTAATCATCAAGCAGTTCAAAGATGATGCTATCCAACAACTTGGAGGAGTGTCGGGGAAAATTATCCAGGACAAGTTGCCTTGCATCTATGATGGCACTTCCCCCTACTCAGAATTTTGTGGAACGTTCTTGTACATGTACCATGTGCTCATCGAGAAAGAACCACCTAGAATGAGCCCAAGTATAATCAAGTATCTCCAAGAAATGGAAGCTAGAGATTACTTTATTGACAAACACTTCAGTTTCATTAGAATATATGGAGGTAAATTGCCATCGAAATCCCTGCTCACTTATTACTCCAAATCACTTGTTGCCTTAGAGATTGTAAGGCAATCTGCATAAGAAGCCAGACTAATATGGAGGAAGAAGAAAACCAGGGTTCCTTGGATCATAACTCCAGGAAATAGGGGAGTATGTATACCGAGGATATCCAACGATGATAAAAGCTTTGCCCGCGATGGACTTCTTATGTTTTGCAGAAATCACTTGGAGACCCTGTTGGTCCAACTTTCATGCACACCCCATGAAGAAATGAGCATAAACACCAGTAACACCCACGGGATGAATCCCACTCACTTTAGGATCTAGCTGGTTATCCAAGGTGCGAGTTACAGAGTCGGGTCGAATGTCTATTCACTCTTTTTCGCTTCTGGAATAGATTTCAATATGGACTGTCTGTTACCTTACAGGGGGTTCCTGAACTTGTTCAGTAGTTGCAGGAGTTGTTACTTGTTAACAATCAGATTTGAACTTGATTCTTGATCTAGCTCTCATGGGTCAGCAGATTCAAATAAAAGACAAATAAAGAAAGTAAAAATGGATCATTTCACCGAAAACAAAGAGAGGGTAGGGTAAGGCAGAAAGGGAAGTTTATCAAACTTTAAACTGTAAAACTTAAACTGTCAATTTTATCTATGCTACTAGCTTCACAACAGAACAAATCCAAGAAGAAAGTGTCCAGATTTCTAAGATCACTTTCAACTAGGAGCACAAGGCAAAGTGGAACAGATCTAGCAGAAAATTATAAATCCAAGGGCAACTGGTTAAAACTGGTATCTTTCATCGGCAACCTAGCTCACACAGTGAAGACAGAGCAATTAGAACAAACTTAACCTCAAATCTGTAATTTCCCCTAGCGAGACAATGGAACAACTGAAGCCTAACAGCATATTTAAACTTGATAATGGCAGATTTACAGCATATATCTAACAAACTTTAATGGAACGGATAATAGAAGAAGATACACTTATCACAGATCTGTAAAATATTAGGCTCCTGGCCATGCTACCACAGAAAACAAGCAAAAGCACATCAACTCCCAGTCCGGGAAAACAAAGGATTTCACAAAATTTGCAAGAAATTGCTTATAAGCCTTTTATTTCTAAGTCTCTGCCTCCGCGATTACATTGAGAAGAAGTATTTATAGACTCGGGACAGACCCTGATCTTTTCCAAAATATCTTACCCAAACCCTAAATCTTATCACACCTAAACCCTAGGACCGGGTTTTACAATATAAAGCCATTTAAAATAAAGCATCGGATAAAACTTAACCCTTCTGCAAATCAGTGCAGTCAACTGCCATAAATGGAGAAGATAGGATCGAATGCCACTTGCATTCACCCGTAACTGCAAAATAAATACCCTCATTAATTCCTGTTGGTAAGCCGGGTGAGTCACCACTTCTCCAAGCAATTGGTCTCCGCAGATCCATTATCTGAGTTGAAATGGTCTTCATGCTATCAAGTCTGCAATAAATTTGTCATTGAATGCCCTCACCGGCATCTTCTCCTCTAGCATGGCGGTCCTTGATTAAATCTGCACTTTAACTTTGTCTTTATGGTCTTTTTCAGTTATCCGCAAGTGACAGATGGAATCCTGTATGAAAGAGAAAAGATGCATTAGTACCTTAATAAAATTATCAAATCCAAGCTTAAAACATTAAAATCAGACTAAAAACCGCAAAATAAGCTTGCATGTCAGCCTAATTTGTCCCATTCGTGCTTTGACACGTGTCGCTATCCCAGGATGCCTTCTGTTTACAGCTGGAATGCACTTCTGGCCCTTTGGGGAACTTTCTCTCTCCTATCGCGATTCTGCGACATGTCGCGAAATCGCGACGTCCCTGGCTCATCGGCAACTTCTTCCTCGCAGGTCGCAAAAATGCGACATGTCGCGATTTCGTGACATGTCACGAAATCGTGACCTTCCCTGGCCTCCGTACAACTTTTTGATTTTCAGCCACGATTCTGCGACATGTCACGATTTCACGACATGTCACGAAATCGTGACACTTCTTTGCCTTAGCCAATTTATCAATTCTTCTTCTCCCATGCGTTTTTCTTCTGGCTGTTGACTGATTTTTCATTATGTCTTTTAACTTGGCAACTTTTCCTCACCATGTCGCGAAATCGCGACATGGTGCCTCTCAACTGTCGCGATTCCGCGACGTCATCATCTTGGCTGGTTCCATCATTGAAAGTGCAGCGAATCGCTGCAACTTTGATGTCTTTGTCTTTTAAATCAAAATGGCCATGATTTTGTTACAGGTAGCGATTTCGCTACCTTCTTTCTTCTCTGTACCAATCGCCGACCCTTTATCGCGAAGATGCTACGTTCTTTTGCTTCGGAAGACCTTTTCAAAAGGTGCAGCGCATCGCTGCAGTTTTGCCCCTTAGACTTTTCTTTTCAACCAATATGCAACGAATCGTTGCATTTTCTCCACTTGAGCCTTAGACTCTACTTGCATCGTGAAAATGCGACGTGCAGCGCATCGCTGCACTTTTTGATTTAGAAACTTCTTTGACAAAGGCCCCGTGATTTTGAAACATGTCAGCGCGTCGCTGCCACTTTCAACTTGAACTCCCTTCCAACCAACATGCAGCGAATCGCTGCAAGTTTTGTAACTTAGTCATTTTTGAAACCACCTCATCGTGAAAATGGAACATCGTTCATTTGAGCACTGTGGGATCTTTTGTAAAAGAATGTCAAATCACTGTTACTTCATTCCTTTGCTTCCTCTTCAACAAGCTACACGCGATTTCAAGACGTTCGCGAATCGCTGCAATCTTTGCTCTGGACTCTTCTCTTGACCAACGTCCTGCGATTTTAGACATGCAGCGCATCGCTGCAATTTCTTGCCTTGTGTACCTTTTCCAAAACGTGCAGCGCATCGCTGCAGTTTTAGCACTTAAGCTCTTTTTACAACCAAGCCTTCTGTGCCTTTAAAATGCGCAGCGCATCGCTGCAACTTTCACTTCGAACTCCCTTAGTTGATTTTTCTCTTGCACTCAGTGAAAATCGACATGTCGCCAAATCGCGCCCCTCCGTACAACTTTCTTCTCTCTCCCCCTGTCGGCAGGGAAATTGCGACACTTTCCAAAAATGGAAATGTCGCGATATCGCGACACTTCCAAAAATGGAAAGTTTTGATTTTTCATGTATTTATCTGACTGTTTTCTGGATTTTCTTGGTGCTGGTGCAGGATTTGGCTTAAGCATGAATGATTTCTAGCATGTAAAAGTTAAGTCCAAGAAAACACAGGCTAGAAAGACAGGAAAAGCACAACTTAAAAAGGAAACAAGCAAAACTGGATTAAGACTGGAAAGGATCAAGAGGGTCCCTGCTGCAAAATGGAATTTCAAAGTTTTCAAGAGGATTGGAATGCATTTTTCAGTGGGGGTGTGTTGCTTCTCAACAAATGGCGATATCTGCGGGTAAAATAATAGCATTATTTTAGAACCCAGGACTCTAGTTTCAAAACAAAAAGACCATGCATCATGCCTTGCCACAGACATTCTTCACAATAAATTGACTACTAACTGCTAGCTGTTAAAATTTCCCAAGGACATACTAGGCTGAATTACTTCAAGGAAGATTTCTGATGTGCAATTACAAAGGGTATAAAACTTTCTCTAAGGATGACTGGATTGATTGATGAACTCTGGATTGATCAACTTTTCTAGATCATAAAAAGGGGAAACCGAGTAGAGCTCTGTTTACTAGTTTAGCCTTTTACAGCCTAGACAGAGTTACCCTTTAGATTTACACGACCCAAATTTACAACTGTAGGGCAGAATCTATAACTTGGTAAAAGAAAAATAGCTTTGGAAGTATTGGCTGCCTCTTTTGATTGTACAACTCTTTTTTCTTTTTTTTTTATCTCTCTTATTTTTGAAATGCATCAATATCTGAAAGGCTTTAAAGAAATCACAATTTTCTTTTATCATTTGATCAATCTGAAACTGTTTCAGTCTAGGCACTGATAGCCTCTGTGGATACCCAAATAATTGCATGAACCATAGTCCCCTCTTATAACCAGCTTTTCTTGGATTCCCCGGGAGTTCCTCCAACTAAACAACATAGCAGCTTCTCTATAATTAAAACAACTGTGGCAAGCAAGACACAAGATCCAATCATCTCTCTACCTTTGTTCTGAATAACAAAATAGTTCTACGATTCAGTTTAAGCAGACTATCTCAATTGGAATAATGAACATGGGTGGGGCACTGGATTGATCACCTAGGAATAAAACAATTTTTTTTTTGAAGGCCGACTTTTCATTGATTGCTCGAGCAAAGCCAAAGAACAGAATATTTCAGAAGCCAAAGGACTTTGCACAGACTTCCAAGGACAGACACAGGCCTTAAAGCAAAACAAAATAAAACTGTACAGACTAAAACACTGAACTGTACAGGAAGCAAAGAAAAAGAAGCAAAGCAACTAAAACTGAAACAAAAGACTCAGCTATGACTTAAATAAAAGCAAGGATTAACTAAAAACACAAGCAACTAAAAACTGTACGAGCAACCAAGAAGAAACATAAAACTAAAAACTATTGAAGCAATTGCACAAGAAAACTAGAACTAAACTAAAGCAGAATAAACTTGCAGAGCTATTTACAATATGTACACATATTACAACTTCTTTATGACTTCATTCAAATGATAGATTGGATGGAACAGCCGAGAAATAATGTTTCAAGTATTGACCATTAACAGGGAGGTCCAAAAAATTACCATCCAGATCTTGTAAACGGAATGCATTGTTACCCAATATCTCAGCAATTTGGTAGGGGCCTATCCACAATGGCTGCAACTTTGTATGCTTACCCTTCTTCTCATGAGCCTTGTCCCACAGAGCACCAAGTCTGCCAGATGAAAGCCTTCACTTTGGCTCTCTTGTCAAACCACCGCTTGACAGTTTCTTGGTGCCTACTGAAGTGCTCCAGGGCTTGGAGTCTTTCATCCTGCAAGTTAGTGAGATCTAAAACACGGGCTTCAACATCATCATGATCCTCAAAATAATCTAAGGCAAATTGGTAGGTGGGCAACTTCAAGGAGATGGGAACAATTGGTCGGGTACCATACAGCAAAACAAAGGGAGAGGTCTTAAGAGCGACTTTGTGTTTTATCCTGTCAGCCCACAGTGCATATTTCAACAATGTATGCCATTGCCTGGGTTTATCTGCTGCAGACTTCTTGATGGCATTCATTAAATTCTTGTTGGTGGACTCAGCCAATCCATTGCCTTGGGGATAGTAGTTGGATGAGAATCTGATAACTATCCCCATCTGGTATGCCCAATCTGCAAACTCCAATGATTGGAAGGCTGGTCCATTATCACATACCAAATTCAGGGGAACCCCAAATCTAGTTATGACATTTGATTCAAGAAATTCAATGACTTCCTGGGTTGTACTCCTTGTAGTGGCTGCTGCTTCAACCCACCTTGTGCAATAGTCAGTAGCTGTCAGAACATATTTATGCCCTGCTGAGGAATTTGGATTGATCACCCCCACAAAATCAAGTCCCCACTGCATGAAAGGTTTGTTTATCACAACTGGTTGCAATGGCAGAGCCCGGTTAGCCTCTTTGGCTGCAAAATTCTGGCACTGATGGCAGGTCCTGACATGTTGATGTGCATCCTTAAAAAGTGTAGGCCAATAATAACCTGCTCTTAATATTTTATGTGCTGTAGCAGATCCTGATGAATGCCCTGCCCCTAGTTTTTCATGAAAACTAGCCATGACTTCACTGACTTCACTGGGAGAAATGCACCTTAGAAAGATGCCAGCATAATTCTCCCTGTACAGAGTACCTGCCTTGAGGAGATAGTGAGCAACTTTTAACTTTAATGCTCTCCTTTGAGTTCTGTTCAAATGGGATGGGCAAATTCCAAACTGTAGCAGATGAATGATATCTCCATACCAATCATCAGATTCAGAATTCAACTGATTAACTTCTTGCTGTGGAGGCACTTCAGCAATGTGTCTGGACAAGCCAAGTCCTCTGATCAATTTAGCAGGCCTAATCTCCAAGTCATACTCTTGCAACCTGGTAACCCAATTGCCTCTCAGTTCACCCAACTCATTCTGACTTAGGAGGTATTTCACAGCTATGTCTGGCACTATGGCATGAGTTTTGCTTCTGAGTATATAGTGTCTGAACTGCTTCACTGCTCTTACTAAAGCGTAAGCTTGTTTGTCTAATCTAGAATATTTTAGTTCAGCTCCCTTCAAATTGGTGCTCTTAAAAGCAATTGGATGTTCTCCAGTTTCCCTCCGTTGAGTCAGAACTGCAGCAAGTGTATGTTCTGAAGAGAAAGTGTACAGGTAAAAATCTGCATTGAAGTCTGGGCTTACCAGGACTGGTGCTTGTTTAATGGCTGTCTTGATTTCTTGGAAGGCAGCCTTAGCTTCTGGGGTCCAAACAATCTAGGCAGTCTGCTTTAACATGTCATTCATTGGCTTAACTATCTCTCGCAAAGCCTGAGATAAACTTCCTGACAAAGTTAATCTTTCCAAAGAATGACCTCAACTCTTTCTTGGAGTTGGGAAATGGTATGCCAGATATGGCCTCAACTCGCCTCGGATCCATAGAAATGCCATCCTTTGTGACTAAGTGCCCCAGGAGCTTCCCTTCTGTTACACCAAAAATGCATTTCTTTGGATTCAAGGAAATGCCAAACTCCCTGCACTTGTTAAACACAGACTCTAAGTGCTTGACATGGTCAAATCTGGATTTGGAGAAGACTGTTAAATCATCCATGTACACAACAATACATTTGCCCATAAGCCCCTTGAAGGCATGATCCATTGCTCTTTGAAATGTTGCTCCAGCATTTATTAACCCAAATGGCATCCTTTTGTAAGCAAAAGTCCCCCACTTGGTTGTAAAAGCAGTCTTCATTCTATCTTCTTTCTCCACCAATATCTGGTTATAGCCTGAGAAGCCATCCAAGAAAGACATCATCTCTGATCCATTAACAATTTGCAGGACTTCATCCATAGAAGGCAGGGGATAGTTGTCCTTTTCTGATGCCTTATTTAAATTCCTGAAATCCACACACAGGCGGATCTCCCCATTTTTCTTCCTGACTGGCACCAGATTGGCCACCCAGGTAGAGTGCCTGATGGGAAAAATAATTGCTGCACTCAAGAGCTTTTCTACTTCTTTCAGGATAAGGGGTTCTAACAGAGCATTAACATGCCTCTGTTTTTGTCTGAAAGGCTTGCAAGATTCTTTCAAAGGTATGATGTGAGTGTAAACTTTTGGATCAAATACCTTTAAATCTTTGTATGACCAGAGCCATTACATCCTTGGATCTGTGCAGGAAATCAATCATATTTCTCTTTATTTTTGGATCACAGTCCTTTGCCAACTTGATGTTCTTTGGATCCTCCTCAGTGCCTATGTTCAGGTCTTCAGTCCCATTGTCTGTGGCAGCTACAAAATCCTCAGAATTCACCCTTTGCCTGATCTTGTCAACATCAAATAGCCTTTCTAGCTCCACCATTCCTTTTGGGATCCTGTTGTCCTTCAACCTCATGATTCCCCTGTCATCATCCAACTGTTCCAACAGGGTGTCTCTTTGGCCTTCATCAATTATAGCATTCTCAAAGGTGTTAGTACTCTGCAAAAAGTTTACAATCTGTTGATCATCTGAGAAAACTTGAAAGTTGTCTATATTGTTTGGAACTGAAGGACAGGGGACTAACTCAATTGAGAACTTATCCCACTTAAAATCTTCCAATGGCTTTAAACTTGCAGCCGAAGATGCCAGGACATCAAGCATGTGAATTTTGTTCCCCGGGTATGTGTGTCAGATTGAATGCATCAAAGCCTTCTACAAGATCCCAGGCCCCGTGTTTGTATCCCTTCAAATAGGAGGCTTTACACTGGAATTTACCCCTGACTTGACTTGCCACTAATTCTGAATCAGTGAAAACTTGAATGTTTTTCACATTTTTATCCAAAGCAAACTTTAAACCTAAAATCAGAGCTTCATACTCGCTAAATTATTAGTACATGGGAATCGCAGCGGTAAGACATAAAAAATGTCCGACTTTGAGGCCCTTTGAGGACCGCCCTTGTTCCGTAACCCCTGCTTACATCTGGCTCCATCCACATGAAGTGTCCAGACTTCATTAGTATGTACAGGATGAGCTTTGTTAAACTGGTTACTCTGCCCAGCTATCAAATTGTAGACACCAATATCTACCTCTGCAACATTGACAGTCTCATTTGCTGCATTGTACTCTGTAATGGTGTGCTTGTACCTGGGTTCTCTGTCAACCCGCAATTGATTTGCCACTCCTTTCCATGGCAACCACATGTGTGAAAAATCTGTTGCCAGATATCCATTCAAGGACCTAGACCAATCCCTACTCAACAGCATCCCATACCCCACTGGGATATCCACAACTTGGATTTCAATCTTATGCTGAGCCCTAGGCTCAGAGGCTAATTGGATGTGAATATTTTGAAGCTCTCCAACAACTTTAACTTCTGACTTGTCCAATTGGACAACTCTCCTTTCAGACTTCATTGGGGTCAACCCCAATTGCTGACAAATGGCCAATGGCATAACATTAGCAGATGCACCTGAATCTACCAAACAATTATGTAAGTTCTTCCCAAAAATTTTGACAATCAGTAAAAATGGGGAACTTCAGTTTTTTCTTTGTACATGGCTAGATTGGCATTTGCTATTTTCTTTCCCTTGTCTACAGGTTTAGCAACGAGGCCGTAGTATGTCTTTATCGAGGTTGTCTCTCTCGCTCTCGAAATCTGTGCCAACTCATGCAGAGTAATGTTGGCCTTAATATTTTTCATATCCTCCACTATGTTATATCCTTTGTTAAGTGGAGGAACAACAACATCCGGTACTCTTTGAGCTCCTCCCTTTGGTGGAGGTGGATTATTGCTTGGAGAGGGGTCCGGAGGAATATTGTGAGAGTTGTCCGGAGGAGTTGATGTGGTATTTGGCTCCGGATTCCTGTTCCTCAGGTTGTAGTTATCTCTTCTCGTAC
The DNA here is from genome assembly GCA_028583015.1 of Wollemia nobilis. Taxonomy (NCBI): domain Eukaryota; kingdom Viridiplantae; phylum Streptophyta; class Pinopsida; order Araucariales; family Araucariaceae; genus Wollemia; species Wollemia nobilis. Next base: position 10,967,881 of record JAQPPZ010000750.1, read on the forward strand.
TGCTGGAAAGCCTGTACTTCATCTATAGGCATTTCAACTACATTCTTAGATTCATCCGGGAAATAAAAGTAATCCAGGACCATGGCTGCACCGTGGCCGGATGAACTTGGGCCATCGACAGCTTCTTTGATTTTCGGGGAGATCGGATCACCGGACAAGGCTTCAAATGCATTGCAAAATTCTAGACAGTCCAACTCCCCATGCTGAGAAGTGGCATGTATTCTGCACCAGTTGGGCAGAGCTAAATCACAGATGTTCACATCATGAGTTTTACCCTTGTAATCTTTATTAGGTTCATATGGGGGCCTGTTAAATCTGTTTGGCTGATATGAGTATCTGTTGGGATTGTCACCAGTAGAAGTTTGCCTTTTAAAACTCAGAAAATCATTGGCCAGCTTTTGAACAATCTTTGAGACTTCTTCAATCCTTGCATTGTCAGCCTCTTTTACCGGGTTCTGTACATTCTCAACAGAGTGCAGCTTGATGGACTTGCCGATGGTAGAGTCTGACAGACTGGCAGCATCATCTGATGTGGAATGGGATTAAACACAGGAGCAACTTGTGTGATCAGAGGAGCTTGCTGAGCATTTAAAGGCTGGGGTCCCAACTGTCTTTCCAGAATCAAAGCTTCTTTGTAGGCTTCTGTCAAATTGGTAACAGTGGCATCTCTCTTCAAGAAGACAGAGGTCATGGGATCCAGGGAATTTCTAAAAATCTCTAATGCCAAGTCAGCATTAGGTACATAATACCCAGTAAGTCTACCATAGGCTTTCTGGAATCTGACATTATAAGATCTGATAGATTCACTTAATTCCATTTTGATGCTAGAAAACTGCTGATATAAAATATTGGGGTCTATCACTTCCCCGAACTGTGACACAAAAACTTTCTCTAAATCATTCCAACTGGTGATAGAATCATTGGTGAGGTTTAAAAACCAATCATAAGCTCCCTCCTGGAGAGTGAACGGGAAGAGTCTACAGGCAACATCCTCATGCTGTACATTTAATAACTTCAGTGCATTCTTGAATGCAACCAAGTGTTCTTCTCGCAGTTCTTGTCCCATCATGTTTGTACCTGGGGAGATATCTTTCTGGATTTCTGGGCAAGTCATGGGCTATACCCGGAATGTTCAAAGTTGTGGAGCCCAACCAATTTGCCATAGCTAATGGATTGACAGGAATATTCTGAGCTCTGGTTGGAGTGACTATCAATGGTGATAAAACTGCTCTGTGATAGAGATGTGGCCCTTCCGTGGCTACTTCTTCTCGGAGTTTCTAATTCAGGAACAAGGAGCTCTCCGACTCGGGGTGGGACCTTGTTACCCCGTATGTAGAATCCAGCTTTCACAAGCACTTATAACTTTGCAGCTTCTCAACGGGTTCTCGTATTTGGCAATTTAAAACACCGCACCGACAACTTACAAAAACTGTACCGACAATTTATAAAACTGAGCCACTTTTAAATGTTAAAATGCCAGACTCTGGATAAAATACGATATTTGTCAAGCACCACATACAGTCGGATTTCCCAACTCAAGTGCACTAAGAACAGATGTTCAATGGCCCTCCTTCTAGCGCCAATTAGATGTTGGTCCGACTTTCATACACACCCCATGAAGGATGAGCATAAACATCGGTAACACCCACGGGATGAATCCCACTCACTTTAGGATCTAGCTGGTTATCCAAGGTGCGAGTTACAAAGTCGGGTCGAATGTCTATTCACTCTTTTTCGCTTCTGGAATAGATTTCAATATGGACTGTCTGTTACCTTACAGGGGGTTCCTGAACTTGTTCAGTAGTTGCAGGAGTTGTTACTTGTTAACAATCAGATTTAACTTGATTCTTGATCTAGCTCTCATGGGTCAGCAGATTCAAATAAAAGACAAATAAAGAAAATAAAAATGGATCATTCACCGAAAGCAAAGAGAGGGTAGGGTAAGGCAGAAAGGGAAGTTTATCAAACTTTAAACTGTAAAACTTAAACTCATCAATTTCATCTATACTACTAGCTTCACAACAGAACAAATCCAAGAAGAAAGTGTCCAGATTTCTAAGATCACTTTCAACTAGGAGCACAAGGCAAAGTGGAACAGATCTAGCAAAAAATTATAAATCCAAGGGCAGCTGGTTAAAACTGGTATCTTTCACCGGCAGCCCTAGCTCACACAGTGAAGACAGAGCAATTAGAACAAACTTAACCTCAAATCTGTAATTTCCCCTAGCAGACAATGGAACAACTGAAGCCTAACAACATATTTAAACTTGATAATGGCAGATTTACAACATATATCTAACAAACTTAAATGGAACGGATAACATAAGAAGATACACTTATCACAGATCTGTAAAATATTAGGCTCCTGGCCATGCTACCATAGAAAACAGCAAAAGCACATCAACTCCCAATCCAAAAAACAAAGGATTTCACAAAATTTGCAAGAAATTGCTTATAAGCCTTTTATTTCTAAGTCTCCGCCTCCCGCGATTACATTTAGAAGATGTATTTATAGACTCAGGACAGACCCTGATCTTTTCAGAAATATCTTCTTCTTAAACCGTAAATCTTATCATTCTTAAACCCTAGGACCGGGTTTTACAATATAAAGCCATTTAAAATAAAGCATCGGATAAAACTTAACCCTTCGCAAATCGGTGCGGTCAATCGCCATAAATGGAGAAGATAGAGTCGAATGCCACTTGCATTCACCCGCAACTGCAAATGAATGCTCTCATTAATTTCTGTTGGTGAGCCGGATGAGTCACCACTTCTCCAGCAATTCGATCTCCGCAGATCCATCCCTGAGTTGAAATTGTCTTCATGCTATTAATTCTGCCATAAATTTGTCATTGAATGCTCTCACCGGCATCTTCTCTTCTAGCATGGCGGTCCTTGATTAAATCTGCACTTTAACTTTGCCTTTATGGTCTTTTTCAGGTGTCCCGTAGGTGACAGGTGGAATCCTGTATGAAAGAGAAAAGATGCATTAGTACCTTAATAAAATTATCAAATCCAAGCTTAAAACATTAAAATCAGACTAAAAACCGCAAAATAAGCTTGCATGTCGGCCTAATTTGTCCCATTCGTGCTTTGACACGTGTCGCTATCCCAGGATGCCTTCTGTTTACAGCTGGAATGCACTTCTGGCCCTTTGGGGAACTTTCTCTCTCCTGTCGCGATTCTGCGACATGTCGCGATTTCGCGACATGTCGCGAAATCGCGACGTCCCTGGCTCATCGGCAACTTCTTCCTCGTAGGTCGCAAAAATGCGACATGTCACGATTTCGTGACATGTCACGAAATCGCGACCTTCCCTGGCCTCCGTACAACTTTTTGATTTTCAGCCACGATTCTGCGACATGTCGCGAAATCGCGACACTTCTTTGCCTTAGCCAATTTATCAATTCTTCTTCTCCCATGCGTTTTTCTTCTGGCTGTTGACTGATTTTTCATTATGTCTTTTAACTTGGCAACTTTTCCTCACCATGTCACGAAATCGCGACATGGTGCCTCTCAACTGTCGCGATTCCGCGACGTCATCATCTTGGCTGGTTCCATCATTGAAAGTGCAGCGAATCGCTGCAACTTTGATGTCTTTGTCTTTTAAATCAAAATGGCCACGATTTTGTTACAGGTAGCGATTTCGCTACCTTCTTTCTTCTCTGTACCAATCGCCGACCCTTTATCGCGAAGATGCTACGTTCTTTTGCTTCGGAAGACCTTTTCAAAAGGTGCAGCGCATCGCTGCAGTTTTGCCCCTTAGACTTTTCTTTTCAACCAATATGCAGCGAATCGCTGCATTTTCTCCACTTGAGCCTTAGACTCTACTTGCGTCGCGAAAACGCGACGTGCAGCGCATCGCTGCACTTTCTGATTTAGAAACTTCTTTGACAAAGGCCCCACGATTTTGAAACATGTCAGCGCGTCGCTGCCACTTTCAACTTGAACTCCCTTCCAACCAACATGCAGCGAATCGCTGCAAGTTTTGTAACTTAGTCATTTTTGAAACCACCTCATCGCGAAAATGGAACATCGTTCATTTGAGCACTGTGGGATCTTTTGTAAAAGAATGTCAAATCACTGTTACTTCATTCCTTTGCTTCCTCTTCAACAAGCTACACGCGATTTCAAGACGTTCGTGAATCGCTGCAATCTTTGCTCTGGACTCTTCTCTTGACCAACGTCCTACGATTTTAGACATGCAGCGCATCGCTGCAATTTCTTGCCTTGTGTACCTTTTCCAAAACGTGCAGCGCATCGCTGCAGTTTTAGCACTTAAGCTCTTTTTACAACCAAGCCTTCTGTGCCTTTAAAATGCGCAGCGCATCGCTGCAACTTTCACTTCGAACTCCCTTAGTTGATTTTTCTCTTGCACTCAGTGAAAATGCGACATGTCGCGATATCGCGACATGTCGCCAAATCGCGCCCCTCCGTACAACTTTCTTCTCTCTCCCCCGGCCGGCAGCGAAATTGCGACACTTTCCAAAAATGGAAATGTCGCGATATCGTGACACTTCCAAAAATGGAAAGTTTTGATTTTTCATGTATTTATCTGACTGTTTTCTGGATTTTCTTGGTGCCGGTGCAGGATTTGGCTTAAGCATGAATGATTTCTAGCATGTAAAAGTTAAGTCCAAGAAAACACAGGCTAGAAAGACAGGAAAAGCACAACTTAAAAAGGAAACAAGCAAAACTGGATTAAGACTGGAAAGGATCAAGAGGGTCCCTGCTGCAAAATGGAATTTCAAAGTTTTCAAGAGGATTGGAATGCATTTTTCAGTGGGGGTGTGTTGCTTCTCAACAAACCCTATGATGCCAAAGGTCATTACAAAAACATCGCTTTGGAGTCTAATCCAATGGAACACAGAGATGATGAGTTCGAGAGAAATCTTCTATGGGTGCAGAACAATGGAATTGATCTTGAACAGATATGGAACAACAAAAACTTGGTAAAAGCACATACTCATACAAAGACGGTTGGGGACTACTCCGTGAACTTAAGAATGGTAAGAAAAGATACATTAGATAAAAGGCACCTCAAGTAGCTGACATCCCACCAGAAGATTTCATCAATCCTATTATAAAGGTTATGAGCTTGAATCTTACAAAAATCAAAATCATAGCTGAGATAAAAGATTAGGCGACAAAAGAAAAAGTTGATACTTCTTTTACCTCTCAGTTCCCTAGTACGAGTAGAGGAAAAGAGATTGTACCTATTTTTACCTGACTCTGATGGCCTCGCAACATCTACAACATATAGCCGTAGGATCACCATGGGTAGTACCAAAAGCCTTCATCAAAAACAATAAAAAGATTAAGATCTCTGCCATGGCATGGGAGAGAATAAACAAAGTGGAAGGATTCAATGATATATTAAAAAATTATCAGGTAGTGATACCAGATACTACAGGATCTCCTCCTAAAAGAGCAAGTATTGGATCGAGTGCCAATGAGTCTATGAGCATCACCTTGATCAAAAAATAATACTTCATACAATTCACTGCTGAAGAAGAGGAACAAATTGAAGCTATAATGGAAGATAGGGTGATGGAATTTCGAAGTAGAAGTGGAATTCTTAATTCACCTCCATCAAGTTTCAAGCCTACTTCTAGGGCCACCATCATCATTCCCACTGATGGGATACAATCACTCCAAATAGATCCCAACACAGGTGATGCAACAATAGGAGGAGACTTAGTCTCACTACTAAAACACAGAGTGCAAGTTCATGCACAGACTATGCTAGCCATCAAGAAGGAAGTGATGGCTTGGAGATCCAAAGAAAAATCATTGAAATTGGAAAATGAGAAGCTAAAAGCTGAAATAAATAAAACTTAGAAACAAAAGCCTTTTAACAAAGATTCATTACAAGTTCCAAATCTCATAGCTAGATTCAAGGAAAATATGGTCAAAATAATTGAGAAGGAAGTAGAAATGATAGAGACTTGTTGCAAGAATTTTGGAAAGATAATGGAGATAAATAAAGAGATAAAATCCCTATTAGTAAATACATATGAGAATATAGCAGTTATATCCCAAATATATGAAAGGTACAAGGCCAAGTACGAATAGATTAGGTCCTTGCAAGTAACCACCATTGATGGGAAGACTCATAGCTACCTAGGAGAGTATGAGAAAGTCGTAAGTCTCAAGGCAAAAAGACCCAGATGGAACAACTCAGTCAAATAGCTAGAAAAGAATAAAAAGATACAGTTGTTCGGTTGAAGCACCTTAATGTTGATGCCCAAAAATTACTCATCCTAGAAGGTTTTTGTCAAATAATCATCCGAGATATCAGAGAATTCTCTTGCAAAGAGGTTTACAAGGACAAGCTCTCCGACCAACTCATATCTTTGACCATGTACTCACTTGACATCATTAGGTTCTTCCAAAGTAGGCATCCATTCATAAGGGAAGACAAAAAATAAATAAATTAGAGCATTAGACAAGATTCACACAATCAGTGAGATCAATGAAACAATTTGGATCCTTATAGCAGATTCCATTGGTGCAAGTCAAGACGAGTGAGAGGCAATTAGGAAGAGTCAAAAGGTGTTTGAGTTAGCAAATAGCATGGGCCCATGATGATAAAAAAGGGAAAAGAAAATATAAGTGACAACTAGGCCAGATTCAACTAAATTTTGCTAATATATTTTGAGGTAGTTAGATAAACAGACTGTATAGCATCCGACCAATGGTAAGGAAGGATATGGCACTAGGTGGACAATTTAGATGCAAGTGGTTCAAATAGTTACAAATTTGTTGCGACTGTAATAAGGATGTCTACAACCAGAATAATGATCGAGCTTTGACATAGTATATTTTTTCTAAGAGGTATACTTAAGTGCCCGTTCTTTCCTATTGTATCTCCTTTGTTTTCTTTCTCCTTTTTCATCTCCTCATTCCTCCCATTGTTGTGTAGGTTTTTGATAGGAAAGTGCCCAAGAAGTTGAGAATATTTCCAAATTATTGAGCTAGAAATCTAGAGACTTGACTGTTGTGATATTAGAACAAAAGAGTGAAAGGTCCTTGTTATGATATTCGAACAAGGATGTTTACTGTATTAATCTTTCTAAGAGTTAAATGGCAATCCCAAGCCAAATATTCATGTAATCTCATTCAAATATTCATACAATTTTAGGTTTCTTTCCTGTTATATTTTTGTGTTTAGCTTTGTGTGTGTCTTTGTTATGGGTTACATTATTTGAACGCATAATAAACGCTTCTTTCGTTGGTCAACTGTTATGTTTATTACGATATTCGAATGAATGTAATTGCACTGATTCTTTTATTTCTTCTTATTTCTATTTTTTTTGAAATGTTATTAAATCTTCCTATAATAGCCCAAAGGATTAAAGCACCGGTCATACATAAGATATAATAGAACTGTTATTGTTTTAGCTCAGTCAAAATTTAAAATTGTTAACTCATCACCATAAAATTTGGAAGAGCATGAACTTAAATAATTTAAGCTCACCTCAAGGGTATCCTTACCCTAATTGGTTTGTCTAGAAAATATTAAAGAACTCTATTCCCAAGTTAAAGAGGCAGGTCGACCAGAGCTTGTAATATCTTGTTGGCAATAGGTTTTCTTGTAGCGTGACAGCTTATCCTACGGATGCAGAAAAAATCCCCAACAAGGAGTATTATTAGCGTTGCCCTACCTCAAGGATATTATCATATATTATCTTTTATGTGTGGATTATTTTATGGATTGTTTTATTTACTATATTTGTGGATGATTTATATTAATGGGAGCATAGATTTTAAACATGTTAGTAGAATTGGAAAATAGAGTGATATATTGATAGGTTCTTGACTTCCTTTTTGTTATGACTACTATGATGAGTATAATATACACGTAAATTGAATAGGATAGGGCTTAGGACTTTGACTTGATGTCAATTTTTTTCAATGCATTTATATGACTTAATATGGAATTGGAACATAATAAAATTTTTCTAATCAAACTACTATCATGTTTACATTTGATATGCATTAGTTAATACTAAAGTAAATATAAATGGTTTTTTCGCAGGACTGCCCAAACTGCCGAACTCGTTTTGGCCATATCTCACTCATCCGAACTCGGATTGAGCTAAAATTTTGAGGGTAGATGCCTGAAAAACCCTAGAACGTCTCCACCAATTTTCATATCATTTGGAGCAACACAGATCCTAGCGCATCCCTATGTGTGAACGATATATTTGGCAAGCGGCTATGCGAGGGTTTCATCTGGGTTGAGTGCAAGCGGCTCCAGAGGTTGGTTTTTAGGGCCTTCGGGCCCTAGCGACCAATATTTTTGTGGTTTATGCTCAATATTTTAGCAGGAAATGTTGCGGGGGGATACAATATGGGTTAGAAATTTGTCTTTCAACAGATCATACTGTGAACTTGAGTGACAACGGCTTCCAATTTGCTGCACAAAAGAAAAGTGAAAACCATACCTTTCCACGACGTCTAGGGCAAGGATTAAAGAGACCACGAAATAAGTTTCAAGCAGTTGATCAAAAAATGGCTCATATCTCAAGTGAATCTGGTGCTAAGGTGCACCCACAAAATAATTCTACTGTGAAAACCCCTGTCAAGGGTAAAAATTTCGAAGACTCAGTCCCAAAAATGAATTTTAGGGATGCCCTTCATGGTGGACAACCTCAGCCCAATGCTAATATCAATATTAGGGCTTCTCATAAACCTCTAAGAATGCCTAAGATTGATCCCAGGAAAACAGAGTCAGGATGTCTTAAAGCAGCTGATGGAACTCCTATTGTTAAGCTTGATATGGGTAACATTCAGATTGGCATTGAAGATTTGGAAAAAAGAGGACTAATTTGTCGGTTCGTGGGTTTTCGTCCGAGTCTATCTGCTTTCAAAGTCTGGGCTGCAAAAAGCTGGAAAACTAAAGGTGAGTTACAAATCTCTATTTATCCAAATGGTTATTTTCTTGTTTTATTTGCTAATAATGAAGATAGAGAGAAAACTTTTCAAGGGGGTCCTTTGTTTTTTGGAAGGGCGGGGCTTTTCATGAAGCCCTGGCATACTAAATTTAAAGCGGAAGAAGAGATGCCTTCTATAGCTCCCGTGTGGGTTAGACTCTTTGGCCTCCCTATTGAATTTTGGAATCCTACTATTTTTTCTTCAATTGGAAACTCTTTAGGAACTTTTATGATGACTGCTGATTGTACTCAAAATTTTGAACATATTATTTATGCTCGAATTTGTGTTTTAATGGATTTTGACAAACCCCTACCTAAAAATATCACATTACAATTTGGGGAAGACACTTGGGAGCAAGTAGTGGACTATGAGAACATTCCTTTTCGTTGTAGAATTTGCCATGAATATGGTCATTTGGCCGGTGCTTGCCCAAATAAAATTCTTGATCAAAAGAAAGAAGATATAAACTCAGCAGGTTTCCAAATACCTAAGAAGAAGAACACTAAGAAAAAACCGGTAATGAAGGATCAATCAAAGTCATTTGCTAATATGTTTGAAATCCTTTCCACAAATGATGTCCCAAGTGAGGAAGAGGAAATAATGGAAACTGAAATCTTAGAAACACAATTTAAATATGAAGGAAAGAACTCGAGAGACAAACCAACAAATCAAAGGTTTTCAACGAGAAAAAAAAGGAGAAAATTTACACAAGAAAAACAATATTTCAAATGTCAAAACTTCAAATAATGCGAGTCCCAATATAGACTCCATTGAACCATCTAGTAAAATTTTGGTTGTGTATGAGCATTCTTCAAGGTTAGAAGCCATCTCGGATTCAATTGGAATAAGTCAAGAAACAGGGAAAAAAAAATTGAAGATGGATTCTAATCAAAAAGTAGGTCGCAAGACCAATCAATATCATATGGTAAAAGAAGGTGAAAAGCTTGTAGAGGAAGGTAAGATTAATGCCCTTCCCAACATTTTTAGCCCTGGTATTAATGAAGATCATCACTTGGAATATTAGAGGACTCAAAGGGAGTCTTTCAAAACAAAATGAAATTAGAAGAATGATTCAGATAAATCATCCACATCTTGTTTTCCTTCAAGAAACAAAGATGTCAATGGAGGATATGGACTTAATTGCCAATAAAATTTGGCTAGTTGGAAAAGTGGTTTCCCTCGGTTCCCAAGGGACTTCGGGTGGCATTGCTTGTCTTTGGGACCCAAAAGAGGTAGTTATTCACCATATGGTTGGCAGTTGGGGTTTATTGGCTATAGCTATTCAAAGTAGACATTCCAACCAGATTATGCTCTGCATTACCAGATTATGCCCCGACTTCTTTGGAGGAAAAAAGAAGACAGTGGAAGGATATTACTCATATTATCTCTCATTTTCCTAAAGCTTGGATCTTGATCGGAGGAGATTTCAATACCATCCTCTCTCTGGATGAGAAAAGGGGGGAAATAGAAATTTGGACAAAAGTACTGACCTCATGAGCGAATATATTGCAAACCTCCATCTTGTGGATATCCAACTGGATAATGGCCTTATGACTTGGTCTAACAGAAGGCAAGGCTTAGCTTGTATAATGGAGAGATTGGATAGGTTTTTGCTCTCTAAAAATTTCTTAATCCATGGTCACATTCCTAAAGTGAAGACTCTTAATAATGTCTGGTTCGGATCATTGGCCGATCATGGTGGAAATGTGGAAAACCAATGTGAGTTTCTCTCCTTTTCATTTTCAATTAATGTGGCTTAGAGACATTTCCTTCAGACCTCATGTGCAACAATGGTGGAAGGAAGGTAAACCTAGGCATGGGACTAAGATGTTCTGTTTTGCCAAAATACTGCAATACATTAAATCCAAAATCAAGACTTGGAAGCTGGAAAGAGTTTGGGGATGTTCATAAAAAAAAACATGAAGTTATTGCTCATCTTGAAAATTTGAATAAGAAAATCCGTTTAGATGGCCTCACGAGAGAAGAGAAGTGCGAGATGAAATTAAACTCACAACTCGGTTAGAGGAATGGGAAAAAAGAGAAGAAATCTTATGGAAGCAAAAATCTAGAATTCAATGGCTCAAAGAAGGAGATCGAAACACAAATTTCTTCCACAAATCTCTTCTAGCTCGAAGATCTCACAACTTTATTTCTTCCTTAAAATCAGATTCTGGAGATGTTGTTTATACTTGGGATGGCATGAACTCTATTGTTGTTGATTACTTTTCCAATATTTTTTTTGCTACTCCTCTTGACTCGGCTTCACAACAAAATGTTCTTCAAGCAATCCCTTCTCTTATCACTTCGAGGAGAACTCTATTTTGACTGCTCCTGTTACTATCAATGAGCTTCAACAAGTAGTTTTTAAAATACAAAAAGGGAAAACCCCTAGTCCTGATGGTTTTCCTATTGAGTTCTACCAAGAGTTATGGGATATCCTTCATGTTGATTTATTAGAGGTGGTGGAAGAAGCCAGGAAATCCAAAGAAATTTTGAAGGTTATCAATAAAACTTATATTACTCTTGTTCCAAAAGCTCAAGAGGTTGATCATATCTCAACTTTTAGACCTATTGCTTTATGTAATGTTCTTCTCAAAATTATTACTAAAATCATGGCGAGAAAGGTTGAAGCCTCTTTTGCATAAGATTATTTCCCCAGAGCAAGGGGGATATGTGGAAGGACGTCAAATAGTAGATGAGATAGTTCTTGCTCGGGAAGCCATCCATTCCATGGATATGCAAAATTCTCCTTCTATGTTCATCCGGTTAGACTTATCCAAAGCTTATGACGAGTGGATTGGCACTTCCTTATCAAAGTTTTGAGGCAATTTGGTTTCTCTAAGGATTGGATGGATTGGATTATGGGATGTATCTCTTCGAGTTTCCTACTTAGTTCTTATCAATGGCAGGCCTTCTCGGTCTTTCCCGGCTTCCAGAGGTATTAGGCAAGGTGACCCGCTATCCCCTTATTTATTCATCATTCTTGTTGAATGCTTGGGTAGGACTATAACCAAAAAGAGGGAAAACAAAACCCTTGAGGGAGTTACCATTGCTCATGGAGCTAGACCTATCTCTCATCTTCAATTTGTGGATGACTCTACCCTTTTAGGTAAAGCTACAATTAAGGAAGCTTCTAATATTAAGCAAATCATTAGCTATTTTTCTAAGGCTACTGGGCAGTTGATCAATGAAGACAAATCTAAAGTTATTTTCTTTCACTCTGCTCTGCTAGACGAGGAATCCATGGTCTTGGATAAATTAAGATATAAGAAGACCTCTCTTCCAATCACTTATTTAGGTATTCCCATAAATATTCAAAGGCAGAAAAATAAATATTGGAATTGGTTGTTGGACAAAGTCAAGAAGAAAATTGGAAAGTGGACCAACAAGTGGCTTTCTTACGGGGGTAGGATCACCTTGGTAAAATCAGTCCTTCAAGCTATTCCTATTTATGTTTCTTCCGTTTTGAATATCCCAAAGGTTGTTCTTCAAGAATTGGATCAAATCGGTCATCGTTTCCTTTGGAGTGGTACTAAGGAGAAAAGAAAATGGGCCTTGGTGAAATGGGATACTTTATGTCTTCCTAAGAGTGAAGGGGGGTTAGGATTTCGGTCTTCAATTAATAACAACAAAGCTTTAGCTGCTAAATTATATTGGAGGATGTTGCATAACCCCAATGCTCTTTGGGCCAATAATCTCCGTGCTAAATATCTTGAGAACAAAAGTCCTGAAGACCTTGTTCGCTATCAACTTCCTACCAAAGGTTCTCCCATTTTAGCAGTTCTTAAGACTGGTGAGGATTTGATAAAGAAAAAATTATTTTGGATCATTCATAATGGTCAACATGCAAATTTTTGGATAGATTCTTGGGATGGTCACAAGCCTTTGATAACTCAGTTTCCCGATTGGAGGCCTTGGATGGAGGAGCTTCACTGAGCTAATTGGATAAAGGTGGCTAATTACTGTCGATACCATACTTGGTAATTCAAAGGTTGGTAGATATTGGATCCCTATTGAGGACTGGCCTATTCAAATCCTTGAAGGCAAAGACAAGATATCCAAGGCATCCTTCATATGAGATCCCTCTCTTGGTCCCATGAAAAAGATTGTTTTGGATGGAACAACACTACTAAGGGTGAGTATTCGGTTGCTCAAGGTTATTTGACCTTATGCCATAATAATCCCAACCATTCTTCTGACATATTTTCTCAATTGTGGGCTCAAAAGCTCCGGCCTAAGGTGAGGTTCTTTAATTGGCTTTTATTGCATCGTAGGGTGCTTCTTGGTGAGCAACTTATGAAGCGTGGTTTTCATGGCCCTTTTAGATGTGAAATGTGTGAAGAGAATGTAGAAAATATCAACCATATTTTTATTGAGTGTACTTTAGCCTCCGAGCTATGGAGGAGAATGGCAACTTTACTTGGCTTACAGTGGTCCAATTTTTTCACTTTTGAACAGCTTTGGAGGGATTGGCCTAATCAAGAGGGTGTTGATCATTTTATTAGGCGGTTAGTTTGGATGGGTTCTACCATTCTTCTTTGGAATATTTGGAATGAAAGGAACAACCAAATTTTTAATCAAGATAGGAAGGATATTCACTATATTTGGCAAAAGACCATAGCCAACTTAGTTGAATCAGTCCATCAACTCCTTAATCACCCCCAAAACTCCCACCAAAGATGGGATCAAGTGATGCAAAGATTGAAGATTAAACCTTCTAAGGGCAACCAACTTAAAGGGAATGTGAGTATTAGTAAGATGGATAGGACTAGAAATTGGCAACCTCCTCCTAAGGATTTTGGAAAAGTCAATATCGATGGAGCCTCTAGAGGGAACCCTGGAAAAGCCAGTGTGGGAGGAATTGGTAGACTTTCAGATGGCTCCCTGGTTTTTACTTTTGTTGAGAATTTGGGTATTCTTTCCAATAACCTTGCTGAGGGGTATGGTATCCTTAGAGGCCTTTAGGAGGCTACTAAGGTTGGATGGGAAAAGGTGTTAGTTGAGTCTGACTCTCAACTTATGATTAATCTCTTGAAGACTCCTTCTAAGAATCATAAGGTGGATTGGAGAATAAAAAGAATTATTGAGAAGATTCAGTTAATCCAGATGGGATTTTTGAAAGTTGATTACAATCATGTGGTCAGAGATCAAAACAAGAGTGCTGATGCTTTAGCTAATTGGGCTTTGGACAAAGGTGATCTTACTTGTTATGGCCACCCTCCTCTATGGTGGGCTTCTCAAATTAGGGAAGCTCTTCTTTCTATCATTTCTTTGGATGGCTCCAATTCGAAGGTACCTAGTTTCTTCTTGTTTTTTTTTGTTTCTCTTTGGTTCATTCAGTTTTTTAGTTCCCTAGCTCATTCTATTCTTTATTTTGTTTCCTCTGTTGATTCTTGCATTAATAGTCTTCTGGTCTAGATAGGTCATTGTTTTGTTCATTTTTTTTTTTTTGTTTAGTTTTTTAAGGTGGGTGGGTTCTTTTGTTTTGTTTTGTTTTTGTGTTCTTTGTGTTGTTTTTTGTTGTTCTTGTGTTTTTGTTGTTTTGTTTTTTTTTTTTATGTTTTTTGTTATTGTTCTTGTGTTTTTTTCGTTCTTGTTCTTGGGTTTCTCTTTGTTTGTGTTATTTCATTTTTTTTATGTGTGAGTGTTTTCTATGTTTTTTGTTTTTGTTTATTGTCTGTTGTTGGTTGTTTTTATTTTTATTTTATTTATTTATTTTTTAGGTTTTGGTTGTGTTTATTTTTCATGTTTTTTTGGGTTATGTCTTTGTAGTGTTCTGTTGTTTTTGTCTTGTTTGTGTTTTGTTATGTGGTTCTTGTGTTTTTCTATGTGGTTTGTGTTGTGGTTTCTTTTATCTTATTGTGCGTGTTTGGTTGTGCTTTTGGTTTTGACACACTCAAGGAGCATGTTTTTTATTTTATTTTATTATTTTTGTTGTTATTTACTTTTTTTAATTTGGTTTTGTGTGTTTGTTTGCTCCTTGAGTATGTCAAAGGTGGTAGGCCAGGTCCGAGTCCTGGGCGTTTTTGGCGGAATGGATACCCCTGCCTCCTTGGGTCTTACCCGAAAGTGGCATCCCTTTTGGGATGTTTTCCACAAATTAAAAAAAAATATATATATATATATATATATATATATATATATATATATATATATATATATATATATATATATAAATGTAATATTATTGATCCTTATCATTTATGGGAAATATTTAAATAAAAATATATAATTTATATATATGCTAGACAAGAGTTGTATCTAGTCCACTAATACCTTTTATTATTATTTGCTTTTGATGGAATCATTAATAAATATGTGTGTAGATCCTTTTAATATGCAAATATTTGGCTATTTATCAAATAAAAGAATGACCAAGAATGGAAAATATGGCTAGTATAACACATGATGCTCCATAATCTTAGAGATTTTCTATATTTTGAGAATGAAATTTTCCATCTTTCTAGGAGATTAAAAAAGTATGGAGGGTTGGATAGGGCTTGTCTTGATATACGATGATATTCTTATATTTTATTTTGATATCTTGAATAGTAGGTTGTTTTTCATACAACCTAAAACTTTGATATCATGGGTGGTTTTGATTTAGGAAGGTATTGACCCAAGAAATGAAACAAAACATTGTACTTCTCTTATTATTATATTTGTATATTTAAAATAGAAGAGAGTTACTATTGGAAGTTTTGCACTATGCCACATTGGTTTTAAATAAATTGTTGATTGTAATGTAAAAAATTCATGATTTCACATCTTGCTCAGAATGTTTAAAAACATTGCAGTCATTTCAATTTTTATGTAATTTTTCATTCTTAAAATAAATAGTCTAACCCCCAAAACATGACTTGGAAATCTACTTTTTGTAAATCTGCTTTGGATTCACTTCGTCAAATTATCCACAACATCAATCAAAAGATAAAAAATGATTTTGCTTCAGAGGCAAAGCGATAGTAAGAAATTGAAGGCAGTAAAATAAAATAAAATAAAAAAAATAAAAAATAAAGACAAAAGAAAATTGGCTAAGTGAAGAATGCAAACGTGTTCGCCTCATTGGAGGGGCGAACGTCATGTTCGCCCATTAGAAAAGCGAACGTGCCCCAAAAAAGGAATGCACCAAATTAAAGGAAGAATAAAAAGAACAGATCGCGTTCGCCCATCATTTGGGCGAACACGATTTCAATATGTGTCATGGTCGCTTCAAAGTATTCATGATGGATCTGTTCGTTATTTTTAAAGGCGAATGACATGGAGAGATAAAGTTCGAGCGACGTCAATTTTTAAATGGTTTTTGCCCTTACACTTAGATAAAAGGGGTGAACATCATGATAAATGCAGCGAAGATATTTTTAAGGCGAATGTTTGTTTTTTAGCACATGTGATTAAATTTCTCCAGAAGCATGAGTAGAATTAAATGAGGGAAATTTTAATTATTAATTGCCATCATCTTCGGCAATTTTAAAGCTTGATTTTTTCCAGTTGAAGATTTGCTTCGGGTAACTGCTGCAATTTAATGTTGGTAACAAAGTGGAAGCATTTTTGTCATTTTCAAGAACATCTTCTCGAAGGTTTTACTCCCTCTCCAAAGCAAATTGAATATGAAGTAAATTGTTGAAGCTCATATTTGATTTCCAAGAAGATGGAGGTGACTCAAATTTAATGCTACAGTGCCAAAATGCTATCATCTCAAACTGTTTCAGGATCATGTCTATTGAAAGAAAATTTCCAAGAAGTGATGACTCATTTGATGTATTCAATGAAAGAGACACAAACCTCTATAAATACTAAGAGAAATTTCATTGTAAGGGGTTGGAAAAAATAGATATTCTGCGAGAAAACATTTCAAGTTCTTTGCAGTAATAGTGAATTCAAAACATTTGGATTTGCAAATGACTTGGTGCATTGTGGTCTTCTACATTACACATTTCTTTTACACGGTTAGCTTTATTATTTGCTGTTAGATTTAAATTCTGCAAGTTGGATTTAAATATTGCAAGTGAGAGAGTGAGTTATGGAATGTTGATCTGAATATTACATGTGCAAAGTTATACGAAAATTCTATTGTTTTATCATCTATTTGCATGTTATTTTCAGCTTTGTGTGGATTCCTGCTATCAATCTATTCCCATCCTACACAGTCTGCCTGTGACCATATTTCCCATTTATTTTCGTATTTTCCAGTTTCTTTCTTGCATCCCTATTCTTCAACTATTTTAGAATTAGTAAGGGAACCAACCCTATCTGGAGATTGACACGAGGGACATCTCTTTCCTTTGATATTTCAATGTTGGTCGTGTCTAGGGCGCACAAACACAGTTTTGTATGATTAGGTAGATATTTGACCAATAGTTTTTGGCACACCTGGTGGGACAGACAGTATCTATCTTAGTAAGATCCATAGTCGGTGGGACAAGTATTATCTCAAGTTGACAAACCCACCTATGCCAATAGTTTTTGGCACGCTCGATGGGACTCACGATTTCTGTATCAATAGTTCCCGTATTTTAAAGGAGCTTGAGTTTGGTGAATCTCTGGCTTGCTTTTATCTGGTAAAATAACTTGGCGACTCTATTGAGCTGAAGATCCATATCTCTTGATCGTGGATGCCTTTTATACTAAAAGAAGACACCCCGGAGGAATCAAGGTTTGGTGAGCAACCTTGACCTCACAAGCGAAGAAAGTATGTTCACCTGGCGACTGCGACTCAACAACACGAATCATGATTTCTGAGGACCACTGCTAAAATGGCACAAGTATGTTATCCCAACTGGGATGATCCTGGCCCTTTGAATCTCCAAATTCAGTATGAGATTTCCAAAAGTGCCTTGAAGACCCTAACAAAATACAATGGCATTGAGGGAATGATTCGAAAGCACCTCAAAAATGTTGCTACTTTAGCGACCCTCTATTGCATAGCCCACGAAGATGTCATGATCAGACTTCTAGTCTTGTCTTTGGAAGGAAGGGCACTGTAGTGGTAAAAAATGCTTAAGCGTAAGAGCATCTGCTCATGGACAGACTTGTCAGGAGCACTTGTTGACACATTTGATGGCTTTCGAGATCCCTTTCAACTCTTAACGCACCTCTCCCCATCATGAGAGCACCTCTAAAGAGCATCACGGACTTCAATATTCGATTTTGGTGGAGTTGGAGGAGAATTCCAGAGAAGATCCAGCCGACACCCGACCATGCCCACCTCTACTATATTCAAGCTTTTCACCCGGACATAAGCCTCCTCCTACTGCAATTAGGGGAATAAAGATTCTCTCAAATATTTCAAGAAGCAGTACAAGCAAAGCATCTCCTACTACAATCAAGAAAAATACAACAGAGGGAAACTTCCTTTCCATCACTCTTTTCAACAGTTGTTGCTCCCATATGTCTTGCACAATATTCAAAATGGAAAATTCCTAAAATTGTGCGGATACCTGGAACGCAACTGTGTTGAGCACAAGAGACGAATCTCATCTAGGGCCAACGAAGAGAAAATGCAAGAACTGCCCCAACAATGAACAATATGGTTGCTTGCAATTTCTATCAAGAGCTGAACCAAGAAGACGATCAGGCTCAAAAAGAAGGCATAATTTTGCACCCTTTTTGTGTCCCAATAAGCATGCCTCATCATTATGAGGAGATCTTGATAGAAGGGCTATCATTGAAAAAATCTTGTTGTCACACCAAAGGGTTAGAGGAGCACGTACCCAAGAGCCTACAACTAGTGGACTCTCAAAAGTGGCGATATTGGGGCCAACCATCACCGCAACCAGTACTCGAAGAAGACTCCCATATGGTAAATCTTTTCGCCATATTACTCAGTAATTGTATAAGTACTGGCATGCAGGATAACATGCCACGTTGTAGTTGGCTTGCAACCTAGCAAACTTTGGGGAGAGCACAACAAAACTTCAAATATTATTTGAAATACAATCAGATCTGGTCCGGACACTGCAGATTCACCGAATAAGCACCCAAAGCCAGGTTTGTGGTGGTGGCATGCCAATCATGTCGTAAATTTTTGTAAACTATGTATATATTTGTTTTACGTTTTCTTAAAAAAAACGCAAATATATATAAGTAAAAAGAAAAAAAAATTAAGTCCTTGTATTCGTCTCGTCTTTGTCCTCTTGTTAGGAGAACATTGTTCATAAATAAAATTTATATACATAAAAAAAAAAAGCGACTTCCGTTTGCCCCTCAGAAAAGTTTGCATCCATAAAATGGTGCAAACATTATGTTCGCCCCTCTTAGAGGCGATCGTAATATTAAAATAAAATTAAAAAAAAAAACAAAATCACCACATGGCAGGGGTGAATGTTGCGTTCGCCACAAAAACAAAAAACAATTTAATTTTTTTAAAGTTTTAATTACCACTTTTAAAAAAAAATAAAATAAAACGAGTTCGCCCCATTCGAAGGGCGGTTACCCCTCACGGGGGGCGAACCTTTTTAATAATCAAACGAAAACAAGAAATTTTAAAAAATTAAAAATAAAAGTGAGTTTGTCCCATGACGTTCGCCCCTGAACATTAAAAATAAAAAAAAAATATTATTTTTGAGGCGCCCAATACGTTGGGCGCCCCTTCGCCTCCCACTTCCACGTGGGAGCGCCCAAGATTTTGGGCGCCCCCACTCCCCAATAAAAGGGGAAGCGCCCAAGGGTTGGGCGTCCCTCCCCCCACTTTCTCTTCATTAAAAGGTGCGAGCACCTGAGGGAATGGGCACTCCCACCCAAATTTTAATTAAAAAAAATACTGATAAAAATAAAAAAAAGTTAAAAAATATCATGTTCGCCCCAATGGAGGGGAGAACATAGGGGCGAACGCCTTTAATAAACCAAAAAAAAAACATTTAAAAATTATTATAAAAAAAAAACATTTAAAAATTATTATAAAAACAAACTTTTACGGGTTCACCCTCACCATGGCCGAACACATAAAAAATAAAAACAAAAAAATAAAGTTTAAAAAATTTTAAAATATAAAATTTGAAAAAAAAAAAAAATAATCAATAAAAAAAACCACCCTATTAATAAAAGGAAGTGCCCGTGGCTTGGACGCTCCCCTCTTAAATTTTTTTTTAAAACTTTTAAAATTAAAATTAATTAAATTTAAAAAAAAAATAAAAATAAAAATAAATAATATATATATATATATATATATATATATATATATATATAAAATAAAGCAATAAAACTAAAAAGTATGTTTTTTTAAATAATATAAAATATTTAAAAAAAAAAAAGAGAACGAAAGGAGGAGGAGGAATATGGTGTTGTCGAATGCATTAATGTTTTTCAAAGGCGTTCAAAAAAAAGAAAGTCGATTTCTCAAAAAGGGAGGAGAATTTTTTTTTAGAAAATATGTTTTTCTAAAGGAAAAGGCGAAGAAGGCAAGGAACAAAGTTTATAAAAGGAGAGCCTTTGCCCCAAATTCATTGAAAGCACTTTGAAGGAGAAGCAAATTTTAGTGAGCAAATATCCCCTTTGATTTTCGAGATGCAGTGCACATATATTGCTCCTCTCAAGATGTGGCAATTATTGGAAAGCATGCAGGTTGGCAGAAGTTTTTCTTCTCGAGGGAGCAAAAGAAGCATTTAATTGGTTCAAGTGGCCAATTTATTTGTTCAAAGCAATGTTCTACAGCTAGTGCACGGTTTACAACACAATTATGCGGTAAAGAGAGGGACGCTTTTTCCAAGGTTAATTTGGTGGTGAATCAGAAGCTACGGGGGGATATATTGGGAATAGGCCCAGTGAGTGCATCAAGGCTCACATTTGTTTTCAAGGGCATCCAAGTAACTCAACATTTATTGTGGTGGTTGAAGAAGAGACTCCTGAGGAGGAAGAGCAACAATACGTGTTTAAACGGAGATCGCTGTGAACAAAACAAAAAGTTGAAAAAGCACCCGTCTCAAAGAAGCATGATGTGCAAAAGGCACCACCATTTCCCAAGGTGGCTAAGAAACCAAGGACTAGTGCCATCACTATTTCTTCAGGTGATGTTGCAGTTACTATGACTGTTGTAACTTTTGTTGTTTTGGTGATAGTTGTTATTGCTCCCATGGTGACTGAGGTTTCAATAGAGGTAGCACAAATACTTTCGATGATCCAAGGACGAAAGGAAGACCAACCGTTGGAACCACCCCAAGAGAAGGTCATGGAGACCCAAACAAATACTAAGGAGGTAGCACTGGAGCAACAAGAAGAAGATTTTGTGCAACCCCCTCTATCACCACATCACATGGTGCTTGCACCCGAAGGTATGTCTTCTTTCCTTTCTTCTTCTTCTCTTTTGGAGCAAGTAGTGACTACATCAGAAGCACTTCCATTAGTTTCTGTGTCCATTTCTCCACCTTTCGGTATTCCCTCAGTTTCCCTTACACTTCTTCCACCTTCCCTTCCCAAAGTCACTATTGCTCCTTCTTTTGTCCCCTTTTCTTCATCCTCCCTTTCTTTTAGTTCATATGCATCAGGACCGAATCCATTTTCGCGTTCATCCCCATCTATCACTTCTACCATTTCTACCGAAGTTGTAAGTATGCAGGCTCCTTCCAGGGTGAGTGTAACTGCAGTTAAAACCGATCCACCCATCCATTCCACTATTTCTATTCCACCACTTTTAACCACCACATTAGTTTCACATCCTAACCGCTATGAAGCCCCCCATTTTGGAATTGCAAACATTGCTAGACATTCAAGTGGCATCCAAGCAAAGAAGCAGTTCGAGTATTGTACTACCTGTGGGCAGCCAGTATCCACAAGAACAATTGGAAGCTGCTTGGAAGTAGTTTATTGAAGATACCTCGGAGATTGATGCATGGGAGGAGCCCATCATAGATATTCAGGTCTTGCCCTTTATGCAGAAGTACACTCATATGGAGCTTTCTCTTTTTGAGTTAGCCCAACGAGCGAGGCACCTCAGTTTGGATGATATTCAAAATCTGCGCTTCGTGCATGAGTCACTCAAAAATCCTTCATTATGGACTATCGAGGCTTGGAAGGCAACAATTAAAGTCTATGAGGTTACCTCTGAGAGCCTCAAGGAACAAGAGGAACAAGCAACGACAGAGAAGGAGGCAACAACAAAAGCAACTGAAGAAGCAAAGAGAACTGAAGTACTCCGTGTAGCAGCTGAAGCCACCAATGAAGTTCAAGAGGAGAGGAGTAGAAAGGCATCTACATCAAAGACATCAGCCAGATAAGCTGGTAAGAAGACTCATGATCACCCAATGGACTAAGGCCTGGGATCGTTTGCATCCATGTGAGCTGGATACCCCGAGAGCCACCAAAAATGCTGGCAATTTTGCACTATGCCACATTGGTTTTAAATAAATTGCTGATTGTAATGTAAAAATTCATGATTTCACATCTTGCTTAGAATGTTTAAAAATATTGCAGTCATTTCAGTTTTATGTAATTTTTCATTCTGAAAATAAACAGTCTAACCCCCAAAACATGACTTGGAAATCTACTTTTTTGGAAATCTGCTTCGAATTCATTTCGTCAAATTATCCACAACAATCAAAAGATAGAAAATTATTTTGCTTTAGAGGCAAAGCGACAGTAAGAAATTGAAGGCAGTGAAATCAAAGAAAATATAAAAAAAAGAAAAAATAAAGACAAAAGAAAATCGGCTAAGTGAAGAATGCAAACGTGTTCGCCTCATTGGAGGGGCAAATGTCATGTTCACCCATTGGAAAGGCGAACGCGTCCCAAAAAAGGAATTTGCAAAACTAAAAGGAGAATAAAAAGAACGCATCGCGTCCGCCCCTTAAGTGGGGTGAACGTAGTGTTCGCCCCTCATTTGGGTGAACATGATTTCAATATGCGTCATGGTCACTTCAAAGTATTCATGATGGATCCGTTTGTTATTTTTAAAGGCGAATGACATGGAGAGTTAAAGTTCAGGTGACGATAATTTTTAAATGGTTTTTGCCCTTACACTTAGGTAAAAGGAGCGAATGTCATGATAGATGCGGTGAAGATATTTTGAAGGTGAATGTTGTTTGTTTTTGAGCACATGTGATTAAATTTCTCCAGAAGCATAGGTAGAATTAAATGAGGGAAATTTTAATTATTAATTGCCATCATCTTCGGCAATTTTAAAGCTTGATTTTTCCAGTTGAAGATTTGCTTTGGGTAACTGCTGCAATTTAATGTTGGTGACGAAGTGGAAGCATTTTTATCATTTTCAAGAACATCTTCTCGAAGGTTTTACTCCCTCTCCAAAGCAAATTGAATATGAAGTAAATTGTTGAAGCTCATGTTTGATTTCCAAGAAGATGGAGGTGACTCGAATTTAATGCTATGGTACCAGAATGCTATCATCTCAAACTGTTTTCAGGATCGTGTCTACCAAAATAAAATTTCCAAGAAGTGATGACTTATTTGATGTATTCAATGAAAGAGACGCAAACCTCTATAAATACTAAGAGAAATTTCATTGTAAAGGGTTGGAAAAAATAGATATTCTACGAGAAAACATTTCAAGTTCTCTGCAGTAATAGTGAATTCAAAACATTTGGATTTGCAAATGACTTGGTGCATCGTGGTCTTCTACATTATGCATTTCTTCTACACAGTTAGCTTTATTATTTGCTGTTAGATTTAAATTCTACAAGTTAGATTTAAATATTGCAAGTGAGAGAGTGAGTGTTGCAATGTTGATCTGAAGATTACATGTGCGAAGTTGTATGACAATTATATTGTTTGATAATCTATTTGTATGCTATTTTCAGCTTGGTGTGGATTCCTGCTATCAATCTATTCCCATCCTACATAGTCGGCCTGTGGCCATATTTCCCATTTCTTTCCGCATTTTCCAATTTCTTTCTTGCATCCCTAGTCCTTGACCATTTTAGAATTAGTAAGGGAACCAGCCCTCTTTGGAGATTGACACGGGGGACATCTCTTTCCTCTGGTCTTTCAATGTTGGTCGGGTCTAGGACGCACAAACGCAGTTTTGTATGATTAGGCAGATATTTGACCAACAATTACCTCCCTTTAAAAATACTTTTTGAAAACCATACTTGTTGAAACATACTAAAATAATATTTAGATTTGTTTGAAGTAATCTTTATGAATTTCTTGATTGGATAGATCCGTTCACTATCCTAACTTGAATTTTTTATTCAAAATTTTTAATGTCAAGAGTAGTTCATGAGAGTTGGATAGGGCTTGTCTTGATATACGATGATATTATTATATTTTATTTTGATATCTTGAATAGTATATTGTTTTTCATACAACCTAAAACTTTGATGTCATGGGTGGTTTTGATTTAGGAAGGTATTAACCTAAGAAAACAAAACATTGTGCTTCTCTTATTATTAAATTTGTATATTTAAAATAGAAGAGAGTTACCTCCCTTAAAAAAACACTATTTGAAAACCATACTTGTTGAAACATACTAAAATAATATTTAGATTTGTTTGAAGTAATCTTTATGGATTCCTTGATTGGATAGATCCGTTCACTATCCTAACTTGAATTTTTTATTTAAAAGTTTTAATGTCAAGAGTACTTTATGGAATCTCAGAAAAAGTTTCAATCTTTTTCTTCAACTTTTTATCTTGAAAAATAGTAGATTTCAGATATCCTTATTCTTCTTATTCTTATTCCTCTTCAAATGAGCATAAACATAATAAAACATTTCTCTTGTATATTTTTTTTAATATCAAGAGGAATAAAAATCCTCCTTATTCTCCTTAATATGAGAAAGGAAAGGAGAATAAAATATTTTTTTGATTTCTTGTACTATAACTATGTAGAAAATGATATTTATCATTTCTTTATTTTTAAATATTTGAAAATTAGGGTTTTAAAAGGGGTTTCCTTTTCCTTTTACATCAACCTAGTCACATCAAGCTATATAGCCTATTTGATGCCACCGAGATTTGAGCCTTGGGATGGGATACATCATCATATGTCTCAACCATTGAACCAATACTACATTTAAGATATTTATTATTTATTTGATTAGAATTTTCTTGTTAAGACTACTATTTTCTCATGATGTCACTATAGTTTGCATATACATCCCTAAATTTTAGTTATAAATATTATAATCCATGCACACATGAAGTCGCACTAGCATATACATAATCACTCTATGTTGGAAAAATATTGAATGGGTGTTGATCACAATATCTTACTATAACATGGTTATCTAGTTATAATGGTTCTTCATTAGCCATAGTTATAAAAATTTCACAAGTGCTTTGATTAAGTGCACCGTCATATCCTAGAAGGGATGTCTTTAAGTTTAAAACATATATTTGAATTCCTTTCACCTTTTATGTTAGAATTTGTAAAATGGTGAATTAGTGTATATGGTCAATAAGATGGAGTGACAAGCAAATTAATAACCCAAGTCACCAAAAAGTTATTGGATGATCTTGAGAATATTTTGATAAATCAATATATAGTTAGTTGAACATTTTTAAATGTTATTGTGATATGTTATAGTCCTAATACATAATGATTGCATGATCTAACCATGCTTTCATATATAAGTTGCACTCCTCAATTATACTATGTTTGAAGGAAAGATTTATGATTTTTGGATGTGAGAAGACAACCAAAGGTCTAATAAGAGAAAGTGGCTACTTAGAAGATCTTATGATCACCAAGTTTTCATATGTTATTCAAATTGGCCTAAATATTTGTCCAACAAAATGTTGGTATCCAAAAAAGTATGTATCATATAATACTGAGCAATGAGTTCATAAATTCCAATGTTCAAGATCATAACCTACCTTGATTTATGATACAATTACCTAAAACTTATCATCATTACATATCTCATATAAATATAAATTTAAAGTGTCTAATATGGACTAGTTGATCAATACCTTATTCATAATGGATTCAACCTTGTTTGGGAAAGTTTTTGATACTCTTCCATTAATATAAAGTGGCCAGAGATGAGACACCACTTAAACACAAATGACTTTGTTTGTTTATTTATGCCATGATGACAAACAATGGCTTTTCTATCCAGTCATAACAATATACTTTTTTATGATTGATAATTATTAGCTTTGGATGATTGTTCAATTGATCAAATAACCAAATTTAAAAATAAATGGTTGGCTATTATTCATGGTCAATGGAGTTTTGAAGAATATTATATATTTAATGCTTTATTCATGTTCCTAAATACAAATGCTTGATGATGGATGAGAAATAGTACCATACATAAACCACTACAACATATTAAGTTGATATTAATTATTTATAAACACAATGTTAACATGGATAAAATATTATAGATATTGTAGGCTTTGGATCATTACTTTAAATTCGGATTAGTTAGATAGATTTTTATTATCTACTTTCCAAATTCATAATGAATATTATACTTTTATTAAACAATAAGTGAATTAATGGTGTTTCCATTTATACAAATTCTTAAATGCTATGAAGTGATTAAAATTGTAACTCATTTTTAATGCTTTGAAAATATTGTAACAACCCAAGTCTACTCACCAGGTTGTACCTCCAAACAAACCATGCAATTTCTAGGTAAAACAAGCCATGCAATTTCCAGGGTAATTTTTTTTTTCATTTTCAAACAATAATTTTGTTCATAAAAGTGCTTTCAGGTTCATAGCACATTTGTTCACCCAATAAATCAATAGTATTATTTTGAATCAGTACAGGCATATCAAACCACTTTTGGGTTCTAGACTAATACAAATAACCACCCAAGTGGATGAGATTTTCCAAATCCCATAGAAGGTACCATTTTGTGGATCCATTATTCTCAATATTCCTCTTGTTCTGGCCATGAGTGTAGATCCACGACTAGGGTTATCCTTTAGGGACCATAACACCTAAAGGGTGGATGCTTTCTTTCCCCTTTCCTTATCATAATGAACCTTGACCTAACTGGTCGATTTGTTCAATACAATTATGCAAGGAATCAACGTATCATATGCCTCTATGACTAACTAATTGTCCCCTTCCTAGAGTCAATTAGTGCCATGTCAATACCCTAACCTTGGACTTCAACACACATGCCCATTGTGACTCACAAACGTTTATCCTATACCAAATGTTGTGGCTAAACCAGCTAAGTCAAATGAACATAGGACTTATCATAGTATTAACTAGATAGCAACCTAGAGATGACATCCCATACTGCCTCTCGTTACTAGTTCTGACCAAGTATTTAATCCAAACCAATTTTGTCAGACTATAGTTGCTTCGAGACTTACTCTATGCAATATACGCACCTTAGCAGTATTGGATGTATCAATATCCATATTTCCTAATCATTAAGGTCAGTATTCATAACAGAGTAAGGTCAGATTTATAATTTAGCTTAAGACTTGTTGTGTGCATACTCACAAATCAAGTAGTTTTCTCATCTTTTCCAAGGAGTTATATCCAAAAATTAGTTGCAATAATAGCTAGCATTCATCACTAAGACTCTAGATAGGATCCAATAAAAGGATTCACATAATTTATTCCATATCCTTGGGTGTCCTTTTTCATAACCCATACATTCTATCTTAAATTCCTTAGCCATGAGTTCATATCCAACTAAAGACATCCTTGTGGTAAATAATTACATTATCAAACTATTTCATACTCATCCAATTCGAAGTTGGACTTTACTCAATTACCAAGTCCTTATTTACAAGGTTTACTTTGAGAAATCAAACTCATTTGGTATTAGAGCGATGTAGATATGTTGGGTTAGAGAAAACTTGTGGAGAGCCAGATGTAGTTTGAGAAGAGCTTGTGGATACATTGCAAAGAATTAATAAATTATTGCAAGTGTGAGTTTTTCATACACTATGACGAACAATTTTATGGACATCAGGTTTAAAGGCTTGAAGGTGCCCAAAATTGATGGGTACCACTATTATTTCTGGAGTAGTAAAATGAAGCATTGGCTCATTGCAAAAGGACTTTGGGAGATCATTGAAGAAGGATATGAAGAACCTGCAAATTGGAGCTCTCTTGAAGGAGAGGAGAAAATATTGAAGAAGAAAGAGCAGCAATATCAAAATTGCTTGGCTCTCATGGATTTGAGGAGAGGCATGAAAGAGAAAGCTTTCCCTCTCATTGCAAAATGTAGAACAACCCAAATGGCTTGGAGAGCATTGCAATATGCTTATGGAGGAGATATGTGTAGCAATATCCAAAGCAAGGAGGAGCCTTGCTTCTTTGAAGAAATTTTTGAAGAGTCTTATTATGAAGACGCATGTGAAGACATGTCTTATGAAGAAGGCATGCATGATGAATTCTTCCTTATGGAGGAAGATGATGGATAAATTCTTCCTTGGGTGTCTCTTTTCATAATCCATACATTCTATCTTAAATTCCTTAGCCAGGAGTTCATATCCTACTAAAGACATCATTGTGGTAAATAATTACACTATCAAACTATTTCATATTCATCCAATTCCAAGTTAGACTTTACTCAATTACCAAGTCCTTATTTACAAGGTTTACTTCTATCTTTAACTTGGCTCTCAAGTTACTTCTTCCCAATTTTATGGTTTCATAAGTCTCATAACCATCTTATTCCAAGTAAAGCTATAGATAGCTATACTTCATTTGCTTAAATCCAATGTTTTGAGCTTTCCAAAAATATCTGGTTCATCCACCTCGATGAACAATTTAGGGTTAAATATTTAGAAGGCTACTCCCACAACAAATTTGGATGATCTAAATTTATTGACTCCATGAGGAACACATTATCTCTTCCCTCACCATGGTCTTGTTTTAAAATATTTTTTCCATGAGGAATATCTTTTTTCAGTCCTCATCATGTTTTTGGGTAAGGTTTGAGAGTTATCAAATAGGTTCCACCTTCATGAATATCATATCCAACCTAAATCACAAGTAAATATTACCCAACCCACAAAGGGATTTCTCAACTCAAAATGATAGAATAATTTTAAGTATTATATAAGTCACATCATCAAACAAGCTTATTGTTTGCTCTCATCCCAATGCAATGGGAATATATGAATAAAATTTTAACTATCTATAAATGTCTATCAGATTAAATCTTAATAAAATTAAAATAGGATGTAGACTAAGTTAAACCCAACTCGTCCCTTCTCACCCAAGAGTTGTTGACAAAATCATATTTTAGATAATTATAAGTGGGTTTAATCTCCCACTATCTCTTTTATTTACTATCATAAACCCATATGTATAAAAGTTGAATAGCTTATGTAAGGATAAATTAACTGTTATGGTAATGAGTTTCTCAATGTACTAAGTTTACGCTCATCACACTCATCTAGAGAAAGATCAATAGATATTCTTTTTCAAGCCGCAACCTTTAAAAACTCAGCGATGTCTACACGCTTTCGACAAGGATACGGTTTGGTACTATGGAGATACAACTTAAAATATTTTTTTATATATGATTAAAGCCTCCAAATACCCTATTTCTAAGTAGGTATCACATACACCCTATACAATTAGAATTAGATAACTCATAAGTCCACCCAACTTTACTTCCAATCAAATTCTTTATTTTTTTAATTTGTGGAGCTATTAATTATTTTTCAATACATCAGCAAATCTGAGTCAAATTCTATCTAACATGCTAAAAACAAGAATAACTCAAATGACTTCAGCTACGATTTTATTCTAACTAGAATAGATCTTACATAATTACATTTTCTTTTGTATTCTAATTTTTTTTTTATTTGTGGAAAACATCCCAAAAGGGATGCCACTTTCGGGTAAGACCCAAGGAGGCAAGGGTATCCCTTATGTATTCTAATTAACTTTGAATGAAGTAAGCTTATTCCAATTACTTATACATATACCTCACTCAAACTAACGCTTTCAAATTCAGAGTTGAGCAATCTACTATTTAAATATTTTGTTTTTAAAACAAATCAATATGTTTCACTAGGTAATAGCTCTGAGGGAATAACAATTTATCATCTTCAAAATCATAGATAAATGCTATAAAAATACATTTCTAATAAAATACCCTTAAGTACTTACAAATTTTGATATCTACACCAAGAGTTTCAAACCCCAAGAAATATATAAACATTGTTTTATACTGTTTCAAGGTTGAAGACCATAACACCATTTGAATTTACAAGCCATTGAACAACTTATAATTTTGACATGGTTGGTAAGGTCATAGTTATTTCATGCAGTATATTGCTCTCTAATCTATATTACACAAGCAATAGTGCTTAAAAAAATAGCTTTACAGTACATTCAATATTAAATAGTGGATCTACGGTTAGCTTTCCCTAAGGCAAGGCTCACACAGAAAAATATCTATACCAATGCAATGATATTCAAAACCAATCCCAACCTTTTTTTATTATTCTCAGTCATCTCACAAATGGTTATGCCAACTGTTGAGCCCCATTTACCTATTGCACTATCCTATCTACTCATACAAGCTGCTACCATTCCATTAGGCATCCACAATTCCTTTGGCATTGGGGATTGTATTAATGGGATCAGAATCGGCTCTAAAATTCTAATGCATGCAAACTAGTTGCTCAACATAATTCATGTTTTCATCATAATACAGGATATTCTATCACATGATAAAAACCACCATGTTTTCAGCACAATACAAGATTTTCCAACCTATGAAAACAACGACCATGTTTTCAATACAAATCAAATCTTTTTTTCCAGAGCATAATAAAATACCGGTCAGGCTAACTCCTTTATGACCACTATTTGCAGACTCTTAGACAATTAAGCTTTTATTCAAAAAAATCTACATATTTCTTCGACATCATTTCTCAAAGACATTTGTCATGCTAATTTCCTTATTCTCACAATCCATTCAACACTTCGCTATTCTAGCTACTAGAAAATAGAATAGAATAAAGCATAAGAATTTTAACACATTAAAATCCCAGCAAATACAACCAAATTTATTCAAACAGAAATAGAGACAATGCTTCCATTTCATAAAACAAATCAAAAGTGACATTATCTATGAGAATATCGTCAATGTTCACAAATTTGTAATAGGAACCCAACGTGTTCACTGTAATAGTCAAACTGGTTCTCTTGTTTTCTTCTACCTGGAAAACTTGTTCAAATTTCCTCATCCTTTTCTCCAATCCACCGATGCTATCTCCTAGCAACTCTCCTCTCCTTTTCCTATCTTTCCATTTCCCTTAAGTTCGAGCATAACTACTCGAACCTCTTCATGCATGATATCCAGCTTGGAGGTGATGATGTCATTTCAAAGCACACACTCCCCTTCATAATGACTTCCACTAACTCAAGGCAGTTTGATTTATTTTCATTTTCCCTTCTTTTTTATATAAAAATCAATAATAATAACAATTTTCCCACATTCAACACTCATAACGCATAAAAGTTTAGTTTCGTTTAAATTTAAAATCTATTTAACATCTACAATATTATCACATTTATATTTTGATTCCCAGCTATAAATCAATGAATTTATGAATAATTTAGTAAAGAGTGGCTCCACATTGTCATTGCCACATAAATTTTAATTTTCCTTTCCTAAGTCAAACAATGAATCATATAAGAATTTAAACTTCATTCCTAATTCACACAAGGGGTGGCTCCCATGTTTATAACACTTTCATTTCCACCTTGGTTGATTTACAACCCTCATTTCATTACGAACAACATACCCATATTTCAAATATAATTTGAACTCTAACTTAATAATTTAGCATGATGGCTCCCATGCTTAGCATCTTCACTGCCAATGGCTCCCATGCTTAGCATCTTCATTGCCAATGAAAATCATAATGCATCACTTATACATACATTAGCAATTTTCCAAGTGAATCAAACACAAGTATACCACAAAAAAATCATTCATGCAATCCTACATGAAATGCAATTATAGGGCTTACATGTACCTTTGAGCCTAATCATCATTTCCCTACTCATATTTTTCACTAAGTAACTTATCCATCCAATGCACATACTTGGTCCTACACATACAAAGGATATCAGTAGTACCATGCTCCAAAAGATAAAGGTAAGTTTAATTCATTAATCTATCCATAACCAATGGTCATGCGAGGAGGGTCGTTACAAAGATCAACTACGTAAAATAATATTTACAATTATAATATTTACTGTAAGGACATATTAACAATATATTATTTATTAAAAATAAATATATTTTTATAATTTGTTGTAGTATTATTTTATAGTTAGGTAAAATACATTAAAATATCTTAATAAATATGAGTGATGGAAAAGGAGTAGCAGGTTCGTCTAGAGTGTATCAATGCTTCAAATCCTTACCACAAGTGTGTCAAATATAAATTTCTAGAAAATCATCAAAGCTAAAGAATGCTGTGAGAAAGGAGACATAGGAGCAGGGATAGGAGTAGTAGGAAAGGTGATAGACGAGGGTTCTATTATGGAAAAAATTCCCTAAGGATGTGGATTGGAGATATTCTAACCCTTTGGATCCAGGAGCAGTAGATCTAAATTTGACAACAATAGAAAGGTCAAAGGGCGATGCTTCTTGGGCGCAAATTTTGAAGAGAGGTCAAAATTTGCAAGAAGAGGATTTGTTTTATCTCCGTATTGGGATGAAAAGGGTTTTACTCTTAAGGTCCCAAAAATTTTGGCTAACAAAGTGATTCAGAAAGGAAAAAATTCTTTGGTTAGGAAATTTTTGGGCAATAGACTAGATTTAGATACAATAAGGAAGTGGGTTTGGGATAAATGAAAACTTCTGGGGCAGGAAGTAGTGTTGGATTTTCCTAATAATTGTTTTTGTTCAAATTTACAAATCTAGAGGATATGGCAAATGTTTTATTGAGGGGCCCATGGTTTTTTGGGAGGAGAGGGTTATTTTACAAAAATGGAGCCAAGGCTTTAATCCAGCCACAACCACTCTTTAATCGATGTCTTTATGGGTGAGTCTAGTGGGGATTCAAATGGAATTTTGGGATAACAAGTATTATTTTTGGGATAGCTAAAATGATTGAAAAATAATTGCTTTTGATTTAGCTACTAAATCCTAGACTAGAATGATAGCGACCCATTTTTATGTACAAATGAATATGGCTGAACCACTGCCTAAATCTATTAGGCTAGTTTTAGATTATAGGGAATGGGAACAAGAGATTCAATATGAAACTCCCATTCCCTTGTGTAACCTTTGCAAAAGGATAGGGCATATTTGGAAAACATGCCTAGAAAATCCTAAGGAGAAAGTTATGAATAATAGAATTGGACAACCTTTGAGGGTTTGGAGGAAAAATAAAACTAAGCAAGGAGAAGTTCTAGGGCAGAAATAAATTGGTGAAAGTAGTAAGGGTCCATCTTCAAATAGCTTTGAGGTTCTTGCTACCCTTTATGGGGATGGCATTGTTGGAGGGGAAGAGTTTGTTCTAGAAACTCAACTTGGAGGTATTAATGAACTAGTGACTAAGGCTTTGATTGAAAAGGAAAATAATTCTTCTTTGCATGTAGAAGAGAATATTGAGAAAGAGCCACACTCTCTAGTAAAATTAAAGGAAAATAGCATAGAAACGAGGGTTTCGAGAGAAAACACTCAACAAAATGTGATATTTATTGGATATGGACATAAAAATAAAAATATTAATGTTATTCAAAATGGGTTGGAGGATGAAGAAGATGGAGGAGAATGAACTTCTACTAGTGATTCGGAGTTGGAAAAGGAGGAAAAGGTTATCCAATTTTTTTTGCTAGAAGTAGAAGAAAATCTAAGAAGGTTGATTTGGAAATTTTAGTTTCTCGAGGAAGGCCCAATATCTAGGAATTGAGAACTAAAGCCATTGCTAAGGATGTAGTTGATGGAAAGCAAAGAATTTTGTCTTTGGGAAGAGGAAAACTTCCTCAAATTGATACAAAATAAATTTTCTATCTTGGAATATTCAAGAAGGTGAAGAATTCAATTTGGAAAATAGCTCAAGTGGAAATGGTTCCTGCTGATGGTGCATCTGGGGGTTTATGGACTTTATGAAATTCAAAGTGGTTGGAGAAACAGTGTTTGCAAGTTAATGGCAAGTTTATTTCCATTTTGTTCACATGATCTACAAATAAAATTCATAATTTTCTGCAATATGTAAACACTAAAATCATGTCATACTGAATAGACTACCTAATTGGACTCTTCTAGACCACATGATCTACTTTGGGAAGACTCCAGGATAAAATAGTGGTTCTTACCACTCAAAAAAGGCACATTTCCCTAAGCATTTGGGCTCGTACTACCTTGATATGACCTCCAATTTGGGGTCATCCTACCTTGAGACAACCTCTGGGATCGTCTTACCCTAAGAGGGTCACCACTTTTAATCAAAAAGTCAAGCAGGACCCAAATGGTACCTAAAAATGCCAGTTAGATCTCGCGCATGATCCCGTACCGCGATTTAGTGCCTTGCATAAACTAAAATAGCAAAAATGCATGCATTAATCAATTGCATGAAATTTTAAAGATAGGCATTCACTTTTCTTAATGCAAATTGCCTCTTTAATTTTTCATGCAAAGGGTTTGTGCCATTATTAGATTTCTTTCAAGAAATCTATATATTGGCACTCATCCCTCTAATTTAAAACCCCCTACGAATTTGATATCTAAGTTTGTGTGCAAAGCTTCCAGAGCTTCAAAATTTCTAAGTAATGAAGTGCTGCCCATTTTTTTATCCTCCAAGTTATTCCTCTTCCATGATGTCGGGTTGCTATGAAGGATAAGAGATAACAAAGCTTCTACTAGTTCACGCAAGGGAATACCCTCATTCTGATGACCATACTAACAAGTTGCTCAACAACGCACCCAATCCATTGAAAAGATCATAGATCGAACCCAGATGTCACCACAGACTTGGACTCGAAAATACAACCACAAAATAGCAACCGTCTCGATCCGAAATGGCTCACAGGCAAGGCCATACTACCCTAAGATGACCTCTAGTAGAGATTAGTCTGTTTGCTTTTTCTTTCAATAGGGTTTAGCATAGCACATTTTCTACTTTTTACAATAGTTTATATTTTTGTTCATGCATTTAATTCGGTTTTATTTCAGAATTCATTATCATTACATTGAACCTTATTTCGAAGGGCTCTACAGGTGCTATTAATTACTTTGGATTGTCCTTATGTGCAGATTATAGGTTTCTATGAAAACCAAAGAATGCAAGATGCGAGCATCGAGTTTTAAGTGATGATTACAAAAACCTGCTCCTACACTTGTGATTGTGAGAGGACCTTGCAAAGTGTGCCAAAAATTAGTTGAAAAGGGAATAAAACCCTTGGTTTATTGTAATGATTGTATTGCAACATTGAACTCCCTCGAGGGGACGTATTTGTAATACACTTTGAGATTCATTAATATAAAGGACTTGACCCACTTGTTCTCATTATTTATCATTGTGTATTGGTTATATATGTTCATGTTCATTAATGCTTTACATTTATCATTAAGTTTTGCTTTTATCGATGCACTGGTTTTCGAGCATATCACAAGATATAGTTGCATTATTGTTAGGAGGCTAAGGAAATGGAAAAAATTAATAACTAGATGCTGCAAACTCCTAAAGATAGTACTTGTTTCAACTTTATGAAATTTTAGATGATAGATGTAGAAAAAACAACAGGGCAAGTTACTATTACTATTTTGGTCATTGCACTTTTGGTTAGAAAAGGTTGTATTGTTTAGAAAATGCAGAATTTGATTTGTAATAAGATAAGCTATTTTTTGTACCTAGATTGATTCATTTGTTATTCTTGGATTTCAAGGAGTTGTAAAAGGGAAGGGCCCATTTCAAAACCCTATTATTTACCAATAGCAAAAAATAAAATAAAAATATTTTTATATTTTGAAAGGCATTGTCAATCCATTAACAATGATGTTACAGCTGTACTATTTACCGTAAGGACATATTAACAATATATTATATATTAAAAATAAAAATGAAAAATAATAATATTCTTACATTTAAAAAGGCATCATCAATTCATTAACAATGATGTCTCACTAGATGGTTTGGTTTTAAACCAATACCACTACATCAAAACAAAATTATTAACCAAGG
The DNA here is from genome assembly GCA_028583015.1 of Wollemia nobilis. Classification (NCBI taxonomy): domain Eukaryota; kingdom Viridiplantae; phylum Streptophyta; class Pinopsida; order Araucariales; family Araucariaceae; genus Wollemia; species Wollemia nobilis. Next base: position 11,003,859 of record JAQPPZ010000750.1, read on the forward strand.
GTACCAAAAAAAAGACATGAATAAATACATAATAACTAAGCCATAGAGTAGACATCAACAAGAGGTTGAAAACTATCACTACTTAAGAGATACCCTCTATAGTGGTGACTTCTTCTTGTATAAAGTATAATGGGTCACTCACACTCACCCCGTGGCTTGAACTTGGGTCTATTTGATGAGAACCCAAAGACATACCAATTCAGAAACAAGGACACTAAAGGTGTTTTTACAATCTAACAAACTCCAAAAACCAACCAAAACCTCTAATATATAACACATTTAAATTAAAACCAACAAAAAATATCTATTTATATATATTAATAAGCTATGTGTGACTTCTATTGGGGGCCACTCCCATTACAAAAACAAAATATTACATTGCTCTCATTACAATTCTAACAAGTTAATTAAGGCACATCAAAATTTACCTTTTTATCAAAAATATTCTTCATTTCCCTTTCTATGAAAGATATTCTGTATCTTCCTCAAAATGCTAACTGCTAAGTTTCCACAATTAGCTCCTTTATATTAGATGCCTTTCAAAATTTAAAATTTGTCAAGATGAAATTCAATACTACAAATAGCTAAAATATTTACTGCCCAACTTCTATATCTATAAATATCTTATCTATAACAACCTCATAATTTCTTAATACGTTTTTTAGGGTTCTTATTCATTCCCCTAATATTCCAAGATATTATTTTCACTAATTTTTTTTGTTTTTATTTGTGGGTTTGGCCTCACTTCTTGTTAGAAATTATGATATTTGCTTTTGTTTTCCCATATCAATATCTCTTTAGTTTTTTTAATCTTCCTCTTTTTTTTTTTCTCATTCTCAACAATACTTTCATCTTCATTAATCTCTTCAATCTTCTCACACTACTCATAGTAAGACTTATCATATTTAGTTTACCTTGTTATGAAGGATTTAAAATGTAAGGAATAACCTCAAAAACACAGTCTTCTTTATGTTGCCCTAGAAACCCTTAAGTGCAAGGGTGCTCTTCTATAGCAATTATATTTTTATCCTACCTTAGAAAACCTAAATTGCTATGGGTTTCCTCCATCCTCATTTCTTTATTATGTTGCTCTTGAAACCTTAAAGTGCAAGGGATAACATCTTTACCTCCTTTCAAAAGCACACTCTTGTTTATGTTTCCCTAAACCCCTAAAGTGCAAGGATGCTCTTCTATAGCAAATATCTTTTTATTTTGCCCTAGAAAACCTATATAGTTATGAGTTTCCTCCATCCTCATTTCTTTATTATATTACCCCTAAAGTGCAAGGATGCTATTCTATAGCAAATATCTTTTTATTTTTCCCTAGAAAACCTATATAGTTATGGGTTTCCTCCATCCTCATTTCTTTATTATGTTGCTCTTGAAACCTTAAAGTGCAAGGGATAACATCTTCACCCCTTTCACTTTTATTACTTAAAGAGGATTCTATACCACTTGAGGAAAATGAAGATGATTTACCTGGAATAAACTTGACTTCTTTTGTTGTCTTTGTTTTAAGATTTCTCTCCACATTTTCTTTTGCACCTTTAATTCTTTCTGAACTTGCCAAATGATATTGTAGATAGGTTTTCTTTACCTTTTCTTTCAAAGTGGAATATCCTTGATCTGATCTAGCTTCTATTACTGTATGATTTCCTTGCTTTGTGTTGAAGTTTATCTCATGGCTAGATTTTTTTCTCTTTCTTCATAGTTTTTACTTTGTAAACTCTTACCATGTGTCTAATATTATAACAATTGTGGCAATGATATATGACATTTTCATAATCTACTTGTTGATCTCATTCTCTTGATTCAGATTTAATCCGAATAGATTGTGGCAAGGTTTCTAAAATATCCATAGCAACACATATTTGAGTATATATAACTTGCTTTTACTCCTTAGTAGCCACTCCTTCCTTGATGAATTCCCCTAGGGTGTTTCCAATATTCTTCAAAACATCCTTATTTATAAGCTAATATGGAAGTTCAAAAGCCTAACCTATACTAAAAGTTTCTTAATAGTTTTTCTCAACAAAAATAGTTCATTCCATGGTCTCAAATAAAGTGCACCTCTTCCCTTAAACCATGGACCACCAACCATTTTTTTATCCCTAATTTTTGAACTAGAAAAGATAATGAGGAAACAACCTTTAGGAAGAAAAGTCATAGAGTCATTTGAATTCAATCCCCACTTCCACTTGATCCAATTTTGAATCTCCAAAACCCTGTCCATGATCTATGAAACTTTCATATTAACCCTCTACTCTTAAGAACCATTATTTCATGCTCAATCATCTCATCCTTGATCCTCACTTTTGGTCTAACATATGCTACCTGGATCGAACTTGCCATTATTTGCTCTTCTGCTTATCTCCAGTTTGGGCCTTCATACTTCCAACTAGGGCATCCTCAGTTACCATTAGGACTTTCAAATATGACTTTCCTTCCATACTGGCTAATGGGGTTTGCTCTTGGTTTGCATTCCTTCTTGGCTCACACTTGCTCCCAGCTTTCACTCTCTCCTACCTCGCACTTACTCCCGACTTGCACTTCCTTTTGGCTTGCACTAGCTCCTATCTCTTTTTTTTCTTGGCTTTCTTTTGCTTCAACAATTTTTTGAAAACATGTTCCATGCATTTGTAGTAATGGCCTGAAGCATTGATGCACTCCGAATGAACCCACCACTCTTTCACCACGACTAAATCTCATCTCGTACTCTCCCTTAGCTTACACTCCCTCTTGCTTGACACTTCCTTGTAACTCAAAATATATATAAAACCAACCAAAATTATTACTTGAAAGAAATATAATAAGTAAAATATTTTATATAAAAAATACAGCTAAATGCCCAAACTTAACTTATCATATGAAATAAACATAGCAATTTTTACATTCAAAATCTTATTTATTTTTTCTAAAGGAGTTGGTATACATCGAGGATCACCCTTTACTGTGATAGATATATTTTTGTAAAGTAGTTGGTATACATTTATTGATAGACATATTTTTTTTTAAAAGAAGTTTGGTATACATCAAGGATCAGTCTGATAGACATACCGAGTCAGATATCAAAATTATAAAAAAATAAAAATAAAATAAAATTACATAAATCCGATCATCGTTTTTAATTCCTAAGTTACGTGCGGAACTTTCCTCTGTATGATTTTATTTGGTTAGAAGGAATTACTACAACAATGCCCCACATATTATAGATATTGAAGGTCTATTTTGAACTTTCGGTTGTCACCTGAAATTGTTACCGTTACAGTAGTTAATTGGACTTTGTTCGCATGTATTCGTTCTTGAAAGTGCCTGAGAATTCTCGGTGGAAAGGCTTGCTTTCTCCAATCTGCCAGAAATGGAACCAGACTCCCATGGCACGGATTTGACCAACTCTTCAATAGAGTAGTTGGTTGTTTTACCAGTCGTATCCAACTGATCATTAAGAGGCAATATAGAAATGGGTGCCACAGCTGCTACTGTTACTTCCCAAGAGCAGCAATCCTCATTTTCTACAGCCAACTCAATAAATTCTGGAGATGATGTTAGGCCCCCATATTCTGTGTTTTCACTGCAATCAGAGAATCTCAAAACAGGTAGAGAAAACACAATGAAGAAAACAGGTCATCTTGAAACAGACATTAAGTTGTATTTTCCAAAGAAAAATCAAGAATATGCCAGACAGAAACCAAGAAGAAGAGGTTCATCAGCCCTTCACATATGGGTTTTCTTTAGCTTTGTGGTTGCTTTGGCATCTGTCATCATGTCCACCACATTATATTTACAGTGGGCAGTCAGGAAGGAGCACCCTCCTTCATCTCTTCTAAAAGTTGTTGCTGATTCTGCAGATGACACTAATGGAAGTGACAGTAACTTGGATGAGTTTCAAGGTACGTTGGAGAGATTTCTAATGAAAATAGAGAAATGGGTGGAGAGGCAACTAGAAGTGGCAGATGAGAAGCAGGTTGAACAATTGAAGAACTTAAAATCTGAGGTGGAGGTTGCCATCAGAGACCATATTCATATAGTTGGAAACCAAGTGGATAAAATGCATGAGCAAATTCAAGAGGTGGAAAAATCTCTGAAGATAATTGAAGAGAAAGGACTTCTTACTGTATCTGAAACCATGGATCTTATCAACAATGCTTTGAAAGAAAAGGTTACAGATGGGGACAACAAGGGTGTGATTAGCTTGGATGATATCAGGGCTACTTTGAGGAGGATAGTGGAGAAAGAGATTGAAAAGCACTCAGCAGATGGAATTGGGATCGTGGATTATGCCATAGCTAGTGGTGGGGGAAGGGTTTTAGGTCATTCTGAAGGATATTACCCTGGATTGGCTCTCTCTTGGAGGCACATGTCTAATAAGTTAATTCCCTTTAATCATCCTCTTGCTAATGAGATACTTAAGCCCAGGTTTGGTGAACCAGGGAAATGCCTTCCTCTCAAGGGCAGCAATGTTTCTATCATCATTGGCCTTAGGACTTCCATTTTTGCTGAAGCAATCACAATGGAACATATTTCAAAGGTAGCAATGTTTTCCTGTTTATTCTCTTCTTGAAGTACTTCTTTCTAGTTGAACAGGTTTTCTGCACATATCCAGTAAATGTAATCATCTCAGTATTTAAGGCACATAAAATTTTCATGGTTTCTGAGTCTTCTTGTGTGTAGGAAACAACTTATTTTTTATTAATCTTTATGGATTGTGTAAGTGATAAGTGCGACCCTTAAATTGATTGTGTAACCTTATAGGAAAACAATTAGTTTTCTGTTATATTTTTACTAATCGTTGTTGTTTGTTCACTGCTTTTCAATGAAACAGAATGTGGCATATGATTTATCAAGTGCACCAAAGCATTTCAAAGTTTATGGGGCAAATTCAACAAATGAGAACAAGAAATCCTCATGGGTTCCACTCGGAGAGTTCACATACGATGTTTATGCTGAGAAGAATATCCAAACATTCAGCTTAGTTAATGAAAATACAGAGAAGATAAACAGGGTAAGGCTGCATATATTGTCAAACTATGGAAGCCAATCTCATACTTGCATTTACAGGGTTCGGGTACATGGATATGAGTAGATACATAGTCCATATAGTGGATTTTAGTGGATTTTGGGTTATTAAGCAGTTCAATCCGAAACTATTGCATGGACATGAGTAGATACATAGTCCATTTATTGAATATTGGGTTATTAAGCAGTTCAATCCAAAACTATTGCATGAATTGTGTAGAAGAAGCATATGACATTTAAAATTGAATCTAAGAATTAATTTGAGAGTTTATACAAGTTGATTCCTTGTTTTTTTTTATACAAAGAAGAGTGCTTCAAAATTATAATTGTTTATACTTGTTATGTTTTTATAATTAATTTTTTATATCAATTTTATTAGGAGAAAATCTCATTTAGATTCATCAAGGCCAAAATTATTACTGTTAATATCATTTTTATTAGGAAAAAATTTTATTTAAATTCATCAAGCCAAAAATTATTACTGGCTAAAATATATATTATTTGGTTTTCTTTTCTATAAATATACTACCTAGAACAACCTATAAATATTCTTTTGAATTTTCTTTCTCTTTGTTTCTGCTTCTTAGTTTTTCTTCTCATTCTTTTCATTTCTATCAACAGTTTCATCTTCATTAATCTCTTCAATTTTATGCAAGGAATAACTTCAAGAACATTTTCTCCTTTATGTTGTCTTGAAAACTCTAAAGTGCAAGGATGCTCCTCCATAGTAATTGTCTTCTTATGTTGTCTAACTCTAAACACTATAGATATCTCCCATCATCATTTATTTATTTATTTTTGTTTTGGATTTGGTTATTGTGAAAAACCCCTACAATCGATGCTCGGGCTGGGCATCCCCATCCCACTATGACTTCTCATAAGGGGGAGAGTTGAGCTTATCAATAAGGAATTTAACACACAACCACACACGCCACGATCTGAACTTTGGACCTCCTAAAGAAGAGCCAAAGCTCAAATCGTTGCACTATCCCTGAGGACACCATTGCCATTTCTTTATTATAATACTTTTGATATTCTCCATCAGTCATTTTTTTATTATAATACTCTTGAAACCCTAAAGTGCAAGGGATAACCTCTACACTATTATTTCTATATTGCAAGGAGAGGATTTTATACCACTTGAGAAAAGTGAAGATAATTTACCTAGAACAAACTTGACCTCTTCCACCTTTTTGGTCTAAAAAATTTTCTCCACATCTTCCTTTGTACCCTTAATTCCTACTTTGCACATTGTACTTCCTCATCCCTTGTATCCTTCTTTGTTTCTTCTAATGGTTGATCCTATGATTTATGATGGCCTTTATCATTTGATGTTGTAGATAGGCTTTCATTGGTACTTTTTGAGAGTTAACGCAACAGGCCCCAGACCCCCTAGATCCTTTGTTCTTGTTGTGCTGGGTGGTAGGCCGGTCAATTGGCTATGCTACTTTGGTGGGGTATGTGTTGGTGGTTGTTTGGGTTGTCGCAACAGGTTGGTTGGGCTTGGCAAGAAGTATGGTGTTGTGTGGAGTCTTCCCCTTCAACAATGCTCTTGCCCAACCCATTTTTATTCTTGATATACCTTGTTTGTTGAGGTCCTTCTTTTTGGTTTTCTTGGAGAGAAAACCAGGCTTGGAAAAGTTTGACCTTGTATCTTCTAGGGCCAGGGTTTTTGTTCTTGGATCTACAAATCCAATTTTCTTCTTGTTGGCTTGTTTGTCTAGGGTCTGTCTGATTGCAAAAGGGCTTTTGTCCTTCTTTTGTTGGGTCAATGATCCTAGATCTAATTTGTTTGAAATCTAGGGTCCTTTAGTGGATCTTGTGAGATTTTTTCAGACTTATGGCTTGAAGCCATCAGACATCGATGTTATCCCTATCCTAATCAGGATATTGGATGTTTACATTGATGCAACCAGGATTTCAACTCTTGTTTGATTTTTGCTGGTCCTAGTTGTGTTTCACTTGTATTTGAGGATATTTCTTTTAGATCCTTACAGGCTCTGTTTCCTGAACATGATCCAAATGTTGATGGCTGAGTTGAGTGATATTGTTGTTGCCTTCATTCTTCTAAGTGCTCAATGGTTTTGGATTTTTTAGTTTATTGGGTTAAAAAAGTCCAGCCTGGTTATGGCTTCTTCTCCTTGGTCTTTTGTATCAAAGGTTCAAAATCTAAAGTCAGTCCAAAGTCTTAAATTCTGGTTAGGATAGGAAAAAGTTATTTTTGAATTTTGAAATAGTTTTGTGCAGGAACTTGGCAGGAGAAGAGATCAGGGGTTTTTGGATCGTTCCTACCCTTTGGAGTGGCATCCTAGACAAGTTACGAGACATGGCTGCTCAACGAAGGGGATTCTTTGACCTTTATTTTGAAGTGTTGAGATGTTGGTTGAAGGTGGTGTATATGGACGTTGCAATTGATAGTTCCTTCCATAGGATTGCCTATTGCAATTGTTCCACAGGATTGCTATGTGCCTACTTATAAGGTCTGGGTTTCCAGATCCAGGATTCCCATCCTGGGTAGGAAGTTTGAATTCATTCAAATTTTAGTGTTCCTTTTGGGTGGGATGATTTGTTCAAATTTGGGTTGTTAGTTCCTGTTGCAGGATTGTTTTGTGCCTGTTGTAGTGGTTCTAGATGCATGATTATTGTTTGCCTAGTTTTGAAGGCCTGGGTTCGGATCTAGGGTTCCCATCTTGGATGGGAAGTTCAATTTTTTTCAAAATTTGGTGCTCCATTTGAGCAATTGTTTTCAAATTTGGGTGCTCCTTTTGAGTGAGATGAATTATTCAAATTTGGGCGCTCTTATTGGGTAGGAAATTTTTATTTCTCTATTTGATTCAAATGTGGCCACTCTTGTGTTTAGTTTCTTTTCCCATGGGGGTCAGACCTTTGTACGTTTCACTTTGGGTTATCATTGAATATTTTTCTCAAGTTGTAAGAGGTTTGAGATCCCTTTCAAAACCCCTTTTATAAAAGGTTTGGTACCCTTCCAAAACTCCTTCCACCTAATAAAAAAATAATTGTAAATGTATAAATGTAATAACTAATTTTATTAAGATAAGTTGAAAACTTCTATCATTAAATAATTTAATTTATTGCATTACTAAAGTCTTGGTGAATTATTTCTATGATCCTAATATATGCACTTGACAACATAAACTTATTTAAGTGCAAATGTCTAACTAATCTAATTATACTTCTAAAGTACCTCTTCTATAATCTTAATATATGCACTTAACAATATAAGCTTATTTAAGTGCAAATTCTATGATCTTAATATATGCACTTAACAATATAAGCTTATTTAAGTGCAAATATCTAACTAATCTAATTATACTTCTAAAGTACTTCTACATGGTGGTTGCTCATTATTTCTCTTATATGTTTTTTGATACATAGGGGAGTTGGTTACAACCACACTATTTTTAGTAACTGATAAGCGCAAGGTTCAAACCACAAGGGCTGCTCCCAAAAAACCTATTCCATCTCATTATTGTTGATTCGACATGAGAGGGAGACCACCAATTGCTTGAGGTTCGTATCGTCATCGTTGGTTTATCGTGCACTCAAAATATTTAAAGCAAACTACTACCTTTTCAAATTGGCACCCCCAAGTTTTGAACCTAGGTCTCTTCGTGGTAAGGGCCTATCTAGACAAGCAATTACCAATCCACCTAGCCCTTGGAGCTTAAAATTTTAGGTTAGAAAGAAACCTCCAAAACCACTCTTAGATTGGTCATCCCATCTGAGTATACCACTATCTAGAGAGAAGCCACAAGATATTTTTTTGTGTTCCCCTTCGCATCGTAGAGGTTCGAACCGTGGACCTCCCATTCAACAGGGCCAGGCTTACCTTCTCCACTTGCGCTACAAATACAAACTTAATAAGTTTACACAAGTTTTTATGAGGGACCCTGGTCCCCTCATACTGAGTGGGGTTTGAGCCTTAAACCTCTCAAAGAGAGGCCAAAGCATTTATAAGCTAAAATTATTCGCTTTGTGTAAATTTGTAGAATTATTTTTTGATGTGAGGGACCCTGGTCCCTTCATACTGAGTGGGGTTTGAACTTTGAACCTCTACTCAAATAATAATATGTCAAACAAATTTCATTTATATTTCCTTTATGTTCAACCTTGTCATGAGTTAGTTTTTTTAAAAGATAATCTATTCAATAATTTTTAAATATCAATGCACTTTAAGCACGACATATTTCATAGAAATTTTATTAACATCCAAGTAATTTTCATAAAATATAAAATTTTAATTTATTGACCATCAATTTTGTAAAAAGATGTTTATAACATTTTTTTCAATTAGTTGTATGGAATTGAAATGACCCCATCCATATTATATCATCACCACATAGTGGTATTACAACAAAGCTTGGATATTATCCATGTATAGTTTAGCAAAATTTGAACCTTGGTCTCCTCTTTAAATAGTGAGCAATCTAACTAGTTGAGCTAATGCCACTTGATTGTATATAATAATTTTATATAAAATATTTCTAAAATCTATTTTGAACTAACATAATATAATATAGAAAGTAGAAAAATAGAAAAATAAAATTACATAAAAACCTTTCAATAAATATTTCATCAATCTTTAAAAATATATATTTTTCAAATTTATGTGAGAATATTTTTTTTTCTTATTTTAATATTTACTTACAATTCAACTTTATCTTATTTTAATTTTTTCTTATTTTTGTCATATTTTGATTTTTTTCTTATTCTTGTCATGTTTTATTTTTTGTCTAATTTAGTATCACAACTTCCAACATTATGCCTCTTTAAAGACTAAATGAGGAATTTTTCATTCTTTGTGAGTGAAATAAACTAGTTTTTTGCCATTGTCTTTGTAAAAATGTTTGAATATGATTTTTCGAATTGCAATGTTTATTTCTTTTCCTAAACTAAATCTCTGACAAAATGATGCTTCAAATCAATGTGTTTGGATTTTGTATGAATATATAAATTTTATTTATTAGAATTGTACTTGTGTAGTCACAAAAAAAGGTAGTTGGTATTGCTTTTTATCAAGATCTTCTAGGATCTACCTCAACGACACTGTTTGCTTACGTAGTCGCTATATACTTTACCTCATTTGTTGAGAGTGCAATTATTGCTTGTTTCTTTGAACTCCAAGTTGCCAACCTATATCTCATGAAAATAATTTTATGATGAAGATTTCTTATCATTGTTTCAGCCTCCCCAATTTGAATCATTATATCTAACCAACTCAATTTTTTTGAAGTGTAATGGATTTCATAGTTTAAAGTTCCTTCGACATACCTCAAAATTATCATAGTTGATAATATATGATTTTTGATGGATGGCTCATGAATCTTGAAATCAAGGAGACTACATATGCAATATCTGGTCTTATTATTGTCAAGTACATATGAATGCCAATCAAACTTCTATACTTCCTCTCATCCACCCTTCCACTTCATTATTCTATATTATTTCACCTTGTGCAAATGGGATAACTACAACTTTGTAATTTTCAATACCAAACATCTTCAACACGTCATGTACATATTTAGATTTGGTAAATAAATATCCCATCATGTGTTTGATGTACTTTCATACCAAGTAAATAATACAACAAATTCAAATCACTTATTTCAAATTGTTGCATCATGGGTTGCTTGAACTCTCTCTTCATTATTGATGAACTTGTAAAAATTAGATCATGAACATGGAAGAAAAAAATAAAATATCATCACCTTCTTTTTTATAGTACAATGCAAGCTTATTCATACTTCTCATAAATCCATAATTTAAGAAGTATGCATCAATTCTTGCATATCATGCCCTTGGTGCTTGTTTCAATCCATAAAATATCTTTTTAATAAAACTTGTAGTGTCATTCTTTACCTTTCACTTCTTCAATATTCCCATTTAAGAATGCACTCTTTAAATTGAGTTGATTTATAGTATATATTTTTGTGCCGCCAAGGCCAAGACCATCTTTGTTGTATATTGCATTGCAACATGTGCATATGTCTCATCACAATCTATGCCAATTTATTATACATACCTATTTTCCACTGACCTTGCTTTGTACCTTTCAATTGGTATATCAATGTTGTACTTGGTTTTGAACATCCATGTTCTTATTCTTTAGAAGTTCACACAACTCTCAAGTATCATTCTTTTCATTTGTATTTAATTTTTCTTTCATGTATTTGGTCCATCCCTTGCTTTGGGTTGCTTATTAAAACTTGAGGGCTCCATTTCAGTATTAGATAATGTGCTTAGTTTACCATATTGTCCTAATGTTCCTTTTCCTTCATTCTTTGGTTTGTGCTCTGGTTCTTGTGAACCTCCTATCAAAATTCTAATCCAACATTTGTAAGCTTGGATGTGGTTCAAATATTTTTCTTCCCTTTTATGATTCTCTTTGGATAAATACTTGTGCCTCCACTTGATGCTTATGACACACTAAAATATTAAATTATGATTGTCTTCTTAGTCAATTTGGCTTGTTGTCCATGTACTCTCCCTTCATCAAAAATCACATCTAGACATAACATATTGTTTATATTTGGGGTTTGTTAATTGGTTTGTATGCAAGCAAAAACCAAGTGGTTTTGCAACCCTCCAATTCAAAAAACTGGTTACTTTATATTACCTATCCAATAATAAACTATAAAATAAAATTAAATATAAGCATTTCAATCAAAAAAATCATTCACTTAAAATGCAATTAGAAATCCATATACTATAATTCATTCATCAAACATTTGAATCACATAAAGCATGTCAATAAACAAGTTTTGAACTAGCAAGCATTACAACCCATTCATTGGTAGTTTACTTTTGATTTTATGTAAATGGAAAACAATCACATTCATGAAATAAATGAATCACCTTATCACATACAATGCTAAAATTGATCATGACTGATTGAATCAAATTTAAAGCTATAAACATGTAAGAAAACTTAAAGCATCCAAATTTTTGCTTTTAAAATAAAAGTGAAATAAATCTAAACAAGACTAAATTGAACTTAGAATCATCAAGTCTTTCTTCCTAAAATAGAGAGTCTAAAAGGTAGTTAAAAACTACCAAATCAATTAAATTAAAAGCTACCTCCATCTAATGGGAGGATTTTTGCATGATTTCATGGTCATAAATAGAACTGATTGGAAATCGAAGTTGACAGTTATAAATTTCTCCTCAAATGATGACTCGATAGAGATAAATCCACTTAGATAGCCACACATATTCTTATTATTGAATTTCAGGTTTATGAACCACCTTTGGAAATATTTTGGAGAGAATTTCTCCATAGATTTTATTGCTCTAATTATTTTTTCTAATGTGCTTCAAACATTCTCTTTGTATTGTTTTTATTCAAGTAGGATCCCATGGCTATCATATGACTTCTCAATCTCATTTTTTCCACCAAGCTATTCATTTCTCTAATAGCCTTGTCAATGATGGACTTAACCTCTAGCAACACTCCATAAGCATGGTTGATTCTCTCTTGTGTAAATGTAATCCATGCAGAGCATCTATGGATCTCAATAGTAGGCAAAGAAAAGTTGGTTCTAATATCTATGCTTTATTGCCTAATTTTAGAGAAGCCATATTGTGTGCACAAGATTTTTTCTTGTAGTGCATTAAATTTCTCTTATTCTTGATTAACCTTTATCTTGGTGTCCTTGCAAAAACATAACTTTAGAAAATAATTATACTCAAATCATATTTTTCCTTTATATATTTAGTCATTAGTGGATGCACTTATAATGAGGTTCTTGTAGTTCCCAATGGTTTCCACAATGGAGAATTATTCCTTTAAGGCATTGACTTGAGAAGTAAGGGATTGTACTATGGAGAGGTATTATATTCTTTTATTTACTATAATATTCTCTAATTGAGAAACTTCATCCTCAAGTATTCCAACATGTTCACTTTCAAAGGTTCTCTTAGATTCTAGGTCCTAAATTCATTGGAATTTGTTAGTGATCCTCTTCTTCAAGTATTAAAAATTATCTTGCTCTAATTTAACCACTTCCATGTGCATCTGACTTATATCTTCCCATGGGATTCAATCTACTAAGGCAATGGTCATTTCTTGTACTCTTTCAACCATGACATCATCCTCAAACCTCTTTCTCTTCCTAGAATACTTTCCTTTTAAAGATTTGAATTTTTATCATAAAAATATTTTATCAAAATATCTTCAATTTCATGGTTTGGTATATTCCTCTCTATGGACAAACCAAAGGACCCACCAAATTTTATGTCCTATTGCTCATTACTTGCTCCAACATGCTTGGTCACACTCATTGATTATGAACCCACCAACTATTTGATTTCATCTTTTATGGTCTCTTTCTCTACTATGTCACCTTCCACTATAAATTTTATATCTTTCATGGTTTTGGTCTTTGCTCCTTTGATTTCCACTTCTCAAAGCTCCGCATGGACCACATTTGCTAAGGCTTCCCCCATTGAAAGGTTGACTTCCACTAGAAAAACTTTCAATTATTTTTTTCCTTTTGAAGATGGTGCCTTCTCCTTGGGATCCTTTTGGCCCATTAAATCAATTCCTTTCATTGGACTAATTTTTTTGATGGAAAACCCAAGTTTTGATGGACATTTCCTCTCGAAAGGTTATCACTACCTATAGTCGACAAATTTTTAGAATCATCATACTCCTTTTTTAGGGATTTTTCCCCTATTTGTATAGGAGTATCTTCCACTGCAACAATATCTACCAGGATTTCAATCTTGGAATTTAATTTAATATTTCTCCTTTAAAAAGGAGTTGAAGTACCTAGTTGGGATATGGCCTGAATTGATCTTCCCAAGTCAGGCATTAAAGCATCATTTTTCATTTTCCTTTCAATCATATCTACCCAAGAATACACATCCCTCAAGAGGTATTATTTGAATTTCTTAGGCATACATCTAGAAGATTAGGTCCTTTAGTTAAACCTTGAATGCTACCTTTTCTTGGTATTTTATTTCCAAATATTTCTAAAAAAAATATATGTATAGGTGGCCTCTCTAGATAGTTAGAAAAGGAAACTTCTCTAACTTTGAGTGTTGAAATCATACACACAATGTGAATAAAAAAGCATTCATATGGAACCTAGGCCTTTACAGGGATCAAATATTTTTGAACTCTTTAATTTTCTAATTAAAGTATTTGAAAGGAAAGAAGCCCAATCAAATTTAACTCCTTCAAGAATAACATAAATTATTGTTGGCACATACTATACAGAGAAATGGGATGTGTTAGATTTTTACAAAAGTGTATAAAGCATGACCATAGTATCTCTTGAAGTGTAAAATTGAATACAACATATCTTTTATTTTTTAGATGGAGGGTCTTGTTCTCATTCACTCTCTAGCCCTTCAAAATTTCTCCAATGCTCTCATATTTCTTTATAAATGCCTAGCCGTACTGGTTGTCATAGATGATGGAGTTCTTAAGAGAGATTCTATAAATGGCTTGCAAGGCTTGACTATCAAAACAAGTGACCAACTTATTATTCGAATCTCCTATCTCTCTTTTTAACAAATCCAATCTATGGAGTATCCATTGCACCACATGCACACATTTTGTTAGCTTAGGTTGAACATCCACCTAGTAGCCTCGACTCCATTATATTTTCCATAGCATCTAGGTAATCTATGTTGTACCTATAAATACTTCTATTTTAGATGATATTCTTGCACTTTTGATAGATATCCAAGAAATCCTTTACATCATTGCCTAAGTCTATAATTGTTGTATCATTAATAATCGATATGGTGCTAACAATTGATCTCTTTTCCATTTTAGAAAGTGTGAATGGAATGCAATAGATGAAAGTATTTAGAGCACAAAACACTAGATGAGAACTTGAATACTCAATGAATTCAATTAAAAACATAGAACCAATATATAAAGGCTTTAGGGTTTACGAATTAAATGCATGGTCATGTCAACTTGGATTTGCATGGTTCAAAGTAACTTCAATTTATTAAAAACTGAATTAGATGTGGTAATAAATTATGCATAATATCCACACTAGATCTTGTCATGACATTACCGTTTAATGCAAAGAGGAGAAATTACCAAAATTAATTAGCATGCGTAAACAACACATCATTAAGGTTCCCAAATGGATGACTCACAATAGTCATAATTTCCTATGCATTTATGAGATAAGGGTGGGGAATAAATTAGGGTCTACTCACTCAAAAACTATCACTCCTTTCTTCATATGAACAGAAGAAAAATATATAAAGATAACAATTTTGGGCTCTACGAGCATGGAAGATAGATAAATCAAGACTTAAGATGGGTATGTAGGATAATTCTCAAATTTTCTGCCTTCGTATATATAAAGCTAGCCTTTGTAGCATTTTAGAATGAGTCATAGATTTTATTAAAATATAAACAAAAGTTATAAAATCATATTCAATAGAAAAACTAATATAAAGGTGCCTTATTCCATGCTCTTGAATTTTCCTCAATTGTTCTCTTGATAATCTTAATAAATTTCTATTGGAAGATTTAGCCACACAATTAACTTACAAATAACAATTAGCTAAATACTTTACCATGGTGTTAGATTTTTAGGTAAATTAAATTAATTCAGTTGAGAAAAAATATGATGCATTATCAAATACCAAATAATTAGGTGTGACAAATTTAGTGATGATATTTTATTCAATGAATTTGGTCACAGTTTTAGAAGACATGTTCTTCGTAGAGATAGTTTTAATACAATGGGTAAAGTAATCTATTGTTGTCAATATATACTTGTGTCCTTCTATGAAAGGGATCTTTGTCAAAATTATAAAGTCTAAAGCCCACTTCTCAAAAGAAGCATCAATAAATACTGGTTTTAATCAATAAGGGCCTTTAAAGGTTGCCTACATATACTGGTAAGAATGACATATCCATACCAATTTATAAAAATCCTTAAATAGATTAGGCTAATAATATCCTACCTACAAAACTTTATATATGATGGTAATGACTGAGAAATCTCCTTTTGTCAGTTCTAAATGTAATTCCCTTAATAATTTCTTAGCATCTACCTTTTCTAGACATCTTAGCAGTATCCCATAAAAATTAATTCTATACAAAACCCCTAAGTATATGGTATACTTTTGAGTTTGCAATCTAAATTTCATTTTTTCTCTATTGTTAAGTTCATAAGGTGGATAGCCTTTAGTAAAAAAATAAGCTAAATTTTCATACCAAAAATTCTCAGGGATACTTACTTGTATATATAGTTTGAGTAAACACTCTTTTTTCCTCCTTAATTATTCCTTGGTTTTTGCTTTTTCAAGTCTTAACAAAATATTAGCTTCGTTGAATCAAGGATCAAATCTTTCTTAAGAAGAATTCAATATATGATTGGTATTTTTAGCAACCAACTTTGTCAATCCCATTCCATGAACCAACTTATTAGACTGAGTATATATTGTATTCTTGTACTATAGCCATACCATTTCTACTTCTTTCTCGTAGTTTATTTTATCTAATAAAGATCTTACAACTGGGTTTGAAACAAATGTAAAAGTTTTACTCCTCAAAATATGTCTTGAAGTTCCTCAATGCCTTAAAGCATAGGCTTATTTGTCTACTAAGGAGTAATTCAATTATGGGCTATTGAGAGTAGAACTCATAAAAGAAATATGATATTACTTTCCTTTATCAAACATCTATGCCAATGTTGTAATTAAACTATCTAAAATAAATAAATAAATATAAAAATATTATTATATTTGGTCTATCCAAATCTGGAGCTAAGAAATAGAGTCCTTGACTTTTTGAAAATCTTGGTGTATTTTTTTTTCTTGATAAAAGGGGTTGTACTTGTACTTGGGTCCCCCACCCTTAACAAATTACATCTCTCTTATTTATAGCTTGATAGTTTACAAATAGATACACTTCTCATCTCAATTGAGATGCTATAGTTAGAAACCTACATCATTTTACATAAAATGTCTGAATTATTGATTTTCATTTTCTGGATCTTTTCAAATATTTGTATGAATACAATTACTCCAAAATTTAGCATCTTTCTTGACATTTTCCTATAGCAGCCTTCACAATTCCAAAACTTCACCTCTACTATCTATGCCTTACATCTTATTAGAGTAATATTTCTAAAACATCATACTAACATAGTCTGCTTTACCAAATCTGGATTGCTAGAAACACCAGTGCAACCACAAAAATTATAATAAATAGTCTAAATGAACACATATTATTGTTACAAAATAAAACAAATTTTACCAATGGAAAACATCAAAGTAAATCTTAATCATTAAATGATTTAGGCAATCAACATTTTTGTCACCTTCAACTAAACTTTCTACTTCCTCTAACCATGGAAAGGAGATGTTAACTTCACGATCCTTAATCAAAATCCCTCTATTGGCTAGCTTATCTGCACATTTGTTTCCTTCCATTAATATATGTGTAAACCTAATTTCTTCAAACTCTTTAGCAAGATCTTGAATTTCCATAATTATATCTTGTATGTTCCATGGAGCCTTTGCTTTCCTCAAAATTGCATTTATTACTATGAGAGAATCACCTTTCATCCAAACTCTATTCCATTTCATTTGTTTACATATTTTTAACCCTTCTAAAGTTGCCCAAGCTTCAACTTCATTATTTGTCTTAAATCCATAATTGAAAGCATAATGAGACAAAATCTCTCCTCTATTATTTCTAATTATTCCTCCTCCTCCTGCTGGTCCTAGGTTTCCTTTAGATGCTCCATCAAAATTCAATTTAATCCACTCCACATCTAGTGGTTTCCACTTTATATTCTTTACCTTATTTTTACTTCTCTTGTACCCAACATCATAATTCCATTTAATGACTTGACTCCATCTATCAAGACTCTCTGCTTCCAAATTAGGGATTGGGTGAGTTGATAGGGTTGGTTTAGACTCCTCTATGGCTAAACATATCTTCTTTTTCATTACCTCTAAACTTACTTTCCTTTCCTTTAAATATTATTCTATTCCTTTCTAGCCATATAGTCCAAAGTATTGTATCTTTTGATATATCCCATATTATCTGTAAAGCCTCACTTTTATAAGTGCTCTGCCATTGCTTTAACCAATATTCAATTATGCTATTCATCACCATGCATTTACCAAAAATATTAAGAATCCATTTCCATAGATTCCAAACTATTGAGCAATATCCCAAGAGATGGTCAATACTCTCCTCCTCCTTATTACAAAAAAATACATTTAGAGGGGCCATGAAAACCCCTTTTCATAAGGTTATCCCAAGATAAAATTCTTCTATGACCTACTAGCCAAACAAACATTTTAACTTTAGGAATGCTTGGGCTATCCCAAATATCTCTTCAAATTCTAGTGATATTATTATTATGTTGGTGTTGAACATTATATCCACTTCTTGTTGTGTATTCTCCTGAGCTATTCAACTCCCAAATCAATTTATCCTTGGCACCCCTTGGAATAATTATAGTTGTTATCTTTCTACTCAATTTCCTCCTAGCATCAATGTCTTGTATACTTGTAAAAAATCTTCTTTCCATTTGTATCTTCCTTCTCAATCCTTGTACAAAATATTTGAAACCCTATCACCGTATTTGTCTTGAAGCAATCTCATCCAAGGTTTCAAAACTGGATCTAAATTGAGTGGTTTTTTATCACACCAAGTATCCATCCAAATAGAATTTTTTTCTCTAGTTCCCACCACCCATCTTAAACCTTTAATCATAATATCAATAGATTTTTTTAAACCATTCCAAAGAGAAAAACCATTTGGAAGAGAGAATGCAGTAAATATTAAACTTGGGTCATTGGGATCAACATACTTAGAAGAATTCTTACCCATTGTATTTGACTCTCTTTGTACAATCTCCAGATAAATTTTCCCCTAAGAGCTAAGTTTGCATCTGTAAGAGCTCTTAAACCAAGACCTCCCCTAGTTTTGTCATCACACAACTTGCTCCATTTCACCAAAGAAAATTTCCTTTTATCATGTAAACCTAACCATAAAAAGGATCGCATAATAAATATTAAAATTTTTTCAACTGATTTTGGCATAGAATACAAATACATATAATATGTTGGAATGGCTTGTAAGATTGACTTAATTAACTACACTCTTCTTGCTAATGATAACCATCTACCTTTCCAAGATGGAAGTTTATTTTAAACTTTACTAATAACTGGATTCCATAAATCTATCCTCATTCTTCCCTCAAATAAAGGCATCCCTAGATAAGTTGTTGGTAAATTTACCTCCTCCATTTGAAGCAACCTAAAAATTCTTGCTTTGATATTAGTAGGAGTGTTAAGAAAGTAAAATTTGGATTTAGTCCTATTAATTTTTTGCCCTGAAGCTCTTTCATACTCTTTTAAAAATTTATTCAAAGCTCTGGCCTCATTTATCCTTGCCCTTCCAAAAAGGGTTGTATCATCTACAAACTATTGATGGGTGATGTTATCGATGTTATTACTAACCTTAAGTCCACTTATAAACCCATATTTGTAAGCCTTATTTAAGTTCCTACTCAAAAATTCTACCATAATAATGAACAAATAAGGAGATAGAGGATCTCCTTGTCTAAGGCCTCTCTTAGCTTTAAAAGATTCTATCACTAACCCATTGACCAACACTGAATAAGAAACTTTAGAGACACAAGATTTAATCCATCTAACCCATTTCTTCCCAAAACCAAACTTATCTAAAACTGCAAAAAAGAAAATTCCATTTAACCCTATCATAGGCTTTACCCATATCAAGTTTTAAGATCATAGCTTTCTCTTTTCTTGAAGTTGTTGAATGTATAACTTCATGAGCTACTATGATCCCATCCAAAATTTGTCTCCCTTTCACAAAACCTCCTTGCTCTTCTGAAATAATTTTTTCTAACAATGGCCTTAATCTATTTGCCATCACTTTGGAAATAATATTATAAGCCATATTACATATGCTTATGGTTCTAAAAGAATCAAACAATTCAACATCCTTCTTTTTTGGAATTAGGGTAAGATAAGTTGCATTTATTTTATAAGGAATGTATTGTTTTACCCTAGACTGTTCCACTGCCACCAATGAATAATCCTTCACTATATCCCAATTATGTTGGTAAAAAGCTGTAGAGAGCCCATCTGGACCAGGGGATTTATCCTTATTAAAAGAGAAAAGAGTTAAATGAACTTCTTCTAGAGTAATAGGCTCCATCAGTTTCCTATTGTCTTCATTTGTTATAACTGAAGGAACATCTTGAAGAAGTTTATCATTAAGAACTTCGGTCTCCTTTGAACCTAGAATATTATGATAAAACGACTTAGCCTCTTTTCTAATTTCACTCTGATATTCAATCCAAACCCCTTCTATTAATTTAATTCTACCAATTCTAGAAGATCTTTGTACTATAGCCATCCTATGAAAAAAATTATATTTTTATCTCATTCTTTTAACCAAGTCTGTCTTGATTTTAATCTCCAGAATTTCTCTTCCTTACTCAAAATATTATGATATTCACTAAGCAACTCCCTTTCCTCTGAGCTTGTATTATTTTCATCACCTTTTTGAAATTTTGAAAGTTTATCTTTTAGTTCTTATTTCTTCTCAAAAATGTTTCCAAAGGTGCTCTTGTTCCATTCTTTTAATCTAGATGTCATAGCTTTAATTTGGTTTGGAAGAGCATACAACCCACCATTACCTAAAGAATTCCATGTTTGAGCTATCATATCAATAAATTGAGGATGGTCTTCCCACATCTACTCATATTTAAAATATGATATTTTTTTGAATTCACTAACCACCATTTTAACTCTTATTGGCCAATGATCTAAACCAATCTTTGTTAAGGTATTAATTTTAGCACAAGTTCCTTCATCTAGCCAATGATCTGAGAGAATGCATCTATCTAATTTTTTTGTTATTAGGTTTTGGCCTCTCCTATTATTGGTCCAAGTATAGTTGTCTTCTTCAAACTCAACTTCCCATAGATTGTTGTTTTGAATAAAAGCTGAGAAATATTTCATACTTTGGGTCAATTTCCTAATTCCCCTAATTTTTTCATTTAGCTTGGTAATGACATTAAAATCTCCAATGATCATGAAACGAGTTTCTTGGTCTTTACTTCTCATAAAGGCCTCAATCCCACTCCAAATTTCTAATCTACCTGATTGAGTTGTAGGACCATACACATTGATAAGGATGAAGCGAATATCAACAAAGTATCAAGTGACTACATAGGCTATTCAATGCCTAGTTTTATGAATGTTTACACAAGAGGTTCTAGAAGGATTCCAACAAGTTATAATTACCCCTGTTGCTCCTTCAGATTCCATTGCATCCCATTCACATCTTGCTCAAACTACTTTCATAGTTTTTGGAACTTCTTCTTTTGTCATTTTAGTTTCCTGGATATAGAGAATATCAGGTTTATTACTTAAACATAGGTCCCTAATACACCTATGATTTGAGGGGGCATTAGCACCCCTTATATTCCATGAGATGATAATCATGTCTCATTAGGGGCTTTTGGACCTTCTTGCGTATTACTAATATCATTTTGTTGTTTGGTAAAGAGAAGTTCAACCAACTTAGTTTGTGTTCCTTTCTCTATGTTAGCTCTTTCTTCTTTGGATCTTGCTTGATAATTTGAGGATTTTCCTCTTTTTGCCTCGCCTATATCAGGAGTAGGTCTTATTATTCTATTCCTCAATTTTCTTTCACCATTTTGTTTTTCAACATATTTATCCTCTCATGGCTCTATTATAGAAGCTTTTGACTTATCCTGCTCATTTTTTGGTATTTTCTTATTAATGGCAGACGTATTAACTTCTAAACCTACATTTTTTTACCAATTATTTTATCCTGAATGGTGCATGGTACTTCAAGAGTCTTCAAAATATTATGAAACATATTCCTTGGATTCATCGAGAATGTTCTTCCTTAAATTAGGATCATATTGAATAGACGATTCCTTTCTAATATGTTGAAATTGTTGTCCTGTTTCCTCTAAGTTTTGATCTACTTTTTATTCATAGGCTAAAGCCTCAAAAGAATTGGAATTTCTTCCAGTATCCTTTCTTATTGGTCTCCACTGTTCATTTTATTTTATTTTTTTAGATCTATTTTTTGGAATTTGAAAACCATATTTATCCATAACCATTTGTAAATTTTTCTTACAATTTTCTACAAATGATTTTACTAGGCTCGTCATAGGGCATAATATCTCAATATGCCCCACCTCATGATATATTTTATATCTAAAAGATATATTTTTATAATCTATAGTTTGGGTCCACATATTATCCCCATACTTAAGAATAAAATCGTGGTGTGTTTTGTTAGTCCATTTAAAATTTAAATTATTTTTTAGCATAGCATTTAATGGTTTTACTATCTCTATAAAATCTAAAATAAAATTTCAAACAACATTTATTTAGAAAACATATTGTATGACCTTCAAAGAAGTGGGTGAAGAATTTTTTTGGGTAGCCTATATCCTTTCAAGATCAACATTGACACCTTCTTTAGAAATAACATATCCTAGGAGTTTTCCTTTGTCGATTACAAATAAAATTTTCTTTGGGTTTAGTGATATGCCATATCTTCTACTCTTAGAATATTTTAATGTGTACTTTATCTTATCCATATCACATAGATTGATATATGTAGGGTTATGGAGATCATGACACTTGTCATAATCTCATATAGGCTCTCATGTATATATATATGTACTCATTTCTATGTAGAATATATCATTTCTTTATAGTCCCAACATTTGGTATTAGAGCAGGACCCCTTTCTACCTGAAATCTTGAGGGGAAAATTGCCTCTTTGGAAATTATCCTCTCCCTCTATTTGGTGGTGCTCCTCCTCTCCTACCTTCTCTAAAAGCTTAGGGAGTATGCTCTCCACTTTCTTAGTGGATTAGAAACCAGAAAGCCAATGGAAATTCATGGTTACCCCTAAAGCTTCAATTCTTGGAGCCATGAATTTTACCAAGTTTTGGTCTAGAATTGTTTATTAAAAAAATGGGTGCAAAAATTGAGACTTCCCAAGAGGTCACCCATCCCACAATATTTTTTTTCTACATAGCCCACACAATAGTGGATAGTAAATAACTCGTGATTCAGTGCATCTCACTAACCCTTACAACCGTTTCTCATAATTTTGTTTTCTATAGGCATCTGTTTTGATCAATTACCATTTGTTGGCACCATGGGCCTCTTTCCATCCAGCTTTGACATGTAGTTCATGATGATTTGCATGAGGGTAAATGTTAATGTATCTGCAAAAATGATAGATGTTATTACAATATAATATGTGGTGGCCCCTTTTCTACCTACCCTACATGGTCATGCTACAACTCTTTGCTCTCCAGTTGTCGATCAAATATACACTCAGATATGGTCACATATTCCCACATGTATCATGTAGAGGGTAATTCCCCTCTTTAATTATCTGGTTCAAGATTTGTTATTATGTAATGTATTTTTGGGACACTTGTAGTCTTCACCAGAGTTTACAAATTAACTCCCATTAATCCCATATGTATAGTGTGGAAGGCCATGCTAGATTTTAAATATTTAATTTTTTTAGAATAATCAAGTTATATTCCTCTTGGAACGAAAATCACCTCCCTTTGTTTTTCTACCAAGAGCATTTTTTTAAACTATTTGGAATTTCCAAGGAGAATATTCCCTCATGCCAAGAATATTCTTGATTCCTGTTGTAAAGGGATATTTTTTCTCTTTTATTTTGCTACCTAAAGAGGTATGCTATTATATTTCCCACATATCAAATCCCCATTCAGATCCGACTATAGCCTTATTTATAGTTATCAAAAATATTTTTTCGAGTTGGACACATTGGTGGTGTTCTTTTTAGTTCTATGAATGTTTACTATGCTTATTTGGGTTTCAAATATTTATGTATCATGGAGTGCATTTTTGATTGAAACCGACACTCATCTTCATAATATATGTGAACCTAGTATATGGTGATCTTCTCTATAGCACTTGGTGGATGCAACGACTGGTTATTTATGCATTATGGTAAGATGAAAATATTACCATAAGGACACTTACCACTCTAACGACTATAGAATATTGACACCCTATACTGTATCTGAAGACTATAAAGTTTCTTTGACACTTTGGACATCGAATTTTAAATACTATGGACATAGACATTTTAGAAGATTCTTCTTTCTCCATCTGCCAATTTGGGATTCTAGTGTATAGTTCATCATTTTTATTGTAATTGACTCATTGTTTTTTATAACTGGCTCATATTTATTGTATAAAGGTGCATTTTCAATAGAGACCAACACCTTCTACATCAATTTCACCATGAGGGGTGATCATACCCATGATGAAACTAGTAAGTAGTGACATACAAAGGCAAATAACCTAGAGGCTAACCCAGAGGTAACAAACTTGAGGAAGAGACTAACCTTGAGGTAACAGATCCAAAGGCTAATCCTGAGGCACTAAGACAAAGGTTGAACAAGAGGTAACATACCCAAGGAAGTTATTGACCCTGAGGCAATAGACCTAGAGATGAATCATGGATCTAGAAATATTTTTAAAGTACAAGAGTCAAAGAGCAAGAGCCAAAAAGCACAAGCCTAGAAATTATCCATTGTGTATTAAAAATTACACATTAAGTGGGGATGTTAGAATATTTTAATGTGTACTTTGTCTTATGCATGTCACATGGATTGATCCATGTAGGGTTATGGAGATCATGACACTTGTCATAATATCATATAGGCTCTCATGCATATATATACTCATTTCTATGTACAATATATCATATCTTTATAGTCCCAACATCTACATATTTGAATTTTTTTTGAAGATGTGCAACATGCATTCTTCTTTCTTTAGAATATATAGTGATATCATCCATATATATAACAATGTAGTTATGGGTCATATATTTAAATGATATGTCCATTGCTAGTTGTAAAATAGCTTCTACATTAATCAATCCAAAAGGTATTCTCTTGGAAGAAAAAGTTTTCCATTTTATAGTGAAAGTAGTTTTATATTAGTCTTCTACGACAAGCACTGAGTTATATCCTAAAAATCCATCCAACATGGACATCACCTCTAATATAATTACTTGATGTAATAACTAATCTATTATTGGTAATGGATAATTATCCTTCTCAGATGCTTTATTCAAATTCCTAAAGTCCACACAGTCTTATTTCACCAATTTTTTCTTATTGAAACTAAGTTTGATATCTTTTAAATATTTAAACAAATTCGTGTATAAATTATTTCTTCTAGGGTGCAACATTTCCCTAGTTTTATGAACTATGATTTTTTGTTAGTTCATAGGTTTACATCTTCACATGATTCATCTTCAGATTTAACTCTCTTTATATTTGCTTTCAATGAATATATTTTATAAATTATACATTTTTCTAAGGAGATTATTCCTTAAGAATCCTATTTTACTTTAAGTTTAGATAACCATTTTCATCCATTTCTATTTTATCATCCTCATATTTTTCATCTAGAATTTATTTTGCAATTCCACCAAATTTTAAAGGAAGTTGAGTATTTATTTCTTTTATTTAACGATTTGTAAATTATAAACATTATTTAGGATTGATGGCTTATGGTAAAGCTCAACTAAAAAATAACTCAAAAGAATATCTAGGTTTAATAATAAAGAGGTCATGGAGGTGGCTAGAGAATTGTTGGTCACAAATAAACCTAGTACAAAATCTATGTTTTATCCGCCCTAGACCCGTGCAACATTGAAATGCTGAAGAACAGAGAAATACCCTTAAGGATAATCTATAGAGAGGGTTGGATCCATTTATAATCTATTCTAGTTTAAAGCTTAGGGTAATAGGAAAGAAATAGGAAAATATGGCTATAAGTTGAAAGTGTAGGATGGGGATAGACTAATAGTCGAAATTCAAATCAAGCAATGATTATAATACAATAGAAATGAAAGCATAGGAACTATTATATTTTTGCAAAGACAACCTCAAAAGAGCACCTCAGTATTTACTCCATCACCAGTAGAGATCAAGTTTAGATGCAAAATTTAAATGCAAAAAATAATGGAGAAAAATGTATTCAGAAATGATATACAAGAAATCACCAAATGCAACACCATTCAAAGAACCAAAAGCTAAATATATTTCTATTGATGTAGAAAACTTAAAGTGTTTTTCTACAGAGTGTCTATCCTCCCCTATTTTTACATGAAAAATGATTAGTATTTATAGAGGATTGTGCCTATTTTATTTAATGCACGTACAAACAAAATACTGGTAGCTCAAAAACCAGCGTGGATAATTTCCTCCTTGGCATTAGTGATGTTCCAATCAAAACATTCTTCATGGAAACAATGATACTGCTTTGGTTGGAGAATCACATGAGAAATCGACATGATTAAATGATAGAAAGCAACCTCTAGCATCGGTGTATTGGGATACAATGAAGTTACCTGAAGATAATGAGCTTGGTTGTTGAACCTGTGTTACTCCTGTGCTTTGAAACTCCACCTTTGCCAAGAAAGTCCACTGAGTATTAATTTTTTTATATTTGAAAAGCAGCAAGGTAGGTGGTCGATGCGTTGGAAATGAATAAGAATGGCATATAATCTTGTAAATTCAAAGAAAAATTCCTAGAAACATGGCTTGCATTGCTTCAAAAATTAAATTCCATCATTCCTTGACCCTTTTCGAGGGAAACTACAAAAATGGTGCCTTGGGAATCAATGCCTCTAAGAATAAATGCAAGGGATTAACTTCACCCAAAAACATGGTGAAAAGCCTTTTCAGAGCATTAATGGGTGGTAACAGAAATATGCTCAATGTCTTGGTGATTTCGCTCCAAAAGAAGATTAAAATTTGAATTGTGCCAAAATTTTACTAATTTTGCCCCTTCTGGGAGGCGACAAGGATTTTCACCCCATTTTGGAGGTAATGTTGTCTTTGACTATTGATGGGTGTGTTACAATATTCTCACCTGAAGTTCATTTGAAAATCTTAATTTTTCCCCTAGAGAGGTAAAACTACCTGGCACCTCTCAACAGGGGTGCCTTTGACTTTGACCAGGCCATTCAATATGCACCAAGCACTATTTTTATTTTTGCCCCACCATGGGCGAAACCATCAAACATATTAAAATAAGGCCCCACTTCATTACTTCAAACTTGCTTTAAAAATATTTAATAGTACTTTTCACCCCAAAGACAGACGATAATGAGTTTTGCCCCTCACTTAGGGCAAAAGCTTCTGCTCTGTTCGTTTAAATTTTTTCTTTGTTTAAACTTACGATTTTTATCCCTTTGCTCCTATTACGTTTCATCTCCAAGAGGGGTAAAAGTGATTTTCAACCCTCAATTGGGGTGAAACTAATCTATTCCCCCTCTTCCTTTTGAATTTCCTTCTTTCACGACCTTCACTTTCTTCTAGGGTGAAATCACTTTTAGGGCAAAAAACCCAAGTTCATCTTCTTCCATATAATTCGGTCGTTGATTCAAAACCAAGTGCGTATTCATTGCTTTTACCTCATTTCGAGTAAAATCACCCTTTTGTTGTGCTTTGCAGGGTGAAAAGGACTTTCATCCTTTACTAGGGGCAAAACTAATTTGCTCTTTCATTTTTTGGAGCTTTTCCTTTTACCCATTCTTCTACTGACTATTTTGTCCCTTAAAGCGTTGTATAGCACATTCCTCCATTACAGATTACTTCTGTCTTCGATTTTTATTTATAGTAAACTTATTTTAGAATCAAAAGGAGAAGAAAAAAATAATAAAAACAATTACAAAAAACTGGAAATGATAAAAAATATAGCATTTTTCATTAATCATCTTTGAAAATTTTACAATAAAAATTGAACGTGGTAGAGTGACAAAACTACCAATATTTTGGTGGCTCTCAGGGTATCCAACTAGCATGGATGCAATCAATCCCAGGCCTTCATCCATTGGGCTCAGGTGTTAGCTCCTCTTGGTGCATCAGACTGCTTATTGCTTGCTTCGACATTATGCTCCTCGACCTCCTTCATTGCGGTATCTTCCTACTTTGAAAGATGCACGAATATAGCCTCACACACTATAATGACCTCAGACCAAGCATCTCTACTGATAAGCTCCCGGTAATTAAGTGAATACACAAGGTACCTTAAAGTCTCCACCTACCTCATATCAATGTAATTTACCCATTGGATGAGCTCTAACAAGTCAGATTCAATGTGTGTAAGTTTCCTCATCATAGGAATAACATGGTCTTCAGTGAGAGGCTCATCCCAATCATCGATTTTTGAGGCATCATCAACAAAAATTGCCCATACTGCTGCCAACTTCTCCTTTTATAGAATTTTCCCCTTATCATCATTGAAACTAGGTAAACCATTATTGGCCACTATATTTAAGTAGAGTGTTGGAACTCTTTTCTCTTGCTCAAACACATAGAGTAGCTTGCAAGCCTCCTTAACTTGATTCAAATTAGAAAAATACTGGTGCAGTATAAATTTAGCATTTTCCAAGCTCAGGCCATGTTGCTTATGGGATGGAATCTGAGATCTGATCTAGCTAGTGCCTAAATTTACATCACCTTTAACTGGATGGGCTCTATGTGCTCTTCGCCATACTCCACTATATGTCAACCATACGAGATGACTGTCTGTATATCTTGAAGTTACATGAGGACCTGTGTCACTTTCACTGCCATGGTTTTACAGTCAATGAGCAAATGAATGCATGCCTCCTTTACCTTTTCCTTGGTAAAAACAATCACCTGTGTTGCTTTCGCATCTAGATGATCGTGCAAACTCTGGAGTTGACCCTTCAAGGCTTGAATCTGCTATTCTGCTCCTTCCTTGACCTCCTGGTGCTTTTAAAATGTCTTCTCAAAATATTCTACCTTCTTCTACTAAAGAGTCACCTCTAACTTTATAGATTCCAGCTATGCTCGATTTTTAGCCAAATTATCCTCCAACTCGGCTATCTTTGCCTCAGTCTCAAAAAAAATCTTCTTATAATGCTCAGGTGCAAGGATCTCATATCTACTTGAATGTTCCCCATCTTCTCCATAATGTTAATATTTATAAGGTCCTCAGTGATGAGCTCAAAAATGTAGTCTCTCAGGGCCATATCTCCTTAAGGCTTATGGACCTAGGGAAACATTTTCACTATGTGGGCCTCCATAGTGTTAGGATCAAAAGAAACTATCTTCAACAATTTTGTTGGCACTTGAGCCTCCTTTATTTTATGGCTCTTCAACCACTATGACGAAATCAAGTGAGTTTGGCTGATCTTCATTGCAATAGGTTGTTCTGGTACAACCTCCATCTCTGATTTGGGCAATACCTATAGCTCCAAAAAGGGGGTAAAAGGGAAATGAGCCTATTGTGGATTCAACATGAAGGAAGTGAAAACTGGCATAGTGGGAACAATTTATGGAATGGATATGGTAGTAGGAACGAAAGCAAGAGGTTTGGCTATCGTCACACTCACTCTAGGAGGAGCTTGCATGTTTACAACCATAGTGGAGGTTGCTGGAATGGAAGATAAAGAAAGCAAAAATGGGTTTGAGGCAGATGCGAAATAACTGAAAGAAAGGGAAATAGAAGAAATGGGAATATAAGAAGAGGGAGCATTGGTGACTGGTGGCTGAGAGATAGGAAGAAAAATTGAGATGGAAGACATACCGAATGGAGGTGAAACAAAAGTAGAAATAAGAGGATGAGAAATGATAGTCACCAATTGCTCGAAAACAAGAGAAGAGAGAGAAAATGTACCTTTGGGCTCCGACACCATTTGAGTTGATGAGGATGAAGGTGGTTGTGACATTGAGTCATTTTTTTTTTGGTCCTTTGGTTTTGTCGTAATTTCCTCCTCAAGATATATAATCTCAGCACTTTGGCCCAATGGATCTCTTTGAACCAAGGGGATAGCTTCTAACACTTCTGTATGTATAGTCAAAATTGCAAGAGGAGGGTTTGAGTAAACTCCACCAGTCCTCAACTTCTTGGAGAGCTTTATAATGGGTAAATTTTCCCACTTACTTCTCACCTAACGCTGTAGAGGATCCTCTGGAACTTGTCCTTCTTCCTCTTCTATAAGTGGCACCTCTTAGGCCACGAGTTGTTCTTTTTTGGCCACACTCTCCTCACTGCTAGATTTTTGAAAACTTTGAGGTACAATACCAGTGAAAGTGACCGACTAGTAACTGGTGTAAAACTCATCATAAATGTTCAAAAAAATTTCATCCATCACGAGACCATATGGCAATCCGGTTTTTCCTCGATGGGTCCTCATAATCCACCAGTTAGTAATCTTCTATTCAGATCAATCGGGAAGCTGCTCCTTCATCTGACTGAATAACATTGGAGGAGGAATATGATGCTTATGCGTTGCAAGGTTGTACTTAGTTTTCATCTCATAAAAGCCATGCCATGGTGGGAGTGACATCATACTTTCTACGTGCCATTCCAAATCATGCCCCTCCAAATTATTTGTGTCGCTCAATGTTTATCCTCGGGTAATAATGAAAATTATTTGCCTTTAATTAGCATCATGAAGTGACCCAAAGGATCATACTTCCACTACTGCAGCAACTCCACCATACTGATTTCACAAAGGGCTTCAGTAATTAATTGATTCTAGCCCACTTGGCTCACATCAATACCTCTGAAGTGAAAAGGCATAGTGCATGTGGTTCTTTTTTCTCATCATACCCCATAAAAATTGTTGATAAACTCATGTTGACGAACGAATTCCAATGCAAAAAGGTGTTTCATGGCAAAATACAGAAGAAGAAATGGCTTTCCATTATAGCAAAAAATACGCAGAATGATGCCCTGCATTAGCAAAAATATGTTGTCCTTCTCCCTTGAGAAAATCTCCTCTCTCATCGCCCTTGGTACCCTCTCACATTTACCAAAAATTAGCTCCAGGTCAGGGCCCACAAACATGTGGTTAAAATTATAAAATGATTCTTTCCTTGACAAGATAAAGGTCCAAAAATACATTGGCAATCTCCTATTTTTTCCATCAACATACTTAACTGCTATGAAGGAAAAATACTGATACATGTAAAAGAATAAATACCATATTAAGAATTATGTGTACCTGAACGTCATGGTTTCTTCACTCTACATTTTCTCGTTTTGGGTATGCATACTTCTAGAAATGTAGTCAACCCAATCAAAGAAAATTAGGTTTTTTCCTCACCATCATTGCAGTAGGGGTGTAGAATTTAACTTGAGAAATGCACTGCACCAATATTGCCTGCCATTTGTGCACTATCAAATCAGTCAGGAGGCCCACAACCCAAGCCACCATAGAAAATAAATTTGGACTCTTGAAATTTGTTAATGGCTTCGATAAAATCGATAATTCACCATACTGGGGTATCTTTATCAGCTAGTTCTCCATAAACCAATGCAACATTACTGTCGACTGATACTTCTCCTCCTATTCACCATGATGCAATTTCTTAAAAACAACATCGAAAGGTGGTTTAATCCCATAAGAAAATGCCTACCAAGAATAATTGGATGAAATAATAAATAATACATCTCTGTTTGTGTTTTGTAGAGCTTTGCTGGTGGGATTATAAAATCTTGAAATTACCTCCACCAACTCTAGGTAAAATTGGACTGGTGTGCACAAATACTAGAAAAGATGAGCATGAACTGTGATAATGAGAGGGCTTTCTAGCATCAACTCCTATATGACTATAGCATCTACATCTTGTTACAATTTCTCAATGCATTTATTCAAAATAATGCAAACTCCAACCTGAGCTAGCGCATTAGAATATGGATCCAGATCAATATTTTTATTTCTCCTGGATTTTTTAGACTTCTTGCCTCCCTCATATTTTTTCTACACCTTCTTTGGCTCTATGGTGCTCTTTGGATTTGTGGTGCTCTTTGGCTCTGCGACGCTCTTTGGCTCTATAAAGTTTCTTCCCATCTTCAACAATTCTTAGACGCCCAGCCAAGCAACAATGCAACAATACTCTAGAATATAATTTTTTTTTTTACCTTCATGCCATAGATGCTCCAAATTTATAAACTGCACCTTCAACTATTGGATTTAATGCATGTGCTACTTTTTAGAGAAGTTGGGCGAACGTGCATCTTGATTCCCTCGCCAGGCACAATTTTTAATGATTTTTTTAACTGTCATTAACTATCTTTCACCTAAAATATTCCTTGAACATTGTGCCTTAGCCGCATTCAATCTTGAAAAGCATAACTCGGATGTCAAAATCTGGTCTCGAGAATGAGAAAAACTATGTGTCAATGATGGATGCTCCTCAGGATGAAAATAAATTAATTTTGTTGCCCTAGAACTTCAAAATGTTAATCTGGGGCAAACTGGAAAAATTAAACTTCTTCGGGTGCACTTTATTTCCCAAAAACGTCACTGGACGCTTTGGAATTATTTTATACCTTCAAATATATTCACTGGGTGAAACACCTTTGCTAAAAATTTCACTGGGCAAAAATCATCTTGCAGTTTGCCTCTTCATTCACCCTGCATTCAAAAAGCATCCTTTCCTCTTGCTTGGCAAATTCATGAACCTAGCTGCCCTTTTAAAATAAATATTCTTCTCCAATTTTACCCCAAAAAGCACCTTGCTAAAAAAACAAGCTTTAACTGCTAGAGCTTTAATCGGAAAAGCATTTAAAAATCAATTTTGCCCTCCATTGCTAGAAATGCTTTTCTTTAACTATGAGTTTCCTTGAAACGCATATGATTTTTTTATTTTTTCTTATCCTTTGCTTTTTTCTTTTTTGGAGTTCGCTTCGAAACTACACTTCACCCCTCAAAATAAAAATTGCATGGCAAAACTTCCTCTTCTCCTAGATTTTTGCTTCTTTTAACTTTTTACTCTTTTACATATATATATTTTCTCATTTCGCCCTAAAGAGAGGCAAAAATGATTTTTGCCCCTCACTTTGGGCGAAAGTAATTTTTTATTTTTTTTATATTATATGGTTATTCCTCCTCTTTTTACTCTGTTAATAAAATAGTTTTGATTTTTTCCCAAACTCACTTTGCCAAAAGAGTTATTTTAATGATTTTTGCCTTGAAATAAAAAATGAGGCCTTGAAAACCCCTTTTGGGGTGAAACTAATTTTCACTACTGAGGACGTGCTTTCGGGGCGAAATCACTTGTTAGGGGTAGAATAAGATCACTCCTTTTTTTATTTTTTATTTTATTTTTGAAAAAAAAATAATATAAAAAATAAAACATTTGTACACATATACATACATGCTTTTGGAATTTATTAGTGATAATAAATATTCAAATGAAGACCATTTACCAAAATCAGCAATTCTCGGCCATCCATATCCTGGAGATGATAGGCATTAATTGAGTTCACCCCCAAAATCTAAAATGGACCTTCCCAAGATTTGATTTATCCACGTTCCATTTTAACACCAGATCATCAACTTTGAATACCCTTTTAGATGTCTTCTTGTTGAACAATTTCTGTGTCATCTTGACATGTTCCATGAAAGCATTGTATGCATTCTCTCTTTCTTCTTCTAGTTGTAGGACTTGTGCTAGTCTCACGTTCATAGGGTCAAATTCATCATTCTCATCGATGACCATTTACAATATTCGAAGGATAGACAACTAAATGTGTATAGGTAAAATTGCCTCATTACCATACACCAGAGAATAAGGGGAAGCCTTGATTGATTTCTTGACTGAGATGCAATATGCCCACAAGGCATGGTTCAGCAACAAATGCCAATTCCTCTTGTTGTCTCCAAGGATCCTCTTTAAAATTCTCAACAAGTTCTTATTTATAGATTTGGCCAAACCGTTCTCCTGCGGATAGTAATTAGAATATGTTTTTAGATAAATTCCATACTTACCTGCATATTAACTAATTTTAACACCAATGAAGGGGATCCCATTATTTATCACAATTGCATTCGGGATGCCAAAGCGGGTGATTAACCCCTCCAAAAAGGAGATAACTATGGCCTGATTTGCTTTCTTAGTTGGAATGACCTCCACCCATTGGGTAAAATAGTCTATTGTTGTTAGAATATACTTGTGTTCAATATAAGAATTGGGATCAATAACCTTGATAAAGTCTAAGACCCATTGTTGAAATAGTGCTTTGACTTGTATGGTATGAAGGGGTAAATATACCTTCCTACTTCTACAAACATATCTCTAGCATTTATCATAGTTTTGACTGACTTTGAATGCATCTAAAAAAAGGGTAGGCTAAAAATAGCCTACTCTGATGATCTTAAGTGCCATGGGTCTCCTTGCATAGTGGTCAACTGATAGACAGAAGTGAAACTCCTCTAGAATCCTCTATTTATCTATCTCCTTAACATATCTGAGAAGGACTCCATAAATATTTTTGTAGAACAAGCAACTTGGTAATAACACATACTTGAGAGCTTGCAATCTGAATTTCCTCTATGAGGATTTGAGTTGTGATGGACATCTCCTCGAGTTAAAATATTCAACAAAGTCCTCTATCCAATCATGATTGACTGAAGCTTGATTAGCAAGATTATTCTCACTTAGTGTATTATCATACCTGAGATCAATTGATTGAGAGGTGGTACTTTTAGCAAGATCTTGGCAGAGTGCTCTACCATGAAATAGATTAGTTGGCCAAATCTCTACATCAAACTCCTAGATTTTGGAAACCCAACAAAATATCTTATCACCAAGTTCACCCTGAATAATAAAAATTCTGACATTTGGATGAATGACATAAATAATTATCTTGCTCTATGAAACAAAGTGCCAAAATTTCTTCAAAGATTTCATAACTGCATAGACTTGCTTCTCAATAAAATTATACTTCTTCTCGTGCGACTGGATGACTTGGCTTAGGAAAGCAATTGGCTATTCGTCTCCATCATCTCTCTTTTGTGTGAGCACAAGTGCATAGCTTTCTTGCTCACCCATAGTATAAAGGATAAAATATTTTGAATAATATGGATTGATCAGGATGGGGGTTTGGACAATTATTTTTTTATTTTCTAGAAAGCTCACTTTCTCTGCTCTATCCATTTAAAATTGTGTGTTCTTCTTAAGGAGCTTGGTCATCGGCTTCACGACTTGAGCAAAGTCTACAATGAACTTCCAGAAAAAAATAATTTATCTAAAAAATGAATGTAGTTCTTTCTTATTGGTCGGTAGTGACAACTTCAAGAGAGCTTAAGCTTTGGCAGGATCAATGGCTAACCCTTCCTTTGAAATTACATCACCTAAGAGTTTTCCATCTTTAACAACAAAAATTGATTTCTTGGGGTTGATATAAATTCCAAACTCACAACATTTCTCGAAAACCTGTCTCAGGTGAGAACCATGCTCTTTCCTGTCATGAGAAAAAATAGTCCTGTCATCTAGATATATCACAATGATGTAATTCAACAACTCACCAAAAGCTACATCCATTGCTCTCTGGAAGGTAGCGCCAATGTTCGACAGATCAAAAGTCATTCATTGGTAGGTGAAAGTGCCCCACTTGGTATTGAATGCCATTTTGTGCTGGTCTTCATCCTTCATCCAAATTTGGTTGTAGCTGGAGAAACCATATAGTAGTGAGAATATTTGTGCTCCAAAAACTACATGAAAGATCTGATCGATCTGTGGTAAGGGATAATGGTATTTCAGTAATACTTAATTCAAATTATGAAAATCAACACACAAGCGAATATCTCCATTCTTCTTTCGCACTGGGACCAGATTCACCACCCAAGTTGAATATTTGATAGGATATATGATTTTCACCTCCAACATCTTTAGTAACTCTGCCTTCATTAGTATCTTAATCTTTGGATTGATAGGCCATTGTTTTTATCTAAAGGTTTTTACCCCTTCCTAAAACTCGATGGTATGCTAGATCACATCTTTGTTGTAGACTTTAAGATCATGATAGCTCCAGGAAACAATATCTAGGAACTCATAACATAACTTCTTAGTTTTCTCGAGCTCCTCTGGAGAGAAATCTACTTCGACTTTGATTATCTTATCAGGTTCCAACTTCAGCTCAGTATACTCTTTCTCATACACTTTGATCCTATGCTTTTCTGCTCTGTCATTCTAATCAAAGAGGTTCTCAAAAGTAATCAATACTTTTGGGATGTGATTATTTTTGAGTTGGATTAAACCCTTAGCTTCATATTCATCCAACATTATCCCTCCATACTACTGGCTTCTTTAGTTAAAAATTCACAATCTGATCATCTTTGTCAAAAAAGTACCAGTAGATATTTTTTTCAGGGATTGAAGGTCTATAGATTAGCCTTATAGTCTCGGGCTTTCTTACCACATGCTTAATATGAGAGAAGTTCACATCAAGGGATGACAAAAGATCTACATGTTTATTTCATTATCATGAAATCAATTGAACATTCAATGTGATAAATTACTCAAAAATATCCCATACCTTGTTGTAGTACTCCTTCAGGTAGTGTTGCTTCAAAACGCACATGTTGGTCACTTGGTTGACAATTAAATTAGAATATCAAAAAATTTGTAGTTGCTTGATCCTAAGTTTTTCGCTTTCTTCAGGCCTAAGCACAATGCTTCATACTCAATGACAAAGTTTGTACAACTCTAGGTCAACCGATATGAATATGTCTTCTGAATTCTAGAAGAGCTAAAGACTATTCCAGCTCTGACACCATTCTTACATCTAGCATCATCAAAGTACATTTTCTATAATTAGTCAAGGAAAAAATCTAGATCATCAGGTACCCTCGATTCAACCTTCTTAATGGTGTAACAACTGATTTCCATCTCCATCATTGTGTTGAAATCGAGCATTAAAAATTTATCCTCTAAATGAAGCTCATATAGAGCTTCCTCCATTAGATCCATCTCCTCTAGTTCTTTAGTCACCATATTGACCAAATCTACAACCTTTTCTTCTTCTTCAATATTTTTAATATGATATGTGGAGGGCTTCTCATTGTAAATATGTATTCTCCTCCCTTTGAATGGAATCTCCAAGTGAGAATAATCCAGAGCCAAATAGCCTCCTAACTTGGCTGTAAACTCCCTTGATAGGCACATGCTAAAGTACGACTCCAAATATACCCCAATAACTTCTTGAATGCTGGTTATCTAGGGCATGCTGTGTAAGGAAATCGAGATATATTTGATCACCCCCACCATTTTGAAAGGAGTGCCATCCAACTACAATATTCTTGCGTTGCTTCTTGTGTATTCCATACTCATGATTTTGCAAACTGCCTTCGACATGATAGTTATTGTTGCACCATGGTCAATAATATAGTTGTGCACAATCCAAACCTCCATCCTAAGAGATAGATAGAATGGGGGAGGTGTATTTTTTTCTATGGCAAAAGTTGATAGCATTTGAGCTAGCACTATATGCATAATGTTTCTCCTCTAATCCTTCACAAATTTCAATGATTCTTGCAACAGGTCCACTTGTCCAGGAAGTTGCAGCACATCATAGAGGCTCACCTTGATGGGAATCCTATTTAGTTATTCAAAAATATTGTATGACTACATGTTGGGCTCCCTTACTTCACTAGAAACTTCATACTTGCTTTTATACTACTGTGTAGCTTCTACCCTTTGACGCTTGGTCAAGAATGGGTATTTGATCCTCTCCTTCGCTTGCTCTTTCATTTCTATCTGTGTTTGTGTAGACAAAGGTTGTGAAGTTGATGGTTTTGCTTGAAATATGTCCTTTACTGGTGTAGGAAAAAGATCCTTCAACAAGATGGTCTCATCTACCTAAGGTGCTTGCATAGGTACTTTTTCTTGAGATTACCTCTTTTCGTTCTGCATATTCTACTTAGCAGGTACCTTCAATGGCTCCATTTCAGCTAGATCTACAGTAACAAGATTTTTTTCTAGATCTTGTGAGAACTTAAACTTGTTCAACAGATAGAACCATGAAGTTATGATCAAATTTTGTGATCATGTTGACTTGGCCACCAGAAGAACTATCCGCTAGTGTCTGCACATGGTTCAAATGAACCATGCATGTGTCTTTGCCATGTGGGCCATTATAGGTAGAACACCAGAATATTTTCTTTGACGTGCTAGCTTTCTCATTTACAATCATAGTAGTACCCCTTTCAGGAGCTTTTTTGGGAGCGGCTACTTGTTCTTTGGTGATCAATGGTGGTTGAAATATCCTTGACTGGAAATCTCTTTTAGCCTACTTTCTTTTGATAATCATAATTTCATTACCCGTCGATCTTATGGCCAAATTTATGGACTGTAACTACTTCAACATCTTGTATTTTGGATAAGGATTTGAGGGTGTTGAGGGAGTTGGTAATGGTAATGGAATAGGTGGATATGTTAGTGTGGAACTGGAGATGGTAATTGCAGAATGGTTGAAGCAGGGAGTTGAGGAACAAATATTGGTGCCATGGTTTGGGATGTACTCAGATACCGTGAAGGAATTGGATACATGGGTGACATGGGAAAAGTTTGAGAAGATGCATTAGTATAAAAATACTATGAAAGGTCAAGAAAAATAGGCATGGCCATTTTTATGGAAGCTTACCGATAGTAATCAGATCAATTTCAACATTTTATGCTATAGAATATAGATAAGGGAATGTATTGACATTGGACTGCCAGATGGCCATACTGATAACAGAGTTGAAAGCTCAAAGGTAGTAAAATGCTACTTGTTTGGGAGTCAATCAGAGAGCATCAGGAATCCTATGCCAAGTTTAGGTTAACCTGGCATTAAATTCCACAATTTCACAAACTGCATTCGACATGACAATTGTCGCTACACTAGAGTTAATCATACAGTTGTGCATGATCCAACCCTCCATCCTGAGAGATAGATAAGAGGGGGGAGGTCTATTTTTTCCATGGAAAATGTAGGTAATGTTTGAGCTAGCACTGCCTACGTAGGGTTTTTCCTCTTATCATTCACAAAATTCAATGATTCTTGCAACAGGTCCACTTATCTAGGCAGTTGCAGTGCATCATAGAGGCCCACCTTGATGAGAATCTTGTTTAGTTATTTGATAATATTGTATGACTGTGTATTGGGATACATTCACTAGTAACTTTGTACTTGCTTCAATACTGCTATGTAGCTTCTACCCTCTAACGCTTGGTCAAGTATGGGTATTTGAGCCTCTCCTTCACCTAATATTTTATTTTTGTCTAAATTTGTGCAATATAAGGTTGTGAAGTTTATGGTTTTTCTTACAATCTATCCTTCGTTGGTGTAGGCAAACTATCCTTTAACAAGATGAGCTCATATTCCTGAGGTGCCAACACAAGCACTTTCACTTGAGATTACCTCTTTTTGTTCTGCATATTATGCTTAGTAGGTACCTTCAATGGCTCCATTTCAGCTGGATCTACGATAACAGGCTTTTTTCTAGATTTTGTGAGAACTAAAACTTATTCAACATATGGGACCATGAAGTTATGATCGAATTTCATGATCATGTTGAATTGACCACTAGAAGAGCTATGTAGGTGTCAAAAGAACCATGCAAGTGTATTTTCCATGTGGTTCATTACAGGTAGAACACCATAATATTTTCTCTAACATTCTAGCTTCCTCATTTATAAGAACAATAGTACCATTTCAGGAGCTTTGCTAGGAGCAATTGCTTGTTCTCTGGTGATCGGTGGTGGTTAAAATATCCTTGGCTAGAAATATCTTCTAGCCTACTTTATTTTGATTATCATAATTTCATTACCCATTGCTCTTATAGCTGAATTCATGGATCGAGGTTTGAGAGTGCTGGGGAAGCTGGTAATGGTAATGGAAAATGTGGATATGGTAGTGTCAGGAATGGAAATGGGGTTGGTAACTATGAAATGGTTAAATAAGA
This sequence comes from Wollemia nobilis, assembly GCA_028583015.1. Lineage (NCBI taxonomy): Eukaryota > Viridiplantae > Streptophyta > Pinopsida > Araucariales > Araucariaceae > Wollemia > Wollemia nobilis. The sequence goes on from JAQPPZ010000750.1 coordinate 11,043,703, forward strand.
GAGTTTAGGGATAGAGACTATCACCATGGTTTGGGATGTACTCAGATTTCATACATGGGTGACATGGGCAAAGGTTGAGAAGATGTATTAGTATAAAAATTTTGTCGAAGGTTAGGGAAAATAGGCATGGTCATTTTTGTTAGAAGCTTACCAATAGAAATTAGATTAGCTTCAACATTTTGTACTACAAAATACAGATCAAGGAACATATTGACATTGGACTATCATATGGCCATACTAATGTTGGAGTTGAAAGCTTAGAGGTAGTAAAAGGTTGCTTGTTCAGGAGTTGGTTGAATACCACAAGGAAACCTATACCAAGTTTGGGTGAACCTGACATTGAAGTCCATGAATTCCTCTTGTGGATAACTTTGAATAGTAGTGAACTAATGTAGTAGGGAGAACGGATCTTCTTGTTCATTGAACCCTTTGATTAATAGTTTAGCCAACTGGCCCTAGGTGGTGATGATGGTAGGTTGTAACTACTGGTACCAGTAAAGCAAATTTCCTTAAAGAGAGAGAACACACAATATTACCATTATATCCTTGTTTGTGATGTTGTGGATCATAGCCAAGGCAACTACATCTTGAACATGATCATAAGTAGTATTCCCAGTACTGTCATAGGTTGGCAAAGCCTTTGTTGCTGTTTGTGGGATCGGATTTTGAGCTTGTAGATTTAGAGGTATAGAGTGGTTCCATGCTAGAAACTACCTTGGTGGTTGTGGTGGTGGATTTTTAGCCATGTGGAATGGTGTGGTAGCATGAATCGAAGGAATAAAAAACACACCAACTAACTATGAAGATGTTACACTTAATGGGGCAACCAGAGTAACTAGCCTAGGGTGTTATCCTAGCACTTGGGTGTCAAGTTCATAAAAATCAATGGGATATTCTAGATTTTTGGACTTTGATCTTATGATCATGAAGAAAGCTGTCACTCACTTCACGTTTAGAGGCTTTCAGGTAGAGCTAAGTTACCAAATGTTTTAATCATATAGTACAAAAGTGAACATCAAACCTCAATACTATTGAAGGTGGAACCTTTTTTGGATCCCATAGGGCATGCCAAAAACTATTGGTCACAAATTTGCCTAGTAAAAAATCTACGTTTTGTGTGCCCTAGACCCATGCAACATTGAAATGTTGAAGAACAGAGAAATATCCGGGCAAATATCTAGAGAGGGTTGGATCCCTTTCTAATCTATTTTGATTTAAATCTTAGGGTAATAGGAAAGAAATGAGGAAAAATGGCTATAAGCAGGAAGTGTAGGATGGGGATAGACTAACTGAACTTCAAATCAAGCAATTATTAGCATACAATAGAAATGAAAGAACAAGAACTACTTACAGTTTTGCAAATACAACCTCTAAAGAGCACCTTAGTATTCACTCCCTTACCAACAGAGATCAAGTTCAGATGCAGAATTTAAAAGCAACAAATAATGGATATGAATGTATTAAAAAATGAAATACAAGAAATCACCAAATGCAACACCATTCAAAGAACTAGAAGCTAAATATATTTCTATTGATGCAAAAAAATAAAAGTGTTTTTCTGTAGAGTGTCTATCCTCCCCCATTTTTACATGAAAATTATTAGTATTTATAGAGAGTTGCACCTCTTTCATTTAATGCATGTACAAAAAAAATGTTGGTAGATCAAAAACCAGCATGGATAATTTCCTCCTTGGCATTAGTGATGTTCCAATAAAAACATTCTTCATGGAAACAATGATCTTGTTTTGGTGGGAGAATCACATGAGAAATCAACATGATTAAATGATGGAAAGTAGGCGCGAGCGTCGATGCATTGGGATGCAACAAAGTTAATTGAATATCAAGAGCTTGGTCGTTGAGATTGTGCTATCCTTATGCTTTAAAACTCCACCTTCGCCAAGAAAGTCCACTGAGTATTAATTTTTATCTTGAAAAGCAGCAAGGTCGATGGGCGGTATGTTGGACATGAACAAGAATGCCATATAATATTGCAAATTTGAAGTAGAAATCCTGGAAACGTGGCTTGCATTACTTCAAAAATCAAATTCCATCATTCCTTGACCCTTCCCAAGGGAATCTGCAAAAATGACACCTTCAAAATCAATGCCTCTGAGAATAAATGCAAGGGATTAATTTTGCCAAAAAATAGGGTGAAAAGCATTTTTAGAGCATTAATGCGCGACAACAAAAATATGCTCAACATCCTGATGATTTCACTCCAAAAGAAGATTACAATTTGAATTACAACAAAATTTTACAAATTTTGCCCCTTCTGGGAGGTGAGAAGGATTTTTGTCCCCTTTTTGAGGTGACGTTGAATTTGAATTTTTATGAGTGTGTTACAATATTATTTCACTCAAAGTTCATTTGAAAATCTTAATTCGCCCCTTGGAGAGGCAAAAATACCTGGCATCTCTCAACAGGGGCACCTCTGACTTTGACTAGGCGATTCACTTTGCACCAAGTGCTATTTTTATTTTCACCCCACCATGGGTGAAACCATAAAACATATTAAAAGAGGGTCCCACTTTGTCATTTCAAACTTGCTTTAAAAATATTTAATAGTGCCTTTCACCCCAAAGAGAGGCGATAATGAGTTTTGTCCCTCACTTGGGGTGAAAGCATTCTGCTCTATCCTTTTAAAATTTTCCTTTGTTTAAACTTATGATTTTTACCCCTTTGCTCCTGTTGGGGCAAAGTCACTTGTCTTTATTACATTTTACCTCCAAGATGGGAAAAAGTGATTTTAACCCCTCAATTGGGATGAAACTAATCTATTCCCCCATTTCTTTTGAATTTCCTTCTTTTACGACCTTCGCTCTTTTCTGGGGTGAAATCACTTTTGGGGCGAAAACACCCAAGTTCATTTTCTTCCATATAATTCGATCGCTGATTCAAAACCAAGCGCGTATTCATTGCTTTTGCCTCATTTGGGGTGCAATCACCCTTTTGTTGTGCTTTACCTCTAAAAGGGGTAAAAATGACTTTCACCCTTCACTAGAAACGAAACTAATTTGCTCTTTCATTTTCTGGCGCTTTTCCTTTTACCCATTCTTCTACTGACACTTTTGTGCTCGAGTTAAAATATTCAACAAGGTTCTATGTCCAATCATGATCGACTAAAGCTTGATTAGGGAGATTACCCTCACATAGTATATTATCAGACCTAAGATCAACTGATTGAGAGGTAGCACTCTTAGCAAGCTCTAAGCAGAGTGATCGACTATGAAATAGCTTAGTTGGCTGAATCTCTACATCAAACAACTAGATTTTGGAAACCTAGCTAGCTCTCTTATCACCAAGTTTTCCCTGAATAATGAAAATTCTGACATCTGGATAAAAAAACATAAATAATTGTCTTGCTCTATGAAACAAAGTGTCAAAATTTATTCAAATATTTCATACCTGCATATACTTGCTTCTCAATAAAATTATACTTCTCGTGTGGCTGGATGACTTGGCTTAGGAAAGAAATTCGTTGTTCATCTCCATAATCTCTCTTTTGTGTGAGCACAACTGCATAGCTTTCTTGCTCACCCAAAGTGTAAAGGATAAAATATTTTGAATAATCTAGATTGATCAGGATAGGGGTTTGGATAATTTTTTCTTTGATTTCATAGAAAGCTCACTTTCTTTGATCTATCCACTTAAAATTTTACATTCTTCTTAAGGAGCTTGGTCATCAAATTCATAACTTGAGCAAAGTCTGCAATGAACTTTCAGATAAAATTAATTTGTCTTAAAAATGGCTATAGTTCTTTCTTATTGGTCGATAGTGACAACTTCAAGAGAGCTTCAGCTTTGGCAGGATCAATTGCTAACCCTTCCTTAAAAATTATATGACCTAGGAGTTTTCCCTCTTTAACAACAAAAATTAATTTCTTGGGGTTTATATAAATTTCAAACTCACAACATTTCTTGAAAACCTGTCTCTGGTGAGAACCATGCTATTTTCTGTCATGATAAAAAATAGTCATGTCATCTAGATATATCACAATAATGCAATTCAACAACTCACCAAAAGGTACGTCCATTGCTCTCTGAAAGGTAGCGCCACTGTTCGATAGATCGAAAGACATTCATTGGTAGGTGAAAGTGCCCCACTTGGTATTGAATGCCATTTTGTGTTGGTCTTTGTCCTTCACCCAAATTTGGTTATAGCTAGAGAAACCAAATAGTAGTGAGAATATTTGTGCTCCAACTACTTGAAGGATCTGATCAATCCATGGCAAGGGATAATAGTATTTTAGTAACGCTTGATTCAAATTATGAAAATCCACACACAAGTGAATATCTCCGTTCTTATTCCGCACTAGGACCAGATTCACCAGGATATGTGATTTTCACCTCCAACATATTTAGTAACTCCATCTTCATTAGTATCTTAATATTTCGATTAACAAGCAGTTTTTTTTATCTAAAGGGTTTTACCCCTTCCTAAAACTTGATGGTATGCTAGATCACATCTTTGTTGTAGCCTTTAAGATCATGATAGCTCCAAGCAACAATATCTGGGAACTCATAACATAACTTCTTAATTTGTTCAAGCTCCTCTAGAGAGAAATCTAATTTGAATTTGATTATCTTATCAGGTTCCAACTTCAACTCAGTATACTCTTTCTCGTACACTTTGATCCTATGCTTTTCTGCTCTGTCATTATGATCAAAGAGGTTCTCAAGAGTAATAAATCCTTTTGGGATGTGATTATTTTTGGGTTGGATTAAACCCTTAGCTTCATATTTGTCCAACGTTATTTACTCCATACTACTAGCTTCTTTAGTCAAAAAATTCATAATCTACTCATCATTGTCAAAAACTTACCAATAGATATTTTTGTTAGGGACTAAAGATCTATAGATTAACATTACAGTTGGGATTTCTTACCACATGCTCAATAGGAGAGAAGTTTGCACCAAGGGATGCCAAAAGATCTGCATGTTTATTTCATTCTTGTGAAATAACTTGAGCATTCAATGCGATAAATGACTCAAACAGATCCCATACCTTGTTGCGGTACTCCTTCAGGTAGTGCTGCTTCAAAACACACATGTTGGTCACCTGGTTGAAAATTAACTTAGAATATCCAAAAATATGTAGTTGCTTGATCCTGAGCATTTTTTCTTTCTTTAGGCCTAAGCACAGTGCTTCGTACTTGATGACAAAGTTTTTACAGCTCCAGGTCAACCGATATGAATATGTATTCTGAATTACAAAAGGAGAGATAAAGACTATTCCAGCTCTGGCACCATTCTTACATCTAGCATAATCAAATTACATTTTCCATAATTGTTCAGGGGTAGAACCTAGATCATCAAGCACCCTTGCTTCAACCTTCTCAGGATTAGTAATGGTGTAACAACCGATTTTGATCTCCATCATTGCATTGAAATCGAGCATTGAAAATTTATCCTCTAAATGAAGCTCACCTAGAGCTTCCTCCATCAGATCCATATCCTCTAGTTCTTTAGTCACCATATTGACCGAATGTACAACCTTTTATTCTTCAATTTTTTCAATATGATATGTGGAGGGCTTATCATTGTAAATCCGTATTCTCCTCCATTTGAATGGAATATCCAAGTGAGAATAGTCTAGAGACAGATAGCCTCCTAACTAGGCTATGAAATCCCTTGATAGGCACATGCTGAAGTAAGAATCCAAATCTACCATAACAAATTCTTGAATAACGGTTATATGGGACATGCTTTGTAAGGCAATTGAGATATCTTTGATCACCCCCACCATTTTGACAGGAGTGCAATCCAACTACAAAATGCTTGGGCTTCTTCTTGTATATTACATGCTCATAATTTTACAAACTGCCTTTAGCATGATAGTTGTCGCTGCACCATAATCAATCATACAGTTGTGCATGATCCAAACCTCCATCTTGAGAGATAGAGATAATGGAGGAGGTATATTTTTCCCTATGGAAAAAGTGAGTAGCATTTGAGCTAGCACTGTCTGCATAAGGATTTTCCTCTTATCCTTCACAAATTTCAATGATTCTTGCAATAGGTCCACTTGTCCAAGCAGTTGCATCACATCATAGAGGTTCACCTTGGCAGGAATCCTCTTCAGTTATTCAAAAATATTGTATGACTGTGTGTTGGGCTCCCTTCCTTCACTAGCAACATTATACTTGCTTTGATACTACTGTGTAGCTTCTACCCTTTGATGCTTGGTCAAGAATGGGTATTTGAGCCCCTCCTTCGCTTTCTCTTTCATTTATATCTACGTTTGTGTAGCCGAAGGTTGTGAAGTTGATGGTTTTGCTTACAATCTATCCTTTACAAGTGTAGGCAAAAAATATTTCAAAAATATGGGCTCATCTACCTAAGGTGCTGGCACATAAAATTTTTCTTGAGATTACCTCTTTTCATTCTGCATCTTCTGTTCAACAGGTACCTTCAATGGCTCCATTTCAACTGGATCTATAGTAACAAGATTTTTTTCTAGATCTTGTGAGAACTTAAAATTTTTCAATAGATAAGACCATGAATTTATGATCAAATTTTGTGATCATGTTGGCTTGACCACCAAAAGAGCTATCCGCTAGTGTCTGCACATAGTTCAAATTAACCATGCAGGTGTCTTTACCATGTGGGTCATGACAGGTAGAACACCAAAATATTTTCTCTGACGTGCTAGCTTCCTCATTTGCAAGCATAGTTGTACCCATTTCAGGAGATTTTATGGGAGCATCTGCTTGTTCTCTGGTGATTGATGGTGGTTGAAATCTCCTTGGATGGAAATCTCTTTCATCTTGCTTTATTTTGATCATCATAATTTCGTTACCCATCGATCTTATGGCCGAATTCATGGACTATAACTCCTTAAACATCTTGTCTTGTGGATCAATGTTTGAGGGTGCTAGGGGAGCTTGTAATGGTAATGGAATAGGTGGAGATGGCAGTGCAAAATTGGGGCTAGTAATTATGGAATGGTTGAAGCATGGAGTTGAGGAACAAAGACTGGTGCCATGGTTTGGGATGTACTCAGATTCCATTAAGGAATTGGATACATGAGTGACATGGGCAAAGACTGAGAAGATGCATTAGTATACAAATACTACGAAAGGTTAGGGAAAATAGACATGGCCATTTTTGTGGAAGATTACCGATAACAATCAGATAAGCTTAAATATTTTGTGCTATAGAATAAAGATCAGGGAATGTATTAATATTGGACTACCAGATGGCCATACTGATGACGGAGTTGAAATCTTAGAGGTAGTAAAAGGCTACTTTTTTGGGAGTCAATTGGAGATCATCAGGGACCCTATGCCAAGTTTAGGTGAACTTGACATTGAAGTTCATGATTTCATAAACTACCTTCGACATGACAATTTTTTTTACACCAGATTCAATCATACGATTGTGCATGATCCAACCCTCCATCTTGAGAGACAGATAGAATGGGGGAGGTCTATTTTTTCCCATGGTAGAAGTGGACAACATTTGAGCTAGCACTACCTGCATAGGGTTTTTCCTCTTATCCTTCAAAAATTTCAATGATTCTTGCAATAGGTCCACTTGTCCAGGTAGTTGCAATGCATCATAGAGACTCACCTTGGTGGGAATCCTCTTTAGTTCTTCAATAATATTGTATGATTATGTGTTGGGCTCCCTTCACTAGCAACTTTTTACTTGCTTCGATACTACTGTGTAGGTTCTACCCTCTAACACTTGGTTAAGGATGGGTATTTGAGCCTCTCCTTCACCTGCTCTTTAATTTTTGTCTACATTTATGCAATAAAAGGTTGCAAAGCTGACTGTTTTGCTTGCAATATTTACTTAGTTGGCATAGGAAAACGATACTTCAACAAGATGAGCTCGTCTTCTAGAGGTTCTAGCATAGGCCATTTCACTTGAGATTACCTCTTTTTTTTTTTTGCATATTCTACTCAATAGGTACCTTCAATGGCTCTATTTCAGCTCGATCTATGGTAATAGGTTTTTTTCCAGATCTTGTGAGAACTAAAACTTATTCAACAAATGGGAACATGAAATGATGTTTAAATATCATGATCATGTTGAATTGACCACCAGAAGAGCTATCTGCTAGTGTTTACACATAGTTCAAATGAACCATGTAGGTGTCTTTGCCATGTGGGTCATTACAGGTAGAACACCAAAATATTTTCTCTAAGGTTCTAGCTTCCTCATTTATAAGCACAGTAGTATCATTTTAGGAGCTTTTCTAAGAGTAGTTGCTTATTCTCTGGTGATCAATGGTGGTTGAAATCTCCTTGTCTATAAATCTCTTTTAGCCTTCTTTCTTTTGATTATCGTAATTTCGTTACCCATCGCTCTTATGGCTGAATTTATGGACTACAACTCCTTCAACACCTTGTCTTGTGGATCGAGGTCTAAGGGTGTTGGGGAAGTTGGTAATGGTAATGGAAAAGGTGGATATGGTAGTGTTGAGAATGGAAATGAGACTGGTATATGTGAAATGGTTGAATCAAGGAGTTGAGGGACAAAGACTATCATCGTGGTTTGGTATGTACTCAGATTCCATGAAGGAATTGGATACATGGGTGACATGGGCAAAGGCTGAGAAGATACATTAGTATACAAATATTATAGAAGGTTAGGGAAAATAGGCATGGTCATTTTTAGTAGAAGCTTACCAATAGCAATCAGATTAGCTTCAAACTTTTGTGCTGCAAAATACAAATCAAGGAACGTATTTACATTGGAATATCATATGGCCATACTAATATCAGAATTGAAATCTTAGAGGTAGTAAAAGGCTGCTTGTTCAGGATTTGGTCAAAGATCATAATGAACACTATGCCAAGTTTAGGTGAACCTGATATTTAAGTCTATGCTTCCTCTTGCGAATACCTTTGAATAGTAGTGAACTGATGTAGTAAGGAGAATGGATCTGCTTGTTCATTGAACCCTTTGATTAGTAGTTTAGCCAATTGGCCCTAGGTGGTGATGGTGGTAGGTTGTAATGACTGGTACCAGTAAAGCAATTTTCCTCAAAGAGAGAGAACAAGTAATCTTACCTTTATTTTCTTATCTGTGATGTTGTGGATCATAGCTGAGGTAGCTACATCTTGAACATGCTCATAAGTAGTCTTCCTCGTACCATCATAGGTTTGCAAAGCCTTCATTTTTGCCTGTGCTATCAGGTTATGAGCTTGAATATTTAGAGGTCCAGAGTGTTTCAATGCTAGAAACTACCTTGGTGGTTGTGGTGGTGGATTTTAAGCCATGTGGAATGGTGTGTATGGTTGGATGTGGAAAACTCATGGTTGTGCTAGCATGACTCGAAGGAACAAAAACACACCAGCTAACTATAAATATGTTATACTTGATGGGACAACCAGAGTAACTAACCTAGGGTGTTCTCCTAGTACTTGGGTGTCAATTTCATAAAACTCAATGGGATATTTTGGATTTTTGGACTTCTATCTTGTGATCATGAAGAAATATTTCACTAATTTCACATTCATATGCTTCTAGGTAGAGCTGAGTTGCCAAATTTTCTAATCATACAATATAAAAGTGAACATAAAATATCAATACTATTGAAGGTGGAACCTTTTTTGGGTCCCACCAGGCATGCCAAAAACTATTGGTCACGAATTTGTCTAGTAAAAAATCTACATTTTGTGTGCCTTAGACCCGTGCAACATTGAAATGCTGAAGAATAGAGAAATATCCGTCAAGCCAATCTCTAGAGAGGGTTGGATCCATTTATAATCTATTTTGATTTAAATCTTAGGGTAATAGGAAATAAATGGGGAAACATGGCTATAAGCCGGACGTGTAGGATGGGGATAGACTAACTGAAATTTAAATCAAGCAACGATTAGCATACAATAGAAATGAAAGCACATGAAGTACTTACAGTTTTGCAAAGACAACCTCCAAAGAGCACCTTAGTATTCACTCCCTCACCAAAAAATATCAAGTTTAGATGAAAAATTTAAAAGCAACAAATAATGGAGATGAATGTATTAAAAAATGACATACAAGAAATCACCAAATGCAACACCATTCAAATAACTAGAAGCCAAATATATTTCTATTGATGCAATAGGAGAGGAAGAAATACCAAACAATCTAAATGAAGTTCCTCTCATGGAATGTGAGAGGCCTCAATGGCCTACCCAAACACAGGGAAGTCAGTGCTATAAGAAATCAAGTGAATCAAACTATTATCATGTTGCAAGAAATAAAAACTGATGAGATTCAGTCAAAAAAATAGCACAAAAAATCTGGAATCAAGGGGAGATGGTTTGCAAATCATCCAGAGGAGCATCAAGAGGCTTTATGACTTTGTGGGATCCCCAAATAGTAGAAGGCACCATTATTCAGAAAGATGATAGGGTTCTTAGTGTTTTATTTAAGGAAATAAATAACAACAGGTCGTGGATCCTTTCAAATATTTATGCCCCGACTTCAATTCAAGGGAGAGCACTATTGTGGGAGTACTTAGGCAATCTGAGTGAAATCTTCCATAATGTTCCCTGGATTTTGGCTAGGGATTTTAACACTCCTCTTTACCCTTCAGACAAAATGGGTGGAAATGGACCACCTATTAGGAGCATGGATGAGTTCAATGACTTTGTGAACTCCAACATGTTGATGGATGTAAAACTTAGAGGAGCAAATTATACCTGGAGCAATCGACGGATAGGGTGTCATCTCATTCAAGAAAGGCTTGATAGGTTTTTTCTATCAAAGAGGCTATAACTTTGTTCGGTGATTATACCCTGCAAGCCCTTCCTAAAATTACCTTTGATCATAATCCTATTTTGTTGGAGATCACTAACTCTCTGTCCTTCAAGAAATCTTTCAGATTTCAATCTATGTGGATCAAACATTCCAGTTTCAGAGATAACTTAAGTCAGTGGTGGCAGCAACCTGTCAGGGGTAGTGCAACTTTTAAAATTGCTGGTAAATTAAAGTTTTTTAAGGAAAAGCTTCGAACTTGGAACAAAGAGATCTTTGGGAAACTCTTTGAAAATAAAAAAATATGTTGTTGAAATTTTGAAGATAATTGATCAGAGAATCCAACATGGTGATGCTGATGAAACTACTAGGCAGGAGGAACGAACAAAACTAGCAGAGTTTCATAACATTTTGGCCTGTGAGGAAATCTATTGGAGGCAAAAATCAAGGGCTCTTTGGTTGAAATATGGAGATTCAAATTTCAAGTTTTTTCATGTCACCACACTTAGAAATAAAAGCAATAACAAGATAATTTTTTTTTAGAAAAACATATGGTTCTATTACTCAGGACTTAATATAAATCAGAAAGGAGGCAATAACTTATTTCAATTCTATCCTTGGTCAGGAATCGCACTTCAATGAGGAGGCCAAAGATATTCTCTTGTAATACATTCCTAGCATAATAAATGAGGATATAAACCTTAAGCTTATAGCTCCATTTTTTGATGAGAAAATTAAGGAAGCCTTGTTTAGCATGGAGCCAGACAAAGCCCCGGGACCCGATGACTTTCCCCTTCATTTCCATCAAGCTTTTTGGGACATCATAAGTGAGGATGTAATTTCTACTGTCAGAGAATTCCAAGCAAGCAATAATATCCCAAAAGGTATCAACTCTACTTTTATTTATCTAATTCCTAAGAAGCAAACCCCTAAATCTATGGCTAACTTTAGGCCAATCAGTTTGTGCAATGTTTCTTACAAGATCCTAACTAAAGCCATTGCAAATAGAATGAGAGATATTCTACCCCGCATCATAGATCCATGCCAAGGAAGCTCTATCTAGGGTAGGTCAATCTTGTATGGAGTTATCACAGTTCATGAAGCTCTACACTCTGCTCATAAGACTAACATATCTCTTTTTACCCTCAAGCTTGATATGAACAAAGCATTTGATAGGCTAAATTGGGACTTTCTAATTGTTGTCCTCCTTAAGTTTGGTTTTCACCATCAATGGGTTAATTTGATCAAAGAATGTATTTCTAAAGCATGGTTCTCGATTCTAGTTAATGGAACAACTACTGGTTACTTTCAAAGTTAGAGGAATTCAGCAGGGGGACCCTATCAGCCCCATGTTATTCATCATTGTGGTAGAAGCTTTAGGAAAACCATAAGAAATGCTTGTAGCTCAAGGCTAATATTAGGAATCAAGGCAACATCTCTCACTAGGGATGTTTCTCACCAATAATTCATCGATGATACCCTTATATTGACTAAGGCATTAGTGGTTGAGGCCAAAATAATTAAATACATCTTGCAACTCTACGAGGACGCTGCTGGTCAGAAAGTTAATTTCAGTAAAAGCAAGTTATATTTCTTGAACACCCCCATTCAGAGGGAAGGAAGGATTGCATAAATTTTAGGGTGTGATATAGCAAACCTCCCCACTTTGTATCTTGGTCTCCCTCTTTTAATTGGTTCTCTGAGAGAGTCAATGTGGGACAGGGTTATTAAAAGAATTAAAAAAAAAACTTGATGGATGGAAATGTCATCTTCTATCTCAAGCAGGAAATCTGACCCTCACTAAGGCCTCTCTTCAAAGCATTCCAGTCTATTTCCTCTCCATTTTCAAAGCCCCTGTGAAGGTTTTCCAAAAAATTGAGAAACTCCAAAAAGAATTTTTATGGACTAGATCAGAGGAGAAAAAAATGATACACCTTGTAATATGGACCAAAGTGTGCAGACCTAGGGAAAATGGGGGCTTAGGTCTAAGGAGAATTGCTCATATAAATTTAGATTTACTAGCTAAGCAGGCATGGTGTCTCATTTTTGGTGAAGAAAATGAATGGACAACTATCATCAAATGAAAGTATCTTCAAAATATGGAATTTCTAAGTGACTTAGTTCCAATCAGAGGTTCTGCTTTTTGGAAAGCAATTCTTAATTGTAAGGAAATCATCAAAAAAGGTTTAAGATGGCTTTTAGGCAATGATGAGAGGATAAATCGTTGGAATGACAGGTGGGCTGAGGACGAACCACTGATGCAATATCCTAACTTAGCCTAAATCAGAGATATCACATAAGATATCATTGGCAAAAAAGTCTTCGATTATATGGTTGAGGATAGAGGTAAAATGAAGTGGAAAAAAATAAGAATTTAGGGATTTCAAGTAGAATCAAATGATATTTGTAACATTATCGGGTAAGAGTTTATCCCCATGAGACCCAAGGAAGATCAAGTGACCTGGGCTCCTACAGAAAATGGGTAGTTCACTGTTAAATCAGCTTACAAGCTTCTACTTGATGACGATAATTTTGTCCTCCAAAAGGACTTAGTTTGGATAAAAAATTAAATTCCAAAATTTTTAGTATTTTCATGGCTGGTTATTCAAGGAAGAATTCTAACCATTGATAATATGATGCGTAAAGGTATTTGTATCACTAATCGTTGTTATCTGTGCAAGGCTAATTGGGAGACCATTTATCACATTTTCCTTGAGTGCCCTTTTTATTGACTGTCCTAAGTGGGGTTTTTCAAGCCTTCAATATTTCATGGGTTAAACTAGCCATCATACTTGATTTGTTCATCTAGTGTCCTTGTCCATTTTCAAGACAAAGACTTAGATACATGTAGAAAATTTGTCTCAATTACTATCTTTGGTAGGTGTGGTTAGAAAGTAACCATAGAGTATTTAATGAGTCTATCCATGATCATCAAACTATCATTGCCAGGATCCTATCCTTTACCAATGAGAATGTGAACCTTATACCTTTTGATAGGTATAAACCTCATCTGTAGGAGACCATGATTGCTCAATATTTAAGATTAACCTTGTTAGATGAGTCTGTGCCTAGGGTAGTCAACCCCAAAGCTAATGTTAAGTGGTCTCCACATCCTACGGGTTAGTTTAAGCTTAATTTTTATGGAGTAGCTAAGGACAATCCTGGCAGAGCAAGCACTGGTGGCATTGTGCGAGATCATAATGGGAATATGATGATTGTGTTTTATGAATATTAGGGAACAAGGATGAACAACGAAGCTGAAGCTAGAGCTATGTGGAGAGGCCTTCAAATGACTCAAGACTTAGAAGGCAATTTGATCATAGAAGGAGACTCTATGCATGTTATAAATCTTATCAATAATTGGAAAACACCTCCTTGTAGGATTAAAAAAATTGTTAAAGAGGCTAGGATCATTTTATAGGGAAGACAGGACATAAAAGCCCAACATGTCTTTTGAGAAGCTAACAAAATTGTTGATAAGCTGGCCAATTTGGGTTTCGATGGTGAAAAACTTTTCAAATAGGAACACGATGTCTTGAGTGAAGTAGAGGAGATTATTCAACAAGAATGCCAAGAATGATAGTCAAATTTACCAATAGGGAAGGAACTATAAGTTCGAAGGCTAGGAGTATTCCTATCTCTTTTTTGAATTGGACTCAATAAAAATTATTTGAGTGTCAGTCTTCGTGGATCTTTGCTTGGAAATACCACAAAGACTAATGGGGAGAGTCACATGTCAGATAACATGGCTCCTAGTCATCTTAGTAATTTGAGGTTGGTTGATAATCACAGGGAAGGAAATAAATGACAATGTAAGACTTCGAACGAAAGCCATGTGGACCACCAGATAGCCACCACCATAAATCTAGCCAATAGGTTCACTTATCCAAGGCTGATTGGCCAAGATAGTATGTGGTACCAAAGCATGTCATATACGAAAGAAAGCAATTACCAAAGAATTATTAAGAGTAACTGTTAATACAGATCTTGGAGGAGTTTTTTTAGTACTCTGCTATGTGTGTCTGCAACTTTTTGTTTCTCCATTGTCTCAAGGAAGGGATCTGTGTCTATTTTTTTTTGTAATTATGATGCATGTGTGTTTTCTCGGGGTATACCCAAAATGTTATATGGGAAGTTTCTTTTTGATAACAGGCTATGTGCCTTACCGGATGTAATGGCTTTGGTGGGATGTAGATTTTACATATATAGGATCCTTAGTAAGGATATTTTCATCAATATCCCTGGGCTGATTTTTGTAAAAGGTTTTGGGTCAACCTGTAAAAAACGGTATTAATGCTATAGTATCTTATCTACCAAAAAAAAAAATTTCTATTGATGCAGAAAAATTAAAGTGTTTTTCTATAGAGTGTCTATCCTCCCCATTTTTACATGAAAATGATTAGTATTTATATAGAGTTGCACCTCTTTCATTTAATGCATGTACAAAAAAAATGTTGGTAGATAAAAAACCAGCATGGATAATTTCCTCTTTGGCATTAGTGATGTTCCAATAAAAACATTCTTCATGGAAACAATGATCTTGTTTTGGTGGGAGAATCACATGAGAAATCAACATGATTAAATGATGGAAAGTAGGATCGAGTGTCGGTGCATTGGGATGCAGTGAAGTTACCTGAAGATCAGGAGCTTGGTCGTTGAGCTTGTGCTATCCTTGTGCTTTAAAACTCCAAAGAAAGTCAATAAAGTCCATTGAGTATTAATTTTTATCTTGAAAAGCAACAAGGTCGGTGGGCGGTGCGTTGGACATGAACAAGAATGGCATTTAATATTGCAAATTTGAAGTAGAAATCCTAGAAACGTGGCTTGCATTACTTCAAAAATTAAATTCCATCATTCCTTGATCCTTCCCAAGGGAATCTGCAAAAATGACACCTTCGAAATCAATGCCTCTGAGAATAAATGCAAGGGATTAATTTTGCCAAAAAATAGGGTGAAATGCCTTTTTCAGATAATTAATGGGCGACAACAAAAATCTGCTCAACATCCTGATGATTTCGCTTAAAAAGAATATTACAATTTGAATTGCAACACAATTTTACAAATTTTTCCCCTTCTAGGAGGTGACAAGGATTTTTGTCCCCTTTTTGAGGTGACGTTGAATTTGAATTTTTATGGGTGTGTTACAATCTTATTTCGCCCGAAGTTCATTTGAAAATCTTAATTTGCCCCTTGGAGAGGAAAAAATACCTGGCACCTCTCAACAGGGGTGCCTCTGAATTTGACTAGGCCATTCACTTTGCACCAAGTGCTATTTTTATTTTCACCCCACCATGGGTGAAACCATAAAACATATTAAAAGAGGGCCCCAATTTGTTGATTCAAACTTGCTTTAAAAATTTTTAGTAGTGCCTTTCACACCAAAGAGAGGCGATAATGAGTTTCGCCCCTCACTTGGGGTGAAAGCATTCTACTCTATCATTTTAAAAATTTCCTTTGTTTAAACTTATGATTTTTACCCCTTTTCTCCTGTTGGGGTGAAGTCACTTGTATTTATTACATTTTGCCTCCAAGAGGGGCAAAAGTTATTTTCACCCCTCAATTGGGATGAAGCTAATCTATTCCCCCCCATCCTTTTGAATTTCCTTTTTTTACGACCTTCGCTCTCTTTTGGGGTGAAATCACTTTTGGGGCGAAAACACCAAAGTTCATTTTCTTCCATATAATTCAATCCTTGTTTCAAAACCAAGTGCGTCTTCATTGCTTTTGCCCCATTTCGGGTGAAATCACACTTTTGTTATGCTTTACATCTAAAAGGGGTAAAAATGACTTTCACCCTTCACTAGAAACGAAACTAATTTGCTCTTTCATTTTCTGGCACTTTTCCTTTTACCCATTCTTCCACCGACTCTTTTTCCTTGAGTTAAAATATTCAACAAGGTCCTATGTCCAATCATGATCGACTAAATATTGATTAGCGAAATTACCCTCACTTAGTGTATTATCAGACCTGAGATCAACTGATTGAGAGGTGACACTCTTAGCAAGCTCTGGGCAGAGTGCTCGACTATGAAATAGCTTAGTGGGCTGAATCTCTACATCAAACTCATGGATTTTGGAAACCCAACCAACTCTCTTATCACAAAGTTTTCTTTGAATAATAAATTTTTTGACATCTAGATAAAAAACATAAAAAATTGTCTTGCTCTACGAAACAAAGTGTCAAAATTTCTTCAAATATTTCATACTTGCATGGACTTGCTTCTCAATAAAATTATAATTCTTCTCATGTGGTTAGATGACTTGGCTTAGGAAAGCAATTGGCTATTCGTCTTCATCATCTCTCTTTTGTGTGAGCACAACTGCATAGCTTTCTTGCTCACCCAAAGTGTAAAGGATAAAATATTTTGAATAATCAGGATTGATCAGGATAGGGGTTTGGATAATTCTTTCTTTAATTTCATAGAAAGCTCACTTTCTTTGATCACTTAAATTTTACATTCTTCTTAAGGAGCTTGGTCATCGGATTCATGACTTGAGCGAAGTCTACAAGGAAATTTCAGATAAAATTAATTTGTCTAAAAAATGGCTGTAGTTCTTTCTTATTGGTCGGTAGTGATAAATTCAAGAGAGCTTCAGATTTTGTAGGATCAATGGCTAACCCTTCCTTTGAAATTACATGACCTATGAGTTTCCCCACTTTATCAACAAAAAATAATTTCTTGGGTTTGATATAAATTCTAAACTCACAACATTTCTTGAAAACCTGTCTCAGGTGAGAACCATGCTCGTTTCTGTCATGAGAAAAAATAGTCATGTCATCTAGATATATCATAATAATGCAATTCAACAACTCACCAAAAGCTATGTCCATTGCTCTTTGGAAGGTAGCGCCAACGTTTGATAGATCAAAAGACATTCATTGGTAGGTGAAAGTGCCTCACTTGGTATTGAATGCCATTTTGTGTTGGTCTTTGTCCTTCACCCAAATTTGGTTGTAGCTAGAGAAACCATATAGTAGTGATAATATTTGTGCTCTAACAACTACATGAAGGATATGATCGATCTGTGGCAAGGGATAATGGTATTTTAGTAACGCTTGATTCAAATTATGAAAATCCACACACAAGTGAATATCTTCGTTCTTATTCCGCACTGGGACCATATTCGCCAGGATATATGATTTTCACCTCCAACATCTTTAGTAACTCCACCTTCATTAGTATCTTAATATTTGGATTAACAAGTCATTGTTTTTATCTAAAGGGTTTTAACCCTTCCTAAAACTCGATGGTATGCTGGATCACATATTTGTCGTAGACTTTAAGATCATGATAGCTCCAAGCAACAAAATCTGGGAAATCATAACATAACTTCTTAATTTGTTCAAGCTCCTCTAGAGAGAAATATAATTTGAATTTGATTATCTTATCAGGTTCCAACTTTAGCTCAGTATACTCTTTCTCGTACACTTTGATCATATGCTTTTTTGCTCTGTTATTCTGATCAAAGAGGTTCTCAAGAGTAATAAATCCTTTTGGGATGTGATTATTTTTGGGTTGGATTAAACCCTCAGCTTCATATTTGTCCAACATTATTTCCTCCATACTACTAGCTTCTTTAGTGAAAAAATTCACAATCTACTCATCATTGTCAAAACTTACCAGTAGATATTTTTGTCAGGGACTAAAGATCTATAGATTAACCTTACAGTATTGGGATTTCTTACCACATGCTCAATAGGAGAGAATTTTGCACCAAGGGATGCCAAAAGATCTGCATGTTTATTTCATTCTTGTAAAATAACTTGAGCATTCAATGTGATAAATGACTCAAACATATCCCATACCTTGTTGCGGTACTCCTTCAGGTAGTGCTGCTTCAAAACACACATATTGGTCACCTGGTTGAAAATTAACTTAGAATACCCAAAAATATGTAGTTGCTTGATCCTGAGATTTTTTGCTTTCTTCAGGCCTAAACACAGTGCTTCGTAGTCGATGAAAAATTTTGTATAGCTCTAGGTCAACCGATATGAATATGTCTTCTAAATTCCAAAATGAGAGATAAAGACTATTCCAGCTCTGGCACCATTCTTACATCTAGCATCATCAAAGTACATTTTACACAATTGGTCAGGGGCAGAACCTAGATCATCAAGAAGCCTCACTTCAACCTTCTCAGGTTTAGTAAAGGTTTAACAACCGATTTTGATCTCCATCATTGCATTGAAATCAAGAATTGAAATTTATCCTCTAAATGAAGCTCACTTAGAGCTTCCTCCAACAGATCCATCTCCTCTAGTTCTTCAGTCACCATATTGACCGAATGTACAACCTTTTCTTCTTCTTCAAAATTTTCAATATGATATGTGGAGGGCTTCTCATTGTAAATCCGTATTCTTCTCTATTTGAATGGAATATCCAAGTGAGAATAGTCTAGAGATAGATAGCCTCCTAACTAGGCTATGAAATCCCTTGATAGGTACATGCTGAAGTATGAATCCTAATCTACCATAACAAATTATTGAATAAAGGTTATCTGGGGCATGATCTGTAAGGCAATTAAGATATCTTTGATCACCCCCACCATTTTGACAGGAGTGCAATCCAACTACAAGATGCATAGGTTGCTTCTTGTATATTCCATGCTCATAATTTTACAAACAACCTTTAGCATGATAGTTGTCACTGCATCATAGTCAATCATACAGTTTTACATGATCCAAACCTCCATATTGAGAGATAGAGAGAATGGAGGAGGTATATTTTTCCCTGTGGAAAAAGTGAGCAGCATTTGAGCTAGCACTATCTACATAAGGTTTTTCCTCTTATCCTTCACAAATTTCAATGATTCTTGCAATAGGTCCACTTGTCCAGGCAGTTGCAGCACATCATAGAGGCTCACCTTGGTAGGAATCCTCTTCAGTTCTTCAATAATATTGTATGACTGCGTGTTGGGCTCCGTTCCTTCACTAGCAATTTTATACTTGCTTTGATACTACTGTGTAGCTTCTACCCTTTGACACTTGGTCAAGAATGGGTATTTGAGCCTCTCCTTCACTTGCTCTTTCATTTCTATCTATGTTTGTGTAGCTGAAGGTTGTGAAGTTGATGGTTTTGCTTACAATATATCCTTTACAGGTGTAGGCAAAAAATATTTCAACAATATGGGCTCATCTATCTAAGGTGCTGGCACATAAACTTTTTCTTGAGATTACCTCTTTTTGTTCTTCATCTTCTGCTCATCAGGTACCTTCAATGGCTCCATTTCAACTGGATCTATAGTAACAAGATTTTTTTCTAGATCTTGTGAGAACTTAAAATTGTTCAATAGATAAGACCATGAATTTATGATCAAATTTTGTGATCATGTTGACTTGACCACCAGAAGAGCTATCCGCTAGTGTCTGCACATAGTTCAAATGAACCATGCAGGTGTCTTTACCATGTGGGCCATTATAGGTAGAACACCAAAATATTTTCTCTGACGTACTATCTTCCTCATTTGCAAGTATAGCAGTACCCATTTTAGGATATTTTATGGGAGCATCTGCTTGTTCTCTAGTGATCGATGGTGGTTGAAATCTCCTTGGATGGAAATCTCTTTCATCTTGCTTTCTTTTGATCATCATAATTTTGTTACCCATCGATCTTATGGACGAATTCATGGACTGTAACTCATTCAACATCTTGTCTTGTGGATCAATGTTTGAGGGTGCTAGGGGAGCTAGTAATGGTAATGGAATAGGTGGAGATGGCATTGCCAAACTGGGGCTAGTAATTGTGGAATGGTTGAAGCATGAAGTTGAGGGACAAAGACTGGTGCCATGGTTTGGGATGTACTCAAATTCCATTAAGGAATTGGATACATGGGTGACATGGGTAAATACTGAGAAGATGCATTAGTATACAAATACTATGAAAGGTTAGGGAAAATAGGCATGGCCATTTTTTGTAGAAGCTTATCGATAACAATCAGATTAGTTTCAATATTTTGTGCTACAAAATACATATCAGGGAACGTATTGATATTGGACTATCAGATGGCCATACTGATGACGGAGTTGAAATATCAGATGTAGTAAAAGGCTACTTGTTTGGGAGTCAACCAAAGATTATCAAGGACCCTATACCAAGTTTAGGTGAACTTGACATTGAAGTTCATGATTTCTTAAACTGCCTTCAACATGACAATTGTTGTTGCACCAGAGTTAATCATACAATTGTGCATGATCCAACCCTCCATCTTGAGAGAAAAATAGAAGGGGGGAGGTCTATTTTTTCCCATGGTAGAAGTGGAAAACATTTGAGCTATCACTACCTGCATAGGGTTTTTCCTCTTATCCTTCACAAATTTTAATGATTCTTGCAATATGTACACTTGTCCAAGCAGTTGCAATGCATCATAGAGACTCACCTTGGTGGGAATCCTCTTTAGTTCTTTGATAGTATTGTATGATTGTGTGTTGGGATCCCTTCACTAGCAACTTTGTACTTGCTTTGATTCTACTGTGTAGCTTCTACCCTCTAACGCTTGGTTAAGGATGGGTATTTGAGCCTCTCCTTCACCTGCTCTTTCATTTTTGTCTACATTTATGTAATAGAAGGTTGCGAAGTTGACGGTTTTGCTTGTAATACGTACTTAGTTGGTGTAGGCAAAAGATCCTTCAACAAGATGAGCTCATATTTCAGAGGTTCCAGCACAAGCCATTTCACTTGAGATTACCTCTTTTTTTTTCTTGCATTTTCTACTCAATAGGTACCTTCAATGGTTCCATTTCAGTTGGATCTGTGGTAACAATATGTTTTCAAGATCTTGTGAGAACTAAAACATTCAAAAAATGAGACCTTGAAGTTATGATTAAATTTCATGATCATGTTGACTTGACCACTAAAAGAGCTATCTGCTAGTGTTTACACATAGTTCAAATGAACCATGCAGGTGTCTTTGCCATGTGGGTCATTACAGGTAGAAAACCAAAATATTTTCTCTAAAATTCTAGCTTCCTTATTTATAAGCACAATAGTACCCTTTTAGGAGCTTTTCTAAGAGTAGTTGCTTGTTCTCTGGTAATCGATGGTGGTTGAAATCTCCTTGGCTAGAAATCTCTTTCAGCCTTCTTTCTTTTGATTATAGTAATTTCGTTACCCACCGCTCTTATGGCTGAATTCATGGACTACAACTCCTTCAACACCTTGTCTTATGGATCGAGGTTTGAGGGTGTTGGAGGAGCTAGTAATGGTAATGGAAAAGGTGGATATGGTAGTTTTGAGAATGGAAATGGGCCTAGTAACTGTGAAATGGTTGAATCAAGGAGTCGAGGGACAAATACTATCACCGTGGTTTGGGATGTACTCAGATTCCATGAAGGAATTGGATACATGGGTGACATGGGCAAAGGCTGAGAAGATGCATTAGTATACAAATATTGTGGAATGTTAGGGAAAATAGGCATGGTAATTTTTAGTAGAAGCTTACCAATAGCAATAAGATTAGCTTCAGCATTTTGTGCTGCAAAATACAGATCAGGGAACGTATTGACATTGGACTATCATATGGCCATAATAATGTCGGATTTAAAAGCTTAGAGGTAGTAAAAGGCTGCTTATTCAGGAGTTGGTCAAAGATCATAATGAACACTATGCCAAGTTTGGGTGAACCTAATATTGAAGTCCATGATTCTTCTTTCAGATACCTTTGAATAGTAGTGAAATGATGTAGTAGGGAGAAAGGATCCGCTTGTTCATTGAACCCTTTGATTAGCAGTTCAGTCAATTGGTCCTAGGTGGTGATGGTGGTAGGTTGTAATGAATAGTACCAGTAAAGCAATTTTCCTCAAAGAGAGAGAACAAGTAATATTACCATTATATTCTTATCTGTGATGTTGTGGATCATAGCTGAGGTATCTACATCTTGAACATGCTCATAAGTAGTCTTCCCCGTACCATTGTAGGTTGGCAAAGCCTTCGTTGCTGCTTGTGGGATCAGGTTATGAGATTGTAGATTTAGAGGTCTAGAGTGGTTCAATGCTAGAAACTACCTTGGTGGTTGTGGTGGTGGATTTTAAGCCATTTGGAATGGTGTGTGTGGTTGGGGAGGTGGAAAAATTGTGGTTGTTCTAGCCTGAATCGAAGGAACAAAAAACACACCAGCTAACTATGAATATGTTATATTGATGGGAAAACTAGAGTAACTAACCTAGGGTGTTCTCCTAGCACTTGAGTGTCAAGTTCATAAAACTCAATGGGATATTTTGGATTTTTGGACTTCAATCTTGTGATCATGAATAAATATTTCACTCACTTCACATTCAGAGGCTTCTAGGTAGAGCTGAGTTGCCAAATGTTCTAATCATACAGTACAAAAGTGAACATCAAACCTCAATACTATTGAAGGTGGAACCTTTTTTGGGTCCCACCAGGCGTGCCAAAAACTATTGGTCATGAATTTGTCTAGTAAAAAATATACGTTTTGTATGCCCTAGACCCGTGCAACATTGAAATGCTAAAGAACAGAGAAATATCCTTCAAGCCAATATCCAGAGAGGGTTGGCTCTCCTTCTAATCTATTTTGATTTAAAGCTTAGGGTAATAAAAAAGAAATGGGGAAACATGGCTATAAGTCGGACATGTAGGATGGGGATAGACTAACTGAAATTCAAATCAAGCGATAATTAGCATACAATAGAAATGAAAGCACATGAACTACTTAAATTTTTGCAAAGACAACCTCCAAAGAGCACCTTAGTATTCACTCCCTCACCAACAAAGATCAATTTTAGATGCAAAATTTAAAAGCAAAAAATAATGGAGATGAATGTATTAAAAAATGACATACAAGAAATCACCAAATGCAACACCATTCAAAGAACTAGAAGCCAAATATATTTTTATTGATGCAATAGGAGAGGAAGAAATCCCAAAAAATCTAAATTAAGTTCCTCTCATGGAACGTGAGAGGCCTCAATGGCCTGCCCAAACACAGGGCAGTCAGTGCAATAAGAAATCAAGTGAATCCAACTATTATAATGTTGTAAGAAACAAAAACTGATGAGATTTAGTAAAAACAAAAAGCAAAAAAAATCTGGAATCAAGGGGAGATGGTTTGCAAATCAGCCATAGGAGCATATGGAGGCTTTATGACTTTGTGGGATCCCTGGATAGTAGATGACACCATTATTCAAAAATATGATAGGGTTCTTAGTGTTTTATTTAAGGAAATAAACAACAACAGGTCATGGATCCTTTCATATATTTATGCCCCGACTTCAATTCAAGGGAGAGCTCTACTGTGGGAGTACTTAGGCAATATGAGTGAAATCTTCCATAATATCCCCTGTATTTTGGCTGGGGATTTTAACACTCCTCTTTACCCTTTAGAAAAAATGGGTGGAAATGGACCATCTATTAGAAGCATGGATGAGTTCAATGAATTTGTGAACTCTAACATGTTGATGGATGTAGAACTTAGAGGAGCAAATTATACCTTGAGCAATCGACGGATTGGGTGTCATCTCATTCAAGAAAGGCTTGATAGGTTTTTCTATCAAAGGAGGCTACAAATTTGTTTGGTGATTCTACCCTGCAAGCCCTTCCTAAAATTGCCTCTGATCATAATCCCATTTTTTTTGGAGATCCCTAACTATCTGTACTTCAAGAAACCTTTCAGATTTCAATCTATGTGGATCAAACATTCCAGTTCCAGAGATAACTTAAGTCAGTGGTGGAAGCAACCTGTCAAGGGTAGTGCAGATTTTAAACTTGCTGGAAAATTAAAGTTTGTTAAGGAAAAGCTTCGAAATTGGAACAAAGAGGTCTTTGGGAACCTCTTTGAAAATAAAAAATAGGTTGTTGAAAGTTTGAAGATAATTGATTAGAGGATCCAACATGGTGATGCTGATGAAACTACTAGGCAGGAGGAACGAACAAAACTAGCAGAGTTTCATAACATTTTGGTCTGTGAGGAAATATATTGGAGCAAAAATCAAGGGATCTTTGGTTGAAATATGGAGATTCAAATTCCAAGTTTTTTCACGTCACCAAACTTAGAAACAGAAGCAATAACAAGATAATTTAAAAAAAAAAGCAAATGGTTCTATTACTCAAGACTTAACATAAATAAAAAAGGAGGTAGTATCTTATTTCAATTCTATCCTTAGTCAGGAATCACATTGCAATGAGGAGGCCAAATATATTCTCTTGCAATCCATTCCTAGCATAATAAATGAGGATATAAACCTTATTATTCTAGCTCCATTTTCTAATGAGGAAATTAAGGAAGCCTTGTTTAGCATGGAGCCAGACAAAGCCCCAGGACCCGACGACTTTCCCCCACATTTCTATCAAGATTTTTGGGAAATCGTAAGTGAGGATATAATTTCTACTGTTAGATAATTCCAATCAAGTAATCATATCCCAAAAGGTGTCAAATCTACTTTTATTTCTCTAATTCCTAAGAAGTAAACCCCTGAATCTATGGCTGACTTCAGGCAAATCAATTTGTGCAATGTTTCTTACAAGATCCTAACTAAAGCCATTGCAAATAGAATGAGAGATATTCTGCCCCACATCATAGATCCATGATAGGGAAGCTCTGTCCAGGGTAGGCCAATCTTGGATGGAGTTATCACAGTTCATGAAGCTCTACACTCTGCTCATAAGACTAACAGGTCTCTTTTTGCCCTAAAGCTTGATATGAACAAAGCATTTGACAGGCTAAATTGAGACTTTCTGATTGCTATCCTCCTTAAGTTTGGTTTTCACCACCAATGGGTTAATTTGATCAAAGAATGTATTTCTAAAGCATGGTTCTCGATTCTAGTTAATAGAACTATTGGTTACTTTCAAAGTTGTAGAGGAATTCGGTAGGGGGACCCTATCAGCCCCATGTTATTCATCATTGTGGCAGAAGCTTTATGTAGAACCATAAAAATGCTTGCAGTTCAAGGCTAAGATCAGGAATAAGGCAACATATCTCACTAGGGTTATTTCTCACCAACAATTCATCGATGATACCATTATATTGACTAAGGCATCAGTGGTTGAGGTCAAAATAATTAAATACATCCTGCAACTCTACGAGGACACTGCTGTTTAGAAAGTTAATTTTAGTAAAAGCAAGTTATATTTCTTGAACACCCCCATTCAGAGGCAAGGAAGGATTGCAAAAATTTTAGGGTGTGATATAGCAAACCTCCCCACTTCGTATCTTGGTATCCCTCTTTTCATTGGTTCTCCGAGAGAGTCAATGTGGGACAGGGTTATTGAAAGAATTCAAAAAAAATTTATGGATGGAAAGGTCATCTTCTATCTCAAGTATAAAAACTAACCCTCACTAAGGCATCTCTTCATAGCATTCTAGTCTATTTCCTCTCTATTTTCAAAGCCCCTGTGAAGGTTTTCCAAAAAATTGAGAAACTCCAATTTTTTTTTATGGACTGGATTAGAGGAGAAAAAAAGGATACACCTTGTAGGATGGACCAAAGTGTGCAGACCCAGGGAAAATGGGGACTTATGTCTAAGGAGAATTGCTCATATAAATTTAGCATTACTAGCTAAGTAGGTGTGGCGTCTCATTTTGGTGAAGAAAATTGGGGCTTAGTTCTAAGGAGAATTGCTCATATAAATTTAGCTTTACTAGCTAAGCAGGCATGGTGTCTCATTTTTGGTGAAGAAAATGAATGGAAAACTATCATAAAATGAAAGTATCTTCAAAATATGGAATTTCTAAGTGACTCAGTTCCAATCAGAGGTTCTGCTTTTTGGAAAGCAATTCTTAATTGTAAGGAAATCATAAAAAAAGGTTTAAGATGGGTTTTAGACAATGGTGAAAGGATAAATTGTTGGAATGACAGGTGGGCTAAGGACGAACCACTGAAGCAATATTCTAACTTAGCCCGAATTAGAGATATCACATAAGATCTCATTGGCAAAAAAGTCTCCGATTATATGGTTGAGGACAGAGGTAGAATGAAGTGGAAATAAATAAGAATTTAGGGATTTCAAGCGGAATCAAATGATCTTTGTAACATTCTCGGGCAACAGTTTATCCCCATGAGACCCAAGGAAGATCAAGTGACCTGGGATCCTACGAAAAATGGACAGTTCAATGTTAAATTAGCTTACAAGATTTTGCTTGATGATGAGGATTTTGTCCTCCAAAAGGACTTAGTTTGGATAAAAAATTAAATTCCAAAAATTTTAGTATTTTCATGGCTGGTTATTCAAGGAAGAATTCTAACCATTGATAATATGATGTGTAAAGGTATTTGTATCACTAATCGTTGTTATCTATGCAAGGCTAATTGGGAGACCATTTATCAAATTTTCCTTGAGTGCCCTTTTTTCTTGACTGTCCTAAGTGGGGTTTTTTAGGCCTTCAATATTTCATGGGTTAAACCAACCATCGTACTTGATTTGTTCATCTAGTGGCCTTGTCCATTTTCAAGCCAAAGACTTAGATACATGTGGAAAATTTGTCTCAATTACTATCTTTGGTAGGTGTGGTTAGAAAGGAACCATAGAGTCTTTAATGAGTCTATCCATGATCATCAAAATATCATTTTCAGGATCCTATCCTTTGCCAACGAGACTGTGAACCTTATCCCTTTTGATAGATGTAAACCTCATCTACAAGAGACAACGATTGCTCAATATTTAAGCTTAACCTTGTTATATGAGTCTGTGCCTAGGGTAGTCAACCCCAGAGCCAATGTTAAGTGGTCTCCACCTCCTACGGGTTGGTTTAAGCTTAATTTTGATGGAGCAACTAAGGACAATATTGTTAGAGCAGGCGTTAGTGGCATTGTGCAAGATCATAATGGTAATATGATGCTTGCATTTTATAAATATTTAGGAATAATGACGAACAAAGAAGTTGAAGCTAGAGCTATGTGGAGAGGCCTTCAAATGACTCAAGACTTAGAAGGCAATTTGATCGTAGAAGAAGACTCTATGCATGTTATAAATCTCCTCAATAATTGGAAAACAACTCCTTGGAGGATTAAAACAATTGTTGAAGAGGCTAGGATCCTTTTCCAGGGAAGATAGGAAAGAAAAGCCCAACATGTCTTTTGGGAAACTAAAAAAATTCCTTAATAAGCTGGTCAATTTGGGTGTCGATGGTGACATAGTTTTCAAATGGGAACACGGTGTCCCGAGTAAAGTAGAGGAGTTTATTCAACAAGAATGCCAAGAATGATAGTCGAATTTACCAACAGGGAAGGAACTGTAAGTTCAAAGGCTAGGAGTATGCCCGTATCTTTTTTGAATTGGACTCACAATAAAAATTATCTGAGTTGTCAGTCTTCGTGGATGCTGCTTGGAAATACTACAAAGACTAATGAGGATAGTCACATGTTAGATAACATGGCTCTTATTCATCTTAGTAATTTGAGGTTGGTTGATAATCACAGGTAAGGAAAGAAATGACAATATAAGACTTCGAACCAAAGCCACGTGGACCACCAGATAGCCACCGCCATAAATCTAGCTAGTAGGTTCACTTCTCTAGGGCTGATTTGCCAAGATAGTATGTGGTACCAAAACATGTCATATACGGAAGAAAGCAATTACCAAAGAATTATTAAGAGTAACTATCAATACAGAGCTTGTGGGAGTTTTTTTAGTACTCTGCTATGTGTGTCTGCAACTTTTTGTTTCTCCATTATCTCAAGGAAAGAAATGAGGAAAAATGGCTATAAGAAGGAAGTGTAGGATGGGGATAGACTAACTGAACTTCAAATCAAGCAATGATTAGCATACAATAGAAATGAAAGAACAAGAACTACTTACAGTTTTGCAAATACAACCTCTAAAGAGCACCTTAGTATTCACTCCCTTACCAACAGAGATCAAGTTCAGATGCAGAATTTAAAAGCAACAAATAATGGATATGAATGTATTAAAAAATGAAATACAAGAAATCACCAAATGCAACACCATTCAAAGAACTAGAAGCTAAATATATTTCTATTGATGCAAAAAAATAAAAGTGTTTTTCTGTAGAGTTTCTATCCTCCCCCATTTTTACATGAAAATTATTAGTATTTATAGAGAGTTGCACCTCTTTCATTTAATGCATGTACAAACAAAATGTTGGTAGATCAAAAACCAGCATGGATAATTTCCTCCTTGGCATTAGTGATGTTCCAATAAAAACATTCTTCATGGAAACAATGATCTTGTTTTGGTGGGAGAATCACATGAGAAATCAACATGATTAAATGATGGAAAGTAGGCGCGAGCGTCGATGCATTGGGATGCAACAAAGTTAATTGAATATCAAGAGCTTGGTCGTTGAGATTGTGCTATCCTTATGCTTTAAAACTCCACCTTCGCCAAGAAAGTCCACTGAGTATTAATTTTTATCTTGAAAAGCAGCAAGGTCGATGGGCGGTATGTTGGACATGAACAAGAATGCCATATAATATTGCAAATTTGAAGTAGAAATCTTGGAAACGTGGCTTGCATTACTTCAAAAATCAAATTCCATCATTCCTTGACCCTTCCCAAGGGAATCTGCAAAAATGACACCTTCGAAATCAATGCCTCTGAGAATAAATGCAAGGGATTAATTTTGCCAAAAAATAGGGTGAAAAGCATTTTTAGAGCATTAATGCGCGACAACAAAAATATGCTCAACATCCTGATGATTTCACTCCAAAAGAAGATTACAATTTGAATTACAACAAAATTTTACAAATTTTGCCCCTTCTGGGAGGTGAGAAGGATTTTTATCCCCTTTTTGAGGTGACGTTGAATTTGAATTTTTATGAGTGTGTTACAATATTATTTCACTCAAAGTTCATTTGAAAATCTTAATTCGCCCCTTGGAGAGGCAAAAATACCTGGCATCTCTCAACAGGGGCACCTCTGACTTTGACTAGGCGATTCACTTTGCACCAAGTGCTATTTTTATTTTCACCCCACCATGGGTGAAACCATAAAACATATTAAAAGAGGGTCCCACTTTGTCATTTCAAACTTGCTTTAAAAATATTTAATAGTGCCTTTCACCCTAAAGAGAGGCGATAATGAGTTTCGTCCCTCACTTGGGGTGAAAGCATTCTGCTCTATCCTTTTAAAATTTTCCTTTGTTTAAACTTATGATTTTTACCCCTTTGCTCCTGTTGGGGCAAAGTCACTTGTCTTTATTACATTTTACCTCCAAGATGGGAAAAAGTGATTTTAACCCCTCAATTGGGATGAAACTAATCTATTCCCCCATTTCTTTTGAATTTCCTTCTTTTACGACCTTCGCTCTTTTCTGGGGTGAAATCACTTTTGGGGCGAAAACACCCAAGTTCATTTTCTTCCATATAATTCGATCGCTGATTCAAAACCAAGTGCGTATTCATTGCTTTTGCCTCATTTGGGGTGCAATCACCCTTTTGTTGTGCTTTACCTCTAAAAGGGGTAAAAATGACTTTCACCCTTCACTAGAAACGAAACTAATTTGCTCTTTCATTTTCTGGCGCTTTTCCTTTTACCCATTCTTCTACTGACACTTTTGTGCTCGAGTTAAAATATTCAACAAGGTTCTATGTCCAATCATGATCGACTAAAGCTTGATTAGCGAGATTACCCTCACATAGTATATTATCAGACCTAAGATCAACTGATTGAGAGGTAGCACTCTTAGCAAGCTCTAAGCAGAGTGATCGACTATGAAATAGCTTAGTTGGCTGAATCTCTACATCAAACAACTAGATTTTGGAAACCTAGCTAGCTCTCTTATCACCAAGTTTTCCCTGAATAATGAAAATTCTGACATCTGGATAAAAAAACATAAATAATTGTCTTGCTCTATGAAACAAAGTGTCAAAATTTATTCAAATATTTCATACCTGCATATACTTGCTTCTCAATAAAATTATACTTCTCATGTGGTTGGATGACTTGGATTAGGAAAGAAATTCGTTGTTCATCTCCATAATCTCTCTTTTGTGTGAGCACAACTGCATAGCTTTCTTGCTCACCCAAAGTGTAAAGGATAAAATATTTTGAATAATCTAGATTGATCAGGATAGGGGTTTGGATAATTTTTTCTTTGATTTCATAGAAAGCTCACTTTCTTTGATCTATCCACTTAAAATTTTACATTCTTCTTAAGGAGCTTGGTCATCAAATTCATAACTTGAGCAAAGTCTGCAATGAACTTTCAGATAAAATTAATTTGTCTTAAAAATGGCTATAGTTCTTTCTTATTGGTCGATAGTGACAACTTCAAGAGAGCTTCAGCTTTGGCAGGATCAATTGCTAACCCTTCCTTAAAAATTATATGACCTAGGAGTTTTCCATCTTTAACAACAAAAATTAATTTCTTGGGGTTTATATAAATTTCAAACTCACAACATTTCTTGAAAACCTGTCTCTGGTGAGAACCATGCTATTTTCTGTCATGATAAAAAATAGTCATGTCATCTAGATATATCACAATAATGCGATTCAACAACTCACCAAAAGCTACGTCCATTGCTCTCTGAAAGGTAGCGCCACCGTTCGATAGATCGAAAGACATTCATTGGTAGGTGAAAGTGCCCCACTTGGTATTGAATGCCATTTTGTGTTGGTCTTTGTCCTTCACCCAAATTTGGTTATAGCTAGAGAAACCAAATAGTAGTGAGAATATTTGTGCTCCCTTGCTCCAACTACTAGCTTCTATAGTCAAAAAATTCACAATCTACTCATCATTGTAAAAAACTTACCAATTTTTTGTCAGGGACTAAAGATCTATAGTTTAACCTTATAGTCTTGGGCTTTCTTACCACATGATCAATAGGAGAGAAGTTTGCACCAAGGGATGCCAAAATATCTGCATGTTTATTTCATTCTCGTAAAATAACTTGAGAATTCAATGTGATAAATGACTCAAACATATCCCATACCTTATTGTGGTACTCCTTCAGGTAGTGCTGCTTCAAAACACACATTTTGGTCACCTGGTTGACAATTAACTTAGAATCTCCAAAAATCTATATTTGCTTGATCCTGAGATTTTTTTCTTTCTTTAGGTCTAAGCATAGTGCTTCGTACTCGAAGACAAATTTTGTACAGCTCTAGGTCAACCGATATGAATATGTCTTCTAAATTTCGAAAGGAGAGATAAAGAATATTCCAGCTCTGGCACCATTCTTACATCTAGCATCATCAAAGTACATTTTCCACAATTGGTTAGGGGAAAAACCTATATCATCATGCACCCTCACTTCAACCTTCTCAGGCTTAGTAATGGTGTAACAACCGATTTTGATCTCCATCATTGCATTGAAATTGAGCATTGAAAATTTATCCTCTAAATGAAGCTCACCTAGAGCTTCCTCCATCAGATCCATCTCCTCTAGTTCTTCAGTCACCATATTGATCGAATGTACAACCTTTTCTTCTTCTTCAATTTTTTCAATATGATATGTGGAGGGCTTCTCATTATAAATCCATATTCTCCTCCATTTGAATGAAATATCCAAGTGAAAATAGTCTAGAGACAGATAGCCTCCTAACTAGGCTATGAACTCCCTTGATAGGCACTGTTGGTTCAACTTTTATACACACCCTGTGAAGGATGAGCATGAAAACCCGATAACACTTATAAGGGATAAATCCAACTCACTTTAGGATCTTGCTGGATATCCAAGGTGTGAGTTATAGAGTTGGGTCGAATGTCTATTCACTCTTTTCCACTTCTGGAATAGTTTCAAGTGGACTGTTTGTTACCTTACAACGGGCTCGAGCCTTCAGTTCAGTAATGTTTTTGGAGCTAGTTATCTTTGTGGATAATCAGATTTACAATCAGTTCTTTGATCTAGCTCTTTATGCTTTAGAAAATTTAAATAAAAGACAAATTTAAAGAAAGATAAAAATGGATCATTTCACGATGGAACAGAGAAAGTAGGGTAGGGCAGAAAGAGAAATTTATCTAACTTAGCTACAAAACCAAAACTACCAATTTTAGTTATACCGGTTAGCTTCACAATAGAACAAATCAAAGAGGAAAGTGTCCAGCTTTCTAAGATCACCTTCCACTAAGAGCATAATACAGAGACAAAATAGATCTGAAAGAAAATCACAAACAGAAGGGAAGTCGGTTAAAATTGGTATCTCTCACCAGTAGCCTAGCTCACACAGTGAGGACAGAGCAATTAGAACAGGATTGAACCTTAAATCTATAATTTTCCCTAGCATACAATAAAAATAATGAAGCCTAGTAGCATACCCAATCTTTGATAACATAGATCTATAGCATAAATTAAATAAACCTTAATGAAACAGAAACAAAAGAAGATGAAATTATCACAGTCTGAAAAATATTAGGCTCCTGGCCATGCTATCACAGAAAACGAAACTACACCAACTCCAGGTCCAGAATAAAGCATTCAAACAAGATTTGTAGGAAATTGCTCCAATAGATTTTATTTCTAAGTTTTCGCCTCCGGAATTTACATTTAGAAGTATTTATAGACTCAGGACAAACCCTGATCTTTTTAGAAATATCTTCTTCTCAAACCCTAAATCTTATCCTCTAAACCTTACTACCCAGGATTTTACAATATAAAGCCCTTTAAAAATAGAGTTTTGATAAACCCTAACCATTCTGCAAATCTTAGTGTAGTTACTTACCATAAATGGAGAAGGCATGATCTGATATTATTCTCATCCATCTGTAACTGCAAGTAAATATCTTCGTTTTCTGGTCAACTGGTGCATCTGCCGGGAACGTCTCATTAATTCCTTAGAGAAATTCGGATGAGTCACTGGTTTCTCTGACATTTTATCTTCGCAAAGCTGCCTCTGAATTGAAATTCTCTGCACGCCATTACTTTCACCATAAATTCTCCTGTTAAATGTGTCCATCGACAAATTCTAGTAACTATGTGTAGATATTTTCATTTTCTGGTTAATTTTTGACAT
Organism: Wollemia nobilis; assembly: GCA_028583015.1. Lineage (NCBI taxonomy): Eukaryota > Viridiplantae > Streptophyta > Pinopsida > Araucariales > Araucariaceae > Wollemia > Wollemia nobilis. The sequence goes on from JAQPPZ010000750.1 coordinate 11,077,266, forward strand.
ATTCCATTAAATGAGGCAGCTGCTTAGTCACCGTAAAGTCTCTTTGCAGCTAGATCTGTAAAATCTGGATGGACCAAAAATTCCTGGCATCCCCCATTTCTATTTGATGGCCTTCGCTTGATCCGTGCTTATTTTGTCTTTTTTTGCCATTACTTCTGCTAGTATGCAACTGCCAGCTCGCTTTCTGCAAAAGACGAACAAGGATTAGTATTTTTATATTATTAAATTAAAACATTAATGTTCATTATACGTCGACTTTATTTATTTTGACACGTGTCACGAAATCGCGACGCTTTCCTTCACCTTGCCTCTGTCTCAACTTCCTTGCCGCAAAACTGCGACATGTCGCAAAATTATGACCTTTTCTCCAATTTATTTCCATCCTGGACTCTTCTGCCATGAAACCGTGACATGTCACGAAATCGTGACGTCCCCCTTTACTTTGCTTTCGCTCTGGCCCCTTCAAAGTGCGTCACAATATCGCGATGTCGCGATTTCGTGATGCTTCTACACCTTCGGCCTTTCTTCAAAACGTGTCGTGATTTCGCGACGTCATGATTTCACGACGCTCCTATGCCTTAGGCATTTTTTCAAAATGCATCTTGATTTCACGATGTCATGATTTCATGACGCTTCTATGCCTTAGGCCTTTCTTCAAAACGCATCGCAATTTCGCGACGTCACGATTTCATGACGCTTCTACGCCTTAGGCCTTCTTCAAAACGCGTTGCGATTTCGTGACACTCCTACGCCTTAGGCCTTTCTTCAACACATGTCGTGATTTCACGATGCTTCTACGCCTTAGGCCTTTCTTCAAAATGTGTTGCGATTTCGTGACATCACGATTTTGCGACGCTTCTACGCCTTAGGCCTTCTTCAAAACACGTCGCGATTTTGCGACGCTTCTATGCCTTAGGCCTTTCTTCAAAATGCGTCATGATTTTGTGACGCTCCTATGCCTTAGGCATTTCTTCAAAATGCGTCACGATTTCATGATGCTTCTATGCCTTAGGCCTTCTTGCGCTTGTCTTCCTTCTTGCCCATTTTGCCGCAAAACCGCGACATGTCGAAATTTCGCGACATGTCACGAAATCGCGACGTGTTCTGCACTCTGCTTCCCTTCTGGCTCCTTTGTTGTGAAATCACGATGTTTTCCATACTTGGTACTTTCTTTCGAAAACACGTCGCGATATCGCGATGTTTCCATCACTTGCACTTTCTTTCGAAAACACGTCACGATATCGCGACGTTTCCATCACTTGCACTTTCTTTCGAAAACACGTCGCGATATCGCGACGTTTCCATCACTTGCACTTTCTTTCGAAAACACGTCACGATATCATGACGTTTTCGTCGCTTGGCATTTTCTACCAAAACCTGTCGTGATATCGTGATGTTTTCTACAAGCTTTCCTTTTGGTCCAAACCTGTCGCGATATCGCGACGCTTCATCACTTGGTTCTTTTAGTCCAAATATGTCACGATATCGCGACGTTTTCTACAAGCTTCGCTTTCAACCAAAATATGTCGTGATATCGCGACGTTTTCAAAAATGGAAATGTCGTGAAATCGCAACGTTTCCAAAAATGGAAATGTCACGAAATCGCGACGTTTCCAAAAATGGAAATGTCACGAAATCACGACGCTTCCAAAAATGGAAATGTCATGAAATCGTGACGTTTTGATTACTTAGCAAAATTTTCCAGAAATTGTAGGTTGACTCCAATGAATTTATTCATCTGTATTCTGCATTTTTACATATTAGTGAAAGATGTTCTTTACTCAGAAATGATTCTAACATAAAAAATAAATTCTAAATTGAAATCAAAGCCATATGCAAGCCTACTTAGACACTTTGGTATATGCAAAAATTGAAGAAGGAGGCAATCAAAATTTGGAATTAAAACCTGAAAAACATCAAGAGGGTCCCTACGACAAAATGAAAACTAAATATTTTCAAAGGATGGAATTTCATTTTTTTAGTGGGGGTGTGTTGCTTCTCAATAGGCACATGCTGAAGTACGAATCCAAATATACCATAACAAATTATTGAATAACGATTATCTGGGGCATGCTCTGTAAGGAAATTGAGATATCTTTGATCACCCCCACCATTTTGATAGGATTGCAATCCAACTACAAGATGCCTGAGCTACTCATAATTTTATAAACTACCTTTAGCATGATAGTTGTCACTACACCATAGTCAATCATACAGTTGTGCATGATCCAAACCTCCATCCTGAGAGATAGAGAGAATGGAGGAGGTATATTTTTTCCCTATGGCAAAAGTGAGCAACATTTGAGCTAGCGCTGTCTGCATAAGGTTTTTCCTCTTATCCTTCACAAATTTCAATGATTCTTGCAATAGGTCCACTTATCCAGGCAGTTGCAACACATCATAGAGGCTCACCTTGGAAAGAATCCTCTTCAGTTCTTCAAAAATATTGTATGACTGCATGTTGGGCTTCCTTCCTTCACTAGCAACTTTATACTTGCTTTGATACTACTGTGTAGCTTCTACCCTTTGACACTTGGTCAAGAATGGGTATTTGAGCCTCTCCTTCGCTTGCTCTTTCATTTCTATCTACGTTTGTGTAGCCGAAGGTTGTGAAGTTGATGGTTTTGCTTATGATCTATCCTTTACAGGTGTAGGCAAAAAATATTTCAACAATATGGGCTCATCTACCTAAGGTGCTGGCACATAAACTTTTTCTTGAGATTATCTCTTTTTTTTTTGCATCTTCTGCTCAACAGGTACCTTCAATGGTTCCATTTCAACTGGATCTATAGTAGCAAGATTTTTTTATAGATCCTATGAGAACTTAAAATTGTTCAACAGATAAGACCATGATTTTATGATCAACTTTTGTGATCATGTTGACTTGACCACCAGAAGAGCTATCTGCTAGTGTCTGCACATAGTTCAAATGAACCATGCAGGTGTCTTTGCCATGTGGGTCATTACAAGTAGAACACCAAAATATTTTCTCTAACGTGCTAGCTTCCTCATTTGCAAGCATAATAGTACCCATTTCAAGAGATTTTATGGGAACATCTGCTTGTTCTCTGGTGATCGATGGTGGTTGAAATATCCTTGGATGGAAATCTCTTTCATCTTGCTTTATTTTGATCGTCATAATTTTGTTACCCATTGATCTTATGGCCTAATTCATGGACTGTAACTTCTTCAACATCTTGTATTGTGGATCAATGTTTGAGGGTGCTAGGTGAGCTGGTAATGGTAATGGAATAGGTGGAGATGGCAGTGCAAAACTAAAGCTAGTCATTGTGGAATGTTTGAAGCATGGATTTGAGGGACAGATACTGGTGCCATGGTTTGGGATGTACTCAAATTCCATTAAGGAATTGGATACATGGATGACATGGGCAAAGACTAAGAATATGCATTAGTATACAAATACTATGAAAGGTCAGGGAAAATAGGCATGGCCATTTTTTGTGGAAGCTTATCGATAAAAATCAGATCAGCTTAAATATTTTGTGCTATAGAATACAGATCAAGGAATGTATTGATATTGGACTATCATATGGCCATACTGATGACGGAGTTGAAATCTCAGAGGTAGTAAAAGGCTACTTGTTTGAGAGTTAGCCGGAGATCATTAGGGACCTTATGCCAATTTTAGGTGAACTTGACATTGAATTTCATGATTTCACAAACTGCCTTTGACATGACAATTGTTGTTGCACTAGAGTCAATCATATGATTGTGCATGATCCAGCCCTCCATCTTGAGATATAGATAGAAGGGGGGAGGTCTATTTTTTAACATGGTAGAAGTGGACAACATTTAAGCTAGCACTACCTGCATAGGGTTTTTTCTCTTATCCTTCACAAATTTCAATGATTTTTGCAATAGGTCCACTTGTCTAGGCAATTGCAATGCATCATAGAGACTCACCCTGGTGGGAATCCTCTTTAGTTCTTTGATAATATTGTATGATTATTTTTTAGGCTCCCTTCACTAGCAACTTTGTACTTGCTTCGATACTACTGTGTAGCTTCTAACCTCTAAGGCTTGGTTAAGGATGGGTATTTGAGCCTCTTATTCACTTGATATTTCATTTTTTTCTACATTTATGCAATAGAAGGTTGCGAAGTTGACAGTTTTGCTTGCAATATGTACTTAGTTGGTGTAGGCAAAAGATCCTTCAACAAGACGTCTTCTAGAGGTTCTAGCACAGACTATTTCACTTGAGATTACCTCTTTTTTTTGCATCTTCTACTCAATAGGTACCTTCAATGGCTCCATTTCAATTGGATCTATGGTGACAGGGTTTTTTATAGATCTTGTGAGAACTAAAAATTATTCAATAAATGGGACCATGAAGTTATGATTAAATTTCATGATCATGTTGACTTGACCACCAGAAGATCTATCTGCTAGTGTTTACACATAGTTCAAATGAACCATGCAGGTGTCTTTACCATGTGGGTCATTACAAGTAGAACACCAAAATATTTTCTCTAACATTCTAGCTTCCTCATTTATTAGCACAATAGTACCATTTTAGGAGCTTTTCTAAGAGTAGTTGCTTGTTCTATGGTGATCGGTGGTGGGTGAAATCTCATTGGCTAAAAATATCTTTCATCCTACTTTCTTTTTATTATCATAATTTTGTTACCCACCGCTCTTATGGCTGAATTCATGGACTACAACTCATTCAACACATTGTCTTGTGGATAGAGGTTTGAGGGTGTTGGAGGAGATGGTAATGGTAATGGAAAAGGTGGATATGGTAGTGTTGAGAATGGAAATGAGGCTGGTAACTGTGAAATGGTTGAATAAAGAAGTTGAGGGATAGAGACTATCATCGTGGTTTGGGATGTACTCAGATTCCATGAAGGAATTGGATACATGGGTGACATGGGAAAAGGCTGAGAAGATGCATTAGCATACAAATATTGTGGAAGGTTAGGGAAAATAGGCATGGTCATTTTTAGTAGAAGCTTACCAATAGCAATAAGATTAGCTTTAGTCTTTTGTGCTACAAAATACAGATCAGGAAACGTATTGACATTGGACTATCAGATGGCCATAATAATTTCGGAGTTGAAATCTTAGAGGTAGTAAAATGCTGCTTGTTCAGGAGTTGGTCAAAGATCATAATGAATACTATGCCAAGTTTGGGTGAACCTGATATTGAAGTCCATGATTCCTCTTGTAGATACCTTTGAATAGTAGTGAACTAATGTAGTAGGGAGAACGGATCCACTTGTTCATTGAACCCTTTGATTAGCAATTCAACCAATTGGTCCTAGGTGGTGATGGTGGTAGGTTGTAACGACTGGTACCAGTAAAGCAATTTTCCTCAAAGAGAGAGAAAAAGTAATATTACCATTATATTCTTATCTATGATGTTGTGGATCATAGCTGAGGAAGCTACATCTTGAACATTCACATAAGTAGTCTTCCCCGTACCATTGTAGGTTGGCAAAGCCTTCATTGTTGCTTGTGGGATCAAGTTATGATCCTATAGATTTAGAGGTCCAGAGTGGTTCAATGCTAGAAACTACCTTGGTGGTTGTGGTGGTGGATTTTAAGCCATGTGAAATGGTGTGTGTGGTTGGGGAGGTGGAAAACTCGTGGTTGTGCTAGCATGACTCGAAGGAACAAAAAACACACCAGCTAACTATGAATATGTTATACTTGATGGGACAACCAGAGTAACTAACCTAGGGTGTTCTCCTAGCACTTGGATGTCAAGTTCATAAAACTCAATGGGATATTTTAGATTTTTGGACTTCGATCTTGTGATCATGAAGAAATATTTCACTCACTTCACATTTAGAGGCTTCTATGTAGAGCTGAGTTGCCAAATGTTCTAATCATATAGTATAAAAGTGAACATTAAACCTAAATACTATTGAAGGTGGAACCTTTTTTGGGTTCCACCAGGCGTGCCAAAAACTATTGGTCATTAATTTGTCTAGCAAAAAATCTATGTTTTGTGTGCCCTAGAACCGTGCAACATTGAAATGCTGAAGAACAAAGAAATATCCTTCAAGCCAATATCCAGAGAGGGCTAGCTCACTTTATAATCTATTTTGATTTAAAGCTTAGGGTAACAGGAAAGAAATGGAGAAACATGGCTATAAGCCAGAAGTGTAGGATGGGGATAGACTAACTGAAATTCAAATAAAGTGACAATTAGCATACAATAGAAATGAAAGCACAGGAACTACTTACAGTTTTGCAGAGACAACCTCGAAATAGCACCTTAGTATTCAATCCCTCACCAGCAAAGATCAAGTTTAGATGCATAATTTAAAAGCAACAAATAATGGAGATGAATGTATTAAAAAATGACATACAAGAAATCACCAAATGCAACACCATTCAAAGAACTAGAAGCCAAATATATTTCTATTGATGCAGAAAAATTAAAGTATTTTTCTATAGATTGTCTATCCTCCCCCTTTTTACATGAAAATGATTAGTATTTATATAGAGTTGCACCTCTTTCATTTAATGCATGTACAAACAAAATGTTGGTAGATAAAAAACTAGTATGGATAATTTCCTCCTTGGCATTAGTGATGTTCCAATAAAAACATTCTTCATGGAAACAATGATATTGTTTTGGTGGGAGAATCACATGAGAAATCAACATGATTAAATGATGGAAAGTAGGCTCGAGCATCGGTGCATTGGGATGCAACGAAGTTACTTGAATATTGGGAGCTTGGTCATTGAGCTTGTGTTATCCTTGTTCTTTAAAACTCCACCTTTGCCAAGAAAGTCCATTGAGTATTAATTTTTATCTTGAAAAGCAGCAAGGTCGGTGGGCGGTGCGTTGGACATGAACAAGAATGACATCTAATATTGTAAATTTGAAGTAGAAATCTTGGAAACGTGGTTTGCATTACTTCAAAAATTAAATTCCATCATTCCTTGACCCTTCCTAAGGGAATCTACAAAAATGACACCTTCGGAATCAATGCCTCTGAAAATAAATGCAAGGGATTAATTTTGCCAAAAAATAGGGTGAAAAGCCTTTTTAGAGCATTAATGGGTGACAACAAAAATCTGCTCAACATCTTGATGATTTCGCTCCAAAAGAAGATTACATTTTGATTTGTAGCAAAATTTTACAAATTTCGCCCCTTCTGGGAGGTGAAAAGGATTTTTGTCCCCTTTTGGAGGTGACGTTGAATTTGAATTTTGATGGGTGTGTTACAATATTATTTTGCCCGAAGTTCATTTGAAAATCTTAATTCACCCCTTGGAGAGGCAAAACTACCTGGCACTTCTCAACAGGGGCGCATTTGACTTTGACTAGGCGATTCACTTTGCACCAATTGTTATTTTTATTTTCACCCCACCATGGGTGAAACCATAAAACATATTAAAATAGGGCCCCACTTTGTCGCTTCAAACTTGCTTTAAAAACATTTAATAGTGCCTTCACCCCAAAGAGAGGTGATAATGAGTTTCGCCCCTCACTTGGGGTGAAAGCGTTCTGCTCTGTCCTTTTAAAAATTTCCTTTGTTTAAACTTACAAATTTTACCCCTTTGCTCCTATTGGGGCGAAGTCACTTGTCTTTATTACATTTCACCTCTAAGAGGGGCAAAAGTGATTTTCGCCCCTCAATTGGGATGAAACTAATTTATTCCTCCTCTTCCTTTTGAATTTCCTTCTTTTACGACCTTCACTCTCTTCTGGGGTGAAATCACTTTTGGGGTGAAACACCCAAGTTCATTTTCTTCCATATAATTTGATCGCTGATTCAAAACCAAGCGTGTATTCATTACTTTTTCCTCATTTCGTGCAAAATCACCCTTTTGATGTGCTTTACCTCTAAAAGGGGTAAAAATGACTTTCACCCTTCACTAGGGGTGAAACTAATTTGCTCTGTAATTTTTTGGCGCTTTTCCTTTTACCCATTCTTCTGCTGACTCTTTTGTCCCTTAAAGCATTGTATAGCACATTCCTCCATTACAAATTACTTCTGTCTTCGATTTTTATTTACAGTAATATTATTTCAAAATCAAAAGGAGAAGAACGAAATAATAAAAATAATTACAGCAAACTAGAAATGATAAAAACTATGGTATTTTTCATCAATCATCCTTGAAAATTTTACAATCAAAATTTAATGTGGCAAAGTGACAAAAATGCAAACAGGAATTTACCATGTTATTTGAATCATGGGGAATGTGTACCATGTCGAAGGTATCAAACTCGTGGATCAAGTCCTATGCTTTATTTGGATAGGTCTTCAATATGTGTTTAAGCATTGATGATTTTTTCATAATTATTTGACTATGAGCTCCATGTCTCCAAATACCATTAAATTTTTAATTCCCTTTTCTAAAGCACATTGAAGCTTAATGATTAGAGCTTTGTACATTGCTCTATTATCTATGCATTGAAATCTCAATCTTATGGAATTGATATAATTTATTTCTTTTGGTAATTACTAAAAACAAATTTTTTTTGATGAAAAAATAATTTTCTGAAAATAGTAATTAATAAAAACAAAAAATTTTTGATGAAAAATATTTTTTCTAAAAATAGTAATTATTAAAAATGGTAAATTTTTATAGAAAAGATAATTTTCCAAAAATAGTAATTTTTTTTTTTTAAATTTTGGGGCCTTAAAAATTTGCTCTAAAATTGTAACTCTCGTTTTATAAAAGGATGTTGTATAAAATCAGATATGTGAGAAGGAAAAGATATTGTATTTGTGAGATCAAAGAAGAAGTACAACAAATGTGCTATAGGTTGTATGCCTTCAAGATTTGCTAGAAAAAATAATAAATCTTGGTTATTTTCTCCATGTGTCTCTTGTGTGCTTTATTTTTTGTGTTAATAATTCTACATTTTTTATTGCTCATGATTTTATATTCCTAAAAACTAGTATTAGAGCGAGGTTGACTTGACAGGAAGGTTTCCTAATTCAAGCGAGAGCAATTTCAGAAGAAGGTAGGTTCAAGGTTGAGAAGTTTAACGACCAATATTTCTAGCTATGGAAGATGTAAATGGAGGATTATCTATATTAGAAGTATCTTTACCTACCATTAGGCAGAAAAGCAAAGAATCTGGCGAAGACATCAGATGATGAATGGAAAGTTTTGGATAAAAAGGTACTAGGAACAATATGACTATGCCCGACATCGTCGATGGCCTTCAATATTTCAAAGGAAAAAACAACGAAGGATTTAATGAATGGATTGGCCAAACTGTATGAAAAACCCTCAACTTAAAATAAGGTATTTCTTATGAAGCATTTATTTAATATATATATGTTAGAAGGCGGGTCTATTACTGATCATTTGAATAAGTTTAACACGGTTACAAATTAGTTAACCTTTGTAGGCATAAATTTTGATGATGAGGTTAGGGATATTTTGATATTAGGCTCATAGCCAAAAATATAGAATGGCTTGGTCATGGCTATGAGTAAATATATCTTTGGTTCAAAAACTTTAAAGCTTAATGATGTTATTGGTGTTATCCTGAGCGAGGAAATGTGAAGGAAAAGTACATGTGAAACTTTAGGTAATGCTTTGACTATGGAAAACAGGGGGGGATAGAAGGAGAGAGGAAAAAACCCAAGGAAACATGGAAAATCAAAGAAGGGTAGATCCAAATCCAAAGGAAATTAGTTGGAATGTTGACATTGTGGGAAGAAAGGATACTTGAAAAGAGATTGTTGGTCTTATAAAGGAAAATACGGAGATGAAAAACAAGATAATCAGGAAGTAAACATTGCAGGTGATATCTTGCAAGATGCTTTAATATTTTCACTAGATAATTTTAATTATTGTTGGGTGCTAGAATCAGGGGCTTCAAATCATGCCACACCCCATAGGAAATATTTTCTAGATTATGTTAAAGGTGATTTTGGATAGGTTTATTTGGGGGATGATCGACCATGTAAAACTGTTTGAAAGGGTAAGATATACATAAAATTATCGAATGGAAACCAATGGTTGCTAAAAGAGGTAAGACATATTCCTAATTTGAGAAGGAATCTAATTTCCATAGGGCAGTTGGACAGTGAAGGATGTATAGTTACATTCTCAACAGATTCATGGAAGGTTGCTAAAGGATCATTGATATTAGCAAAAGAAAAGAAGTTAGGTACGTTGTATGTATGTATTGGTAATACTAATATTTCTATTTCTTTAGCCTCTATAAGAGCAGATACAACTTTGTGGTATCATAGGCTTGGGCACATGAGTGATAAGGGGATGCAGATTATCCACTAAAGATTTTTTTTTCCAGGATTGAAGTAGATTGATATGAATTTTTGTGAGCATTGTGTTTATGGGAAACATAAAAGAGTTAAATTTCTCAAAGTTGGGAAGGAAAATAAGAGTGAAAATATAGATCTTGTGTGAAAAAATGTGTGGGGATCAGCTTAGGTATCATCTCTTGGTGTCTCTAATTATTATGTTACTTTTATTGATGATGCAACTAAAAAAATTTAAGTTTACTATATTCGAAAAAAATTGAATGTCTTTGATAATTTTAAGAAATGGAAATCTTTGGTTGAGAATGAGACAGAAAATAAGTTGAAGTGTCTTAAATCAAATAATGGAGGAGAGTTCTGCAGTAAGGATTTTGATAGTTACTGTTCATACCATGGGATTCATAGAGTGAAGACAATTCTAGGAACACCATAGGAAAATGGTGTGTCCTAAAGGATGAATAGGACAATCATGGAACATACTAGGTGTATGAGATTACATGCGAGATTGCCCTTACATTTTTGGGTAGGTGTTATGGATGCTACCATTTATTTAATAAATAGAGGATGTTTAAGTTCACTAGATGATGGTATTCCAGAAGAGGCATGGACAGGTAAAACTATTAATTTTTCATTTCTAAAGACTTTTGTGAAGATTTCGTGCATATTAATAAAGAAAATAGAACAAAACTTGAGGTAAAATCCAAGAAGTGCAATTTCATTGGATATGGAGTTAATGATTTTGGTTATCATTTTTGGGATTATGCAAATCACAAAATCATTAGGAGTAGAGATGTGATATTCAATGAGGTCATATATAAGGATCAGTTGGAGGAAAAGAAATAGGAAAAAGCAAACATAGAATACACAGTGCTTGATGAAATTGAAACTCCAAAGGTGCTAGAAGAACAACAACAAATACCTCAAACTCCTAAAATGTTGCTAGAAGATCTACCAGGATAAGTAGACCCCCTAAACGTTACTCTCCTTCATTATATTATGTATTGTTATCTGACTCTACTGAACCAAAAACATATGAAGAAGTGATGCAGATAGAAACCAGGAAGAAGTGGGAGAAAGGCATGAAAGAGGAGATGGACTCCTTGGTACATAACCAGACTTAGGATTTGGTTTGATTGCCTACAGGAAAAAGAGCATTGTAGAATAAATGGGTTTACAAGGTGAAAGAAGAAGATGGAGGTAAAAAGAGGTATAAGGCCAGACTTGTTGTAAAGGGGTTTGCACAAAATAAAGGTATTGATTATGATGATTTTTTTTTTCTAGTTGTTAAAATGACTTCAATAAGAAATGTTTTAAGTCTAGTGGTTGTAGAGGATTTGCATCTTGAAAAGTTAGATGTAAAACAACTTTTCTCCATGGGGATCTGAAGGAAGATATTTATATGCAACAACCATAGGGGTATGAGGTCAAAGAGAAGGAGGAATTAGTGTGTAGGTTGAAAAAGAGCTTGTAGAGCCTGAAGTAAGCTCCAAGGTAGTGGTATATGAAATTTAATAGGTTTATGTCAAAATAGGGGTATAGTAGATGTTATTCTAACCACTGTGTTTATTTTAAGATATTTGATAACATCTTGTTATTGTTATTCTAATAACTATAATTTAAAGAGATTCTAATTGTGAGATCAAAGAGGAAGTACAAAGGATTTGTTGTAGGTTGTATCCATTCGAGATTTGCTAGATGGAATAATAAATCCTGGTTATTTTCTCCGTGTGTCTCTTGTGTGCTTTATTTTCTATGTTAATATGTACGATCCTAGAAAACATGCACCTAAGCTATTGTATCATTAATACCAAGAATAAAGCAATAAAACATGTATAATAATGAATTAACAAGAATATGTGACTTTATTTTATTAAATCACGGTGAATCTTGGTTACAAGTAGGTCCCTCTAAGGGATACCAAAACCTTGATATAATGAATACAATGTTTTGAAGCCCCTAAATGGGGGTGGTACAATCCATAGGTTTTCTAGATTCAACACAAACTTCTTAAGGGCTTATAGATGACTTATTCTCACTTGCTTTGAGGAAATTTAATTTGAAAGTCCCTTGAAGCTATCAAGAATTTGTATCCTTGCATGAAAGAAACAACAAAGCACAATTAGGAGCATATGAAGCCTCTCATGATGAGGCTTTGATCAAGAAATTGCAAGAAATATGGAAAATATGCAAAGAAATCATAAAGACTTGCAAATATGCTTACAAAATATCTAAATTATGGTAAAGCATGCTTGAAAAATAGTATATCTAGTCAATCTAGTACATAATTTGCAATGAAAGCATGAAATAAATCTAATCTAAGAATATTAATGCAAACTAGTAAATATGATGAAATAAGAGTAAAGCTACCTCTAGTCTCTCGAATTGACTATACAAATGTGCTAATGAAGGTTAATATAAGCTAGATCTAACTAATTGCATGAATTAAATTGAAATCCTATGGCTAAATGGAGGGAAATGAGCTTCAAAATCTAGCCGTAGGTTTCAAATGTAGCTGGCTCTATTAGCTATGGCTAATAGTCATGGATGAGGGGATAATCATTTTTATCTTGCAATTAGGGCTTAAAACTACTAATTCCTCTGAGGAATTGATGATCAAGGGTTGCCTCATTGTTTTATAATAGATTGGTGATGAAGTCTACTAAAATTTGCAATGGAAGTGGTTCAATTGGCAAAGCTTGCTCCTCAAGATCTTAGGATCTTCATTGCTTCAAATGCAGTCATGATTCTCCAAATGGACATGTAGATACTCCTCAAGGGTTGTAAATGGCTCTCTAGTTTGACAAGGCTTCACTACATTCACTTGAAATATCTTCTAGAATTTCTCCCCAATTTGGATGGGGGTCTTATAGCACTCCCAAATCCTCATCTTAACTTCCATGAGAAACCAAGATCAAGAACTGGGAGGTTGGAATAGTTAGGAGGAAGAATCCAAAAGCTTCCTCACTTGAAACCATTCGAAATCCATTGTCATGGCCATTTTAACTAATTTTGGCTTAGCTCAGGAGTTTGAGACATTTGCAAAGCTAGCTACGACTCTTAAGCGTAGCTAGAATCCTAGCCACGGGTGTCAGCCGCGGTAGAGACCTTAGCTACGGAAGCCATCCATGGCTAAGATTGAGTAGACCAAAGATGCCTAAATTGAGTGGTTATAACCACTACTTTACCCTGGAAAGGTCCAAGATCATTCATATGGTCTACAAGGATACCCATATGAGTAGTCTCCTAAACATGACACGTTTTAGGTATCTCCAGATGCCCCTTTTGGGATATGTTGTGGGAACATAATGCTAAACAAAAATAGACTGTCTAAAGCCATGTTGTAGGTTAAATGATGATCATTGATCTAATCAACATTAGATGCCCAATCCTACAAAAGGATGCACATCCTAGAATCATTGCTTCCAACGAGGTGGAAGGCTTAAATTTGCAAATATTTCACGTGTCCATGATGATCGTGTAGCTAGCACTACACTTATTTTGATAGGTGGAGAGCTTCAAGATTAACTATCATATTTTATTTTTATCCCAAAAAAGGATAAGCTTATGATAGTTGTTGGTAATGATTCGTGGGATGAAAGCAATTTACATGATCGAGTGATATTTTGTTGAATTTAACTATGATTATTGATATTATGACTACCCCCTCAAGCGACGAGTTGATGAGGGAAGGACAATTAATAAAATGATGAGTCACTTGACCAATATGAATCATTTGGATGATTTAAGACTTACATTTTTTATATGGCAAGGCCTAATTCAGTCGTGATTTCAACCATTAATAGTAATTGCACATATCTATCCCTTGGGGTAGTCCAACTGCAATGGTCTTCTTAGAGAATCAAGATGATAGCAATTCTAGGTAGGATTGTGTTGAATCACTATTTGTCAATGATTTGCTAAAAATATCATAGAAGAAACGAAATGAATACCTCATTCCTGTGGGGCAGTCCAACCGCCATGGTCTTCTTCGGGATTGAAGTGAAGCATTGCAATTCAACGATGACAAATTTATCCCAAATGGCCTTATGGTAATTTATGCATCTTGCCGTATTACATGGATCACAAGTCACTACAACCTCCAAGTGTGTAGAATAAATGACTGAATACGAGGTACATTCAAATTTTGATTTATGTAATTTTTTTGGTATTTTTTAAAATTTTTGAGGTTTTTGAATCATTGAATATTATTAATTTTACATTTTAAAGCTATCTAGGGTGAAAATTTGAAAGCATTTATTGTTGCCTGCTAGCCACAGTTATCAGTCGTAGCTAGTTTGGGTAAATTTCTTAGCTGCATATGACAATCGTAGCCAAAAAAACCCTAATCTATTCCTGTGGCTAACAACCACGGTTGAGGGCTGAATTGGAAATATAAAAGAAAATTTTGGCATTTTTAATTTCATTATTTCCTATTGCCAATTTCTGATAGGAGAGCTCTAAGAGGTGAGGGAAGATTTCTGATCCGACATGCTGTTGAAAACACAATCTACACACCCGTGGCTGACCAACCCGAGGCTTCGACCAGTGGTGGAGCCGGTGCTGCAAAGGTAGCATCGCGGGCCTCCTCCTTCAATTTTACCAACTTCTAATAAAATAAACCAAATTAATTAATGGCTTTAATGAACTCATTAAACTATTGGTAACGAACCACACCGTAGTTAGGAGTTAGATCTAGGTTAGATTAGTGGGTGGGTTTTATTTTTGGGTTTCTTGTAATGGGAATTGACCTCAAACGAGGTCATTCCCGTAGCCGTGGGTGGTAATCGTGGCTCCCAATTGACCAAGTGGGGGTCGCAGTTGTTAGCCATGGTTGATTTCAAACATTAAAGATAAGAAATTTAACCATTGACGCTTGCCGTAGGTGACAACCACGACTAAGCATGTCACAACCCTGCCATTTGTAATTATTTTATTTTGAGGAATATGATTATGCATCAAGTTTTTGTAATGCAGGTGCAGGTTCACATGCGGTGGCAAAGGAGTACACCCACCCTCTGACAGAGATAGAGTTGGGAAGCATCAGGTGAGTGAGACATGATGTTGTGCTTCGTCATGGGTACATGGAAGTCCACTGTAG
This sequence comes from Wollemia nobilis, assembly GCA_028583015.1. NCBI lineage: Eukaryota > Viridiplantae > Streptophyta > Pinopsida > Araucariales > Araucariaceae > Wollemia > Wollemia nobilis. The sequence goes on from JAQPPZ010000750.1 coordinate 11,092,590, forward strand.
GATTTGCATATAAAAATCATTTTGCTTGCCGTCACATCCAATGCATTTTGTATAACTGCATAACATACAAGACTACTACTGCATTGTCTGCTTGATGCTTGTTATAACTTTAAGTATTGATGTTCAAAAATATATATTTATTAAAATAAATAAATAAAATATAATAAATAAGAATTTAATAATAATAATAATAATAATAATAATATAAAATAAATATAGGAATAATAGTATAAAAAATATATATAAAAATTATAAGATGCATATGTTTTCTTGTCTTCAAGGGGTAGCACGAACTTTAGATTATACAATTGTGTGGGTTCTATAAAGTTAACCTAGATTCTTTTCATAAAAAAATATGGAGGGAAGAAACATATTTAATACAATTAAAGGATTAATTAAAAATCGAATTAAGGAATGCTAACATTAGAATATATGTATTTAAAACAAATTATAATATACAAACATAATGTTCCCCACCCAGACAAAGAAAGCACCCTCCACATGGTTGTGGCTGTAAGGAATTACCTGACAAGAAATTGAAATATGTCACACTACTGTTTCATGAATCATTCTATACAACGTCAAAGCAAGAAGAGGAATGGATATGTTCTCTTTGAGTTGGGAAATTGGATCGTGTTTACTAAGGCCTTGGAGATTTACGAATTTTCAAATCAAACAAGGGTGAGCAGGTTAGTTTGTTCCCTATTGTAATTTGAATGTTGTTAAAAGCACTGCCACTGCGTTGATTAAAATATATTGTGGTTTATTTTAAAATGTTGTGTATATAAATATATGGTTCATAGAATCTTTTGATTGCTACTCTGAAGTGACTCTGTTATGGCTTAAATAAAAAAAAAATTCTTCATAGTACCCCTGCATATCTGCATTCGATTAGCGCTGCTAGTATTCTAGTCTTGTGGATGTGAGAGAATTAATGTGCATACGTTGCATGGCTGCATGCGAGTATTCATTTAGTTGTTAGAGCGCCAAGTTGATTCTTATTTACCTTTAGCTTCCACAACCTATTATCTCTGTCTCTGGGTGGGCGGGGACCAAGGAAGAGCACCGTCAGGCGATGCTGGGATGTTACTTTACCGCGACCATAATTTATCAGACAGTGGATTCTATTGATACTTATCTGGGAATGGAAATTATGTCCTATTTTAGATTTAGTGTCTAGTGTGTCTTTCCAATTTGGATGGCAGGCTTATAAGTTATTAAACGAAGAGTTAACCTGGTAGAAAACCTTTCAAAAAATTTAATGTATAACTATAAGTACATACTGTTGGTGTGTCAGATTGTAAAATGAAACCTTGAGCCTTTATTTTTCTAAATAAATTATATTTGTTATATATAAATGTTTTTATTGAAAAGTTATTGTTGGGATGCAGATTTTGTTATTATTTTTTTTATGAAATTAAAACTTAGAAAAATCAATAGGTAATATGGTGAATAACATAACATGTTTCAGGATATGTGAGAATCCTTGGAAATAAAAATAAATAGTAGTCTTTTTTATGCTAGGCTTTGGAAAACGATCAAAAACACCTTATGATTTTAGAACCATTGCACCCAGATTAAAATTCTGCTTCACGAATTATATATAGGTTGAGATATTGAAATGAAAAAGGAAAATTTAGGGCCATGCAAAAGAAGGCATTCACCACTTTGGATGTAGAACGAGAATATTTAAAAAAAAAAATGTTGCACGCATGCCGAAAGGGAGACATGAAACATATTTTATCATTATTAAAATTTAATAGTTTGAGTTCTTAAGTTCTTCTAGGCTTGCTGAGTATGGTTTTACATCTTGCTGAATTAAGGAAAAAAAAATATACCCATGTGAGTTTTAAGAAGGTCACACCTTGAAATAGCATAAGGCTTATTTATATAATGTTTGAAGCTTATAATATATGAAATTAGTTTAAAAGTATAGAGCCAATGCTTAGAGGAAAATTGTATAGCATTATTGCTCATTAGTTTCTTTTATAAATTATATGTTGCTTAAATCAGCCTTGAGCCCGCTTTAGTAGATTTCCTTATTTTAAATTTAGTGACATGCATACAAAAGTATGACGTATGCCTACTAAGAAGTAGTTAATAAATTTTTATTTGAAGTCAATTCCATAAATGTAGATAAATGAGTTTTAAATTAATTATATGTGGTTATAAGTTTTTTTTTTTAAAATTTTTGAAAGTCTTTTTATATGTGAGATTCATTTGGGTTATATGGAAGACTTGTTAACAAAATACCTTAGGTACAACAAAGCTTTGGGAATTGAGAAGAAAAAAAGAATATAACTTAATATTGGACCTGAGAGACCTTAATAAGCTAGAAATGTGCTCACATGAGAGCAAGTTCTCACCGTGGAGGATGACACTAACCTAACTCCGAAAGCTAGCAGTGACGACTTCCAGGAAATAGTGTTGACAAGGTAAGGGACAATGGTATGGGATATTATCTCTAGATAACACTTACGTAGTATGTGAGGATGCTCACGATACTGCCTGGTTATGGAATTACCAATGAAACTCATACCAAAGGGTTGGATTATGAGGTTAGAAAATCTAGTGGTAGATGGTATGGGTAACATTATCATCAACTGGTATAGGAACTGAGTTATCTGGTCCATAACAATGCGATGGGGACCTTGTTTATATATTGGTTGAAGGTCCATAATCAGTCATGGGTATAGTAATGCCAGTTGCAAAACAATAATGAGTCAACGGACTCTTATGGACAATGAGAGGGATTGTGAATCCTTGTCTAGCATGCTTGGAACAGGGGAATTATGACATCCACCCTTCTAGGTGTTATGGTTCTTGGAAGGAAAAACCCCATGCTGAGATCTGTTAATACCCACGGAAGGGGTAAAAGATCTTGACAAGGCAACCTATGCAGGAAGTGCGATAATCCTATGCCATGTACTAATAACTAGTTGGAAAAGTCATCGAATATGTGTGACATTTAGATAAGATCTCGTCAAATTTTTTTTTGTGTGTTTTCACAACAGGTGAGTAGACCTGAATTGTGACAAAGCAAATTTAGACTTTTTTATTTTTTTTGTTGTTTGAATTGAATTAATTGCTTTTTTTTTTAAAATTTTTGCAAGTGAATATTTGAATGTTTTTGTATTTTTTAGTACACTTTGTATTATTTTTGAATTTTTTTGAAGTATTTTTGATTTTTTTTGGATTTTTGAGGTGTATTTCCATTGTTTTTGATCATTTGACTATTTATATTATTACTGTCTCTTAGAATTTGATTACAAGGGTGTGAGAGTCAGATCTACTCCAAAAGCTCCTATCCGTGCTCACCTAGGTAGATTTAGATTGGTTCACAACTGTGGGCCTTGGTTATATACTGTGTCTTCCATCTATTCGGGCTGACCAGGCCTACATGACTACTTTGGCCTGTTGTTGGGATGCACGGACCAACACATTCCATATTCCAATAGGGGAGATGACTATCACATTGGAGGATGTCTACCACATATTTCATATCCCCATTGATGGAGAGGCCATCACCTCTTCACCTACTAAGGTGAAGCCTGTAGTTTTTTAGCGGATCTTTGGTTCCCAGAGGGATGAGGTGATGGAGGACATAGATCATGGTAGAGTACCTATCGAGTGTTGGTATCGGGCGTGGGTCTTATTACGAAGGCCATACTCATGCACATCATTGTTAATGCTGTGCAACTTGATACTTCTAGAGCAAGGTTACCTTGGAACCTCTTGGCCAAAGTACATGACATGTTGGATAGCACTATGGTGGAGCCATTGATTCTTTCCTAGGTGAGTTCTCTTCTCGCTCATCTGTACAATGAGCTTTACCGCATTACTTAGTAGTATCTAGGAGTGGGATGTAGCCTACTGCTACAAATTTAGGCTTGGGAGCATATTTCAAATAGACCATCTCAGAGGGCTACCCCTATATATTGCCACGATAGCAGACAATTATCAGTGCTATAGAGCATGCTGGCCTTGAAGGGTAAAGACTTATTGGAGTAGGTCTCATGTAGGAGACCTACAACACTACATGGATAGATTGACAAAAATATAGGTTGGGCATGTTATCTAACACCCATACCTAGATTGCCCTCCATGAAAGGATCTAGATCACTATCTAAGGTAGGCTAGATGTGATCGATGGGTCATTAGGCATAATCTCAACATATGAGAGTTTTTCCACTTCTCTCACATCTCTAGACAGTTCAAAATATGTTAGGATATCCCAAAGGAGCCAATCCTATACCACTACCTTAAGGAAAAGACTTAGTTAGCTTAGCCTTGGGTGACCCCTATAGGAGATGAGGATGACACATTTCAAGACTCAAGGTTGGCCGACAGGCACTATAGTAGACTATGATGCTTGGTGGACAACCAAGCTATGGTAGGGTGGTGGTCCTCTAGGCTGATCTAGATATGGTGAGGCTGTATAGGTAGTGGATAATGATCCAGAGGGGTGACAAGTTCACCAAAGGACTAAGGAAGGATGGGGCTAGGCCACTGCACCAGATGAGGAGTCTCAAGATGAGGATAAAGGTGAGGAGGAGCCAGATGGTGAGGTATCACAACTTAGAGCCTAGCTGTCTAGTCTGCAAACTCATTTACAGATAGTACAAACATAGATTCTAAAGAGGGATACCTCCATTGCTACCCTCCAGGATTAGATGATCATGCTCTAGGATCATCTTGTAGAGGGATAGGCATAGTGGTGGGGGTATTAGGAGGAGAGAGAAGCTCACCAGGCATAGATTGAATCAATGACTACAAAGATAGATAAGATAACTAGGCAGTGGGATCTTATTTAGTCTCAACTAAACTTTAGGACTGTAGAGCAGGACCTACTTAGGCCAGTGAGGAGAGATCCCTTGACTTATCAGGCTACTAAAAATCTAGCTATATAGGGACCAACAAGGTTAGAAATAGCTATAGAATTTAGGAGATTATAGGCTATAGTATTAGATGATGTGAGGTGGCATGCTTTAGATGCAACACACATGACTCTCCTTGAGGGTGAGGCCATACTATATAGTGGTGTAGTGCCTACCAGATCTATAGTATCAACCTCTCAGAGGACTAGGAGGAGTGAGACAGGGTAGTCATTAGCATGGCCTAGTCATCAAACAACTGCACGATCTGAGAGATCCGTGGGGACAGGTTCTAGGTAGACTCCTAGGGATGGAGTTGAGGGTAGAGGTGATCCAAAGGGTGCAAGCCCAACTTAGTACAAATTTTTAGATACATGTACCATTTTTGAGTGTAAGGTCTAAGGACCTACATAGTTGTAGCCTACGATTTTGATATACCTCTATGTACTTGGACACACAACACACACACACACACACACACACACACACACACACACACACACACACAATATATATATATATATATATGATATTATATTTTGAAACTCATTATGTGTATTATGCATTTTTGCTTTTATGTTGATGTTTATGAGATGCACATGTATGCAATGTTGATATGATTTGATTACTACTATATGATGTGATGTATTGATGACATGCACTAGCTAGATGATTTATGTATGTGTAGATACTATGATCTAGATGTGTAGATGGACTACCTATGATGTATGCATATATGGATGCAATGATTTGTTTTAAATGCATGTTTAATTTTGATTTAATTGTATGCATCTAATTTATGATATGATGAATGCAATGTATGTAATGCATTATTTACATGATGATGATCTAATATAAATGAACTTGTATGCTTTAATCACTTAAAACATAAGGAATGAATGTAATATGAGTTTAACAATCTAATGGATGACACCATAGAATGTATAAAAATCATGAATGAAAATGTTAAATCTTATCATAAGAATTAATCATTTTAACATCCATATATGAAATGATGAGTTTGAAAGATATGTAATGATTTATGAGATGAGATGTGTTGTTGCTAATAGGGAATTTTTGAGGTTTTCCATGAGACTCAAACACCCTAGTTGACTAATCAAAAGTTGTATAATGACTATACTAAACTCTTGAAAGACCAAGATATTCATTATCCCTATGTGTGCAAATGAATATATTAGATGAGACATAAGACTACCTCATTGCCAGGCGGGATTCATTCAGCCCATTGTTGTAATGAGGATCACCAAATGTTCACCATGATCCTAAGTTTGGATGCAGTTGGACTAGACCACTAGGTTATAAGATAACCTAAAGCTAGCTCATTTGTAAATTGCTTAGAACTACCCCAATGCCAGGTGGGATTCATTCAACCCATTGTTGTATTGGGGATCACTCTATGGTTTCAAGTAGTGACCATTCCAGGGATTCAAGCTCTTCACCCCCTTATTTTCTTTTGATTTATTGGGATACTTGCTCATGCATAGTGATAAAAATCATTGTTTATTTTTTATTTTTCTTTTTGTTTTGAGCAAGGGATTTGATTTGATTTTGGGATTTTGCTCATTTTTGTAAGCAAGGGATTTCTTGGGTAGGGAGGAGCTTGTCCTTTTGCCAATGATCAACACTCTAGACCATGCGCATCACAAGATGAGCAAGTAAAAACCTTTCGCTTAAGGTGACTAGGACCACTTTGTAGTGTTCATATTTCCTTGTCCTAATTAGGATTGTTAATGTTTTTTATTAGTGATGGGATTTTGACATATGCTAGGTGCTATCAAAACTAGACCTCATCTCCAAAAGCAAATATAGATTTCTACAAAATCTGAGAAGATCACTAGGTATGGTTGAATGACCAAAAAACCCTAGTATATTCCTTATAGCAACAGGAGGGGTTGTGTTGAAAAACACAATTACTCACAAGGGTGATGGATGATGATGATGAATAGATGCATGATTAAAATACAAACGTGGTGTCATTTGTAGGATTGTAAACACAACCTATTCTAATGCAAGTGCAATGGATGGACATGCCTAATGCAATGCAATTAAATGAATGCATGTGCAAAATGAAATGCATAATGCAAATGTTTTTGTATTTTTATGTTTTGCAATATTTTTGAATTTTATTGCTTTTTGATTTTTATGGATTTTGATGTTTTCCATGTTTTTGAAGTTTTGATTATTTTGAATGTTTTTGAATTTTATGTGTGGAATGCCTTAAGATGAAGGATGTTGAGAGGTTCAGGCTCTTCAACACCTTCAAGCGATGTTAGGCGATATGTTCTAGGTCCTATCTTCTCTGAGATGATATATGGACCTAACCAGTTGGCCATAAATTTATCTCGCAAGTGCGGTGGTAGGTTTGAGTTCTGTTGGTTTTATTTCAGTACAAGATCCCCAACTTTAAAGTCCCTCAGATGGACTTTATTGTTATAAGCTCATTTTAGGTATTCTTGATAAACTCGAAGATGCTCAAGGGCATTCACGCGATGTTCATCAAGAAGCGTCAATTGGTCGAGGTGAGCTTGTCATGCAGTGTCATCATCGATGAACTCTTTCAATGCGACATGCAGGGTTGGAATTTCCAACTCCAAGGGCATAATGGCCTCAATGCCATATACTAGTGAAAATGGGGTTGCCCTAGTGGGCATCCGTATACTAGTCCTGTAAGCCCATAATGCAAGGGGCAGCTGGATGTGCCAATATTTATGGTTTTCTTGAACAATATTTTTCAAGATAGCTACCACAATCTTGTTAGAAGCTTCAGCTTACCCGTTTTCTTGCGGATAGTATGGAGTCACAAAACTATGTTGTATATTATACTTGGACATCAAAGCCCTCACAGTTTTATTTTTGAATGATGTTCCATTATCCGATATGATCTTGGATGGTATCCCAAAATGACTTATGATATTGTGAAGTATGAACTCCACAATACGTGCTCTTATTATCGTTATAGAGGGATTGCTTCCACCCATTTTTTAAAGTACTTAGTAGCCATTATAATGAATGTATGTCAGCCCGATGATGGGGGAGAGATCTTACCAATCAGATCTAGACCCCACTAAGCAAATGGCCAAGCCGCTTGAATGGGTTGTAAGGCCTATGATGGCAAGTGCGTAAGATTAGCATGATGCTGACATTTAACGTATTTCTTGACATATACGGTGCAATCCTTCTCCATAGTGGGCCAATAATAACCCATTCGAAGGATGCACTTGATGATGGCCATGCCACTAAAATGGCCACCACATGTACCATCATGAGCTTGTGAGATTGCCCAAGCTAATTCTTGGGGCTCAAGACAATGAAGGAGAACTCCATCATAGCTTTGATGGTACAAGATGTCTCCTAACAAGACATACTTTATCACTTTCTATTTGAATGTGCATTTCATAGCACATGATAATCCCTATAGGATTAAACCAAGCTTAAGGAAGTCATGCAATTGTGACATCCAATCTTGATAAGCTACAACCTTGACTGACAAGATGACTTGTTCCCTTTGTGATTCGATATGCATGAATGCAGACTGGGACACAACCTTGTGGTGAATGGTGGTGCCATTCCCCATAGGACCCTACGAGATCAAAGACCCCAAGGGTGCCTTCTTAAGAAAGTCTCTTAGATTTATAGAACCACTCATGGTTTGGTTCTATATGAATCATGTTGACTGATTCTTTATTGTCAAAAGCCTCACGTTGCATCACGGATTGCGAAAGCATCTTCACATGAATGGTAGTGAAATCGGTAGATGGATTCTGAGGGATCAAGGATCCCAAATATGCCATAGTGTCTGTGAATCTATTTGATGTACGAGGGATTGCCTCGATGTCATACCACTCTAGCTGGGCTAGATAAGTGTCAACAAGATCCTTATAAGCTTTCAGGATAGGACACCTACATTGAAATAGTCCCTTCACTTGGTTAACAATGAGAAGGGAGTCACCAAAGATGTTTAATATTTTAATCTTCATGGTGATTGTTATTTGGAGACCCAATATTAGGGCCTCATATTCAGAGTTATTATTGGTACAAGGAAAGTCTAGTTTAAATGACAAGGGCATTGGAGCACCTTGTGGCATGAAAAAGATAATTCCTGCACCACCCCCTTGCTCACACTTCGAACCATCGAAGAACAAAGTCATATCAGCTTTGTTATCTGGTTCTTCAGGTTTGGGTGACTCTGATAATGCAAAGATTGCATCATCAGGAAGCTCTATGATGAGAGGCCTACTATCCTCAAGAGGTGCCTCCACCAGCTGATCAACTATGACCTATCCCTTGATGGACTTTTGGCTGATGAATTCCAAGTCAAATTCTATCAATAGCATGATCCACTTTGTAGTACATGTATTATGATATGTCTTGCTCATCATATACTACAAAGGATTTTATTTTGATATCACATACGTCGTATGACTTAGCATGTAGTGGTGCAACTTCTTAGTCGCAAACACCACTGCTAAGCATAACTTTTCTATGTATGCATACCCTAGCTCATAACTCACCAAGGTGTGAATAATATAATATATCACTTGCTCTTTGTCTTGCATATTCTTTTGGGCTAACATGGTTCCCAATGCAAAGTTAGTAGCCGATATATAAAGCAAGAATGGCACATCTGGCCTTGGTGGAGCTAGTACTGGTGGTGTTGCTAGGTATTGCTTGATTTTAGCAAAGGCCTTTTGAAAGTCCTCATCCCAATTGAATGGGACCCCCTTGTGTAGCAGCCAATTCATGGGTCGACATTTGTTCGATAATTGTGTGATGAATCACTTTATGGATGCTACTTTGCCTTGCAGGCTTCTTAGCTCTTTGATATTGGTGGGAGGATGCATTTCTAGTATGGCCTTGACCTTTGCTAGGTCGACTTCGATCCCTCATTTAGAAATGATGAATCCCAAGAGTTTTCTTGAAGTTACACCAAATACACACTTCTTGGTCCCTTTTTTCTCTCGGGGGACCTTTGACCCCCCTTTAAGAAATTTCAAATTTATTTTTTTGGGGGGGAAAGAAGGGGGGCGGGGGGGTTTTTAAGACCAAATGGCATAACTTTATAAAAAAATGTTCCCCATGGCATTGTGAACATGGTTTTATGTTGGTCTTCAAATTTAATCCAAATTTGATTGTAACCAAAAAAACCGTCCATAAGGGAAAGCATCTCATGACCTACAGTTGCATCTACGAGAGCATCTATATTGGGCAATGGGAATGAATCCTTTGGTGTTGCCTTGTTGAGGTCTCTAAAATCCATACAGATACGGATCCTTCCATCAGGTTTTCCTATAGGTACCATGTTTGATACCCATTCTAGATAGTCGATGGAGATAATAAACTCTACATCCAACAATTTTTGCAACTCATATTTAACCATTAAAGCGATGGTTGGATGCATTTTCCTAAGCTTTTGCTTGACTAGATTTTTAGAGGGGTCTAGCGAAAGGTTATGGGTAACCACTTTTGGATCTAGTCCTGGACATATCCTTGTATGTCCAAGCAAAGAGATCAGGTCTCTATTTCAATAGAGGGATGAGGTTGGCATGCTCATCAGGAGATAGACTCTCTCCAAACTTAACCTTCTTAGGATTAGTGGGATCATCACTGATATCCACATCAAAGGTTTCCTCTACTGACATGTGTGATCCCTCCTCAAGTTGGTGAGGTGTAGGGATCAAGTGGATGTCATCCACTGGGTTTAAAGGTTCCACATCAGAATTACCCTCAATATGATAAACATCATGTGCACAGCCTGGTGCAAAGTGAAATGGTTGTAACATTTCTTCATTGGGGAAGAAATATTTAGGCTCTAGAGGTGAATCAGTGTGATCCCAATCAATAGCATCTAGATTAAGACATAATGGTTTGGAAGGATCGATTGGGTTGTGGAGTGGAGTGGTCAAATCGATGGAGATCATGTTGATGGAATGAGTGAGATCTCCAGGACCATGTGTGTGCACCTCTACATTATTGATGTAACTCTCATACCCAAGATGTGGCTCTAGGGGTATGGGGATCTCAGGATCTGATCTATGGATAGACTGGAAAATGGGATCATTTGGCTCTAGGAGCTACCTATATGTAGGAGGATTGGGGAAGACTATATGATAAATTTCATCTGCATTAGGCGGTCTCCCCTGAGGTGAGGGCTAGGATAAACTCTTCGATACATCTCATCCATATCGAATGGTTCATTATGATGATGTAAGTGTCATGGCCCAAGGTAGGCCATTTCGGTCTCATATTCATAATCACTATCATCTATGAAGTATCGATTATCCATAACCACTATCTCATTGAGATGATGTAAATGTCGAGGCCCAAGGTAGGCCATCTCTATCTCATCCTCATATTCTTCATTGTTTGAGGACTCTTCATCATCATCATTTTTAGAATCACATTCTGGTCCATCTCTTTCAGAAATGGACTCTGCTCTAACCTCCTCAGAAGCAACTTTTGATTCAGTATCTACTATTAAGCCCAGATTCTAAATTTGCATGCCAGTGTCATCGATATCTTCATAATTTTTTATTATCAATTTGATTCTCAGAATATCCTCTAGATTGACCTCCACCACAATGTTGTCATGATAAATTTTAGGTGGCTCAATAACAACCATGGTCACTAGTCGGTTGCCCCTTCACAAATAAGAAGGGTTAGGATGGTAGGGGTTCCAATCCATATCATCCCCTAAACTGAGATTCAGGTGATCAAGAGATGCTTCTAGAAGTTCATCATAACCTCTGATATTATAGCCTAACCCGAACCGATTAGTCGACAACTGATACTATGGTTCATAGGGAGTTCATTATCCTTGCTTGAATAAATTAAGATCGTAACCATGCCAATGGTAACATTCAAAATATCATAAGGTGAACTTTGGGTTAGATAGATAATGAACATTCACTATGAATGGTTCATCATCATCTTCATCCATAGGTGTACGATCTACAAGTTGATCAAGGCCTCCATAGATGAAGTTGGTTTGGTTGGGTGGCACCCCCAGTGGTACCACCATCCCTACAGGAAAGTGTTGGGCTTGAGGTCTACCCATATCTTGTGCAGTTTTGATAAAAGGTGTGAATATCACATTCTGCACTATGTATTCTACTAACCCAAGATTAACCAAGTGAATGGTCACCTACGTGTAGATGACCTAGCTGAAGAAATAGGTGAAGCAGGCTGTTGTACCTCCTCGACTTCATTCTATGCATCTCCCTCATCCATGGGATTAGAGACTTTAGCAATGGCTACTTCAAGATTTTCTTTTGACTCTTTCTCACCCATTACTACCTTGAGCTTCTGGTCATTTCTAAGCATCATCGATGTTGTAGGCTTTGCCAAAGTAGCTATTGTATGCATAGATGGTCGTGGTGCTGATGTTGAAGGTCCAACACACACTTCCTTTGATTTACCTTCTGGATGTTTAATAGGTGACATTGGTCTTATATCTAGATGTGTTGAAGGGAGTATGAAATCTCTAGGCAAATCTACTTGATTCACATATTTGAATGGCTCCTCATCGAAAGGAACCACGTGCACTTGACCCTCATGTATGTACTTGATACATTGATGTAGTATTGAGGGTACACATCACATCTCTCTTATCCAAGGTCTACCCAAGAGGATGTTATACTGCATCACACCTTCTAACATGTGACACATCACCGAGATGGTCTTCAACCCTACCTGAATAGGTAGGACTATAGTGTCGACTATTGAGCATAATGCATCATTAAATGCTCGTAGTGTGAAGGTCGATGGCACAATATGTGATTTTGGAAATTTCAAATATGCTAAGGCCTTTGTAGTAATAATATTGATCGAAGACCCTATGTCGATCAATACCCACTTGAAAGGTGTGTGGTTGACACACGCAATTATATGAAGTGGTGGGTCCACTGTAATAGTAGAGACCATTTTAATTTCATGATCATAAAACTGAATCATGGGCTCTTGGCACTATTGCACATGTCCCACAAAATTTGTAAAGGCTTTCGGGTCTTGGGACTGAACCTCTATGGACCTTAAAATATCCATTAGTGTCTCCTTATGCTTAGGAGACTACTATATTATTTCATAAATAGATAGCTTTGCTAAGGCTATCTGTAGGCTTTGGATAAGCCTATTTCTTATGGTCACCATCGGTCTAGTTGGTGGGCCTGGCAGATTGTTCTGTGCTAGCCTTTGTGGGGGTACAACTTGAATCCTGACTAGAGTAGGAGGAGGACCTAGATGATCATACCTCCTATTCCTGGTGATAACATTCACCATACCGATGAAGCCCTATGTAGGCAGATCAATCCACACTTGATTCACTTGGCCAAAATTGTTCCTTAGAGGCTCATGGTTGGGCAAGGGATTTTTGAATATCCCCATGTTTTTATTGTCTAGAGCTCGAGGGTTGTCAATGATTAGCTCATTCTTGTCAATCATGTTCTAGACCACATGTTTAAAACTATGGCATCCTTCAATGTCATGCCCTTTCTACCTATGGTAAGAACAATATTGATCCTCTATGAATCCTCTTGATCTTGGTTTGGATTGAGTAATTTAATATCGGGTAAGGTGATGGCCTTAGCCTCACACAATTGATGAAAAATTGATGCCATCATCTCCGAAAATGGTGTAAACTAGAGAGGAGGGCATTGTTCCTTATTTTTACCCTATTTCTTATTATTGCATTGATTGTACTACATAAGGGGAGGTTGAGCCTGATAATTCTATTGTTGTTGGCCCTTGTCCCCTTTTTGGAGATTCAACACTACTTGATTCACGTGGGCTGGCTTGGCTTGGTGATTTTTATTTTTAGTGTTCTTATTGTTCCAATCCTTTTTGGTCTGGAGTTTCAAGTTACCCTCCTATAACTTGATATCCTCAATAACCTTGGCTTGCGCCAAGGCCTCCTCAAATATCTGATATTGTTGCAATTGCAATAATAGCGAGATGTGTTTTGCACAACTCTTAGTGAACATCCAAGTCAATTCCATTGTTGGAATGGAAAATGGTAGCTTAGCCATTAATTTTCTCCATCTCTTTCCATAGTCCATGATTGGCTCATCATCGTATTGCATTAAAGTGGCCAAATCGGACAAATTTATTTTCTTCTTGATGCCAAAGGAGAAGCATTCAAGAAAAGCATTAGCCAGATGTTCAAAGCTGGTTATGTTGTGCCTTTTTAACTGGTTGAACCATTCTAGGGTAGGGCCTGAAAGGGTCATGATGAAGGTCCTCAATAACAAAGCATCATCACTTTGTATCTGAAAGCACATGTTCATAAAACTCATGACATGCTCTTGGGCATCTTCATCTCCTTGAAATTTATCCAGATTTGGCATCTCGAAGTGATCGAGATACGCTGGAGTAGGCACTAAGGGGCATAGAGGTGCATTGTGTATTCTATTCAAGGTAGGCTTTTGATAAGTCATACCTTGTTTCTCAATGGCTCTTACCTTTTCTGCCAAGGCCTTGTAGGCCTACGAAGATAGAATCTCCTCTTCCCTGAGAGGTCTCTGAGGAGATTTTGGAGGTAGATTCTTCTTCGATCAAGGTGGAGGACTAGGCTCATCCTCCACGTCCACTAAGGAGATCTCAGGATATTCTTATTCTTGGTCATCTCCTTCTGCTTCCTCATATTGAGTATACCCATGGTGTTCGAGCGCTTGGCACTATAACATGTTTTGGGTCGTATAATGAGTATGATTTCTAGTATGCTTAGGGCACAATTCAGGCTATGAAGCAGCTCATCTATGATGGCGCTCCCTGTATTCACTTTGAGGAGGTAAATTGGTGTGAGCCAATCTATCTTCTCTCTCTACACACTCCTTTTGGTCAAGGATGCATTGCTCGTGCATGCGCTACTCATATAGATGTTGCCTTAACAACCTCTACCATTGAGTATCCTCATTTTCAAGGTGCTCATGCTCTGCATGCACATCTTCCAATTGATCTTGGAAGATATGTTACCTCTGCTCTAACACCAATTTTTGTGATCGATCTATAAGATCGACAGTATGTGGCCTCTAGTGGTTCAGCTCAGTTCTAGGGGCTTTGTTAGTGTAAGCCCCAATAGAATTATCTGCAATACTCTTGCCTCTATCTGTATGGATGGCATTCATGTTTTGTAGTAGTCTATTATCTATACCTCCCTGTATGGATGGGGCACATGTGCTTTGGGAGCGCTTCGAGCACTCTCTTAGCTCAATGATTTGTCTATGTGTGCTCACGTTGCATGAACTTGTAGAGCGAGAATGAGCAGTTGAGGCTTTATAACCTAGTTGGCCTAGGACTTGATCTAGTCCATCCAGCTATCTAGTTCTCCATGGTTGATTTGGGGGTGTACCATTAGCTCCCAATGTGGCCAAATCTATAGTGAACTTTCTAGGTCCACTAGGGTTTGGCATCTTCATGGGTCTATGCTCTGATGTAGCCCTTTCTTCCTACCCTTGATTGGGTGGATTTTCTTGTTGTCTATCCTGGGATGGTGGGGGCCTTGAGCCACCCTTAGATCTATCCCTCGAGGAGTGTGCATTACCTCCTCTAACTAGGGTATTCTAAATAGAATCCCCATGCATTGAATTATCCCCTCTAATACTCATCGAACATCATTCGGGAGGATCCTATGGTTGAGAGTTCAATGCATTATTTTATGTGTTTTCTGGAGCTTTGGCCTCAACCTCGATTATGCATTGAGATCGGCCTCTCTATGTATTAACCATAATGTGTATTATCTCCTATGTAGATTTTAGAGAAAACAAAGCAAACAAGGGTGATTATCTCTTTTAAAGTTTCTTTGTGATCCCTAAACTATTTTAGTGTGTTTTAGGTGTGTTGTATCATAAACTAACTCTCATCATATTTTCAGATTTGTTGATGATATACTTGTTTAGTTTAATGGATTTCACCTATATGCTCATAGCTCAACAACCGACAATGAAAGTCATGATCACGTAAACCCACCAAAGTGTGGAGATGAAGCCCACACCCGATCAGGGAGCACAGGTCCTACCGATCCTCACCCAACACACCATGCGCAGTGATACACCCCTTCGAAGAGGAATGCATGCTATTTTGCATAGATAGGATGGTTCTTGGAGTCGGTATTGGCCAATAGAATGGGTTCATGGGATTTGAGCCAACGGATGGATATGATGCCCACCATCATTGAACTCTATTAGTGGTTGGGTGTGAATTCCAACTCACTAACATTTAAATGTTATGTGGTGTGTGAGGGTTCATTTTAACTTTGCATAAAAGGGAAAATGCATCAGAGAGCACCCATGATTTTTCCTATATGCCTAGGAAATTTACGTTTTGAATTTAGAAAGATGCAAAACTAAATGCTATTTTCCAAATCAGAGAATGCAAAATTACATGAGAGATTGGCCTTTAGATAGGCCCCAAGCAAGCAAACCCTAACACAGATATTTAATGCTAGCTGTTATTCTATACCACAGCTAACAGACAACTAAATCTTAGCTATGGGTGACAACCACAGCTAACAGTGCTAGCTGTTGTTGTCAACCACAACTAACAGTAGACAAGGTAATTTTCATTATTTTTCCCTCTAAACTTTGGCTAGATGATCTAATTAGCCTATTGATAGGAAAAACATAGAAACATGGAAATCGCAGAGAAGGAAAAATTACTTGTAATCCCTCATGTGATGAAGAGATAGGTTGTTTACTATTTTTCTCTTTATTTTTTGCTAGTCATGGTTGTCAAACATGGCTGAGATGCTAACCATGGGTGTTAAACATGGTTGATACTATGCACTGTAGCTGTCAAGCATGACTAAGACCTACAACACAAAACATTGAGAAATCAGTAACTACAATAAATTGTG
This sequence comes from Wollemia nobilis, assembly GCA_028583015.1. Lineage (NCBI taxonomy): Eukaryota > Viridiplantae > Streptophyta > Pinopsida > Araucariales > Araucariaceae > Wollemia > Wollemia nobilis. The sequence goes on from JAQPPZ010000750.1 coordinate 11,109,330, forward strand.
TAGGGTTTCCATCGATATCACCATATGTACAATCCCAAAAAACATGCACCTAAGCTATTGACATCATTAATACCAATAATAAAGCAATAAAGCATGTATAACAATGAATTAACAAGAATATGTGACTTTATTTTATTAAATCATGGTGAATCTTGATTACAAGTAGGTCCCTCTAAGGGATACCAAAATCTTGATACAATGAATACAATGTTTTGAAGCCCCTAAATGGGGATGGTGCAATCCATAGGCTTTCTAGATTCGACACGAACTGCTCAAGGCTTATGGATGCCTTCTTCTCACTTTCTTGGAGGAATTTGATGCCAAGAATGCTTTGAAGATATCAAGAATCTGTATCCTGCATTCAAGAAACAACAAAGCACAATTAGGAGCATATGAGGCCTCTCATGATGAGGCTCTTGTTGAATATTTGCAAGAAATATGGAAAATATGCAAATAAAGCATAAATACTTGTAAATATGATTACAAAATGTCTAAATTATGGTAAAGCATGCTTGAAAAATAGTAAATCTAGTCAATATAGTACATAATTTGCAATGAAAGCATGAAATAGATCTAATCTAAGAAGATTAATGCAAACTAGTAAATATGATGAAATAAGGGAAAAACTACCTCTAATCTCTCAAATTAACCATACAAATGTGCAAATGAAGGTTAATCTAAGCTAGATCTAACTAATTGCATGAATGAAATTGAAATCCTATGGCTAAATGGAGGGAAATGAGCTTCAAACCCTAGCCACGGGTTTCAAACGTAGCTGGCTCTGTTAGCCATGGTTGACAACCATGGTTGAGGGGAAAGTCCTCTTTCTCTTGCAACCAGGGCTTGAAACTGCTAATTCCTTCAAGGAATTGATGATCAAGGGTCACCTCTTCGTTCTAGAATAGGTTGGTGGTGAAGTTCACTCAAATTTGCAATGGAAGTGGTTCAATTGGAAAAGCTTGCTCCTCAAGCTCCTAGGATCTTCATTGCTTCAAATGCAGTCATGATTCTCCAAATGGACAGCATGTAGACACTCCTCAAGGGTTGTATGTGGCTCTCCAATTTGGTAGGGCTTCGCTACATTCACTTGAAAACTCTTCTAGAATTTCTCCCCAATTTGGAGGGGGTCTTATAGCACTCTCAACTCCTCATCCTAGCTTCCTTGGGAAGCCAAGATCAAGAACTGGGAGGTTGGAGTAGTTGGGAGGAAGAATCCAGAAGCTTCCTCACTTGAAACCATTCAAAATCCATTGCCATGGCCATTGTAACTAATTTTGGCTTGGCTCGAGAGTCCAAGATAGTTGTAGAGCTAGTCGTGGCTCTTAAGTGCAACTAGAATCCTAGCCATGGGTGTCAACCATGGTTGAGACCTTAGCTATGGATGCCATCCATGGCTAAGACTGAGTAGGCCAAAGATGCCTAAATTGAGTGGTTAGAACCATTACTTTGCCTTGGAAAGGTCCAAGATCATTCATATGGTCTGCAAGGATGCCCATATGAGTAGTCTCCTAAACATGACATATTTTAGGTGTCTACATAATAGTTCTACATTTTTTTATATCTCATGATTTTATATTCCTAAAAAATTAAAATTATCCCATTATTGGATCCATCCTTAGGCTTTGATTTTTCAAAGTACATTATCCATTAATATTCTAATTTTGATTGACTAGTCGATGAAGGATTTCATTCTTCCATTGTAAATAAACAAGTACCCATGCCTAAGTTTTATTGCTAGTCAAAGTTAGTCACCATTTGTTCATAATAGGGTTCCCTATCAATTTTGATTTAGTTTACTGCTCCTCTCCATGGAAACCAAATGTGCAAAAAGTATGTGGTTATATATCAGTTCAAACTATGTGTCCATTCCCTACTTAACAACAAACCATATAATTAGGTATGCCAACCATCACTATGTTATTACAATATCTAATTTTGGGTTTTATGGTTACTTATATTGGTACATTGTGTAATTCTCTAACCATTTTGACCTAAGATATATCTAGTTGAATGTTTGTTCTTGATATTTTTGGAGGTTTTAGACCCAATGACTTGCATACTGACATAGGCATTACATTGATAGAAGATCTAGAATCAACTAGATAATTATGTAGCCTTTTACCAATAATAGTGAGTTTAATAAGCAAAGGGAGTCTTTTTATCTTGTCCTTATGGGAATTCTTTCCTTCAAATTTATGCTGTCTCATGAGATTGGTAGCATGAGGTTTGTTCAAATATTCTAAAAGACATTGTCTTTGTTCAAAAGTATGTAACAGTTTATGCATAGAAATATCCACTTTCAATTTCTTCAAATCTTCCACAATATTATCTTTTGATTCATTTTCTCTTCTAGTAGGTTATTTTGGTTGATGCATTATTTAGATCTAGGATCATAACATTTATATGCCTTGCTTTCTTTAGAATATCCAACAAAAATGCATACTTGATTCTTTGGATCTAACTTTTTATTTTTCTTATCTTCAACATGAACATAAATAAAACAACCAAATACTTTCAAGTGACTTATCAAAGGTTTTTCCACACCATGTCTTATGATGAGTCATATTATTTACTACAATTGTGGACCTTGTATTAAATATGTACATTGTTTTTGTAACTATTTAATTCTACAAATGACTCTAAACCCTTTTCTAGTACCAATCCTCTTGCTATCTCCATGATTGTACTATTATTCCTTTCTACCATGCTATTTTGTAAGGTGTATAGGATGTTATCAATTGTCTTGTTATCCCATGTTCATCTAAATTTGATTGAATTTTTTAGAATAATACTCATCATGATCGATCATTAATATTTTTACTTTATATCCACTTTCATTTTCTTTTATAACTTTGAATCTATTAAATAATTTAAATGCATCACTCATATTCTTCAAATAATATATCCAGTTTTTTAAGTGTGATAATCAATGAAAGTGATGAAGTAGAAGGATTTTCCAATACTTGGTGTATGCATTGGACCATAAATATTTGAATGAATCAACTACAATGGATATGATGCTCTCCATGATCTTCCTTTTAAAAATAACTCTCTATGATGTTTTCCCATTGTGAAACCTTCACACACTTCACTTATTCATCTACACAAGGTAGTTCATGGACCATTTATTTAGCATTCAATAAATACAAACTTAATAAAAATTAGGTTATCATATATTTGGTGCCTTAACTAGTTGTTATTCTCAATGGTTATTGGACACAAATTGCTCCCTTCTCCTCCAAGATTTAAATGAAATATTTTATTCTTTATTATAAGTATAATAGCCAGTACTTGGTTTCTATTTATTTTTCATAGATGATGCATTTCTTATTCTCAAAGAACACTTTGTTGTTTTTCTCTATAAGCTACTACACACTCAAAAAATTATACTTCAATCCTATTATGAAGTATTATGTATATGTTTTTTCATGTTTCAATGCTTTATTGTCTCCAAATTTCACCTTTCTCTTTGTATGAGTCATCCAACTCTCTAAACAACTCTTTACTAATGGGTAAATGATTTGAAAAACCAAAATCTAAGTACCAAGACTCTTTAGTTGAAACTTTTATTACATTACATTACAAGAGCATAATTTTTGAGCTTTCACCTTCTTTATATAAATTTTTAACCTTTTTCCTCTTATATTGCTTGCTTTTATTATACATTCTCTTTTATAGTGGTCATACCTTTTGTAATAATGACATTGAATATTTATTTTATCCACAAATATAGATCTACCTACTCTACTATAGCTTCCTCTTCTAATATGGACTCTTTATTCTTATAGAATATTGATTTTGCTACTTCTCTCTTTGAATTTGAGAATTGAAGCTTGAGCTAGCCTCATAATTTTTTGATAGTCTTGCATTTAAAGTAAACATTATCCCAATTTTTCTTCAATACATTTAATTCTTTCTTCATAGGATGTAAGTGATACCACGAATTCATTGTACTCCAAATTATTCAAATCCTTACTTTATTCAATAATTATTATAAAATTGTTTCACTTTGTTGTCAATATTCTCATCATATTTTTAACAAAATATCCTTATGATAATTCTTCACATAGATACCTATTTTATACATAATGAAATGCATCATTACAGAATAGTCTCCAATATTCTCATTGTTATTGACCCTATAATTTTCATATTCTTTGTTTGATATTTGTAACTTCACTAATTTAATTTGAGCATACCCTTTATAGGTTTTCTTCAATGTGTCACAAGTACCTTTGGTAGTATTCAAACTTATAATTCTTAAAAACATTCGTGTATAAAGATCTACTTGTAAATGATACAAAGCTAAGGCATATTTTCTTTAAAATTCCTCAATATTATTTTTTTTTGCCTAATAAAATACTCTAATATGTGGGTTCTTCATAATTCCACACTTTCTTGGAAATCGATAAAGTCCTAAACTTTGTGCACCAATAATATTAAATTTCTCCTTTAAATTTTGGGATAAGTAGTGAAGCATTACCATGTGCCATGACAAATACAATAATAATATATAAAATTTTCTTCTAAACTTGAATTTTGATTCTTTGGTTAAAGAGAAGTAAATACTTAAGTTCTCCACTTTTCCAACCTCTAATATCAAATCCCTAATACTTGTATGTGAGATGTAGTAGTCTAAAATAGATATTAACATAACATAGAAAATGGAAAATGAATAGGAAATAAAATAGCACAAAAACCTACAATAAACACTTCATTTTATTTATTAGTGTAAAAATTGGCTTTTTGAAAGGGCCTAGACCCTTTTACACTTTTCAACTGGCATCATGAGTCCTATTGCACAAAACATTTTCTTATGGGATTATAGAATTTTGGGTTATTTCCATCAATTTTCAACCATTTTCAACTTATTTAAACTACCATTTTAATTCCAAAAATATAACTAAGATGACTCTTGGGCCTTACCAAAAGGTCAAAAGGGTTACAACACTCATTCATAGACCATTGATCTGCCCACCAATCCAAACCACCATCATACTAGACCACCTACTATCTCTTAATACTATCCCTAAGTTTAGCCATTTGTAGAGACTTCCCTTGACTAGTTAGTTGCTGAAAAATTTATGCCCTTGAAATATTTCCCTTTATTTGATAAATCATTGATCATTACACTTGAACTATCTAATCAGGTATTTGATGTGATAACCATATGTATAGATGGGATAGTCCATGGGCCTATTGTCCATCGAGGGGCATATTAAGTAGTGTACCACTACATCTTCCATATTGCAATTAAATACCAATGATAAAAATTTATGCTGGTAAATCTATCACTAGAATTTTGCAATTTCAAAGGCCAAAGATCAACTAGATCAAAAAAATAAGTCTTGATGCATTTCCACCTGACCCCATATCTACCAATTGAGGGGCTTACTCCTAGGAGTTTACTTTTTTAACTTGTGAAAAAGTACAGACCATTGGATTAACCATTGATTATAAATAACATGTTTACACCTCTTCCCATTCCACTAAATCCCTATATAGGTTAACATTATCTGAGGGAATCCACCTCTTGTTCCTTCATGAATATCGCCCCAGTTAGCCAATCAATTAGCCATCCTATTACCATATGTGAAAACATGATTCATATCCACTAGCTCTAGGGAGTTAAGGATCCTTAGAGTTTCTATTATTATACTTGACACATGCTACTTTTATATAGTCCCTTTGTTAAGGTAATTGATATTGTTTAGAGAATCTCTTTCCACTATTAACTTTCTTATTTCAAACTACCTTTCCAAATTTACTCCATCCAAATCTACTCTAGACTCTACTTTATGAGTCATCTTAGAGCCTAGAAACTCATTGACAACACCAATTAGGATCCCTTTGCTATCCCTTATCACTACTCCCCCTGAACTTCTAGGATTTCCCTTAGAAGCTTCATAAAAATTGAGCTTTAGCCATTTATCCCTAGGCATATGATATTTTATCCGTCTTGGATTTTTTGGGTGGATTTCTTCATCTCAACTGGGCTAATATCTCAATGTTTTCTAATCATTTCCTCCTATAGTTATTCCCCAATTTATTTCATACTTAGTACTAACAATTTCTACTATATTCATTAGATCATATACCTAATTATTAAGGAGGATATATTTTTCTTAAATATATATTTTTTATGATCCAACCAAACCCCCAAGCACAGTGGAAAGGAATTAGAGCCCATATATTATTCAACCTTGTAATTCTAAAGGTATTTTCCTACTATTCTATCCAATCCACCTTTCTATTTGGTAGTACCTAAATAACCCCCATCTACTCAATTTAACCTTGAATAATCAAAAGAGAATAGTTGCTTCCTAACATTAAGTGTTTCTCTTGCTCTTCCTATTCTTCATATAGATAACATCTATTAGAAAATTAAAACCCTCTTTCATGTAAGTCATCTGCTATTAGGTGATTATTCTACACAACCAACCAAAGTAAAATTATTATCTTTGACATTGCCATTTTTTCCCATAGCGTCCTCCATTTAAACCCATATTTCAACTCAGCTGATAGAATATCATAGGCTGATTTTACACTAATGGATCCATCAAGAGTAACTCCCCAAACTATAGAGTCTTTTCTCATATTTGCACCTACATGAAAGACTCTTACTTTAATTTTGAGCTTATTTAAAACCTATTCACTATGATTACTACCAAATAAGTCCTTCCACCTTTCCACTCTCTCTTTTTGAGCTAGATAGTCTATAACCATACTCCCATACCTTTGTTCCATATATGTTTGTACTTCAACTAAATCCTCATCCAAACTTAGAGGTCGATTCTCTATCCATGCATACTCCTAGGAGTGATCCAACATACCATCCTAAGTTTTTTATTGAGCTCAATTCCATAGCAACCTTCATACTTCGACCATATGGTTCCATATAGATGAGCCTTTACAATGATTTAAAATGGTTAAAAATCTTATATCATATTGGGTATCTACTTATTTGTTCTTTAAAAATTTTACCCAAAAAAAATGACCTTCCTTTTTAGCCTCCATTGTACTTTAGCAATTAAGATCTTATTCACATATCTAATCCTCCTTAATCCCAAACCTCCTTCAAATTTTAGTCTACACATTTTCTCCCATGACACAAAGGGTATTCTACTCTTCTCCTCCACTCCTAACCACAAAAAAATATTTTTGTATACTTTCTATACTATTTGAAGTTTTTGTTGGTATCTTAAACACAAATATAATATAGACTGACTTGGATTAAAGGGTACTCTTTAGTAGCTAAATATTTCTTTCTTGACTAAGTAAATTTTCTTTCTAACCTGCTGGCTTACATTAAAACTTAGTTATCAACATATCCCATATTTAGTCCTTACAAACACCTATAAAAAAAGGAATTCCCATATAACTGAATGGAAGACCTAATATATTAAAACCTATTACCTTGCTTTCCTTAATTATCACTTCTCTACTGTGTTGATGAAGAATACCTTACTATTTTCCAAGTTAATCATCTATTGGAAAGCCTATATATGCATATTAAGAATCCATATAAACTCCTTGGATTAAACCACCAAATATTTCCCAAGAAGGATTATATCATCCATAAAGTATTGGTAAGTGATGCATCTCATAGGCACATAAGGTTTCAACCCATTTAATGCTCCCGTTATTTGGGTTGCATCTATACATCTCCCAAGGGATTTTACCATGATAATGAATAGGTGAGGAGAAAGTGGGGCCCCTTTCCTTAATCCCCTACCACTCTCAAAGAAACCTACCAACAAATTTTTTATGATGACTGTAGGCCCAAAATGGCCACATACTTAGTAAAATTTTGTAGAATTTTGCCTAAGTGATAGAGTCATCATTCCGCATACCTTGCAGTGCACTTTGAAGCAGATCCGGGATAGAAGATATGAACCCATCCAACAGATAGTGAAGTTTTCATGCTTGAAGCGATTTCGGGCGATTTCTTTTCGAGCTCTGGAATAGTGGCGGGTCTCAAATCCACAAAATTTCCAAGGAAATGATGACGTCAGCAATGAAAGAATGTGGATTGGCATCTTTGCGAGTGGCTAAGTATGGGAATGCCCGATTCTAGGAAATTCTTTTGTTTTTCGGCTCCGGATTAGCGCTACCCTCAAATCCATAAAAGTTTCAAGGAAATGATGACGTCAACGATGAAGAAGTGTGGATTGGCGATTCGAAGGATGAATGAAGTGTTTCCTTTTTAGAATGAAGACAAGGCGGGACAATGGAATGATGAAAGTGTGGATTCACGACAAAGGGTTATATGACTAACTCCGGACCTAAAATGGTGATATGTTTTATCATGAAGTTTATCCGGAATGGAGGAGTGACCTCCCATGGTGGGTCGGATCGGTGATTACAATGCTTGTGCACTTGTTCTACCCGGAATAGAATCCACAAAAGCAATAGGGAAAGGATGACGTCATCAATATTCTAATGCGGATTGAAGAAGATGATGCGGAATATGATGTATTCTAAATAAATAAGAGTGGATTCGATGTTCATATATCAAGGATCCGGATTGGAGATTTTGTAGCTTTTGATGCAAAAAGATGATGTCATCAAGATTTTAAAGTGGGATGGTGCTTGATTCTCCTCGCCATTTTTGATAAAGCTTATGCTGGATTGGATCTGAACCATGCGATGAGGAGAATCAATGGTGGAGGTTATGTCGATGAATATTGGATGTTTAAAGGATATTTTTGCATCGGGATTGTAACAGTCAGTTGGAAGATGAAGCATCGAAGGTTTTCTAGAAGATCGAACCAGAGGTGGTTATAGATCGATGATGGCAGATCACTCCCAAGAAGAATCGACGAAAAGGCATGATCTCCAATGGCTAGAACTCTAGTTTCACTGAGTGACCAACAAGTTGTAGAGGCCCCGAGCTGCCATGGCAGACCTTCTTTCGATGGATTTCCTGGAGGATGAACCAGTGAGCTGATGCCAGCTAGATATCTCTGTTGTGCTATCAAAACAAGATCTTTGTATTGCTTCTTGATTATTTTAAATTTGCAAAACTATAAGTAGAGGTCGAACCCTCATTTTTAAGGGTCGGCTCTAGCGTGTTTGCCTATGCTATTGTAAATATTCTTGAAAAGCTAATGGAAGGAGCATTACATTGATCTTCACCTCAAATCTGTGTTCTCGTGCTTGATATCAGAGGTTCGGATTCTTTAGTTGTATTTTTGTAAATGCTTTGATGGTTAGTTTGTGCCTAATTTTGGATTACTAGTTATTACAGTAATTGAAATCTACTTTTGAGTTTGTTCTATGTTGTTAGGGAGTACATTTCTATGAAATCTAGGTATTTGGTGAATTCTATTATTTGGATTATCATTGCCTGGATATTGAAATTGCTTGTTGCAATATTTCTCTGTTGTGCTTTAATAGATAAGAGATAATATGATTTGAGATAATGTTGATCTGAGTATATATCTTTGATATAGTTTTTTGGGAGCTTTCCATGGTAGTGCAATGTTGTTAACCTATCCATCCACTATTATTCACATTTCTCTAACCCTAATCTTCTCTTACCCTAAACCTCAAACCCTAAGTGAGCATAATTGTGTCAACAATCTGATAAGTTGACAAGGAACCAACCTACTCTGGAGGTTGGATCGAAAACCCTATTTTGGTCCATCCAATGTTGAGTGTTGAGTTGTAGCTATCGGGTGCAAGCCTGGATAGAAAATAGGAAGATAGACAACCATAGTATCAAGTGAAAACTTGGTGCAATTTAGTGCCCAACAATTTTTGGCATGCTCGGTGGGACCAGTTCACAAGGAACATGAAACCCATCTAATAAGTATAGATATCTCAACCCGAAGGAATCAAGATTTGGTGAATTATCTTGACCTTATAAGCGGAGAAAAGAAAGTTCACCTGGTGACTCCCTGGTCATTAGACCCAGAAAAATAATTATACCTGTAGACCAGTGGCCTTTCATGTATACCAGGTCTTTCAAGAGGAACAACCCTAATTCTTTCTTTTATTGTGAGTTACCTCAAAGAGGGGCTACTATTGCCAGAAGTTTGGATCAAGATTTCCTTGAAGAAGAAGAGCTTCTGGAAGAAAACCCAATAGTTCCCCCAAGAAGACCTACAACCAGAAATATGGCACAAAATGTGGCTCCCAATCAACCATTACAGAAGTACCTCGATTGGAACACAATCGGTCCCCTTAGATTGGCCCAAATGGATGTCATTCCCCAAGATATATCTAAGGCTATTTCCACCTATGATGGATCTGGGAAAATAACTTATGAGCACTATCAAGATATCTTGAATCTAGCAGCAATCCACAACATAAAAGAAGAAAATATTATTGTCAGAATTCTAGCCCTGTCCTTCAGAGGAAAGATATTGCATTGGTTTAGAACTCTGGAAGACAATTCTATTACTTCATGGAAAGCATTGGCTGAGCCATTCATAGAGGAATTTAATGAATCTGTTGATCCTTTTTCTTTGCTTAATCAGTTTACATCTATGCAGAAAAACCAGCAAGAAACTGTCTCAGACTTTAATTTGAGATTTAGTAGAACATGGAAAAGAATTCCCCCCACTGCCAGACCAGCTACATGTTTGGCTTATATGTATTATATTCGAGCTCTTGGATCTGAGTTAGGGTTGTAGACACAACAATCAGGAGTAGAAATCTTCCCCCAAGTTTATAATGCAATTATTCATGCTGAAAATATCCTAATTAATGTAGGAAGGCTTCCCCCCAAAACTGTGCTACCTTATAACCCAGAAACCACTAGTAGCCAAAGTCAATCACACATGGACCCAATTTCTCTATCATATCCATCTCCAAAAATGAATGTCATTCCTCTACCAAAGCCTACATCCTCTACACCCCATTTTCCTCCCCTTCCTTCTCAACCATCTCAGGAGCTTTTTGCTATCCTTGATATACAAAATACCTTGAAAACCCTGAGTAATAGAATGAATTCAATGGAAAAAAGAGATCAAGAAAGGTCACAACAGAGGAGGTTCCCATATGTAAACAAATATCAGAGACCTAGTCCTAGTAACAGTATTGGGGTTAGGGTGAATGCAACATATGAGGAGCCAGAATGCTTTTTAGATACTACTCTTGCAAATATTTGGTGCTTAGTATGCAATGATCCCCATGACTCACAGTCTTGTGTAATGTATCAACACCATGTTCAACAAGCTATGGATCAAGCTGAGAGGAATCAAAAGGGAAGAGTCAATATGTTATGGCACCCGGATCAGATCATGGCTGGAAAAGAGTTGGATGAAGAAAGTCCAATAGTTGTTATGACAAGGTCTGGAAAGAAAGCTTTGCAAGTGGATCCACAAAAAATGGGGCATTTCCAAGTCCCTTCTCAGAAGAAAGTTGACTCCCCTCTTCAAGGTAGTGACACTTTCCCTATTCCCCAAGATAAGGGAAAAGAGAAGATAGATACTCTTCCAAAGAGACCAGAATGGGAAACAGAGGGAGACCGAATGAGATCTAAAGGTGAAGATCAAGAAAGGCTCAGGTTCCCCTCTATTACTAAAAGACAAAGGTTAGAAGCCACCCAAAAATATAAAAGAAGATATGGTGAGACGGAAAGAGGGCTGGAAAAACTCTCTTTGACTAAATATGAGTACAACATTGTTGAATAAATGAAGAGAATCCCCTCAAAAGCTAGCCTATATGACACTCTGTTCATTCCGGGTCAGATTGACTTGCTTAAAGCTTCCCTCAACAAAAATCCATAGAATAGGTTGGCCACCACAATCCTTAGTATGCCATCAGAAAAGAAAGAAATGACACCTATTGTGCTAAAGAATAAGCCTCCTCCTTTCTATATATCCCTAAGAATGGAAGGTTGGGTAGTCCAAAATTGTATGATTGACTTAGGAGCATCAACTACAGTAATGCCTAAAGTGGTCTGTGAAGAGATGGGTATGGAGTATACCCGATCTTGTCCTGGAGTGTTACAACTAGATGGGACACTTGTTAAGATAGTTGGAGTTATTAAATATGTACTGATGAGGTTGCATAGAGCCCCTGAGGTGACAGTGGTGCAAGAAATAGTTGTGGTGGACTTAGAACCCTATTTTGGATTATGCCTCTCAAGAGAGTTTATTGCAAATCTAGGAGGATGTATGTATATGGACTATTCTAGCATGATAATCCCTTTCAAAGGAAAAAGGATAAGGATAACACCTGAGAAACCAGTGGCTTATCATATTGAGAATATTGAAGAAGATATGTGCAATCTTAATCCTTTGGAGGAATTTGAGCTAGTAGAAAACATTGAGGAGTTAGACATTGAAGATGAGTTGCCTTTCAGAGAAGATTATAGTCAATTTGGAACTGGTATGGGTACATATAGCATCACAACTGAATCAGAAAAGAAACTCCTTGCTATATCTAATCAATCCCTAAGAGAGAAAGAAACATGGGTTATGCACTTTGATGGTGCCAAATGCAGAAATGGTGTAGGAGCTGGTGTAGTCCTACAATCACAATCAGAAGGGATAAAGAATTTTGCTTACAGACTGACATGGTCATGTACCAACAATGTTGTAGAATATGAGGCCTTGTGTCTTGGATTAATACAAGTAGAGAGTATGGGTATCAAGATTCTGAACATATATGGTGATTCTGAGTTGATAGTTCACCAAGTAAGGAATAGGTGCAACAATAAGCACCATTACTTAAAAGCTTACAGAAATAGGGTATGGGACCTTATGGAATCATTTGATGCCCTAAATTTAAGCTTTGTACCCAGAGAAAAGAATACCCTAGCTGATTCATTAGAAACAAAGGGAGCTAACTTCAACCCTTCTATAGACTTTGGAACCAAGAAGACCAAGGGAATTAAAATGATTTTCAGGCCTGAAGTACCAGACAAGCAGATTTTCTAGCAGGTTTTTGAAAGTGATGAACAAATTCTTGAATTTTTGGTAAGGGAGGCATGTCTCTCAATGGTCCAAGAGGAGAACTTGGAAGAAATAGATCAACAAGACATTATCCAACTAAGAAACAATCATATCCCAAGAGGGTTGGTCACCCTTGAAAGTTTGTTCGATAATGAGGATAGAAAGAAGGTCAAAGCCATGAAGGTCAGTGAAAGGATCTATAAAGAAGTAGAGGTCAGAATAGAAAAGAAGCTTAATGTTGGAATCCAATGTTCACCTGAGGAAGCAGAAGATATTAAAGCTTTATGCTTGAAGTACCAAGACATTGTGGCTTGGTCATATGAGGACCTCAAGGTGTATGACAAAAGGATTATCCAACATACTATTGAGTTAGAGCCTGATGCAAAACCATTCCGATAGAAATAGAGGCCTGTCAATCCAAGGATAGAGGCCATCATGAGAGAGGAACTCTTAAATTTGTTAAAGGCTAAGATAATATATCCAATAAAACATTCCACTTGGGTAGCCAATTTGGTACCCGTAAGAAAGAAGAATGGGGATATACGCTTATGTGTGGATTTTAGAAATCTGAATCAAGCATCCCTCAAAGATCACTACCCCCTCCCACAGATTGATCAGATATTACAGGTAGTGGCAGGAGCAGAGAGATTCTCACTACTGGATGGTTACTCTAGATACAACCAAATTTGGGTAAAGGATGAGGATCAGTACAAAACAACATTTACCACAAAATGGGGTACATTTGCCTACCAGAGAATACCTTTTGGGCTATCCAATGCAGGAGCTACATTTCAGAGAGCCATGGATTATGCCTTTGGAACACTTATTAACAAAGTTATTCTGATTTACCTAGATGACATGACTATGTTTTCTCATGATAAAAAGGATCATCTGTCTCATTTGGAACAAGTTTTTCAGAAGTGCAGAGAATTTGGCATTTCACTCAATCCTAAGAAGTCATTCTTTGCAGTTCATGAGGGAAAACTATTGGGTCATGTGGTCTCAAAGGAAGGTATGGCCATAGATCCAGATAGGATTAGAGCAATTCTTGCTCTTCCCTTGCCTACGAATAAGAAGACTTTGCAGTCTTTCCTAGGCCAAATCAACTTTGTCAGAAAATTCATTTCTGATTTTGCATAGAAGGTGAGGCCTATATCTGAACTACTCAAGAAAAAGGTTGAGTTCAAGTGGACTGAGGCTAGGAAAGAAGCTTTTGAGATCATCAAGAAGTCCATTGCAATAGCTCCAGTATTGGTAAACCCAGATTTTAGTAAATATTTTATTCTTTATGCATATGGAGCTGAAGAGAGTTATGCCTCAGTACTTACTCAGAAATATGATCAAGGGGATGAACACCCTATGTTATTTTGGAGCCAGACATTGCATGATTATCAGGTCAAATATAACTTCATTGAAAGACAAGTGTTTGTTGTGATGAAGTCACTGAAGAAGTTCAGGCAATATCTGGTACAGAGCAAAACCCTGGTGTATGTGGTTCATCCAGATGTAAGGAGTTTTATCTTACAGGGTGACCTAGGTGATAAAAGAGCTGGTTGGATTACTAAGATCCAAGAATATGATGTAGAAATACATCCCACCAAGCTAGTAAGAGGTAGAGCTTTGTGCCAAGGATTGACAGAAGCTTCAACATTGGCCGAAGTGATAGCTTGTCAGACAGTAGAAGAAGATCAAGTGGAGATAGTACACACTACTGATTCTGATTGGATTGATCAGATGATTAGGTATTTCCAAACTGGGGTATGCCCACCTAACTTGAATGCATCTCAAAGAAGGAGATACAGACTTCATGCTTTAAAATATGTATTACTACCTGAAGGTTTGTTCAAAAGGAACTTGGATGGAATTCTCCTGAAATGTTTGAAATATGACCAACAAAAAAGAGTCATGGAAGAATTTCATGGAGGATCAGCCGGTGGTCATAGCTCAGGTAGGGTTACAACTTTGAAGATAATAAGAGTAGGCTATTATTGGCCTACTGTGTTCACTGATGCTTTTAAAATTACCCGGGCTTGTGACAAATGTCAGAGGTATGTTGGAAGAACAAGAAATGCTTCATCTCCCCTGAGGCCTATACAGGTTGAGGAGCCTTTTCAACAATGGGGACTAGATTTCATAGGGGTTATTAACCCTAATTCTTTAGTAGAGCATAAGTTTATTTTGACTGCTACAGATTATCTTACCATATGGGTAGAAGCCATCCCCACTAAGAGGGCAGACCAAGAGGTTGTGATCAATTTTATGGAAAATTTGATTTCCAGGTTTGGAGTCCTAGAAGCCTTGGTGAGTGACAATGGCCCTGCTTTCATAGGAGCCAAGTACATTGAGTTTGCCAGCAAGTATGGCATCACTCTTAAAAATACTTCAAATTATTATCCACAAGGTAATGGACTTGCAGAATCTACCAATAAGAACCTATTAAGGATTTTGAAGAAATCTCTTGAAGGTAATAAAAGAAGTTGGCACCTATTGTTGGACCAAGCTCTATGGGTAGACATGATTACTATTAAAAATTCCATCAAGACTTCTCCTTATGCACTGGTATATGGCAAGGAGGTAGTATTGCCAATCCATTTGGAGATTCCAACACTTAAGCTTGTTAGTACAGAAGAAGAATCAGAGGAAGATCCTATGAAAACTAGGTTAACACACTTGCTACAGTTGGAAGAGAGCAGAGCTCAGGCATATGATAGTTTCCAAAAGCATTCATCAGACATTAAAGCATGGTTTGATAAGAAAGCTAGGTTCAAAAAATTCCAAGTTGGGGATTCAGTTCTCAGGTGGAATGTTGACAGAGCAAAACCAGACAAGCATGAAAAGTTTGATTCTTTTTGGGATGGTCCTTTTAGAATAGTGGAAGCTAAGGAATCCAATGTCTTCCAGCTGGAAAGTCCAGAGGGAAACATACAACCCATTCCGGTAAATGGTTTTCACCTCAAGCTCTACTATGTGTAAGGAGTAAGCTCATTGTAACATATGTATATACATTGTATAATTATTTCCCCTCCTTTCTACACTTTGTATTTTGAATTCTTTTCTGCACTTTGTAATTGAGTTTCTTCAAAAGTTTTATTAAAAAAAGAGAGAAAAAATTGCAAAAATGGCTAAGTATGGGTCAAGTGCATAGAAATATTCCATTCTCACACATAGTGCTGTGTAAGACTCTTTGGAATGGTGTTCCGCTCTCGAATCCGCATCGAAATACTTCGGATTTCCGTAGAGTGGTCTACCAGTTTCTATCCCGCATAAAGAAGGACAATGGTGGCGCCAATCTGGGAACCTCTCAAAGCTAAAGATAGCCAGAGTGGAATCAAGGTGGATGTGTCATGCATGCAAGCTTTAAGTACCAAGTAGACTCGAAAGGCTCTTAAGCCACCGGAGTGGAATCAAGCCGGAGCCAAACAACAAGTTCAAGTTTGACACGTGGAGGCTAGAGAACGTTCCCGCATTCAATTCTAACGAACTCACGCCAGGATTAAAGAGTAGCCGAAGGGATGTGATGAGCTAGCAGTGCAATTTGAAAATTTGACCAATGAGAAGATAGGATGCCACCTTCGAGCCACCGAAGTGAATGATGGAAAGGATTGGAAAGTGTGCCGACAGAGATATCATGTAGCATCTGTATTAATGGTGGAAGATACACATGCTCCAGAAGATAAAAGTAACGTAGGCATACGAGAGGCTCATTTGGAAACCACGAAGCTGTTAGGGGATGAAGCAACATTTTGAAGATTTTCCTACTAAATTACGATGCACGAGGGCATACTACTACCAATATGGCTCCTAAGAAATCACCCATCGAGACCGTAGAAGATGTTTTGGAGTTTGAAACTCTGGACAACAAGGCGGTGGTGCCATACCTTGATAAAGTCGAGGTCATAGCAGAAATAGAAATGACCATCACAAAAATGACGAGACTAAGAATGAGTGTGAATGACAGATACAAGAAGAGGGTTGCTTTATCAGTAGAAGGTAGATGCTCCATCCTTTCTTATCTCTCCTTTTATATTTGTGATTATGTTCACCCATGTCCTAAGTTAATAGTTGCAATAGTAAAATTTTATGACCCATTGGCTAAATTAGTAAAGACCCGTGAGGGTGAAATCCTTTTTATCATCACTACCTCTTTCTGTCATAGACTCTTTGCCTTAGATTTTGACCCGCTAGTAGCGTCGAAAACCTTTAGGATTGTTGAAAAAACTGGGTTTTATACCACAGAGAAGTGAGCTAATGATGGTGAGTCATTTAAGAATTGGGTTTATAAGCAACTTAATACTAAATCCTATTTCTTGAAGTCCCCATATCCATTGATAAATTCATAAACCCTGTCATGTTCTCTATGTTAGCTTGTATGGAGGGTTTGGACTCTGACAGAATGGTTCATGGTTGGCAAACCACAACTGCATACTGTATCTCTAATGAGAGAATGTATGAAAAGGATGCGGGAAAGAAAGGGACAAGAGTGATTTATTTTGACTGGCCAAATTTTCTCACCCAAAGAATACATGAGCAGCTAGTAAGCATGAAGAGGGGTGTTACTGCTCCTAGTTGTAGGTATTGCTCAAATCTGGTATGGATGTTCTATGCTATTGTTAAATATAGAATGTCATGGATTTCGATCAAGGATAAGACCGATAAAGAAGAACCCATGCCAGTGTATTATTGGACAAGTCACCTAAGAAGCAGTGAGTCTTACTATAGATTAAATTTGGAATTTCTTGGACCAAACCTCAAAATAATGTATGATAAGTTCCCCAGATTGGCACCCTTGGCCAAGGAGATTTTGAGGACTAAGGATGCAGAAGGAGACTGTTATTTGTTAACTGAAGGTATAGTTATCAGACTATATGGTTTCATGGGTAAACCTATCCTTTTACCCCACTTTGTCACATAGAGACTTTTTGCCTTGGAATATCTAAGGTAGGCAGAGTACATTGATGCGAACTATGGTTCGGGGAGCAAAAGGAAGTCTTTGCTTACCCACCATACTTTGAGCAACATTACCATCACCAAGAAGGGTCAGAGTCAGAAAATTGATCAATACCTTGATAGATTAGGTCTATTTTATATTCTCCAAATATGGAGTTATGATCTTGATGGCATTTTCACTGCAAGAAATAAAACCCTAAATGGAGACAAGGCCTATAAGTTTGAAAAAAGGCCTAGGGATATTTTTGAACAGGGAAGAAATAATGATGAAACTGCTCTTTTGGAGTGGGACGTCTCAAATATGGACTAGTTACCTCCATGCTTGGATTTTTATGAACAGATAGTTGATTTTGATCCTGACCGTAAGCTCAGTCATCGGATTACATAGGATACAATTAATAAGATTAAGGCTGAATTTGCAAGGATGAAGGACACTCCTTTTGAAGAAGAAGTCATAGAAAGAGGAAGACCAGAGGAGAAAAATGGACCATGGAAGAAAGCAAAGATTATAGATTGGTGGCATATGAGGATCAAAATATGAAAACGTAAATCAAAATTTGGAATGAAAATTGATAAGGAATTTTCGGGAATATGTAATAAGAACATCAAAACTTGGATACTGAAGGATGTTAGACATATAGTGTTGATAAGTGAAAAACCTGAAAGTGGCTCTGAGTCCCTCCTTCCTCCTACACATCAAGAGACTAGAATAGAAGATCCAGAAGCTCCTTCGACCCTAGCTAAGGTACTCAAAACATTCAATCCTACCATTGAGTAGGTGGAGAAGTTTCCCAAGGGGGTTGAATTTATGAATGAAATGCAATACCCCAAAGAAAAGGCCATCAATATACCAGTAATCGAAACTAGATCTCGACTTCTTTATTTTGCCCCTGTAACATTGATTGAGACATGTCCCATTGCTGAGCAATCATGACTTTTTGGAGTAGTGCAAGCAGATATATTGGAAGAAGATTGTGAAGATGAAATGGCTGCTTTCTGATTAGTTCATAGGAGGACTAAGAGAACCCTAGAAAGAGAGAGAAATTTCGAAGAAACATAAAATGGACATGGAGGAAATTTCTGAAGAGGTAGCTGATTTAGCCATGAAAGAATTGATTGATCAAGAGCAACAACTAGAAATGGAAGAAGAACAAGAACACCCTACTTCTGTAGGTGAAGATATGGCTTCTAACCCCTATTATCCTCTTCATATCCAAGAATACCCAAAGGAACCTCCCTCCCTTTATAATAAAAAAATGTGGTAAATGTACCTCCTCCCTCTCATAGTCCACCCCATGTCTCATCAACATCTATGGAGGTACAGGTTAGTTCTATTTTGTCAAAACCACCTCAAACTCCACCTTCCACTTTTGAGATATCCACTTCATCATCCACCATTGTTCCACCTCCATATTTTTCATCACCACCATTCAAAAATATTTGGATCAAATCACTAAAGAGTTACAGCCCATGGTGATTCTGTCAGAACAAATGTACAGACTGGTTGGTAGCATACTCAATGATGCTGCTAAACCAATTCCTAATAAGGAATGGAATATGGCCAGAGTTACTACCAAAGTAGTGGTTAAAAAGCATAGGGTAATTCAAAGGGCCTGACTACTAGTTGACAGGATGGACAGGGGGATTAAGGATATTATTGAAATAAATGAGGAAATAATTTAGGTTGGTTTCAAAGGACTCTAGAAGGAGGATAATAGCTTGTTATCTATGGAGGAAGTCTAGCAAAGCATCAATGAAAATTTATAGGATGAAGCTGGAATTGATTCATTGGAAGAGCCACTATCTCAAGAACAAGCTGCCAAACTAATCATGGATTGTACCCATTTGAAAGATCTCATGGAAGACTTGGTGACTAGAGGGAACACTGCTAACTATGAGGATGTTGGAGAACTACAATATTTTTATAAGAAGCTTAAAGAAACCTCAAATCCATCTGAAGAAGCTTGGAAACAGTCTCTACAGTCTTTGGAATCAATGATTCAGTTGTTTGGAGATACCTCTGGTGAGGGAAATTAGAAAGTACCTACTCCTAAAGAAGAAGAAGTAGAGGAAGAGACTCAAGAAGAAGGGGAACAAGATGGAGTAGTTACATGCCCATAAGGGGGTCACAATTAGTTTATTTTTACTTGTACATATACATAAATTTTGTATTTCTATTGTTACTCTGGCAATTTTTTAGAAATAAGCAATAAAGGCATAAAGGCCACAAAGCAATAATTTTTGTGTGAAGGTATTCTTTGAAATAAGGCCTTATAAAGGAGGAAGAGTTGTGTATAGTTTTGAAGACAGTAACAATAACTGGTATTGCGGACACAATCTTTGTATAAGTGAATCAGTGTTATGTATTTTTGGCATCACTTCGATATGAATCTCTACTCTCTCAGCAAATTGATAAAAATTTTAGAGAGTAGTGTTTGTATGGAAGTATAAAATATATATTTTGAGAAGTATATTCCACTCCTAAGGCCCAATGGATAAGAATATCAGTTCGATTGGCTTTGCAAACAAATCCACTAGGGAGGCGCCGGAATGTAGGCCCAAAATGGCCACATACTTAGTAAAATTTTGTAGAATTTTGCCTAAGTGATAGAGTCATCATTCCACATACCTTGCAGTGCAATTTGAAGTAGATCCGAGATAGAAGATATGAATTTCATCCAATAGATAGTGAAGTTTTCATACTTGAAGAAATTTTGAGCGATTTATTTTTGGCTCTAGAATAGTGGCGGGTCTCAAATTCGTAAAATTTTTAAGGAAATGATGATGTCAGCAATGAAAGAATACATATTGGCATCTTTGTGAGCGGCTAAGTATGGGATGTTGGCAATTTTGGGTTTGAGATCCTAGCTTCTTGTCTATGAGTTGTCATTGATGTCAAAAGGAAATGACATTAATGTTAAGAGGATGTGTTGGCTTCAAAGGTGGAAGATTCCAAGAGAATCTTTTTAAGAGAATCCGGAGAGATTCCATTGGCAATGGTTTTTATTAAAACCAATGGAGGTTCTCTTTATTATTTATTTAATTATTATTTAAAACCCTTCAAGGTTTTAATTAATTAATTATTTAATTAATTAAGGGAGAAATTATTTTTAATTTATTAAAAATACTTTAAAGGTTTTTAAACCCTTTAGAAAGCAAATTTCGATTAAATTCGAAATTACGTTTCTTTGCAGCCGACGTGTTCTAAAGTCCACGTATGGACTATAAATATGAGAAGGTTCCTAAGGTTAAACCAACTTGGAAAATTGAAGGCAATTAATTGGTTTGGCTGTGATCGAATGTTCTGTTTACACTGCGAAAGAGGAGAGCTCATGGTTTGAAAAGCTTTCAGAAAGCTTGACCGTTTATGTGGAAGGAAGTCCATCTTGGAATTCGTAAGCCCCTTGTGGGCTAGTGGCGACGAAGGCTGCGTTTGGGCCTTGCGTAGGCGGAGGTCTACGTTTCGATCCCCGCGGAGGGAGCTGTGCATGGATTAGTCACGTTTTTATTAAAACGTGTTTTGTGCCATGAATTTCGGATTCTTCAAGGGCAGCCATTATAAGGTGTGATTATTTTCTTGATATGATTTTTTGGCATTGTTTAGCATTGTTTAAAAGACATAGGAGAAATAAGGGGATATTTCTTTGGTTGTATTTTTGAGATTAGTCTTTTGCTATGCTAAATTTAAAAATGGAGATATAAGGTGTAAGTTTTGGTTGTTGTGTTTTTGGCTTCTTTGGTGGTTGTTTTTAAAGAAGAGCTAAAAGATGTATTAAGGAAAGTTTTTATATATGCTCATTTATCTTGGTTCTAACCCTAACTTGGTTGGAAGTTTGAGGGTTGTGTGTGGTGACAACTTTAAGGATCAATTTTCTTCTACTCCAAAAGGTATGGGCACATTTTCCTTATGAGTATGATTGGTGTATGTTTTTCTCGAAATAAGGTTGGAGTGAAAAGGTTTTCAACTAGGTTTCCTTTGGTTGGGTGTAAATCCTATTTTCTGGTTTGTTGAAGATTTCTTATGCATTGTTATCCTTGATGAGAGTTTTGGTGAATGCATAATTATGGTTTGAGATAGTAGAAGCATTATGCACTAGGGTTTATGTTTGTGAGTCTTGCTACTTGCTTTGAATTGGTGGAACCCTTGGTTGGCTGTTTTGAGTTTGATGGTTGAGTTGCTTCCATAGAGGTTGTTTGATCAAGTTATTGCTTTATTTGATTCATGATATTGGGCTTACTCCATTGAGTTGATTTGAGCAAGTTATTCTTTGCATTTGGTGATATTGTGTTGGTGGTTGTTTTGTTCAAATATCTTTGGAGGGAAAAGGATTTCTACTTGTTTCTTTTTCTTGTGATGATTGGTTGAATGCTTCAAGGTTGATGTTGAGTTGAATGGTGTTGGTTGACTAAACCTTGTTTGATGAGCATTGTTGTTGAAACCCTAATTTATGGTGAAAAGAACATGAGTATCATTGTTATGTGATTCTTTGCATAGTTGGCAATTGTTGGGGTTTCATGTTCTTGAAAGAAAACATTCTATCCTATCCATTTTAGATATTGAGTTGAGTTTTTAGATTTGAGATTGAGATTGAGCTGAGTTGATTTGAGTTGAGTTTTGAGATTGGGATTTGAGTATAGAACATATTGAGTCTCTAAAAATTCTCTTTATGCTTCTATGAGTTTGACAAATCACATTGGGTCTCTAACAATTCACTTTGTGATTTCCTACTAAGAAAGTTTTTCTTGGTGAGCTTGCTGAGTTTTTGGACAGGTTCCAGTGGGGACTTATGAGCAGTTTTGGACAGGTTCCAGTGGGGACTTGTGAGCAGATTTGGATAGGTCCTAGCAGAGTACTTGTGAGCTGAGTTTGATAGTTCTATCAAAGAACTTGAGGACAGAGGTGCATTAGTTCTATGAGAAGAACCTGATGACATTTGGAAAGTCTTTGAGAAGGCTTGTATGCAGAGGATTGATTTGTTCAAGAGTTGGACAGATCCGACAAACGAGAGGAAGACTTGTACTAGATCGATCGACTATGTTTGGTACAGAGTTGCTTGAGCTACTGTGGACGTGATCATAGAAGGTAGAGGTCTCTTAGGCTAAGCATTGAGGACGGGAGGTCTTAGGTGGAAAGGAGTTCCACGTGCTGGCAAGAGGTAGAGGTAGTTGATCTTCTGAGGGATCATTTCCAGAGCAGAGAGGAAGGTATCTCCTTTGAGCAGAGGCTCATAAATTATGATTGGGGGAAGGTATCTCCTTTGAGTAGAGGCTCATAAATTCTGATTGGGGGAAGGTATCTCATTTGGGACAAGGCTCATAAACATTGTAATTGGGAAGGATTCCAAAAGAACTTTGAGATAACTTTTAGAGAAAAGTTTTGTGGACGTAGCCCAGCCATTTTGGGTGAACCACATTAAAATTGGTGTCACTTTGTGGATGATATTATGCATTGCTTTGATATTGCTTTGGGTATATTGCTTTACTATTTTGAAGTATAAAGGAAAAAGTAAAAAGAGGTCTTATACTGTTCACCCCCCCTCTTAGTATAAGCTTGTGTTCTTCATGGGAATGCCCAATTTTGGAAAATTCTTTTGTTGCTCGGCTCCGAATTAGTGCTACCCTCAAATCTGCAAAAGTTTCAAGGAAAGGATGACGTCAATGGTGAAGAAGTACAGATTGGCGATTCAAAGGACGAATGAAGTGTTTCCTTTTCGAAATGAAGCCAAGGCGGGACAATGGAATGATGAAAGTGTGGATTCATGAAAAAGGGTTATATAACTAAATCCAGACTTGGAATGGTGATGTGGTAGGATGTTTTATCATGAAGTTTATTCGAAATGGAGAAGGAGTGACCTCACAATGTGGTGGGTCCGAATCGATGATTACATGCCTGTGCTCTTGTTCTACCTAGAATGAAATCCACAAAAGCAATAGGGAAAGGATGATGTCATCAACATTATAATATAGATTGAATAAGATGATGTGGAATATGATGTATTCAAAATAACTAAGAGCAGATTTGATGTTTAGATATTAGAGATTCATATTAGAGATTCTGCAGCTTTTGATGTAGGAAGATGATGTCATACATATTTTAAAGTGGGATGGCACTTGATTCTTCTTGCCATTTTGATAAACATTATGTCGGATTGGATCTAAACTGTGCGATGAGAGGTGGATGTTATGTCGACGAATCTTGGATGTTTAAAGGACATTTTTGCATCGAGATTGTAATAGTCAGTTGGAAGATGAAGCGTCGAAGCTTTTCTAGAAGATCGAACTAGAGGCGGTTACAAATCAACAATGGCATATCACTCTTAAGAAAAATTTATGGAAAGGCATGATCTCCAATGGCAAAAAATCTAGTTTTGCTAAGTGACCAACAAGTTGCAGAGGCCCCGAGCTGCCATGGTGGACCTTATTTTCGACGGATTTCCCATAGGATGAACCAGTGAGTTGATCCAGCTAGATATTTCTACTGTGTTGTTAAAACAAGATCATTGTAATGCTTCTTGATTATTTTAAAATTTCAAAACTATAAGTAGAGGTCGAAC
The DNA here is from genome assembly GCA_028583015.1 of Wollemia nobilis. Taxonomy (NCBI): domain Eukaryota; kingdom Viridiplantae; phylum Streptophyta; class Pinopsida; order Araucariales; family Araucariaceae; genus Wollemia; species Wollemia nobilis. The sequence continues at coordinate 11,133,739 of JAQPPZ010000750.1, forward strand.
CCTAATTTTTAAGGGTCAGCTCTAGCGTGTTTTCTTGTGCTATTGTAAATATTCCTAAAAATCTAATGGAAGGAGCATTACATTAATCTTCACCTCAAATCTATGTTCTCGTGCTGGATATCAAAGGTTCAGATTATTTAGTTGCATTTCTATAAATGCTTTAATGGTTAGTTTGTGCCTAATTAATGGATTACTAGATGTTACAGTAATTGAAATCTGCTTTTGAGTTTGTTCTATGTTGTTAGGGAGTACATTTTTATGAAATCTAGGTATTGATGAATTTTGTTATTTGGATTATCATTGTCTGGATATTGAAATAACTTGCTGTAATATTTCTCTGTTGTGCTTTAATAGATAATAGATAATCTGATTTGAGATAATGTTGGTCTGAGTATATATCTTTGATATAGTTTTTTGGGAGCTTTCCATGGTAGTGTAATGTTGTTAACCTATCCGTACACTATTATTCATATTTCTCTAACCCTAATATTCTCTTACCCTAAACCTCAAACCCTAAATGAGCATAATTATGTCAAAAATTTGATAAGTTGAGAAGGAACCAACCTACTCTAGACGTTGGATCGAAAACCCATGTTTTGTTCCATCCAATATTGAGTGTTGAGCTGTAGCTATCGGGCGCAATCCTGGACATAAAATAGGAAGATAGACAGCTGCAGTGTCGAGTGAAAACTTGGTGCAATTCAGTGCCCAACAATGACTAAGAACCTTGGTCCACCATAATAATTTCTCAACCATCTTCTCCATCTCCTACTACATCTAAAATTAGCAATAATTTTGTCTAGGAATCTCCAGGAGACCCTATTGTAAGTTTTATTCATATCTAGCTTCAAAAACATTCCTTTCTCCCTACTCTACACTGTTGAGTGTGGTGTTTTATGGAGAGAGATGATAACATTCAATATTTTACTTCCCTTCACAAAACCCCTATTATTTTGCTATAATATCTAGGAGGAAAATTTTCAATATTATTGCTATCACTTTAATAATGATCTTATATATTGTATTACATAGGCTTATCGACCTATTGTACTTAAATACCTTCTACTCCCATTTCTTCCATATGAGCGCTAAAAATGTGGTGTTAATATCTCTTAAAAATTTTCTTGAATAATGAGACTCTCAAATGACTTCTATTAAATCCTCCTTAACTATATTACAAAAGACTTAGAAAAAACCTACCTAGAAATCATTTGGACCTTGAGCTTTGTCCTTCCCCAAGGAGAAGACCACTTCCTTCACCTCCTCTTCACTAGCATCTTTCACCAACTCTTCATTCATTACTCTTGACATTCTCATTGGTATATATTGAAAAATTTCTTCAGTAGATTCATGGTCTTTCCCCCTTTCCCTCGATAGCAATAAACTCAAGAAATAAACTACCTCTTGTATGATCCTTTCTTAACATTTGATTATTTCACCATTCTCATTTAGGATTTCAAAAATCCTTCCAACACTTCTATGATTTGTCATAGAGACATGAAATAATTTAGTGGTTATGTCTCCTATAAGCCATTTAATTCTTGATTTTTACCTCCAATAAGTTTCCTTGTGAGCCAAAATATTATGAAGCTCTTCCTAGATCTACTTCTCTCTATTATATAAGGCCCGGTACATATCATTCACACTCACTTTGTCCTCCAACAAACTCAGCTCATGCCTAAGGCTTTCCTTCTATATAAAGATGTTTCCAAATACTTGCTTATTCTATATCCCAACTTATTACTTCACATGCTTGAATTTCCTTGCAAAAATAAACATCTTAAAGCTTTATATCAAAAGTCTCCACCATGATTCCACTTCTACATAAATATTTGGGTGCTGACACATTTTTCCAAACTTCATCAATCTTCAAATCTATACATCTATTTCAATACGATACCCTATACTTATATAAATGATAGGACATCTCTTTATTGTCTCAATATTCTCTTGATGGATCACATTATCTCCAAATTTGGGTTAACATATTTATTTTTCCATTTTTAATTCATTTGCAGTTCTATTTTTATCCTATTCTAATTATTATGTTATTCTTGTCCAATTTTTTATTTTATATTATTCTTATCCTAATCTATTTTTTGTCTTATTTAGTATCAATATTTCAAAATTTATAAATAATATTAACCTTTCTAAATAATAAATCATATTATTGTAAACAAATTATTTTCATAGCATTATATACCTATTTGTAGACACCAAATTCAAGCATATTAAATACTTATTAATTAATCAAAATTAATTAGTATATTTAAAATTAATTAAATAGAGCCGTTCTAGCTAAACATGGTTGGAGGCTTTGCACTCAAGCATCAGGAAAATGGGCTAGCATTATCCAAAACATATACTTGGAGGGAAAAAACCACTTTATCAGTTGTTCTAATCCTTCACGTGGATCCATTTTTTGGCAAAATATTATCAATAGCAGCAAAGTTCTATGGCAAGGTCTAAAATGGAGAGTAGGCAGGGGGCACAATTAAATTATGGAAATACCCTTGTGTTAGCTTTTGATGGTGTATGCCAAGGGAGAATACAATCACAGGATATGAAATATGCAGAAATGTAAGATGCTGAAATATGTTATTAATGGAAAGTGAAAAAATGATACAATGCAATATGGAGGAAATGAACACTCCAAAATTGATACTAAAGAACTACATTGTACCCCATCACCAATCTATATGGTGATCCATACAATATACCTACTACTACCTACAGCGATATATAATCACTCACTATGAGGTCCTTTATATAGAAAGATGGATTGCTTGGCCAACACTCTACCTAGTTGTACAAGGGGACACCTTGCACATTTACAACTTGCACATAGACACTTGTGCATTTATTATATTACTTGAAGTAACTTTCTAACTACCCCTTAAAGTAATCTACTACTCTAGTTATGTACCAAGGGTGGTACATTTACATGACCCAAATGATGTAATATACTCTAACACCCCCTTGTATTACATTATTTGGGTATTGAAGACTTTAGTCTTCAATATGGATCTTCTTCTATGTTTCTTGTATCTTGTTCAAGCAAGTAGTTAGTGTCTTCATACCATGTTACCCTTGTTGTAAGAGCTTTGACTCCTTGATCATTTGTTGTATCTTCCAATTCTTCAATTTCTTCAATCTTCTGAGCTTGATGTCCTTTTTTATTCCCTTTTCGATATTCCAATTATGGATAATAGTTTTGATGTTGAGATTGTTGTTTTTGGGGATTATTTTGATATTTCCTTGGTTGGAATACCCTATTTGGTTGGCTTCCATAGTTCATCTAATTTCCTTGATTTTGATTTCTTGGATTGAATTTGCAAGTAACTTGTGTTATGCCCTTCTCTCCTACATATCTGACAATATTTGTTATTCCATGGTCTTTGACCTTTTGATGATGAAGCAATGTTTCCCTGTGGATTATATTTTAGGACCAATGCATTGTTAGTCATTTCATCTTTCACTATATTTTCTATCTCATATTCTTGAAGAATGTTGATTAGTTCATCAAACTTTGTATCTTTTCTTAGAACCTGTAAGGATGTAACTAGATGCTTGTAGCTATATGGAAGTGCTCTCAAGGTTACTTGAACAAGGAATTTATCTTCAACCTTTTCTCCTAGGGTTAGTAATTTTCCTTTGATATCTGCTATCTTCCTTAAGAATAATTCTATGCTTTCACCACTGTTCATTTTTAGGGAATGCAATTGAGTTTGAAGATTTAGGATAGTGGCTTTATTTTTCCCTTCAAATATTTTCTCTAATATTTTCCAAGCATATATAGATATCCATGCTGAGCTAATGTAAGCTTGTATTTCATCTGTGACGGCAAAGGTTATTATCATTAATGCCTTAGCCTCACTTTATTCAAACTTTTGAATCTTTGTTTCTCCCTGAGTTGGTTTAGTTCTTGCTCCTTTGACAATATCCCAAATATTTTCAAATGTCAGAATAGCTCTCACTTTGTTTTTCCATGAGAAGTAATTTGGGCCCTTAAGTAGTTGAGATTTTGTAAGGAGGAATTTGTTTGTGGTCATGATGATTCTCTAGGTGTAAAATCTTTCTTGGCTTGTAGAATTCTTTATATCTCTCTAGTTAAGAGATGTGAACTAATTTGATAAAACCTCTCTTAGATTTAGGTTTTTGTAGGCTTCCCTATATCTCCCTAATATTTAGTTCACCTTCTAAGTTGATTTTGTAATGTTTTGAGAATAATCAACTTTTAATTTTACCTTATCTTTCTCAATGAAGTATGCTTTAATAGTTGGATTTCTTTTTGTCTCCTTAGAATGAGTATGAGATAATTTTTACCAATTAATTCCAACTCTATATGTAGGCAATTGATTTGCTTCTCTTTCCAATAGATTAATTTTCTAGATTCCAATTATATGTATATAGTTTGAAGTAGTATGCCTTATATCTCCTTACTTTTGGAATATTAGAAAATAATGATATTTGCAATTTAATTAATGATTTAATCAAGATTTGACAACCTTATATCTCCTACTCTGAATATTGCAAATATTATATTATGTGTATGCACCTCAATAATTAATTTTCTGAAATATAAACTTGCTTTATTATCTACTAATGCTTTGGCTGAATTTGTATTATCCAATGCAATAGTAAACCTTATAAAAATCACCTTATATATCCTTTAATAAAAGCAAGTAAATAACCTTAGTAATATGGGTGCACGATATACCTTTATATGGGCTTCCTTCAACGTATCTTTTGTAGCGTTGTATTCGTTGTCTAGTACTCCTTGAATGGGCATTGATATTGCTTGGTGTTGTTGAGCATTTAATGCTCCTTCATTAATGGATGCTTTATCTAAATATTGCACCTCCTTGTGTGGACTTTTGACCTCATTGGGTGTCTAATTCTAGCGTTGAATCTTCATGTCTTGAATGCACTCTTACACAATGCTTGCTATGAACGTGCTTCCACACCTTGTAGGCTTGACTGCGTACCTTGAAATATGTTGTCATTCTCTAGTAATAGGCGTTATTAAATAGTGAAGACGCCTTCCTCCTTATGACAAGTGGCGCTTGGGAGTTACACTAAGGTGAGCGTTGAGATATGAGCTCTTCTAACGCTCATTTTTTGAGTGCAATGATGGTTGGGCATTCGTAACCTTCAATGATAGCTAATGCTTGAGTAACCTCCTAGTTTTGTAACCAAAGATACCTTAAACATTCTTCTTTGAACGTACGTTGAGCAATATGAGGGTGCCAAGAAGGAATGTGCCAAGTGGTGCTTAGGGTTTTTGCATGTGAGTCTTCTCCAACGTATATTTCTTACCTCTTCTTTTGCCAACCAATGCTTTGATATCTTATCTCCAATGCCTTCTTCCAAGCCAACGTATTTCCTGTATAGGTGGCTCCAGCTAAGATAATGAGCAATGCTATGATGGAGGTTCTTTTGCACTCCAATGGTAGCTTTGGCTAGGATGATGAGCAATGCTTTGGTGGAGTTTTGAGATACTCCAATGGTGGCTTCAAGCTAGGATGATGAGCAATGCTTTGATGGAGTTTTGAGACACTCCAATGGTGGCTTCGAGCTCTCCTTTTAGATGAACATCTATCTCTTGGGTATTGCTCCCTTTGTTTACCCTTATGCTTTAATCTTCTCCTACTTTCAAGCTGCTATTTTTTTGCCTTTGTAGATGATAACTCCTTCCTTGTGCTATGTTATGTATGCTTGTAGGTTGCTCATTGTGATTGTCCTCAACCGTGGGTGATGTGAACTTCTTGAAGGCTCTTTTCACATTACGTGGATAATGCTTCTCTACAATCACTTATGAGATGATCCTTGCTTGTGAAGGATGTGTCTTTATGATACTTAAAATCTATCTTTATTGCTACATAGGACAAGATATTATGGTGCAAAATAATGTAAATATAATTATAATAAAATACCTTGCTTTTGCACCTTCTTTTACAATCTTCTCCTGTTGGTTTTGATGGTAGCTTTTCTATACTAATCCTTGTAGGCAAGGGCTGATTTGACATTGTCTTCTTTGCTAGACAACTCTCTCCTTTGCTTGGTTAATTTGGTAATGAATCCAAGCTAATAATATCATAGATAGTATATTTTTGAAGGAGTAATTTCTGCACTAATATTTTACCTATAAATAACTCTTAGTGCACCTCAAATATGAGATTCACCAAGTCTCGATTTGTAGCTTCTATCACTGATTTAATGGCTACCTTCTTCTCCACTCCTTGGAGGAATTTTGATCTGCTTGGTGGCTTCTATAGGCCATAATACCTTGCAGGTACTAAGTTTTGAATAGTGTCTTTAGACACTTTGATTATTTGCATATTTGTGCCTTTGATCTTAACAATCAATACATAAAATAACCCTTTGAGAGTAACTAGTTTAATGAAAAACTAGTATAGTGCAATGAATCAATAATATTTATAAATTAATGCACTTTAATAATCTCACCTTATTACTCCTTAAATAACTCCAATTCAATATAATTACTATCAAAGTATTCAAGCACTTAATAATCTCCACTTTTAAATATAAGAACCCTTAAAATAATCTACAATTTTCACTACAATTAGTTTGTAGGATGTAGTCTTCTTGCTTTCTAGATAGGTAGATGATATATTTATTTCTTTTAAAATACATCCAACTCCTATTTAATGTGAAAATAAATCTCTTAAAAGAACTATCTTTTGCACCTTCTTGAAGACTGTAATATGAGCCCTTCTTTTTGCAACTTTAATCCAAATATGGTGCTTAATGAAACTTGATAATGAACCCTAATTTAAATTTCAAATAATTGCACCCAAGTTGCTTACCTTTAATGGCTTTTGTAGATGATGTAGATCTTGGTGTTTAGATTCACCAAGTTGTTGCCTTGTGATGAATGAATTTTATAGCTTCTTGTTGGTTGTCCAAAATAGCTTCTTGCTTCACCAAAACATGGTCTTGAACCTTCTATCTTGAGCCTAGGGTTTGGTGGCTTGATCCTTCAAGTGATATTTTGTTTTCTAATGTAGATTCAAAAAACTCTTCTCTAAAATGTGCCTTCTTGCTATGAGAGACAATCTCCAAATCTTCTTGGATTTGTAGAGTTCTAACTTCAAACAGGGCTTTCTTCTCAAGAATCTAGAGGTCTTGAGGTCTTCAATATTCTTCTTTAGAATTTTACACTCCTTGCCAAATTCTTCTTCTTTTGGGCTTATTGTCGGATGGCAACAATTGTCCCAAATCTTTCACTATATTTTGTAGTGAATTTCTCCAATAAGTTCTCCTAGGAACTTCTTTGATGGCTTCTCCGATTTCTGCAATGAGGCTCTCCAAGCCTTCTCCTTGTTTCTCCTTGAGACCTCTCCAAGGTCTTTTAGTCTTGCAACTTCTCTAGTCTTCTTGATGAGACCTTTTCTTCAACCTTCAACTACGAAAGTGTTGGCAATGAGATCTTCATGGATCTCTAGACGAGGACTTTGATAGTCCTTCTCTATATCTTCCAAGGATGGAAGTTCTTCAATGAGCCCTTTGATTGGTCTCTTCAGCTTCTTTTAGAAGAGATCTTCAATCAACTATTTCCAATGGGGTCTTTTCTCAAACCTTTTCAACTTCACTAGTTATTCTTGAAACTAGTGGTATGAGTTATGTGTTGAGTCCTGGTCTTCACAGTCTTGTGGAAAGACTCTAGCTAATATGCAATTTATAGTCTTCAATGGATATCACCAATATCCTATCTTCTATGGACTCTTCTCTGGAGTCTTCTTAGGTCAAGGCTTCTATGGCTTTTCTCTTCAAGGCTTTTATGGCCTTTTCTTCAAGGCTTCTATCCTTTTTATCAAGGCTTTTGACATTTTCTTCAGTCAATCTTTTTGGTCTTTTCTTCTAAAATAAGGCTTATGTGGCCTTCTCTTCTGCAATAAGGCTTATGTGGCCTTTTCTTATTCAATAAGGCTTCTATGGCCTTTTCTTCTACAATGTGCAAGTCTACAACAGGGCTTCCTTCAATTTCCTTTTTTTGCAACAAGATATTAGTAAGATGATTCTAAATCTTGTCAATGATGAATCTTCACTAGTTGATTTTTCAATCTAGTGGAATGAATGCTGAGTCCTAGTCTTCACAAGTTTTCTATAACTCTGTGGAAAGACTCTAGCCAAATGCAATCTCAAAAATTTTGGAACTGAGATTTGCTTCTCCTCTCTATCTCTCTTGTGACTTTCCTATTCAATAAATCCTTGCAGCCATGTTTGCATGAAATGACACAATGGCAGAGTTTATACCTATACTGGTAATGGAGGTCTCTTGTGGCTCTCCCTATTCCTATCGACCTACCATGGCTCTGATACCACTGTTAGCTTTTGATAGTGTATGCCAAGGGAGAATACAATCACAGGATATGAAATATGCAAAAATATAAGATGCTGAAATATGCTATTAATGGAAAGTGATAAAAATGATACAATGCAATATGGAGGAAGTGAACACTCTAGAACTGATACTAAAGAACTACATTGTACCCCATCACCAATCTATATGGTGATCCACATAGTATACCTACTACTACCTATAGCGATATATAATCACTCACTATGAGGTCCTTTATATAGAAATATGGATTGTTTGGCCAACACTCTACCTAGTTGTACAAGGGGACACCTTGCACATTTACAACTTGCACATAGACACTTGTACATTTATTATATTACTTGAAGTAACTATCTAACTACCCCCTAAAGTAATCTACTACTCTAGTTATGTACCAAGGGTGGTACATTTACATGACCCAAATGATGTAATATACTCGACACCTTGGATTCAAGAGGAGCCTTTAGCGAACTACTAAAAGTTCAAAGATATTAAATAACATTTAACCAAAACCTATGGTAAGAAAATTAATGATTACATTCATAGAATGGGTGATTTTCAGGAGTGGAAAATACTGCAAGAAGATATTCAAGGCTCGAGGGGTAAATATCTACAAAAAAATTTAAGAAATTATTTAGGTAGAGGTTTAGAGAAGGACTAGATAATTTGGGAAAGAAACCAACAAGGCCAATACTTTATGAAGGATGGATATAGAGTCTTGGGTAAATTAACCTTAAATAAACCCGAGCTTAAAAGAATTTGGAAGCTAAACATCATCCCTAAGGTTGCTATATTTTTCTAGACTACCATTCTCAATAAGATCCTCACGAAAGATAATATGTTCAAAAGAGGAATTGTGGTTCCAACTATTTGTGTCTTATGTAACAAAGAGGATGAGTGCATGGACCACTTGTTTAGAACTTGTGATTTTTGTGATATCCTAAATATGTTATTGAGAGAAGTTAATGTTGTTTAGGTCATTCCAAATTTTTTTATCTATATTTGGGAACAATGGCACTTAGGAAGCAATATTTTTTGGCAAAAATGCATTTCACATATTTGCTAGAGGATTTGGTTGGAAAGAGATAGACGAGTGTTCAAAAATAAAACTAGAGGAACAATTGGGATTTATGCCAAGATAAAAATAGCCCTATTGGAGGTTTGCATTCAAAATATTGTAGGCCAATAAAATCTTGCAATGATCCTATCTAGAGAAAAATATATCTTAAATATATAAAAAATCAATAAGGTGAGACTAAATACTAGATGAGAACGTCCTCACAAAGACTAGAAAAAATTAACTTTGATGGAGTTGCAAAAGGGTCATGCTAGTGGTGGGGTCTCATTAGGAATGATAGATGTCAGGTAGTGGCTGCATATGCTGAGGATCTAGGAATTACCACAAATTACCAAGCTGAATCAAGAGCAATGCTTACAGGCCTTCGAATTGCAGCGAATTTGGGTTTTAGGAGAATTTTCTTAAGGGGGATTCCAAGAATATTATAAATTCATTTAAAAAATGGGAGTTAAATAATTCTAGCACTATCCAAATAATTATATATATGAGGACTATTTTGGGAAACCTAGAAGAAAGTCAAGTTAAACATATTTATAGAGAGGGAAACAAATCTATTGATAAAATGGTGAAAATGGCAGTTAGATTTGAGAATTTCAAGGTTTGGTCATACACCCCCATGGAATTGGAAGAGATTATAAGAATTGATAATGCAGGTAGCAGATAAATAGAGAAAAGCAAAGCATACTACTTATTGGGATTATGCGATGAAGGATTTGAGCACACTAAATTAGATTATTGTAAGCAGTTTCTTTATCAGTTATGTAAAGCATTGAGTATTGCATAAGCCATGTCAAATAGAAGGATAACGAAAGGGATATTATTTAGTTTCTCCATGAATAGGTTTAGCCCATGTTTATTTATTTTATTAAGATAGATATATCTTGCAATTATTTGCTCTTCTCTTATTTTTCCCTATATATATTTTGAGCTCTATGTAAAGGGTCAGGGCCCTTCAACCCCCTTTTTTATCAATACCAAAAAAAATTAATTAATTAATATTAAATTAAATATCCATTCACCTAAGTATTAATTAATTAATTAATTAATCATTCAATTAAATAATTAGTTATTAAATACCTAGACCAACCCATCCACTTACCTCTCAGTACAAGAACATTCACCCTTCCTATTTCCCTTTCACATCACCTCCACTTCAATCTAGTTCCACCTCACATCCCTCATTTTGGTTACGTGTAAGAAATGATTATCCTTCTCCAAAATTGAACTAAGTTCATTCTACATGACACAACTTGTAGTTGCACCTCCATCCACACATTCAATATTTCAAATAGCACACAATTTTAACATGCACATTAATTTGAATGCACAATCAATTAAAACATGCATATGCAGATAAACATGCACATTTAATTTAATATGTATATTTAATTCAAATACGAATGCAATTTCAATGTGCACATTTAAATTAATATATACATTTAATTTAAATATATAATTAGTTCAAACATGCATATGCAAATAAACATACACATTTAATTTAATATGCATATTTAATTTAATTCAAATACACACTTAGTTCAGTATACACACTTAGTTTAATATGCATATACAATTTTATATACATGCATATATGGTGAGCACTCCAAAGTGTCACATCTAGTTCTATATGCATATCTTATCTGGTGATGATTTCAAAGAACATATTAATTTCAATTTGCATGTGTATTCTTGGTGATAACTCCAAGGAGTGCACATTTGGTGATAATTACGAGGTAAGTATATCTTTGTAAGCATACATCCTTTATGATGATATCAATGTAAAGTAAAACTTCCAAGTACACCACTTAATTGGTTGAGCCACCACCCTCATTCCTTCTCCCTGTATGTTCTATAAATGCACACCCTCCCTATTTCTTGAGAATGAAGGATAGTCCATATGCATGAGGATTGTATAAGTAGACAAATGCTATCAAAAATATGAACCCACTTTGCATATAATCACCTTAGTGACTATTCAAAATCATCCTCATTATGTGCCATATCGAATCATATCATTATGTAGATCTAGTTCTAGCTTTTTATAGTGGTAGGATACCACAACTCTTGGCCGTTCGACCCTAAATCATCTTCAGTCACAGTCATTCTACCCTATATGGTCCATAGACAAAGTTGATAGTCCCTTAGATGGTTAACATCTCAAAACAACCTACATACAGATCTTTAGATACAACACAACGTAGCCTAACATCAATAAGAATGAAAGGTAAGATCACGTAATTTGTAGTTTAATATCTTCCTTTTATAGATCAACATTAATTTTATGCATTCTGGTTTTATTTAATTTTTGATTTGGGTCTCACTTTGGGAGGCCCAAAATATATTACTAACCAATTGTAGTATACCTTGAGCATCCCCAAGTTGTTTTGTGTCTGTGACTAAGGGGAAGGTGTGACATCTTGAGCATCCTAAAATTGTTTTATATTTGTGACTATGGAGAAGGTGTGATACCTTGAGCATCCCAAAATTATTTTATGTTTGTGATTTTGGGGAAGGTACGATACCTTGAGCATCCCAAAATTATTTTGTGTTTCTGATTGGGGGGAAGGTGCAATACCTTGAGCATCCCCAAATAATTTTATGTCTATGACTATGGAGAAGGTGTGATACCTTGAGCATCTCCAATTTTTTGTGTGTTTATGATAGTGGGGAAGGTGCGATACCTTAAGCATACCCAAATTGTTTTGTGTTTGTGACTATGGGAAAGGGTGATACCTTGAGCATCCTAAATTGTTGTGTATTTGTGACTGGTTATTATTGATTGATTGTGGCTTGGTGAGGAAGGTGCAATACCTTAGGTGAAAATTAGAGCGAATGAGAGAAAGTGGATAGAGTGGACGTGGGTAGATGAGATGCAAAATTAGCATAGGCTTGATGATGGTTTGGATTAGTGGATGATAACATGTTGCTTGCATAATATTGGGGATTGGGTACCTTAAGTGGAAAGAATTTAGCAAGCATGTCATACATAACCATCCCAAGAGGCAGATTGGAGTGATGAGTGGTTTGAGCATAGGTTTTCTCTTGGGGAGTGGGGGAGACTTATCTAGATGGAATGGTTAATGATGGTAAGGATGGTTGCATTGAATATAGTAGGGGAAAAGAGCCATGGAGGGCCTGTGTGACATCCATATCAATGAGTGTGATGTTGGGGTTGACTGGGGATATGCAAGTGCCTAGACCGATGGATTCAAGAATGCTAGTGGGGATGTAGTGATATGTGGTACCCGAGTTATGTATCTCAAGTGGGTTGGGGGTGATATGGTGGGTTTGACTAGACAATATACCCTAGGGTGGCTATGATGCTACCTCTTGATGAGTTAGGGAAGTGATGGATGGATGGGAGGTATGACTATGTGGGTCCATTGTGACTTGGGCTTGGGCTTGCAATTGGACTTGGATTTGAGTCAAGACCATAAACTTAGTGGGGAAATGGATGGAATGTGTATTTGAAGGCATGATGGTGATGGTGTTTATGAATGTGAATTATTGCTATCTACATAAATAATCAAAAAAACAATAGTTTTGTTTATGTTTTTGTGTGCTAATGTTTGGGTTGATGTCTTTGTGAGATGTGTTGGGACTATTTTTTTTGCTTTTTGAATATTTTTGTTTTTTTTTGGATTTTGTTTTTGTTTTTGTGTTTTGTTTTTTTCATATGTTTGATGGAGCTAATTCTAAGAACTATGAATGGAGTGGTGGAATGCAATCTAATTGGGTGTATTTATGCCCACATATATTACAAGAAGTGGTAAAAAAATGGCTAAAATGAATTCCTAGGATGGTTGTAGCATGAGGTATACTAAATGGGAAAATTAACCTCTCAAAAGAGGTCATGTTGTCTAAGTCCTACTACCGGTCTACCTAGATTTTTGCTTCAACCTTGGATGGGCTTGGAAAATAGTGATATATGTGAGTCTACTAATTATTAAACCCCATAAATAAAGGGGTATCTAACCTAACCCACCCCAAGATAATCTCAAGAGTGGGGGATTTCTTGGTGATGAAGTTTGGAAAACCACTTGTGGGGGATGCTACAGTGTCTAGGAGATGAACCAATGGAAGGAGGTTAATTTTGACATTATTGGTCTTGGTCGATGGTTGGTGATGAAATCCAATATCATCGATGTTTGTGAATCATGCAGTGTGTGTGATATTGATTCTTTTTAATTTTTATTTTTCAGTTTTTTTTTGTTTCTTTTTGGTTTTTTAGCACTACTTCTAAACTAAGAAGAAAAAACTCAACACATGGAAGAAAATAAAAACTACAACTATTCAAGCTTTTAAAAGATAGAGTATCTTATATCTACCATTTGTTTGATAAAAGAAATGACTAATTTAGAACGTTGTTTCAAGCTCAATATAAAGAATAAAATTCCCTTACCTTTATGTTGTGTTGAAGATAGAAGGTTTGTGGTGATTGTGTTCTATGACTGTCCTAGATCAAATGATTTCTATATAATATCATCCAGGGTTAGACAACTATGCTCTAAGGATGTCCAAGGGTTAGACAATTTTATTTGTGTGCACTAACTATGACTTGTGTAAAATCCAAAGTAATAGACTTGTCAAAATTTTTAGAATGTAACACAAAAATCTATACTAAGCATAAAAAAAACCTAAGCCTATTACACAAAATAAAATTAAGGGAAAGGTCTCATCGTGATCATCATATTGTAGAAAAAAAAAAAGCTACACCATAGCAATGAATTAAAAGGAAAGTAACATTTTATATTTTTTTGTCCTCTTTTCAATTATAATATCAAACCCTCATGGGGTATACAAGTATGGAGGGATTGATTACCTTTTACAAATAAATATGGTGCATTCAATGTTCTTCCATTATAAAATTTGATGGGTGGGTTTTTTTATGATCACCACTTCACTAGATCTAGATCTATTGGTTGTGGATATGGATCTGCATTAGATCCACTAGATCTACTACTTGGATATGTGTTGAATCTACATCAAGATTTGGATCTGCCAATTGTGGATTAGAATATGCATTAGATATACTACTTGGATGTGTGTTGGATTTGGATTTGGTCTGGTTCTACTTGATTTATGTCATATTTGGATCTACTTTTTTGGATTTGGTCTAGATCTAAATACCTTCACACATGTATACTACAACTAATCAATAATATTTGGTCTAGATCTACTGCTTGGATATGTGTTGGATCTACATCAAGATTTGGATCTGCAAATTATGGATTAGAATATGCATTAGATATACTACTTGGATGTGTGTTGGATTTGGATTTGGTTTGGTTCTACTTGATTGATCTACATTGCTAGATTTGGTCTAGATCTAAATACCTTCACACATGTATACTACAACTAATTAGCAATATTTGTTGGGCCTCCCAAAGTGAGGCCTAGACCTAAAATGAAATGAAACCAAAATGCATAAAATTAATGCTATTTTTTAAAAGGAATATATTAAATAATACATAACTAGATCTTTCCTTTACTTCTGGCTATTGCTAGGCTACGTTGTGCTATATTTGAAGGTATATGCATAGGCTATTCCAAGATGTCAACCATATGAGGTGCTATCAACTTCATATATGGACTATCTAGGATAGGATGGATGCAACTGAAGACTATTTGGGGTTGAACGACTGAGAGTTGTGGTATCTTGCCACTATGAAAAGTTGGATCTAGACCCACATAATGATGTTATTCAACATGGAACAATACGGGGATGGTTGTGAATAGTCACTTAGGTGATTGGATGTAAAGTGGGCTCAAATTTTTGATAATATTTGTTTACCTATACCATCCTCATGCATATAAATCATCCCTCATGCTCAAGAAAGTGGAAGGGTGTTCATTTATAGAACTTTTAGGAGGAATGTATGAGGGTGGTGGCTCATCCAGTTAATTGGTGTAACCAAAATATTACCTTTGCATTGATATTATCACAAAGGATGTATGCTTGCAAAGGAATATATGCTTACCTCATAATTATCACTATATGTGCACACCTCAAAGTTATTACCAAGAATGTACATGCAAATTGAAATTAATTTGTTCTTTGAAATCATCACCAGATAAGATATGTATATAGAACTAGATGTTACACTTTGGAGTGCTCACCATATATGCATGCATTTAAAATTGGATATGCATATTAAACTGAGTGTGTATGCTAAAATGAGTGTGCATTGAATTGAATGTGCATATTGAACTAAATTAAATATGTAGATATTCTTCTTAGGAAACATGTATTTTTGTTTTCTTCTCCATCATAGGAAATAACATATTGTTGGAGGTTGTCATTGTTGCCATGGTAGGTTGTGGTTGATATATCATCATCATGACCTAATGATAGCTGAATATCCATTTGTAATTTTGATGACAACTCAAATTATGAAGGAGGTAAGCATTCCTCTTTCTTACATTTAAATTTTCTTTAGAAGAAGTTTATCGGTTGTAATCATGAAGTACATACAATGAAGCTAGGGTTTGTAAAGTGAAGCACAAATGAATTAAATTGAAGGGGTGAAAGGATTTAATTTGCTATGGAGGAATATTTATAGGCATGTGAACAACAATTTGAATAATATTTTTGGCTATAATTACAGAGTGCATGCAGTAAATCTAGGGTTTACAAGTGAAGCACAAAGAAAAGTAAAAAAATACAAGAAGTGACAATATTTTATTTTTCCTAAAACTAGAATGTGCTTAGATCTATTCATGTGAATAAAATTAATTTGGGTTCAGTTCTTGATTGATATATTTAAAAAATGACACATGAAACATCATCATTTTCTTAAAACCAAAGTGTAGTCAGATCTATTCATGTGAAGAATATGAAGGCTGGAAAACTTACTTTCTAGATTCAAAGCATGAAAAAGGTGAAAGGAGTTAATTTGATAGGGAGAAATATTTTTATGCATGTGAATGGTTGTTTGAAGAAGTATATTAGTTGGAATCATGAATTTCATGCAGCAAACCTAGGGTTTGCAAAATAAAAATATTTAACTTTTGTTTTTATTTAGTATTTTTAAAATGGTAGTATAGTTTGGGAAATTGGTTTCTTATTTTGATTGAGAATGAAGAGGAATGTTTGGACTTCTCAAAGGACCCCTTTGAGGGGTAACACATATTTTCAACTCTAAGGACTAAGGGTCCTTGGGTTTTTTGAGTGGCCAGAATAATACTGTAGGTTATTATACTTTAGTGGATAGAGGGGAGCCTATGTCAAAAATTTTAGATCAAGTTGGTTGTCCTATTGACTGCTCACTCTTAGGTGTCTTAGAAAATTCTACTCAAGTGATGGGTCTAATGAACGAGCAAGAATTTTATTATGGGGAAGAAAAACTTGAGCGTATTTCATTATGGGGAAGAAAAACTTAAGAAAGCTCCAAAAAACCCAAACTCACTTTGTTTGACATAGTTTCCTTTGTTTGATTCTATTTTTATTTGTAAAAGTCTTGATTTAGAGGTCCTAAGTGGAGTGGATCCAAACTTTCAATCAACATAGACTACAACTCTAATTACTAAAGTGTGTAAGGCACATAAAGTGGTTAAAAAGAGAAGGTCAAAGATCAGAATGGTACTTGGGGAAGACTTGAGGATGGAACAAATTTTGGAGTTTATTGGGAAGGTCCTTATTGGAAAGTTTCATGGACATCAAATAATAGATAATACACTAAATGAGTGGTTGTATAAGGTATGGGTCCCAATTTTAGGATATGGGTCAATTTTTTACTTACTTTCCAAAGGATGGATAGGTTTCCTTTTTTGATCTAAGGAAGATGCACAAAATTTTTTGGGAGGTTTTTGGTATTGGGGGTCTTCTTTTTTGGCTTTGAAGGCTTGGATGACTTACTTTGATCCTAGGACTAAAGTTGCTAGGAGAATCCCGATCTGGGTAAAACTTCTAGGTCTACCAATGGAGTTATGGTCAGAAATAACTTTGAAAGAGATTGGAGATTCATTAGGTAAAACCTTAGATATAGATATTTCTTTCAAATCTAGTATTTTTTGGTCTATAGCTTAGGTTTTGGTTGATATGGATATCAGTGAAGGCTTACCAGACTGTATGGATATAGTTATGGGGAATACAATTCATAATAAAATATTGGACTATTTGAAGATTCCTTTTAGATGTGTTCGTTGTCATGTTTATGGATATATTGCTAAGGAATTTTCTCAATCCTTAAAATAGAAAGTATAGAGGAGAAAACAAATGACTAGTGGGGATTTCAAGTCAGCTAAAAACAATCAAGAGACACCTATTTGTTTAGAGCTCAATAGTTCTCCCTGATTTGGCACAAACAAGCAAAAATAATGTTGTTGAACCTAGAACCAAAACTAGAAAAGGAGGAAGAAATTTTGGGCCTAGATTTATCTCCATTTCACTATTCATAAGCTATTAGAGAAGGAGACAAAGTCATAAAGAAAACTATGAAAGGATTGGAACCTAATACTATTAATTTTTTTGGTCAGTCATCTAAGCCTTATGATAATTATTGTCCAATACATATGGAGAATAATCTAGAATTAGGTAATAAAGAAGTTTGTACACTTTCTTATGAATATTTAAAGAGAAGTCCCAGGGACAAGGAATTTTCTAGGATTTTGGATAATGGGTTGGTAACCTCAAACACATTGAATAGGGATTGTGATCCAAATATTTTTGCTATTGGGGGAAGTATTTTTGACCTATCAGGTGAATCTTCTAGGGAGGTATCTATTTTAGGGGATGGTTTGGAGATGGGCTCCTCTTGCAGATATTTGTTATGTTCTAGGAAAAGGGAATCTGAGTTGAGAACTTGTGTAGTTGTTGGAAGGTTAGGGTTAGGTCTGGACCTTATAAAGGAATCTTCCACTTCTTTAGTAGGTAGGAAATATTTTTTGTTTTATGCACAAGAGAAGGCTTTGAGGAAAATTTAGTAGGGTAAACAAAAATCTATCAAAGGGGTCCTTAGAGTGGGATAAAACCCCTCTAATATGTTTAAATGATCTTGTTATCCCTTAATATCTGAGGTCTTGGTAGTCCCTCTAAAAGACTTGCCTTAGCTAGGATGGTGGAAATTCATAATCTAGATGTTATCCTTCTACAAGAAACCATGGGGGCAAGTACAAAAGTCATTGAAGGGTTAAGTAAATTGCTTAGGAACTAGGAGTTCTTGGCTCTAGATGCTACCAAAAATTTAGGGGGTGTTTTGACTGGCTGGAAGAACTCAGTATCCTTAATTAATTCTTCCTTTATGGTTTTAGGCTTGTGGACATAATTATTTTTTAAATACTTGGGTTTGAGGTTATTAATTATTAATTGTTATGGTCCCTATGAAGATAGGCAGGTCTTTTGGGATGTTTTGTTTCTCCCAAAGGTGTGTTAGGGATGAAAGAGTTATTATTGGTGGGGACTTAAATTTTACTATGAATAGAAGTGAGGTATGGGGAGAATATGCAAGACTTGATAGACTTACAAATTAATTCAAACATAATATTGAAGAAGCTAGTTTAATTGATTTGGAACCAATAAAATTGATTCCTACATGGAGAAATAATAGATTTGGGGAATCTAGGATAGATTTTTGATCTTAGAGTCATTATACAATGAAATAGATAGAAAATTATCATGGGTTGAGATTGGAGGTGGCTCAGATCATTCTCCCATACTTATTCAATTATAAAGTCAAGAGGTAAAACCTACCAGTCCTTTTAAGATTAATCCAATTTGGTTGGAGGAAGAATATTTTCAACAACTGATTAAAAAATAATGGATTGGTTATGACCAAAGTTCCAGGTGATCATCAAGTTTTCAATTTGTTGCTACTTTAAAAAAATTAAAAGGAGTTGTGTCATCTTGGATTGCAGTTAAAAAGGAGAGTATGGATAGATATATTAAGTTGGTGGAGAAGGAAATTTCAAAAATTCATAAAAAGAATGAGGTTGGTTTGTTTAAATAGGAGGAGAAAATAAGATTGGTTGAACTAGAAATTAAGAAGAACAAATTCTTGGAGTGGAGGGAAGCTAAATGGAGAATGAAAAGTAGAGTTGTATGGTTAAAAAAAGGGATGAAAATACTAAGTTTTTTCATAATTTTTCTAATCATAGGAAGAAGGTTAACACTATCTGGGAGATGCAAAATGAAGAAGGGGTCCTCATTAGGAGTTTTTCTAAGTTAGTAGATTTGGGAGTAAAACATTTTCAATCTATTTATAAAGAACTTGATAGAGTCAATATTGGGGAAATTTTAAAGTTAACTACTTTCTTCCCCAATTTTGTGATAGAGGAGGATAATTAGTTACTTATGAAGGAGGTCACAAAGGAAGAACTAAAAGTTGTCATAACTTATTTCAAAAAGGATAAAAGTATAGGGCCTGGTGGATGCCTTGTGGAGTTTTTCCTAGTTTTCTATGATCTTGTTGAGGAGGATCTTCTTAGAGTAATGAAGGAAGTTAGGTTGAGTGGTTAGGTTTTGGGGGATTTTAACTCCACTTTTTTAGCTTTGATTCCCAAAAAGGAGAAGCCTAAAATCTTTGATGAATATAGACCTATTTAATTGTGTAATTGTATCTATAAAATCATTACAAAGATTTTGGTTTTTAGATTGAAGAATATTTTCTCTAAAGTTATTTCCTAGGAGTAGTTTGGGTTTATAGTAGGTAGATAGATTTTTGAAGCCATAGGAGCTACACAAGAGGGCCTTCACTCTATTAAAACTAAAAATCTTCTTGCAATGGTCCTTAAACTAGATCTATCTAAATATTATGATAGAACTAGTTGGTTGTATCTTAGATTGATGCTCTTACATGTGGGTTTTAGCTATTTGGTAGTAAAGTGGATTATGGGATGCATTTATTCTATATATTTTGTTGTTTTTATCAATGGATAAACTTCCAAATTCTTTAGACCCTCAAGAGGATTGAGATAGGGATGTCCTTTATCTCCTTTACTTTTTTTTGTTGGTTGTTGAAGGATTGAGTAGAGCTATTTTGGATGCAAAGAGGGCAGGATCCTTGTCTAGGATCAAAGTGGAGGTCCTTTATTTATCTCATTTATTATTTTCTGATGATGTATTATTGTTCACAAATGGTAATTTAAGGGAAGCTAGAAAATTGAAGGAAATCTTGGACACTTATAGTATTGCTACCGACATGGAGATAAATTTTCAAAAATCCTCTATTTACTTTAATGGTCTAGAGTAGGAGATTGAACAAGGTCTAATCAAATATTTTCCTTTTAATATATTATATTTCTGGGAAGAATTTAAGTATCTAGGTATTGTATTGAAACCAAATATTTATAGGAAGAGATATTGGGGATGGATCTTAGAGAATATTGAAGTTAGGATTAACCATTGGTGTAATAGATGGTTGTCTATTGGTGGGATATTAACACTTGTAAAGTATGTTCTTGAGGCAATTATTGTGTTTTGGCACTCCTTGGCCTTCATTCCCAAAGGAGTTCTAAAGAAAATAAGAAAACACTGCTTCAAATTTCTTTGGATTGGATGCAAGGAAAATGAAGGCATTCCTTTAGTTAAGTGTTAGAGTATTGTTAGGCCAAAGGAGTGTTAAAGTATATTACATTATTTGGTACATTACTACAATAGGAATTTACTTTAGAGTAAAGTTAAGTAGTTAATTCAAGCAATATAATAAATGTACAAGTGTTAGAATGTGTAATGATGTAAATGTGCATGTAGTCCACATGTAAATGTGCCATAGGATAGAGTCAAAGGTAGAGTAAGGGCCAAGGAACCTATCTTCCTATATATAGACCTTATAGTGAGTGAAATAAAAAAGGGTAGAGAATATAGAGAGTGCATAGTATAGATTTATAGAGGAGTACAATGTAGCTCCTTAATAATAGTTTATGCACTGTTCATGTCCTCCATCATACTGCATTGTACTATTTTTGTAAGCTTTCATTAATGGAATATTTTTGAGTTATTGTAGAAGTTTATCTCTTTATTTTCTTGCATATTATTGTGCCATTATCATATTGTTATCTTAGATTACTTATCTTACATCTTGTGGTTGCATTTCCTATATCATATACTCATCAAAAGCTAAAATTGGTATCAGAGCACATGATAGATCGATAGGAAATAGGGAGAGCCACAAGTGAGATTGAGAGGAATTCAAAAATCTCATTTTTAGAATTTTTGAGATTGCATTTGGCTAGAGTCTTTCCATAGAGTTGTAAAAAACTCGTGAAGACTAGGACTCAAAATTGATTCCACTAGATTGATAAATCAACTAGTGAAGATTGATTATCTCTAGATTTATGATTTATTCCATTAAAATCCTAATACTTTGTTGTAGGATAAGGATATTCAAAGAATTTTAAGAAGCTTCCTACATAGAGCTAGGAATAATATCTTCTTTAGAATCAATCCAAAACCAGAAGCAACAAATAGAAGATCAAATATTTAGAGGCCTAAATAAGAGGCCCCAATTGCTAGATATTGCAGACTTGTAGATTTTAGAGCGAAGAAAAGGCCATAGGAGACTTATTGCAGATTTGAGGAAGAAGAGACTCTAGAGAAAATTCTAGGAGAAGATTAGAGGTTAGTGATATTCATTGAAGATTTAATACTGCAAACCAAGGAGGAGGTCCTAAAAAGAAGACCCTATTGAATAAGGAAGAGACTCAAGGAAAAGAATCCTGAGAAGATTGTTGGAAATATGAGCAATTTTTGTTGTCATTGATATCAAGAGTTAGTTTCAGTGAGCAGTGCAAAAGGAAGGATGTCAAGTGTCAATTTCAATAAGCAGTGTAAGAGAAAGATTGCTTCTAGGCCTAAGGGAAATAATATTATAATATCTCTTATTATAATATTCAAGGTGGTCATATAAGGTCTAAAGGAGCAATAGGAAGGCCCAAGAAAAATAATATTATAATATTTTATTATAATATTAAAGGTCTAATGTTAAGACCTAAAGTTAATAATTTCATTATAAATTAATTTATAATTTAATTTAACCCTAAGGTTAGGGCTATAAGGGCAAAAGTTATATTTTTTATTAAAGTATCGATGCCATATGTATTTTCCCCCTCTACCGATGTCCAAAGGGAGATGGCACAATGGTATAAATACCATGTGCATTTGGTTTCCTAAGCTCCTACCTTTGATCGATTAATATTGCTAGTGCCTGCAAATTTATGCGGTCTGCGTGTAAGACAAAGGATAATATTTTTTATTGTTTCAGTGACCATCGAAGGGATAAGATAGTGGAGGATTAAAGTATTATTACCAACATGGTGGTTGGGCTAGCAGTAAGTGGTTGTGTATTGAAGCATTGACAGGTGGGAGGTCCTTCGATCGAATCTTGATGGTAGGCTTGGGAGTGTTTTGCTAGTGGTCCTTTTGGTTTTGGAACCTAGCACATGATATAAAGTGCACAAGGTGATTTTGTCTACCAACATGAGCACCTAGCTCACGCGGCAGTTGGGCCACGACTAGGGCACTGGTGGCAGTGCAGCGGGGGATCAAATCTCATCGAGGGTAATAGAGGTATTTAATTTTTTAATTAAATTTTGCTCCTAAGGTTTTTAATGTGGCATGAATTTTTGAGTTAAAGGGAGGTATAAGGTGTTTTATTAAAGTTTAATTTTTGCATTTTTGAGCATATTAAAGGAGTGATTTAATTTTTGAGAAAGGAGTTATAAGGATATTTTTGAGGAGTTTATTTTTGCTAATTTAATTTGAGATCTAGGGTTTTGAGTAGTGTTTAAGAGTGTGGAGATTATAAGGTGTAATTAAGGAATAATATTGCTATGTATGTGTTAGATGTTATTTTTGAAGTAGGAGTGATAAGGTGTATTTAAGATTGAACATTGCATTGTAATTCTTGCATGATTAAAGTGAATTTTCCAGTGGAGAGTTTTGAGGTAGATTGTTACTATCTAACCTGGAATTGGCAAGAGTTTTTGGTTGAGAGTAAAATAGGTTTTGAAGACATATCTCCATCAAAGAAAAAAGGTATGGGCACATTCTTCTTTGTATGAGGTGTATGGTTGATTGAGGTTTTCTGAATATAAGTTGGAGTGAAAAGGTTTGTTTGATAAGCATTGTTGAGTAAGCTTTCATGTGCATGATTGGTGAATGTTTGTGAGAACATTTGAGTGAGAAATTGAGAACTATCTTGAACTAGGGTTTGTGAAAGATCATGAGTATCATTGTTATATGAGATTATTTGATAAGCATTGTTGGAAATATTTGAGTAAACCTTCATGTGCATGATTAGGGTTTGTGAAAATATCATGAGTATCATTGTTATGTGAATGAGGAATCATCTTGAGTCAAGGATTGAGATTCATAGTGTGAGTTGTTGGAAGTGTAGTGAAACACTTATTTAGGGTTTGTAAGCAGGTTGTGTTTCATTGAGTGATTGGTTGAGTGGATTTTATTGAACATAGTTGATTGGAAGTGTTGGAGTGATAGTTCAAGTTCTGTGAAACAAATTATTCTTTATTCTTAATTGATTTGAAAGAGAGTTTGAAAGTGATAGAGTGATTTGTGAGTGTGAAATATATTGAGTCTCTAACCATTCTCTATATGTTTATGAAGTTAAACAAGATTCTAAGTGAAACTTGTTAATGGGATTGAAGAGGTTTTTTGTGAAAGATTGAGTTGAGTTTTTATATGCAAGTTTTGCAATTGATTTGAATAAGATTTTGTGAAAGCTTGTGAGCTAGATTTGAGTAAGTCCTAGAGTGGACTTAAGGACAGAGTTGAGGAAGCTTTTGTGAAAGCTTAAGGATAGATTTGTGTGAGCTTTTATGGAAGCTTACAATCAGATTTGAGGTAAGTCTTGGTGAGGACTTGTTGAGTAGATTTGGACAAGTTCTAGTGAGGACTTGTTGAGCAGATTTGAGGTAAGTCTTGGTGAAGAATTGTTGAGTAGATTGGACAAGTTCTAGTGAGGACTTGTTGAGTAGATTTGAGGTAAGTATTTGTGAAGACTTGTTGGACAAATTTAAAGTAAGTCTTTGAGTAGACTTGAGAGCAAAGTTGATTGATTAATTTGTTCAAACCTTGAGTTAAGGTTTGGGATAGATCTAGAAGAGTTGATTTATGATTGGATCAAGCTTTGTGTTAAGGCTTGAGGATAGATTTGAGGATAGATTTTGGTGCATATTTGAGGAGTAGATTTATGCCAGACTAGAGATAAATATTGAGCAAATTTATGCTAGACTAAAGGACATTGTTTAATGCAAATTTGAGATAGAGATTGAGCAAATTTGTGCTAGACTAAAGGACTATATTTAGTGCATATTTGAGACATAGATTGAGTATATTTGTGCTAGATCAAAGGATTGTATTTAGTGCAGATTTGAGATAGAGTTGAGAGTAAGCTTTGGAGGTGACAGAGAAGAGGACATTAGTCTCCAGTGGATAGATTTCCATTAGCTAGGGTAGTGAGGATAAGTCTTCTGAGTGAGGTCAGAGGTATTCAGTGGAGAGAGATCCACAAGCTAGAGTAGTGGAGGCAGTAGTCTTCAAGAGGATCACCAACTAGAGCAGAGGAGAAGGAGTTCTCCTATGGATAGAGGTCCACAAACCAGTTGAGGGGATTGGTGTCTCTTGTGTATAGAGATCCATAAAATTGATTAGGATATTGGTGTCTCATTTGGATAGAGGTCCATAAATATTGTAATAGGGAAGGATTCCCAAGATATTTGTTGAGAAAATTTTAGTGAAATATTTTCTCCGTGGAGTAACCCACATTGGGTGAACCACATTAAATTGGTGTCTCTATTGTGTGTGGTGATTTATGCATTTCTTTGATTATTGCTATTGATATTTCCATTGATATATTGGATAATATTATTCAAGAAAAGAAAAGTAAAAAGTGGTCTTATACTGTTCACCTCCATCTCATTATAATCTCATGTTCTTCAATTGGTATCAAAGCAAGTTCCTTCAGAAGAGTTTAACAACTTGAAGGAAAAGACCACAAGAACATAGATGGATTCTCAAAGTGGATCTTTAGGGAATTCAATACCATTGTTTGATGGAAACAATTATGCACTTTGGAGTATGAGAATGAAGATTTGCCTAATGGTACTTGGAAATGAAATATGGAAAGTAGTTGAGAATGGATACATACCTCCAGCTACTCCACCTACAGATAATTATGGTAAGCTCCTACATCTAAATAATTCAAAGGCAATGAATAGAATTTTAAAGGGTTTGCATAAAATAGAGTTTATAAAGGTTATGCATTGCACATTAGAAAAGGAAATTTGGGATAAGTTAAAAGGTATATATGAAGGAGACAAAGAGGTCAAAAGGGAAAAGTTGTAAAATTAAAAGAGAACATTTGAAGACCTAAAGATGAAGGATGAGGAAAAAATTGCTACATACCTACTTCGTATGGATGAGGTTGTTAACTCCATGTAAGGAATTGTGTTTAAAGTTGAAGAAACATATGTTTGTGATAAGATTTTAAGGTCGCTCCCAAAAAGGTATAGTGAAAATATATAAGCTATAGACGAGTCAAAAGATATTGAAATTTTGAAAAGGGATGAATTGCATAGAATTCTCATAGCTTTTGATATGAGAATAAAAGAGGAACTTATTCCCTATAAAGAAGCAGCCTTCAAATCTACTAAGAAGACAAAGGGTAAGAAGTCAGATTCAAGCAATGAGTTATCCAGTGATGAAGAAGCAAATTATGGTAGAAGGAATAAGGACTTGAGAAAGTATAAAGGTACAAAATCAATTAGATGTTTGAATTGTGGAAAATATGGTCACTATGCATTGGATTGTCCAGAGGCTAGAAATAACAATGATGAAGAAAAATAGGATCATAAGAATAGGGAAACAGGAAAATACATGTTCCAAAAGAAAATAAGGGAAGGACAAGGCAATCAAGGAAAGAAGTTTTTCCAAAGGCATAAGAAGAGTTTTTATGTAGACAAGGCAGGTAAGAGTTCAAGTGATATTTATAGAAGCTCCTCAAGTAATGATGAAGATGAAATTTTATTTCTGGCAGAAGAAAAATAAGTGATTAGAAATAGGACACCAATAATTCTCAAGTGTTTTAGATGTGGTAACTTTGGTCATATTAAATATAGTTGTACAAGGAATGGATTTAGTTTCAGTTACGATGACTATGAATATACACTTGAAGGACCATAAGAAAGTCTTCTTATGGCAATAGAAGAAGAAGGAAGTGCTTCTAGTGGAAATAAATCAAAAAAGAATAAATATGATTTTGAAAACAAAAGAATAAAGGAAGAATCATAAAGAGAAGGAGAAGTTGATCTTGAGGGTGAGCTTATTTCTACCCTTGATGCATTA
The DNA here is from genome assembly GCA_028583015.1 of Wollemia nobilis. Lineage (NCBI taxonomy): Eukaryota > Viridiplantae > Streptophyta > Pinopsida > Araucariales > Araucariaceae > Wollemia > Wollemia nobilis. Next base: position 11,160,481 of record JAQPPZ010000750.1, read on the forward strand.
AGGAAGGTAAGAAAGTAGAACTCAAAAATCAAACTTCAATTTCAAGAATGTAATGAAGAGAAAGGAAAGCTTATAAAGGATCTAACCAACTCAATAGCTAAGATAAGGAGATTTAAAGAGAAGTTAGAAGCTAAGGTTTTAGAATGTGAGAAATTAGAGCATGAGGTAGCTTCACTAAGGAAGGAAGTAAAAGAGTCTAGATATAAGCTACACAGGTTTGAGAGAAGCTCAAAAACCATGAATAATATTATCAAGGTACAAAGACCTTCATCAAACAAAACAAGACTTGGTTTTGAATAGGAACAAAGAGAACAAGGAGAGGAGTCAATATCAATATCCAAAGAAGAATAAGCTTCAGAAGAAGAGAGTGTAAGAGAAATTGAGACTTCTAAGGGTGATTTGGGTAATATAAAGTTCAACAAGAGAAGTAACAATGCACAAATGAAGAATAGATGGAATAGGAAGTAGCACTAGGTAAAAGAGATTAAGAGACCAATGGGGTCAAGGTAAGGTAGTCTCAATGGATGATGCTTTTCATATCATAGATTTGGGCATAAGGCTATATAGTGTAGGACACATGAAAGACATGAATATGGGAATTTCATAAACAAACATATTTTTCAAGGGTATTTCTACTCTTGTAATTAGTTTGGTCATAATGCAGTAAATTGCAAGGTTCATGATAGGAATGGATACGGATTCACCAGGAGAAACTCTAAATATATTTGCACCTTTAAGGAATAACAAAATTAAGTGTTATAAGTGCAATAATATTGGGCATATAACCAAGTGGTGTAGAGAAGAACTTCCAGAGATAAGCAGGAAGAGGAATAGTCAGAGGAATTAGAAGGATCAATTGAGGAAGAAGATGGACAAAGGTAAATATCAGTGTATGCTGGAGGTAGAGATACTCCCACCCCAAAATTAACCACCTCAAGAGAGGAGGTTGGGGAGGGGCTAAGCTAAGAGTATCATTATTATCCCTAATAACAAAATGTGGCCCTTTGCCATTGATGTCAAAGAGGGAGATATTTGGGTTAGGAGGAGAGCATTCAGTCAAGGGGAGCAGTTTCTTAGGGGGAGTAGAATAGAAAGAGGTAAGGGAAATGGTAAAATGTAAATGGATTGCCATCAATGACAAAGAGGGAGATTATTGTAAAACCTCACTGACAACATGGGTTGTATGTCAAAGTGCATTGATGGGATCATGAAACCCCATGGAAAATCTGCTAAGTTCATGAACTTGAATAGTTCTTCATCTGATGAAACAACGTGAACTTGTCCCTTGTGTATATACTTGACACACTGATGCAATATCGAGGGAACATAATGCATTTCATGAATCCAAGGCCTCCGCAGTAGGATGTTATATTGCAAGGCACCCTCTATCATGTGACACATTATGGGAATGGTCTTTAGTACCACTTGAATAGGTAGGACAATCATGCCAACTGTAGAGCATAGTGCATCGTTAAACACTCTCAATGTAAAGGTGGTTGGTACAATGAGTGATTTAGGCAATTTCAAATGGTGTAGTGCCTTAGTCGTGATTATATTAATCAATGAACCAGTGCCAATCAAGACCCTTTTTAATGACACATGGTTAACACATGCAATGATATGTAGTGGCAAGTCAGCCACTCTTGCAGAAAACATTTTCACTTCATGATCATAGAATTGGATCATTGGTTCCTGGAACTGTTGTATGTGCCCTATGAAGTTCATGAATTCTTGTGCATCTAGCAACCATCGAAGGGATAATATATTGGAGGCTTAAATCCTCATAACCAACCTGACGGTTGGACTAGTAGCAAGTGGTTGTGCATTGAAGCATTGACAGGTGGGAGGTCCCGTGATGAAATCTTGATGGTAGGTCTGGGATTGTTTTGTTGGTGATCCTTTTGGTTTTGGCACCTAGCACAGGATACAAAGCACACAAGGCACTTTTGTCTACCAACATGAGCATCTAGCTCATGCGGTAGTTGGGCCATGGCTAGGGCACTGGTGGCAGCATAGTGGGGGATCAAATCCTACCGAGGGCAATAGAAATATTTAAATTTTAATTAAATTTTGATCCTAAGGTTTTTAATGTGGCATGAATTTTTAAGTTAAAGGGAGGTATAAGGTTTTTTATTATAGTTATTTTTTGAATTTTTGAGCATATTAAAGGAGTGATTTAATTTTTGAGAAAGGATATATAAGGACATTTTTGAGGAGTTTAGTTTTGCCAATTTAATATGAAATCTAGGGTTTTGAGCAGTGTTTAAGAGTGTGGAGATTATAAGGTGTAATTAAAGAATAATATTTTTATGTATGTGTTAGATGCTATTTTTGAAGTAGGAGTAATAAGGTGTATTTAATATTGAACATTGAATTGTAATTCTTGCATGATTTAAGTGAATTTTCCAATGGAGATTTTTGAGATAGATTGTTACTATATAACCTATAATTGGTAAGAGTTTTTGGTTGAGAGTAAAATAGATTTTGAAGATATATATCCATAAAAGAAAAAAGGTATGGGCACATTATTCTTTGTATGATGTTTATGGTTGATTGAGTTTTTGTGAATGCTAATTTGGAGTGAAAATTTTAGTTTGATAAGCATTCTTGAGTAAGATTTCATGTGCATGATTGGTGAATATTTGTAAGAACATTTGAGTGATAAATTGAGAACTATATTGTATTAGGGTTTGTAAAATATCATGAGTATCATTCTTATGTGAGATTGTTTGATAAGCATTGTTGGAAATATTTGAGTAAACCTTCATGTGCATGATTAGGGTTTATGAAAAGATCATGAGTATCATTGTTATGTGAATGAGGAATCATCTTGAGTCAAGGATTGAGATTCATAGTGTGAGTTGTTGGAAGTGTAGTGAAACACTTGTTTAAGGTTTGTAAGAAAGTTGTGATTCATTGAGTGATTGGTTGAGTGGGTTTGATTGAGCATAGTTGATTGAAAGTGTTGGAGTGATAGTTCAAGTTCTGTGAAACAAATTGTTTTTTATTTCTAAATTGATTTGAAAGTGAGTTTGAAAGTGATAGAGTGATTTGTGAGTGTGAAATATATTGAGTCTCTAACCATTCTCTATATGTTTATGAAGTTAAAAAATATTCTGAGTGAAACTTGTTTGTGGGATTGAAGAGGTTTTTCTGTGAGAGATTGAGTTGAGTTTTTATATGCAAGTTTTGTAATTGATTTGAATAAAATTTTGTGAAATCTTGTGATATGATTTGAGTAAATCCTAGAGTGGACTTAAGGACAAAGTCGAGGAAGCTTTTGTGAAATATTAAGGATAGATTTATGTGATATTTTGTGGAAGCTTACAATCAGATTTGAGGCAAGTCTTAGTGAGAACTTATTGAGCAGATTTGGACAAGTTCTAGTGAGGAATTGTTGAGCATATTTGAGGTAAGTCTTGGTGAAGACTTGTTGAGCAGATTGGACAAGTTTTGGTGAGGACTTATTGAGCAGATTTGAGGTAAGTATTGGTGAATACTTGTTGGACTTATTTGAGGTAAGTCTTTGAGTAGATTTGAGAGTAGCGTTGACTTATTGATTTGTTCAAACCTTGAGTTAAGGTTTGGGATAGATATAGCAGAGTTGATTTGTGATTTAGTCAAGCTTTGTGTTAAGACTTGAGGATAAATTTGAGAACAAATTTGAGGATAGAGTTTGGTGCAAATTTGAGAGCAAATTTGTGCTAGACCAAAGATAGAGATTGAGCAAATTTGTGCTAGAGCGAAGGACTATGTTTAGTGCAGATTTGAGATAAATATTGAGAAAATTTGGACTATATCGAAGGACTATGTTTAGTGTAGATTTGAGATAGAGATTGAGTATATTTATACTAGATCTAAGGATTGTGTTTAGTGAAAATTTGAGATAGAGCTAAGAGTAAACTTTGGAGGTGATAGAGTAGAGGATAGTAGTCTCTAGTGGATAGAGTTCCATAAGCCAGGGTAGTGAGGACAAGTCTTCTGAGTGAGGATAAAGGTCTTTAGTGGAGAGAGATACACAAGTCAGAGTAGTGGAGGTAGTAGTCTTCAAGAGGATCACCAACCAAAGTAGTGGAGGAGTTCTCCTATGGATAGAGATCCATGAACCAACTAAGGGGATTGGTGTCTTATGTGGATAGAGATCCATGAACTTGATTAGGGTATTGGTGTCTCCTTTGGATAGAGGTCCATAAATATTGTAATAGGGAAGGATTCCAAAGATATTTTTTGAGAAAATTATAGTGAAATATTTTCTTCGTGGAGTAGCCCACATTGGGTGAACCACGTTAAATTGGTGTCTTTATTGTGTGTGGTGATTTGTGCATTAATTTGATTACTACTATTGATATTACCATTGATATATTGTATAATATTATTTGAGAAAATAAAAGTAAAGAGTTATCTTATACTATTCACTCCCCCTCTCAGTATAAGCTTGTGTTCTTCAAAGATTGGAGATTGGAGATCTCCATTGAAAATTTGAAGAGAAGACCCATAGAAGATCCTATTTTAGAAGTAGTAGAATTCAAAGTTCCAAGAAGGATATATCATTGAAAAACTTCCACAATAGAAGGTTTAAATAAGGTCTCATTGAGAAAGACCAAAGAAGCTATGAGAGTGAAGATCCTAGAGAAGAGATCTCAAGGAGAAATGAGGAGAAGGCTTAGAGAAGGCCATTGAAGGAGTTCCTAGGATAAATCATTGGAGAAATTGACCACCAAGGAGAAGTTCCTTATAGTGAAGAACTTGGGACAATTATCACCATTTGAAAACAAGCCCAAGGGAGAATGATTTGGCAATAAGCTTACCAAATTTTAGATGAGATTGGTTAAGACCTCAAGGCTTTCAAATTCTTGAGAAGTAGACCTAGATTGAAGTCAAAATTTAACAAGGAGGTTGAAGGAGAAAGGAGATATAAGGATCTACCAAGTATGAGAGATTTGAAGATGACCTTTGAAGGTTAGAAGGCTTGTTCATAGAAAGGAGATCTACTGGTTTCTATAGCAGAAAATTAAAAGGTTCTTGAAGGAAAACTCAGTTGCAATTTGGAGGAGTTCCCTATCAAAGTTTTGAGGTTCAAGGATAGTATTTCAGTGAAATAATTGACTATGAAAGAGCAACAATTAGGATATCATTACTAGCTATGAAACTTTAGATTTATAGAGTGCATTATGAAGGATAATTAAAGCCACCTACTACAAATTTAGGAAAAGAAGTTAGGATGTTTCAAAGCTGCAAATAGGTTAGTTACAGAATTATTTCAAGCAGTCAAGAAAATTTGCAAGTTCATCCAGTAAAATGTAGCAATAAGGTTAATCTCATCACCTTGGAATCCTTCATCTACAAAGTTCATTAAGGTAAGCAAATTTGGTGCCAAAGGTTCATTAGTTGAACTTTAGATATTCAATTCATTATTAATATTCGTTAAGCACCATATTAGAGTTTAAAAGTTGCATGGATAAGGTTGCATATTAAAGTATTCAAGGGAGTGTAGAAGATTATTTCTTATAAGGTTAATACTTGCACATTAAAATAGAAATTAGATAATTTTGGACAAAAATAAAAAGATCACCTTCCTATTATCTAGTTATGGCAAAGAAGACATTAATTTTAAGTGAAAGTTGCATAGCTTATAGTGCAAGATTCAAATTACTTTTAAGATTTATTTACAAGGAGGAATAAGGATAAATTACTAGTGCATCTATAAACACTACTCAGTGCAAAAAAATTACAACATATTTGGGGAAGGAGAAGCGACTAGAAAGAGCAAGATAACCTCAAAATATTGGAGAAGGCAATCACCTCATCAAGAAAGGAAGTACACTTGAAAAGGGAGATTTAATGATCTTAAAAATATAGGTGCAAGTTAAAATATTCTATTCTAACTATTTCAAATATATTTACATTACATTGTATCATATTTCACTTATCCTATGTAGAAAAAAAATGACAAATAATAGAGTGTCTCAAAGATACTAAAACAGTTAGCATAGTACAATCATCGAGCAACCACATCATCAATGTCAAGGAGCAAATAATAAGCATAGAGTTAGAGCCAGCAAAGGGATGTTTTAAAATAAGGTTTCAAAGGTGTATAAGAGACACTAAATTAGTGCCTACATAGTAAGAAACCTATTACATCAAAAATAATTATAGAATTTATTGTAAGTCATATAGCACTAGGGATAACAAAGCACAAGTTACATTAAATCAAGGAGGAATTAAGGAGTGCATTACCCAAGTGATCACTTGGACGAAACACCAGATAAATCTCCCAAGAGCTACCATCGATTAGAGACAAATCACCAGCTAGGAAGACAATGACTGAAGCACCCAAGAACTATCAACCAAGAGGGCAGCATTGGGGTATCCTAGAATATCCATAGTTAGAGCCAAACTTGTGGGAGAATATCACCATCATTCACTAGAAAAAGTGTTGAATACAAGGGTGAAAAACTTGCATCTATTGTAAAGAAGTATTCAAGGCATTGGGGTATCCTAGAGTATCCATAGTTAGAGCCAAACTTATGGAAGAATATCACCATCATTCACTAGAAAAAGTGTTGAAGACAAGAGTGAACAACTTACATCTATTGGAAAGAAGTATTCAGGGTTAAAGAGATGTTGAAGGCATCCTCACATGCAAAGAAGGTGCTTCCATTTATCTTAACACTACTAGGAATTGAGTGCCACTTGGCACTAGGGAAGAGAGAGCATTCACATTCTCTCATAATGCTTACGCTTAGGTAGATGAGCACTCAAGGTTGGTGAAGCATTTATTTAATCATTATTCAATGCTCAAGTAAAGGTTGGCACCACCCAAATAATGCTTCCAAGAATATAGCCTCCAAAATACCATGAAGCATATGTTGCTAGCAAGAACATGCCACTTGGCATTCACATCAAGGGAGGTGTAAGGTATTTAATAGTTGAAGACTAGAAAGGTAGGCATAAGCATAGAAGAGGAGTGATTCAAGAAAGAGTGGTAAAAGTATGCTAAATAAAGGAGGAAAACCATGTTACGAGGAGCACTCCAACGCCAAAATTTTATTACTCATAGCTATATATAGGAGACTAGTGAATTCGGTGCTTAGGTTCGGATAGAGAATCAAATCAAAGGACCAATCACAGTGTAGCATAAAACATTCACAAGAAGGTAAAGTTTCATATAGTTTTATATTTTCTTTATTTGATATTAAGGAGTTATAAGGTGGTTTATTATTTAAGGTTGAGATTATTTATTATTTGCTTGAATATATAGGAAAATTCCAACCTTAGAGATTAGAAAGCAAACTTAAAAGTTTATTTCCTTGAATGATATTTCAAAATTGCCCTAGTAGAAATATACACATTATAATATTTAATTTAATTAAGGAGTGATAAGGCATAGTATATAAGGTTGAAATAATTATCATTTGCATTGAATATATTGCAAACTCGACCTTAGTAAACTTGAAGGAAAATTAAAAGGAATTTATATCCTTAAATAGTATTTCAAAACACATTAGTTGAAATACAAGAATATTAATATTTACAATTAATATCATAGGAGATATAAGGGTTTCTACTTGGAAAAACAAATCATTATTATATTGCAAATATCATAAATTTCTAAAATTCTAAATTAGGGAGATATAAGGAGTGCTACATCAAACTTTAATTAATTGGAATTTAGAAAATTGAACCATTGAAAAATTTAAGGATAGAGAAGCAAAATTATTGTTTGCTTGAAAGAGTTGGAATTTATTACTTATACTTGTCTCATAGTCACATTAAAGGGAAAAAAGAAATCCAACCATAGAGAACTCCATCAAATTGAAAAGTGCATAGTACAATAGGAGAAATAAGGTGAAATAGGAGTTGATTATTATCATTTCCAAAACATTATCAAATCAAATAAAAAAGGTGAACTAATAGTTGCTAAGCACTTTGTCAAGATTAAAACATACTCTAATCACTAGGAAGACATAAGGAATCCTACAAAACCTAAGTCTTGGAAAGGGTTAATCAAATTAGTTCATATACTCTAAACTAGGGAGTCATAAGGAAGACTACTTAAAATATTCTATCAAAACTATTCTCAATATATTTATAACACTAAGTTATAAGGATGTCTACTCCAAAGAACACATTAAATAATGAAATTAGAAAAGAAATAAGGAAAATACCAATATGGATTAAAAACATGATTGACGATTCAGAGAATTCAATGGATAATAACGAAGATGCAAATGGAAAAGAAGAATCAATAAGACTAAAAAATATTTCTAAAAACTCACAAACTATTAGTTTGGTGAAAGTATATTTTTTAGGAACATATTCTAGTGAGATAGTAAAAGGATTTGATGATAATTATACTAATGAAGATATTGAAGATCATATTCAAAAACTAGAAAATAATATTGATGAAAAAGACCTCATACAGATTTATGAAAGAAGTAAATATGGAATAGCTTCAATTGTACACACATAGTTTAACTATTTCATCAAGGAAATAGATAAAGATGATTCTCATAAAATAGAAAATAAAGAAGTTGGGATATTTTTACTATGCTCTTGTTACAACCAATTTGGTCATGAGAAGGTAAACTGTTGGAGTTTTCATCCCTATAAACATTTTTGGAGGAAAATATCATTCATCTTACTTCTGTTACTACAAATAAAAGTACTATAAAATATTTTAGGAGAGACTAATATTCAGATTAGATTGTTTCTTCCAAGTTATTATTTCAAAAACATCCACTAACAATGAGTTCAAGCTTGATATTTTTTTTTGGTAAGTTATATATTAAAAGTGGGTTTTTATCAAGGATCCCAAAACCTGATTACAAAGGATCAGAATGCAACACAATACATCAGATTGTAACAAAAGGAAACACTAGAGAAACATAGACAAGAAAAGGGATGCACCATCCTAAACACCAGAGGAAGGTGCAATCCTTTGCGCCAGAGGAAGACTACTTCCTAAGCACCAAAGGAAACACGGGCAGGAAGGGAAAGCCCACCAAAAAATCAATTTTGAATCAAAGGGCGCAAAATAATAATTTTCAAGCAAACCTAGGGTGGGAGAAAGTGCCAAACCACCCCATCCACTAAAAATCAATTTGAAACTTTCCCAAGGGCGGGAAAAGGAACCAAAGCTAGGATTTTAAATTTTGAATCAACCCAATGGCAGGAAAACCAGAAACCACCATTGGGAAATAGGCCTGAGAGAAAACACCTTCCCACACAGGGGAAAACCAGGAAGAATTAGAAAATCCACCATGAACAATAGGGTGGATCAGTGAAGCAGAATGAAACATACAGGGAAAGTGCAAGATAAAGAAAACTGAGAAGACCATTCCCTGAATGCCTTAAAATGTGAAATAACATAAAGAGGAAAATCACAAGCAATGAAATCCTCATGCAGTGGAACAACAACCTAGAGGATGGTGCATCAGTGGAACATGAACAAGAGGAACTTCCTAGGCTATGAAGTCCTCAAGTAGGAAAAAATAAGTCTTCGAGAAACAACACCCAATGCAAGAAACAATAGCAGTGGAACAACACATCAGAAGTAAAGGTAGGAAAGTGCCATAGGAATCCAAGATGAAGGAGTCATGAGGAGGCATGACTGCAAACAAAAGAGCCCAAAATGAAAGGAAGCAGCCAGGCATCCTAGACAACCTTCAACACCAAAGCTTCAAGGACACAAAAAAGGAAAACCTGCAAGGATTCAATAGCAAGAAAAGTAGAGGCCCATCCTCAGAAGCCATGAAAGGAACTAAAAACCTGTAGGAACCAACACCATGAACCCAAAGAGCATAGTCATAGTAGAAAGCACACGGTCTCCTCCAAAATCGAAAGGATGCTATGCAAAACTACTCATGAAGCCAAAATTCCTCAGACCCACCAAAATATAGCTTCAAGGAAACAAAGGAGGAAGTCCTGAAAGGAATCAATAGCAGGAAGAATAGAGGCCCAACCCTGAAGCCATGAAAGAAGCTAAAAACCTCCAAGAACCACCACTTCAAACCCAAAAAGCAAAGCCACAATATAAAGCACATGGTCCCTCCAACCAAAAGGATGTTGTGCAGAACTGCTCATGAAGCCATAAATCCAAAGACCCAACAAAACCACAACTAAAGCAACCCAAAGGACAGTCGAGAGGAAGACTTCCAAAAACATCTTGAGAAAAAAACCCTAGGAAAAGTCCCAGGGAAAACCTGAACACAACCCAGAACCTAGGCACCAAAGGATGGAACAATGGAACAAAAATGGGATAAATTTTCCCACCCAAGGGTAAGGAAAGGGGCAGAATAGTGGATCAAGGATCTCCCCCCAAAGGATATCATCTACAACACCTTCCTTTTGAAAAGGATGGGAAAGATGCCAAGGAAACTGGGAAAGGAACAGGGTCCTAGGACAGGGATAGGAAAGGATGCAGGTAAAAGGAAGGACTTCCATGGGAAGTCGCCCTGCAAATCCTCCCTTCCAGGTAAGGTCTTGCTTTGATAGTACCTTGCATATGTCCCAAGCTTGATATTTTTGAATATCAAGCAACAAGCCATACAAAAAACCAACAAACAAAAAAGGAAGCAATTATGATCCATGAATGACTTACAATATTGTAAGATAACTAGTACATTAAGGATATATAGAAGACTACAAGATCAAAGACTCTTCCAAATACTTTGAAACAACAAAAACCAGTGGAATAAAAAATACAAGAAGAGACAACATGAATACAAAAGCAAAAGAAGAAGAACCTGAACAAGATGAAGATACTCATCCAAATTTAGACAAAGAAGATAATGAAGGAAGTAGGAGATAAGAGCTCAAATTCTAGAACCAAGATGAAGATCCATATTGAAGACTAAAGTCTTCAATACCCAAATAATGTAATATAGGGGGATTTTAGAGTATATTACATTATTCGATACATGTCAATGTACTACCTTTGGTACATTACTAGAGTAGGAGTTTACTTTAGAGTAAATTTAAGTAGTTACTTCAAGCAATGTAATAAATGCATGTGTTAGAATGTATAATGATGTAAATATGCATGTAGTCCACATGTACATGAGTCATAGGATAGAGTCAAAGGTAGAGTAAGGGCCAGGGAACCTATATTCCTATATATAGGCCTTATAGTGAGTGAAATCAAAGAGGGTAGAGAATATAGAGAGTGCATAGTATAGATTGGTAGAGGAGTACAATGTAGCTCCTTAAGAACAATTTATGGAGTGTTCATGTCCTCCATCATACTGCATTGTACTATTTTTGTAAGCTTTCATTAATGGTATATTTTGAGTTATTGCAAAATTTATCTCTTTATTTTCCTAAATATTATTGTGCCATTATCATATTTTCATATTAGAATGCTTATCTTACATCTTATCAATGCATTTCCTATATCATATACTCATAAAAAGATAACAAGGAGGAAGGTGGTTGGGGACTTAAAAATATTCATCTTTTTGGTTTTTTGGCAACAAAAAAATTATGGAGGATTTTGACCAAATAAGGAATTATGGAAGAATATTATTGAATAAAAGTATATTCATCTAGGGACCTTTATGGATTGGATCAGAATTCCATAGAAAAAAATTAAAAATGTATCCATTCAATGGAAGGCACTAGTACAATGTTAGAGTTAGATTATATTACATCATTAGGGTGATGTAAATGTACCACCTTAGGTACATAGTTAGAGTAGGATATTAATTTAGGGGAAAGTTATCTAGTTACTTCAAGGAATGTAATAAATGTACAAGTGACAATGTGCAAGTTTTAATGTGCAAGGTGTCCCCTTGTACAACTAGGTAGAGTGTTGGCAAAGGAATCTATCTTCCTATATAAAGGGCCTCATAGTGGTATAGTACATATCCAGAACATATCCAGTATATATCAAGTCAAGTGCATTGTAGTAGATAATAGTAGTGCTCCTATATGGAGCATAATGTAGCTCTTTAGCTCATATTAATGGTGTGACCATTTCCTCCATATTGCATTGTATTTTCATAATTTCTATTTATAGTATATTTTAGTCATATTGTAGATTCACTTTCATATTTATTGTATCTTATTAGGACCTGTGTTATATCTCTTCCATTGCATATATCCTCAAAATATAACAATGGTATCAGAGCCATGGTAAATCAAGATAGGAGGATCTACATCCATCATAGTTCCTCTTTGCGCTTTTATAAAATAGATTCACTAGTGTGCACCACCACTTACAAAATTCATCACAAGAGAAGTCCATTAGGTCAAGAGAAATAGGGAGAGTCACAAGTGAGGATTGAAATAAATATCAGTTATAGAAATTTTGAGATTATATTTATCTATAGTCTTTCCACAGAGTTGCAAAAAAACACGTGAAGAATAGGACTCAACATTCAAGCCACTATATTTAAAAATCAACTAGTGATGATTATTATATCCAAAATTACAAATTCTTCAATTCTAGTTTCTAACAACTTGTTGTAGGAAAAGGAGATTCAATAAAAGGTTGGTAATCTTACTACAAGAGAGTTAGGAAGAATATCTTCTTAGAATCATTCCAACACTTACAATAAGGAAGAAGATTAAATATTTCAAATACCTTGAGAAAGGTTCCATTACAAGAGTTGCAATCCTACAAAGTGTAGAAGTGAAGAAAAGGCCATAGTAGCCTTATAGTAGACTCAAGTAAAAAGAGACTCTAGAAGTTGGGTCAAATAAGGAGATAGGATATTGGTGTTATCCATTAAAGATAAATACCTGCATAGTGTAAAAGAATAAAATTCCATAGAAGACTTGATCAAGAAGAAGGATGTAAAAGCCTTAATTATGAAGAAGACTTCAGTAAAGAATTCCTAATTTAGAAGATAAATTTTTGATTCAAAAGAATACTCCAAAGAAGAGTTCCTAAAGAATAATTCAAAATTTATTTTTGATTTAGAAGATAAATTCTTGATTTAGAAGAATACTCCAAAGAAGAGTTCTTGAAGAATACTTTAAGAATATTTATTGATTCAAAAGATAAATTTTTGATTCAGAAGAAAACTCTAGAAAGGAGTTCCTAAAGAAGACTCCAAAGAAGAGTCCAAGAAATAGGATATTGGTGATATCCTTTATTGATTAAATATTTCCTTCAAGAAGGAGATAAATAGATCAAGAGAAGATCTCATTTAAGAACTTCTATTCTTGGAAGAAAGAGAAGTACTAGGAGAGTCTTGTAAAAATCTAGAAGTAACATAATCAAATATCCAAGAAGAATATCTCATCATCAACACTTCTAGAAGTAGAAGGTTGAAGAAAATATCTTAGTTGGAAAACCATAAAAGCTGCAAGATAGAAGAACTTGGAGAGGTCTCAAAAAAAGAAAGGCTTGTAAAGCCTTGTTTCAGAGCTCATAGAAGCATCATCAAAAATGTTCCTAGGAGAACTCTTGGGAGAAATTCACTACCAAGGAGAAAGGACCTGATAGTGAAGGACTTGGGACAATTGTTGCCATCCGATAACAAGCCGAAGAGAAGAAGAATTTTGTAAGGAGTGCCAAATCCCAGAAGAAGAATCTACTGAAGACCTCAAGAAATTCAGAATCTTGAGAAGAAGATCCTGTTTGAAATAATTCAACAAGAATTTTGATGGAATATTCATACAAAAGAAGCCTACCAAATCTAGGAGATTTGGATATTACCTCTCACAGAAAGAAGGCATAGTTTAGAGAAATAAGTTCTTTGAATCTATAATAAAAAATAAAAATATCACTGGAAGGATCGAGACATAAAATCCAAGGCTCAATACAAAAAGGTCAAGGCTATAGTTTGGTGAAGCAGGAATCTATTTTGGACAGCCAACAAGAAGCTACGAATTCAACCATTACAAGGAAATAAATTGGTGGATAAAAAACACCAAGATCTATGTCTCCTTTAGAAGTCATCAAATAGGTAAGTAACTTGGGTGCAATTAGGTTTGTTGATTAAACCTCAAAGTGGATTATTATAAAACTTTGTTAAAGCACCATATTTATATTAAAAGTTGTAGAAAGATAGATTGCATTATAGTCTTCAAGTGCAAAAAGGGAAATTTTATTTTAAGGAATATTATCTACAAAAGGGATTTTCATAACAGGTTAAAAAAGAAGGCACAAAAGATTACACTAGACGTATGTCCAAGGAGCATCATTGGAGTATTTAAAACTCCACCATAGCATTGCTTGAAGCCTTCAAAATCATTTCTCAAATTGTTGCTCCGATTTCCTAAGGCATTGCTCACCATGCTATATGGAAAAAAATCACTCCAAATGCCATAAAATGCATACAAAAAAGGTGGAGTTGGCCATGTTGTATTGTTAATAAGGGTATTGTAAAGATACATTGAAGAGGTATTACATAGAAAGCTCATGCACAAAGATAAGGTGATACTTATCACCTATAAGGAAACCCTATCATTTCCCACACAAGTGTCCATCTGTTATAAGCTTGACCAAGAAAATATTATAGGAAAGAAGGTTGGTGTGAGTGATTAAAGATAACCATCATGACAATTATCACTCACTTCAAGATTTAGCTCTTTTTTGAGGTGCCAAAGACCAAGGAACAACAACATTCAAGGCCAAATTTATAGCAACAGTAAAAGTCAAGTTTGTGGCAGAATTACGTAACAAAATCATCATTCATAGCAACAATAGAAAGAGAGCATTTAAAGCTCCTGATAAAAGTAGTCAGACGTGAGACATCCACTTTCCAAGTATTTCTATCAAAGGTATCAAGAAACTAGTTGCCATTCAAATTCAAGAAAAGCACTAAATCCTATACCCATACATTGGAGATAATGATTAAAAGAGCACTAAAGAGTGTTGTCATCTACATTTGAGAATCAATATCGGATATGTAGAGATTTTGGGCATTAAAAAGGTAAGACTTTACCTTATTCCAATTTGCTTTCATTAATAGGGAGATATAAGGTATAATATAAAGTTGAAACATTAAGGGAAATCAGCCATATTTGAAAGCAATATTAAAAAGGTGAAAATATATATTAAATAGTCTAATATTTGTAATCTAAAACATAGGAGAAATAAGGTGTAAAAGAAGTTGATTTTTGCTATTCACAAAACTTTACAAAATCAACCCAAAATTGAACTACTATTCTCAAAAGCACTTTATATATCAGTCAACATATCCAAAATTACTAGAGAGACATAAGGCATTCTACAAAACCTATAGTTTCACCAAGGCATCATCAAATAAATACTATGAAAATTAAAAGAAGACCACAAGGATCATTGTGGTATTAAATAAATTATTTCTTGCAAAATCCTAATTACTTAAGGGACCAAACTATTTCTCCTAGAAAAATAAGGTTAAAGCAATCTTAGTATATGAAAAACTTTGGGAGATAACTCAAGAAACAATAAAAAGACCAAACATAGGTGATACTAACATTTATAAGTTTGATGAAAATTATGCAAAAGAGCTAATGATAATAACCTTTGCTATCACTGATGAAATACAACCTTATATCAATTCAGCAAAGACATCTACAGAAGCATGGAAAATCTTAGAAAAGATATTTGAAGGAAAAAATGAAGCCACTATCCTTCATCTTCAAAATCAACTACATTCTCTAAAAATGAATAGTGGTGAGAGCATAGAACTATTTCTAAGGAAAGGAGAATATATTAAAGATAAATTATTAACCTTAGGAGAAGAAATTAAAGATGAACTTCTTACCCATGTAACCATGAGAGCACTTCTAGATAGCTCTAAACATTTGGTAACATCTTTACAAGTCCTAAGTAAAGATCTTCTTTTGATGACCTAATCAATATTCTTCATGAAATTGAGGTAGAGAATACAGTTAAAGATGAAATGACTAAAACTGCATTGGCATCAAAAGATAATCCACAGGGAAATATTACCTCATCATTAAAAGGAAAAAGATCATGGTATAACAAGTATTATCATATATGCAAGAGAAAAGGTCATAGTATTAACTATTGTATATTCAATCCTAGAAATAAGAATAAAGGAAATTAGATGAAAAATGAAAGCATATTTCAACCATGACAATATTAAAATTAGAAGCAAGATCAATGTCCAACCAATTATCCCCAATTGGAGTATCTAAAAGTAAATTAGAATGGACACCTAGCTCAAAGGATAGAAGAAATTTAAGAACTGGAAGAATCTACAAATGATTATGAAGTCAAAGCTCTTTTAGCAAGAAAAACATGTTATGAAGACACTAACTACTTACTTGACTAGATTACAAAAAACAAAGAAGAAGAATACAAACTCCAAGACAAAGAAGAAGATCCATATTGAATATTGAAATCTTCAATACCCAATAATGTAATATAGGGGGGTGTTAGAGTTAGAGTATATTACATCATTTGGGTCATGTAAATGTACCACCTTAGATACATAGTTAGAGTAGGATATTACTTTAGGGGGAATTTAGCTAGTTACTTCAAGCAATGTAATAAATACACAAGTGACAATGTGCAAGGTGTCCCCTTGTACAACTAGGTAGAGTGTTGGCTAAGGAATCTATCTTCCTATATAAAGGGCCTTATAGTGGTAGAGTACATATCCAAAATATATCCAGTATATATATAGTCAAGTGCATTGTAGTAGATAATAGTAGTGCTCCTGTATGGAGCACAATGTAGCTCTTTAGCTCATATTAATGGATTGACCATTTCCTCCATATTGCATTGTAATTCATCATTTCTATTTATAGTATATTTTAGTCATATTGCAGACTCACTTGCTTTCATGTTTATTGCATCTTATTAGGACCCGTGTTAAATATATTCCACTGCATATATCCTCAAAATCTAACATATAGGTCTTTCCTATGATTGGAAGATATTTGGCTTGGAAAGTGGGTAACAATGAACAAGTTAGAATAGGGGCTGATTTTATTTTGGGTTGTGGAGAAAATATTTTGTTGCTAGAAGCTATGATAATATCTTTACAAGACAAAAGCTTATACTTTCTTCATCAGGTGGGAGAATAAAATTCTTCTAGTCTTTGGACCCAAGGTTGGAAGTAGGATCAAGTCTTGGGTCTTTCTAATGAGCAAGCTATTTTATGGAAGGCTTATACCAATAGTCTTAATTAGAGTCATATCAAGTTGAGAGCTAAACCAAATACTATTGATTGGGCATACAAAAATTCTTGGGGTCAGTATATGGCTAGACTTGGTTACAAAGAAAGTTTTTAACCTCATCATCAAGGGCTTACTTGGTGGTGGAAGCAGATTTGGAAATTATCTGCCCCAAAAAATATAATTATTTTCATGTGGCTAGCTTTGAGAAATAAGGCTTTAACTTGGAAAACTTTACAGAGGAGAAGTAGACAAGGTCCAAGTGTTTGTATGTTGTGTTAGTTAGACAAGGAAAAAATCACACATATGTTAATCAAATGCTCTTTTTATCAATAGGTTTGGTTAGAAGCTAAATAAATAACTAGAGTACAAAATATTTGGGAAGAAGAAACATTGGAGGTATGCTTAAGATAGTGGTTTTTGAAAAAAGAGATGAAACCATTTCTTTCTTTACCATGTCTTATATGTTATGGTATATGGTTGGCATGGAATACAACTATTTTTGAAGGGAATTTATTACCCCCATTTCAAGTCATATTTCAGGTGAGGACTTTGGTATCAATTAATAAAGAGTATGGAAAACATAAGAAACCTCGATAAGTGGACAATTTTTTCATTAAAAAGTCTCAACCATGAAGTTTTTTTGATGGGACCAATCAGAGACAGTCAATTTTTAGTAAAAAAAGAGGCATTTTGTACTTCTTAGATACCCACTATATCAAATTTAAAGTAGGTCTTAGGATAGGTTCCAACAAGTTTGATGATTTCTAGGCATTAAAATTGCTAATGAAGTGTGTTGTAGAGAGAAATGTGAAAAATTACAAATTTTTGGAGATTCTACTCTAGTCATCACTTGGATGAATATATCTACTCAATTAAAAAATAATATACTTATACCAGTGAGAAATGAACTACTAGAGGTGATTTCCCTTTTTTAAAATATATCTTTTACTCATGTTTATAAGGAATTAAATAAAGAAGCAGATAAGTTTTCAAAATAAGGTCAACAGGTTCTAGAAGGTTTCTTTTTTTTTTGAAAAAATACTTCATATTAATGAATAATCATAGAATACATCATCATAACAACACTACAACAGTTTGCGAATGAGTAGCAAACAATAAAATATAGCACTTTTATCAATTCTAATACAGTCCTAAATAATCTCAGACCTAAACACCTTAAGTTGACTAGAAAAAAGCTCAGCAGCTTTGCTAACAGTAACATCAACCGACACCTCCTCATTTTTAAAAATCAGACTACATCTGTCTTTCCAAATATTGAACAAGATAGAGAGTCAATGGAGTCTCCAAACAACACTGCCTTCCACCTTAGCTGCCCCTGAACAACATTGTCATACAACTAGACTGTCTTTCTCCAGATTTGTTCTAGAAGGTTTCTTGCAAATGGAAGAGAACAAGGATGGAGTTTTTTCTTTCACCCACATATCATACCCCTAGTTTCTATGCTAGCTCTAGGTTTTTTTACTATGGGCCTATTCATTTGATTAGAGCTTTATGGCAGATTTTAACATTTTATTTTCTTTCTACTAGTTTCTTTTTCACTAATTTCCATCTAGGTTTTGGACATGGAGGTTATTTGGATGATTAAATATTGGTATATAAGGATATTTATCCTTATTATCCCCATGCTATTTTGAATATGAGTTTTTTCCTTTCTGATATACCCGACTGTAATTGTATTTTAACTCCTAATAATCTACTTTTATTTGGGTTATTATTTGTGCCAAGGCACCTAAGTGTAATTTTATTTCATTCTTGAAATAAAATTACAATTTTTCTTGTAAGAAAAAAATCAATTTAAATGTGCATGTTGATCTGCATATGCATGTTTGAACTAATTGTGCATTTAAATTAAATGTATATATTAATTTAAACATGCATGTTTATCATCCACATGAGTGTGGTCTACCGGTAAGGATGCCACTTGCATTATCGGTGATGTGACCCGGGTTCAATCCCCACAGTGGATGTTTATAAGAAGTATTACAAAAAAAAACATGCATGTCTGAACTAATTGTGCATTTAAATTAAATGTTTATATTAATTTAAACATGCATGTTGAAATTGCATGCGTATTTGATATAAATGTGCATATTGAATTAAATTAAATATGCATATTAAATTAAATGTTCATGTTTTTCAGCATATGCATGTTTGAATTGATTGTGGTTTTAAATTAAATGTATATATTAATTTTAATCTGCATGTTGAAATTGCATGCATATTTGAAATATTCAATGTGTGGATGGAGGTGCAACTATGAGTTGTGTCATGTAGAATGAATTGACGTTCAATTTTGGAGAAGGGTAATCCTTTCTTGCGTGTAACCAGAATGAGGGATGTGAGGTGGAACTGGAGTGAAGTGGAGGTGATGTGAAAGGGGAATAGGAAGGGTGAAAGTTCCTGTATGGAGGGGTACGTGGATGGGTTAGCCTAGGCATTAATAAACTAATTACTTAATTAATTAATTAACTAATTAATTAAATAATTAATTTTTTAGTTTAATATTAATTAATATTAGATATACACAAAACAATCTGGGGACATTCAAGATATCATATCTTCTCCATAGTCATAGACAAAACAATTTGGGGATGCTCAAGGTATCACACCTTTCCCACAATCACATACATAAAA
Source organism: Wollemia nobilis (assembly GCA_028583015.1). Taxonomy (NCBI): domain Eukaryota; kingdom Viridiplantae; phylum Streptophyta; class Pinopsida; order Araucariales; family Araucariaceae; genus Wollemia; species Wollemia nobilis. The sequence continues at coordinate 11,180,224 of JAQPPZ010000750.1, forward strand.
TAATTTGGGGATGCTCAACGTATCGCACCTTCCCTATAGTCATGGTAAAAAAAACGAAAAAAACAAAATCATAAAAAATACAAAAAAAAATCATCAAAAATACAAAAAAAAAACAAATCATCAAAAATACAAAAAAATCAAAATCACCAATAATACAAAAAAATAAAAATCATCAAAAATACAAAAAAAATAAAAAACATCAAAAATACAAAAATATTAAAATATTCAAAACACAAAAACAAAATCACACACAGTTGCAAAGCACACTACATTCACACACATCTCATCATTTCATATCACATCATTTTCATCACCAATAATATTTTGGTTATTGTTCAACTCATGCTTTTATCAATTTGCAAGGATTAATTTTGTCACGTTAATCAAGGGCATCAAAATTATGGTATTAGTCTTGCATTATTCTTCCATATACACAAATTCTACTTTATTCAAATCCATCATCCCAGTACCATCCATAATACCTAGATGACATCTTATATTTTTCACGTATTTGATTTGGAGAATAATTAGGTTCTTTTGGTTGTTCATCCATGCCTAGTGTCTCATTTAGCCTCCATTAAATGTTATTCATCTTTGAGTGCCACAAGTCTTCATGGTTGCCTCAAGTTTTCTCTAGGACCACACACATGTATCACACATTAATTAAATTTTGGTGCCTAGAAAATACAAACTCATGAGTCACTCTTGCCATAAAGAAAATGGTGTTCTCTTCTCATTCTTCATGCACATGGTCTAACCCTAAGAATTGGCAAAAAGGCAAGCACAAAGCAAAAAGAGAAAGTCTATAAAAAAAAGAACGTAAAAATCTTAAATCCCTAGAATTCTCAGGTTCTTAGATCATAGGTTTAACCTCCATTGGGGCTATAGATGCTTGATTTGTAGTGGGGTACACCCTACATCGTGATATATCTATCACATTAGCTACCTTATTTTATATAGACCTATGTACACTCATGAATGAGCAATATTATGGTGTAAGTCATAATTATGAGTTCAACCTTGCTAAAAAATGGTAATGAACATTCATTGCACACACTTTGGTCTCTAAGAACCTTGAATAACTTGGCTGGTCTTAGAATATTCAAGTGCCTACTTGATTAGTAGATGAGTTTGAGCTTCTTGAAAGCACTTCTAGATTCTTCCTTCCTAGGACATAGAAAATCACAAGTCATATCATTTGGATCTTTGTAATATATACATCTCTTGCATCCATTGTGTCTCATCCACTTCCATTCACTAATATTCACTCCATATATATGTTAGTACCATTGTGTTGACACCCTTGATTAATTGATTACTATTATGACTAGTAATATATGTTCAAGAGTTTATTGAGTGATAATCAAACATAATTGCATACATATCCATCACATTCAACCATTTCACACATCATTCAATCACATCACAATAACACATGAGGCACAAAATATCAACAAAACACATTATATATATACATCATAATAAAATAAAGTACATTGTATGTCTCACTCGTAGGCTACATATGTTTGAGCTTTTAGAATCATCATCATCATCAAAATCCATATAAGGCACTACAAAAAATAATACATTGCTCCATGCAAACTCGATATTAGCTACTACTACTATCACTATTTTCCTCAACCCATAAAATAATCAAATAACTTGGGGACAATCAAGGTATCACACATTCTTCATCAATAAATTAACAAAACAACTATCAATAACCTGGGGGTATTCAAGGTATCACACCTTCCCCAAAAATTTATCAAATAATCAAACAACTTTGGGATAATCAAGGTATTGTACCTTCCTCATCAATCAATCAATCAAACCATTAAATAACTTGGGGATGCTCAAGGTATCATACCTTCCCCATCAGTCACATAAAATGATTCAACATCTTGGGGAAATTAAGGTATTGCACCTTCCCCATCAATTAATTAATCAAACAAGACATTAATAAAACAACTCAAGGGTAATCAATGTATCACACCTTCCCCACTAGTCCCATAAAATGATTCAAAAAATTGGGGGTAATCAAAGTATTGCACCTTCCTCATCAGTTACATTCGATATTTAAGCAACTTGGGGATGTTTTAGGTATTGCACCTTCCTCACCAATCAAGCACAAGGTTCAATAAATAAAAAATAATGCAAAGTAAGGATGTTAAAGGTACCACACCTTCCCCATAAGTCATATAAAACAATTATCAAACAAATTGAGGATGCTCTAGGTATCACACATTTCCAATCAATAAAAAAAAAAGCTTAATCAATCAATCAATCAAGCACAAGGCTCAATCAATCAAATAATCATCAAACAACTTGGGGGTAATCAAGGTATCACACCTTCCCCATTAATCACATCAAATCAATTAATCAAGCATAACAGACAGTGGGGATGTTTCAGGTATTGCACTTTCCAAACTAAATCAATCAAACTACTATCAATCAACTAATATAACACAAGGCTCAATAAATTAAACAATCATCAACCAAATTAGGGGTATTTGAGGTATCACACATTCCTCAAGAATAAATCAAACAATCCTCAACCAACTTGGGGATGCTCAAGATATCGTACCTTCCCCATAGTCATAGACACAAAGTGATTTGTGCTCAAGGTATCACAGCTTCCCCATTAGTCCCATAAAATGATTCAACAAGTTGGTGGTGTACAAGGTATCACACCTTCTCCATAAGTAAAATAAAAATCAAAAATCAACTTGGGGATGCTCAAGGTATCACACCTTCCCCATAAATCACATCAAGCAATCAATCCAGCTTGGGGATGCTTAAGGTATCACACCTTCCCCATCAATAATATTTAATCATCAAATCACTTGAGGATGTTTTAGGTATCGTACCTTCCCCACAAATTGAAAACAAGGCTCAATAAATTAAATAATCATCAACCAACTTGGGGATGCTCGAGGTATCACACATTTCCACCAAAAAATCAATTCAATTCAATTTATTAATTAATCAAGAAAGTAATAAAACAAGTTAGGCATGCTTAAATTATCACACCTTCCCCACTAATCAATTGAATCAAATCAATCAAACATCTCAATCAATCAATCAATCAAGTAATTTGCCTCACCATTAAGACTTTGGTATGGTTTTGTCAATGCCAACACATTCAATCAACAAATCAACTTCTAGGTTCAAAAGGTTGTATCCTTTTGTTAAAGGTTACACCCTTTACCTTGCATTCACATCTCAATACACATTGACTACCAAGTTCAAAATGTTACATCCTTTTATCAAAGGTTGTGCCCTTTGCCTCACCATATCAAAAATTAAATTCTAGTTCAAAGGTCCCAAAGGCACCAAATCCCTTTGGTCACACTTCAATTCAAAGGCCCCAAAGACATCAAATCCCTTTGTTCAAATTTCACTTCAAAGGCCCCAAATGTACCAAAATTCTTTGGTCACATTTCAATTCAAAGGCCCCAAAGGCACCAAACTCCTTTGGTCACATTCCAGTTCAAAGGATCCAAAGGCACCAAACCCCTTTGGTCACATTTTAGTTCAAAAGACCCCAAAGGCACCAAACCCCTTTGGTCACATTTTAGTTCAAAAGACCCCAAAGACACCAAACCCCTTTGGTCACATTAAAATTCTAGTTCAAAGGTTTGAAAGGCACCAAACTCTTTTGGTCACATTCTAGTTCAAAGGCTCCAAAGGCACCAAACCCCTTTGGTCACATTTTAGTTCACAGGCCCGTAAGGTAACAAAACCCTTTTGGTCAACATCTAGAATAATTTTTTCTTTCTTGCAAAAGCTAAGGATTTAATTTATTATCTTAGGTTAACTTTATACTAGGGTTTACTTTCTTGTCCTAAATCAACCACACTAAATCCTTGAGTGAGCCTCGTACCTAGTAATCTACTTTTGTACACTTGGTGGTTGAAGCAATTGGTTATCCATGCAATCTAGTAGGATGAGAATATTACCATAAGGACACTCATCATCAATCATAAATTAGCACTTATGATTCCTTTTTTCATAGAATATATTTCCTTTCATGTTCATAGATTATCTTAGCTTAAAGCCCCATTATGCTCAGGCAAAAAAAGACCCATAAAAATCACTTTAATTTTATGTTCATAAAATAGATTAGCTTAGCAACCCCATTTTTCTCGAGCAAAATCTGAACCATAGCTTAGATTTCCTTTCAAATTCATTGATTAGATTTGGTTAAAACACTATTCTAATCAGGAAAAGGTAGATCCATCGACTAGATTACATTAGCCCCAAAGATTAGATTTACTTTTATGCAATCTCTGCTTTCATAGATTAGATTTCATTTCCCATAATTGATTCACTGGCTTAGATCATTGAGTGCACATCGTATCTAGTTATCTACTCTAGTCACTTGATGGTTGCAGTGATTGGTTATCCATACAATCTGGTAGGATGGGTATATTACCATAAGAAAACTTGTTTAAAAAAAAACAAACAACACAACAACATAACATGCATAAAATATTTATTCATTTTATCTTAAAGTTAAATAATAAAGGGTCATCATGTTACTTATCAATCCTACACTCCATCCAAATCTATCTTCTCTACTTTCTGAATCCATCCAGTCACCTCTAAATGCCATCCATCCAACCCATTCCCAATCACAATCAGGTCAATCTCCTCATCATTGTCATTCATTCTATCTTCCACCCACTCACTTCTTGATGGGGTATACAATACCAATACAATTTCACCTCAAACAATATCAATAATCAAACACCCATTTTGGATTCCACGTTTGTCCAAGAACATTGTCTACGACTAATCATACACCCTACTCTGTTGGGTCTAAATATAAAATTTTTCTTCTCCACACAAAATTTAATAAAAACTAAGTGGCTAACGTGTTGGGTCGATGTTTGTAAAGGTTTACATTTCAATGCTATAATAAATTTGGTGATGTTTATTGACCACTTATAATCGATTATAGCACATAAGACCACTTACCACATGACTAGTTCATTCACCAAAACAAAGGCGCTCATCAATTTATCAACAACAAGGTTCATAGATATTCATTGCCTCCATCACTAGGGCATCCTACATTGTTCTTGATCTAGGGCAACCAAATGTCACCTTCATCAAGAAAAAAATTCACTTCCATAATTCATTCATCCACACAGCTATATGTGTAACTTATTTTTGTATCGAATTGTGTTTTCACACAACATGATACAAAAGGGGTATTTGTAGACACCAAAATCAAGCATATTAAATACTAATTAATTAATAAAAATTAATTAGTATATTTAATATTAATTAATTAATTAATATTAAATTAAATATCCATTCACCTAAGTATTAATTAATTAATTAATTAATCAATTAGTTAATTATTATTTTTAAAATGAAAAAGGCAAAACCCCAGGTCCTGATGGTTTTCCCATTGAGTTCTACCAATAGTTTTGGGATTTCCTTCATGATTATTTATTAGAGGTGGTGGAAGAAGCCAGGAAAGACAAAGAAATTTAGAAGGTTATCAATAAAACTTATATTACTTTTTTTCCAAAATCTCAAGAGGTTGATCATATCTCAACTTTTAGACCTATTGCTTTATGTAATGTTCTTTTCAAAATCATTACTAAGATCATGGCAGAAAGGTTTAAGCATCTTTAGCATAAGATTATTTCCCCTGAACAAGGGGGTTATGTGGAAGTGCGTCAAATAGTAGATGATATAGTTCTTACTCAGGAAGCCACCCATTCCATGGATATGCAAAAATATCCTTCCATGTTCATTCTGTTAGACTTATCCAAAGCTTATGATAGAGTGGATTGGCACTTCCTTATCAAGTTTTAAGGCAATTTAGTTTCTCTAAGGATTGGATGGATTAGATTATGGAATGTATCTCTTTAGTTTCCTACTTAGTTCTTATCAATGGTAGGCCTTCTCAGTCATTCCCAGCTTCCAAAGGTATTAGGCAAGGTGACCTAGTATCCCCTTATTTATTCATAATTCTCGCTGAATGCTTGGGTAAGACTATAACAAAAAAGAGGGAAAACAAAAACCTTGAGGGATTTACCATTGCTCATAGATCTAGAACTATCTATCATATTCAATTTGTTGATGACTCTACTCTTTTAGGTAAAGCTGTAGTTAAGGAAGCTTCCAATATTAAGCAAATCATTAGCTATTTTTCTAAGGCTACTGGGTAGTTGATCAATAAAGACAAATTTAAAGTTATTTTCTTTCATTGCTCTACCAGACAGGAATCCATGGTCTTGGATAAATTAAGATATAAGAAGACCTCCCTTTCGATCACTTATTTAGGTATTCCCATCAATATTCAAATGCAGAAAAAAATAATATTGTAATTGGTTGTTGGGAAAAGTAAAGAAGAAAATTGGAAAGTGGATCATTAGGTGGATTTCTTCTGGGGGTAGAATCACCTTGGTAAAATCACTCCTTCAAGCTATTCCTATTTATATTTATTCCATGTTGAATATCCCAAAGGTTGTTCTTTGAGAACTAGATCAAATCAGTCATCGATTCCTCTGGAGTGGTACTAAGGAGAAAAGAAAATAGGCCTTGGTGAAACGGGACACTTCATGTCTTCTTAAGAATGAAGGGGGTTAGGATTATGGTCTTCTATTAATAATAACAAATATTTAGCTGCTAAAGGATGTTGTATAACCCCAATACTCTTTGGGCCAATAATATCCATGCTAAATATGCAAAGAACAAAAGTCCTGAAGACCTTGTTTGCTATCAACTTCCTACAAAGGGTTCTCCCATTTTAGTTCTTAATACTGGTGAGGATTTGATAAAGAAAAAATTATTTTGGATCATTCATAATGGTCAACAATTTTTTTTTGGACAGATTCTTGGGATGGTCACAAGCCTTTGATAACTCAGTTTCCAAATTGGAGGCCTTGGATGGAGGAGCTTCACCAAGCTAACTGGATAAAGGTGGATAATTACTATCATTAACATACTGGTAATTCAAAGGTTGGTAGATATTGGATCCTTATTGAGGATTGGCCTATTCAAATCCTAGAAAGGTAAAGATAATATATTTAAGGTATCCTTCATATGAGATCTATTTCTTGGTCCCATGAAAAAGATTGTTTTGGATGGAACACCACTACTAAGGGTGAGTATTAAGTTTCTCAAGGTTATTTGACCTTATTACATAATAATCCCAGCCAATATTTTGACATATTTTCTCAGTTGTGGTCTCAAAATATCTAGCTAAGGTGAGGTTATTTACTTGGATTTAATTTCATCATAGGGTGAAAACTGGTGAGAAACTTATGAAGCATGGTTTTTATGGCCCTTTTATATGTGAAATGTGTGGAGAGAATGTAGAAACTCTCAACCATATTTTTATTGAGTGTAATTTAGCCTCTGAGCTATGTATGAGAATGGCCACTTTACTTGGCTTACAATGGTCCAATTTTTTTACTTTTGAACAACTTTGAGGGATTGGCCTGAACAAGAGGGTGTTGATCACTTTATTAGGTAGTTAGTTAAGATGGGTTCTACCATTCTTCTTTGGAATATATGGAATGAAAGGAATAGCTAAATTTTTAATAAATATAGGAAGGATATTCACTATATTTGGCAAAAGACCATATCCAACTTAGTTGAATCAATCCATCAAATCCTTAATCACCCCCAAAAATCCCACCATATATGGGATAAAATTATGCAAATATTGAAGATTAAATCTTCTAAGGAAAACCAAATTAAAGGGAATGTGAGTATTTGTAATATGGATAGGATAATAAATTGGCAACCTCCTCCTAAGGATTTTGGAAAAGTCAATACTAATGGAGCCTCTAGAGGGAACCCTGAGAAAGCTAGTGTGGGAGGAATTGGTAGACTTTCAGATGGCTCCTTGGCTTTTAATTTTGCTAAGAATTTGGGTATTCTTTCCAATAACCTTATTGAGGGGTATGATATCCTTAGAGGCCTTCAAGAGGCTACTAATGTTGGATGGGAGAAGGTGTTAGTTGAGTTTAACTCTCAATTCATGATTAATATTTTGAAGACTCCTAAGAATCATAAGGTTGATTGGAGAATAAAAATAATTATTGAGAAGATTCAATTAATTCAAATGGGATTTTTGAAATTTGATTACAATCATGTGGTTAGAGATCAAAATAAGAGTGCTTATGCTTTAGCTAATTGGGCTTTGGACAAATATGATCTTACTTATTATGGCCACCCTCCTAGATGGTGGGCATCACAAATAAGGGAATCTCTTCATTCTATCATTTCTTTGGATGGATCCAGTTCTGAAGGTACCTAGTTTCTTCTTGATTTATTTTTGCTTCTCTTTGGTTCAGTTAGGGTATTTAGTTCCCTAGCTCAAACTATTATTTCTTTTGTTTCATCTATTTATTCTTGCCTTATAAGTATTTTGATCTAGAAAGGTCATTGTTATGTTCAATTTTTTCTTCTTTTTCCTTTTTTGTTGAGTTTTTTGAGGTGTGTGTGTATTTTTTTTTTGTTTTGTTTTTGTGTTGTTTTTTGTTGTTCTTGTGTTTTTGTTGTTTTGTATATTTTTTGTGATTTTTGTTATTGTTATTGTTCTTGTGTTTTTGTTGTTCTTGTTATTGTGTTTCTGTATGTTTGTGTTAATTCATGTTTTTGTGTATGAGTGTTTTCTATGTTTTTTGTTTTTTTTTATTATCTGTTGTTGGTTGTTTTTCTATTTTTATTTTAATTTTAATTTTTTAGGTTTTAGTTGTTTTTGTTTTTCATGTTTTTGTTGGTTATGCCTTTGTAGTGTTATGTTGTTTTTGTCACGTTTGTGTTTTGTTTTGTTGTTCTTGGGTTTTTTCTATGTGGTTTGTATTCTATTTTTTTTATCTTATTGTGTGTGTGTTTGGTTGTGCTTTATCATTTTGACACACTCAAGGAACATGTTTTTTATTTTATTTTATTATTTTATTTATTTTAATCTTATTGTGTGTTTGCTTACTCCTTGAGTATGTCAAAGGTGGTAGACTAGGTTCAGGGCTTGGATGATTTTGGCAGAATTGATGCCCTTGCCTCCTTGGGTCTTACCTGAAAGTGGCACCCCTTCTAGGATGTTTTCCAAAAAAAATAGTTAATTAATACCTAGGCTAACCCATCCACTTACCCCTACTTATGTTGGCAATTTTGGGTACTTTGGGTACATTGCCTTTGCTCAAGTGTATAAGTTGTCATTGATGTCAAAAGGCATTTTTGTGTTGATATCAAAAAGAGTGTGATGTCAAAAATATCTTGAGAAGCTTCATAATGTTAAAGGGTTTTTATTAAAACCATGGTGACAAGGTTAAAGGTTTTTCTTAAAACCATTTGGACTCATTAAGGGTTTTTATTAAAACCAAGCTTAACTTAATGCAAAGGTTTTTACTTCTTGAAAAACCTTGAAGGTCCATGTTTATTATTAATAATTAAATTAACTCAAACATTTGACAAAGGTCTAAGTTTAATTTATTATTAATAAAATAATAATAATAATTATTTTAATTATTATTAAAGGGTCTTTTAACCCTTAAGCGACGCACATAAAGAATTCATTCGCCGACGTGTTGCCATCGTTGGAGGAGCGTCGACGTCAAACAATTAAGGAGAAATGGCTATATAAGTGGGGATGATTTTCTAAAGTAATGGGACCATTGATCGATGCAAATTCGTAGCTTTGTGTCCTCCGAAAAAGTGATGTTTTTCGCTGTATTTCGTTGTCCATCCATATTGAATTGCCCAAGTTTTTCTTGCGCTTGACGTCCGACAGATTGCGTTTCTCTGACATTTGATAAGACTGCGAACTATGTTTTCTGGGAGTTACGTTTTTGGATAGCGCTGATGATGATGGTGGTGGCTTGAGGAAAACGTTTACGTTTTCAAATCCTTGGCGATTGAAGGAAGACAACACATAGGATTACATTATATTTTTCATTGGGCACTTGTGCTCCAATGGTGGTGGTGTGTTGAGTGAAGAAGCGTTGGGCAGAGGTGCCAAGTTTGACCCATGTTGTGGGCAATTTCGTTTTGGTCGTGATGCACGAGGATAGTAGCAATGAAAGTGATTTAGCATTTGTGGTGGTGTTATTCATTTTCTCCAAAGGATGGAGAACTAAGGTTGGCCAAGCTTGAAGGTTAAATTATCTTCTACTCCAATAAGGTATGGGCACATTCTTCTTATGAGTATGATTGGTGTATGTTTTCTGAAATAAGGTTGGAGTGAAAAGGTTTTCAACTAGGTTTCTTTTGGTTGGGTGTAAATCCTATTTTCTGGTTTGTTGAAGACTTCTTATGCATTTTTATCCTTGATGAGAGTTTTTGGTGAATGCATAATTTCTGGTTTGAGATAGTGGAAGCTTTGTGCACTAGGGTTTATATTTGTGAGTCTAACTACTTGCATTGAGTTGGTGGAACCCTTGGTTGGCTGTTTTGAGTTTGATGGTTGAGTTGCTTCCATAGAGGTTGTTTGATCAAGTTATTGCTTTACTTGATTCATGATATTGGGCTTACTCCATTGAGTTAATTTGAGCAAGTTATTCTTTGCATTTGGTGATATTGTGTTGGTGGCTGTTTTTGTTCAAATATCTTTGGAGGGAAAAGGATTTCTACTTGTTTCCTTTTCTTGTGATGATTGGTTGAATGCTTCAAGGTTAATGTTGAGTTGAATGATGTTGGTTAAACCTTGTCTATAAGCATTGTTGTTAAAGCCCTAATTGGTTGAGAAAATATATTGGTTGTGGAAAGAACATGAGTATCATTGTTATATGAGATATTGCATGGTTGGCAATTGTTGGGTTGTGTTTCATGTTCTTGAGAAAAGCATACTACATCTATCTTATTATTTTGAGATTGAGATTGATTTGAGATTGATATTGGGAGTTAAGTATAGAACATATTGAGTCTCTAACAATTCTCTTTATGTTTCTATGAGATTTGAGATTGAGATTGGGAGTTAAGTATAGAACATATTGAGTCTCTAACAATTCTCTTTATGCCTCTATGAGGTTGATGAATCACATTGGGTCTCTAACAATTCTCTTTGTGGGTTCATGCTAAGCAAGTTTTTCTTGGTGAGCTTGCTGAGGTTTTGGACAGGTTCCGGTGGGGACTTGTGAGCAGGTTTTGGACAGGTTTCGGTGGGGACTTGTGAGCAATTTTGGATAGGTTTCGGTGGGGACTTGTGAGCAGATTTGGACAGGTCCTAGCAGAGGACTTGTGAGATGGTTTTTGAGAGTTCTATCAGAGAACTTGAGGACAGAGGAGCATTGGTTCTTTGAGAAGAACCTGAGGACAGATTTGGCAAGTCTTTGAGAAGGCTTGTGTGTAGAGGATTGATTTGTTCAAGAGTTGGACAGATCTCGATGAGACGAGAGGAAGACTTGTACTAGACCGACCGACTATGTTTGGTACAGGTTGTTGAGCTGCTGTGGACGTGATCATAGAAGGCAGAGGTCTCTTAGGCTAAGCATTGAGGACGAGGAGGTCTTCGGTGGAAAGGAGTTCCACGTGCTGGCAAGAGGTAGAGGCAAGTTGATCTTCTGAGGGATCATATCCAGAGCAAAGGGGAAGGTATCTCCTTTGAGCAGAGGCTCATAAATTTAGATTGGGGGAAGGTATCTCCTTTGGGCCGAGGCTCATAAACATTGTAATTGGGAAGGTTTCCCAAAGAACTTTGAGATAACTTTTAGAGAAAAGTTTTGTGGACGTAGCCCAACCATTTTGGGTGAACCACGTTAAAATTGGTGTCACTTTGTGGATGATATTGTGCATTGCTTTGATATTGCTTTGGGTATATTGCTTTACTATTTTGAAGTATAAAGGAAAAAGTAAAAAGAGGTCTTATACTGTTCACCCCCCCTCTCAGTATAAGCTTGTGTTCTTCAATTGGTATCAGAGTGGGTGCCTTTGGAAAGTTTAACAGCTTGAAGGAAAAGCTAGTAAAGAACACAATGGATCATTCAAGTAGCAATGCAACACCTATTCTTGATGGGTCAGATTTTGGTCTTTGGAGTGCAAGGATGAAGGTTCATCTAATGGAACTTGGTAATGAGGTATGGGAAGTGATTGAAGATGAGTACACTATTCCTGTACATGGTCCTTATACTAAAGAAGAAAGGCTCCTACATCACAACAATTCAAAAGCAATGAATGCAATCCTGAAAGGCTTACGAAAGCAGATCTCACCAAAGTGATTCACTGCAAGATAGCTAGTGAAATGTGGAAACAGTTGAAGGTGGTTCATACAGGTGATACAAATGTCAGAAAGGCCAAGTTGAGACACTTCAAAGGTATGTTTGAACAACTCAAGATGAATGATGATGAAAATATCGGTGACTACATGCTTCGTATGGATGAGGTTGTTAACTCCATGAAAGACTTAGGTCTTGAGCTTGCTGAAAATGATGTTTGTGATAAGATTTTAAGATCTCTTCCTAATAGATTTAGTGAAAATATTTCTGCTATTGAGGAAGCTAAAGATTTGGATAAGTTGAAAAAGGATGAGCTCCATAGTATACTTGCAGCATTTGAGTTGAGAACTCAAGTGAAGGTTGATGTCAAGAAAGAGGCAGCTTTCAAGGCTACCAAGGAATCCAAGGGTAAACAACTTCAAGATAGTGATGAGTCTTCTAGTGATGAAGAGGCATATTACAGACAGAAAGGCAAGTTCTCTAGAAAACACAAAAGTATGAAAAATATAAGATGTTTCAATTGTGGAAAGTTTGGTCATTATGCTACCGACTGTATTGTTCCCAAGAATGAAAGTGATGAAGATAAACAGGATTCTAAGAGCAAGGATTCTGAAAAGCACAAGCATCACAGGAAAAACAAATATGAGCCAACAATCAAGGAAAGAGGTATTCTCACAAGCACAAGAAGAGTTTCTACCTAGACAAAGCAAGTAAGTGTTCTAGTAGTGATAGTGAAAGTTATTCAAGTGATAATGAAAATGAGATGTTGTTCATATCAGAAAAGGAGGAAGAACCGAAACATAGATTCATTATCATGAAATGTCTTAGATGTGGAAATTTTGGTCACCTTGAGGATGATTGCACAAATAATGATTTGGTTTCTAGTATGTATGAGGATGCTTCAGAAAAATATAAGGAAGATGCATGTATGGTTTTTGAAAAGGGTAGCACTTCTAGTGATAAGAAATCTAAAAAATGCTTTGATGATTCAAAAAGCAATCAAATAAAGGATCTTGAAAGTGAACTTATTAATGCTCTTAGTGCTTTGAAAAAGGAAATAAAGAAGAATGCTAGACTCAAGGATAAGTTAGATGAATGTTGTATGGAGAGAAATGATCTTATAGAAAATCTTGATTTCTCTATAGCTAAGACCCAAGAACTCAAGGATGAGTTAGAGTCTAAGGTTCTTGAGTATAGTGAGTTAGAACAGAAAATGGCTTCTTTGAAAGAGGAAACTAAAGAGTACAAGGATAAGCTTTACAGGTTTCAAGATAGCTCCAAAAAGGTTAAGTCACTCATCAAAGGTCAAAGAAAGACAACAGATAAAACAGGCCTTGGTTTTGTTAAACCACACAAGGAACAAGTTGGAGAGTCTAGTAAGAGACTCCAAAAGGAAGAGAGTTCTGATGAGGAAAGTATTTCAGAAAAGGAGTCCTTGAATGATAGATGCACACAAACAGAAAACAAAATTCAGAATGAGAAGAAGAAGTTTTCAGAACCTAAGATGTCAATTAAAGGAAAGTTTCAAGGCAGATGTTTTGTTTGTCACGGGTTTGGTCACATGGCTTCACATTGCATGGCTCAAGTGAAGGAGGTAAATGACAATTTCAGAAGTGCTAGTTACTTTCAAGGGTATTGCTACTCTTATCAACAGTTTGGGCACAAGGCAGTTTATTGCAAGGCTAATAATAGGAACAGGGTTAGTCAGAATAGGTGGATTCAAAGAATAGGTTTACCTCAAAGAAATAACATTGTTACTTGTTATAAGTGCAACAATGAAGGTCACATAGCTAGACAGTGTAGAGCTAAAATTCCAAGGTACAGGAACAAGAACAATGGTATGAATAGGTCCAAGGATCAAGGCATGGACAAGAACAAGGATGAGAACAAGAACAAGAACAGTGACAAGAACAGGAATATGGACAAGGAGAACAAGAGAAGGCATGGTAAGGCAGCTATAGACACTGATGATGATCAGTGCCTAATGTGAGTTTTACTCCCACCATGGAATTAAACACCTCAACAAGAGGTGGGGGAGGGACTAAGCTAAGAGGCTCATTCTTAGTCCCGAGCCCCAAAGGTGGCCCTTTGCCATTGATGACAAAGGGGGAGAGATATGAATAAGGGGGAGAGCTTCAAAGTGAAGAGGAAAGCTTCAAGTCGGGGGGAGCAAAACTTCAAAGGAATATTCTCAATTGTGGGCACAGTTGTCAGTTGTTAGCACAATTGGTTTCAGTTTTGGCTCTTGAGAAGTGTTTTCAGTAAAGGTTTGCCATCAATGACAAAGGGGGAGATTGTTGGCAATTTTGGGTACTTTGGGTACATTGCCTTTGCTCAAGTGTATAAGTTGTCATTGATGTCAAAAGGCATTTTTGTGTTGATATCAAAAAGAGTGTGATGTCAAAAATATCTTGAGAAGCTTCATAATGTTAAAGGGTTTTTATTAAAACCATGGTGACAAGGTTAAAGGTGTTTCTTAAAACCATTTGGACTCATTAAGGGTTTTTATTAAAACCAAGCTTAACTTAATGCAAAGGTTTTTACTTCTTGAAAAACCTTGAAGGTCCATGTTTATTATTAATAATTAAATTAACTCAAACCTTTGACAAAGGTCTAAGTTTAATTTATTATTAATAAAATAATAATAATTATTATTTTAATTATTATTAAAGGGTCTTTTAACCCTTAAGCGATGCACATAAAGAATTCATTCGCCGACGTGTTTCCATCGTTGGAGGAGCGTCGACGTCAAACAATTAAGGAGAAATGGCTATATAAGTGGGGATGATTTTCTAAAGTAATGGGACCATTGATCGATGCAAATTCGTAGCTTTGTGTCCTTCAAAAAAGTGATGTTTTTCGTTGTATTTCGTTGTCCATCCATATTGAATTGCCCAAATTTTTCTTGCACTTGACGTTCGGCAGATTGCGTTTCTCTGACATTTGATAAGACTGCGAACTATGTTTTCTGGGAGTTACATTTTTGGACAGCGCTCATGATGATGGTGGTGGCTTGAGGAAAACATTTACGTTTTCAAATCCTTGGCGATTGAAGGAATACAACACATAGGATTACATTATATTTTTCATTGGGCACTTGTGCTCCAATGGTGGTGGTGTGTTGAGTGAAGAAGCGTTGGGCAGAGGTGCCAAGTTTGATCCATGTTGTGGGCAATTTCATTTTGGTCGTGATGCACGAGGATAGCAGCAATGAAAGCGCTCTAGCATTTGTGGTGGTGTTATTCATTTTCTCCAAAGGATGGAGAACTAAGGTTGGCCAAGCTTGAAGGTTCAATTATCTTCTACTCCAATAAGGTATGGGCACATTCTTCTTATGAGTATGATTGGTGTATGTTTTCTGAAATAAGGTTGGAGTGAAAAGGTTTTCAACTAGGTTTCCTTTGGTTGGGTGTAAATCCTATTTTCTGGTTTGTTGAAGACTTCTTATGCATTGTTATCCTTTGGTTGGGTGTAAATCCTATTTTTTGGTTTCTTGGTGAGCTTGCTGAGGTTTTGGACAGGTTCCGGTGGGGACTTGTGAGCAGGTTTTGGACAGGTTATGGTGGGGACTTGTGAGCAGTTTTGGATAGGTTCCGATGGCGACTTGTGAGCAGATTTGGACAGGTCCTAGCAGAGGACTTGTGAGCTAGTTTTTGAGAGTTCTATAAGAGAACTTGAGGACAGAGGAGCATTGGTTTTTTGAGAATAACCTGAGGACAGATTTGGCAAGTCTTTGATAAGGCTTGTGTGCAGAGGATTGATTTTTTCAAGAGTTGGATAGATCTGACAAACAGAGGAAGACTTGTACTAGACCGGTCGATTGTGTTTGGTACGAGTTCTGTGAGCTACTGTGGACGTGATCATAGAAGGCGGAAGTCTCTTAGGCTAAGCATTGAGGATAGGAGGTCTTCGGTGGAAAGGAGTTCCACGTGTCGGCAAGAGGTAGAGGCAATTGATATTTTGAGGGATCATATCCGGAAGCGAGAGGGGAAGGCATCTCCTTTGAGCAGAGGCTCATAAATTCAGATTGGGGGAAGGTATCTCCTTTGGGCCGAGGCTCATAAACATTGTAATTGGGAAGGTTTCCCAAAGAACTTTGAGATATCTTTTAGAGAAAAATTTTGTGGACGTAGCCCGACCTTTTCGGGTGAACCACGTTAAAATTGGTGTCACTTTGTGGATGATATTGTGCATTGCTTTGATATTGCTTTGGGTATATTGCTTTACTATTTTGAAGTATAAAGGAAAAAGTAAAAAGAGGTCTTATACTGTTCACCCCCCCCCTCTCAGTATAAGCTTGTGTTCTTCAACTTACAGGAAAATTCACCCTTCCTATTCCCCTTCCACATCACCTCCACTTCACTCCAATTCCACCTCACATCCCCCATTCTAGTTACATGCAAGAAAGGATTACCCTTCTCCAAAATTGAACTCCAATTCATTCCACATGATACAACTCATAGTTGCACCTTCATTCACACATTGGATATTTCAAATATGCACATAATTTCAACATTCACATTTAAATTAATATATACATTTAATTTAAATGCACAATCAATTCAAACATGCATATACATATAAACATGCACATTTAATTTAATATGCATATTTAATTTAATTAAATATACACATTTCATTCAAATACAAATACAATTTCAACATGCACATTTAAATTAATATATACTTTTAATTGAAATGCACAATTAGTTCAAACTTGCATATGTAGATAAACATGCATATTTAATTTAATATGTACATTTAAATCAAATGCACACTCAGTTAAACATACACACTCATTTTAATATACATATCCGATATGCATGTATATACGGTGAGCACTCCAAAGTGTCATATCCAGTTCTATATGCATATCTTATTTGGTGATCATTTCAAAGAACATTTTAATTTTAATTTTCACATGCATTCTTGGTGATAACTTTGAGGTGTGCTCATATGGTGATAATTATGAGGTAAGGATATATTCCTTTACAAGCATGGATCCTTTGTTATAATATCAATGTGAAGGGAAACTTTCGGTTACACCACTTAACTGGTTGAGCCACCACCGTCATCCACTCCCACAAAAAGTTTTATAAAATCACACCCTCTCTATTCCTCAAGCATGGGAGATGGTTCATACACATGAGAATGGTATAGGTAAACAAAAATTGTCGAAACTTTGAGCCCAATGTACATCCAATTGCTTGAGTGACTATTTTCAACCATCCCCATCCTGTGCCATGCCAAATCACATCGTTATGTAGGTCTAAATCCAACTTTTGTAGTGACGGGATGACACAAATCTTGATCATCTAACCTCAGATGGTTTTTATTGCAGTCATATTGACCTAGATGGTCCATAGATGAAGTTGACAATCCCCAAGATTATCAACATCTCAAAATAGCCTACACACTTACCTTTATATACAACTTAGAGTGACCCAACAACAACAAGAAGGAAAGGTAAGATCTAGTTATTTGTAATTTCACATTTTCCTTTTATAGATCAAAATTAATTTTATGTATTCTAGTTTCATTTAATTTTAGATCCAGGCCTCACTTTGGGAGGACCAACAAATATTACTAAGCAATTGTAGTGTACGTGTTCAGATCTAGACCAAATCCAGTGAAGTAGATCCATATCTAAAAAATTCAATAAAAATCAAGTAGGTTCAAACTAGATCTAGATCCGACACACATCCAGGTAACATATCTAATGCAAATATTGATCTACAACTAGAATATCTAGATCCCAATCCGAATCCAAAACACATCCATGTAGTAGATCTAGGAAAGCAGTGGTCATGAAAAACCCACCCATCAAATGTTGTAGTGGAAGAAGACTGAATGCACCATATTTATTTGTACAAGGGAATAAATCCCTCCATACTTGTATACCCTACGAGGGTTTGATATTATAGTCAAAAAAAGGAAAAAAAACATAAAATGTTACATTCCTTTTAATTCATTGTTATGGTGCATTTTTTTTCATCTACACTATTAAATACAACAATCATATTCATAGTAATGAAAGGATAAAGTGAAATCATAAAATCACCTCTATTCATAAAAAGTAAAATATAACACAAGGGATGGGGTGATTTTCATAAATATTAATAATTTGTATTAAAAATATAATGATTCACATGGATGATTATAATGATTTGTGGTTGAAGATATATATACTCTCTATAATACACTTTATAGATCCTAATAATATCACATATCAACATAATAGTAATCCCTTAATTAATGAGTATACGCTTATAGGCCTTTATAAAAGTATAATAAAAATAATACATTTTAGAATGTTGAATTGGGTTATGGAGAGAAAGTTTTGGAAAACATTACCCGTTAATGATAACTCTTGCATTAGAGTCATTACATTGTGGATCCTTAGTAAGTTGATTGCCACATTTAAGTTCTATAGGAACTTCATTTTTTTGGATATATATATATATATATATATATATATATATATATATATATATGGCAATCATCAAATGTATAACTTCATATTGATTGCACAAAGTGTTTGATTATGTCTAGACCCACACCCACATTGATAGTTGGAGAAGGATATGTTTAAGTCCCCTCGACCTTTATATTTTGGCTGACTTCCCACTAGCTTAAACTAAGCTAATGTAAGTGTAGAAAAGCAAATTAGTGAAGATAAGGGTGTGAGAGGTGAAAGCAAAGTATACAAAATAAAATATGATCGAATATAGAGAGGCTAATGTATGATCTATTATACCATTAATATACAACCAATAACAATAATGCGATTATCATTCATTAAATGTATAGATTGGTAAGCAAGAGGGCTAATTGAAGGTAAGAAGAAAACACCACAAAAATTGTCCACCCATGCCTCAAAACGTTAGAATAAAAGATAATTAAAACACAAGTTCCGCACATAGTTTTCTATTAGTCATAAAAATAGAATTGTAATCACCAAGTGCAACCCTAGTCTTTCTTGAAATAACCAAAATATATTACAAATGAGCCCATGGATATTATTTATAGTATGTTCAACCCTCTTTATCCTAAGTACCTATGATTTAAATTTACTACTATAAAAGATAAAACTTTATTTTCAAGCAATTATACATCATAGTTTTGATTGTTGGTTGATGAATCACTACTTAGTGATGAGTGTTGAATTGTGATTATAATATGCAGTTTTATTCTGGTTTTTAGATGTAGATATAATGGTTATGAATATGTTTTGATGAAAGTTATGCATAATTTACATGATTTTTGATAAGACTGATCCATGAGATATTATGTGATATATGTTGGTAATTTTGTGCAAATTACGCAAGATTGCTATATTTTCAAGACTGCATGAAATGTTATAGCTGAATGTAGGTGAATCAAATCTTAAGAAAATGCATCAAAAGTAGGTTACAAAAATCACATATGGAAAGGTGCTATGAAAAGGTGTTACAAAAAGGGTCTACAAAAAATGGTTGATCATGTAAATATTTTTGGTGTGATGGAAATTACCACGTATGCTGATAGCTCAGCCAACACAATATGTATTGCATAGTCAGCATGGTTGTTGTCATGTTGACATTAGTATTTGGAATGTAATCCAATATTTGTTATGTAATTTGTTAATTTGTTAGTTGTTAGAGATTTACGTAATCAAAATGTAATGACTTTGTCCTCCTTGAGAAAAGGACAAAAGAGTTGTTTTACTTTGTTAGTATTTTGTTAGTGAGTTATAGGTCTTTGTTACATATATCTGTTATTATACCATTTGGACATATCCATTTATAATTATTCCAAAGTAGTTATTAGGTTGTTTTAATTTTAGACTATTTTGTTATGTAATATTAGTATCCAATCTGTAAATGTTCGATTTGCAATAGTAAAAGGTTGTAAATCTATTGTAAGGTAATTGTAAAAGCTATATATTACAATATCAAGACCTTGAGAAAGGTCCACTCCAATCCACACCAATTCATTCTACAACAAAAAAATTATTACATCGTATGAATTAAGATTGAAGTCAAGCAATAAAGTAGAAACCTTTTTTCAATGAGTTTGGTAATTTTATCTCGTAAATTCTTCATGCTTTACTTGTTATTGTAATTTCCATTTTAGTTTCTTACACACATGAATTAAATAACATTAAATTAGTTTAAATTAATATCATTTGTTGAAAGTAAAATACAATAGAAGGGATAAGATATTAATACTGACCTCTAGGAGGTAGGGTCCACTTCGAACAATCAGTCCCTTGCTCTCTTCCTCCCAAAAGAGAGTACAATTAGCCAAGCTATAGAATAGTCTTAGAAATAGATTTAATTAAATTTTATAATATAGAATTATACAAATATTAAATAGTTAATGCATTTTTAGATCATAACATTGATCCACACATAGAATTAGTCTATATCATAAATTACATCTTTTGAATTAAGTATAATTTCATTTATTGCAAACTGTCATTTCCTACAAACGAAACTAAGGAAACATAATACAAATCAAAATATGAGATTTTGGATGTATATATGGGACTAATGTTCTTTAAATCTAACCTAGATTGACAATTTAAGTGTGAGAGATTAGAGCTCAAAATTTTGGCATCGTTGCCAGGGAGAATAGTGCCATAATTTATGATTGAATACTACTAGATTGTCTGAGAGGGAGACTTATATGTTTGTCCTGAGTGGCGTAAGAAGTTCCAATATGCATGCAGATCAAAGTGGCACAAGAAGTTCCAAAAAGTATCTTCATCTCAAGCATTGCTAGTTTCCATTTTCTTAGGTTCAATTTCATTGCTTTTCTAGTTAGAATTTGATTTTAGCAAGTTATTTTATGGTTGTAATATCTTAGATTTGGAAGATTTAACCTGTATAAGGTAGTAGGTGTGATAATATCATACCAAAGTGCTTAAAATAAAGTAGTTATGACAATTTAGTTTTTATTTTAGCATTTCTAGTTTTAGCAAATTTACTTTCAGCATTGTGTGGTTATTACATACTTAGGTTTGGTAACTTTAACTTGTATACAAGAAGTAGGTGCGACTAGATCATAACAAAGTGTTTCTTAAAACCAAGTAGTAACAACAACATTTTACTATCCCTTGTGTTAAAATTGGTTGTTGTGTTTTATACCTAGTTTTAACGACAATAAGAATTGTTTTAGAGTAGTAACATTTTACTTTCCCTTGCTACGTTAAAATTGGTTGTTTTATTTCAGACCAGGTTTTAATGGTAGTAAGACTATTGTAGAGTAGC
Source organism: Wollemia nobilis (assembly GCA_028583015.1). Lineage (NCBI taxonomy): Eukaryota > Viridiplantae > Streptophyta > Pinopsida > Araucariales > Araucariaceae > Wollemia > Wollemia nobilis. Next base: position 11,201,660 of record JAQPPZ010000750.1, read on the forward strand.
AACATTTGAATTTCTCTTGCTGCATTAAAATTGGTTGTTGTGTTTCAGACCTGATTTTTAATGGTAGTAAGACTATTTTAGAGTAATAACATTTTACTTTTCCTTGCTGCATTAAAATTGGCTATTGCATTTCAGACCTAGTTTTAATGTAGTAAGATTGTTGTAAGAGTAGTAATATTTTACTTTCCCTTGTTGTGTTAATACTAACTATTGTATTTCAGATATAGTCTTAATAGTAGTAAGATTGCTTTAGAATTTAGTTTTTGTGTATTGCATTTTTCTCAAAAGAAAAGAAAAAAAAAAATAAAAAATAAAAAAAGAGGCAAAACCACTAAAAAAAATTAAAAAGAGAAGTATACATTGATAATGGTGGAAAGTTATATTATTCAATCTAAATTTATAGACCTTAAAATAAAATTTCTAGAACAAGAAATCAACCTACTTTTTGAAAAAAGGCATAGGCCATCTTGGAAAGAGTGGAACCACATGTGGGAATACCTTGATATTATTTGGAAAAGGTTAGAAGAGCTGGATAAAATTAAGAGGATCGATATAGCTAAGGTTCTAGGTGCAAATTATCACTCATCATACCTTACTCTCTTGAGGAGTTGTGAGCGTTGGATAGGGGATAGAAGAGCAAGTGTAAACTCAACTACATATCCTTGGGAGCATTACTTTAAGGATTTCTTAATTTTCCATAATTTCTTAGCAGATATAGAAAATAGAGAAGTGAGTTTGGAATCTAAAAAAATATACCACAAAGCACCTATAATTATATACTTTAGAGAGTTGTGTCACGATTTATAGTTTAAAAATTCTAGTAAAATTCAAAGACAAGAATTTATTTTTCAACTGATTCATCTTGTAAAACAAGACTTTACATTTGAAGAAGAACATTACATGACCCATTAACAGTTAGAACCAATAAATGATATCCATAAACTATTTGATGAGGAATGAATGATTTTTTTGCAAAAATTAAGAGCTTTGTAAATTTATGAGTAGATCTAAAGATTCAAAAGGAAAATTCATCAAAGTCTACAAAGAAAAACAAGAAAAAAACTCTACTAAAAATCTTGATATTACTAGATTAAAGGAGACTGAGATTGTAGCTGCTAAGAATTCTTCAAAAGAGAAAATTGAACTACCATTAACTCTACTAGGTCAAGATCCTAAAACATTTCTATTTCCAAAATCTGAATTTGATAATCATATAGATCCTTCTGCTATCTTTTTTGAACCCATACCAGGTCTAATATTAGAATTCCTTCAATCAGTCATGGATGACCATATTAGTGAACATGGGGAAGTAGATGAAAACTGAAGGGGAAGTAGACAAAGGAATAGTGATCTTGGAGAAGTAAAAGAAAACTAGAGAAGAATTAGGTAAATAAAAACTTTTGTCTTTCCTTTTCATTCTCCAGATGATAGGATAATGTGAAAACCAAATCCCGTCTCTATTACTGTTTTGCCTACAAATCATGGGAAACCACATGAGGACCCTTATATATTTCTTTTTGAATTCGAAGTGGTATTCCAAGCTTACTTCTACACCACTAATGAGCAAAGGTTAAGACTATTTTGCTCCACACTCAAGGATGTAGCTTTAAGATGGTTCATGGGTCTAGGTGAAAGTGTTTGTAACCAATGGGATGGAGAGAATGGATTGAAGGATATGTTCCTTGAAAGATATCAATAATTTTGTAGAGTTAGGGACAAGAAACCTGAGCTATTTCATATGAACCAATGAGAAGAAGAATCCCTTGAAGACTATCTTGAAATATTTTAGTTTGTGGGATCTAGAGTCAATATTGAGCTAGATGAAGAAATATTAAAGGAACTTTTCTCAAGGGGTTAAAAGAATGTGTCCTTGATGTACTAAATCTTATGGCTAAGTGAGATATTCATCTAATATAATTTGAAGAAATTGTGAATATTTGGAGAAATTATTCAAGAAATAAGCTTCTTAGAAATAATAAATACTCATCCAGAAGAGGAGTGATAAGAGAAAAAATTGGTAAGATGTTGGAGAGTCTAAAGATTGATTTATTGAGTAAATTAACTACATCTCTTTGACCTCACGGATAATAAACCAAAAGATCAAGATATTTAGGAGATATACTGTCATAGGTGTAGGAAAACACACAACTTGAGGGAATGCCCTCTTAACATTACAAATATTTTGAACATTTCTACTTCTTTTAAAATCTGTGATAAGAATCATAGTACTAAAAAATGCAAGTATATTTTAGCTGTTTGCTATAAAAGAACCTAAAGTTGAGGACATAGAAGATGTTTATTTTATAGCCCAAAGAAGAGGTGGCCCATATAATGGTCCATCTAATTGTTCAAATTCTAAATATTCCAACTAGAAAATACCTAATCATTGGTTAAATGCATCCAATTGGATGAATTGGAACCCATCTAATTATCCAAATAATCAAGAATGGAATATACCTCCATGGGATAAATTTATGGCCAATTCATATGGGAGTCCACCTCCATGGAATCAAGGAATGTTAAGTCAAAACATGTCTAATTGGAATTTGAATGGCCAATATAATCAAGTAGGACCTAGCTGGTCTTAAGGACTGCCCCAACATAAAAAAATTCAAAATCAATTTAGGGGACAAGCCCCTCAAAACAAACCTCAAAATAGACTCCTCCCACATCCAAATAATATAAAAAATCCTCCTAAGTATCCACCTTAACCAAATCAACCGGTACCCAATCCTAATAATAACAAAATAGTTCAACAAGTCTATTAAACTAATGAAACATGTTCAATATCCATGGTGTCTTGTGAACAGATCCAATTGAGATATGGAAAGGTGTTGGAAAATAATAGAGTGACTTTTACAAAAATTGAGTAACCTACCCAAAACTTGTTTGAAAAAGAAGATAATCTTGAATATGAGGTAGAAATATCACTAGAGATTATTCCAACAAAATAAAAGGAATTTCAAATCCTTCAAAGGAAAGAAATTGAAATCCCATTTCCTGAAATATTGGTAATACCTAAGGAATCCTCTAAACTGGCTTTTAATTTTCTTCAAGAGCTAGAAAATGTTACCATTAAAATTTCTCTTTTGTAAGCTATAAAGGATATTCGTATTTAATCCATGTTAATAAAAAACATGTGCACAACAAATTGAGGAAGGGAAAAGAAGAATGAATCTCAAACCATTCAAGTTATTGGGTAATTATCTAAGATAATGACTGGACGAAGGTTATTGCCAAAATATGCAGATCCTGGAGTACCTATACTCACAGTCCACATTGGTAAAACAACCTTGCATAATGTCTTAGTATATTTAGGGGATGCCATAAATTTTATGACTAAGGAAACAATAAAATATTTAGGGGTACACAAATTACAACCAACCTCTATAGTGCTTCAACTTGCAGACAAATCTACCATTTAAACCAGAAGGAAAGTTAGAGGATATTATAATTTTTGAAGTTCATGGGAGTATCCTGTAGACTTTGTGGTCTTACAACCAAAGAAGAAGTTAGGGGGACATCCACTAATTCTAGGATATCCATGGCTTGCCACAGTTGATACCTACATTAGTTGTAGATCTAGAAATATGACAATTTCTAATGGTAAGCACACTAAAGATCTTAGCCTATTTCTTGCATCAACATTAGATGAAGGTTTCTCAAAGAAACTATGGTATGATTTTCCTGATGACTTGGTTGATATTCAAACTATATTAGTTAATGTATTAAGTGAAAATTTACAACAAGATATTGAAGTACCATTATCACTACTATTAGATGATCAAGAGGAAGATCAAGATCAAAACACTAGTTGTCCACTTGAATTTGCCATGACTAATGATGAAGCAAGTACAAGTCAATCTCATAAATTAGTGCCTTATAACTACCAATTAAATGTTCTCAAACATGAAATAATGGGAATAGATGCAAATACTAAAAAATAAAAACTATAAACAAATAGTTATCACACCTGGAAAACTCTAAATATTAATAATGCACTCACAGGCATACAAGAATCATAATTGATAGATGTGCTTAAGAAACATCAAACAAAATTTGCATGGAACTATGAGGATATGAAAGGAATACATCTAAATATTTGTACCCACTATATGTCCATCGAATAAGGATTTCATCCAGTGAGACAACCTCAAAGAAGACTAAATCTAGCTATGAAAGATACATTTCAAGATGATATTAATAATCTATTGAATTAAATATTTGTATATATAATTTTTGATAGCCAATGGATATCACCACTTGTGATAGTCCCCAAAAATAATGGTAAGTGGAGAATTTGTGTGGATTATAGGGAATTAAATAAAGTGATAAAGAAGGATTATTTTCCTTTACCCTTCATAGACCAAGTTATTGATACATTATCTAGAAAGAAGTACTTTTGCTTCTTGGATGGTTTTAGTGGGTACAATCACGTCTCAATAGCAGAAGAAGATCAAGAGAAGACAAATTTTACATGTCTTGTAGGTATCTATTCTTACAAAGTTCTACCCTTTGGACTATGCAATGCACCTGCTACTTTTTAAAGGGTTTTTTTTAGTTATTTTTGCTAATTTAATTGATGAATTTGTAGAAGTCTATATGGGCGAATTCATAGTTTATGGTAACACCTTTGAAGAAACCTTGTTAATCTTATAAAAATCTCTTGTTAGATGCCAAGAACAAAATATCTCCTTGAGTCATGAAAAATATTTCATGATGATGAGAGGAGGTATCTTCTTGGGACATTACATATCTGAGAAAGGTGTTAAAGTAGATCCTGCAAATATCCAAGTTATTCAATATCTCTAACCTCCAAAGACACAAATTGAGGTAAGGATATTTTTGGGACATGTAGGATATTGTTGTAGATTTATTAAGGATTTTAGTAAAGTTACCTCTCCTATGCTTAAGATCTTAACAAAGAAAAGCAAATTTAACTGGATAAAGGAATGTTAAAAAGCCTTTAAAATCATAAAAGACAAAATGACTACCGCTCCCATTTTAAGGGATCTAAATTGGGAATTTCCATTTCATATACATTGTTATGTTTCATGTTATGCAATAGTAGCAATACTTCAATAATTTGAGAATAAAATTCCTTATGCTATCTATTATGTGAGCAAAAATTTGCACGGGGTAAAACTTAACTATATAATTACTGAAAAATAATTCTTAGATGTAGCTCATGCCATTAATAATTTCAAACATTATATAATAGGCTATGAAGTATTTTTTCACACTGATCACTTTGCCATTAAATATTTAATGAACAAAGCTACAGTAGAAGGAATAGTGGTTAGATGGCTTCTCTTATTGCAAGAATTTAATGTCATAATTATAGATAAAGTAGGAAAAGATAATATAATTATAGTTTATTTGTCTTGTATGCATATATTTGATGATAATGAGTTGATTCTTGATAATTTTCTAGATAAAAATTTATTTGCTCTTTCTATTTTTACTCCTTGGTATGCCGATATCGTAAACTATTTGGTAATAGGAAAAATACCATAAAATTTTACATCATATGAGCATAGAAATTTAGTGCATCAAAGTGTCCATTATACATGGATTAATGGAGTTCTGTTTAAATCTTACCCTAACCATATGATTAGGATATCTATGCAAGAAGATGATGTGTATGACATCATTCGAGCAACACACGAAGAACCATGTGGTGGTCATTATGCTGCTCAAATAATAGTTAGTAAAATACTTCAAACTAGTTATTTTTGGCCATACACATGGACATTCCTACTATGAGTAGGAATTTCCATAGGTTTGTTGATCAATGTGATGCTTTTCAAAGGGCTGGTAAACCTACACCCATAATGGAGATGTATTTGGTACCAAAAATAATATTTAAAATATTTGAGAAATGGGGAATTGATTTTTTTGGGCCAATAGAGCCTTCAAGTAAAGGTAATAAACATATACTTGTGTGCACATATTATGTCACCAAGTGGGCTGAAGTAAAAGCCTTGCCACGAGCACAAGATAAACTTGTAGCTGATTTCCTTTACACACATATCATGCAATGCTTTGGAGCACCTAAATATCTGGTTTTAGACCATGGATCTTTGTTTTTATCCAAATTTATTGAGAATTTTGTTAAAATATATCAAATCAAGCATAGGAATATGTCCCCATATCATCCTCAAGCTAATGGATAGGTACAAGTTACAAATAGAGAGCTTGAAAATATTATAATAAAATTGTAGTTGTTAATAAGGTTGATTGGAAAGAAATACTAAAAGAAGCTACATGGGCATATAATACAATTTGGAAACTACCACAAGACTATCACCTTATGAGATGGTCTATGGGAAGCAAGCTATCATGCCTATTGAATTTGAAATAGAAAATCTTCGCACAATAGTACAACTTGATATGGATTTGGATCAAGCACAAAAAACTAGATTGGAACAATTAAATATTCTAGATGAAAGAATATTAGAGGCATTACATAGGACTAAACTAATGCAAGTACAAAGAAAGAAATGGCATGATAAATATATTGTAGCATAAACCTTTCAACCAAGAGATTGAACCATGCTATTTGAATCACACTTCCAAGACTTCCAAGGAAAGCTAAGGATGTAATGGCTTGGACCTTATGAGATTGAAGAAATATTTGGGAATGGTACAGTTAAACTTAATCCCATTGATGATTCAACAAGAAGATTATTATTTAATGGACATAGGCTTAATATTTATAGGAAGCCATTATCTAAAGAAGGATTTATAAACCATATTAAGCAACAAGTTGATTTGCAATGCATTTTTGAAATGCAATCAACTTCTATTAAATAAGAAATTCTCTTTTATATATTAAGAAATAAAACACTATCTACTTAATAATTTAGTGCTCTATAATTTAATATATACTAAGTGAATAAGTGCAGTCATTAAAAATAATGTAGTCTAATCCATCCTATTATTTGGATGTATAAGTACCAGTAAATAATATGGATGGAAAAAATATTTACACTACTTGACCAATGAAAGAAGGTTATTATGGAACGATAATATTTCTTGAAAATATACTAGAAAATATCACTCAATGTTCTTTAAAATATGCTTCCTTTATTCATAATGGAGATCTATAATACAATGTGTTATTCATCTCATCATTCATCACCTTTCAGTCACAATATCAGGTTTAGGGAAGAAGTTAGATTCGGTGTGAGAAGACATATTCTTACCTCACAAAAAGGAGGTCATATAGTCATGATGGTATCAAAAAATTAATAAAGAAAGAAAGTAAAAGATATTGTTTCATATAACCCCACAAGTATAAATGGAAGGAAAGGATAATAAGGATAAGATTACATTTCCATCTAGATGGTAATTTAGTTCAAATCCCCAAAACCTTAACTCTTCTTACTTAAAGGGGTAAAGTAGTAAGGATAGGGTGAAAATTACCAACAAGAGTTTGATAGCGCGGTTAGGAATCCAATTCCCTAAAACTTTGCACCCTTAAAAACCTAATCTATATGTATGTGAAAAGAAATGGGCTATGAAATGATAAAAAATAACTGATACTAGAATGACTATCTTACTTTATTCTTCTAAAATACGTTTAAATATTTCCAACCATTAATGAGACCTAATATATATAAATATTTTCCATAATAAATAAAAATTTCTCTCCTTATCTTTTTTTGGCTATATAACCAAAATTTTAGTTTGGAGGGAGAAGAAAAGGATTAATACAATCATTTTTGTAATATAGTTTGGGGGAGAAAAGAAAAATGAGAGTGGAAAATAAATAAGGTAAGAAAAATATTGTGCATGACTAAGACCACATGTCATGGCGTAATAAAGCACTGTAGGGTGATTATCATTGGTTCTTATTAGCAAATATTTGGCATGAAGAGGAATTTTTATTTAGAATTCATACAAAAATACACCTCTTGGGCCATGACGTGGAAGTCAAGCCACGGGTCTAACTTCAAAAATCGAGCATTGTGGATTTGGATGCACACTATTCATATTTTAATGGTATATGCTAATAAATCAACAAGAAGGTTAACATAAGCATGAAATCATGGAAAATCATGAAGCTGACATGGAAATCATAACCGACCAAACAGGGAAGGACATACCATCATGGGCTGAAGTAAAATTTTCCATGAATATTTGAGGATATGAGGGCGATGAACTACATGGACACTCCTAGGTGGTAAATGGTCAATTGAGCCTTCCATAAATTCCATGTGTGCCTTCTTCCTCATATAGCATAAGTCCTCAAACTCATTACCTGGAGATAAAAGTAAAATGTAGATATCTAAATATTGAACAATCACCATTTGAGAAGGGGTCAGCCTATCCTCATGTAGGATGTAAAATTAAGTATAAGTAAGGCCAAAGAATACGCAAATAGACACCAAATAAGCAACCTAAATGATGAATGAGACAAACTGAGAAAATGAAGCATGCTTATTAGGAGCTGACGATGCACAAATATACACACAGATAATATAGCAAAACGAACTACGAGATAAGCATATCAAAGGTGAATTAAAAGGAAAGAAAAAACCAAAGGTTTTAATAAGACGTGGACTTTAATAAAACATATTATCGACCAAATTTGATTAAAATTAAATAAAAAAATTATTTTTCCCTATGTTTTATCCTCCAGTGAACATCGACGTGTTAGCATCAAATTTTGATAGCTCATTACCACGTAGGACGGTGAGTTGTTAGCATGTCTCGTTAGCATGCTATGTTAAGCATACAATTTTCATTTCCAAGGGAGATGACCGCCTTGCAAGGATAAGTTGATCAACAACGTCTAGTCACATAGAGTGTTAGATTTTGATACATCATGTAATTGGAAATAGAATTCACAAGATGTAGAATAATAAGAAATAAAGTAAATATGCGAGATGACTAAAATATTCTATAAATAGAAATGATGAAAATGAGTACAATAGTAGTTATGGAGGAAATGAACACTCCATGATACAAGCTACTACTCAATGAATGAGCTCTAAGATTATAGCTCACACACTCTACACTACTGTGTCTATCCTACACTACTATGCTCTCATCTATATCTTCACACTCTATCTATGGCCCTTTATATAGGAAGATAAGTTCCTTGGACAACACTCTACCTAGCTGTACAAGGGACACCTTGCACATTTACAGCTTGCACATTGACACTTGTGCATTTATTACATTGCATGAAGTAACTAGATAAATTCTCCCTAAAGTAATCGAATGTCCTAAGTATGTACCAAGGAAGGTACATTTACATTTATTCTTTTATGCTTGGCTATGTGTTGTACTGGTTCTTCATTTTCATCAACATATTCCTTTGAAAATATGTTAGCATCAATTTAAAACATCACAATATCTTGTGATATTTCCATTGAATCTAGGATGTATGCATTTCCATGGATTGATCCTGTTGCTTTTATTTCACCTTGATTCATGATGAGACATGTATTGATTCCATACATATATCCAAAGTAGATCATATAGTTATATTCTACCAAATTGCTTACATAAATGATATTGAATGTTAATCCAAGAAAAAACAATACTTTTTGTAGTAGAAGATTTGGAAATGATCTGCTAGGTGTTACACATCCATATCCATGTATAGGATAAGTTTGGTTATCTACAATTCTTAGTAGGTAGCCTTTGGTATCTTCAAGACAGTTGAACCATTGCATATTTCCTATCATATGATGACTGGCTCCTGAGTCAATGTACCATATATTTTCATGTTCTATAGATTGGTTTTTGTTGAAACAAATTCCACATTCATTATATGACATTATTTTTTCCATTTTAACAAATAGAAGAAATGACATAGGATCTTCTTTGTAGTCTACCTTATGAATCATTAAGATATATGATCCCTGATAGAATTATATAAGCTTGATTTAGTAAAACCTTTAATAATCCTTGGATTTGTAGGATTCCTTGTCTCCCTAGTATGAGAATATATACTCTTAAGGATTTTTAGATTTTGTAGAAAGTTTATTTATTGCAACTTGATAGAATTCCTTATGACTCCCTAGTATGTTTTGGATAAGCTATAAAGTACTTTTTTAAATTATAGTTCAATTTTGGTTGATTTTGTAAATACCAAAATCAACTTCTATTATTGTTATTGCTCCTATTGAACTAAGCGATTTTCTCAAATTTAAAGAGGTTTTAATGTTGGATATTTTATCTCTATTTGAGAATATTTGAGACAAAAATATTATAAATTTCCAACCTTTAAAATGCTTTGATTAAAATCTCTTTAAATATCCCTTTAGATTTTTAATCCAGGTGTATCTAATTTCTAATTTAATTAATTTGATGTAGTAACCCTTATAACTCCCTAATTTTGGAAAATTTAGATCATAATAATATTTGCAAGTATTAAGGTTAATTGCAAATAGAAAAATTTATTACTCCTAAGTTCAATGTTGCAAATATTATATTAGCTTGATAAATAATTCCCTTTGAGGTATTGCTTTCAATAATTATATTTATTTAAATTCAACCTTATAACTCCCTAGAGATGAATGCATATAAATATATGAATGAACCTTACCTCACACCAAGAAATAATTGATATTGATTTCATACATATAATGGCTACACTTGTTGACTCTAGCTGCTTTGAATGTGTTCAGACTAGAGTATTGAATGCTTTATACCTTGCTTCTACGTTGTGATGGCTCCCATGTCTCAGATGTAAATTTATTGTAATACCTCATTCAAATACTGTGTTCAAATGCTGCATTGAAATTAGTAGTCCAAGGAGCCTTTAATAGGTAGTCAACCTAGTGACAAGTGTCACTTCAATTACACTTCAATGCTTTCTTAGATGTCTATTGCAAGTGTAATGTCTAAAATATCTTCTTCCTTCTTGCATTTTTTGAATGATAACGCCAATGGAGAAATGTAACTCCTCTTCAATGTGGTCTATGGGCACCAAAATATTGATGTAACACTTCAAATTTGAGTAGGCATTTGTAACATTACTTTTAAGGTTTCTTGGATGTTAAGCATTATTGAGAGATTGTGCCAAATGGCACTCAAAGTTTTTGCATGGAATCTGTCGTTGTAATGCCTCCAAGAATAATTTAACTCTTTCTTTATGCCTTTTCCTTTGCTTGCTACATTCCTTGAAGTGCAAGCAAACTATTTTCTCTCACATTCGATCCTTAAGGTAGTATTGGAGCTATAAATGACATGGAAGATGTTGCATTTGGTGGATTTTCTTTACCAAGTTTTAGACCTTTGCAATTAGCACCTTTTCTCCTTGCTTTTGGTTCTCCTTGATGTGCAATTGTAGCATTGTTTGTGCATGTTTGGATGAGGTAATAGTGATGATTTTGCTTGTAGTATGGCTTCTTCTTCTTCTATGTAACTATAGGATATTGATCTTCTACTGTGTGCTTGTTTTGTGCAGGTTCGTTCATCCAAGATATGTGAGGAATGAGACTTTTTGATGGCTCCTTGTACCACATATATGGAGTGCTTTTCATACGTCATTCTTGGTTGGATTTATGCATTTAATGGCATCTTCTATATACTTCCTTTTTGTAGATAATGTAGTGCAATACCTTGTGAATAATACACTTTCTTTTGCACCCTTTTTGCACTCCCCTTTTCAGGTTTTGTAGTATGATTTTTTAGTATATTTTTGAATGCACAAATGATGGTTTTTAAGATATCCTTTTGAGTAGACTCCTTACCCTCTTTTATTGAATATTTTATGGTTAATCCAAGCTTTTTAAACACTACAAAATAGAATATTTGTTTTAGTTGCACTATCCCCTAAGTGTTTTAGATTTGAGACTCACCAAGTCTCAATATTTGAAGCTTCTTTTTGGTTAGATTTTATTTGCTTGTACTAACCCATTTTGGTGTCTTGTATTAGCTACTAAGAGTTGCAAGTTTTTGTGCTTTAATAGTGTCTTTAGAAACTTGATGCAAACTAGATTTTGTAGAATTTTTTCAATGCACAAAACTAATTTATTTTGAGAGTAATAATAGTGTAAATAAATCTAACAAATTTCACTTTTTAATGCACTGATAAATTACACCTTATCACTCCAATATACTCTTAAGAAAATTCACTTAATCAATTCACTACAACTAATAAAGAATAATCTAAAATGAATCTTCAAGAATTATTTTGCAAATTTATTATAAGCAAGATATTAGGAGATAGTATTCTTTTGCTTTCCAAAGTAGATGATAGGTAGTTGATAGATAGTTGAAATTCTAAAATCTAATAAAATCCTAATGTGCAAATGAACCTTAAAAATAACCTTTATTTTTGCACATTTGAAGACTGTAATACAAATATCCTTTTTGCAACTTTAATTTAGATTAAGGTGCTTTAACAAATCTGAAAGTAATCCAATTAATGAATCTACTTGCACCAATAGTTGTTTAAATTTTTTTGAAACCTTTTGTAGCTTCTTTGCTGCTTCTGTAGAGGATGTAGATTTTGGTGTCTTAGATCACCAAGTTGCTACCTTGAGTAAGATCTTGTAGCTCTTTATAGACTATTTTGAACAAATCTTTCTTCACCAAATGATGGTCTCAAACTTCCTTTCATGAACCTAATATTTAATGAATTTTATCTCATCTTGTGTTCTCCTAATTTTGTTGTAGATTTCGAGAATTTTGTATCTCTAAAGCGATGTCCTCTTACTATGGGAGGTAATCTTCAAATCTCTTGTATTTGATGAGATTATTCTATCTTCAAATATTCTTGTCAAATTTTGACTTCAATCATGATATTCTTCTCAAGATTTTGAATATCTTGAGGTCTTTAGTGGATTCTTCTTCCACTTATATTTGGCACTCATTAAAAAATTCTCCTCCTGTTGGGATTGTTTTTGGATGGCATCAATTATCCCAAGTCCTTCAATATCAGGGGCTTCTCCTTGGTAGTGGATTTCTCTAGTGAGTTCTTCTTTGATGATTTATTCAGCAAGGCCATCCTAGATTTTTACTGGATGCTCATTGATACCTCACCAAGGTCTTTGATCTTACAAATTCTATTGGTCTTCCTTGATACCTTATCTTAAACCTTCTACTTTTGGAAGTGTTGGTGGTGAAATCTTCTCCTAGATATCTAATTTTGTTGCTTCTTGATTTGATCAAGAATATCTTAGTCCTTCTTCTTCCTTGTATGGAATTTCTTCAATGATATCTCCTCTTGATCTCTTTTGCTTTAGGTGTTGGATTGATTTTGAAGAGGATACTCTTCCTAAATTTCTTGTAGGAATATTTCTCAACTTACTAGATCTCCTTTACCTACAAAAAAAATATTAGTACTGAAATATACTTATGAATTATGTACTCTCTTCTAGAGTCTTCTTCAAGATAAAGGCTTTTGTGGCCTATTTTAGTATCAAGGATTTTGTGGCCTTTTCTTTAATATCAAGGCTTTTGTGGCCTTTTCTTCAATATTAAGGCTTCTATGGCCTTTTCTTCAATATCAAGGCTTCTATGACATTTTCTTCAATATCAAGGCTTCTATGGTCTTTTATCATATTCTATGGCCTTTTCTTCTGGATCAAGGCTCCTATGGCCTATTTTAGGCTTCTATGGCCTTTTATTCTGGATCAAGGCTTCTATGATCTTTTCTTCTGAATCAACGCTTCGATGGCATTTTTCTTTTTATAAAGTTCTTCAATATAGCAATGGAGATCTCATGTCTTATGACTTCATAACGATTCTTTTCCAGAATTTTCTTTTGAAGTATTATCATATCTACAACAACCAATATCTGCACTATGAAGACACTCCAAAATTTGAGCAATGAAGTTGAGGTCTCCTAGATTTCTATTGTAGGAGGTGTCCCAATCATATGAGAATTAATTCCTTCTAATAAAAGAAACTCTAGGTAGATATTTTTAGATCTCTTAGATGAGCTTCACTAGTTGTTTCATAAAACTAGCAGATCGAATTTTGAGTCCTAGTATTCACAGTTGTTTCTGTAACTCTGTGGAAAGACTCTAGCCATATGCAATCTTAGTATTTCTAAAACTGATATTTCTTTTAGTTCTCACTTGTGGATCTCCCTAATTCTATCACCTAGATTCTTTTAAGAAATTTTGACAGTGACTGGTCCAATGGCGCATCAGGTTGAAAAAAAACTCAGGGTTACTGATAATGGTGATTTTCCTATTGATATATTGTACCTTGATCTACCATAGCTCTGATACCACTATTATATTTTTATACAACATTCAATAGGAGATAGCATTCACAAGATGTAGAATAATAAGAAAGAAAGTAAATCTACGAGATGATTGAAATATGTTATAAATAAAAATGATAAAAATGAGTACAATAGTAGCTATGGAGGAAATGAACACTCCATGATACAAGCTACTACTCAATTAATGAGCTCTAAGATTATAGCTCACACACTCTACACTACTGTGTTTATCCTACACTACTATGCTCTCCTCTATATCTTCACACTCTATCTATGGCCTTTTATATAGGAAGATAAGTTCCTTGGCCAAAAATCTACCTAGTTGTACAAGGGATACCTTGCATATTTACAGCTTGCACATTGACACTTGTTCATTTATTACATTGCATGAAGTAACTAGATAAATTCCCCCTATAGTAATCTAATGTCCTAAGTATATACCAAAGAAGGTAAATTTACATGATCCAAATAATGTAATATAAGCTATTTCTAACATAGAGCAATGAAGGTGAACAATGTAGATCAAGCACAAGAGATCAAATTTTTGATTGATGACCATTGTTTTTAACCTCAATGCAATGAAAAAACATAGAAAAACCCCTAAATGCAAAATTTATCCTCTCTATAGCATGTTTGAGGTAAAAACTTGATAATTTGATTCTGTAACCATGATTGAAACATGACAAACCTTAAAACATTTAGTTGTAATCATGCCATGGAAGGTAGAATCAAGCAATGATAGTTTTGGAAAGGTACATGAAGAAGATTGAAGACATCTACTAAAGAGGAGGTACAAAAACCAACTGTAAGTGTTGTTTAAAACTTTAATTTTTTTTATAGTGAAATGTAATAACATTGTTTAAATTTTTTTTTTTTTTCCTAATAATGAAATATGATGAATGTAACGACTTATCTCCAGGATAAAAGGTCATATAAATTGTAGAATTTATCTACAAAAATTTAGTATTTATAAAATATTAATGAATATATGTATACATTCACATTTTTAGTAGTTTTTTTATTATTATTTGCTTTGAAACTAAAGTAAAAACCCATTATCCTTAAACTCTCTATCCCTTTTTATACCAAACCCTTATCACAATGATGAAATATACATTCCATAAGCGCAGTGATCCATCTTCCATAACCACCCATATGCCTAGTGATTTTTTTAGAAATATTTTCCAAAAATCCAAATGGTGTGAAGCTCTAACAATATTTCAAGGACATGACTAGGGGGTGGCCAAACAGTTCATTTTGAATTGTGACCCCACAACCATGGTCACTAATGTGGGTGGGATAGAAATTGAATTCAACCCTAGCATTATATCTAAAGTGTTGTGCCTTCCCAAAGTCGACCAAACGTATTTTAAAACTACAAAGAAAGGGTTGATCCAATTGGTCAATAGGTTAGGAGAAAAATACTCAATTTTTAGAGATTAAGAGGGATAGATCAAGGGAGTGGAAAATTCATCTCTTCCTCTAAAGTGGCAAGAGGCTACCACTATAATCATGAAGTTATTTATAGTAAAGGGAATATTGTACATGTGCGGGTGTTATCACCTAAAAATGTTTCTTAATATTAAATTTACTAAGCATGAGGATTGCATTATTAACCTCTCATATTTTATTTATAAATCCTTGAAAATTGTAGTTGGAAGAGTTCAATCCAAAAATTCTAGGGCCAGACCCAAATTGCATCTATCGCCCATCATGGTCTTATCAAATTACTTGTCCTACATAAATCCCTAGAAACTAAAATTACATGGGATAAGATTGTGGAAGAGGTAAACCTATTGGTGCAGTCATTTAAGCCAAGTGAATCCAAGTATAATGAGGGTACCATGTTTGAGGAGAGCTTTGATTCTGGTAGTCAAGGGAAGAAGAGTATCTTGTGATCAAGAAAACAACCCAGACCAAAATCACCAAAGCACCCAAATCCCCTGCACCAATGAAGAAAAATAGATATGAGGAATATAGTCCTAAAAATCATGAGAAAGAAGAAATATCTAGACCTTAGATGAGTTCACCTACTTTAAACTCTTATGTTGAAATCCTAACCCAAATTCATACCCAATAGAATCTACTGTAAACTAAGTTGGATAACCTTAGAAATGAGTTTTCAAAGCATGGAATATTGGTGGAGAAATATGTCTCCACTCAAAATGATATTCTAATGTAAATATCTATGGAAAAAGTGGTCAAACTGGTTGATCCAGTTCCTCAACTATTAATTTCTAGTGCATCATCCAACAAGAGTTTAATGGGTAGAAAAAAATGAGAAAGTTGGTGAATTTTACTAAGCATTTTGAATTGACAAAAATATTTTATGAGGATAGCTCATCCATATTATCCGAGTTTATATTTTAAAGGTATCCTACATTTAGCATTCAAGTAATAATTCCATAATATGAGTTGGAGATTTTGCTGGAGGTAAACACGATGATCAACCAGATCACTGAATCCACATGGCAGTTATCCCTGCTTGCAAAAGAGACAATACAAGGATCACCATGCGGTACATCATATGTAAGAGGTAGACCAGAAAAGGATTTATGCTTGAATATTATGGCTATCGATAATCCACCAAACCAAGGTAGAACGAAAGTGTAGATCAAAAAAATCAAGCAAGAGAGACTTAGGGCTATGGAAAATCTACTTGTTTCAACCCGAGTTCCCTCATGGATTAGATCTAGAAATGTTTAAGTTTAAACATCATTATTATTATTTTGTTCATAAACAAAAGAAACTTGCATAATTACCCCCTATTTATGTATGATTTATTTCTTTCAAATCTCTGTAGTACTGATTTTGCATGCATGGGGACATGCATTCCCTTCAGTTTGGAGGAATGATGAGTGTTGAATTGTGATTATAATATGCAGTTTTATTCTAGTTTTTAGATGTAGATATGATGGTTATGAATATGTTTTTATGAAAGCTATGCATAGTTTACATGATTTCTGATAAGACTGATCCATGAGATATTATGTGACATATATTGGTAATTTTGTGCAAATTATGCAAGATTATTCTGTTTTAAGGAAGTGGATATTGCAGGTACTCCATAGGAAACATTACAACCAAATGTATATGAATCAACTCATGAGAAAATGCATCAACAATAGGTTACAAAGAGCACCTATGAAAAGAATATACAAAAATGTGCTACAGAAAGGTGTTATGAAAAGGGTCTACACAAAATGGTTGACCACATAAATCTATTTAGCACGATGGAAATTGCCACGTATGCTGACAACTTAGCCAACACAATGTGTATTGCATAGTCAACATGGTCATTGTCATGTTGACATTAGTATTTGGAATGTAATCCAATATTTGTTATGTAATTTATTATTAGATATGTAATTTGTTAATTTGTTAGTTGTTAGAGATTTATGTAATCAAAATGTAATGACTTTGTCCTCCTTGAGAAAAGGATAAAAAAATTATTTTACTTTTTTAGTATTTTTTTAGTGAGTTATTTTTTTTTAAGAGAAAAACCCCTTGCGGAGCTGCCTTGGTCTGAGAGACCACGAACAGGGGGTTCTACACCGTCAAATTCACTCGGGGGTCACACCCGACCCTGCCCGTACCAACATTATGAATTGAATTTTTGATGCCCAATTCAGCTTTTTGGTAGGATGGAGATTTGAACCTGGGACCTTCCTTGGAGGATTGCCCTCTCCTCTCCAACTCACCTACAACACCTGGGTTTAGTGAGTTATAGGTCTTTGTTATGTATATATATTATTATTCCATTTGGACATATCCATTTGTAATAAGTCCAAAGTAGTTATTAGGTTGCTTTAATTTTAGACTATTTTGTAATGTAATATAGTTTCCAATCTGCAATTGTTCAATTTGCAATAGTAAAAGGTTGTAAATCTATTGTAAGATAACTATATAACAATGCCAAGACCTTGATAAAGGTCCACTCTAGTCCACACCAATTCATTCTACAACATAAAAAATAATACAATGTATGAATGAAGATTGAAGTCAAGCAATAAAATAGCAGTGTTTTTTTTAATGAATCTGGTAACTGTATCTCTTAAATTCTTCATGCTTTACTTGTTATTGTAATTTATATTTTACTTTCCTGTACACAAATTAAATTGCATTAATTTAGTTTAAATGAATATCATTTGCTGAAATTAAAATAGAATAGAAAGAATAAGAGATTAATACTGACCTCTAGGAAGTAGGGCCCACTCTAAATAGTTAGTCCCTTGCTCTCTTCCTCCTAAAATAGAGTAGAATTAGTTAGGATATAGAAGAGTCTTAGACATAAATTTAATTAAATTGCATAACATAGAATTATAATATATATTAAATAGTTAATGCATTTTTAGATTATAACGCTGATCCACACATAGACTTAGTCTAAATCATAAATTGTATCTTTTGAATTAAGCATAATTTCATTTCAATTTCATTTATTGCAAACTTTCATTTCCTACAAATGAAACTAAGGAAACAAAATACAAGTCAAAATATGAAATTGTGGATGTCTATATGGGACTACTATTCTTTAAATCTAACCTAGATTGACAATTTAAGTGTGAGAGATTACAACTCAACACTTAGTTAATGGATTACCACTTGGTCAAAAAGTTGTAGCTTGGTTGATGAATCATTAGCCAAGTCAACAAATTGGAGATTCTCAAACTTGGGTATTTTTTTGGTTCCCTTACTTTACTCACTATATGATGATTATTAAATTGGTAGATGCTTGAGTTTCTGAGGTCTAAAAAATTTGGACTCCTACCTCTTCTTATTGAGATTTTCCATCTCTCTCACCTTATGACTTTTGTATATTTCCAATTTAGAAAATTTACACTAATAATTGTATGTTGTACTATATTTTTTTGATTTATGGGGACACCAAACCTCAAAATTAGTCATCATTGTAATTTTTTTAGTGGAAGAACATCCCCTTCTATTTTATTTATATGAAAAAATTTGCAAGGAATTACACTTTTCATTAGAAGATAAATTTATATTGTCTAGTTATTCCATGGATATAACAAGGTCATAAAAAGCCTCATATGGTAAATCCTCCTTTGTCATGGGGGTTGCATTGATCCTTTTTATTAGTGACTCTAGGTATGAAATGATGATTTTCCATCAAGAAAGATGTATATATTTATGATATTATTTTTTATATTCTTAAATCAAATTGATACATTGATATTCAAGAATAATATCTCCCTAATCTAAAAGGAGGTTTAAGAGTCATCCCTAGACTAGTTTAGTAATATAATCCTTTTGCTTCCCTATAAATTCCTTAAGAGTTTTATGGGAGGCCTTGTAGCTTTCAAAAATTTGTTGTTTGAATGGTATATTCATCAACCACACCTACACCATCTATTAGGAGGGAATATCTAACTATTGAAGTTGTTTTTTGGTTTGCTTGTGAGTTTGTCTTATGAATTGCATATGATTGATCCTTGATTCTAATTTAGACCAAATTTTATTAGTAGTAGCTTGGGCCTTTGTGAGTAGCTCTTCACAATATTGAATATGCAGATATAACTTAGCCTATTTTATTTTTTCTAGGATGTTTTCCCATAGATATTTTATGATATTGATGTTTAAAACCTTTTTTTTCATAGACTTGATATCCTCTCTCAAGTCATATTCTATTTATTTTAGCTATTTAATATCATCATCCTTTAGTTTCATAGATATATCCATATTTTAGTTTTGTAACTCTAGTTCCTTTACTAAATTGAACTTGTTCTACTCTAATTTTTATTGCCCTTGTTCATTCTATTTTTCTCACCACCTTAAATCATCGCAATATTATCTCAATGCCTATAATTATTCTTTCAACTTGATAATATTTTCTTCCTTCTACCATGTTTATTCCTTTGAATTTTCTAGTTCCATAACTATATCCTAGTTTTGTTTCTTGTATGCCTAATTTTCCCATCAAAAGATAGTAAATTTATCAACATTGTTAGGTTAGCCTAATCAAGGAATTATACTACCCATATATGTCTAACCTATTGTAGATTCATGAAATATAATTAGGTGATGAAGTTTGATGATGCTAAGGAAGGTAGAATTATTCCTAAAGGATGTATCTCAACAAATAATATTCTTCTTCCTTCTTCTACCACCTATGTTTTGAGAGTGAGTGGTTCTTCTATGGTCATAAAACCCCTATAAATATTTGATATATAGCTTCTTGAGATTTTTTTAGGTACTTATATGCCACATCCATGCCTCTTAATTTAGGTGGCTTGATGGATTGAAGAGAAAAGTGGTTCTTGGGATTGTGTTACGTAAACCTCAACATGGTCCCTATTAATTCATGATCTAGACTAGTGGTAACTTGGAGCTAGGTGTCAGATTATGTTTTGGCATAAAGGGCTATGGATTTGGTAATGATTGCATTTTATTTAGGTTCTAGAATTTGAATATTTGAAGGATGTTCAAGATATTCAACAACTTGGGAAGAGGATTCAAAAATTTCTCTTTCTTTCATCTTACTAAGGATGGCATATTGTGGGGTGGTGGATCAATTGGATCACATACGATGATATATAGTAGAAATGGATAATGTGATTATGGGAGTGGTTGATATGAATGTTATGGAAATAGATGATGCAGTTGAGCTAGGTGATATAACAATATATGATAGACTATTCATTGTGGAGATGGACACCATTGTTTCATTGAATTATTATATCCTTCATCTACATGACTCATGGGATGTTTGCATAACAATCACATCCTCCTAATTGAAGGCTATAACATAATATTATCTTCATAATTCAATTGTAATGGTTGTATTTTTTTTAGAATGGAGGTAGAGGTGTAGAAAAAGAAAAGGGAATAGTAGAAGAGGAATTTTTAAAATAAAGTTTTGAATAAGAGGAGAAATAGAGGCAAATGAAGAAGATGCGAAATAGGAGGAGATGGTGGAAATTTTGGTAGAAAAATCTTGGAGGGCCTCCAAAGCGATAAATTCTACATGTACCACTTCATCATGGGTAGTGCTAGTAGTGCCTTTCTAGAAACCTTCATCAATGATCATGTGTATTACTTTGTGCTAAATCTTGGCCACTTCTAGCTTCATTAATATTGTTGGACCTCCAAAGGCACACATACGTTCAAATTTTATCTATTTTATTAATTTTTTAACGGTATGGAATAAAGTGACATGTTCATCAATTGTTCCTCTTCCATATGCCTCATTGGTAGCTATTTGATTTATTCCATCATGGATATGATTGTCTCTTGGATGGATGACAATTGGGGAAAGAGAATTGGGCTCTTAGATACTATTGATTTTTTTGTTTCAAATTCTTGTAGGTGTTCTTCATTGTATATAGCTATGAATAGTTTATTAAACTACCATTTCATGGGTTTTGGTTTACTTTTTTCTATACCTTCCTCCTTAGTTTCATATCTCATTCAAGAATAAGTTGTAACTTTCTTCAATCTCTAATTATACTTATTCCTATTGAGTGAGGTCATAGTTTGGTGGTTGATGTACTTATTTGGGTTGTAATTTTTATAGATATTACCTCATTAAAATCTATCCCAAATCTGTCCCAAAACTATTCACAAAGGCCTTCTAAAAGGCTCAATCAATCATGCACAAACTACCACAAATATGTCAAAAAATATATCCCAAAGGCCTTCTCAAAGGCTCAATCAATCATGCTCAAGTAGCACTCAAATATCATCCACAAATCTACTAAAGGTAAGGCTCAATGATGAACTCAACAATGAATGGCAATGTACTCTTCAATGGATGACAACAATGATCCACAATTATTTCAACTCAACTCAACTCAAATCAATCTCAACTCAACTCAAGTCAACTCATAGAAGCATAAAGAGAATTTTTAGAGACTCAATATGTTCAAAGGTCAATCTCAACTCAAATCAGAATTATAGAATAGTTTGTTTCATGGAACTTGAAAAATCACCTCACACAATCACTTAACTGGGCTCAATCAACTCAACTCAACCAATCATCACAAGGGACAACTCTTTCTCACAAAACTCTAGTGCAAGCATGTATCAACCAACTCAAATGTTTCCAACAATGCTCAACCACAAATCTCACATAACAATGATACTCATGTTCTTTTCAAGTTATTTATATAACCAATGGGCTTCAAAAACTATTCTTATAAAATAAGGTTTAAACACAACTCTCAAACTAGAAAACCTTGAAGCATTCAACCAACCACTTTCAAAAAGGAAACCACAATCAATCCTTTTCACTCCAATGATATTTCAAAAATCAACCACCATAAAAAATCAATAGGAGAATGTGCCCATACCTTTTTTATGCCAAGAAGTTGTCCACAAAATCTGCCACACTAAACACAACTTTCTTTTCCAATCTCAATAAGGGTTAGTGGACTTAAAATAATAATCACAGGATAAAGCATAACTCAATTTACACCTTTTTACTCCAACTTAATAAAAACATCCACCAAATTCCTTTTTAAAAAAAAACCTTTATCAAAATAATAATCTATAAACATGTCAGAAATTATTTTATAACAACTCCTTATTTCTCCTAAATCTTAATTCTCCATTTCATGAACATCAAATTTAATAAACAACTCATCCACC
Source organism: Wollemia nobilis (assembly GCA_028583015.1). NCBI lineage: Eukaryota > Viridiplantae > Streptophyta > Pinopsida > Araucariales > Araucariaceae > Wollemia > Wollemia nobilis. Next base: position 11,224,467 of record JAQPPZ010000750.1, read on the forward strand.
TTTGAAATAATAATCACAACCCTTATAAAAACAAAGTTTTATTAAAAACTTTAATTATTCCTAACCACATTATAACTCCAACTTAGGGCTTAAAAAAATTAATTACAGCAAAAACGTATTTACCTCCTCAAGGGGATTCAAACCCTCAAATTTCCCACACCGTGAGTGCCTTAGCCATGGCTAAGGTTTCCACATGATCTAGTCGCTTGTTTGAAAGGGAAAGGCACAACGTGCCTTAAAAACTTTCCTCCCTTTCTGCAAATCAAAAGTGCTTCGAGTGTTTTTCTTCCAACACCTTCCAAACATAGTCAAAGGGATTTGAAACCTTGATGTTTGTGCTGCCATACACCTTAGCCAAAATCCAACTGCCAATGTGCCACTCTGCCCATGATGAATTTGGACTTTGACCAACCTTTGTTTATTTGTTGCTTCTGCTTTCTAAAATATTTTTGCACGAGCTCAATTCGGATGCTTAGCCAATGATTATTAACCACGAGCAAGGATCAATTTATGAACCTTAGGTATCCCCTTTATATAGCCTCATTATTTTATATGACATCGGCAGAAATCTTGCATATTTAATTTTAAATTTAAATTTAAATTTTAAATAATTTAAATTTAAACTAAATATTAAAAATTAAATAGCTGCATCATCGGGGCATCTTTTTCGACGAAATGAAAGGCCTACTTGGGTTTTAAGAAAACCCCAATTCAAATCTGCCATCCATGGTTTTAAATAAAACCTTTTATTTTTCCTGCCTTGGTTTTCATAAAAACCCTGTATTTATCCATGCTTTCCAAAATATCATTTGGCCACCAAAACTCAATGTGATCCATGTGACATCAATGATCCATGTGATATCAATGACAACATAAAATAACTCAAATTGCCAATAATCTCCCTCTTTGTCATTGATGGCAAAACCTCTAATGCAAAAACCATAATCACTACAAAAACCATCTCTAAGAATTAAAGTTACTCCCCCTGACTCAATACTCTCTATGGAGGCTGCTCCCCCTAACTCAATGCTCTCTTTGGAGCTGCTCCCCCTAACTCAATGCTCTCCCCCTTACTCAAATATCTCCCCCTTTGACATCAATGGCAAAAGGGACACTTATGGGGCTAAAATATATGACTCTTAAGCATAGCCCCCTCACAACATTCTCTCTTGAGGTGATTAATTTTGGGGTGGGAGTACTTTTACTCCCATATTACATTGTTTCTTTCCTATATCAACTTCCTTCCATGTTTTTTCGATATCCTTCTCTTGATGAATTACCTAATCTTCTTTTCTTGAATATGTTTGAGCTTCTTGCCTTGAACCTGTTTGGAATTGATTCCTACACCATTTTACAATATGCCCAAAGTTATTGCAATTAAAATACTTGATATTGTAGCCTTTGTATGGTGCCCATATCCTAAAATATTTCTTGAAATAATTTTGATATCCATTCCTTTCCTGAACCCTGTATTGTGAAGGTTTGTTTTCATGACCATTATAACCATGACTTCTAAATTGCATAGCTCTAAAACCAAAACCATGTTTCTAATTTAATTTACATTGAGAAGCTTTATGACCAATCCTATTACATGAGAAGCAATATCCCTAAAAACCATACCTTCTTCCTTTGATGTTCCTTCTAGCAAAATAAAAATTCTTTGATCCATAGACCATGTAGTGTATAGCCCTGTGTCCAAATCCATTACAAGAAAAAAAATGTCCTTGAAAAGCCCTTTTTTCATGCCTTGGTTCCTCATACCTTTCTTAATCATTATCCTTATGATAATTTTCAACTTGTGCATTGCATTCTTGAACCTTCTTTGTAGTATCTAAATCATCTTCCTTAGTTTCTTCCTTGTTTTTCTCTTCATGTATTTATTTTCATTTTGAACTTGATTCACCTATCTCAAAATAAGAACCAAACTAAATATTTGGAACCATAGGAACTTTGGAACTTTCTTCATAAAACTTAGGTGCTTCCTTGCTTTCATATTTTAGAACTTCCTTTCCTTTTGAGTGTGACTTTTCTTGGAAATAAGATACAACCTTAGAATATGTTTCCACTCCTTTTTGAACCTTTTCATCTAATGTGTCATGTCTTGCCGTTATTACCCTTAGTTCTTCATTCATCCCTTCCTCTATCCTTTTTGCATATTGAAGCTCATTTCTCATATCACTGATTGTCTAAAGTAGTTCTCTAATTTTGATATCTGTTCGAATCTTGTTTTTAAGATTCCTGATTTCTTATTTTAGCCTTTTGACTTTTGATTTTTTTTCTTGGCTCATCCTCTTATTTTTCTATTATCAAAAGTGAGACTTATTTATCTTCATTGTAACTGATACTATTAAAATATTCTATAGCAAACAAACTCTCAATATTTCTTTGACCATGCTTATTTCCTTGATGTGTCATCTCATCTTCACTATCACTGAAACCATTGTAATATCCTGATCTGTGATCTCTTTTACCATACACAAAGCACTATTATCTTTCACCTTCTATACTTAGGAATATATGTTCTTCATTTTCATCATCTGATTTGTATCTTACACTATGATCTAAGCTATCACTTGATTCTACAATGTAGTAAGATTTCTTTGCCTTACAAAAACATTTCTTCTTCTCTTACATGTTTTTCTTGTATCTGTCATATTTGGCATGCTTATGCTTTCCATATTATTTTCTTCTATGACATTTTTTTTCATCATCACTATTTTATTTTTGTAGACACTTGTATGCATAGTGACCAAGATCACCACACTTGTAGCATCTAACTTTCCTTATATCCTTGAAATTCCTTGAGTCCTTATTCCTTTTGATGAAGTTAGCTTCCTCATTATTATCTACAACTCTATATATTTTTGGAACTTTCTATTTCTTTTTTTTTGAAGCCTTGAATGCAATATATTTTATTGTAACCTGATGCTTACTTACCCTCATCTCATAAGCTATGAGAGTTCCTTGCAATTCATCCATTGTTAGCGTGTTGATATCCATTGTTTCTTCTATTGCTGAAACCTTAGCACCATATTTCATGGGAAGTGATCTCAAAATATTTTGAGTAAATTTTTATTCTTTCATCTCAAATCCTAGACCTCTCATGGTGTTAGTAATATCATCAACTCAAAGTAAAAACCTTACAATATCTTCAGAATCTTCCATTTTCAAATCCTCAAAACTTTTTCTATGAGTTTGTAGTTTTGTCGAATTTACCTTGGAATATCCTTCATAAGTATTCCACAACTTGGTACACATCTCATTAGCTGAATTACATACCATAACCTTTGCAAAATCTGTCTCTCGTAGCCCACTCAAAATACAATTCATTGCTCTTGCATTGATCTCAACCAATTTTCTGATAGTCTTATATGCCTCGGGATCACCTTCAACCCTATACTATTTTTTAACCATTTGCCATACTTCATATCCTTGTGATATCAAGTAGTTCTTCATCCTCATGCTCCAAAAAGCATAATTGTTACCATCAAATAGTGGAACCTTATTTGTGGATGATCCATTCTGTGAAGCCATTTGTGTTCCTATAGAAACTACCCTCAAGCTGTTAGCCTTTTCGAAGGAACCCACTCTGATACCAATTGAAGAACACAAGATTATAATAAGAGGGGGAGGTGAATAGTATAAGACCACTTTTTACTTTATTTCCAAATCAATATCAATTAATGTCCTTAATTGCAATAACCAAATATAGTAGTGTGCATTAATAACTTAGATAGCAATAGTAAGCAAGAACACAAGTCACCATATATAATTGAGACACAATATTTAATGTGGTTCGCCCAATGTGGGGTACTCCACAAGATAATATCCTTCTAATATTTTACACAGAAATAAGGATCCTTATCCAACATAATGATTTCTTCGATCTACTCAAATCTAGGCAATAACAAGCTCACACAAAACTTGTCCAAATCTACATAACAAGATCACATAGAACTTGTCCAAAAATGCTCAACAAGCTCACACATAACTTGTCCAAATATTCATAATAAGCTCACACAAAACTTGTCCAAAACTACTCAAAAAGCTCACACAAAACTTGTCCAAATCTGCTCAATAAGATCACATAGAACTTGTCCAAAAATGCTCAACAAGCTCACACAAAACTTTTCCAAATCTGCTCAACAAGATCACACAGAACTTGCTCAACTATGCTCCAACAATCTCATTAAGAACTTGTTCAAATATGCTCTAGAAAGCTCACCAATAACTTGCTCAACTCTGCTCAATAGGCTCACTCAGAACCTCATCAAAATATGTCCCAAATATGTCCACAAATCTGTCCACATATCTATCCCAAAACTGTCCACAAAGGCATTCTCAAAGGCTCAATCAATCATGTAAAATATACCACAAATCTATCCAAAAATCTATCCCAAAGGCCTTCTCAAAGGCTCAATCAATCATGCTCAAGTAGCACTCAAATCTCATCCACAAATCTACTAAAGGTAAGGCTTAATGATGAACTCAACAATGAATAGCAATGTACTCTTCAATGGATGACAACAATGATTCACAATGATTTCAACTCAACTCAACTCAAATAAATCTCAAATCAACTCAAGTCAACTCATAGAAGCATAAAGAGAATTGTTAGAGACTCAATATGTTATAAGCTCAATCTCAACTCAAATCAGAATTATAGAATATTTTTTTTCATGGAACTTGAACAATCACCTCACACAATCACTTGAATAGGCTCAATCAACTCAACTCAACCCACCACAAAGGACAAATATTTCTCACAAAACCCTAGTCCAAGCATGTATCAACCAACTCAAATGTTTCCAATAATGCTCAACCACAAATCTCACATAATAATGATACTCATGTTCTTTTCAAGTTCTTTACATAACCAATGGGTTTCAACAACTATGCTTATAAAATAAGGTTTAAACACAACTCTCAAACCAGAAAACTTTGAAGCATTCAACCAACCACTTTTGAAAAGGAAGCCACAATCAATACTTTTCACTCCAATGATATTTCATAAATCAACCACCATAAACAATCAATAGGAGAATGTTCCCATACCTTTTTGATGCCAAGAAGTTGTCCACAAAATCTGCCACACTAAACACAAATTTCTTTTCCAATCTCAATAAGGGTTAGTGGACTTCAAATAATAATCATGGGATAAAGCATAACTCAATTTACACCTTTTTACTCCAACTTTATAAACACATCCACCAAAGTTCTTTTTAAAAAAAACCTTTATAAAAATAATAATCAATAAACCTCTCAGAAATTATTTTATAACAACTCCTTATTTCTCCTAAATCTTAATTCTCCATTTCATGAACATCAAATTAAATCAACAACTCATCCACCTTTGAAATAATAATCATAGCCCTTATAAAAATAAAGTTTAATTAAAAAATTTAATTATTCATGACCACCTTATAACTCCAACTTAGGGCTTCACATAATTGATTAGAGAAAAAATGTATTTACCTCCTCAAGGGGATTCGAACCCCCGACTTGCCCACATTACGAGTGCCTTAGCCGCGGCTAAGGTTGCCACATGAGCTAGCTGCTCGTTCGAAAGGGAAAGGCACAATGTGCCTTAAAACCTTTCCTCCATTTCTGCAAATCAAAAGTGCTTCGAGCATTTTTCTTCCAACACCTTCTGAATGCAGTTAAGGGGATTTGAAACCTTGAAATTTGTGCTACCACACACCTTAGCCAAAAGCCAACTGCTAATGCACCACTCTGCCCACAATGACTTTGGACTTTGACCAACCTTCGTTTATTCGCTGCTTCTGCTTTCTAAAATATTTTTGCATGAGCTCAATTCGGATGCTTAGCCAACGATTATTAGCCACGAGCAAGGATCAATTTATGAACCTTAGGTATACCATTTATATAGCCTCATTATTTTCGATGATGTCGGTGGAAATCTTCCATATTTATTTTTAAATTTAAATTTAAATTTTAAATAATTAAAATTTAAACTAAATATTAAAAATTAAATATCTCCATCACCGGGGCACCTTTTTCGATGAAACAAAAGGCCAACTTGGGTTTTAATAAAAACCCAGTTCAAATCTGCCATCCATGGTTTAAAAAAAAACCTTTTATTTTGCCTACCTTGGTTTTCACAAAAACCCTGTATTTATCCATGCTTTCCAAAATATCATTTTGCCACCAAAACTCAATGTGATCATTGTGACATCAATGATCCATGTTGCATCAATGACAACATAAAATAACTCAAATTGCCAACACAAACAGGGGACATTTCCCTTTACAGTCATGGCCATCCATCTAAGGAATAACCTCTAGAGGCCATCTCACCAAGGGATGACCCCCAGTCAGGGCCATATCACCCCAATATGGTCACACCAGAAGCAAGATTAAAAAAGAGCAGGACATAACTGGCTATTGAAATTACCAATTAAACCTGTGCATAAACTTACACTACAATTTAGTATATGCATGACCCCAAATTAGAATAATCGCATGACAAAATTAGTTTACATTGAGATTTTGAATATAGGCATTCACTTTTCATAATACAAACTACCTCTTCACTTTTTCATGTGCAAGTTTGTGCTATTATTAGATTTATTTTTTGAAATCTATATAATAGTGCTCACTTCTCATTCAAAATATACCAAATTTTCTAATTTCCAAGCAACGAAGTGCTGCCATAATTTCACCATAGGATTTTGCATCCCAAAGGGTTTACTATTCTATATTTTCAACCCTCTCATTGTCAAAAGCTATGAAATAAAATTACTTTATGAAATGAAGTTATGCTTGCATTTTTTGCATGATCCAATATTATTTCTTCTGCTTATCATTGAACCCATAAAACTACTTCCACGAAGTACACCAATCCACCAACAAAACCCTAGATCGAATCCAAGAATTACCTCACATTGACCTAAGAAAATTACTTACAGGACAACGATCATCTCAATTTGAGACGGCTTGCATGCACAATCATCCCACCCTGATATGGCCCCAAGGCAGTGATTCGTTTGTTTGATTTCTTTTTAGTAGATGTTAGCAACATTTATTTTATTACTTATTAGATCAATTTTAATTTCGTTTATGCATGCATTTTTTTATTTCATTTACTTATCACATCTTTTATCAATAATATAGGTCTTATTTTGAAAGGCTCTACACATGCTTTTTGATCATTTTAGCACCATCTCATCATATTAAGAGAAAGAGAGAAAAAAACATCTTCTTATTATTGAGAATAGAGAATGATACATACGGATGGGGTTGTGAGGCTCTTTATATATGAAGATAGATTCCTTGCCCAACACTCTATCTAGTTGTACAAGGAGACACCTTGCACATTACAACTTACACATTGACACTTGTGCATTTATTACATTTCTTGAAGTAACTAGATAACTTCCTCCAAAAGTAATCTTCTATTCTATTGAAGTACATTATATAAAAAAATAATGTAATATACTCTAACAATCCCTTGTATTACATTATTTGGTATGAAGTTCTCTTGAATTGCATAGATGATTTTTGAATATTTAAAAATTGTTTTTCCAAGTGTTTTTGTAAAAATACCTGCTAGTTGGTCTTCTGTAGAGACATGATTTAAGATGATATGACGGTTATAAAAATATTCCCTGATGAAATAACATTGAGCTTCAATGTGTTTGGTCCTTTCATGTATAATTGGAATTTTTATTAGGTTCAGTGCTCCTTGATTATCATAGAATATCATGATTAGAGTTCATTTGATTCCCATATCTGATAATATGAATTGTAACCATAAGGCTTCACAAGTTGTATCTCTTGTTTCTCGATATTCTACTTATATTGATGATTGTGCCACTGTATGTTGTTTCTTACTATACCAAGATATGGATCCTAACCCAAGATAAAATACATACCCTAAGTTAGATTTTTCGTCATCAATGGATCTTGCATAATTTGAATCTAAATATCTCTGTAGGCAAAAATATTTGTCATTCTTTATGTAAGTTAGTCCATAATCAATAGTTTTCTTGAGATATTGCAGTATTCTTTTTGTAGTTTTCTAATGACTTTCTATTGGTTCTTGCTACGTTTGGTCGACTATTCATTAGGTATAGAAGACTTTCAATTAACTGATAGTACATAGTCACTGAGACCAATGGTGTTTCATCATTTTTGGACAACTGGATCCCTTTTTCCATTAGTGTATCTTTAGACTTACATTCCTTCATTCTATACTTTTCGAGCAAGGCTTCTGCATACTTTGATTGAGTGATATTTAAATTATCCTTTCCTTGATGAATCTTTAGACCAAGAAAATAGTTCATTAGATCTAGATCTATCATTTCAAATGCCTTTTCTAGATCCCCTTTGATATCACTTATTAAATTTTTAGAACTTCCAGTGATTACTATATCATCTACATATACTATGAGAATAAGTATGTTATTTCCAAATTTCTTGGTATATAAACTAGGGTCTGACGTGCTTCTTTTACATTTATGTTGTAATAAGTGATTTTTGATCTTTATATTCCATGATCTAGGTGCTTTTTTTAAACCATATAGAGAGATTTTCAATTTGCATACCTTATTTTCCTATCCCTTGATGATGAATACTCCTGGTTGTATAATGTAGACTTCTTCTTCTAAATCACCATTAAGAAAGATATTTTTTACACATATCTGATGAAGTTTCCAATCGTGATGAGATACTAGTGCATAAATTGTTCTAATGGTATTCATTTTGGATGTTGGTACAAATGTTTCTTCATAATTGACTCCCTCTGTTTGAGTGTATCCTTTAGCTACTAGTCATGCTTTGTATTTGTCAATTTTTCCATATACTTTGTATTTGATCTTGTAAATCCATTTGCAACCTACTATTTTCTTCCCTCAAGGTAGTTCTACTAGATACCATATCTTATTCTTTTGAAGTGAAGTATATTCTGATTTCATAGTTGCTTTTCAATGTGAGCCATTTAGTGCTTGAAGTGTCGATGTTGGTTCCAATGTATTGCTTAGCTTTCCTCTATTTATTCTGGTCAAATTTTGAGTTTGAGGTCTAGTAGTGGTAAGATATGGCATTCTTTCTAGATTTGATTCTTTGAGAGTATCTCTGAGCAATATTGGTTCTCTCTTAAGATGTATTTGTACCTTGATATTGAGATCCTGATTTTGACTCCTCATTTATTGTGTCTTTATTAGAAATATTTAGAAGAATTTATGTATTATTACTGGTCTTTTTTGTATTAATATTGACATTTTCATCAAAGATTACATCTCTACTAATGTAATTTTGTGTGTGTGTGGATATAGTATTCTATACCCTGTAGATTCATTGTCATAAATGAAAAATATTCCTGCCATGGGTTTGTCATCTAATTTAGTCATCTTTTATTTTGAAATATGCATGTAAGTCTTACACCCAAAAGTTTTCAGTTTTCCTATATTAGCTTTTGTCTTGACCATGTTTCTTCTAGTTTAATATGTTTGAGAAATCTTGCCGGTAATCTATTTTGTATGTAGACTTTTGTTTGCACTGCTTTTACCCAATATTGATGATCAAGCTGAGCCTCCTTCATCATACATCTTACCATTTCCATTATTGATCTATTTATTCTCTCTACAATTCCATTTTATTGAGGTGAATATGTTGTAGTAAGTTGTATTTTAATTTAATTTTTTTCTAAGAAGGAATCAAAATCTTTTGAAATAAATTCTCCTCCTCTCTCTGAACAAAGTGCTTTTATAGTCTTTCTTGATTTTTTCTCCACTTGAAGTTTGAACTGTTTGAAATGACCAAATGCTTCAAATTTTTTGAAATACACCCACATTTTTCTAGTGTGATTATAAGCGAATAATTGAAAGTACTTATGTCCTCAAATACTATCAATTTTCATTGGTCCACACAAATCTGTATATATTATTTCTAAGGGTTGTTGAGCCCTGTGTTGATGGAGTTTGAAGAGAACTCTGTGTTGTTTTCATGCTAAGCATTTTGGACATATAGTAGCTTCTGGAGAAAAAATAGGTATTCCTTCAACCATTTTATACTTGAATATTTCTTTCATTGAGGAATTAATAGTATGTCCTAGTCACTTATGTCATAGATCTGATATTTTGACTAAAAAATTTGAGTGTGTAGCAGTATCTAGAACAAATAGACCATTTTTATAAGACCTTGATTCTATCATTTTTCCTTGTTTAGAAATGTGACATTTTTTCCTTTTAGTGAGGACTTTAAACTCAATAGTTATGTTTTGATCCATAAGTTGAGAGACGAAAAGAATATTAGAAGTTAATCCGAGAAAATACAATACATTTTTTACTATCCCTTTTCCTTCTTTTAGGTTCACTAATATGTTCCTTATTCCTTTCACCTCATATGTTTTGCTATATGCTACAACAATTGGTTTCTCATTTACCTTTTTTAGGGAGTTGAACCAATGAATATTTCTAATCATGTGCTTACTTGCTCCTAAGTCTATATACTAATAATACATGATATATTTTGATAAAGGGTCTAAAAAATAGGACCTTATTGAATCCCTTATGTCTCCCTAGTGATTTTGGATATGCTATAGAGTGATTTTAAGAATAGTAGTTCAATTTTGAGTTGCCTTATTACTCCTATTGAACTTGAGCACTTTCTAATTTGGTGAGGTCTTAATGGTTGTATTTCTTTTGTCTCTTTAATGTGTTTTGAGATAAGTATACCAATTACTTTCCAAATATTGATATTCCTTAATAAACCTCCTTTTATAGCCTTTAATATTTTGATATTTAATGTTTATAAATTCCAATTACCTACTTTGCTGTAGTATTCCTTATAACTCCCTAATATGGAATATTAGAAAACAATAATATTTGAAATAATAGAATTTCTAATTTTTCCAAGTAAAAATCCTTATTTCTCTTATGTTTTAAATATTGCAAATATTAGGCTATTTGGATATATATTTTTATTTTAATATTGCTTTCAAATATGGTTGATTTTCCAATAGCTTCAACCTTATTTTTTACCCTTATAACTCCTTTTAATTAAAGTAAATTAGACAAGGTAAATTCTTACCTTTATGATGCTTAAAATATCTACATTCGGTGATGGATTCGAATGTGTATGGCAGTAATTTTCAACGTTTCTCTTGGGTGCTATGAGCAATGATAGACTTCGGTTTTTACTTGACTTTAATGCTTGAATGGTGGTGCCTCAATTCTGGACTTTTTGACCTGCTTTTAGTACCTTGATCGAGAGCTTTTAATGGTCTTCTTACTACAACCCATTGTTGCTCTAAATGATACTTCCTCCTTGGTTTTAGGTGCCTTAAATAGGAGTATAGTCTTCTTGAGAAGGATAATTTTCATGGTAGTTTCTTTTAAAACTCAACGATGCTCTTAGACACTTGGAATTCACTTTAGAATGAAGACATTATAGTCTTTATGTAAACGCTTGTATATCTTGGTTACAAGTGTCACCCCTTCTCTAATGCTACCAATGCTGACATGCATAATGCTTCTTTGGATTATTCCTTTCATGCATGCAGAATTTTAAATGTTATTTTGAACGCTCATATGAATGCATTAGGGTTTCTTCTAAGGTAACAAGTTGCATCTTCTTTCCTTTACATATCCTAGCATTATTAACGTATTCTTGCAAGCTTCTCCAACATATGTTTCCACCTTTTACTTTGTTGTATTTCTGTGGTGTTGATTTGGTTCCAAATGAGTAATGCTATGGTGAAGCTTGAGTGGCTTTGAGCAATGCTTTAGTGGATCCTTCGTGATGCTCTTTGGATGTACGTCTACCTCTGGTATTGCTTGCTTTAATTTTCTCCTACTTCCAAGATGCTAATTTTCTTCTTGGGTTTCCTACATATGATAGAATATCATGATGCAAGATAATATAAATAGAATTTGTAAATACAATACTTTTTTTGCACCTCCTTTTACAATCTCTTTTTGTTGGTTTTAATGGTGGCTTTCTTGTAGGCAAGGGCTAATTTGATGTTGTCTCCTTTGTTGGACAACTCTCTCATTTTGCTTGATTAATTTGGTAATAACCACGTAGATAGAAGCTCTTGTAGAAGTAATTTATACACTAATTTTCACTTGTATAAAAATATTTAGTGCACCTCAAATCTAAGACTCACCAAGTCTCAATTTGTAGCTTCTTTTACCGATTTTATGGTGGATTTCTTCTCCACTCCTTAGAGGAATTTGATCTAATTTTGGTGGCTTATTTGGGCCATGAAATGTTGCACATTTTGTGCACCAAATAGTGTCTTTGGAAACTTTGATAATCTATTGGTTTTATACCCTTGATCATTAAAAATCAAAAAACACAAACTAATCCTTTTGAGAGTAGCTAGTAAAATTTCAACTAGTATAGTGCAAATACACAATAATATCACCTTATTACTCCTGTAAATAAGATCTTAAAGTAATTTCAAATGCACTTAATAATATCTACAACTTTTAATAGTAATATGTAAAGAACCCTTAATAAATAATCTACAATTTTCACTACAATCAATATTGTAGGATGTAGTTTTCTTTCTTTCTACATAGATAATAGATAGGTGATAACTTTATTTCTTTCAAAAAATATCCAAACCCTATTTAATGTGCAAATATATTTTAAAATGAGTTCTCCTTTTTGAACTTTATTTAATACTATAAAATGATCCCTTCTCCATGCAACTTTAGTCCAAATATGGTGCTTAATGGAATTTGATAATGAACCCTAATTTGAAGTTCAACTAATTAAAACCTAGTTGCTTACCTTTAATGGATTCTATAGAAGATGTAAATCTTGGTATTTTAGATTCATCAAGTTGTTGCCTCGTTGACTTATTTTTAAATTTTAACTTCAAATAGGATATTTTCCTTCTTAACATTTTGAATGTCTTGAGGTCTTCATTGGATTCTTCTTCTAGGATTTGGCACTCCTTGCCAAATTCTTCTTCTCTTGGGATTGTTTTTGGATTACAATAATTGTCCCAAGTCCTTCAATATCAGGAGCTTCTCCTTGGTAGTGTATTTCTCCAATGATTTCTCATAGGAACCTTTCTGACGATGCTTCTACGAGATCTACAACAAGGCTATCCAAAGTCTTCTTTCTTATAGCTTCTCTGATCCTTTTATTTCTAGAAGTTTTTGTAAGGGGCGGTGTTCAAGGCAAATGTGATTTAAAAAATGTAATTAGTAGAAATGGTGGTTTTCCCTATTCCTCTCTAGATTTACCATGGATTTGATACCACTGATGGTTTTTACGCCATCTCATAATATTAAGAGCAAGAGTGAAAGAGATAAAAATAACATCTTCTTATTATTGAGAATAGAGAGTGATACATACATATGGGGCTATATGGATATTTATATAGGAAGATAGATTTCTTGTCCAACACTCTATCTAGCTGTATAAGGAGACATCTTGAACATTACAACTTGCACATTGACACTTGTGCATTTATTACATTGCTTGAAGTAACTAGATAACTTCCTCCAGAAGTAATATCCTATTCTTATGAAGTATATTATATAACCAAATAATATAATATACTCTAAAAATTTTAACATTATTTAGTTTTCTTGTGTGTAGGTTGCAGATTTCTACGAGGAAGGAAGAGTGCAAGAACCTAATATCACCAACCATTGTGATGGTCATGAAAAACCCGCTCAATACAGTTTGTGATTTCCAAAAATATCTTATGTAGTGTACCAAATTATTCATGAATGTAACTCAATGAATCAAAGTGGTAGCAAATCCCTCAGAGGGATCTCTTTGTAACTAATTTTAAGAAAAAATTATTGATTAATAAAATGGGCATCATTTTATTAACCATTTGTCTTTATGGTGGTTATAATTATTATATATTCACTTTAATTTCATTGTATGGGTAGCACAATTTTTTAGAATTTCCCTTACAAACCTTTTATAGCTGAGTAGGCACACCTAAATGCACCTCTATATCTGGTAGGTGCAGTCAAACATCCCACTTTATCTGTAGAATGAAAAACATTGTCCCACATCTATGGAGACATAGATGCATGCTGGCATTTGCATTCAAAATATTGCAAAAGGTTTTAAAAGAGCCTTAAAACATGACAAAACCCCATAAAGTCATCACAAAATTTATCCCAGCATCCATTACATCATCATATCATATTTTGTGATAACATGGATTGATTTGGGTGTTTATTTTTTAATGCGATTGAAAGTCACACAAATACCAAAAAATTCTTCAAAATATCCTAAAATAATTTAAATTTTTTAGAAAACTATCAAATCCACTATTCCAAGTAGTCATTACATCATCGTATCACATTTTGTGATAACATGGATTGATTTAGGCATTTAATTTTTGAATGCAACCAAATATCACACAAATACCAAAAAATGCTTCAAAACGTCCCGAAACTATTCAAAAAGTTCACAAAACTACAAAATCAACTCATCAAGGCATTTACATCATCATTTCACATCATGAAGTCCACTTACATTATCAAGTGAACTTTATCTCTAGTGATTTAATATAGTACCCTAATGATTGCAGCGACTGGTTATTTATGAAATTTGATAGGATGGGTAGATCACCATAAGGATGCTTGCTCAAAATATTCATCTTATTTGAAAATAAAATCAATTGGGTCCCTCATTTCTTGAGTAAGGCTGTGTTCTCACTAATTTTCCTAAGGCTATCATTGAAACCCTCTCCATGGGTTTACAAATATGGAAAAATTTCTACGTCATTATTTTGCATTAAGGAATTTACAATAGTCACTATGCAGTGAGCTTGGTTCCTTTACTTCATCATCTTTGCATTTCAATGATACCAAAAGGTATATTTTTTGACAGTAAAGGAAAATCCCAAACTTGAGGTAACCAAAATTTACTTTTATTTCAACATTTGCATACATCATACACATATATTACATCATCCTCATCTGGTCAATTGGCTCAAGGGTTCCATTCTTCACCTATTCACCAATTGAGGGGGTAAGCTGAAACCACAAAGTTTTCAAAAAATTCTTGTACGTTGAAGTCCATTTCATAAAACCAAGTGTCTCTTGTTTTTTGCATTGCATTGTGTTTCACACAACGTGATACAAAAGTGGGCATCTGTAGACACCAAATCATAGCCATTCAGTGTCCACTCATTACCATCGAATCATAGTTATTCATAATTAGTTATATATATTAATATAAAAATTTAAATAATATATGTATATTTATTTATTTATGAATGAATAAATATGGTCTATTCATTACAACTCCTTCCTAGCATGCCATTTTGCAATCCTTGCCACTCATTAATCATAATCGATGTCACTTATCAAGTTACAATCTCATCCGATCATAATGTTTTAATCCTGGTCGCTCGTCGGTATCATCACAACCCTAACATGAATGAATGAAATCATAAAAGACTATTCACTTTTTATGAATAGAGGTTAGCAAAAGGAGAGATCATATACATATTTTACACATCATTTTGCAAAAATATAGCCTTTTTCGTATTTTACTTCCACTCATTTTTGCTTCTATGAATCAGATCTAGGTCTTGTTGAGCATTTACCACAACCTACAAACACCTCAGGGAATTTCATAAATATTACAAGGTGTTTTCCACAATATGTAGATGCTTCAAGATGTCCACCAGATACGAGATTATGTCCATCAAGTCCTCAAATATTTTTGGGCATCTACATGATATTATTTTGATCCCTCGAAAGCATACACCATCAGGTATTAACAAGGCATTGTTTATGTTATTTGACTTATGTTTTCCTACACTTTTCACTATTTGCAAATATTTTATTTAGGATTTGTAGTTTGTTTTAATATATATATATCAATAGGTGCTACTAACCTTTTTTTTTTTTATGTGTGTAGGTTATAAATCATAGAAGGTTGTTGCAACAAAGAGAGTGGTCTGATAAGGATACATAAGCCCACTCAACCTCTCGATTGTAGTAGAGAAAATTGAAGACCAGAGTTTTTTGGTTTTGATCAAAAGTGGTTTCTCCCTTTGATCTATTTGCAATCTAAGATGATAATATGTTTTTGTAACCCCTAATACATTTGGGAAAAAAAGCATTGTAGAAAAATATCAAGGGTTTTATTAAAATTCAATACAAATCATTCTTTTACATTGTGCATTACTTGTTTCAATAGTTTTGTTGTTTAGGTGTTGATTTTCACTATTCACAAGTACTAATAAGTTTTGGGAAAAATATTGGTTAGTTTTCTACATTCATATTCATTACCTCATTTAATTTTTCAACCCAGGGTAGCTCGTAGACTTGTGAGCAACCTTGCACAATATATGCTTGTATTTTCCTCCAATGAGACGAGTCCCTCCAATGAGACGAGTCCCTCAAATTTATGGTTTGGGGGTGTTGTTTTTTTGGATTTCTGGTTTAGTTTCCAAACCACTAATCTATCCTAAATTATTAATACATTTCTATACTATATTAAGAAATCAAACTTACACACTTGCTGGAACTTATAGAAAATAGGGGAAATAACATAAATTAAATTTAAGCTACAGGAAATAAAATAGAATTGAAAAAGATAGAAAATAGATAAAAGGTAAGAGAAGAACATTTTGAGAGTGGTCCCACACTTCCATTAGGTTCCTACCACATTAAATAATTCACCAGACACAAGTTGATTTAATAAAAAATGACTCAAATATTTTATTAAAATTGCAGTAGGATAGGTACAGGAAAAATTTGGGATCACGTTTTTAGGGATGGCCTGCATATTTATAAGATATGTGGCCATACCTATTACATATTGTAAATAAATAAAATGTTTGATTCTATTTTACAATAGTATGCATCAATAAAGTAAATCGAGTAAAATATCAAGCTTTTTAGACTATTTCAGTGTATTCCATTTTATCAGAATACGTCTGATATTTGCTTTACTCGATTTACATAGATTTTTTACATAACTATAAAATAGATAGTTGATCATCTTTGACATTGTCCATGGTCTAGATCCAACACTAAGAATCCATATACATACATATTTGAAATTTCCATTCTATTTTATTGACAACAAGAGTCATCTCATAATTCTGTTTTAATGGGAATTAGGTGCCTTATCTGTAGAAGTCAAGAAGCAAGTGCCAAAATGGAAGTCAGGTGCCTAATAGGAATCAGACACTTTAAAGGGAATTAGGTTCTTGAATTAGCACTTCACATTGATGTACTACAAAATTTTTGCCTTTACTTTTGCCATCATGAAATTGGAAGTGTCAGGTTCGAGTGGGACCTCGACGTAAACATGCTAATACACAACAAATTCTATGAAATATACACAAAAATACAGTAAAAAAAAAATATTAAATATCATGCAAAATAAACTATTAAAAACGTAAAAATTCTCATAAAACATACATATCTACAGAAATAAGTGATGTAGTTCATAGGGAAGTAGTACAAAAAATGAGTATATACATAGCTCATCATTCCCCCATGCTTAAGGGTTGGCACATCCCTATGCCACTTTATACTCGTAATTGTCAGTTTCATTCATAGCCTTCTAGTAAGCCCTAAATGTTTCTCTCCTATTCTTTGTAGCGACCTTAAATTTTTCCTTATCTCTGGGATTTCATCCCTTCGGTGTTGTGGGAGTCTACTTCTATGAATGTTCCTTTTTCATGCACTTGCTATGTCGAGTTGGATGACTTATACTCGCTCCTTTACCTGGATGTTCCCTTGTCTAGGCTATCATTCCTTTCTCAATTTTCAAGTTGTAACTAGTAAAAATGGGGGTATCCTTCTAGAATGCAAGCTCAACCATCTTCTAGTATTCATGGTGAAGGGGTAAACGTTCTCCCACTAGTACTATAGATTCATCACCAAACGGGATGTTGGACTTCTCAGCAACATTGGTTGTGGGCAAATTGGACCTTGTTGGATCAAGTTCAACATTATCCGTAGACTCTATTTCTTTCATACGAGGGGTTTTGCAACTTGTTGCCTGATCTGTAGGTGGTAGAATATCTAAAAATCTCATCTTCATGAAATATACCTTCATATTTGAAGGCTAATTACCTATTGACCCATACAAGTCCTAAAACTACGCTGGTCAGGTAACTTCAATTTTTGGCCAAGGAGTTTTGGATGCCTCTCTAACCTCTTTTTTGGTTTTCTTGGCCACTCTCTTACAGGCTTTATTACAATCATTTTTTTTCTTTGATATCCACCTTGTGTTGTTCAAAATTTAGTCTCTTATTATCAAAAAACTTCAAGGTCTCTGCCCATTCCTCATCGAAATTCATGCTCGATTCCTTTAATTGTGCATTCCTTGCTCTGGTTTTGGGTCTTTGTTGAGATTCCCTTACAACCTTCCTCTTTGATCTTAAATTTTTAGGATGTATTTTAGGGTATGTTGGTGTTGCTACTACTTCCTATTTTTTAGCTGATACAGACTTTTGAGTCTCCTCTACCTATCCTAAATGTATAGGCTTAGGTGAATTTTTAGTTTATTTTTGTGCAACAGATTGTTTCTCTATTGGAATTACCTTTTCCTCCTAAGGTTTTTTAGCCCCTGCATCCACTTAAGAATTTTCTAGCTCAATCTCTGTATCTTGGTTAGGTTTTTGATCTATCTAATGGGTAGACTCCTAAGGCTTTTCAGCCTCCAAATTCCCTTATTCACTCTTGTCTAAAATTTGATGCTCTTTAGCCTCTACTTCATCCTTCTTTTCATCTTCTTTTTCTATAGTTCTTATAGATTCTAAGGTTCTTCAACCTCAAATTCATATTCCTGAGTTACCTATTCTATAGAGTGAGATGATGAAAAAGGCTGCTCCACTTCCATTGCAGCATCCATCCCTTGCTCATTTTTTGTGTGAGTGTAGGAAAGTACTTTTAATTATAATTATGGGGAACCTTTTCTAAGATTGAGGGCTCCCCTGTTTACACAAATTTTGAGCAAAATCCATAGAGTGGTCTCCTCCCTAGCCTATTGGCTGGAATTTTTGGCATATGACCTCTAAGAACCAAATGATACCACCTTCTCTTTAGAATCTACAAAGGTAGTGGGCACATACATTACCCAATCAGTCTGAACCCCTGCATCCACTTTAGCTAGTTGCTCGACTTTCATTGGCTTACCCTGCAACTGTAATTATCCTATTTTCCCCTATAATTGCTAAATTGTTTGATATAATTTATACATTTTTAGTGCAACTGCTTTTCTTGACTCTTGAAATAGAGCTTTTTCTTCCTTAAATTTGGCATCCCAAGCAGAAGCTTGATCTTTCAATAATTACAACTATTGTTCCAAATCCTCTGTCTGGTCCTCATGTTGTAAATATCCTATCTGCATCTCCTGTTGAGGAGTATATCCCTTGGAAATTTCCTATAAAATATGGTCCAGATAATCTTCCTTTTTCAGCTCATCAATTGTTACTTCATCATCTGATGAGCTGGAAACCACCATAGATGTCTTTGTCCTTTTGCTTTTGGTTCTGGTGGAAACTCACATGAAAGTAGGGCTTGGTGGTTTATGCCCTATCTCATCATCAAATTAAGGGCCAGTAGGGGATAAATACTATCCTTATTCCTCATCAAATTGGGAAAAAATAGGGAATGAGGCTTCTCCTAATTTTTATGTATTTTTCTTAGGCGAGGATGCAAGCATCGTCTTTGCTTGCTCTGTCGCCTTATCAGTTGATTGATTATTTTGTATAGGTTCTCTCATTTCTTACTCTATCTTAGGGTCTATATTATTCCCTTAGGATACCTCATCCATGGTATTTTTATTTGCCTCGACATGTCGCACCAAGGCTAAAATTAAGCCATGGTGAGCTAGGGTAGATATTATGCCTGCCTAGTACCAACTAGCCTCATCCTTGAGGGTGCATGCAAGGTAATAGGGGATATTGATTCTATCCCCATGCATTAAATAATTTAGAAACCAAAAATGATTTGAATTTAGCTTGGAGTACCTACCAGAACAAGTGAAGAACTGTATGATCTGCTAGAAGATTGATTGCCAAAAATTAGGGATGTATTTCTTCGATAAACCTTTGCATGTTAGGTGCTCTTTCAAAATTTTGAAGAATCTCTGTGCACATCGAGTTGGGTTATCTTATTTGTATGTGCACTCCCCTATTAGGGGAAGGTCTGCCACCATGGCAATATTTTCTTCGATGACTGGAATATCTAGTCCTCGCATATGAACAACCCCATACCTCATAGATGCTACAAATTCATTAGATACCTCTACGTCTTGGCCCTGTATGACCAATCAACAATACTCCATCCAACCTGCAAAATCAAATTGTGTTTGGACATCCGTAGAAATACTTGAGAAGTCGGTAGGTTCACTTTTCTTTAAATCATGGTTCTTAGACTTTCCCCCCATAAATTTGAGTGTAAATTTCCCCTCAGATCAAGATTCACTCTGCAACTATTTCACACTCTAGTTCTTTTGGGTTATGACACTTTGTAATTTCCCTTCTTACATGGTAATTTTTTGGTAAGTAGTTTCTAAAATTGGTTGCTTCCTTGGATGCAGGTGGTTAACTACTATAATCATAAGTAATTACATTTATCTATGTAAAATTCCTAAGAAAATATTCTAGATCTTACATAGGTGATAACCATAAGCATTTTATCAATCAGAGCTATAACATGTGGAAAAGTTCCAAGTGGAACAATATGGGTGGCTAGGACTACAATGGGGGTTGTGTCAACACTTTTTCATAGACACACATGCATATGAAAATAATATATACATAAAATAGAAAATTTAAACATGTACCTAAATTTATTTTGTGCATGTACCATGCGTAGATATTTATGGTACATTTTTATTGGCTGGTAGATGATGACTAGACAAACCACAATGAAAAATGATGGTCATATTTCCCATGCGATGAATTTATCTTCATGTGACTGGTTATTGATAACTGCAATATGATACATTTGAGACATCCTACAAGGTTTCAAAACAAAGGTTAGAAAAAATATATCTTTGTGGGATGACAAACATCCCCTCCTTGGAATTTGTTTGCTGATAACTTTTCTCTTTGGTATGTGCACAATCTCTTTAATGGATAAAATTAAAATAATTTCATCCATGACAGATTTGACTTTGCACGTGAGTGGAGTGTTGACATGGCTTGGACCACTTTGCAATGCTAAAGTTTATTTTTACAAGGCATAAATGCCCATGAATATAGAAAGTAGGTGCATTTTTCTATGTGGAAATCAGACACCTTTCAAATCAAGGTATGCAGGTGCCTGTAATAGATAAAACAGAAACCATAAAAATTGGGCGTCATGCTTAACATGGAAATAAAGTGCCTTTTGCTAGAAATTGAGCACCGTACTTAAAAAAAACTTTATATAAAACTCAAACTTTATATACATCTTTTTTTTTATGTTCAAGAGATTAGGTGTCGCTTTCCCAAAAAGTGGAAGTCGGGCACCATTTCCTTGAAAAATAGGAATTAGGCATCGGTCTACCAAAAATGGTATGCAAGCACTTTTTCCTTGACATAATGGGAGTTAGGAACATTGTACCGTACAAACAAGAATCAGTTTTTCCTTCCCAAAATATAGGAATCAAGTGCCTTCTTTTATAAAACAAAAATCGAGCACAATTTTATCTAAAAATTGGGAATCGGGTGCCTTTCTCATCAAAAAATGGAAAGTAGGTGCTCCTCCTTTATTTCAACATCTGATTGATATGCCCACTTATGTACACTTAAGGTTGATCAGGCCTTTAGCACTCTAGTTGAAGAACAAGGACAAAATTAGTTTCCACTACCTGAACCATAAGTTGAGTGTTTTATTTTCCATAAAGGCCAATCCAAACACTCTTGTATAGATTCAAGTATAGTATTCTCCTTTCTAAGTGGGGAAAAACTACTTCTACTGTAAAAAAATCTTCTAGAAAGTTAGGAAGGGACAGGTTCATGGATCATGTGCTTGTTAGGCCTAGGTTTCCTAGGCTTCCTAACAACTGCACTCAAGGCATCATTCTTGCAAAATATAAATACAACTAAAAAAAGAAAAATTTAAAAGAATAATTATTTTTGGGACCATGTGGACAACGTCCACATATTACTAACTCAATTTCAAATTAGAATCAACTAGGGTCTCCATTATGCCTAATATAGACTTCATCATGTATGTTTTAGACACATGATATGGATGCAGACGGTGACCATTGACTGTTGATGTAATATTGTTGTCGTTAATTATTTTGATCCTAATAGCTCCATTATTGATGACTTCAATCACTCCATAATGTTGCATGAGCTTACATTTCCTTTACTGTAATTGGGAGTCATACAATAATACCCATTCTCCCACTTTGAGTTGCTTTGACCTAGTGTGGCGGTCATGGTACTTGGCCCTTTATTTTTGTATGACCTATGTTCCTTGCAAAGCATCAAGGTAGTATTCATCCAGCTGGTTAAGCTACTGAATCCATTCCTTCTGTGCATCATCTAGTTTTATATTCAACTCTCTTGTAGTTCTAAGTATTTTAACTTCAAATTCTATAGGCATCATAGCATTCTTCCCATATACTAACTAGAATGATGTGAAACCAGTAGTAGTCATACAGGTGGTCCTGTAGGTCCACACTACTTCTAGTAATCTAGTGGCCCAGTCCTTCCTATGTTGATATACTATATTTGTCAGGATATTATCCAACTCTCTGTTGGTTACCTCAACTTGACCATTTGCTTATGGGTGGTAGGGAGTGGTTTTGTTATGCCTGATTTTATATTATAGCATGAATTATTGAATCATATTTGAATTAAATTGAGGTCCTTGATCAGTTGTGATCTCCCTCAGAATCCAAACCTTATGAAAATATATGAATACAGGAAGTCTACTATAGTCTTCTCTTTTGAATCATGCAAAGCCTGCACTTCAACCCACTTGGTCACATAGTCAGTACAAACTAAGATATACCTCTTACCTTCTAAATATGGATTAATGGGTCCTACGAAGTCCATACCCCATTTATCAAATGGATCTATGTGAACATGTGGTTGGAGTGGAATTTTATCTTTGATATTAGGTCTACCATTTTGGAAATTTGAATTATTTTATGTTGTCATTGATGTCACATGGATCATTGATGTCACATGGATCACATTGAGTTTTGGTGGCAAAAGCACTTCATAAATAATCATTTATGATATTTTGGAGAGCATGGATATATATAGTTTTTTTGTGAAAACCAAGGCAAGAAAAATAAAAGGTTTTATTTAAAACCATGGATGGCAGATTTGAAATGGGTTTTTCTTAAAACCAAATCTGGTTTTTTGTTTCATCAAAAAAGGTGCCCCGATGATGGAGATATTTAATTTTAAATATTTAGTTTAAATTTTAAATTATTTAAAATTAAAATTTAAATTTTAAAATTAAAAATAAAAGTAATCCACCGACGTCGTCGAATATGAGGGAGAAAACTATATAAAAGGATGCCTAAGGTTTATTAATCATTAATCTTGCGCTCATGAATTAATGCGATTGTTGGAAAGTGAAAAGAGCTCGTGCAAAAGAGGGTTAAGTGATGGAAGAGAAGAATAAATCAGACGTCGTGTGAAAACCTAGTCACCTTGGGTAGTATGGTGCATTGGAAATTGGCTTTTGGCTAAGGCAAGTGGTAGAATGAACGTCAAGGTTTCAAATCCCCTTGGCTGCCTTAGAAGGCGTTGGAAGAAAGAGCGCACAAAGCATTTTTGGTTTGCATTAGAGGGAGGAGTGTTTTGAAGTATGTGGTGCCTTTCCCTCCCAAAAGAGCCCGTAGATCATGCGGTGGATTGGACATGGTTAAGGTGCTAAGAAAGGAGGCATCGAGGGATCGAATCCTATCAAGGACAAAGGCAAGTTAATATTTATTTTTAATATTTTATTTTTCTAAAGTTGCCCTAGGAGAAATAAGGCTTGTGATGCACTTTAGGAAAAAGAGAGATTTCTGGTGATTTAATTTTTGGAAGTATATCATATTATATATCATTGGAAAGCTTATTTCGAGGGCTATTTGATTAACTTGCTTAGAGGGAGAAATAAGGTGTGTGTAAAGAGATATTTATGATTTTGTAAAGGGGTTCAAAAGTGAAGGTTGCTTTGTTCTTTTTCAAAGGGGATTAATTCTTTCATGAGGGGACATGGTGTATTTTATTGAGTAGGAGTAATAAGGTGTTATTTGGATATTATTGTTGTGTTATTAATAAATATCTCTAACCCTTATTGAAATTTGAAAAAGAAATTTTGTTGAGTGTGGAAGATTTAGTGGACAACTAATAAGGCATCAAAAAGGTATGAGCAATATTCTCCATTGACTTTGTTTATGGTGGTTGATTTCTAAAATATCATTGGAGAGAAAAGGATTGATTGTGGTTTCCTTTTCAAAAGTGATTGGTTGAATGCTTCAAGGTTTTCTAGTTTGAGAGTTGAGATTAAACCTTGTTTTATAAGCATTGTTGTTGAAGCCCATTGGTTATGCAAAGAACTTGAACTTGAGTTAGAGGAGAACATGAGTATCATTGTTATGTGAGATTTATTTTTGAGTATTGTTGGAAACATTTTGAGTTGATTGATTCATGCTTGAACTAGGTTTTGTGAGAAAAAGTTATTCCTTAAGGTGATTGGTTGAGTTGAGTTGATTGAGCCTAGTCAAGTGATTGTGTGAAGTGGTTGTTCAAGTTCCATGAAACAAACTTCTATATTCTGATTTGATTTGAGTTTGAGTTGAGAAAGAAATTGAGTTTGTGAATAGAACATATTGAGTCTCTAACAATTCTCTTTATGCTTCTATAAGATTGAGCTGAGTTGAGATTGATTTGAGTTGAGTTTGAGTTGAGAAAGAAATTGAGTTTGTGAATAGAACATATTGAGTCTCTAACAATTCTCTTTATGCTTCTATAAGATTGAGCTGAGTTGAGATTGATTTTATTTGAGTTGAGTTGATATTGATTTGAGTTGAGATCATTGTGGATCATTGTTGTCATCCATTGAAGAGTGCATTGCCATTCATTGTTGATTTCATCATTGAGCCTTGCCTTCATAGATTTGTGGATGATATTTGAGTGCTACTTGAGCATGATTGATTGAGCCTTTGAGAAGGCTTTTGGGACAGATTTCTGGACATATTTGAGGTAACTTTTGTGCATGATTGATTGAGCCTTTGAGAAGGCTTTTGGGACAAATTTCTAGATAGAGTCGAGCAAGTTCTTTATGAGCTTGCTGAGAAAATTTTGAGCAAGTTCTTGGTGAGTTTGCTAAAGTATATTTGAGCAAGTTCTGTGTGAGCTTGATGAGCATATTTGAGCAAGTTCTTGGTGAGCTTGCTAAAGCATATTTGAGTAAGTTCTTGGTGAGCTTGCTAGAGCATATTTGAGCAAGTTCTTGGTGAGCTTGCTAGAGAATATTTGAGCAAGTTCTTGGTGAGCTTACTGGAGCAGATCAGTGGATTGCCTAGCTAAGAAGATCAGTGGATTGCCTAGCTAAGAAGATCAGTGGATTGCATGACTTAGTCGATTAGTAGATTTCCTACCTAAGAATATCAAGATTGCCTAGCTGAGAAGATCAGTGGATTGCCTAGCTAAGTATATTAGTGGATTGCCTTACTAAGAAGATCAATGGAATGCCTTACCGAGTAGATCAGTGGATTGTCTTACTGAGCATATCAGTGGATTACCTACCTAAGCATATTAGGATTAACTACCTAAGAATATCAGGATTGCCTAGCTAATCAGATCAGTGGATTATGTAGCTGAGCAGATCAGTGGATTTCCCACCTGAGTAGATCAGTGGATATCCTAGCTTTGATCAGATCAAAGTAATCATTTGTATTGGGATACTATTCACCCCCCCTCTTAGTATAATCTTGTGTTCTTCAATTGGTACTAGAGTGGGTTCCTTCGGAAAGGCTAAAAACTTGAGGGCAGATTCTACAAGAACATAGATGGCTTCACAAAATGGATCATCTACAAGTAAGGCTCCATTATTTGATGGTAACAATTATGCTTTCTGGAGCATGAGAATGAAGAACTACTTGATATCACAAGGATATGAGGTATGGTAGATGGTTGCAAAAGAGTATAAGGTTGAAGGTGATCCCGAGGTAGATAAGACTATCAAGAAATTGGTTGAGATCAATGCAAGGGAAATTAATTGTATTTTGAGTGGGCTACGTGAGACAAATTTTGCAAAGGTCATGGTATGTAATTCAACTAATGAAATGTGGACCAAATTGCAGAATACCTATGAAGGAGATTCCAAGGTAAAGTTGGCAAAACTACAAACTCATAGAAAAATATTTGAGGAATTGAAAATGGAAGACTCTGAAGATATTGCAAAGTTTTTACTTTGAGTTGATGAGATTACTAACACCATGAGAGGTCTAGGATTTGAGATGAAAGAATTAGATGTTACTCAAAAGGTTTTGAGATCACTTCCCATGAAGTATGATGCAAAGGTTTCAACAATAGAAGAAACAATGGATATCAAAAAGCTAACAATGGAAGAACTACAAGGAACTCTCATAGCTTATGAGATGAGGATAAGTAAGCATCAGGTTCCAATGAAAGAAATTGCATTCAAGGCTTCAAAGAAAGGGAAATATCCAGAGACAGATAGAGATTCAGATAATTATGAGGAAGCTAACTTCATCAAAAGGAAAAAGGACTTAAGAAATTACAGGGATATGAAGAAAGTCAAATGCTACAAGTGTGGTGATTTTGGTCACTATGCAAACAAGTGTCCACATGAAGAAAATAGTGATGATGAAAAATAGGGTCATAGAAGAAAAGGAGAAGAAAAGCATAAGCATGACAAAGATGACAAGTACAAGAAAAGAAAGCATGAGAAGAAGAAGAGTTTTTGTAAGAATAAGAAAACCTTCTACATTGAAGAAGCAAGTGATGGTTCAGTTCACAACAATGAAGACCAGTCAGATGAAGAAGAATGTACATTCTTTGGAATAAGTGAAGAAAGGCAAGAACACCTATTCCTAGGTATTGAAGTTAAAGAAGAGGATATATCTATCGAAGAAAGACATGAAGAGCTTGCTATAGCCATTGAGCAAGCAAATAGGTACAAGAAGGGTCTAAGAATACTAAAATGCTTCATATGCAGAGATTTTGGGCATTTAGATGATGATTGCATGTACTACAACAATTGCAACAAGGAAAGTTTATTTGTTGAAAAAGAAAGCAACAGTTCCAGTAATAGTTCTAGCAATAGTTCTAGTGACAATTCCAGCAACAGTGATGATGAAGAAGAGGAATCCACAAAACAAGAAAATAAAATCAGGATATTGAAAAGGAAAATCAAAAGGCTTGAAAATAAGGTTCATGAAAATGAAAAGGTCAAAATAATGCTTAATCAACACATTCAAGATTTGGAAAAAGAGCTTCAAGAAACAAAAGAGCTTGGCATCACTATTTTTGAGCAATTGAAGAAGAAGAAAGAAAGATGTAATCAGTTAGAAGAAGAAGATCAAAAATGTTTGGGGACCTACATAAATGAGTTAGCATGATTTCAAAGGAATTCAAAAACTCTGGATAATTTTTTGGATTTACAACGAGATCCATTTATAAAGACAGGGCTTGGTTATGAAGAAGGGAAATAAAAAATAAACACACAAGGACCTCTATTTGTATCAGGAGGCTTTGTTTCAGAAATCTATAAGGAAGAACCGGTTCCCAAAGAAAAGGAAGCAACAAAAATGGATACTTGCATTTCAGAGGCTATAGAGATGTGTGCCAATTTGCTATTTGACACAAATGAAGAGAAAGAAGAGGAAGGTTCCAAAGCACCAAAGGTCTCATATTTTAGGTTTGGGGAATCACACTCAAAAGGAAAGGAAGTTCTAAAATATGAAAGCAAGGAAGCACCTAAGATTTATGAAGAAAGTTCCAAAATTCCTATGGCTCCAAACATCCATTTTGGATCTTGTTTTGAGATAGGTGAATCAAGTTCAAGAGGAAAAGAAATTCTTGAAAAGGAAAGCAAGGAAGAAATTAAGGAAGAGGATTTAGATACTACAAAGAAGGTTCAAGGATACAATGCACAAGTCAAATATGATCACAAGGATAATGGTCAAGAAAGGTATGAGGAACCAAGGCATGAACAAAGGGCTTTTCAAGGACATTGTTTTTCTTGTAATGGATTTGGACACAGGGCTATACACTACAGGGTCTATGGATCAAAGAAGTTTGATTTTTCTAGAAGGAACTTCAAAGGAAGAAGGTATGGTTTTTAGGGACATTGCTTCTTATGCAACAGGATTGGTCATAGAGCTTCTCAATGCAAAGAAAATGAGCAACATGGTTTTGGTTTTAGAGCTACACAATTCAGAAGTCATGGTCATAATGATTATGAAAACAAAACTTCACAATATAGGGTTCAGGAAAGGAATGGATATGGAAATTATTTCAAGAAATAATTCAAGATATGGGCACCATCCAAAGGCTACAATATCAAGTGTTTTAATTGCAATAACTTTGGACATATTGCAAAATGGTGTAGGACTCAATTCCAAACAAGTTCAAGACAAGAAGGTCAAGCAATTTCAAGGCAAGAAGGTCAAACAGGTTCAAGACAAGAAGATCAAGTAACTCATCAAGAAAAGGATATCAAAAAAATATGGAAGGAAGTTGATAGAGGAAAGAAACAATGTAATATGGGAGTAAAAGTACTCCCACCCCAAAATTAATCACCTCAAGAGAGAAGGTGGTGAGGGGGCTAAGCTTAAGAGTCATATATTTTAGCCCCATAGGTGTCCCTTTTGCCATTGATGTCAAAGGGGGAGAGATTTGAGTAAGGGGGGAGCATTGAGTTAGGGGGAGAAGCCTCCAAAGAGAGCATTGAGTTAGGGGGAGCAGCCTCCATAGAGAGTATTGAGTCAGGGGGAGCAACTTTGATTCTTAGAGATGGTTTTTGTAGTGATTGTGGTGATTTGCATTAGAGGTGTTGCCATCAATGACAAAGGGGGAGATTGTTAGAAATTTGAGTTATTTTATGTTGTCATTGATGTCACATGGATCATTGATGTCACATGGATCACATTGAGTTTTGGTGGCAAAAGCACTTCATAAATAATCATTTATGATATTTTGGAGAGCATGGATATATACAGGTTTTTTGTGAAAACCAAGGTAGGCAAAATAAAAGGTTTTATTTAAAACCATGGATGGCATATTTGAAATGGGTTTTTCTTAAAACCCAAGTTGGATTTTTGTTTCATTGAAAAAGGTGCCCCGGTGATGGAGATATTTAATTTTAAATATTTAGTTTAAATTTTAAATTATTTAAAAAAATTTATTAAAATTAAAAAAAAAATAAAAGTAATCCATCGACGTCGTCGAATATGAGGGAGAAAACTATATAAAAGGATGCCTAAGGTTTATTAATAATAATCTTGTGCTCGTGAATTAATGCGATTGTTGGAAAGCGAAAAGAGCTCGTGCAAAAGAGGGTTAAGTGATGTAAGAAAAGAATAAATCAGACGACATGTGAAACCCTAGTCACCTTGGGCAGTGTGGCATATTGGCAATTGAATTTTGGCTAAGGCAAGTTGTAGAATGAATGTCAAGGTTTCGAATCCCCTTGGCTGCATTATAAGGCATTGGAATAAAGAGCACGCGAATTGTTTTTGGTTTGCATGAGAGGGAGGAGTGTTTTGAAGCACGTGGTGCCTTTCCCTCCCAAATGAGCTCGTAGCTCATGCGACGGCTTGGCCATGGTTAAGGCACTGAGCAAGGAGGCATCGAGGGATCGAATCCCATCAAGGACAAAGGCAAGTTAATATTTTTAATATTTTATTTTTCTAAAGTTGCCCTAGGAGAAATAAGGGTTGTGATGCACTTTAGGAAAAAGAGAGATTTTTGGTGATTTTATTTTTGGAAGTATATCATATTATATATCATTGGAAAGATTATTTCGAGGGCTATTTGATTAAATTGCTTAGAGGGAGAAATAAGGTGTGTGTAAAGAGATATTTATGATTTTGTAAAGGGGTTCAAAAGTGAAGGTTGCTTTGTTATTTTTCAAAGGGGATTAATTCTTTCATGAGGGGACATGGTGTATTTTATTGAGTAGGAGTAATAAGGTGTTATTTGGATATTATTTTTGTGTTATTAATCAAGATCTCTAACCCTTATTGAAATTTGAAAAAGAAAGTTTGTTGAGTGTGGCAAATTTAGTGGACAACTAATAAGGCATCAAAAAGGTATGAGCAATATTCTCCATTGACTTTTTTTATGGTGGTTGATTTCTAAAATATCATTGGAGAGAAAAGGATTTATTGTGGTTTCCTTTTTGAAAGTGATTGGTTTAATGCTTCAAGGTTTTTTGGTTTGAGAGTTGAGATTAAACCTTGTTTTATAAGCATTGTTGTTGAAGCCCATTGGTTATGCAAAGAACTTGAACTTGAGAAGAACATGAGTATCATTGTTATGTGAGAGTTATTGTTGAGTATTGTTGGAAATATTTTGAGTTGATTGATTCATGCTTGAACTAGGGTTTGTGAGAAAAATTTGTTCCTTAAGGTGATTGGTTGAGTTGAGTTGATTGAGCCTAGTCAAGTGATTGTGTGAAGTGGTTGTTCAAGTTCCATGAAACAAACTTCTATATTCTGATTTGAGTTGAGTTTGAGTTGAGAAAGAAATTGAGTTTGTGAATAGAACATATTGAGTCTCTAACAATTCTCTTTATGCTTCTATAAGATTGAGTTGAGTTGAGATTGATTTGAGTTGAGTTTGAGTTGAGAAAGAAATTGAGTTTGTGAATAGAACATATTGAGTCTAACAATTCTCTTTATGCTTCTATAATATTGAGCTGAGTTGAGATTGATTTGATTTGAGTTGAGTTGATATTGATTTGAGTTGAGATCATTGTTGTCATCCATTGAAGAGTGCATTGCCATTCATTGTTGAGTTCATCATTGAGCCTTGCCTTCATATATTTGTGGATGAGATTTGAGTGCTACTTGAGCATGATTTATTGAGCCTTTGAGAAGATTTTTGGGATAGATTTTGATAGGACTGAACAAAAGGCATTGAATTATTTACAAGTTATCTTACAATATATAAGCATCAAGCTTAGGAGGGAGATATGACAAGTGTCATAAGCTCCACTCCAAGTGTCTTTCATAAGACACCACTCCAACTCAAACTGAAGATAGGGAAAAGTGGCAGAAGACAAATGTCAACCTGTCAATTATAGGCATAGTGCACATTATAACAATAATAATAATATTCTAACAGAATCCAATTATGAAAGAAATTGTCAAATATGAACTTCAAAAACTTCTCATAGTTGGGTTCATCTACCCCATTTCATATAGTGAATGGATATCATCTTTGGTGATGGTACCCAAGAAAAATGGCAAGTGGTGAATTTGTGTGGATTATAGGTTGTTGAACAAAGCAACTAAGAAATACCACTTCCTCTTACCCTTCATAGATCAGGTACTTTACACCTTATTAGGTAAGAAGTATTTTTATTTCCTAGATGGGTTTAGTGGATATAATCAAATTCAAATAGGGGAAGAATATCAAGACAATACCACATTTACTTAACCTTGGGTAACTTTTGCTTACTGAATTTTGCCTTTTGGTCTATGCAATACACTTGCCACATTTTAGAGGGAAATTTTGAGCGTCTTCTTTGACATGATTGGAGAAACTATGGAGATATACATGGATGATTTCACTGTATATGGTGAAACTTTTGAAACCACCACAAAAAATTTAGATAAAATACTTAAGCAATGTGAGGAAACTAACCTATCCCTAAGCAATGAGAAATGTTATATGCTAATGTAGGAAGGGATAGTTTTAGGACATCACATTTCTATGGATGGGATAAAAGTAGATAGGAAAAAGATAGAATTTATCCAAAACCTACCTACTCCCAAAAAATATAAGGACATTTGTAGTTTTTTAAGTATTAGCTGGTTACTATAGAAGGTTTATAGTAGACTTTAGCAAAACTTCTAAACCCTTGAGAACAATGTTATCAAAGGACATAGAGTTTGTCTAGACAGAGGAACATGAACAAGCATTTAACACCTTAAAGGAAAAACTGATTACTGCTCGAATACTGAAAGGTACAAATTGGACCATACCTTTTCACATATATGTTGATGCATTTAATAATGCAATAGGGTCAGTGCTGGGATAGAAGGATGATGATGATTTCTATGCCATCTATTATGTCATTAAACACCTCACAGGTGCTAAATTCAATAATACTATCACAAAAAAGGAATTTATTGTATTTATACATGCTCTTAACAAATTTCATCATTATATTAGAGGATATCAGGTTTTTGTACATTCTGATCACTCAACTATCAATTACCTGAAAAACAAACCTAGGATTATTGATATAATTATTAGATGGTTATTTCTTTTGTAGGAGGTTTATGTGACAATAGTAGATAATCTAGGTAAAGACAATGTGGTAGCTAATTTCTTGTCTAGGTTGACACCTCCAAATCATGCAGCTACAAATGAAAAATTTCTAGATGAGCATTTATTTGCTCTAAATGAACAAATACCATGGTACATATATATGGCTAATTATTTAGCCACTGGTAATGTATCCCCTGCACTTTCACCACATGATAAATAAAATTTGATTGAGAAAAGTGCAGACTTCTCATGGATTGATGGGTGCCTATTTAAAATAGGGCCTGATCAAATCATGAGAAGATGTGTTTATAAGAATGAGATAATAGAAATATTGAAGGCTTTCCATGATGAAGCTTGTGGTGGCCAATTTGTAGAAAAAAAGACTGCATACAAAGTGTTGCAGGCTAGTTATTACTGGCCTACACTATTCAAATATGCAACCAATCATGTGAGCCAATGTGATCAATGTTAGAGGATGGGAATGAAGAACACAAGCTTATACTGAGAGGTGGGAGGGTGAACAATATAACACCCACTTTTTACTTTCTTTCCAAACCAATATCAATCAGTGTCCTTAATTGCAATAACCAAATACAACAGTGTGCATTAATGACATAGATAGCAATAGTAAGCAAGAGCACAAATCACCACACACAATTGAGACACAATATTTAACGTGGTTCCCCCAATGTGATGTAGTCCACAAGATAATATCCTTATAATATTTCACAAAGAAATAGGGATCTTTATCCTAATACAAATGATTACTTTGATCTTCTCAAAGATAGGCTATCTACTGATCTACTGAGGTGGGAAATCAATTGATCTACTTAGCAAGGCAGTCCATTGATCTGCTTAGCTACGTAATCCACTAATCTGATTATCTAGACAATCCTGATCTACTTAGGTAGGTAATCCACTAATCTGCTCAACAAGGTAATCCGCTGATCTACTCAGCAAGACAATCCACTGATATGCTCATCAAGGAAATCCATTGATATACTCAGTAAGGCAATCCACTGATCTTCTTAGCTAGGCAACCCACTGATCTTCTCAACTAGGCAATCTTGATCTACTCAGGTAGGTAATCCATTGATCTTCTCAGCAAGGCAATCCACTGATCTACTCAGCTAGGAAATCCATTGATCTGCTTCAACAAGCTCACCAAGAACTTTCTCAAATTTGCTCCAGCAAGCTCACCAAGAACTTGCTCAAATATACTCCAGCAAGCTCACCAATAACTTGCTCAAATATGCTTAGCAAGCTCACCAAGAACTTTCTCAAATCTTCTTAGCAAGCTCACAAAGAACTTGCTCAAATCTACTTTAAGCTCACCAAGAACTTTATCAAAATATGCTCAGCAATCTCATAAAGAACTTGCTCAAATATGTCTAAAAATCTATCCCAAAATCCTTCTCAAAGGCTCAATCAATTGTGCACAAAAGCTACCTCAAATATATCCAGAAATATGTTAGAATATTATTATTGTTATAATGTGCACTATGCCTATAATTTATAGGTTGACATTTGTCTTCTGCCACTTGTCCCTGTATTAAGTTTGAGTTGGAGTGGTGTCTTCTGAAAGACACTTGGAGTGGAGCTTATGACACTTGTCATATCTCCCTCCTAAGCTTGATGCTTATATATTGTAAGATAACTTGTAAATAATTCAATGCCTTTTGTTCAGTCCTATCAGATTCATCCTTCTCTATGGTTGTCTTACTGGTTTAACCTGGTATTCCAAATATATCCTATGAGTATAGGTTTTAGGAGCTATTCCTATCATGTTCAAATACTCCCAAGCAAAGGCATATTGATGTTTTACCAATGTTTCTTTTAGTTTAATTTGTTTTTCAATTGTCAACTTGTCATTTATGTTCAACACTCTACCATGTGCAACCTCTATTTGTTGAATATGGTGGTATTTTCCTCCCACTAATGGAAACTTAGGAGGAGGACAAGAGGGTTCTTCTTGGAAAAAGTGTTATATCACCCTATCCTCATTACTCTCATACTCCAACTCATCAAGTGTCATGACAAATTGGATAATTGATAGACCACCAATATTTTGATTTTTATTTTTAGGTTCTCCCAATAATTTTGTAGATTATGCAGGTGGATGGATGATCAGTTTTTTTATATTCTAACCATTATAAATGGTCATTTTGCCATATCTATAGCTTATTTAAGCATCAACTATTGCCATCCAAGGTCTACCTAAGATTAATGGATATCCACCCAACTCAGACTTAGATTGTAACACTAATGAATTTGTTGGATACTCCCATGCATCTGCTGTAACTGTGATATCCTCCAGCATTCCCTCTAGGAGCACTGTAGACCTATCTTCCAACTATAAAATAGTCTTGGTTGGATTCAAGTTAGATAATTTAAGCTTTTGCATCTCTTTGGGCATGAAATTAATGGTAGCCCCCAAATCTACTAATGTATTGGGTAAAACACAACCCTCTATTTGTACAATTAGGATAGGGCTTCTTGGATCTGAGTATTTTTGGATGTAGGTGTTCCCTAATATAAGATCAGCTAATTGACCCACTAAACTGATTGAATTTTTAGGTTTTATTCTTGGTTTCTTCAGGCACAATTCTCTTATGGCCTTGCCATAGATAGAAATATCTTCGATGGCTTGAAAGAGAGGGATTGTAACTGTCAAGTTCTTTAGACTCGAGAGAATATCAAATTTTGATTGTACTATATTTTTGGGTTCTTACAACCTTTGTGAAAAAGCTGGAACCCCTTATTTTTTATTTACAGGTGTTGATTATTCTTCTACTTCTACTATAAGAGGTGATTCCTCTTTTCCTAATTCTATGTTTTCCTCCTCTTCTACTAGAGGAGTGACTTCTACACCTACTTGTTTCCCTGACCTTAATTGTATTTGACTACAATATACTTTAATATTGTACATGAGGTACATCTCATTCTTCATTTGATAAGATAGTTGTTTGTTATTTTTATTTTTTGTAGGTTGTATTTGTAGTTGAGCAGGCATAAAAGCAGGAGGAACTTGCAAGGTTGGATGTAGTGGAACTGGAGCAACCTGTTGTGGGTTTTTATTCCAAGAATTCTGGTTCCTCCACTACTACCTAGGTTGTTGGTATTGCATCCATATATAGGGATTGTAAGAATTATCTCCTTGGGGATATTGATTCCAAGGTTGTTGTCCCCACCAAACCATGTTGGGTGGCTGAACTTGACCTTGGTTCTAAAAATTATTGCCCCCATAAGATGTTATTCCTATTGGCATGTTGTTTTCCATAGGATACTAATGCCAGTTTCTCCTATTACCCATGACGTATACCTCTACTACCTCAATTTCATCTCTAGGTTTTGATAACTACAAACACAACTTTGTTTTGTTATCCTTTGAACATATAACACACACTCGAACTTTGTTTTCAAGATATTCATTTCTAGGGTTTTTTCCCTTGCATTTAGGATAAAAGTAGGCCAATTCTGCCTCATTTTACTGCTTCTTTTTTTGAAGTAGAAGGGTGTCCATTTAAATATCTAGAGATGATAACATCTCTCTTGAGGTCTTCAAGCATATTTTCTATTTCTATTTTAGTGACAGTGGTTGATTGTAGGGGTAAACTTACCTTTCCTTCTTGAAAAGTTTCAACAGAAACACCAAATATCATCCATATGATGTTGATAAATATCCCCACAAAAAATCATGTTTAAGGCTTCCAAAGATTCATTTGTAAGTTCCTTTAAGAAAATACTTATTAAGGACATGTCTCCTAGTTTAGAATGGGATGATATTTACAAATTAAAGTTGAACCTATCCGAATATTCCTCCACAGATTCTCCTTTCCTTTGTCTATCTAGGACTTCTTCCATTGCATCACGTGCTCTACCAATATCCTGGTACTAATCTAGGAAAATTTTCTTCAATTATTCCTAGGTAGTTATATGTTTATTTCCCAAACTGATGAACCAACATAAAGTTGAATCATCAAGAGTGGAAGGGAATAATTTTAGTTTTTGGGCAGTAACCGTATAATCCATTGATCTGCATAGGACATCAAATTTAAACAAAAATA
Organism: Wollemia nobilis; assembly: GCA_028583015.1. Lineage (NCBI taxonomy): Eukaryota > Viridiplantae > Streptophyta > Pinopsida > Araucariales > Araucariaceae > Wollemia > Wollemia nobilis. The sequence goes on from JAQPPZ010000750.1 coordinate 11,260,932, forward strand.
AATACGGATCTTATATTTGTAGTCCTCTAAAGATAAGAATGTGGACAGGGGAGATATATTTCATCTTGTGGTCTCCTTGTGCCTCTCCTATGAGAAAATTAAAACTAGTGGATGCTTCCTCTACATCAACCATCTTGTCTATGAATAGGGTATCTACACCAGCTGTGTTCAAAGCAACTTTCAATGTTTCTAGTTCATTTATCTTATCTTGTAGAAGGATTACTAAATTTATGTTTGATATAATTCCTTCTCTAACTGCTTGCTAATGTTGAAATTTCAACAAGTCTTCCTCATACTGAACTCTACTTATCTCAGATCCTTCTCTAAGATTTTGCTAATTTGTTTCAGAAGGATCCTATGCAAATACTAGATGTTCAAGCCAATGCACATGTGGAGATTGTGGAGAAGAGATTTTAGTCTTAGGATCAGGTACAATTGAAGCAAAAGAATTTTGAGAAACATCTTTGTTTTTAACAAAATTATCGTTTGGTCCTCTATTCTTAGGTAGACTCATGCAAAACTAAAATGGAGGTTCTATAGGTAGAAACATAAACTACTGCTAACATTCTTCCTTTAGAACAAGAAATTACAATAGGCTACTCCTCGACAATGGTGCCAAAATATTGGGCAAAAAAATTAGTTAGTTTTCTATGTTCAAATTCATTACCTCATTTAATTTGTCAACCCGGGGTAGCTCGTAGACTTGTGAGCAACCTTGCATAATATATGCTTGTAATTCCCTCCAATGAGATGAGTCCCTTATATTTATAGTTTGGGGGATGTTTTTATTTTTTTGGAGTTCTGGTTTAGTTTCCAAACCACTAATCTATCCTAAATTATCAAGATATACTTATACTATATTCAGAAACCAAAATTACACACTCGCTGAAAATTACAAAAAATAGGGAAAATAACAGAAATTGAAATTGAGCTACAGGAAATAAAATGATAAGGTAAGGGAAGAGAACTATTGAGAGTAGGCCCACGCTTCTAGTAGGTTATGCCTACATTAAATAATTCATCGGATGCAAGTTGATTTAATCAGAAATGACTCAAAAATATTTAATTGAAATTGCACCATGATAGGTACAGGAAAAATTTGGGATCACGTTTTTAGGGGTGACCTGCATATTTATAAGATATGTGGCCATACCTATTATAGATTAGAAATAAATCAAATGTTTAATTTAATTTTACAACAATATGAATGAATAAATGGAATTGAGTAAAATATCAAGCTTTTTAGACTATTTCAACATATTCTATTTTTATTAGAATACGTCTGATATTTGCTTTAATTGATTTACATATATTTTTTACATAACAACTAAAAATAGATAGCTGATCATATTTGAAATTATCCTTATTTTGAATCCAACACTGAGAATCCATCTGTATCCATCGTTGAAATAAACATTCTACTTTATCGACAACGAGAGTTGTGTCGTAATTCTGCATCAATAGGAATCCGGTGCCTTATCTGTAGAATTTAGGAAGTAGGTGCTACAATGGGAGTCAGGAACCTAACGAGAATTAGGTTCCCAATAGTCAAGCACAATATGGGAATCGGGTGCCCATCAGTCAAGCGCCAAATGGGAATCAATCACTTCAAAGGGAATCGAGCACCTGACTTAGCGCTTCACACCGATGTACTACAAACATTTTATCTTTAATTTTTCCATCATGAAATTGAAAGTTCCAGGTCCGAGTGGGACCTCAACGTAAAAATGCTAATACACAACACATTCTATGAAATCTACACAAAAATACACTCAAAAAAATATTAAATATCATGCAAAATAAATTGTTAAACATATATAAAATTCTCATAAAACATACATATATACATAAATAAGAGTCGCAGTCCATAGGGAAAGTAGTACAAAAATGAGCATATACAAAGCTCATCAATAAGTAGAGAGAAAAATCCTCCAAAGACAAAGTATACAAAAGCAGACAAAATTTTGGTTTTTTACATAACCTAAAAAATATTGTTGATTAGAAATAATACATAAATTTTAGTCTTGGCCTTTGATTCAGTGAAGTATAAGAGCTAGTAAGATAAGCAAGAAAGTGTACAACACACCCCAAATTTGGGGACCCACCTTAAATTTTTGTCTATGGGAATTTTGGGTTTGCAGTGAGTGGTTTCTTGATTAGTAATACCGAGACAAGTTAGTGAGGTGGATGTGATTTAATGGAATCCAAGGATGTTACATTATCATATTTTTAGCATTTGGTCTCTTGTTTGCTCTCATGCTTTTGAGTTTATGTTTTACCAGTACTATTACTCCATGTTAAATTCTATTACGAGCTCAATCTACTATTCTCATATAAGTTAGTAAAAGCAAAAAATAAATTAAAAAAATAAAAATAAAAATAATAAATAAATAAATAAAAAATAACAAAAATAAATAAAAAGACATAATATAATAAAAATAAAAATAAAAATATTAAATAAAAATAAAAAATAAAATTTAAGTAAATAAGGATAAATTAGTTGGGTTACTTTGCATGGTATCTTGGTTGCTTATATTTATGTAATATAGCCTTATATTCTTATGGCTTATACTTATTTATTTTTATACCATGCTATTCTTACTTTTATTTTACTTTGTTCATGCATCCAGGTGAGCAAAAGGTCTTGGTACGATTTTAGAGGTGAAACTCAACCTAGCCAACTAGCAGACACAACACCAAAGTGTGGTCAATGCAGTGGTATGGTCTTTGAGGGTGGTTTTAAAGGGTCAATACAGAGCATGGGTTTCAAGGTGTAGAGTGGCACAGTTGTGTGAAGGGTGCACGTGGGAGTATCCATTTGAACAACTCATCACAATGGACTATGCACACTTGGCCTAATAAATTAGACATCGTGTTACTTAGGGATACATGTGGGATCAAAAGCATATATGAAAAACATTATGGTATTGATAGTGGCCATCGATGAAAATAGAGGGTATAATGTGTTTGCAGTGGAAATGGTGCTCGAAAGGAATTCATGCTCAGCAAGAAAATGTAGAAATAAGTAAGCCACGACATCACCAAGAGACTTTGATGTATTTTGAATTGATGCATTGCCTTTATATATTATGGATTTTGTATTTCCATGTTAGAAATATCATTGAATATATTCGAAGCCTCAATATAGACTTATGATAAAGAGGATAATGGAAGATGGCCATCGTATGAGGATGGTTCGAATAGATTCAAAAACAAGTTCCATTACAGATGTAGCTTGCAAAGTTGAAATGTGAGTGTGAGCCACTTCTAGATGGATTTTTTCTTTTGTAGGTTGAAGGACGTCGTCATTTTCATATCATTGGATCCTATGATCAAGATGGATATCAAGTTGCAAAAGTTGAATGGTTCAGTTATTTCTCTCATCTAGAGGGAAGTAGAGAAGGAGGAGATCTACAAGAAATGGTACGAAGAGTAGCGTACTTGGCACGTTCTTGGGTCAAAAGTATAGGAGATATTGCATAGATGGGGAGCATGGATATTCAAAGGTGATAAAATGATATTAAAAAGCATAAAATGTGTAGCTTCCTTTCTGGTTCCATCTTGTGGGGCTAACGGATCCTGGCTATTATTTGGCGGTGATATTTTGGATCCTACTTGAGTGATCCCACTGTGGTACGGACACGAGGAGTTATCATGTCTTAGCGTATACCAATCAATATCCAATGCAGAGACATACCTACATTGAATAATGCATATAATTAGGGTAGGTTTACCTAAATCTTACTATATCCACTTGATAAATCATCCAACTCAAGATCATGCAATGGAATAAAATACATCACAGTCAGATTTCCACACTTAGGTAGTTTTGTTTTGGGTTGAATTGGAAGTCTCGCAGTATGGAATGGACCACTTTCTCCTTATATACCAAGTCAAGACTTGGGAGGATACGTTGTATCACCATTAGTGCCTATCATTCCCATTGTTCTTCAATACTTTTGGGTGGGGTACACTTGATCAGAGAAGGAACACGCTTAGTACTCCATATGTAGATGAAATATGAAAGTGGCAATAATAGCGATCATATTGAGACCGTGTGAGAATAAAATTATCGATCTTTCGAGCATAGGTGTACTTGTCAAATATGTAGAAGAATTACCAAATTTTTTTAAAGGCATGAGGGCAAGACCATTACAAATGGATGCGACAGTTAAAAAAGTACAAAAGGAAAGAGCATTACGAAGCTAGGCTAAGTGGAGAGAAACAAAACCAAATAAGGGAAAGGAAACAAAAGGTTTATTGGAAAATTTTAAATATGACATTGAAACATAGTAAAGAGGCTAGAATTTTTTGGAGCAAAAGGGCATGAAGAGGATTGGAGGGTTTTCAAGCTACTACAAATAGATTTTCTCACCTTGTATGCAGAAAAAAGGTTTTAAATATAAGTTTTATTGTATATCTTTCTCATACATGTATTGGGTTCATTCAATGGTGCTTTAAGCATGGATATGGTAGCATCATTTATTGTTTTGATACATGCTTTTATTTTCTCAGACTCTTACACTTAACTACATTTGGATTGTGTAGATGTAGGTCTAACTTGATTTTGTTTTAATGTTCATGATCTTCTTTTTTCTATAGAATATGAGGAATTGATTTATAGTAGCTCACTTTGATTTCTTTTCTGCACTTTGTGTCCATCTTATTTTAGTTTTTTTATCATTTTTCTCTAACCTTAGCTTTTATTTTTATTTATTTTCCATTTTATTTTCTTTAAGTTCCATCAAGCACTCAAAACCCTAAAAGGTTATATCGTTTTGCACTAAAATCAATAATGGGGGTTTTGAAGTAATTAGAGCATCCAAATAATTTTTCTCTTAAGGCTAACATGTTAAATTATTTGGACACATTTAATTAAGGTATTTCTTAATATTTTAAAACAAAAAAAATTCTTGCACTCCATAGGTTCTATCATTTTAAAATTTGTTTAACAAAGCAAGATAAAATTTGTTAACAAAGCAAGATAAAATTTGTTTAACAAAGCAAGATAAAATTTGTTAACAAAAGAAGATAAAATGAATTAAATCACCATTCCAGGATTGACATTTCAAAGTTAGATTTAGTCATTTTATTTTATGCTCAAACAAAGCTTAACAAAAGAAGATAAAATTCGTTAACAATTCAAGATAAAATTTGTTAACAATTTAAGATAAAATGGATTAAATCGACATTCTAGGATGGTCATAAAGGACCAATAATGTTATATTTTTTGGTCACAAATTTCATGAATAACAAAGAAAAAATCAAATCAAAGTAATACCAAACCACAGGCCCCTTGTTAATAATTACTTGCACCTCTAAGGTATTCCGCACCTTTTCATATTTTCACAAGAAATCAAGCACATATTAATCAATAAGAACCTTGGAGAAATTCTAAATTTCTTTGCAAGAGAGGATTTTTGATAATACCCTAACTGTGATGGTGATTTTGCAATTGGAAAAAAATTTCACTCAATAGAATTGGTGCTAGAAAGAGGGCTTGCTTTGTGGTATTTGCTTTGATTTATTTATTTAAGTTGTTCAAATTTGATATTAATGCATGAGTTTCATCTGCTTTCACTGATTTTTATGCTTTATTTTGATGTAGGTGTTCAACATAATGATGTTATATGATTAAAAAAAGAAGCCTAGAACCACAAGTCACAATTTTCTTTAAAAATGGTAATGTTTGCTCCAATGATGATAGGCATCCCTTTAAACATACTTGGGCCTTCACATGATGTACCTATAGATTTTACGTGTTATCTACCCCAGTTTAGGCATGATGGAATGAGGTCATCTAAAGCACACAATCATGCTTTTAAAGATAGCCTAATTCATTTGCAAATAATGCATGAAGATGTTGCTTGTAAAATATTTCTTTGCACTTTGGATAAGTTTACATATGATTGGTTTACCAACCTACCTTCAGGTTCTATCACCTCTTGGGTTCAATTGGAGGTAATATTTCTTAGTCATTTTAATAAAATTTCAATTAACCAAATGCTCATATACCATCAGTTTATCACTGCCCATAGAGAACCAAATGAATCTTTGAAGTTATTCACTGAAAGGTTCCATAAGTTATATACTCAACTGGTGGTACCTTTTGTTCCTACTAAGGGAGAGGCTATCCAAATATATTTCAACACTCTTGACCCATAAATTTCCATGTATTTGTGAAGGATTCCTCAAATCACATCTTTGTCCAAGGCTTATAGTGAAGCAATAGCATTCGAACAACAATTGACTTTTCAAGGTTTTGGTGTGAGTCAAATGTTGGAAATATTGAGTTGTCATTGATGTCAAAGGTGCATGGTATTCAAGGTAGAAATATTCTTCAAGAATTTTATAAGGTTGAGCAATTATTCAAGGCAAGGTATATCTCCAAGCAAGGAAAATATTTTTAAGAAAAGGATTATAATATTTAAATATCAAATTTAAATATTATAAAGAAGGACAAAAGCTTGGGACACAAAGGTTTAAAAGTTAATAAAATTTTCTTGGGACAAAATTTTAAAAGTTGATTGGGACAAAGGTTTAAATATTATAGAGAGAAGGATAAAAGGTTTTGGAAGGTTATATTTAATAAATTTAAATATATATTGCATGGGCCAACATCCCTTGGGCGTACCATACAAAGGCTTGGGCGTACCATACAAAGGCAAGGTTTAAATTTTAAAATTTAAATATATTGGACATTTTGAGCTTATTTAGTTGTCATTGATGTCAAGGTGAAAAGTCATCATTAATACTATGGAGCACACCATCAATAGCACCAGGAACAATGCGAAGAGTTGAAGAGAAAGTTGGCAAAATAATATTTTATGAGGGTTTATGGTAAACCCATGATGGAAGATTAAAAGGTTTCATTAAAACCATTATAGTTGGAAAAATAATATTTTATGAGGGTTTATGGTAAACCCACGGTGGCAGAATATATTACATTTAAAGGTTTAAGTTTAAACCCAAAGTTAAAGTTTATAAAAATAATTTATAAAATTTAAATTCCTTAGAATTTAAATAATTTATAAATTATAAAGGTGGGAGCGCCGACGTCATGCAATAAAAGGAAGCACCGACGTCCAAGCAACAAAGGAATTTGTGTATAAATAAATGCCAAGGAGGCATTCAAAATTCATCCCTTCGATTGATTAATGTATGTGATAAAAAGTGAAAGGTTTTCGTGCTTGTTGATCGTGAGGAAGAAGACAAGAAATTTTGCTTGTCTTTAGCGCCAGGTAGAGGACAAAAGAGGAAGGGCACATTGATTGAAATGCATAGGACACGATGGTCCATTGGCAGTGCACATTTTGTGAAGGCATTGGGAGTTGAGGAAGCACGCGATCGATTCACGTGGAGTGGTGTGTCTTGGGCGCCAAGGGAAGTTTGTTTTGCATATGGTTTTTGCATGCCAACCGAGGACAAAGAAGATGAAGAGCGCTTAGGCTCTTAACCGTGCATCTAGCGCACATGATGGTTATAGCCATAGCTAGAGCACTCATGGAGGCAGAGAACGTGGGTTCGAAACCCACTAAGAGGCAAAGGTAACTTTTTGATAATTAATTTTTGCCTAAGGTTTTTCAAAGGATATTGTGGAGTAATAAGGGTTTGTGAAAAGTTGTGTGTTTGATTTATGTTATTGTTGGAGTTATAAGGGTTTGAGAAAGGTTGTTGATTTGATATTTGATTTTTATTATTGTGGAGTAATAAGGATTAATGTGAGGTTGTTTTATTGATGAAGTGATTTATATCTTTGGAACCATAAAGAAAGTTGATTTGATTTTTATCAAAGTTTCTCTTGCCATTAAAATAAATTAAAGAGGTTTGAATTAATTTTTGGTGGATGTTAAGTTTATTCTAGTTGGGAGTTTATAAGGTGTTATTGGATAAATATTTTATGTATGTTGATGGTTGTTTTGAAAGGTGGAGTGATAAGGTGTATTTGAGTATTTACATTATATTGTGAGAAATATTTATCTTCTAACCTCTTTGAGATTGGCATAGAAGTTGTTGTGGTTGTGGCAGATTTATGAGATCCCTTCATCATCAAGAAAAAGGTATGAGCACATTCTTCCATAGTTGAGTTGATTGATTGGTTTTCTAGAAAATAAGTTTGGAGTGAAAAGGACTTGATTAGGGTTTCCTTTTTGAGAGTGTTTGAGTTAATGCTTCAAGGTTTTCTGGAATAAAGAGTTGTTGTTAAAACCTTGTTTTATAAGCATTATTGTTGAAGCCATTGGTTGTGTGAAGAACTTGAGTTAGGGTTTTGCAAAAGAACATGAGTATCATTGTTATGTGAAGATAGTTTTATAAGCATTGTTGTTGAAGTGAGTTGTTGTGCAAAGAACTTGAACTATGGTTTGAAAAGAACATGAGTATCATTGTTATGTGAGATTTGTTGTTGAGTATTATTGGAAATATTTTGAGTTGGTTGATATATACTTGGACTAGGGTTTGTGAGCAAAGGTTGTTTCATTGAGTGATTGGTTGAGTAAAGTTGATTGAGCCTAGTCAAGTGGATGTGTGAAGTGATTGTTCAAGTTCCATAAAACAAACTATTCTATATTCTGATCTGAGTTGAAAAGTGATTGAGCATTGAGTATAGAACATATTGGGTCTCTAAAAATTATCTCTATGTTTCTATGAGATTTGGACAAGTTCTAAGTGGACTTGTTGAGCATATTTGGACAAGTTTTGAGTGAACTTGTTGAGCAAATTTGAGCAAGTTCTGAGTGGACTTGTTGAGCAGATTTGAGCAAGTTATGAGTGGACTTGTTGAGCAGATTTGAGCAAGTTCTAAGTGAACTTGTTGAGCAGAATTGAGCAAGTTCTGAGTGGACTTGTTGAGTAGATTTGAGCAAGTTTTGAGTGGACTTGTTGAGCAGATTTGAGCAAGTTCTGAGTGGACTTGTTGAGAAGATTTGAGCAAGTTCTGAGTGGACTTGTGGAGAAAATTTTGGTGCAGATTTGAGGATAGGTTTGTACAGAAAGATAGATATTGAGAAGATTTGTGCTAGATCGAAGGACTATGTTTAGTACAGATTTGAGATAGAGCTTTGGAGGTGATAGAGTAGAGAGGATAATAGTCTCTAGTGGATAGAGATCCATCAGCCAGGGTAGTGAGGATAGGTCTTCTAAGTGGGGATAAGAGTCTTCAGTGGAGAGAGATCCACAAGCCAGTGTAGTGGAGGCAGTAGTCTTCTAGAGGATCACCAGCCAGAGTAGAGGAGAAGGAGTTCTCCTATGGATAGAGATCCATGAACTTGATTTAGGGGATTGGTATCTCCTTTGGATAGAGGTCCATAAACATTGTAATAGGGAAGGATTCCCAAGAGATTGATTGAGAAAATTTTAGTGAAATATTTTCTCCATGGAGTAGCCCACATTGGGTGAACCACATAAATTGTGGTGTCTCTATTGTGTATGGTGTTTTATGCATTGCTTGATTACTATTATTGATATTGCTATATATTCATTGCATAATATTGATTGGGAAAGAAAAGTAAAAAGTGGTCTTATACTATTCACCCCCCTCTCAGTATAAGCTTGTGTTCTTCAATTGGTATCAGAGCGGGTTCCTTCAGAAGAGTTTAACAACTTGAAGGAAAAGCTAACAAGAACACAATGGATCCTAAGGAGGTGTCCTCAAATAATTTAGCACCAGTATTTTATGGAAGTGACTATATGTATTGGAGTATGATGATGAAGATCTACCTGATGGCACTTGGCAATGAAATTTGGGAATCAGTGGAATTTGGATACGATCCCTTAATCAATCCTCCTACAGATAAGGAAGGTAAGCTTTTACAACACTATAATTCAAAAGCAATGAATGCACTTGTGAGAGGTTTGCGTAGAACAGAGTCTATGAAAGTTATGCATTGTAAAACTGCAAAAGAGATGTGGGATAAATTGCAAAATATATATGAAGGAGATAAAAGTGTCAAGAAAGCAAAGATGCAAAATCTCAAAGGACAACTTGAAGCATTAAGAATGAATGAAGAGGAAAATATTAGTGCTTATCTAATTCGAATTGATGAGGTTGTTAATGATATGCAAGGACTTGGAATGAAGATTGATGAATCTGATATTTGTGATAAAGTATTAAGATCTCTTCCAAAAATATTCAGTGAACAGGTTTCTACTATAGAAGTATCAATGGATGGTGATACTTTGACAAGAGATAAATTGCTTGGTATGCTCACAACTTTTGAGATAAGAACAAAATATCCTATTCCCTAGAAGGAAGCAGCATTCAAAGCAATCAATAAGACAAAGGGTAAGAAGTCAGAATCAAGAAATGAGTCATCCAGTGATGAAGAAGCTAATTATGGTAGAAGAGATAAAGATTCCAGAAGATCCAGAGATCTAAGATCTGTTAAGTGTTTCAATTGTGGAAAGTTTAGATATTTTGCAATAGATTGTCAAGAACCAAAGAACAACAATGGTGAAGAAAAATAGGATCACAGGAACAGGGAATCAGAAATATATAGGCATCAAAAGAAAAGCAAGGATGGACAAAATAGACAAGGAAATAAGTTCTTCCAAAGGCAAAAGAGGAGCTACTATGCGGATAAGGCAAGTAAGTACTCAAGTGATAGTGATGCTAGTTTTTTAGACAATGATAGAGATGAAGTCTTATTTATGATTGAAGAAAAAGAGCAAGTTAAGAAAAGGACTCCAATAATTCTCAAGTGTTTTAGATGTGGTAACTTTGGACATCTTGAAGATGATTGTACAAGGGATGGTTATAGTTTCAGTGATGATGAATATGAGGATGCACTTGAAAGACTAGATGAAAATATTCTAATGGCTTTAGAAGAAGAAGTAAGTGATCCTATAGAAGATAAGCCAAAAGAAAATAAATATTTGGACAAAGGTAAACAAATAGAGGAATATTCAGAAAAGGATGGTTATGATCTCAAGGGAGAACTTATCTATGCCCTTGACATGGTAAAGAAGGTAAGAAAGCAACACTCTAAACTTGAAATTCAGTTTCAAGAATGTGATGAAGAGAGAAGATTGCTTATAGAGGATTTAGAAAAATCAAAGGCTAAGGCAAAAAGGTTCAAGGATAAGTTAGAAGCAAAGATCTTGGAATGTGAGAAGTTAGCACAAGAAGTGGCACTACTAAAAGAAGATTTAGAAGTCTCCAAGATCAAGATGAAAGGGTTTAAAAATAGCTCAAAGAACTTGGATAAGTTCATCAAGACACAAAAGACTACATCAAGCAAGATAGGTCTTGGATTTGAACAAGTTCAAAAGAAATGGGAAGGAGAGTCAACTTCAAGTTTTGGAGGAGAAGAAACTTCAGATGAAGATACTTCAGAAGAAGATAGTGTAAAATAAAGTGAGACATCTAAGGATGAGTTGGACAATAGAGAGTTCAACAAAAATAGGAACAATGCACAAAGAAGATACAGATGGAACAACAATCAGAATAAGAGACCAATGAGGTCAAGACAAGGAAACTTCAATGGAAGATGCTTTTCATGTCACAGGTTTGGGCACATGGCTTCACAATGCAGGACACATGAAAGATAGGAATATGGGAACAAACAACCTTTCCATGGGTATTGCTACTCATGTAATCAGTTTGGTCACAAGGCAATGAATTGCAGGGTTCATGACAGAAGAGGATATGGCTTCACTAGGAGAAATCCTAAGATATTTGCACCTCCAAGGAATAATAACATTAAGTGTTATAAGTGCAATAATGATGGTCACACAACAAAATGGTGTAGAGCAGACATTCCAAAAATAGGTATGAATAGGAACAAGAACAAGAACATGAATATGAACAGGAACAGGAACATGAATATGAACAGGAATAGGAATAAGAACAGGAACATGGATATGAACAAGAACAGGAACAGGAATGTAGACATGGACAGGAACATGGACATGGATAGAAACAATCAGAGGAATAAAAAAATTTAGATAAGAAGAAAAGAGGATAAAGGTAAAGAACAATGCTTTCTAGGAGTAGAAATACTCCCACCCTAGAATTAACCACCTCAAAAGAAGGTGGGGAGGGGCTAAGCTAAGAGGCTCATTCTTAGCCCCAAGCCCCAAAGGTGACCCTTTTCCATTGATGTCAAAGGGGGAGATATTTGAGTAAGGGGGAGAGATTTGATTTGAGAGAGCATTGAGCTAGGGGGAGCAATGTCCTAGGGGGAGAAGAACAAAGGAAAAGTCAAGTTTTCAGTAAAAGGAAATTGGGTTGCCATCAATGACAAAGGGGGAGATTGTTGGACATTTTGAGATTATTTAGTTGTCATTGATGTCAAGGTGAAAAGTCATCATTAATACTATGGAGCACACCATCAATAGCACCAGGAACAATGCGAAGAGTTGAAGAGAAAGTTGGCAAAATAATATTTTATGAGGGTTTATGGTAAACCCACGATGGCAGAATATATTACATTTAAAGGTTTAAGTTTAAACCCAAAGTTAAAGTTTATAAAAATAATTTATAAAATTTAAATTCCTTAGAATTTAAATAATTTATAAATTATAAAGGTGGGAGCGACGATGTCATGCAATAAAAGGAAGCACCGACGTCCAAGCAACAAAGGAATTTGTGTATAAATAAATGCCAAGGAGGCATTCAAAATTTATCCCTTCGATTGATTAATGTATGTGATAAAAAGTGAAAGGTTTTCATGCTTGTTGATCATGAGGAAGAAGACAAGAAATTTTGCTTGTCTTTAGTGCTAGGTAGAGGACAAAAGAGGAAGGGCACATTGATTGAAATGCATAGGACACGGTGGTCCATTGGTAGCGCACATTTTGTGAAGGTGTTGGGAGTTGAGGAAGCACGTGATCGATTCACGTGGAGTGGTGTGTCTTGGGTGCCAAGGGAAGTTCGTTTTGCATGTGGTTTTTGCATGCCAATCGAGGACAAAGAAGATGAAGAGCGCTTAGGCTCTTAACCATGCGTCTAGCGCACATGATGGTTATAGCCATGGCTAGAGCGCTCACGGAGGTAGAGAACGTGGGTTCGAAACCCACTAAGAGGTAAAGGTAACTTTTTGATAATTAATTTTTGCCTAAGGTTTTTCAAAGGATATTGTGGAGTAATAAGGGTTTGTGAAAAGTTGTGTGTTTGATTTATGTTATTGTTGGAGTTATAAGGGTTTGAGAAAGGTTGTTGATTTGATATTTGATTTTTATTATTGTGGAGTAATAAGGATTAATGTGAGGTTGTTTTATTGATGAAGTGATTTATATCTTTGGAACCATAAAGAAAGTTGATTTGATTTTTATCAAAGTTTCTCTTGCCATTAAAATAAATTAAAGAGGTTTGAATTAATTTTTGGTGGATGTTAAGTTTATTCTAGTTGGGAGTTTATAAGGTGTTATTGGATAAATATTTTATGTATGTTGATGGTTGTTTTGAAAGGTGGAGTGATAAGGTGTATTTGAGTATTTACATTATATTGTGAGAAAGATTTATCTTCTAACCTCTTTGAGATTGGCATAGAAGTTGTTGTGGTTGTGGCAGATTTATGAGATCCCTTCATCATCAAGAAAAAGGTATGAGCACATTCTTCCATAGTTGAGTTGATTGATTGGTTTTCTGGAAAATAAGTTTGGAGTGAAAAGGACTTGATTAGGGTTTCCTTTTCGAGAGTGTTTGAGTTAATGCTTCAAGGTTTTCTGGAATAAAGAGTTGTTGTTAAAACCTTATTTTATAAGCATTATTGTTGAAGCCATTGGTTGTGTGAAGAACTTGAGTTAGGGTTTTGCAAAAGAACATGAGTATCATTGTTATGTGAAGATAGTTTTATAAGCATTGTTGTTGAAGTGAGTTGTTGTGCAAAGAACTTGAACTATGGTTTGAAAAGAACATGAGTATCATTGTTATGTGAGATTTGTTGTTGAGTATTGTTGGAAACATTTTGAGTTGGTTGATATATACTTGGACTAGGGTTTGTGAGCAAAGGTTGTTTCATTGAGTGATTGGTTGAGTAAAGTTGATTGAGCCTAGTCAAGTGGATGTGTGAAGTGATTGTTCAAGTTCCATAAAACAAACTATTCTATATTCTGATCTGAGTTGAAAAGTGATTGAGCATTGAGTATAGAACATATTGGGTCTCTAACAATTCTCTCTATGTTTCTATGAGATTTGGACAAGTTATGAGTGAGCTTGTTGAGCAGATTTGGACAAGTTTTGAGTGAACTTGTTGAGCAGATTTGGACAAGTTCTGAGTGGACTTGTTGAGCAGATTTGAGCAAGTTCTGAGTGGACTTGTTGAGAAGATTTGAGCAAGTTCTGAGTGAGCTTGTTGAGCATAATTGAGCAAGTTCTGAGTGGACTTGTTGAGCAGATTTGAGCAAGTTCTGAGTGGACTTGTTGAGCAGATTGAGCAAGTTCTGAGTGGACTTGTTGAGCAGATTTGAGCAAGTTCTGAGTGGACTTGTGGAGCAGAGTTTGGTGCAGATTTGAGGATAGGTTTGTACCAGACCAGAGATAGAGATTGAGCAGATTTGTGCTAGACCGAAGGACTATGTTTAGTATAGATTTGAGATAGAGCTTTGGAGGTGACAGAGTAGAGAGGACAGTAGTCTCCAGTGGATAGAGATCCATCAGCCAGGGTAGTGAGGATAGGTCTTCTGAGTGGGGACAAGAGTCTTCAGTGGAGAGAGATCCACAAGCCAGTGTAGTGGAGGTAGTAGTCTTCTAGAGGATCACCAACCAGAGCAGAGGAGAAGGAGTTCTCCTATGGATAGAGATCCACGAACTTGATTTAGGGGATTGGTATCTCCTTTGGATAGAGGTCCATAAACATTGTAATAGGGAAGGATTCCCAAGAGATTGATTGAGAAAATTTTAGTGAAATATTTTCTCCGTGGAGTAGCCCACATTGGGTGAACCACGTAAATTGTGGTGTCTCTATTGTGTATGGTGTTTTGTGCATTGCTTGATTACTATTGTTGATATTGCTATCTATTCATTGCATAATATTGATTGGGAAAGAAAAGTAAAAAGTGGTCTTATATTGTTCACCCCCCTCTCAGTATAAGCTTGTGTTCTTCAAAATATGACAACCAACCTCATTGAGAACCAAAGTCAAAATTCTATTAAAATGCTATCAAATCACTATGCTAAGTGTGGAGAAAATTTGAAATTCCTTCGCATGGAGTTCGTGCAGTGGGCAAATGACAAGGGAGAGAACAATGCACATTTTGGAGGCAAAAATCAAAAGGAGATCTTAAGTTATAATTGTACACATTGATTTTCATTTGGGTGGCTAGCTCAGATGGTAGCCTAGCCCTACATAGAATGATGATTGGTAGGAGGTCGAGGTGTTGAATCCTATTGACATCAATTTTTTTTTGGAAGCGAAAATCAAGTTATGAAGGAGTTAAAACTATTTTTGTGCCATTCTAATCTCATGTACTATGTTAGCGCAGTTGGTTACAAGTTCTTGGTAAAACACTGCGATTCTTAAGGTTAGTGGATTGATTCGTGGTGGTGCAAGGTATTAATTTTTGTTTTATTAAATTGATAAAAGTGGATAGGGGAAATAAGGGTCATTGGTATAAGTTTAAGGTTATAATTTTTGCATGTGAATAAAAGGGTGAAATAAGGTTTTTAAGTTAGTGTGTGACTTCATTGTTGGAAATAATAGGAGTTATAAGGGTTTTATGTTAGTGTGATATTCCATTGTTGAAAATAAATAGGATTTATAAGGGTTTTTATGTTAGTGTGAAATTTTATTGTTGGAAATTAATAAAAGGAGTTATAAGGGTTTGAGTTTTCTTAATAAATCTTTATATTGTGAGGGAGGTATAAGATATTATTTTTAAGCTTTATTGTGCATATATTTGATAAGGGTTTTTAATGTGATTTATTTGTTATCCTATTGAGAAAAGAAAAAGAGATATGTTAACTTGTTTTAAAGTGGTAAAATAAATGAAAATTAATTTTGATAAGACAAGAATCTGCTTGTTGTGGTGCAGTGGTAAATGCCCTGGGTGTTGGTAGAGGTCGACCCAAGTTATATTCCCCTTGTCTCCATCCTGTATATATATGGTATAGTTAGGAATGTCCTATGTGCTGGTAGATGCCAACAAGGCTCCATTCCTCCTATGCCCAACCTATTGAAAGTGGCACCTCGAAAGGGGTATTTTCCACTATAAATTAGTTTCCCAGGTGTTGTAGGTGAGTTGGAGAGGAGAGGGCAATCCTCCAAGGGAGGTCCCAGGTTCAAATATCCACCCTACCAAAAAGCTGAATTGGGTATCCAAAATCCAATTGATAATGTTGGTGCGGGTAGGGTCGGGTGTGACTCCCGGGTGACTTTGATGGTGTAGAACCCCCTGTTCATGGTATCTCAGACCAAGGTGGCCCCGCAAGGGGTTTTTCGCTTAAAAAAAAATGGTAAGATAGGTTTGGAAACCACATGCAAAAGAATATTATCATCATTGTGGCAGATTTAAAGGTATGGTGATTTAATTCCTTTCTCAAGATGATTTTGTTTGAGGAAAATATTATTGTTTTCATAAGGTTGGAGGCATATGGAATTATTGGATATGTATTGTTATTGCTTGAAATTGGAAATAAATGGGCAAGAGTATGGATCATATTTGAGAACAATCTTGTGCATTGCTTTTTCTTGAAATTAGAAATAAATATGTAAGGGTTATAGATCAAATTTGTGAGTCAATTTGTGCATTTATTTCGTGGAAATTGGAAGCAAGTATGAAAGGGTTATAGATCATATTTGTGAGTCAATTTATGCATTGATTTGATGGAAATTAGAAGAAAGTATGCAAGAGTTATAGATCACATTTGAGAAGCAAATTTGTGCATTTTTCATGATTGATTTTGGGAATAGATGAAAAGAACAATTTTGTGGACTATAATTGGTTTTGAATTGAAGGTGGAAATCAACAATTACTAGGTCAGTTATCAAGTGCTAGACTAAAAATACATTTTTATGTAATAAATGTGAGACATGTGAAAGTGACAAACTTAATGAATTTGAAGAACATATTAAGCATTTGTTAGTGCATATCATTCTCTATATGTTCATGAAGATAAAAGAATTTTGGATAGAATATGTCTAAATTACTTTAGTTTATGAAAACACATTGAATAATAGGTGAAAAACTTGATGACATCATTATGCAAAATTTGGAAAAGTTATGAGCATTTTTTGTATGCAAGATTTGGTAAAGTTATGAGCATTGTATGTATGCGAGATTTGGGAAAGTTATGAGCATTATTTGTATGTAATATTTTTGAAAGATATGAGAATTGTTTGTATGCGATATTTGGGAAAGTTATGAGCATTGTTTGTATGTGAGATTTGGTAAAGTTATGAGCTTTGTTTGTATGCGAGATCTAGGAAAGTTATAAGCATTGTTTGTATGCGAGATTTGGGAAATATATGAGCATTGTTTGTATGCAAGATTTGGGAAATATATGAGCATTGTTTGTACATGAGGTTTGGGAAAGATATGAGCATTGTTTGTATGTGAGATTTGGGAAATATTTGAGCATTGTTTGTATGAGAGATTTGGAAAGATGTGAGCAGATTTGAGCAGGTTTTGGATCAAATTTAAGTAGACCTTTTGAATAGGATTTGTGAACAATATTGAGTAGGTTAGTGAGAATATTTGAGCAGGTTTTGTGAGAAATATTGAGCAATTTTTGTGAGCAAGATCGAGCAGGTTAGTGAGCAAATTTGATCAAGTTTTGTGATTAAATTTAAGTAGATTTATGAGCATATTTGAGCAGAAATTTTGAGTAAAATTGGGATCAAGTTTAGAGCAAAGTTGAGCAGAGTTGTGAGCAAGATTTGGAGTAAACCAAAGCAAAGATGATTGGATTCTCCTATGGATAGAGGTACATGAACCAGAGAAAAGGATATTAAGGTTTCCTATGGATAGAGGTCCAAAAAATATAATAGAGGGGATTGAGGTATCCTATGAATAGAGGTCGACAAACTAGAGCAGAGGTGATTGAGATCTTCTATAGATAGATGTCCATAAACTAGAGTAGAGGTGATTGAGGTCTCCTATGGATAGAGGTCCACAAACCATAGTAGAGGGGATTGAGGTCTCCTATGGATAGAGGTCCACAAACCAGAGCAAAGGGGATTGAGGTCTCTTGTGGATAGAGGTCCATGAACCATAGTAGAGGGGATTGAGGTCTCCTATGGATAGAGGTCCATGAACATTGTAATAGGGGTTGGAGCCCATGAAATTTATTTGATAAATTTATAAGAAATATTTCTCCGTGGATGTAGCCCACATTGGGTGAACCATGTTAAATTTGTGTCTCTTATGTGTGTGATAATTTGAGCATTGGTTTGATATAGAAATCAAGTTACGAAGGAGTCAAAACTATTTTTATGCCATTCTAATCTCATGTACTATGTTAGAAAATCTGGTTACAAGTGCTTGGGAAAGCACTATGATTCTTGAGGTTAGTGGATCAATTCACGATAGTGCAAGGTATTAATTTTTGTTTTATTAAAATTGATAAAGGTGGATAGGAGAAATAAGGGTCATTGGTATAAGTTTAAGGTTATAATTTTTTCATGTGAATAAAAGGGTGAAATAATATTTTTAATTTAGTATGAGACTTCATTGTTGAAAATAAATAGGATTTATAAGTATTTTATGTTAGTGTGATATTTCATTGTTGAAAATAAATAGGAGTTATAAGGGATTTTATGTTAGTGTGATATTTTATTGTTGGAAATTAATAAAATGAGTTATAAGGGTTTGAGTTTTCTTAATAAAGCTTTATATTGTGATGGAGGTATAAGATATTATTTTTAATATTTATTGTGCATATCTTTGATAAGGGTTTTTAATGTGATTTATTTGTTATCTTATCAAGAAAAGAAAAATAGATATGCTAATTGTAGGCCTAAAATGGCCACGTGCTTTAAAAAATTTGAAAAATTATTCTAACGCATGAAGATTCTCCAATCCATTGAAGATATAGTGTATTTCAGAGTGGCCCAATGTAAAATGCTTCAATCCACTCAACACTTAATTCTTTTTTGCAAACATGAGCAAAGTGTCTCACATCACTTGATACTTAGTGCATTTTATAGTGGTCTAGCATGAGTGTTCTAATTCATAGTAAGATAAAGTCTAAATGATGTCAACATCCTTCAAAGTGTAGATTAGCGACATTACCTCATCTGCACGCTAAAGCAACTAAGTGTCAAAAATATTCCATTCCTTTGAGTTCCACGTCTATTTTATAGTGGAATGGAGATAGGCTCTACGTCACTAGGCAAAGAGGTTAAAATATCAAGAAGAAGTACAAGGCAACATAATAGCGCAAAAGACATTTTGCATTACTTCTCAAGCAGATTGGTGACATACTCTATTATGTAGTCAATTCAAGTTAAAGCTTGTGGAGTGAATAGCAAGGAGCAAAATGCAACATATGTTCTATATCATGGATGCGAGAAGAGAATCAAGCATTTTTAAGACTTAAGTGAGAGGATTGGTGATGCACTACCTTTCGTTCAATATTTAGCGTATTTTTCATGAATACTCCAATCCACCAGCCAAAGAATTCTAATATAACATCAAAATTCTTTTTAGAGGGTATTGGTGACATGTCCTACACTGCCCATTTTTAGAGAATTATTAAATGTTAATCATAGTCATCCATGAAATGCATCAACGATAGATATTATGCTAACAATTTCATGAATATACAAAGGTACATTCTTGGCAAATAAGAACTAGTCAGTTCAAGTGGGTAGATGAAGCATCCATGGTGCCAAGAACCAAGAATCAGGGTAGTTACAAATCTATGATAGGATGGAGTCCTCAAGAAAGATGAATAATTCAGATCTGGTTTTTAATGACCTAGAGTCTAACTACCATTGTCAAACTAGCAAGTTTTAGAGCTGAGCTACCATGGCATGCGATGTTTAGCAGATTTCATAGACCCTATAGGTGAATGAAGTGATGCCACTATAGGTTTCTACTGATTTGGCACAATAAAAATCCTTGTAATGTTTCCCCTATTTTTCTTTCATTGTAAAACTATATATAGAGGTCAAACCCTCAATTTTCAGGGTTAGCTCTAGAGTGTTTGCTTGCCCTACTGTGTAACATATTTTGTAATTTAATGGAAGGAGCATTACTCAGGTTTTTGAATCAAGATTTGTCATCTTCAATATCTTTCATTAAGAGGTTCGAGCTGTGAATTGCATTTTTGTCAATGATGTTATGGTTAGTTCATTCCACCTACATTGGATTACTAGTTGTAAGGTAATTGAAATCTGTTCATAGTTAGATTTGTGCTATTGAGAAGTTTATTTCTATTAAGTCTAAATATTAATCTATTCTGCTAAATTGGATTGTTAGTATCATAGATATTGAAATTACTTCTTGAAGCACATCTTTGCTTTACTTTTATTGTATGAATATTATTCCATTCTGGGTGTTGCTAATCATGAGTGTGGGACACTAGAAATAATTTGCTGAAGGTTTTCCCTATGGATGCCTATGATATTAGCCGTATAAAACCACTAATTACATATCATTTCTTAAACCTAATATTTTTCTAACCCTATCCCTCAAAACTATTATTGAGCTTAATTGAGTCAACACTCTACCAGTTGATAAGAAACCAACCTACTCTAGAGGTTGGGCTGAAGAAATATTTTGTCGATCCAATGTTGAGTTCTGAGTTGTGACTAACGGGTGCAAGCCTAGTTAGAAATTTGGAAGATATACAGTTGTAGTATCAATTTTACTTGATGTCAATTCAGATCCCAATAGTTTTGGTACACCCGGTGGCACCTGTTTACAAGAAACACTAGAACCCATCTTATATTGTATTGTTTGTATTTTTCCTGAAGGAGTTAATATTTGGTGAATTATCTTGACCTTGCTAAGTGGTGAGCAACAAATTCAATTGGTGACTCCTTGGTATGTAAATCTAGTAAAGTTATCCCTATAGCTTGTAGTTCTTTCATGAATACTGTATCATCCGCATGGAATAACCCAGACTCCTTTTTTCTACAGTGACCTACCTTTTAGAGGGTCTAATATCATAGGGGATTTGATTCAGTATTTTCATTTAGATGAAAATCCTCTTGATGAGCATCCTATAGTACACATGAGGTCACCTCCAATAGGAGCTACACCTAGGAACATGGCCCAAAATTAGAATCAAAATGCAGTTCCAAATCAACCCTTGCAAAAGTATCCTAGCTGGAATACAAATGGCCCCCTCAGATTTTACCATATGCATGACATTCCCCAATCTATGTCTAAGGCCATCCCCACCTATGATGGATCTAGTAAAACTACATATGAGGACTGCCAAGGTAATTTGAATCTAGAAACAATCCACAATATAAAAATGAAGATGTCATTGTCATAATACTAGCCCTGTCCTTTAGAGAAAATATTTTACATTGGTTCAGGACCTTAGAAGACAATACCATCACCTCATGGGTAGCATTATTTGAACCCTTTGTGGAAGAATTCAATGAGTTTTCTAATCATTTCTCCCTTATTAATCAATTCACATCCATACAAAAGCATTATTAGGAAACTATTTTAGAATTTAACTTGAGGTTTAGTAGGACTTGGAAGAGGATCCCCCCAAATCTAGACTAGCTTCAAGATTTTCTTTCATGTATTATATCAGATTCCTCAAATCAAATTTAGGTGTACAAACCCAACAAACTGGAGTGGACACCTTTCCACAAATCTACAATGTAGTTTTTCATGCTGAAAATATCCTTATTAATATGGGAATATTACACCCAAAGACTGTGTTGCCCTACAATTTGGAAACCCCCAATGTCCAAGGTCAAACAACTACATCATCTTATATGGAACCTCCTCATTTTTCATCCCCATTTTTGAAAATGACTCCTATTCCTCATTCAAAAGCATCACCTATTGTAGTTCCTTTCCCTCTCCTTCCTTCTCAAATATCACAAGAATACTTTATGCTCCTTGATATTCAGAATACCTTTAAAAATCTCAGTAAAAAGATGAATTCAATGGAAAATAGAGATGGAGAGATCTCAACAAAGGATATTTCCTTATGTTAAAAAATATCAAAGACCTGGTCCTAGTAACAACACTGGGGTCAAAGTAAATGTAATTCAAGAAGAGCCTAAATGTTTTTTTGAAATAATCCTGGTGAATGTATGGTGTTTAGTGTGTAATGATCCACATAATTTATAATATTGTGTTATGTACCAACACCATGTATAGCAGGATATGGATAAAGTAGAGAGAAATCATAAAGGAAGAGTGAACATGCTCTGGCAACCAGATTAGATCATGGTTGGAAAATATTTTCATGAGGATGGACCCATTTTTGTCATAACAAGGTCAAGAAAGAAAACACAATAGGTTGATCCACAAAATATGGGTCAATTTCAGGTCCCCTCTCAAAATAAGAAGTATCCTCCTTCCCAAAGTAGTGATACATTCCCTATCCCCCAGACCAATGAAAAAAGAGACATGGTTCCTAAAGACCAGGAAAAGGTCGTTAATTTTTCCAAAATATTTGAGAAAGAAACTAAGGGATGAGATCCAAGAATAAATCCCAAGAGAGGCTTAGATTCCCCTCAATTACCAAGAGATAGAGAATTGATGTTAGTCTCAAAATGACACTAAGAGGGGGGGTGAATTAGTGTAGCTCTTTAAACTTAAATTCACAGCTCTTAAAACAAAAATAATGAAACCTTAAAACCAAATAAAGCAAGTATCATAAGAGAACATCACACAACACAAGATTTAACGAGGTTCACCAATGTGGCTACTCCTCAAAAATGACTACTTGGACTACCATCCAAATCCAGCCTTTGCAAAGCACCAACTTTACAATCAATTTACCAGCACCCATTGGAAGGAGCACCAACCCCTTATTTATCTACACCAACAAAAAGGAGCACCAACCCCTGTTTTACCAGAACCAACTAGAAGGAGCACCAACCCTTGATGCCAAGCCAATCTCTCTCACTGTTCACAGAACAGACACATCTTCTACGATCTACAACTGCACTGCGCCTTCTGATTTCTCTGTGCAATCACTTCGCACACTTTGCTTCGCTACAGTCGACCTTCATGATCGTATTATCCCTTTCGTGCACTCTACTCTCTTTGCAAATTTTGCACTTAGCTCGATTCGACACGACTTTCTCTCTGTGCACTCCGACCAAACTTCGCACACTCTCAACATCATCTCAAATATCCAAACAACTCTCATTTTATAATAGAATGTTTGAGATGAAAACCCTAATCTTAGTCGGCTATAAATCCTAATCTTAGTCAACTTTCATGACAACTGTAAACCCTAAATTTAGTCGGTTGTTCATCGGTCTTCGTCGGCTTCAACTTAATCGTGAAAATACAACATGTCGCGATATCGCAACACTTTTTCTCCTTGCTCTTTCTCTTAGCTTTGGCCTGTGAAAATACAACATGTCGCAATATCGCGACACTTTCTCTCCTTTCTCTTTGTTTTGCTTAGGCTCACGAAAATACAACATGTCACGATATCGTGACACTTTTTCTCCTTGCTCTTTTTCTTTGCTTAGGCCCGTGAAAATACAACATGTCACGATATCGCGACACTTTTTTCTCTCTCCTCTTTCTCTTTGCTTTGGCCTGCAAAAATGCAACATGTCGCGATATCGTGACACTTTCGCCTCCGTATACTTCGTCTTTGCTTTTGTCACGATATCGCGACACTTCTACCTTCAAAGTCTTCTTCTCTGCTTTTGTCATGAAATTGCGACACTTTTGCCTTTGAAGTATTCTTCTCTGCTTTTGTCGTGAAATCATGACACTTCGCTTTCTAAAGTCTTGCTTTCTGCTTTTGTCATGAAATCGTGATAGTTCTGCTTTCGTACGCTTCCTCTCTTTATTTTGTCGCAAAAATGCGACATGTCGCGATATCGCGACACTTTTTCTTTCTCTTCCTTCCTGCCCTTTCCAAGTCACAAAAATGCGACATGTCACGAAATTGTGACACTTTTTCTTTCTCTTCCTTCCTGCCCTTTCCAAGTCACGAAAATGCGACATGTCACGAAATCGTGACACTTTTCCAACTTAATTTCTCTCTCCTATTTTAGTCATGAAAATGCGAAATGTCACGAAATCACGATGCTTTTCAAACTTACTTTCTCTCTCCTATTTTAGTCGCGAAAATGCAACATGTCATGAAATCGTGACACTTTTCTTACTTGTTCTTTTTCTTCAAACTTGACACGAAATCGTGACACTTCTTCCTGCTTTCTCTTTTTCTTCCAACATGTCGCAAAATCGTGATAGTTTTTCCACTTGCCTTTTTCTCTTCCAACATGTCGCGAAATCGTGACAGTTTTTCCACTTGCCTTTTTCTCTTCCAACATGTCACGAAATCGTGACAATTTTTCCACTTGCCTTTTTCTCTTCCAACATGTCACAAAATCGTGATAGTTTTTCCACTTGCCTTTTTCTCTTCCAACATGTCACGAAATCATGATAGTTTTTCCTTCTTTTTCTCTCTCTTCCAACATGTCGCGAAATCACGATAGTTTTTCCAGCTTTTTCTCTCTTCCAACATGTGAAATCACGACAATTTTTCTTGCCTGTTGTATATGTCACGCTAACGCGACACTTTTCTTTTTCTTTGATCTTTTGCATATGGGCCCCTTCGGTCTTCTTGGAAAATCACTGTACATACTCTGAGTAACCTTTGAGCTCCTATCTTCTGCATCTGAATAGCTTTTGAACTTCTTGTCCACTACATCAATAGATCTATTTAACTATGTTGACAACAATGACAATACTGCTGCTGCAACTTGCTCAACAATCTCCCCCTTTGGAATTGTTGGCAACACACGTGCAATTTCCTGTAACTCTTCTCCCCCTTTGAAAATAATACCAAAGGGCTACTGCAGACTCCCCTTGAGTCCATGCACAACATTCTCAGGCACAATTTATTACACTTAGCAAAAATCATGAACATGAGCAAAGAAATAATCAAATATTTAAATGCTCCCCCTTAGAATGTGATTTCTGTAGCTAGTCAATTCTTGGGAAGTGTGACCACTCCCAATTTATTGCGAAGGTACTCAAAAACTTCCTTGGGCAATGGTTTTGTGAAGATATCTGCTACTTTCTCTGTAGTTGGAACAAAATCCAACTTAACCTCACCTTCTGCAACTTTCTCCTTCAAAAATTGATACCTGATAGCGATGTGTTTTGTGCATGAATGCATAACTAGATTCTTGGAGATGTTAATGGAACTGGTGTTATCACACCTAACTGATGTTGGCTCACTGAAGCAAATACCAAGATATTTTAGGGTTTGTTTCATCCACAATACCTGCGTACAACATGTTGTCGCTGTAATATATTCTGCCTCTGCTATCGATAAAGAAATTGACTCTTGTTTCTTACTGTGCCATGCGACCAATCTGTCTCCAAGATAGAATGCACCTCCATCGGTACTCTTTCTGTCATCTACACATCCTGCCCAATCTGCATCTAAATATGAAATAAGGATGAAGTCTTTACCTTTTGGATACCATAACCCATACTCCATAGTACCCTTGAGGTACCGAAGAATCCTCTTCACTGCTGTCACATGAGTCTCCTTGGGATTTGCCTGAAATCATGCTACCATGCATACTGCCTACAAAATATCTGGTCTGGTAGCTGTTAGATATAGTAAGCTTCCAATCATAGATCTGTACATGGTTTTATCAACAAGTGGAGATTTGTCATCCTTGCTCAACTTGTAGCTTGTCATCATGGGAGTGCTAACTGGCTTACAATCCTCCATTGTGAACTTTTTTAACATCTCTTTTACATATTTAACTTGAGAAATAAATATGCCCTTCTTACTTTGATTAACTTGCAACCCGAGGAAGTACGACAATTCACCAATCATTGACATTTCAAATTATTTTTGCATCTTATTTGCTAAATCTTTACACGACTCATCTTTGCTACTGCCAAATATGATATCATCTACGTATACAACAAGAACAATAAGATGCCCATTTTCTATTTTGACATACAAATTACTATCCACCATACCTTTCTTAAACCTTTGTTGAGTGAGATAGTTGTCTAGCCTTGCATACCATGCTCGGGGTGCCTATTTTAAGCCATATAATGCTTTCTTCAACTTGCAAACCAAGTTTGGATCATCACCAAGTTGGAAACCATCTGGTTGCTCAATATAAACTTCTTCTTCAAGTTTCCCATTCAAAAATGCTGATTTCACATCCATTTGATAAACTTTGAAATTCTTGTAGACTCCTAATTCAGAAACATTCTAATTGCCTCAAGTCTAGCTACTGGTGCAAAATTTTCCTCAAAGTCAATGCCTTCAACTTGTGCATAACCCTTACATACCAATCTTGCTTTATTTCTAACTACCTGTCCTTCTTCATTCAATTTGTTTTGAAAAATCCATTTAGTTCCAATTATATTTTTATTTGCAGGTCTAGGTACTAACTCCCAAGTTTCATTTTTCTCGATCTGATCTAATTATTCGTTTATTGCCTTCATCCGACTTTCATATTTGCTTGCGTCAGTAACATTTTTGGGCTCAATGTTGGATAATAGAGAGTAGTTACTTACTACTCTTCTTCTTGTCTGAACACCAACTTTGGGGTCTCCAATTATTTGCTCTCTAGGATGATTTTTCTGCCAGCTACCTGTTTTGAATTTCTTATTTTATTCCACTTCTAAATCACAACTTAAATCATTTGTGTCAATTTTCTGTATCTTTTCCATTTTGTTTTCCTCATCTCCTTCAATAACCTCTTCATAAATTGGGTAGTTCATCTCATAGCTAATTACGCGTTCTCTACCTTCATCAAATTTAACATTGGCACTGTCCACAATTTTCTTTAGCCTCTTGTTGTAGCATTTGTAAGATTTTATTTTTGACGAATA
Organism: Wollemia nobilis; assembly: GCA_028583015.1. NCBI lineage: Eukaryota > Viridiplantae > Streptophyta > Pinopsida > Araucariales > Araucariaceae > Wollemia > Wollemia nobilis. The sequence goes on from JAQPPZ010000750.1 coordinate 11,287,854, forward strand.
ACCAACAAAAATACCTTCATCTGCTCTATCTTCAAACTTACCAAGATTTTCTTCAGTTCTTTTGATATAGCACTTGCTGCCAAAAACTTTGTGGTATTTTGTTGTTGCCCTTTTACCGAACCACAATTCATAAGGAGTTTTGCTTTCATGTGTTCTCATCATGTACCTATTTTGGATATACACCGTAGTATGGACTACTTCTTTCCAAAATATATCTACTACTATGCTTTTAGCCAACATAGTCCATGCAATTTCCTGCACTGTCCTGTTCTTTCTTTCTACCACTCCATTTTGCTGAGGTGTCCTGGCTATTGAGAACTGTCTCCTAATACCGTATTTTTCACAATACTCTGCAAACTCCTCTGAAATGAATTCTCATCCTCTATCTGATCTTAAACATTTGATCATCTTTCTTGTTTCATTCTCAACCTGGTTTTTGAAAATCTTGAACATATCAAAAGCTTCTGATTTATGCTTCAAGAAAAATATCCATGTCATTCTAGAATAGTCATCAATGCACAACATAAAATATTTGTCACCATTTATGCTTTGTGTTCTCATGGGTCCACATAAATCAGTGTGTATTAGTTCCAAAGGTTTGCTTGTGTAGTATTCTTTTATTTTGAATGTGACTCTAGTTTGTTTCCCCTTTTGGCATGAAGAGCAAATGATGTTTACAGGTTTGCTAATGGTGGGAATATCTCTCACTACTCTATTTGAGGTGATTTTTACTAGATTATCAAAACTGATATGCTTGAGTCTCTTGTGCCACAACCATTTTTATTCTTCCTATCCAATAAAACAAGTTCCTTTTGAATTCTCTGAGAGCGTGTACAGGTTTCCAGATGTCCTTGATCCAGTTGCTATCAATTTTCCACTATTTATTTTTTTGACTTCACAGCCCTGCTTCTTAAAAACTACTTCATGACATTTATCACAAATCTGACTTACGCTCAACAAGTTATGTTTCAAACCATCCACAAAAAAGACTTCTTCTGATTTAATTTTTTTTTCAATAATTTTAACTAAACATTTGCCAACTATCTTAGCTCCATAATTATTTCCAAAATTTACTGAACCACCTTCATATTTTTGTAACTTCTCAAATTTTTGTTTGTTACCTGTCATATGACTGGAGCATCCACTATCAAGTATCCATGGTACATATTTATTTTGTGCTTTAAAAGCTGTTTGTATGATTAAGGATTCATTTTCTCCTTAAGTTGCTCTTTTTCTTTCCACTCTATTTTGATAGTAGTTTTGGGCTCTTGTTTTGCCTTTCCCTTATCAACAGTTTGTGTATGTTTTACAGGAAGTTTTCTATTTTGTATCATCCTATTTGGTTGAAAATTTCTTCCCTGAAACTGATTTGATGCAAATGTACTTCTACAGTTTCTTGCAATGTGCCCAAAATTATGACAGTTGTAACATTCTATTGTATAATTCATCAGAGGAGAAAAAACATTTCTACTGGTGAAATTCCTTGGTCTTACATTATATTTGCAGAATGAGATTTTATGTCCATAGCCATTGCATTTAAAATAGAAACCAGAAAAGGGATAATTGAACCTGGGTGATGGTCTTTGCCATGTTGCCGTAGGAGCCATAAGTCTTCTTCTTCTTTGATGTGTGACATTGATGAATCCATCATTGTCAGTTCTCCTTTCGTGCCTGGTATTATTGCTTTCTTTTGCATGAGACATTTTTCCTTGATCAACCTGTTTCTTATCTTCATTCTTTATGGATTCTACATTTTTGGCCTTTGATCCACTTGATGATTCTCCTTCGATGAAACCCAAACCAAATTTTATGCCTGCAGGCCTTTGGTCATTTATGATCTTATCCAGCTTCATAGAACTTTCTTCATGTTTGTGATAACAACTAATTTTCTTATTCATCTCTTCTAGCTGCATTCTTAAACCAAAAATCTCTTCTTCTAGCTTGCTGCAATAATCTATTTTCATGGTTATTTGCACTTCGAGATCTTCGAAGATTTTCTTAGATTCTTTTATTTGTACTTTCAAACTGGTTATGATTTCATTTGCATCCTCAAGATTTCTTGAAAGTTTCTTATTCTTTTTCTTTTCTATCTTCCACTCTTCAAGTGCAGAGATCAACTCACCTTCTAGATCTACTTCAGCCTTAGGGTTTTCACCACATACTTCAGAGTTCACTCCTTCTTCCTTTTCTGATTTTACTTCTTCAAATGCCATGAAAAAAGCTTCACCTTTTTCCTCTTCAGACTCTTCACCGGAGCTGTCTTCTGATGAACTGACATTCTTGGAGATGAAACTTTTCTTCTTGAAGTTTCCTTCTTTGAAATTCGTTTTCTTCTTCCAGTCACTTCTTTCATGGTGCGATCCTTCATCATTTTTTTTCTTCTCTTTAAGTGGACATTTAGTTGCAAAATTCCCAATGCCTCCACAGTTGAAACATTTAAATGGTAGCTTCCCTCTGTATTTTACTTTTCTCTTTTTTAGTTTTCTAACAAAGTTTGCTTCCATTTCATCTGATGTCTCTTCTTCATCGGACTCTTGTTTTATGTTTTTATTTTTAAGGGCTTTAAAAACCACTTCTCTGTTTGTGGGTTTAGATCTTCCTATCCTCATATCATATGCAGTCAAAGAACCATACATCTCATCTATACTGAAATAATTTAGATTTTTAGCTTCTTCTATCGCTGAGACTTTGGAATCAAACCTTTGAGGAAGAGATCTTAGTACCTTTTTCATGACGACAGAGTCTCCAATATCCTCGTTGAGTCCTCTGATCGCATTAATGATTCCATTAACTCTCAGCATATATGCCTCAATGTTTTCATCGTTGTTCATTTTCAATGCTTCGAACTGAGCTCGATGTGTCTGTAACTTGGCCTCCTTGATCTTATCGTATCCTTCATGAATACTCCTTAGTTTGTCCCATATCTCTTTTGTTGTATTACAGCTCATGATATTTACTAGTTCACTGTCTGCTAATCCGCATATGAGAGCATTTTTTGCTTTTGAGTTGTTTTCAAATAGTTTCTTTTCGTCAACCTCTTTTGGAGGAGTGATGGGTATTGTGTATCCACTAACTACTGAATCCCAGATGTCGTAACCCAAAGAACAGAGATATGTTTGCATCCTGATTCTCTAGAACACGTAATTAGATTCATCAAAAAATGGTGCTTTGTTTGATGAGAAGCCTTCACCACCTGCCATTGTGTTACTTCCAAGATCACCCTAGATGGTTAATCTTGTATAGGAACTTGGATTTGATAGCAATTGTTAGTCTCACAATGACACTGAGAGGGGGGGTGAATCAGTGTAGCTCTTTAAACTTAACTTCATAGCTCTTAAAATAGAAATAATGAAACCTTAAAACTGTTGAAAATTTTGTCACATTACACAAAAGGTAGAAAAAAATCAGAAAAATTTCTTTTGTAAAGTGTTTCTTTTATTTGCTTCGAAAGCATTTGTAAGTGTTGCAGCAATTTTGGCTTTCCATTCCACTCCCTTGTATACAGAATGAAGAAGAAAAAGCTTTGCTGCAAAGCAGGCCAAAGAAAATAGCTCCAAAGCGTAATAAGGAAAAAGTGTCGGGATATCACGACATGTCGCATTTTCGTGACTGAAAGCATGGAAGAGGAGCAGAGGCAAAAGGCGTCGCGATATCGTGACATGTCACATTTTTGCGGCTCAAAGCGACAAGGGAAAGCAAAGAAGAAAAATATCGTGACATGTCGCACTTTCGCGACCTGGAAGCAAGAAGATGAGCCAGAATAGAAAGTGTCGCGATATCGCGACATGTCACATTTTCGTGACCCAAAGCCATAAGGAAGGGTAAAAGAGACAAAGCGTCACGATATCGCGACACGTCGCATTTTCGCGACCAACACCAAGAAGAAAGCACAACAATGGAAAAGTGTCGTGATATCGCGACGTGTTGCATTTTCGCGATGCAAGAAGAGGAACTAAGCTGAAGGCATAAAAGTGTCGCGATATCGCGACATGTCTTATTTTTGTGGCTCACAGCAAGGAGGAAGGACATAAACAAAAAGTGTCACGATATCGCGACGTGTCACAGTTTCGTGGCTCAGAGCGACAATGAAGAGCAAAGAGAAGTGTCGCGATATTGCAACGTGTCGCATTTTCACGACCCAAAAGCAAGAAGAAGAGCCAGAATGAAAAAATTGTCGTGATATCGCGACATGTCGCATTGTCACGACCGACAGCGAGGAGAAAGTGCAGCGAAGAAAAGTTTTCGCGATATCGCGACATGTCACATTTTCACGGCCAACAGCAAGGCAAAGGCACAAGAAAGAGAAAAGGTCGCGATATCATGATGTGTCGCATTTTCACGACCAACAACAAGGCAAAGACACAAGAAAGAGAAAAGGTCGCGATATCGTGACATGTCACATTTTCATGACCTACAACAAGGAAAAAGCGCAGCAATGGAAAAGTGTCGCGATATCGTGACACGTCGCATTTTCGTGGCTCCAAGCAACAAAAGAAGACAAAGACAGACATGTCGCGATTTTGCGACATGTCATATTTTTGCGATGCAACAAGAAGAACCAAGCTGAAGGCGTAGAAATGTCACGATATCGTGACATGTTGCTTTTTCACGAAGGGCACACACTCCAAGCCGGGTATTTTCCCAAGACCATCAAAGTGCCTCGTAAATGCATTTTTGCTTGCCCGATAAGCTCGCTGTCCATTTCTAGAAATTGAAAGCGAAGTATCAGTCAAGCATGGCGGCCACTCGAGCATTGCACCCAGAGACCATGGACACTCAGACGGCTCATCATTGCATATTTCCACGGTTGACCCGGCCACAGTTACCAGTTCTGGTAATGGATTTGAAAGCTCAGTCTCAAGGGCCACGAGGTGCCGACTTCACCGATCTCAAGGGTATACTTCACCATTCTGTGTAATAATGACTCAGAGGGTCGGGTCCTCTATAAAAACCTAGATTTTATAATGTAAAAGGGGGGAACTTTCTGCTAGAAAGCTGCTATAACTTGATGTCCTGCATTTAATACTAAAGACCTTTTGTGCTCTATTTCTCTCTTTTATGATGCCTTCTGTGCTTAATTCTTTTGTCTTTTCTCGTTTGCATACCGAGACTCTGAATCCTGAATCCGGTGTGCGATCGAGGACTGAACCCCTAAAATTTGCCCTGAAGGATACATAAGAGAGGAAAAATGCCTTGTAATTTTCCTTTATGCTGCCTGGTGGATTGAGGTTTTTGTTATTCCCTTGTCTTAATCGTTGCTACTTTGAATCCTGAATTCCAGTGAGAGAGAAAGGAGAACCTTGCGAACCCGTCCAGAGGATACATAGGAAGTTTGGCATTTCATTTCTTTCATGTTATTCTTAGTATTTATTGCTGCTATTCAAGTTGTTAGAGAGTAATCGTGCTTCATGTTCTCTCCCACCTTAAATCATCATCTTCTAACCATTACTCCTTTTATTTCTTTCCCTAACCCTTACCCCTTTTTATTTCTTTTCCTAACCCTTACTCTGTTTATTTATTTCCTGCACTCTTGTCTCAAACCCCAAAATTATATTAGTATAGGAGCCAGCATTTCTTCGAAGAATGGCACGAGGGGCATCTCTTCCCCCCAACCTTTCAATGTTGGTTGCAGGTCCAGGGCACGCAAACCCATTTTATCGCTCCAAATTTTTCGCATCCCTACCTTCAGGCTATTGGATCCACGCCTGGAAGTAGGATGGGAAAAGGATGTCATGGTACCTCGGACTGAGAGGACTTTGCGAAGGTCCCGCCTCTCAAGGGAGGTGTATTTTGATGATTTTTCGACGGATGGTGGGTTCACCGGGGAAACATTTAACGGCAGGCTTCCACGCCTAGGTTTTGGAATGTGTTTTAGTGTGTTCATTTTTAACCTTAAGCATTCATATCCTAGGTTTGGCCGAATGAATCTAGATTAATCTATATGAAAATGCAAATTCCATGAATACAAAAAAAAAGTTTAAAGACAGAAAATAGAGAGATTACGAAATGCAAATGAGGAATACCCGATCCGGATGTCCGAAGAAGATTCGATGTTGAAGCGATCTGGATCGTATGAGATTCGACAGAATCGTCTGCAATCAGACAAGATCGTCTGAGATCTAACGAATTCGTCAGAGACCTGCAAAACCGAAAACAGATGCAAAATACAAAAAGTACTACAGTGCTAACAGAGGGAAATGATATAAAATGGCAGCAATGTTATCAAACTGAAACTTAAACACAGAGACAGAAATGAATCATGCTAATTAGATGATAATTAGGATTTAATTATGCACTTAATCTAAATGGGTGAACTCCAAATGCAAAATAACATAAAACATTGAATAGACTATCTAATTTGCAGAATAAAATGACAGAGAAAAGGTTGAGAAATGCAAACTTGAGGCACTGATTGCCTTAATACGGACTGCGATCGAGATCGTCTCGCATCAGTACGAAATCGCCTCGAATTCGACAGGTTCGCCTCCGATCTGAACAGGTTCGTCGACGACGATAGGTGCTGGCTCCGGCTGAAGAACAGTGATGTACCTGCAACAAAATTGATATGGAACTAGTGCAAATGAAGAATAGGGATGATTTAACGTGAATGGAGTTAACTTGCAGAGAATTTCGGCCAGGGGGTGCTAAAGGAATAGTTTAGGATTAAATAGGCTTAGGGGAGTAGTTAGGAGGTTGGAGATCATCCCAATTTGGGAGATCTCCAACGGGGAAGGGTCCCAACGGCGCAGACACGCTTCTGCCTATATTGGAGACCCGTTGGAACAGAATCCAACTTTGCAAAATCAGTTTTGCGACAAGATCGTGGCGTCCTAGTCCGGACGAAATCGTCAAATGCAGGGCGATATCGTACGATCGGCGACGATATCGTCAAACGGTCAAAACAACCTCTAAAAATGGCACGAAAAAGGGGAAACGGATTTCCCGACGGTTAACGGGCGGTTTGGGAGGTTAAATTTGAATTTTAAATTATTTACTAAGGTGAATGTAATTATTGTAATTTTATTGCGCCAATTTTAGGGTGCTACATTTTGCCCCCTCTTTAGCGAATTTTCTGAAGAAAATGCGTTAAAGATGAGTTCTTCTCGATCTACGAGAAAGCAAAAATTATTCCCATTTTTAGGCGACGATTCTTGGTCGAATCGTACGACGACTTACTATGGTGCCCCCTCCGTGTTTTTACCCAAATCGAACGTTTGAGGTAAAAACGCGGAAAAGCAAAATATTATTTTTGAATAAAATTAAAAAAAATAGGGTAAAACCCTAATTCATTTTCTTGTTCATTTTACGGGTTTTTGGAGCTCCGAAGCAAAAATGGTGGAGACGACGCTACGGATCGACGAGAGGTCCGGCGCGGTCTACGGGTAAGAGTCCAGACTGATCTAGAATGCTTTAATTTAACTTTACATGCTTTGTAGGTAATTTTTAGATGATTTTTGAGCATCGCGGCCATTTTTGGGCCGTCGACGTCGTCGGGACGAAATCGTCCCGATTTCGACAAATCATCTCTCAATTTCGGCAATTTCGCCCGAGGGCGAAATCGTCGAAAGGGGGACGATTTCATCAAATTAGGGACGATTTCGAACTACGAAATCGGAGACGATTATGCTCAAATTTGGGACGATATCGTCCAATAGTGGGCGATATCATCAATTGCACAAAATTGAACTTTTAACTTGCATTATTGATTACTTGAATTGTTTATTAATGATTGCTTGTTGTTTTGTTGTTTATGTTTGCAGAGAGGATTACTAAAGAGCAGAGAATGGAAATACGGCGGGTTGAGAGATGACTTGGCCGCTCTTACACAGGCAGAGCGGGATCAGCTGGCACAGGCCGGCTTACTGCATGTGGCAGAAATGCCACAAGTTTCTACAGACATGGGGCTACTGACGGCCCTAGCAGAGAGGTGGTATCCGGGCTCTTCATGTTTTCGGCTACCTATAGGGGAGATGACTCCCACTTTGGAGGATGTATGGAGGATTATGAGAATCCCCATACAAGGACGGCTGATTACTCCTACGGCCAATCAGGGCCGCGCTATGGGATGGCTGTGCGGTGACCCGAGCTTCGCCCTAGAGAAGGGCGGAGTTAACATCGAGGCACTACGCCAGATGCCTAGGGCATCTACACTCACACGGGTTCTAGCTGGAGTAGTTGGTGGACTTCTGCTGTGCCACCAGAGCGGGTGCAGGGTGCCGTGGATGCTCGCAGATGTGATCTACGATATGCGGGACCACGGGTACAGGTTCTCATGGGGCAGTTTTGTACTATGCCGATTGTACAGGATCCTGTATGGGGTCGTGTACAAGGGCGACCGATGTCTAGTTATGACATCGCTACTACAGGTTTGGTGCTTGGGAGCACATTGCGGTGCGGAGGCCGGTAGGGCTTCCTTCGATAGGGGTTGACGGGGAGAGGCCCCGAGTCTTCTCTCGGTGGCTCCGGAGAGGGGCACAGCGACGGATCGACCTGTCGATGTCCCGGAGGCTATTGGATGACCTAGTCCCGGACCAGATCACCTGGAGGCCATGGAGGGAGCATCCAGGGTGGCCAGAGGATGGACAGGAGTTGGCTCGCGTTAGGCGAGTTTGCTGGGTGAGGATGGAGAGGGGAGAGGTGGAGCTCCATAGGTACGACCGAGTTTTGAGGCAGTTCGGTCTACAGCAGGGGATCCCATCCCTCAGAGATTACGAGTTTTCTCGGACTATCCGAGGATAACACTACGGTTAGCGGGGCTCCCGACATGCGGCGGTTCTGGAGCCGGGACACGGATGATGCCCCCATCCGGCCGGTGGATGGGGACGACGCGGGAGTAGCCGATGGCTACGATGCCTGGTACGTAGGCATCCGCCCTCCTCGGATGACGAGGGCACGGGGTCCGATCCACGTGGTTGTGTGTCGGATAGGGAGGCGGTGCCAGGCGGTGATGGAGGCAGCCCAGGGTCACGGTGGGAGAGAGGCGAGGAGGCCACAGGCACAGGAGCGGCCATGGCAGAGAGAGAGGGAGAGGAGGGAGGCGAGACCCCCATCTCCATAGAGGCCACCATCGCCCGATAAGGGCAAGGGTGTGGACACAGGAGAGAGTAGCGAGATGGCTACTCTCCGGGTGGAGAGAGATCATCTGCAGGCCCAGGTGCAGATGCTACGGGGATGCGACTGCACGTCATCGGGCTGAGGTGTCACAGCTGCGGGATGAGATTGCATGCCTTAGGGCACGGGGCGGAGGGGCGAGCTTTGGGGAGTTGACACGGGCTATCGCCCAGCTGACATTTTACCAGACATTATACTTCCAGCTGGTGCCAGAGGCGGATAGACTACCCCTGCCAGCTAACATCGCAGATCCGATCAGGATCGGGTCGTCGAGGACCACGTCCCGATCGAGGACGAGGACTACACAGACGGCGATGGGGCCACCTCGTCCACCTCAGGGCGGGGGAGGAGATGAGGTAGAGAGCTCGAGGGGCTCTCGAGGCTAGAGGGCTGGACATTGACATTGTATTATATTTGTTTTTGTTGATAGAGGATTGAGTATGCCGAGGTACAGATTGTGGCATACCAATCCAGTTTTGATGATGTACATATATTTGTGATATATATAGATGAGATATTTTTGATCATATGACTTGTCTTATGTATTTTTATGATGCTTTTAATGTTTTGATTGATTGATTTGATAATTGGATGTAATTATGTCGTTGGGAATATTATAATTTGAATGTCATGCGTGTAATATTTTAAATGAAATAATCTGATGTAACAATTTGATTTGTTGTAATGAAATGTAAAAATAAAAAGAGACTTCTAACAATAATTTCAAAGGACATTGTCGCTATTATAGACCATTTCATGGAGTCGTTGCTCACTCGGTCGTCAAGCTAGTCCCATTTATAGAAATATTGTTAAAAAGTAAAAGAGTGCTTAAGAAACTGTCTTAAGACTTTGGTGCAATAGTGCAAATGGTGATGATGATGGTTTGTTTTCAGATTTTTATAAAAAATATTTGTGCATGAAATAATGTTTTAAAATGATTTTTGCTAGGCATAAATTCCTAAGTATGATAAAATTTTTGGATAATTCTTTAGGAATTATACCATCATTGCAAAATTGAAGGTTGACATAATGACATGAAATAATGAAAATGTGTTTGCTTTTGAAAAGCATAATTTGTGTAACATAATGAATTAAGTCATATGGTTTTCATGATTTTTAATAAATGGGGAATAAAATTGTTACAATGGTTTGCGCTAGGCATAGAATATGTAGGTATAGACTCATACCATCATCGCGAAAATCCAAAAAAGATAGTTTTATTGCATGGTTGATTTTTGATGAACAGAAAATATGAAAATGAGGACTTGCGCTAGGCATAAAATTCCAATTTTGGTTTTGAAACTATACCATCGTCGCGAAAGTCAACCGAGATATATATGTATATGTTTTTTATTGTATATTTTGAAAGAAATTTTTTGATTTTTCTATTATATAGTTGTCTTTATGGTAAACAAGTGTACTTGATTTATTCCAAACAAGTTGCAAAAAATAATATTTCAAATTATTTTGAAGACAAAAGTTAGATTTATAAGGAATCCCATGTGCATATGTGAATTCATTTCCGATCTTGATTTATCATAATGATACACAAAATCTCTCAAATACAAATGTGTGTGCAATTGCATTGTTCTTTTACCGAGTTTTGAGCAAGGTACTATGATACAAGTGATTTGAAGAAACCAAATAAGTGTTCATTATCCATGATGTAGATGCATATAACCATACTAGGCTACTATGTAGGTCGGATTATCAAGAGCTAGCTAATCCATAAGCGGACATAGGTCTGTACAAAAGAAGGTCGCTAATGTGACAGACATATCACCACGCTAGGAGTTACCCAAGGCCAAGCGGGTTGGGCACAAACCACTGTTATGGGGCTTACCTCACGGTTTTCGAATAATTGAGAATTCCGGGGATTCAAGCTCATCAACCCTTCTTTTCTTTTCAAAGGGTAGGGAAAGGGATTTTATTGCTTTCTTGCTTTCTTTTGAACTTTGCTTATTTTTCTTTTTGTATTTCTTTTGCTTGATAATGCTTGGAACATTGCTGAAATAACATTTTTCTTTTCTCTTTTCTTTTTCTTGAACTTTTCTTTTCTTTTTCTTTGCTAGGGATACTTGCTCGGATTAGTTTGTAGAGCAAGGGATTTTTATTTTGGGTAGGGGTGAGCTTGTCCTTTTGCCAATTCTCAAAGATTCTAGACCATGTGCATGATAGGATAGCAGGGGAAACTTTTCGCTCAAGAAATCGGTTCTACTATGTAGCAAAACATGGAAATTACAAATATAATCATTTTATTGTGAAAAGATGTGCTTGGTTTAAGTAAATAACAAGATCAATTCTCTATGCTCAAACTTTATTTAATTGAATTTTGTGAACTTTGATATAAGAGAGATTAGTAATCATGCCAGATAAAATCAAGATATTTATTGTTGTGAGTGTGCAAGTGAGGGATGCCAAATAAATGCTAATTTATCCAAAAATAATTTAAAACATATAACTGCAATAATTGTAAGAAAATATATATAAACACTTTTGAGAAGTTTTGAGACTGTTGACTCTCGCTTTCTTCTTTATTTGGGTTTCGAAAGAGTCAAGCATATAGTTGTTATTATATTTTTATCATTATTTTGATTTTTGGTTTTATTTTTTTGATTTTGAGCATAAAAAAAATTTAACAAGTGCTTTAAATAAATGCAATAGATAGTTTTGAAGATTATGAATATTTTTGATGTTTTTGGATTTTTATAAATTTGAAAGAAATATAAAAATTTTTGAAAACAAATATATACAAGGATGAAGAATGACCAAATTTATGCATAGTAACGTTTAAGATGCAAAATATTCATGGGTTCTTTAAGTTCTTTACCATCTAAGGTAGATAATTTGTATGCTCCTGATTCAAATTTAGCAGTAATAATGTATGGTCCAAGCCAATTGGGCTCGAATTTACCTTTAATGTCCTTAGTTGCATTTGTATTTTTTTGATTTTCTTTTAAAACAAGGTCACCGATCTCAAAGGAGCGATGACGAACTTTTTTAGCATATGATCTTTTAAGCTTGTTTTGGTAAGCACGGAGATGCTCCAAAGCATTGATGCATTTTTCATCTAAGAGTTCCAGTTGGTCGAGTCTGCACGACATGATATTCATCTCCTACTTCGGTATCTTGAAGTAGCAGAGCCAAAGAAGGAACTTCCAATTCAAATGGAAAAACTGCTTCGACACCATATACCAAAACAAAGGGTGAAGTTCCAGTGGGAGTTCGAACACTAGTTCGATAGGCCCACAAGGTTGGATATAATTGAATGTGCCGATCCACGGCCGTTTTATTGACCAATCTTTTGAGAATTTTGATTAAGGTTTTGTTAGATGCTTACGCTTGACCATTACCACGAGGATAATAGGGAGTGGACCGGCGATGTTGAATCTTATATTTTTGACATAATTTTTTAACATCTTTATTTTTGAAACAAGTTCCATTGTCGGAGATGAGATTGGCGGGAATTCCGAACCTGCAAATGATTTGATTAAAAATAAATTTAGAAACTTGTGTGCCGGTGCGGGAAGCTAAAGGCATAGCTTCGACCCACTTCGTGAAATACTCGGTGGCGGTTATGATGAACTTATGTCCATCAGATGACACGGGATTGATTTTGCCAATAATATCCAAGCCCCATTTAGAAAAGGGCCAAGGAGAAGAAATAGCCTGCAGCTCTTGTGCTGGCGCATGGACAAGGTCAGCATGTTTTTGGCACTTGTCGCAATGGCGCACATATTCATGTGCATCCGTTTCCATGGTAGGCCAAAAGTATCCTATCCGAAGGAGCTTTTTAGCAATAACACTACCACTAAAGTGTCCTCCACAAGATCCATCATGGGCTTCACTCAAGGCTGATTTAGACTCTTCTAAGTTTAAACATCGTAATAGGATACCTTCAAAAGATCTCCTATATAAAGTATTGCCAATTATTACGAATCGACTTGCTCGTCGACGTAATAACAGATGCTTAGTTTCTATTAGAATTGGCAGGGAAAGTCCCATTTTGAAGAAAATCAAATATGTCTATATACCAAGGTTCGGGAGTTGTTTCATTGATTAGAAACACATCCAAAGGCTCTAAGCATGACTTATTTGAAGCGGGTTCCTGGAGTCGACGAATAATGATAGTAGCATATTCGTCATCTAACTCCAAGGGCAGGAGAGATGCAGCTACGGCCATAGCATCGGCTGCACGGTTGCTAGTTCGAGGAATGGCTTCCAAGGTAACTTGATCAAATAAAGACATTAATTGTAAAACATAGGCCTTATATGGGCACAGTTTATCATCTCTGGTTTGATAAACTTCATTAATTTGGTTTATAACCAGTTGGGAATCACCAAAAACTAAAAGGTGTTTAATTTTTAGCGCTAGGGCAGCTCGTAATCCAAGGATTAGAGCTTCATACTCAACAGTATTGTTGGTGCAAGCAAATGTCAATTTGAAGGACAGAGGAATAAGATGTTTTTGCGGAGATATTAAAATAATACCCGCACCAGCCCCACTCATGCATCGGGCTCCATCAAAGTATAAGGACCATTGTTCGGTATGGTCTGCCTCTAATTGAAGGCATTCATCTGGAAACTCGATGATGAGGGGATGGGTAGACTCTAAGGGTGCAGCAGCTAATTGATCTGCTATGATTTGACCCTTAACAGACTTCTGTCCTATGAATGTGAGATCAAACTCGCTTAGAGCAAGAACCCACTTGGCTGTGCGACCCGATAAATAAGGTCGACTCATGAGATACCTTAAGGGATCATATTTAGCAATGACATAAGTTTTTTGACTAAGCATATAATGTCTTAATTTTTGCGTAGCAAACACGACTGCTAGACATAGTTTTTCCAATCGTTGTGTAGCGGGTTTCATAACTGATGAAGGTTCGGCTAATATAATAATTAGCACGTTCTCGCTTTTCATCATCAAGTTGAGCTAACATAGCCCCTAAGGCGAGAATCCGAAGCGAAAATATAGAGGAGAAATGGGCGATCGGATTTAGGTGGTGAAAGCACGGGTGGATTAAGGAGGTATTGTTTGAGAAGTTCAAAAGCTTCTCTACATTATGTATCCCAATTAAAGGGGACGTCCTTCTTAAGGAGTTTAAGAAAGGGACCGGTTTTATCCGCCAGCTTATCGATGAAGCGACGGATGGCTTGAAGCTTACCTTGTAAACTTCGTAACTCAGATATATTAGTCGGTGCGGGCATATCGGTGATGGCCGCAATCTTGAGAGGGTCGATTTCAATACCACGTAAAGAAACTAAAACCCCTAATAGTTTGTCGGATTTAACTCCGAATATGCATTTTTTTGGATTTAATCGAATGAGATATTCTCGTAATCGATTAAAGACTTTCCTTAAATCATCTAAATGATTATTTTCAATAATAGAGCGAGCTATAATATCATCCACATAATCATGTAGGATATCATGCATCATATCATGAAAAATGTAGGTCATAGCTCGTTGATAAGTTGCACCAGCGTTCTTTAAGCCAAATGGCATCACTTTCCAGCAAAAGGTACCCCAGGGGGTAATAAAGGCTATTTTAGCCTGGTCTTCAGGAGCTATCCGAATTTGATTATAATCGGAGAATCCATCCATTAGGGACATCATCCCACTTTCGACAGTGAAGTCAATGATTTGGTCCATGTTTGGAAGAGGAAAGTCATCTTTAGGGCATGCAGCGTTAATATCTCTAAAATCTGTGCAAACCCTAACTTTGGTAGCTTCTTTCTTGGTGATTGGAACTACGTTTGAGATCCATTCAGCATAATCAATAGCTTGTATAAAGATAACATTCGGGAGTTTTTCTAACTCCCCTTTGACTAAGCAGAGCCACTTTGGGATGCATTTTTCTAAGTTTTTGTTTAACAGGTTTAGCATCCGGATGGACCACTAGATGATGCATGACTACAGAAGGGTCTAGACCTGGCATATCTTCGTATGTCCAAGCGAAGACATCTTCATACTCTTTAAGGAATGCAATGTATTGTTCTTGTTTTTCTTGGCTTAATTCTGATCCAATATTGATTATGTGAGGATTATCCTCAGTTCCAATATTAATTTTAATGACGTTTTCTACCTCCATGTGTAGATCTCTTTCAAAGTTAGGTGGGGCGGGTGAAACGCCCAATTCTTGTAATTCTTGTAAGGTTAATTTAGATAAGTCATTCCGAGGATTAGTGGCTTCAAGTTGGGCTATAGTTGGTATAGAACCATCAAAATAAAATCCATTGTGTAACATCTCTTCAACAGAGACATCATGGAAGATATCTCCTTCCAACTCTTCATCGGGGTCGGCAATCATTTCAGGGTATGCTATGGACAGCATGTTGCATGAAAACGACTGATTTTTAATAGGCAAATCAACATGCCTATCCATATAATCTTGATAGCATATGAGATGATCATCATCCTCAAAAGGAAAGGGTTGACCCTTACTAGGAAATAGGCCCACGCCACAGCGGGCAGGCCATGGTTCTACCTCGAAAGGTTCTTTCATGCCATTTTGGGAAGGTCCCAAGCCTTTCCCTTCATATCCCATTTTAAGCATCATGGGTTTAGCTTTAATATAATCATTGGTAAAATAACACCGAGCATATCCTTCATGATGAGTTTTGATATTTCGAGGGATTCTTCCCAAGTCATATCCTTTATAAATGAAGGCACAACTCCCGACTTGGTAAGTACTTCCCATAGGTTGTGGGAGGCCCAAAGTACGAGGAGATGGCGGTAAGTTATTTAAAAGGTTTGAATCTTGCATGAAAGCATTTGTTTTTTCTGATATTAAGGTTGTAGATAAATCTGGTAAGAGTTCATCAGAAAGGGCATAAGATGTAGAAGGCTTATTACCTATGTCTTTAGGATGTGGAAGGTATGATAGATGTGTCTACTAGGTTTTGAATTTATAGGGATAGAACTTGAAGGATTGGTTGTAGATTTAAAATCTTTTTGAGGTTCTAAAATGATTTGTTTAGAGGGTTGTTGGTCTATATAGGAGGATGAAATTAATGGAGGGGAAATAGGTGAAGTTATGGGTTTATGTTTCACGAGTTTTGGATGAAAAATAAGAACTAGGATGTGTGGATGACAGGGCAGGGAAAAATTGCACTCCAACAGGTTATGCCAAAGCACACATATCAAAAGGTCTAGGGTCACCATGAATAGTGACCAACTGATTTTTAAACTCAAATTTAACACATTGGTGTAAAGTTGAGGGGACCGCTCGCATGGCGTTGATCCAAGGGTGACCCAAAAGTATATTGTACGATGTTGGACAATGTACAATAAACACGGTTGTTTCTAGGGTTCTAGGGCCAACTTGCAATGGGAGGGTAATAACTCCACACGTTTCTTGTGTTTCGTCATTAAAAGCTTTGATAATCATATCAGTTTTCTTCATTTCATCACTTCTAAAGCCAAATCGTTGGTAGAAGTCAAAGGTGCAAATGTTTAGAGATGAGCCATTATCAATCAAAACTCTTTTGATGGCTACATCTCCAATTAAAGCGGTAATGTATAAGGGATTGTCCTTATGTAAAGCTGTGTTGTGGGATATCTTTATCCCGGAAGTCAATACAATCAATCTCTCGAGTGATGATAGTATTAGCCATAGCTTCGAGTTGAATGTTTTGAGGTACCATCATTTGGCTCAATGTAAGCATCAACTCATCCCTATGGGTGGGAGAGGATCTTAATAAATCTAAGAGGGAAATTCTGGCCGTAGTATTGGACAATTGCTCATTAATATTGTAAGGGGGTTTAGATTGAACAGTAGGAACATGATTCCCTTTATTGGGGTTTTTCAAAACGAATGGAGCTGATCCATCGTTCTGGTTTGGTTCTTGTTGAGAGTTTTGAGCTTGTTGTCGAGTAACGACTCCAATGGTACCTACAATGTTATAGTGAAGACGTTGAACTGGTCTCGGTTGAGCATTAATGGCTTCTTCATTAGAAAGGAATATATTAGAAGAGGGTCGAGTAGTGACTCTTCTAGGAAATGGTTCTTCTGGAACCATAGCATCTATGACGGGTTGAATAGGGTCTGATTCATTTTCAGAACTATTTTATTGGTTTGAAGTAATGTCTAGTTCACTTTCACTATCTGATTCTATATCACTAGAATCAGAAGTTTGAAAATTATGTAAGGGCCTGGTCGTAACCAGGGATAAGGTCGTGTCAAATATTTGAGGATCCTGAATAGGTAATTGTCCGCTAATGGTTCCTACATATCGGGTAGGAGGGGGAACATTATGATGTTCGATTTGATTGGCTACCTCTTTACCATGTCTTGGTAAAGGGTGTTGAAATATGTCTAGAGTTTGATTGGCATTTTGATTTTGATTTTGAGGAATGGTCTTTTGAGTATTATTAGGAGGGTTTTGTTTAGGTTGGAAGGCTTGCACTTCCATTTCATTATTGTCAATCAAATCTTGTATTTTATGTTTCAATATTTTACAAGCGTTGGTAGAATGTCCAGGTCCTCTATGGAAATCACAGTGCAAGTCAGCTCTATATCCGGGTATAGTTGGATCAGGTTCCCGGATGGCTGGTAATTGGATCAAACCTCTTTCGAGTAATTGAGGTAAAATAGTTGATAAGGGTTGGTTTAATCTAGTGAATTCTCGAGGAGGCTTGTCGGGGAGGTTTCAATATGAATTTTTCTGTTGTCTTCGTTGCATTGATATTAGCAACGTTTCTGCTGTCAGTGACTCCGTCACCGACAACTTGTTTGTTTTTATATTGATTTCTGGATGTTTTCTCATCATCCTTCTTCCTGAGTTGGCCTCTCCTAATGAGGGCATCTTCTACTCTTCGAGCTAAATCTATAGCTTGATCGAAGGTAGTTAAAGTAGCAGTCGATAGCTCATAAGATATCTGTTCTTGTAAATTGTTGATGAAAATGTCCAACATTTCCCTATAAGGCAGCACAAAGTGCAGTTTTCCTATCAATTGCCTCCATCTAGCTAAGAAATCGGCAAAGCATTCATCCTTGTCTTGTTTTAAATTGTATAGGTCTTTAATAGTTACATGCCTCTCGATGTAGGCACTAAATTGATGGACAAATGATTCCGTTGTTTCTTCGAAGTTTCTCAAAGAATGAGTGGGCAATTGATAGTACCACTCTAATGCCATTCCACCTAAACTTTTGGGGAACATTTTTAGTAATAGCAAGTCGTCATGCGATATGTCGTGACATGCTATCCTAAACATGCGAAGATGCTCTATGGGATCTTCGGTTCCTTTATATATAGGCGGGATGGGCATGGGAAAATGCTTAGGGTATGGTTGAGCTACAACTATGGGATCCAAAGGTTGACTACAGATCTCTCGATAATTATACGAGGGGCGGTAGGGATCTATCTGGTCCATACGTGAAGCTAATTGTTTCACCATGGCTTCCAGATTACTAGTTTGCCCCCATATTGGTTCGGTAGGGCATTGACATGAGTGTTATGGGCATATGATGGAGGAACATGAAGATTAGATGCCATGTTACTGTTGTGTAAAATATTGGTAGGAAAAGTATTATGGAGGAATTTTGAAGTTGGATTATGTTGTATTTCGGATTGTTGAAAGTTTGTATTTGGCTTTGTTTTAGGTTTTTGCTTACTTGAAGCATATTGCTCAATAGTTTGGCGGAACAAAGTAGTGAAGGAAGGTTTCTTTTGTATGGGAGTGATTTTAGGTTGAATAACAGGTTCCTTAGGAGGTTGGGTAACCTGTTGTTTTGACATGTTTTGAGCCATAGTGACCATATCCGTATTGGATGGTCCAGCCTTGTCACTTTCTTGATCAATGAAAGACAAGGGATTAGTGCGCATATTGCACATATATTCCATGGCTGCTTGAGTGTTACTAATTTGCCCTTTATCAAGGCGAATTGCCACATTAAGGTCATCAATGTTATCCATGAGAAATTTCTTGAAATGCTCTGCATTGTCAAAGGCAATAGTTCCATTTGGAGCTACTCTAGGGGATGAGGGTCCATCCTCTTTAACACTTCCTTCTTGTTCCTTATCTTCACCTAAGTCTTCGTCTGATTGACCTAGAGTTTCTCCTTCCGGATTTGAATCTCCAAGAAGGACATTTGGGTCTTTAGTTGTATCTTGTAACCAATCTTCTCCTTCTCCTAAAGTTTCTTTACCATTCCTAAGTTTAGGCATGGTGCTAAGTTTTGATTTCAGCAAATATATATATATATATATATATATATATATATTTTTATATATATATATATGCAACAAATTAAGAGGTATATATTTACTATATACCTACTACAATATTTGAAAAATGAAATGTTTAAGTTTTTGCTAAGTTTTTGATTTTTTAGTTTTTTAGTTTTTTTTTGAAACAATATAATAAAGACAGCAAATAACACAATAAATGCAAGAAATAATACTTAAGTAATAATCTAGTTTTCTATAAACAATTTATGAATATCATTAATAGGTTCGAGTTGTTCGGGAGTCATGAAGTGTTCTTCTTCAAATTGAAAGTTTTCTTTTAAAAATTTGATGAAAAGAGCTATAGTGATGTTGTCTGTTTCAGATGTTGGTTGATAAAAGTAAAGCTCGTGGCAATACTCTCGATATAACACAGCTCGCGGAACTCTATTCCATATTTCCCTATCTGTAAGAACAACCTCTTGGTCTTCTACACAACCTAGGAACTGGTGCACAATGGCTGCGTTCTCGAGGTATTCCTCGAAGGTGAACAACTATGAAGATACTAAAGCTCTCCTATAGGCTAACCATCTATGGCGAGGCTCTCCGAAGTTCATGATAAAAAACTAGTTGGTGAGGATCCGGGATTGTATCTAGGACTAGCCTCTTGATTTGCTTAAGTTGTGTGGACCTAGATGAGATGAGACTAAGTCTTCTATCAAGTTCGTTCCACGGGAATTGATTTCTACTTGTTTCAGGCACACTAAGGACAGAATTGACTTCTATGGCTGCCAATTGATTTTCTACGTTTATAGTAACCGCTAACCTTTTCTTAGGAGCTACCATCTAAACATGTTTTCAAACTTAAATGTTTTAAAATGCATCTATGTTTTAGTTGTTCTATATATGTTTTTGTTTTTTTTTGTTTTTTTTCAAAAGGTTATGATGCATTCACGTCGGGTTCACCAAAATGTATCGCTCCAAATTTTTCGCATCCCTACCTTCAGGCTATTGGATCCACGCCAGGAAGGAGGATGGGAAAAGGATGTCGCAGTACCTCAGACTGAGAGGACTTTGCGAAGGTCCCGCCTCTCAAGGGAGGTGTATTTTGATGATTTTTCGACGGATGGTGGGTTCACCGGGGAAACATTTAACGGCGAGCTTCCACGCCTAGGTTTTGGAATGTGTTTTAGTGTGTTCATTTTTAACCTTAAGCATTCATATCCTAGGTTTGGCCGAATGAATCTAGATTAATCTATATGAAAATGCAAATTCCATGAATACAAAAAACAAGTTTAAAGACAGAAAACAGAGAGATTATAGAATGCAAATGAGGAATACCGATCCGGATGTCTGAAGAAGATTCTGATGTTGAAGCAGTCTGGATCGTCCGAGATTCGACAGAATCGTCTGCAATCAGACAAGATCGTCTGAGATCCGACGAATTCGTCGGACGAATTGCAAAACCAAAAATAGATGCAAAATACAAAAAGTACTACGAGTGCTAACGAGAGGAAATGATATAAAATGGCAGCAATGTTATCAAACTGAAACTTAAACACAGAGACAGAAATGAATCGTGCTAATTAGATGATAATTAGGATTTAATTATGCACTTAATCTAAATGGGTGAACTCCAAATGCAAAATAACATAAAACACTGAATAGACTATCTAATTTGCAGAATAAAATGACAGAGAAAAGGTTGAGAAAGGCAAACTTCGAGCACTGATTGCCTTAATACGGACTGCGGTCGAGATCGTCTCGCATCAGTACGAAATCGCCTCGAATTCGACAGGTTCGCCTCCGATCTGAACAGGTTCATCGACGACGATAGGTGCTGGCTCCGGCTGAAGAACAGTGATGTACCTACAACAAAATTGATATGGAACTAGTGCAAATGAAGAATAGGGATGATTTAACGTGAATGGAGTTAACTTGCAGAGAATTTCGGGCAGGGGGTGCTAAAGGAATAGTTTAGGATTAAATAGGCTTAGGGGAGTAGTTAGGAGGTTGGAGATCATCCCAATTTGGGAGATCTCCAACGAGGGAGGGTCCCAACGGCGCAGACACGCTTCTGCCCAGATTGGAGACCCGTTGGAACAGAATCCAACTTTGCAAAATCAGTTTTGCGACAAGATCGTCTGGACGTCCTAGTCCGGACGAAATCGTCAAATACGGGGCGATATCGTACGATCGGCGACGATATCGTCAAACGGTCAAAACAACCTCTAAAAATGGCGCGAAAAAGGGGGAAACGGATTTCTCGAGCGGTTAACGGGCGGTTTGGGAGGTTAAATTTGAATTTTAAATTATTTACTAAGGTGAATGTAATTATTGTAATTTTATTGCGCCAATTTTAGGGTGCTACACCCATCGAAAGTCCTTTCCTGTGTAGATTTGATGACCAACAAAAACCAGATAAAGCAAGTATCATAAGAGAACATCACACAACACAAGATTTAATGAGGTTCACCAATGTGGCTACTCAAAAATTACTGCTTGGACTACCATCCAAATCTAGCCTTTGTAAAGCACCAACTTTACAATCAATTTACCAACACCCACTCGAAGGAGCACCAACCCCTTATTTATCTACACCAACAAAGGGGAGCACCAACCCCTATTTTACCAGCACCAACTGGAAGGAGAACTAACCCCTGATGCCAATCCAATCTCTCTCATTGTTCACAAAATAGACACATCTTCTACGATCTACAGCCGCACTGCACCTTCTGCTTTCTCTGCATAATCACTTCGCACACTCTGCTTCACTACAGTCGACCTTCACAATCGTATTCTCCCTTTTGCACACTCTACTCTCTTTGTGAATTTTGCACTTAGCTCGATTCGACATGACTTGCTCTCTGCGCACTCCGATCGAACTTCACACACTCTCAACATCATCTCAAATCTCCAAACAACCCTCATTTTATAATAAAATGCTTGAGATGAAAACCCTAATCCTAGTCGGTTGTAAATCCTAATCTTAGTCAGCTTTCATGACAACTGTAAACCCTAAATTTAGTCAGCTGTTCATCGGTCTTTGTTGACTTCAACTTAACCATGAAAATACATGTCATTATATCGTGACACTTTTTCTCCTTGCTATTTCTCTTAGCTTTGCCCCATGAAAATACAACATGTCGCGATATCGTGACACTTTCTCTCCTTTATTTTTGTTTTGCTTAGGCCCGTGAAAATACAACATGTCGCGATATCGTGACACTTTTTCTCCTTGCTCTTTTTCTTTACTTAGGCTCATGAAAATACAACATGTCACGATATCATGACACTTTTTTCTCTCTCCTCTTTCTCTTTGCTTTGGCCTATGAAAATGCAACATGTCGTGATATCATGACACTTTTGCCTCCGTATACTTCATCTTTGCTTTTGTCGCGATATCGCGACACTTTTGCCTTCGAAGTCTTCTTCTCTACTTTTGTCATGAAATCGTGACACTTATGCCTTCGAAGTCTTCTTTGCTTTTGTCATGAAATCACGACACTTCTGCTTCCCAAGTATTGCTTTCTGCTTTTGTCATGAAATCATGACAGTTCTACTTTCGTATGCTTCCTCTCTTTTGTCGTGAAAATGTGACATGTCACGATATCATGACACTTTCTTTCTCTTCCTTCCTGCCCTTTTTGAGTCATGAAAATTCAACATGTCACGAAATTGCTACACTTTTTCTTTCTCTTCCTTCCTGCCCTTTCCAAGTCATGAAAATGTGACATGTCACGAAATCACAACACTTTTCCAACTTACTTTCTCTTCTATTTTAGTCGTGAAAATGCGACATGTCGCGAAATCATGACACTTTTCAAACTTACTTTCTCTCTCCTATTTTAGTCGCGAAAATGCGACATGTCATGAAATCGTGACACTTTTCTTACTTGTTCTCTTTCTTTGAACTTGTCGCAAAATCGTGACACTTCTTCCTGCTTTATTTTTTTCTTCCAACATGTCGCGAAATCACAACAGTTTTTCCACTTACCTTTTTCTCTTCCAACATGTCACGAAATCATGACAGTTTTTCCACTTGCCTTTTTCTCTTCCAACATGTCGCGAAATCGCGACAGTTTTTCCACTTGCCTTTTTCTCTTCCAACATGTCACGAAATCGCGACAATTTTTCCACTTGTCTTTTTCTCTTCCAACATGTCACAAAATCGTGACAGTTTTTCCACTTGCCTTTTTCTCTTCCAACATGTCACGAAATCATGACAGTTTTTCCACTTACCTTTTTCTCTTCCAACATGTCGTGAAATCATGATAGTTTTTCCTATTTTTTCTCTCTTCCAACATGTCATGAAATCATGATAGTTTTGCAGCTTTTTCTCTCTCTTCCAACATGTCGCGAAATCGTGACAGTTTTTCTTGCCTGCTATATATGTCGCGATATCGCGACACTTTTCTTACTTATCTTTTTATTTGATATTTTGCATATGGGCCCCTTCGGTCTTCTTGGAAAATCACTGTACATACTTTGAGTAACCTTTGAGCTCCTGTCTTCTGCATCTGAATAGCTTTTGAACTTCCTGTCCACTGCATCAACAAATCTATCTAACTGTGTTGACAACAATGACAATACTGCTACTGCACCTTGCTCAACAATTGAAGCCACACAATAGTATAAAAGAAAGTATGGTGAGCCATAGAGAAGGCTTGAGAGACCCACCTTTGCCAAGTATGAATATAACATTGTGAAGGAAATGAAGAAGATACCATCCAAAGCTAGTCTATATGATGCTCTATTCATTCTTAGCCAAATAGACCTGCTAAAAGCTTCTCTGAACAAATATCTATAGTAAAAGTAGGCCACCACAATCCTCAACATCCCCTATGAAAAGGATAAAATATCCCATTTCAGTTTAAAGAACAAACCTCCTTTTTACATCTCTCTAAGGATGGAGGGGTGGATTATCTGCAACTGTATGATTGCCTCAGGGGCTTCCACCATAGTTATGCCTAAAGTAGTTTGTGATGATATGAGTTGGAATATACCCAATCCTACCCTTGAGTTCTGTAGTTATATGGAACACCAGTGAAGACAATGGGAGTGATAAAATATATCTTGATGAGACTACATAGAGTACCTAAGGTAACCATAGTGCAAGAAATAGTAGTGGTGGATCTAGAGCCTT
The DNA here is from genome assembly GCA_028583015.1 of Wollemia nobilis. Taxonomy (NCBI): domain Eukaryota; kingdom Viridiplantae; phylum Streptophyta; class Pinopsida; order Araucariales; family Araucariaceae; genus Wollemia; species Wollemia nobilis. Next base: position 11,312,283 of record JAQPPZ010000750.1, read on the forward strand.
ATTTTAGCTTATGCATTTCAAGAGAGTTCATTGCAAAATTGGTAGGATGTATGTATATGGACTATTCCAGCATGGTGATCCCTTTTAAAGGAAAGAGTATAATAATAACACTTGAGAAACCTATGTCCTATCACATTGAAAAAATTGAAGAGGACATATGCAATCTCACTTCTTTACAGGAATTTGAATTAGTGGATAATTTTGAAGAATTGGAGATTGAATATGAGCTTCCGTTTAGGAAGGATTATAGTCAACTCATGATAGGTATAGATACATATAGTATTTCCATAGAAATAGAGAAGAATATCTATTATATCTAATCAATCCCTGAGAGAAACAAAAACTTGGACCGTGCATGTTGATGGTGCAAGAAGCAGAAATGGTGTTGGTTTTGGTGTAGTATTACAATCCCAATTAGAAGGGATAAATAGTTTCACATATAGGCTAACATGGTCATGCACTAAAAATATTGTTGAATATGAGGCTTTATACCTTGGGCTAATACAAGCTGAAAGCATGGGAATCAAGATATTGAATATATATGGCAACTCTAAATTGGTTGTCAATCAGGTAAGGGAGAGGTGAATTGATAAGCACCATTACCTGAAAGCATAAAGAAATATGGTATGCAATTTTATGGAATCCTTTGATGCCCTAAATATTAATTTTATTTCCAAAAAATAGAACACCTTGGAATATTACTTAGTAATGAGGGGAGCTTATTTCAAACCTTCTATAGATATAGGATTCATTAAAGACAAAGGGATCAATATAATTTTTAGGCCTATGGTACCATACAAGAAGATTTTCTAGCAGGTCTTTTAAAGTTATGAATAGATCATTTACTTTCTGGTGAGAGAAGCCTGTTTATCTACTATTCAAGAGGAAAACCCAGAAGAGAAACCAACAGGATATTATGCAACTTAATAATAATAATATACCTAGAGGATTGGTTACTTTGGAAAGCTTGTTCGACAATGAAGATAGAAAAAATATCAAATACATGGAGATCAATGAGAAGATATACAAATAAATTGAAATTAAAAAATAAAAGAAGCTCAAAGTTGGAGTCTGATGTTCTCTAGAAGAAAAAGAGGATATCAAAGCTTTATGCTTGAAGTACCAAGACATTGTAGCTTGGTCATATGAAAATCTTAAAGTATATGACAAGAAGGTCATCCAACACACAATTGAGCTAGATCCAAGTGAAAAATCCTTTAGGAAAAAATAGAGGACTGTGAATCCTAGGATCGAATCCATAATGAGAGAAATATTGAAGCTACTAAAGACTAAGATCATCTATCCAATCAAGCATTCAACCTAGGTAGCCAACTTGGTACCAATAAGGAAGAATAATGGTGACATCCGCTTGTGTGTAGACTTTAGAAACCTCAATCAAGCATCACTAAAGGACTACTATCTCCTCCCATGGATTGATCAAATCCTATAGATTATGGTGGGATCATAAAGGTTCTCACTACTAGACGACTTCTCTGGCTACAACCAAATTTGGGTGAAGGATGAAGATCAGTTCAAAAAAACATTCACCACCAAATGGGGTACTTTTACCTATTAGAGAATGCATTTTGGGCTATCTAATGTAGGATCCACCTTCCAAAGAGCAATGGATTATGCCTTTGGATATTTTATCAACAAGTTCATTCTAATATACTTAGACAACGTGACTATTTTCTCCCATAACAAGCAAGACCACCTGACACATCTAGAGCAAGTATTTTAGAAGTGCAGAGAGTTTGGCATTCCTCTCAATCCTAAGAAGTCATTCTTTGTAGTTCACGAGGAAAAATTGTTAGGCCATGTGGTCTCCAAAGAATGTATGGTCATTGATCTGAATATAATCAAATACATCCTTACCCTTCCACCATCCATAAAAAATAAAGTCTTGTAGTCCTTTGGTCACATAAACTTTGTCAAAAAATTCATCTCTAACTTTGCTCAAAAGGTGAAGCCTATATCAGGACTACTGAAGAAAAATGCAGATTTCAAATGGACTGAAGTAAGAAAACAAGCTTTTTAAATCATCAAGCAATCCATTGCTACAACTTCAATGGTGATATTGGGTTTCATACCAAATCCATCACTTGAGACTGGTGTTGGTGGAGTTGTACCCTCCACTAGCTCTCAACCCCCCTAAACACCTAGTAGCCCCACAAGAGTGGTTTTTTGGGCCTCATCACCAGAAAACCCCACACTTTTGAGATTGGGATTCTGGATTTCATCACTAGAAGTTACTTTCAGAGTGGGAGAGGATTAGATACCTTCATTCACAAGGCTTACATAATTAGTGAACACAATAACTATCATTATTGACTAAGCTTGCAAAAGGCTGAAGCAAAAGCATGGGTATGTCGGTAGCAAGTCTCAGACAGTGCCACCTATTCTTGTGATAGGGTATAGTGAACTCACTTCAGCATAGTGAGTTCCTCTCCTTTTAGGATATCATTTTATTGTGCCTTCCATACAGGTCACCACTCGCACATTGTGATATTATTCTATTATGTGCATCTTTGGGTGTTGTAGGAGGTTTGATATCGATGACATTCTTGATTTACTAGAGTATTCACTCCACTACCTATGATACTACCTAGAAGTTACCAAAAATGAAACCCACATAAACGAACAAAACATTTTTCTTTTCAGTACTTAGAAATAATTCTACTTAGCATTGTTTGCATGATCACAGACTAGTTTGAGCACATTACACCACTCATTATTTAGCTATACAAAATACTTAATTACTTTATTTATACATTAGACATAGTTGAGTCTACACCATATAGGGTTACTCCTAAACCCCTCCACATAGTACACTTAAAACTATAGACTCTATTTCCTACGTAGTTCTAAATCTTCACGACACAACATATGTTGCCATGCCTGTTGTCACCCACAATCGAGCACGTGAGCAAGCATACCTTATAGAGTAAGCACCTACCACATATTCTAGTAAGTCCCATCCTACTCCTTCGATCATGAAGGTTAATTCCATACACACATATGATTTACTCATAGGGTCTAATGTATAGTATACACATACGACAACTTAGGATGAGCCATCCACTTTGAATTAAGCCCTCGCTACTTCACTTATAGAATATTACCCACTTATTTCATCCCCATACTCACCTAATCCAAATACTACATTTTGCGACTATGTGTTTTACACGGTTCTAGGACAACCTCATCCATTATTTACTATAGATGAGGATATCACACCTACTTCCCCTACCTTTGCACACCCCTTTTTCCAGAGTCTATCTTAATCCATTTTTGAGAACGACTCCTCCCTCTTAAACCATACTCACCAAGAGGTCACATCATTCACCCCTATAGTAGGAATAACTTTTGACCCCTCCTCTTCTACCACAGGTACCCAGAGGCCAACATTCCAAACTATGCAACAACAACCTCCTCTATAGGAACAAAAAACACCCCATCAAACATCCTATCCATACTCTTCCTAAGAGTCCCAACCATCATCATCTTAGCAGCCATTTTTCACAATTTTTGAGGACTTATCATAAAAGCCTCTCCAAATCCAAGTCATCCAATATCAACAACAACAACCAACAACCCAAATTAATTTGAGAGTAGACACAAACACCACTTCCTTTCCCAAACTCCTACTTTGGAAGCTCATCCATATTTTCTTGCTACATTCCCGCATGTATCTTAGGCACCTAGTGTAACCACCAAAAAGGCTCACACCTAAGGCGTCCTATTGTAATAATTGATAAAAGCATAACATGGGTACAAGAACAAGAAATTGACAACAAATGAATCAATAAAACACACTTTATTCCATTATATTCAAAGTCAAAATCAAATTACAAGTACATCCCTCTTAGGGATAACCATCTTGATACAATATTACAATAGGAGTGTGTAATTGTTTCCCTCTTAAGGGTAGGTGTGATTTCCAAGTGCCTTTCAGGGTGACACAAAATGCTCTAGGGTGTCGATGACCATATTCTTCGCATTGAGGAAGGAATTGTATGCTTTGTCTCCTTTGAATTTGTTCCCTACGATCAAGAAATAACAAGAAGCAATTAGTAACAAAGGAGGCCTCTCTTGATGAGGCTTTGAAAGGAATCTTGCATAAAGAATAGCATGAAATCAAGAAAGCATTTAAAACTATCAATCTATGCAAGAAATTAGGAAATTGTAATATAGCATGTAACAAAGCATAAATCTAGCTAAGAAACATCCTAATTAACCATTAGAAAACTTGAATTGCATGAAACTAATCTAGATTAACAAATGCAAGTAAAGGTGAAACAAATCTACCTCTAATTCCTAAATTAACCAATCAAATGTCTGCTAAAATGTAGGTCTATGCTAGATTAAGCTATTTGCATCACTAAAAATGGAAATCTACTACTAAAATGGAGGAAGGAGAGCATAAAACCCTAGACGCAGGTCTAAGGTGCAGTTGGCACTGTTAACCATGGCTGATAGCCATGGTTAAGATGAAAGTATCCTTTCTCTCGAAACCAGGGTCATAAACTATTAAATCCTCCAAGGAATTTATGGTCAAGGGTCGCATGTGTTTTCTGGACCATATTGGCAGTTGAATTCAATTTTATTAGCAATGGAGGTATGCCAATTGTCAATATTGCTCCTCAAGCTCTTGATATATCCATTTTTGCATGCACAATTATCATTGATCAATTGGACAACACTTCGTTACTCCTCAAGGGGATGTGAAATTGCTCTCCAATCCGACAGGGCTCCGCTATGTGCAATTGAGATATTCTCTAGGATGGTTGCTCTTTGAAATTGGGGTCTTAAGTAGACTCCCAAAATCCTTGCTTTAGATTCATGGAGAAGCCAAGAATAAGTATTGGTAGTTGGGAGGAAGCTTATGGTTTCTTCCCAGCCCAAACCACATTGAAAACCGTTACAATTTAGCTGTTGCAACTAATTTGACTCAGCTCTGGTCGCCCGAGTTTGTTACAGTGCTAACTACAGGTGTTAGCCATGGTTAGCATGTAGGATTTTGCTAACCGTAGGTGTCAGCTGCAGTTCCCAATTGGCATATTGGGGACCGCGGGTGTCAGCTATGGTTAGCACTTCTAACCGTGGGTGTTAGTCGTGGCTAGAACTGACTAGGCAAAGATGCCCAATTGAGTGGTAAAAACCATTGCTATACCTTGGATTTGTCCAAAGGTCTTTCATATGGTCTGTAAAGGTGCCCATATGAGTAGTCACCCTCGACATGACATGTTTTAGGTGTCTACACCTAGAGTGTGTAATACCCAATCCTTTACTATACCCTCACCCTCAACAACCTTTATGATACCTCCTCCTACTCCTTTCCAAGTGCCTACTGCTAATATTACCTCTACCTATGGATAAAAATCCATAGCTTATACACCCACTTTCCCAGGTTATTCCACACAGTTTAACTTCCCATACTTTAGGACAAAGATAGGTCCTAAATTTTGACACCTTACCTCGACCATCCCTAGCACCATTAGTGCTGATACCCCCACTCTCACCTATTAGAGTTACATTTTTTACACCTCCTCCTTTGTGGTCATTTCCTCCTATGACCCAAACATTACAGTAGGCTCCTACCCAGCAGGAACCCCTACCATAATAACACACATATCAATCACAATATTACTACCCCCAACAAACACCTGTTCCATAGCCTAGTATCCCACTAGCCCCTACATCATATGCTATCCAATACCCATCATACCAAGACTAGTTGGAATAATTCCCTCTATAATACAGAGAAGAACAATAACAACCTCACTATATGCCACACTCTCAGGCTCAATCAACCCTAGCACAACACTCCATGACCTTAACACCTGAAATCCAACTCTTACGAGATGAATTCAAGATGTTAAACCTATGCCACAAAAACCATCCTACGATGAACTCTACAACGAGCTGATTCATCCATCCATACCTATTCCACCTTACCCCTACCACTTTGAGATCCTGAAGTTTGATAAGTATAAAGGTAAGGAAGATCCTAGAGAGCATTTCAGTAACTATCACTCAACTTGCTACTAGCTTCATAGTAGCAACCCCCTTATGTTGCGTACCTTCTCCCTCTCCCTTGTAGGACAAGCTGTAGATTGGTATAACATGCTACCATGACATAGCCTTTATACCTTTGATAAATTAGAAAACACATTTCTAGAATACTTCTCCATTAATATCAAGAAGAAGATAATATTTTCAAATATCTACGCCTTACGATAGGTTGAAGATAAACCTATCATCGAGTTTGTATCTATATGGAGAGCGATCATCCATGATATTGCCCATAGCCTCCCTACCATGGAGCTAGTGACACTTTTTTCCAAGAGTTGCCATAAACACATCTCTACCTCTCTATAGCTTCACCAAAGCCGCACCTTTGAGGAAGCCATTTCATAGGAAAAGGTTATCGAAGACATTAAAGTCCAATCTAGAAAAATTAAGTTAAGATCAAAGCCTAACTATAGTTCAAACTTTCATTTAAATAGAAACACACATAATCAATCGTATCCTCAACCTCCACTAATCAACCAAGTGGCCACTTCTACCTTGGTACCCACACCAAGTCCACCACCTTACAATCCAATAAAAAAAAGTTTTTCAAACCAATGCACCTTCCCCATCTAGGCCTCAATAGTCTCATTGCATGTGTCCACAAGGTCCACAACGTAACCTCACACCATTGTTTGAACCCTTACTAGCCATTTTCCATAGGTTACATGAGGGTGGACATCTCCTTATACCTGAGATTCAACCACTAGATCCAAATATACCTAAGCCTCATGGATATATTAAGCAATCCTATTGTCCGTACCATAGATAGCATGGCCATGACATTGATTCATATTACTATTTCTATGCTCAAGTATAGGATCTAATCGATAGGGGTACCATTTAGATATTGAACCCTTTGGTCTCGCAAAACCAAAACCTAGGGATATTCCAGAATCCTCTACCTGACCATAGAGGAACCAATCCCCAAAGACCCCCAACCAATCCTCCAGGACCACCTCGCCAAGTGAATAGTATCCAATGTGACCCTCCATCATGCGGTGTGGTCATCATGATAAATATTACCACACAAAACTAATGCTATCTCTCACGTTAGACCACACCTATTGTCTCCCCACCTACCCAATTTACATCACCATAGGTCTCCCAAACTCCTAGCATTGTACCACCTCCACCCTAAAATGTGATCACAATTCATGGTAGCCTCACCCATCAATTATGCAATACCCCTACATGATTATCCATTTTTGACCTCTTACAACAATCTCAAGCCCATCACGAGATGTTGAATTACATCGTACATGATTTATAAATGCATGATACAAATACAATTTTAAACTTGGTAGGGAACATATCAAGATGTATCCAACCATCCATTAGTTTCCATGACCATGAGATAACATAACTTGTAGGATAAGGAGTGGATTTTCATCTCCAAATACAAACCACCATCAATGACATCACCTAAAAGTGGGTCCTTTTCGATATGGTCTCATCCATTAGTATCATATATATGGCAGCCCTACATCATTTACATATTCCACCATCCCACTTTGCTACACCTTCATTTGAATTACGCTCATTTAATGACTCTATGAGACCCACGGTAGGATCCATAGTCCTCCCTATTTGAGTAGGTGTTTGTACCATTTCCATCCTCTTCCACATAATCCAAGGGGAGATGCAGTACAACATCCTCCTTGGTTGCCCATGGATCAGGGATATGCAATGTATCCCTTCCATGCTGCACCATTGTCTCAAGTACATCCATAATGGACTTATCCATTACATCCTGGTTGATGGGGACCCCTTTAAGTTCTGCAATATCACATATCTCCCACCTGCACCTTCCTTCTCATACATGCAACTCTTCCCTATTTCTTCCCATAAATCAGTTAGAGCATCGACATCCTCTCCTACATCCACCTCATTAACCCAATCCTCATCAAGGATGCGTGCTTCAGTGTCAGCACCTTTAGAACCATCATCTATAGTGCCTAATACCACTACTATATCATTCTCACCTCCCATATTATGGCCACCATGATCGTCCCAATCTTCATCCTCTACAATATCACCTCCGTTGTCACAACCACTATCACCACCCATATCATGCCCTGTCGCTCTACCTCAATCACCCTCCTCAATGGAAGAACCTATCCTACCTACATTATGCACACCTCCTCTTCCTTTTCATCCAAAACCTAGGTCATTCACCTCCCTACATATTCCAATACCTACTCTACCTCCTTTGTAATTCCCACAGGCTATTCATCTTATACCAGCTACTGCATCCAAATGCCATGAGTGGGAGCAATGAGCATCTGACTTAGATGACCAAATGCTACACCATTATATTGCTACCATTAGAGACTCTCAGACTTAGCCATCACCATTGGAGTTGGATTTTCCAACTCATTCACTAGAGCATGCAACACCGCATATATATGTTTTCACATCAAACTCAGATCTAGGGGATTACAATGTGTGTGATGCCCATGTACATCCACCTACAATCCAATCCACATGAGACTTTGGCCATAATTCAACCTTAGTTTTGACTATTGGAACCGTCATATAACTAGGATCTCTCGATAGTCATACCAACTTCATCTACACTGAAGTTGATTCCTCGCTCCCACTCGTAGTATATCCACCACCACAATCTAGCTTCTGTGGTATAATTGATCATTTGGCTAATCCTTACATTGCCTTACACTACCTTTGGTATTTCCATTGGCGTGGGTTCGGATTAAGCCACTATGAGCAAGGGTTGTGTACACCCATTAACCCTTATGCCCAATCCCCTATCAATAAATATGGCTTAGGTTATCACCCAACCGCCATCATACATTAGAGGACAAAATTTAGGATTTGTCCCTACATCCGTCCTCGCTTCTGACGTACACCTTGTAAGAATATTTTGATATGAACATTCTAGAGGATACCTCCTCACCTAATTTCACCATTATAGTGCCCTACAAATTATTTCAAGAGACCTTCACATCTGACACCACATCGTCATGTTGTGTTGATGAGTTAACAAATCAATTCGTTGTGCTATCCTTAAACACGCACTACCCAGAGCATGAAATAACATCCCTACTACCATAATCAATATATTTAGCTTTGTTCCTGCAAATACATTGACAAATTCAATTAGTTTCCACTCGACCATGATCTTCACCAGTCATCTTGCATCCTCCTTTAAGCCCTTTAGGATACTTGCAGGTTGTCGAGTTGGCATCACCAGACTCTTCACTGTTGAGCAAGATGCATCGATAGTATTGTCATTGTTGTCAACATAATAATATGGATAGATTGATGTAGTGGATAGTATTTTAGAGTATGTACAGTGATATTCAATGCTTATGAGGATGTTTTTGATGTTTGGGTGAAGTTGTTACAGGTTGTTCGTGCAAATTTGCAAAAGTTGAAAAATCATCAGGAAGTTGTCAAAAAATTGCAAAAGTCATCACGGGTGTATTTGGACAGGATGGATCAGTTTGGAACATGCCAACATGTCAGGAAACATTCAGAACAACATTGGATGTGTCATCATAGTTTTTGGATTGATCGGTTACATTTCTGGTATCTTGGCGGATGATTTGGCAAGTGGTTGTATAGGCCAAAAAAGGGTAGTTTTGTCAGAAGCACTGCGAGCAAACCAAGAAGAATTTGATAGAAAAATTCAAACTGGAGGTGGTATTTATCTTCAAGAACATGTCTTCAAAATTTCCACCAAAATGGAGAAACGAGGCGAATGTTACAAGCATTTCAAGACTATCACAAAAACGCTCTTTTTGGAAAAAGTGTGTCAGCAGCAATTTTCATGGAGGTGGTACAGGTGAACCGTAAGGAGTTATGTAATGATATTCGGACTGGGTGTATTAAAAATTTCAAATATTCTACGTTTCAAATTTTAGAGAAAAAAAATTTACGAGGTGAGAGTTATGATTGTTGCAAAAATGGTATAGGTCACTTTTATGTCAATTTGTTCCACTTGTGCAAAATCCTTCAGTTGGTCGTTTCGACCTTGCAGAGTCGCCAGAGTTTCGGTTTCAGTGTTGTTACACCTTCAAGGCATCAAATAGAGCATATTTCATTTTTGGTTTGAGGTGTCACATGGCTCCGAAGTAAGAGAATGAGTGAGGTGTCAATTATTTGCATGTGACGTGTTTGACGAAATACCTTTTCAAAATTAAAAAAAGGAAGTTATATTGTTTTAAGAAGCCTCATTAAAGAAAATATTTTTAAAATTGAAAAGGGAAAAAAAAATGCAAGTGTGTTATTTTTAAGTGACAAGGGATTTTATTGAAAAGTAGGGACTTTATTTTGTGAACAGAGAAGTGTGTGTGGAGAAAAATAAAGAGTGAAAATCCGTGATTTTTGGAGAGGTGAAAAATGTCACTTCAGTATTTTGGGCATAACTTTCTCATATGATATCCATTTTTGCTGAAATTTTGAGAGGAGTTTTTAGAAAAAGTTCTACATAATACCCATAAATAATTTAGCAATTTGTAGAATGATCTAAGAGAGAAATCATTTTTGTTTTGTGATAAGAGAAGATTCAAATTCTGAATAATGCAGAGAGGGATGTTATACTGGGTGAAATAAAAAGTTTTAGATTTTGAGATTATAGACAATAAAGGGTTATGGTTTCAGTGAATACATTCATATATATCATTTTATTATCAATATAAAAATCAAGTGGGTGCTTGGTAGAGGGGTTGGTGCTCCTTTCTATTAGTGCAGATAAATCAGGGGTTGGTGCTCCTTTCTGTTGGTGCAAATAAATTAGGGGTTGGTGCTCCTTCCAGTGGGTGCTGGTAAATTGATTGTAAATTTTGTGCTTTGCAAAAGCTAGATTTAGATGGGATTCCAAACAGTAATTTTTGGAGATGTAGACAAATCGGTGAACCTCGATACATCTTGTGTTGTGATTTTCTCTTGTTATACTTGCTTTATTTGGTTTTATGTTTACATTATTTTGGCTTTGAGTGTTGAATATTTAAGTTTTAAAGAGCTACACTGATTCACCCCCCCTCTCAGTGTCATTGTGAGACTAAAAATTGGTATCAGAGTGAGGTTCCTGAATAGGCTTAACCGACTAGGGTGATCTTGGAAGTGACACAATGGTAGGTGGTGAAGGCTTCTCATCAAACAAAGCACCATTTTTTGATGGAACTAATTACACATTTTGGAGACTCAAGATGTAGACATATCTTTGTGCTTTGGGATACGACATTTGAGATTTAGTAGATAGTGGATACACAATACCCACCACTTCTCCAATCGATGTTGCTAGTAAGAAATTGTTTGAGAATGACTCAAAAGCAAAGAATGCTATCATGTGTGGATTAGTGGACAACAAACTGGTAAAGATTATGGGTTGTAAAATGAAAAAGAAAATATGGGATAAACTGAAGAAGGAGACGTTAAGATCAAGGACGCCAAGTTACAAACACATCAAGCTCAATTCAAAGTATTAAATATGAATGACGATGAGAATATAGAGGCATATATGCTAAGAGTTAATGAAGTCATTAATGCGATTAGAGGACTCGACGAGGAAATAAAAGATTATGTCATCATGAAAAAGGTATTAATATCCCTTCCCCAAAGAAATTATTCTAAAGAGCTATAGAAGGAGTTAAAGATCAAAATTATCTTAGTATGGATGAGATGCATGGTTCTTTGACTGCATATGAGATGAGAATAGGAAAATCTAAACCCATAGATAGAGAACCTACTTTTAAATCCCATAAAAATATGAAAGCAAAACAAGAATCCGAGGAAGAAGAGACATCAGATGAAATGGAAGCAAAATTTGTTAGAAAATTAAAAAGGGGAAAATAAAAATACAAAGTAAATTTACCATTTAAATGTTTCAATTGTGGAGGCGTTGGGAATTTTGCAGCTAAATTTCCACTTAATGAGAATAACAGAAGTGATGAAAGATCACACGAAGAAAGAAGTGACTGGAATAATTTTTTTTTTAAAGAAAAGGCAACTTCAAGAAGAAAAGTTTCATCTCCAAGAATGAAAGTTCATCAGAAGATAGCTCCAGTGAGGATTATGAAAAGGAAATAGATTAAGCTCTTTTTATGGCACTCAAAGAAGAAAAACCAGAAAAAGAACAGGAATGTGATGAAGAAGAAATTTATGCAGAAGTGAATTTGGAAGAGGAACTAATTGCAACTCTAGATGAATTAAATATAGAAAGAAAAAAGAATAAGAAAATTTCAAGAAAGCTTGAGGAAGCAAATGAAATCATAAAAAATTTGAAAGTATAGATAGAAGAATCAAAGAAAATATCCAAAGATCTCGAAGTGCAAATAACCATGAAAATAGATTATTGTAGCAAGCTAGAAGAAGGAATTGTTGGTTTAAGAATGCAGCTAGAAGAGATGAATCAGAAAATTAGTTGTTATCAAAAATGTGAAGAAAGTTCTATGAATATGGATAAGATCATAAATAACCAAAATACTATAGGCATCAAATTTGGTTTGGGTTTTGATGAAGGAGAATCATCAAATGGATCAATGACCATAAATTAAGAATCCACAAAGAATGAAGAGAAGAAATAGTTTGATCAATAAAAAATGAATCATGCAAAGGAAAGCAATAATGCAAGACAAGAAAGGAGAATTGACAATGATGGCTTCACCAATATCACACATCAAATAATAAGAAGATTTATGGCTCCTACGACAACATGGCAAAGACCACCACCCAGGTTCAATCATCTCTTTTCTAGTTACTGTTTTAAATGCAATGGTTATGGACATAAGATATCAGATTGCAAGTATAATGTAGGACCAAGGAATTTTACCAATAGAAATGCTTTTTCACCTTTGATGGATTATGCAGTAGAATGTTATAACTGTCATAATTTTAGGCATATTGCAAGAAATTTTCAAAGTACATTTGCATCAAATCAATTTCATGGAAGAAAATTTCAGCCAAATGGAATAAGAAAAAATAGAAAATTTCCCAAAAAACATGCACAAGCTACTGAAAAAGAAAAGCCAAAACAAGAGCCCAAAATTATAATCAAACTTGAGTGGAAAGAAAAAGAGTGACCTAAGTAAGAAAAGGAATCCTTGATCGTACATATGACATTTAAAGCATAGAATAAATCTGCACCATGGATACTTGATAGTGGATGCTCCAGTCATATGATAGGTGACAAACAAAAATTTGAGAAGTTGTAGCAATATGAAGGTGGTTCAGTAAATTTTAGAAACAATGATGGAGCTAAGATAGTTGGTAGAGGTTCAGTTAAGATTAGTGGCAAAAAAATCAGGTCAAAATAAGTCTTTTTTGTGGTTGGTATGAAGCATAACTTGTTGAACGTAAGTCAGATTTGTGAAAGAGGTCATGAAGTTATCTTTAAGAAGCAAGGTTGTGAAGTCAGAAAGGCAAACAATAGGAAGTTGATAACAACTATATCAAGGACATATGGAAACCTGTACACTCTCTCAGAGACTTTAGAAGGAGCTTGCTTGATTAGACAGGAAGAAGAGAATTGGTTGTGGCACAAGAGGCTCGGTCATATCAGTTTTGATAATCTAGTAAAAATCAGCTCAAAGAAAGCAGTGAGAGATATTCCCACCATTGGCAAACCATCAAATAATATTTGTGCTTCATGCCAAAAGGGGAAGAAAACTAGAGTCTCATTTAAAACAAAAGAGTACTACACAAGCAAACCTTTGGAACTAGTACATATTGATTTATGTGGACCCATGAGAACGCAAAGCATAAATGGTGACAAATATTTCATGTTGTGTATAGATGACTATTCCAAGATGACATGGGTACTATTTTTGAAGCATAAATTAGAATCTTTTGAGATGTTCAAGGTTTTCAAAAACCAATTTGAGAATCAAACAGGAAAAAATATTAAATTTTTAAGGTCAGACAGAGGAGAGTTCATTTCAGAGGATTTCACAAAGTATTGTGAAAAAAATGGCATTAAGAGACATATTTCAGAAGCCAGGACACCTCAGTAGAATGGTGTGGTAGAAAGAAAGAACAAGATAGTGCAGGAAATGACATAGAATATGTTGACTGAGAGCAAAGTAGCAGATATATTTTGGAAAGAGGCAGTCCATACTGTAGTATACATACAAAATAGGTGCATGTTGGGATGCATGAAAGCAAAAATCCCTATGAGTTGTGGTTCGATAAAAAGGCAACAACAAGATACTTTAAAGTTTTTGGCAGCAAGTGTTACATCAAAAGAACTGAAGAAAACCTTGGTAAGTTTGAAGATAGATTAGATGAAGGTATTTTTCTTGGCTATTCATCAAAAAGCAAAGCTTACAAATGCTACAAAAAGAGGCTAAGAAAAATTATGGATAGTGTTGATGTTAAAGTTGATGAATGAATGGAACGATTAATTAGCTATGAAGAGAACTACCTAATTTATGAACAGGTCATTGAAGGAGATGAGGAAAAATAAATGGAAAAGAAACCAAAAATTGACTTAGAGGATTCAAATAGTGATTCAGAAGTGGAAGAAAACAAGAAATTCAAAATAGGCAGCTGGCAGAAAGATCATCCTAGAGAGAAAATAATTGGAGACCCCACAGTTGGTGTTCATACAAGAATATTAGTAACTACTCTTTATTATCCAACATTAAGCTCAAAAATGTTGCTGACGCAAGCAAAGATGAAATTTGGGTAAAGGCAATAAATGAAGAATTACATAAGATCGATAAAAATAAGACTTAGGAGTTAGTACCAAGACCCACAAATAAAAATGCAATCGGTACTAAATGGGTCTTTCGGAACAAATTGAATGAAGACAGATAGGTAGTTAGGAACAAAGCAAGATGGGTATGCAAAGGCTATGCACAAGTTGAAGGTATTGACTTTGAGGAAACCTTTGTGACTAGAGGCAATTAGAATATTTTTGGCTTTAGCAGTTTACAAGAATTTCAAAGTTTATCAAATGGATGTGAAATCAAAATTTTTACAAGAAGAGGTTTATATTGAGCAACCAGATGGTTTCTAGCTTGGTGATGATCCCAACTTGGTTTGCAAGTTGAAGAAACTGTTATATGGCTTAAAACAGGCACCCCGAGCATGGTATGCAAGGCTAGACAATTATCTTACTCAGCAAGGGTTCAAGAAAGGTATGGTGGATAGTAATTTGTATGTCAAAATATAAAATGGTCATCATATTGTTCTTGTTGTATACGTAGATGATATCATATTTGGCAGCAACAAAGATGAGTTGTGTAAATATTTAGCAAATAAGATGCAGAAAGAATTTGAAATGTCAATGATTGGTGAACTTTCATATTTCCTCGGATTGCAAGTTAATCAAAAGGAGAAGGGCATATTTATTTCTCAAATTAAATATGTGAAAGAGATGCTAAAAAAGTTCACAATGGAGGATTGTAAGCCAGTTAGCACTCCCATGACGATAGGTTCTAAGTTGACCAAGGATGACAAATATCCATATGCTTATCAAACTATGTATAGATCTATGATTGGGAGCTTAATGTAATTGATAGCTACTAGACCTGATATTTTGTAGGCAGTATGCATGGTAATGATTTTAGGCTAGTCCCAAGGAGACTCATGTGACAACAGTGAAGAGGATTCTTTGATACCTCAAGGGTACTATGGAGTATGGGTTATGGTATCCTAAAGTTAATGACTTGACCCTTATTGCATATTTAGATACATATTGGGTAGGATGTGTAGATGATAGGAAGAGTACTAGTGGAGGTGCATTCTATATTGGAGACAGGTTGGTCGCGTGGAACAATAAGAAACATGAGTCAGTCTCCTTATCCATAACAAAGGTAGAATACATTACAGCGACAACATGTTGTATGTAGGTGTTATGGATGAAAAAAAATTTGAAAGATATTTGCATTAATTTTAGTGGTCAGATTTTAGTTAAGTGCAATAACACCAGTGCCATTAACATCTCAAATAATCCAGTTATGCATTCTTGCACAAAACATATTGCTATCCGGTATCATTTTTGAAGGAGAAAGTTGTGGAAGGTGGCGTTAATTGGATTTTGTTCCAAAAATAGAGCAAGTAGCGGATATCTTCACCAAACCATTGCCCAAGGAATTCTTTGAGTACCTTCATAAGAAATTGGGAGTGATCACACTTCCCAACAATTGGCTAGCTATTGGGACCGCATTCTTAGGGGGAGCATTTGTGTATTTGTTTATATTTTTGCTCATGTTTGTGATTTTTGCTAAGTGTCATAATTTTTGCATGATAATGTTGTGCATGGACTCACGAGGAGTTTGCAGTAGCCCTTTGGTCTTGTTGTAAAATGGGGAGAAGAGTTACAGGAAATTGTGCGTGTGTTGCCAATAATTCCAAAGGGGAAGATTTTTGAGCAAGGTGCAGCGACAATATTGTCATTGTTGTCAACACACTTAGATGGACAGGTTGGTGCAATGGATAGTTTTTCAAAGGTTTTTTTGAGTATGTAAAGTGATTTTCAATGCTTATGATGATGTTTTTGATGTTTGGGTGAAGTTGTTACAGGTTGTTCGTGCAAATTTGCAAAAGTTGAAAAAATCATCAAGAAGTTGTCAAAAAATTGTAAAAGTCATCACGGGTGTAGTTGGACAGGATGGATCATTTTGGAACATGCCAGCATGTCAAGAAACATTCTAGAATAGTTTTGGAGGTGTCAGCATGGTTTTTGGATTGATCGGTGACATTTTCGGTATCTTGGCGGATAATTTGGCAAGTGGTTGTATAGGCTAAAAAAGGACAATTTTGTTAGAAGCAGTACGAGAAATCCGAGAAGAATTTGATAGCAAAATTCAAACTGGAGGTGACCATTATCTTCAAGAACATGTATTACAAATTTTCACCAAAATAGAGAAACGAGACGAATGTTACAAGCATTGCAAGACTGTCACAAAAACACTCTTTTTGGAAAAACGTGTATCAGTAGCAATTTTCGTGGATGTGGTACAGGTGAACCGTAAGGATTTATATAGTGATATTCATACTAGATATATTCATAATTTTAAATATTCTACGTTTCAAATTTTAGAGAAAACAAAGTTACGAGGTGAGAGTTATGATTGTTTCAAAAACGGTATAGGTCACTTTTATGTCAATTTTTTCCACTTGTGCAAAATCCTTCAGTTGGCCGTTTCGACCTTGCAGAGTCGCTAGAGTTTTGGTTTAAGTGTTGTTATACCTTCAGGGCATCAAATAGAGCATCTTTCATTTTTGGTTTGAGGTGTCACATGGCTCCGAAGTAAGACGAGTAAGGTGTCAATTCTTTGCATGTGATGTGTTTGACAAAATGCCTTTTCAAAATTAAAAAAAAGGAAGTTATATTGTTTTAAGAAGCTTCATTAAAGAAAATATTTTTAAAATTGGAAATGGAAAAAATAATGCAAGTTTGTGCTTTTTAAGTGACAAGGGATTTTATTGAAAAGTGGGGACTTTATTTTGTGTAGAGAAAAGTGTGTGTGGAGAAAAATAAAGAGTGAAAATCCGTGCTTTTTGGAGAGAGGTGAAAAACGTCACTTAAGTATTTTGGGAATAAATTTCTCATATGATATCTATTTTGGCTAAAATTTTGAGAGGAGTTCATAGAAAAAGTGTTGCACAATACCTAGAAAGCATTTAGCAATTAGTAAAATGAGCTAAGAGAAAAATCAATTTTTTTTTGTGATAAGAGAAGATTCAAATTTTGAATAATGCAGAGAGAGGGATGTTATACTAGGTGAAATAGAAAGTTTTAGATTTTGAGCTTACAGACCATAGAGGGTTCTGGTTTCAGTGAAGACATTCATATATGTCATTTTATTATCAATATCAAAATAAAGTGGGTTCTTGGTAGAGGGCTTGGTGCTCCTTTCTATTAGTGCAGATAAATCAGGGGTTGGTGCTCCTTTCTGTTGCTGTAGATAAATCAGGGGTTGGTGCTCCTTCCAGTGGGTGCTGGTAAATTGATTGTAAATTTGGTGCTTAGGAAAGGCTGGATTTGGATGGAAGTCCAAATAGTCATTTTCAAGGATGTAGCCAAATCGGTGAACCTTGATACATCTTGTGTTGTGTGATGTTCTCTTGTTATACTTGCTTTATTTGGTTTTATGTTTTCATTATTTTGGCTTTGAGTGTTGAAGATTTAAGTTTTAAAGAGCTACACTAATTCACCCCCCCTCTCAGTGTCATTGTGAGACTAAAATTCACCACCCACATCCCCCACAATGTTAGTTAATATGGTCAAGGTGGATATTTTCTCTCCACTACAATACACACACAACCCAACACAAGATGATACACCAAACCCCAATTTCATTAATCTCATGCACATCTCACCCATACCAACACATTGATATTTCCTACTCTCACCACATGTCTTGTGCACTACGAAAACTCCATCATTTGCACCATCTCACATACAATAGGTGTACCACATAGACATTTTTCTAGATGATGGATATGAATTTATCAAGGCCATCGATGACCTCCATATTATTCTGATTCTAAAATAATTGCACAATGGTTCCGACATACATATTGAGGAAACCATTGACATTGACATAGGTAATGATACTAAAACCCCTCACATAGTTAAATTATCCACTAGCCTCTCACTTGAGAAGTGCATTCTATTCATAAATTTACTTTGCAAGTATATTTGAGTCTTCACATGGTCATAAAAATATATGCTAGGACTCGATCCCACCATAGTAGTTCATAACCTCACACTAGATCAAAATGCTAAACCAGTAAGGCAAATTTTACGGTGCATGCATCCAACCATTTCACTACTAGTAAGCTCCAAAATATCTTAAATGTAGAATTCATGGTACCCATAGACTATCCTAAATGGATCTCTAACATGGTCCCCGTACCCAAGCCATTCATGAAGTTCATGTCTACACAGACATTTGTGACTTAAAAAAAGCTTATCCTAAAGACAACTTCCCCCTACGTAACATCGAATCCCTCATCAATTCCATCATAGGCCACAAGATTATATCCCTTATGGATGTATTTTAAGGTTATAACCAAACCAAAATCAGCCCTTCCAATCAACACAATACGTCATTCACAATCCCCTAGAGGACCTTCTACTACAAGGTCATGCTATTTGGCCTTAAAAATTCTAGGGCAACATACCAGCGCACAATGACCTACATATTCCATGATTACATGCACAAAATTGTGGAAGCTTATGTAGATGACCTCATTACTAAATCTAATAAATGCTTAGAACATATTGAGGATCTTCGTCAGATCTTTGACTGCATGTTAGAACATGTCTGCCTTAATTCAAAGAAGTGTGTCTTTGGTGTTACCTCAAGCAAAATATTATGATTCCTTGTCACCCAATGAGGAATTTAAGTTGACCCTAGTAAAGTAAAATCCATCACTGAGATATCCCCACCTACTACCTTGGAAAAATTGTGTAGCCTCGAGGGTAAAATCATTTCTATTCAACAATTCATAGCACAACTGTCAGACAAGTGCAAACCATTCAACCACCTCTTACAAAAGGGAGTAAATTTCAAATGGGATCATAAATTCCAACAATATTTTGATGACATAAAAACTTACCTTACTTTACCACTAGTTATGTCACCCCCACATCCATAGCTATCACTCATCCTATACATTTCGGCTATAGATTTTGCACTAGGTACACTTCTAGCCCAAAATAATGCACTCGACAAGGAGAAAATAATATACTACATAAGTCACACGTTAGTTAGCTATGAAGCTAGATATGGGTACAAGAAGAAACTATGACTAGCCATAGTATTCACCACCCAAAAACTATGCCATTATATGCTCAACCATACAACCTTTGTCATCGCCTGAGACAATCCCCTCCATTACATGATGAACAAAAGTTATCACAATTCCCACACAACTAAGTGGATCATGCTTCTAACAAAATTCAACCTCGAATTCATTTCATAAAATTCCATCAAAGGGCAGGTCATAGTAGACCAACTTGCAGAAGCTCCCTTGTTCGATGACCAACCTCTCCTCATTCAGCTCTTTTATGACTCCATCTTCCATGTAACAAAAGAAGAAGAATATGTTGAACCATAAATGATAGCCAAATTGACCCTATTCTTTGATGGCTCCCGATGCATGCATTCTAGGGTTTAGGTATTGTATTATTCATACCTAAATGTGAACCACTCCCATTTTCATTCAAGTTGGACTTCCCTTGTATGAACAATAATGTAAAATATGAAGCCCTAATCCTCGAATTGAAATAGGTGCATTCCGTGCATATCAAATACCTCTAGATCATAGGCGATTCCATTTTAATATTAAATCAAGTGCAAGATATCTTGCAATACATTTACCTCATCCTCCAATGATACAAACACATTGCACAACAACTCCTCTACCGATTTGAGTGGTATAACATCGAAGCCGTGCCATGATCCTCAAATATTTTTGTGGACACAATGGCCTCCTTAGAATCATTAATCCCACAAAATCCAACATCAACCACCACATTCATGACCATCCATACACTCAATCAATCTGCTATATAACCCACATCTCCTAAATATGATGGTGGAATTCATGTGGTCGATACTAAACCACATGACCCATGGTTTGCATAGATAAAAAACTATATTAATTTAGGATTCCTACCAGGAGAATTACAGCATGCTCAGCATCGAGCATTTAAACAAAGAGCAATCCACTACATATTTTTGGGGGACATCCTCTACCACCGTAGCTATGATGACATGCTATTGCGTTGCCTAGAACCTCATGAATCTCAGTGGGTTGTACAAGAAATCCATGATGGTACTTGTGGTGGTCACTTCAGTGGCATGGCAATCATGAAATGCATCCTTCGCATGGGATGCTATTGGAAAAAAATGGAACATGAATATTGTGAGTATGTGAGGTGCTATATCAAGTGCCAATAACATGTAAACCTCACACACCTTCCATATCAAGCACTCCAACCTATCCAATCCATGTGGTCTTTCTCCCAATGGGATCTCGATCTTATTGTACAAATTACACCTACTTCCTCAGGTAATCATAAGTTCATCATCACGACTACAAAATACTTTACAAAGTGGGTTGAAGCCATCCCACTTGTACAAACCATGGGAGAAAATATAACAATATTCATAATAGATCATATCATATGTTGCTTTGGAATTCATTTCCAAATCATCTTTGACAATAGAAAATCCTTCAAAAATAAAACCATCTGAGCTCTTTATAGCTAGTTCAACATTCATCATAGTTTCTCTACTCCATACTACCCACAGGGTAATGGCCAGGTAGAGGCCACAAACAAAATAATTTTCTCCATCCTATGCAAAACTGTAGTAGAATTACATCGTGGGAATACCCCTAGCACAACAAAATACCCCTAGCATTGTGGGAATACCGTACAAGCATCCATACCCCCATTGGGTCAACCCCATTTTCCCTTGTCTATGGGGCAGAAGTTATCATGCCCCTTGAGCTTGAGATACCTTCCCTATGGGTATCCATGAAATAATTCATTGATTTTGACACTTATTGCAAAGTCCACTTAGATCATCTTACACTCCTAAATGAATGTCACATCCATGCCACCGAGCACATATGAATTTACCAAGATCACCTTGGCCATGCCTACAATAGTAAGGTACATCAACATGAATTCCAAATTGGAAATTTGGTTCTCAAAGAAAACCAACAGATCACAAGTCAACCTCACCAACAGTGAGATAATTTTACCCCAAAATGGCTAGGCCCATTCATTGTCACACACAAATATGGTTTAGGTGCCTATCACTTGGCTAATATTGAAGGTCTTGATGAACCTGAGCCTATTAACATTTTGCACCTTCATTCATTCAATGCTAACACACACACAGGCTATTGGACATTTGAGTCCTCTAAGTCAAAGTTATCATTTATGTCACCTGATAGAGTTATCACTCATATCAATGAATTCGATAAGAAATAAATTCATCCAAGGTTGTCACTATAATCCAAGAAAAAGTTTCAATAGTGCAAAAGTGAAAGGAAAAAGGCTCCATAATATTTTAATATTATTGGGAGCACAGGTTAAGCGATTGGTTCATAAAAACCCAAGATGGGTTATTGCCAAGGTTAAAAAGGAGGTTTAATAATTATTTATAAATTATTTAAATTCACAAGGAATTTAAATTTTATAAATAATATTCGTTACACCAAGGTTGTGCATTAAGACAAGGCTCCAAGGTTTAATTAAACTAAAACCTAAGGTTGGTCTAATTTAATTTATAATATTTAAATTTAAATATAAATTTAAATATATTATAAATTAATCAACCAAGCCGATGTCGAATTAAATTTATGCACCAACATGATTGCATGGAAGACAAAGGTATTATATATAATGCCCTAAAATGCATTAATCAATTTTATCCTTGCTAATTCATTTGGAGTGCATGCAAATTAAGGCTCGTGTTTTAAAAGACTTTACAAATTGTGAAAGGGTTGAAGCAGGGAACATTTGACTTGTGGAGCACATAGGCCATCTTGGCCTAGCGGTGCATTGGCTTGGCGAGACATAGGAGGTCCTGCATTGATTCGCTTGGAGGTTGCTTGCAAGGTCAAAGCGCTCGAAGCATGTTTTGATTATTTTGAAAGGTATAGTTTCGTGAGGTTGTTGATGCAGTTCGTGCCTTCTTAGGCACATGTGGATACGCGGTCCAATGGCGGCTTGGTTGAGGTTAAGGCATTGGGAAGGAAGACATCGAGGGATTGAATCCCTCTAAGAGGCAAGGCAAGTTAATTTTTATATTTTAATTTTTATTAAATAGCCTTAAGGGAGAAATAAGGGTTATGCTATGCCCTAGAAAATTGAGAGATTTTTTATGGTTTTATTTTTGGAAGGGTAGCATATTATATATCGTTGGAAAAAAAAATTCAAGGGCTATTTGATTAACTTGATTAGAAGGAGAAATAAGGTGTGTGTAAAGAGATATATATTCTTGTAAAGGAGTTCAAAAGTGAGTTTGATTTATTCTTTTTCTAAGGGGATTATTTCTTTCATGAGAGGACATGGTGAATTTTATTGAGTAGGAGTAATAAGGTGTTATTGGGATATTATTTTTATTGTTGTGATATTAATCAAGTCCTCTAACCTATTTGTGATTGAAAAGAAAATATTTGAAAGTGTGTTGAGTTTGACAGATTTTGTGGACAACTCCTTGACATCAAAAATGTATGGGAAATATTCTCCATTGACTTTATTGGGTGATTGATTTCTGAAAATATCATTGGAGAGAAAAAGATTGATTGTGGTTTCATTTTCGAAAGTAGTTGGTTTAATGCTTCAAGGTTTTATGGATTGAGAGTTGTGATTAAATTTTGTTTTATAATTATTGTTGTTGAAGCCAATTGGTTATGCAAAGAACTTGAAATTGAATTAGAAAAGAACATGAGTATCATTATTATGTGAGATTTTTGGTTGAGCATTGTTGGAAACATTTTGAGTTTGTTGATACATGCTTGGACTAGGGTTTGTGAGAAAGGGTTGTTCCTTGAGGTGATTGGTTGAGTAGATTTGATTAATCCTAGTCAAGTGGATGCATGTGGTTGTTCAAGTTCCATGAAATAAACTATTCTATATTATGATTTTTGTTGAGATTGAGCTTTGAGAATAGAACATATTGAGTCTCTAACAATTCTCTTTATGCTTCTATGAGATTGATTTGAGTTGAGATTGAGCTTTGACAATAAAACATATTGAGTCTCTAACAATCCTCTTTATACTTCTATGAGATTGATTTGATTTGAGATTGAGCTTTGAGAATAGAACACATTGAGTCTCTAAAAATTATTTTTATGATTCTATGATATTGAACAAGTTCTGTGTGAACTTTTAAGATGATTTGAGGTAAGTCTTTGATAATGCTTGTGGATTGATTTTGTGTAAGCTTTATGGAAGCTTGCAATGAATATTTGAGCAAGTCCTAGAGAGGACTTGATGAGTGAATAAAGTTCTTAGTGATCTTGTTGATCATATTTGGATAGGTTCTGAGTGGACCTATTGAGCAGATTTGGATAGGTTCTGAGTGGACCTGTTGAGCATATTTGAGCAGGTTCTGAGTGGACCTATTGAGCATATTTGAGAAGGTTTTGAGTGGACCTGTTAATCATATTTGAGAAAATTTTGAGTGGACCTGTTGATCATATTTGAGTAAGTTCTGAGTGGACCTATTGAGCATATTTGAGAAGGTTATGAGTGAACCTATTGATAGAGCTTTGGAGGTGACCGAGTATAGAGGATAGATTTTCAGTGGATAGAGATTCAATAGTGAGGACAATTGAAGACAGATCTTCTGAGTGAGGAGTCTTCAAGTGGGGAGAGATCCACTAGTTAGTGTAGCTAAGAGACATAGTCTTATAGAATATCACTAGCCAGAGCTAAAGGGGAAAGAGTTCTCCTATGGAAGAGATTCACAAACTTGAGATTTAGGTGATCAACATCTCCTTTGGATAGAGGTCCATAAGCATTGTAATTGGGAAGGATTACTAAAGGATTATTTAAGAAATATTTTCTCTATGGAGGTATCCCACATTGGGTGAACCGCATTAAAGTATGTATCTCTGTTGTGTATGGTGTTTTATGCATTTATTTAATTAATGTTGTTGATACTATTATCTATACACTACATAATATTGAATTTAAAAGAAAAGTAAAAAGTGGTCTTATACTATTCACCCCCCTCTTAGTATAAGCTTGTCTTCTTCACAGGCATTCACTATCACAAATGGTACACACTACTATGCACAAACACATCACTCACTAGGCACATCATGATAAATACATATCTTTTTTCTTTAAATATTTTACATGTACTTTCTCCTTTTATATCATTTTTATGTTGCTGGTATCTATTTTCCTTTTAATAGGATTTACATAATCTACAACCACATCGTAAGTAGTGAGATATGATAACATCCATATACATCATCATGTAGGACCCTCCACTACCACTACCTATAATGATCATACCGATGACCTAGCCCGACCACTAGTCACCCTTCATACTAGGTGGTCTTCACATTCCTCACATTCAAACCATTACACCCCACCTCAACACCTTTCTCCTCACCATCGAGGTTCATATTACTCACCCTGTTCTAGAGATAGGTAGGTCTTCCTATCCTCTTTTGATGAAAAGGAGGAAAAATCCCATCCCCAAACACAAATGTCTCCCTCTCATCTGCCTAAAGATACCAATAACCCATATTAAACAACTGATTCCCTCCATCACCCTCTAAGAGCTTATCACCCTCCTAATAGGGGATACACTCCTCATCCGTCTCGTCCTTCATGCCTACCGGTAGCATTCCCTAGTGGAGAGTCTTATTATTCCCAAGCCTTGCAAGCCCATGTAGCTCAAGATACCCAAGTTGCACGTATGCACATGCCTCCATCCCACATGCGCTGCCATCCATAGACAAATCCTATGCCACCTGTCCTACAAAAACCCCCTCACCATAGTGAGGTTTACCCTTTCAGCAAGCTTCCTAATCCTCAAGGTCATTTCACTCCTCCCCCTCATCATCACAAACTCATCCATTTTCTCATGTATACTAGGCCACTCCATAGACATTAGAGTCTCGATCACCACATTACCTGATACTATAACCTCTATGACATGACATATAACATCTTATTTCTCATATTAAGGCACTTGATCTACATATGAGCCATTTCCATTGCCACATTCATTCATGCCAGTATCCCATGACCCGTGCATCCTTACCTCCATGTAGATTCATTCCCTGACCTCAAATTTGAACCACATAAAACTCTTGACCTGCACCTCCACCATTGGACCTCCCCTCCTCCACCCCCCGTTCACCTCTAGTGTAACCTTACATTTATCCCATGCCTGTTCCATTTACCCTATTATCAAAAATATTTTATCACCTCATGCATCAAGGCCTTCTTGACTTATCGAAGATTCGGCCCATAGAACCCTCATATCCTAAACTGTGTAATTACCATGAGAACTAATATTGTATTTATCATCATCAACCAAGTCATAAAATTGAAGAATGTTGATCATTCAAGAACCTAATGCACAATATGTTGCATGGCGATTGAAATTCATCACCTAAATGCTCCATCCCATTTAGCTAAATTTTGAGTCCTCCACACCACATTTTCCCTAGAACTTTACCACCATGTGTAACCTTGACAATGTCAACTTGCTACATTCACAAAATATCCAAATATACCAATTATCAGAGTCCCAACTGTACCATCACTTCACCATCCTATTCTTGACCTGACCCATGCAACTTTACCTATCAATAGCTCTCGTATTCTTCCTTCTTTATTCTTCTACTTCTTACTTCCTCACATAGTTGTATGGTTATGCTTTGAGCGGATACATACCTACGTTGATCCACTTCCTCTTTTCTATCTTCTTTGGATTTTGGTAATCCTCTCATCTTGCTGGTTACCAAAGCCTATTTCTTATTATTTATTCCATATGTACATCCCACTCTCACATACTCTTTCTTTTTAGTGATTATTACATATATTTGTATAGCTCACAATATATTCATCTATTGCACACAGTAACCATTATCATAGCATCGTGCTTTTTGTCATTATGATATAGTATACTCATATATAGATAAGTTTTCCACATATCTCATACATTTTATAAGTTTCCTCTTGTAGATATTGCATTCCCCCACTTGCATCATTTACATTACCTCCATTGCATATATCCATATGTTTTTCATGATAATTTCATTTCAAGTTTGTACATTCTCTCTAAAAGCAATGTGCATTCAAAAGGAGTAATACATGCACTTGTTAGCATCACCACCTGGATGTCCATTCCCCCTTTTCAAGACTAGGGTATACATAGGTGTCATGCTAATCTTTGACCACTCACTAGTTTAGTCAATCAAATGTCACCCCTAGCTGGCAGGTTTTACACATGCATTATAGTTCTTTAGAATGGTTCAACTTCTCTCACGAACCATTCACAAAGGTTATACATTAAACAAGTTTTGAGTCTAGGGAATATGACACCTTGAGTAGGCATTGCCATCTAGTGAACAGTTTCCCCTGCTCATCCTATAAATTGCATGGTCAACATACAACCTGGGGATAAAAAAGGGATAATCATAAGAAAAACTAAAACAAGTGGGTAGAAAACAAAATCCAATGCCCATACAAAAAAAAAAAGAGAAAAGAGAAAAGAAAAAGAAAAAGAGCACCACAATAAATAGGTAAACAATAGACGAGGGGCAGAAAACAAAAGGAAAAGCCTCCAAATATCACCAATTTTATGCTTCATCGCCTTTGATCCTTAGGTTTAACATAACACCATGGGATGATTTCCATCTCTAGCAATAGGCTCCAAGAGCCTTCGTACTAGTGGAATAGTCTTACAAGTGGTGATATATTTATCACATTAGCTACCTGGTTTTGTAAAAATTAGTATTCGCTTATGGATGAGCTATCTAGTTCGGTCATGTATACAATGGGTTAATCCTACCTCCCTTAAAATGGATAAATTAACCTCACTCATTTACACACACAGATCCATGATAGACTTTAATCTAGTAAGATTAGTTATGATTTATTACAAAAACTTGCATAGCTTTGGGTCTAAGATTTGATTCCCCAAATTACATTGGTCAAGTTAGTTACATATAATTTATACCATAGTACATACCTGAGATTATAGAATGGATCACATTCACATAGGTACATGCAATGATACAAGTGCTTCATTTGCACATTTTAGTCCCATCATACATGCATCCATGTATCTATGTCACATGCAGTTATCAAACATCACATTAGTGCATTTATATTACATGTATTCTCTCATGTTGCATCATCACATCTCTATCACATGCATTTACTACAAATATCAGTCACATCACATTATAATGCATTGCATTCAAAATACAATCCCTCATATCATCCTACAATATATCCATACTACATTATGATCATACATATACACCCTACCACACATGTATACCTATTCATTATACATAATCACACATTACAATATGCTATCTATGCAAACACAATTCAAACATATTTCACAACATGTACACATTACATACATTTAAAATCACATACATTGTACGTAGGCACAACATAAAATCATCATGCACACCCTTCACAAGGCTTGCAATTGTGTGCTTATAATTTCTAAAATTAGGGTCATATTTGGCCTAAAATTTCACCTCTAAAATCATCTCCAAATTTTCTAAAATTTTCACCATTCGATAAATATTGGAAAGAGCTTTCCAATGGTATAATATTTATCCAATTCTGACATCGTTTGGTCCCCCAAACTGCTAAAACATTGCACATAGGTGCAATTTGCCCCTCGGCCTATGAATTAGACCCAATTTTCCCCCTGGCCTATGAATCCAGATCCAATTCAACCCCCCAGCCTATGAATTGAGCCTAGAAGCCTCAAAATCATCCAAATTTCATCCAAAACCCTAGGAAATCACTCCAATTTGATTCCAAACCCTAGGAACCTTACCCCTTTTCATTCTAATCTATTTTTTATCAATTTCATCATGCATTGGTATTATATCAATCGATGCATCACCAAATCACCACATTCCATTCACCCCATTGTTGATTCCTCATTTGAGGGGGTATTCATATCCAAAGTCAGCTTTGCATGCAACCAACCAATCGAACATCCAAAAGCACAGATATTGCATCTGTCTAAAAAACATTTTGCTAAATATTATCTTATGAAATAATCTCAATCCCAAACAAATATTTGTTATATCACAAGAGCTATGCATTTTGACAAAGAAGTCAATCTAGAATTCATGTATGTTGAATACAAAATGAATGACATGTTTGATGTAATCCTAGCGCAACATTTGGAAAAGGATTTTTGGCATTCATGATGCATAATGAATGACACGTTTGAATAATCCAAATGTCCCTTTAGCTCAAATGGTTTGACACTTGTCTCCATATGCTCATCAATCAATCGAAATCAAATATTTGAATAGGTATTTGTTCTATTCATACTTTTGGACCACATTGAACTGGTCGTAAAAGCAAAGCAGTCAAAAGTTGCCTCTCCCAAGCAACTAGTATGACATCGAAAATGTCATACAAGTGTAGTAAAAACATTGCATTGGATCTACAATCATCCATATCCATTCACCAACATTGTTTCTATTTCATTTTATTTCTTTCTTCTTATCCTCTTCTCCTTCCTTCTCTTTGGATATCGATCAATGTTGTATGGTCACGCTTCAAGCAACTACATAGCTTTGATTAGATACCATTATTTTCTCTTTCTCCCCTGGATTACTAGTCAGTGTTGTATGGTCATGCTTCGAGCAACTACATATATTTTGCTGGATTCCATTCTCCTTCTACCCCTTTTCCTCTATACAAACCTTAATATTTTTATATTAAACTGTGTTCCACATAGTATAGTACAAAAATGAGTAAAATATAGACACCTAAAAGTCATACATTGCTACACCTACGTACTTGTAGATCCTTTTGGACACTTGTAGGTTTACATAGGTGATCCTAGATACCCATAGGCTATCGTAGACCAACGTAGACTATTGTAGATTCTCCTAGATATGTTTAGACTATTGTAGATATGCGTAGACTAGCATATATCACTATAGATTATCATAGAATTGTGTATACTTCCACACACCACTTCACTAGTTTTTAGATCCAAAACCCTAATAAGCTACCTAAATCACATCATGGACACCTTCCATGCATCAAAAAATTTTTGATCAGCCTCCTAAGGTGATACAAGACTCCTTTATGCTTAATTGAGGCCCCCACAGGGCTATTAATTGGCAAAAGGATTAATTGAGTCAATTGTTAAATCTAATTTTAAAGTGACTTCATTTAAGTTCACTTTTAGGGCTAAAAATGTTAATTAGGTCCTTAATCACTAATTACCCCTAATTACTGCCTCCCGCATGTGTGTGCACTAGGTTAGTTAGGATATTTCTTAGGAAACCCTAACCTAACCCCACATCTAACCTAGAGTCAACTAATCCTAGTTAACCCTAATCTCTCATCACACATGTGTGA
Source organism: Wollemia nobilis (assembly GCA_028583015.1). Lineage (NCBI taxonomy): Eukaryota > Viridiplantae > Streptophyta > Pinopsida > Araucariales > Araucariaceae > Wollemia > Wollemia nobilis. The sequence continues at coordinate 11,342,407 of JAQPPZ010000750.1, forward strand.
GGATTACACCTCACAAACCCTAACTTATCCTTCATGAGATCTCACCCTATGGATTAGTTCTCCTATGTACCCCCCTAGACCTTGGGTTTTCTTATAGGAGTGATACTGCATGTGTTCCTCATCACTCTTAAAAATACTAAGGTGGTAGCAGATCACAACATATGTTCCAATACACTAGAGTTTGTGACCATTTATGATAAAAAATAGGACACTTGTGCTACGCCGCTCTTTGAAGAATGAAATATTCACAAATTGCTATGTGAGTTATCCAAACCACTCTAAATAAAAGGAAGATGATGAGGGGTGTCATAGGCTAAGCAAAGTATGTCATGCTTTAACTAATCAGTGAGTGATATAACATCTTGTAGCGACTGCATTAATGGTAGAAGTTGTACATGCAGTAGCATTTAAAAGTGCTCAAAAGTATAAACTCATTCATTTGATAAAAGAAATGCCTACCTAGTTGAAGAAGAAGGAGAATAGAAAAGCATTATCTACAAACATGAGTGAAAGAATGCTCTAATAATTTTTGTAAAAATGGCTCCTAATAAAGCTCCAAAGGATGTGCAACAAAGAGGAGCAGAGCAGTAAGTTTATGTAAATCAGATGTGATGTTTAATAGATATTGTAATGACACAAGGAGAACCTTATTGAGGAGGAATTTCAAGTTCAAATACTTCGAAGGGAGACCAATTCAACCTCAAGGTATCATTGTTGTAGAATATTTCTTATTTTATTACATCTATGATTCCTTCCACCATTGCCTCGAATTAATTTTTGCAACCATTAAATTTTATGATCTTGATAAAAGGGTAATGAAAATAGCTAATGGTATAACATTATTTACCATTACCAAAGAATATTTTCATGATCTATTTGCCATAGGGGTAGACCCTCCTTTAGAACCCAAACCATTTGGTATAGCGGAACAAGCTAGGGCTTATTATTCATTAATGGTTTTTGATGAGAAGGAAATCATGGAAAAATGACTTCATTTCCAATTCAAATGTATAAAGGAGGAAGATGAGATACCTAAAATTCCAATCCTCATTGACTAGTTTGCTAACCCATAGCTCTATTCCATGTTGGCTTGTTTGGAGGGTTTGTATTCTGATCAATTTATGAGGGATTGGAAAATATCCACTACTTACTATATTTTGAATGAAAAATGTATGAACCTGAAGTAGAGAAAAGATATATTAAGGCCATTTAATTTGATTGGCTATCTTTCCTTGGCAAAAGAATGCATGATAAATTGGTAAGGATGAAAAGGGATTTAGATATACCCTCTTAAAGGTCACTTGAAGATTGAAGATAAAAACAAAGACCAAGATTGAAGACTAAAGTCTTTACTAACCAAATAATGTAATACATGGTGGTGTTAAGGAATATTACATTATTTAATACATGCTAATGTGCCTCCCATGGCACCTTCATAGAAAAAATATAAATATGTAATATATTAGGGTTGAGTCTATAGTTTAGATGAGTGATTTATATTTTCCTTTTATGTAAGTATCAATGTGCAGGATATGCACAAGTATCATGTAAGTAAGAGTGCAAGTGTATGTTGAGAGAATGTGCACGTGTCATTTATGTAAATGTGCAAATATGTAATGTGAGGATGTGAACAAGTGTCTTGTATTATGAGTGCATGTAATAAATGAGTGAATAGTCTAGTATACAAGTGGAAAGATGATAAGCCAAAGGTCATAGGAGTTGTCATATGGATAGAAATAGTCAAGTACATGAAGAATTATCTTTTATGACTATATTATGGAAACAAATATCCATACAATAGAATGAACAAAAATTGAAAAAAATAAAATAAAACACAAGAAAAAAGAGAAATAGTCTCAATAAAGCTTGTATACAAATTTTAAGCAATTAATAATGTAAGTTTTCTTCATGCTTATACAAGAATGATTTTGGATATTTTACATTCATATTTGATATTATAAGTGAATTTTATTTCATAATTATATTGTCCTATATATATTATATTGCTCATATATATAAATCTACTACTGATTACTAATATTTTGACCTTTAATATTGTGGCTTATTTACTTTTGAACCTATGATATTTTTATATAGTAAAGCTTAAAATCCAACAGATAATTGCAAACATCTTTATTATACTATACTAAGCTAATTCCATCTATGTTTCATATTTTTCCTTAGCAAGAAAATCATCTTGAATTTTTTTTCGAAGTTACATAGAACCATCTATACCAAAACATTTCTAAATCAAATGAATTTGATAACAATATTAAATTAAACCCAAAAAAAATGGCCAATTCACATATAACTTTATATCCCAAAACACATGCATCATTTCCTAGTGTCGATTTTCTTAACCATTAATTTATTATAAAATTTTAAGAAGCAACAACAATATCACATCAATAAAATATGTTACATCATATAATCAGTCACTATACATTTAGGCCTTAATTAGTCATAGACCATACTAATCATTTAGGCCTTAACTAGCCATTGACCATATAGGACTTAATTAGTAGCTAACCATCTTGTTAATATGGGTCTCCATTAGATGTTGTACATAATTATTATACTACAATATATACATGTTATTATAGGCCTTAACTAGCCACTACTCATGCTACTCACTTTGGCCTTAACTAGTCGTTGAACATCTTGCTCACATAGGCCTTAATTGGTTGCTACTCATCTAGGCCTTCATCAACCATTGTACATAACTGTTATGTTATACATACATACATACATACATACATACATACATACATACATATAGGCCTTAACTAGCCATTGTTCACTCTCATAGGCATTAATTGAAGACGTTCAAACATTTTGGGCCTTGAATTGGCTAAATTTCCCTCTTGATATTTCTTGATTCACTTATGTATTTGACCAATAATAAAACTACCATACCCTTTATTACAAATAAATCATCTATACATCCTTTAGAGATAAACCAAACTTAGGTGCTTGTATAATAAACACACCAAACTTTAGGATTTAGAGTGATTCCTTTAAAATTTTCTTGGTGAACCCCCCTCATATTCTATATACACCACATTTGAGGTGAGAACCTAGATATTATCTTTATATCCCTAATTTCCTATTCTAACAACTCTATATCCTTTATAAGTTAGGTACTTCACAACTTCAAAGAATTATAACTTTTCATAGAGAAACAATAGTTTGCTATGATGAAAGCCTTCAAAACATTTTGATATTATCTATCCTAGAATAGGACCGCTATTTTTATCATGCATCCAAATGTTGGGTTTGTAATCCTACATGGTGAATTTGGAAAAAAGTGAATACTATGGATAAATAAGATATAGGGGTCCTAGTAGGGACAACACAATGGTGAGGGATTTGGCTTATGTTTGGGAGGTCCAAGGTTCAAATCACGATGTATGTGTGTGTAATGGTATGCATTGTGTGTGTTACAAAAATAATAATAATAAGATATAGGCATTTGATATCAATAATAAGGCCACTAAATTACTGAGAGGGATATCCCTATGTACAAATCTAGCAATGGCATATTTAGGAAAATACATAGACTTAGTTAATAATTTATCCTAGGATAGTTGGAAAAATAGATGGATGACATAAAGTGATACATTTTTATAGGATATATACCTAGATTTTTATCAATCAAACAAATATATAGGTTTAGGTAGAAGGCCATGAATTACACTTGGCTCAATAACACTTTTTTTTGAAGAAGTTATAATGAAGTATTGCTAAGATATGACAAAGAGAAAATATTCAAAGATGAATGATAGAATTCATGATAAATATGTCAATTATTCAACCTAGAGAATAGCCCATAAAATATTGAGAGAACATATTAATGTCCAACCATATTCACAAATTGTTTTTAATGTGTGAAGAACTATAAAGAATTTTTTCTCTATATTTATCATAGGAATATATCCACTATGCATTTTGAAATAATAAATAGTGACTAAAAATTTTAATAATAGGGACCAAATTTTCACCAAAACGGAGAAACGAGGCGAATGTTACAAGCATTGCAAGGCTGTCACAAAAACATTCTTTTTGGAAAACGTGTATCAGTAGCAGTTTTCATGGAGGTGCTACAGGTGAACCATAAGGATTTCTATAATGATATTCATACTAGATGTAGTCAGCATTTTAAATATTCTACATTTCAAATTTCAGATAAAACAAAGTTACGAGGTGAGAGTTATGATTGTTTCAAAAATGGTATAGGTCACTTTTATGTCAATTTGTTCCACTTGTGCAAAATACTTCAGTTGTCCGTTTCGACCTTGCAGAGTCGCTAGAGTTTTGGTTTAAGTGTTGTTACACCTTCAAGGCATAAAATACAACATCTTTCATTTTTGGTTTGAGGTGTCACATGGCTCCGAAGTAAGACGAGTAAGGTGTCAATTCTTTGCATGTGACGTGTTTGACAAAATGCCTTTTCAAAATTAAAAAAAAGGAAGTTATATTGTTTTAAGAAGCTTCATTAAAGAAAATATTTTTAAAATTGGAAAGGGAAAAAATAATGCAAGTGTGTGCTTTTTAAGTGACAAGGGATTTTATTGAAAAGTGGGGACTTTATTTTGTGAAGAGAGAAGTGTGTGTGGAGAAAAATAAAGAGTGAAAATCCATGATTTTTGGAGAGGTGAAAAATGTCACTTAAGTATTTTGGGCATAACTTTCTCATATGATATCTATTTTGGCTAAAATTTTGAGAGGAGTTTGCAGACAAAGTGTTGCACAATACATAGAAAGCATTTAGCAATTAGTAAAATGAGCTAAGAGAAAAATCAATTTTTTTTTGTGATAAGAGAAGATTCAAATTCTGAATAATGCAGAGAGAGGGATGTTATACTGGGTGAAATAGAAAGTTTTAGATTTTGAGCTTACGGACCATAGAGGGTTCTGGTTTCGATGAAGACATTAATATATGTCATTTTATTATCAATATCAAAATCAAGTGGGTTCTTTGTAGAGGGGTTGGTGCTCCTTTCTATTGGTGCAGATAAATCAGGGGTTGGTGCTCCTTTCTGTTGGTGTAGATAAATTAGGGGTTGGTTCTCCTTCCAGTGGGTGCCGGTAAATTGATTGTAAATTTGGTGCTTTGCAAAGGCTGGATTTGGATGGAAGTCCAAATAGTCATTTTCAAGGATGTAGCCAAATCGGTGAACCTCGATACATCTTATGTTGTGTGATGTTCTCTTGTTATACTTGCTTTATTTGGTTTTATGTTTTCATTATTTTGGCTTTGAGTGTTGAAGATTTAAGTTTTAAAGAGCTACACTAATTCACCCCCCTCTTAGTGTCATTGTGAGACTAAAATTAACCACCCATATCCCAAACAATGTTAGTTAATATGGTCAAGGTGGATATTTTCTCTCCACTACGATACACACACAACCCAACACGAGACGATACACCAAACCCCAATTTAATTAATCTCACACACATCTCACCCATACCAACACCCTGATATTTCCTACTCTTGCCACATGTCTTGTGCACTATAAAAAATCCATCATCTGCACCATCTCACATACAATAGGTGTACCACACAGACATTTTCCTAGATGATGAATATGAATTTATCGAGGCCATCGATGACCTCCATATTATTCCAATTCTAAAATAATTGCACGATGGTTTCGACATGCTTATTGAGGAAACCATTGACGTTGACATAGGTAATGATACTGAAACCCCTCACATAGTTAAATTATCTGCAAGCCTCTCACTTGAGAAGTGCATTCTATTCATAAATTTCCTTCGCAAGTATATTTGAGTCTTTGCATGGTCATACAAATATATTGCAGGACTCGATCCCGCCCTAGTAGTTCATAACCTCACACTAGATCAAAATGCTAAACCAGTAAGGCAAAATTTATGGTGCATGCACCCAACCATTGCATTACTAGTAAAAATTGAGCTCCAAAAGCTCTTATATGTAGACTTCATAGTACCCATAGACTATCCTGAATGGATCTCTAACATGGTCCCCGTACCCAAGCAATTCATGAAGTTCGTGTTTGCACAGACATTTGTGACTTAAATAAAGCTTGTCCTAAAGACAACTTACCCCTATGTAACATCGACTCCCTCATCAATTCCATCATAGGCCACAAGATGATATCCCTTATGAATGTATTTTAAGGTTATAACCAAATAAAAATCAACCCTTCCGATCAACACAAGACATCATTCACAATCCCCTAGGGGACTTTCTACTACAAAGTCATGCTATTTGGCCTTAAAAATGCTAGGGCAACCTACCAGCGCACAATGACCTACATATTCCATGATTACATGCACAAAATTGTGGAAGATTATGTAGATGACCTCATTACTAAATCCAATAAATTCTTAGAACATATTGAGGATCTCCGTCGGATCTTTGACTGCTTGTTAGAACACGTCTGCATTAATTCAAAGAAGTGTGTCTGTGGTGTTACCTCAAGCAAAATATTATGATTCATTGTCACCCAATGAGGCATTTAATTTGACCCTAGTAAAGTAAAATCCATCATTGAGATACCACCACCTACTACCTTGAAAAAATTGCGTAGCCTCGAGGGTAAAATCATTTCTATTCAACAATTCATAGCACAAATGTTAGACAAGTGCAAACCATTCAACCACCTCTTACAAAAGGGAGTAAATTTCAAATGGGATCATAAATTCCAACAAGATTTTGATGACATACAAAATTACCTTACTTTACCACTAGTTATGTCACCCCCACATCCACAACTATCACTCATCCTATACATTTTGGCTATAGATTTTGCACTAGGTACACTTCTAGCCCAAAAGAATTCACTCGACAAGGAGAAAATAGTATACTACATAAGTCACACGTTAGTTAGCTATGAAGCTAGATATGGGTACATGGAGAAACTATGCCTAGCCATAGTATTCGCCATCCAAAAACTATGCCATTATATGCTCAACCATACAACCTTTGTCATCGCCCGAGACAATCTCCTCCATTACATGATGAACAAAAGTTATCACAATTCCCACACAGCTAAGTGGATCATGCTTCTAACAAAATTCAACCTCGAATTCATTTTATAAAATTCCATCAAAGGCCAAGTCATAGTAGACCAAATTGTAGAAACTTCCTTGTTCAATGACCAACCACTTCTCATTCAGCTCCTTTATGACTCCATATTCCATGTAACAGAAGAAGAAGAATATGTTGAACCATAAATGATAGCCGACTTGACCCTATTCTTTGATGGCTCCCGATGCATGTATGCTAGGGTTTAGGTATTGTATTATTCATACCTAAATGTGAACCACTCCCCTTTTCATTCAAGTTTGACTTCCCTTGTATGAACAATAATGTAGAATATGAAGCCCTAATCCTCATATTTAAATAGGTGCATTCCATGCATATCAAATACCTCTAGATCATAGGCGATTCCCTTTTAATAGTAAATCAAGTGCAAGATATCTTGCAATGCATTTACCTCATCATCCAATGATACAAACACATTGCACAACAACTCCTCTATCGATTTGAGTGGTATAACATCGAAGCCGTGCCATGATCCTCAAATAGTTTTGCGGACACAATGACCTCCTTAGAATCATTAATCCCACAAAATCCAACATCAACCACCACATTCATGACCATCCATACACTCACTCAATATGATATATAACCCACATCTCCTAAATATGATGGTGGAATTCATGTGGTCGATACCAAACCACATGACCCATGGCTTGCGTAGATCAAAGACTATATTAATTTAGGATTCCTACCATGCAACTTACAACATGCTCAACATCAAGCATTTAAACAAAGAGCAATCCACTACATATTGTTGGGGGACATCCTCTACCACAGTAGCTATGATGACATGCTATTGCGTTGCATAGAACCGCATGAATCTCAATGGGTTGTACAAGAAATCCATGATGGTACTTGTGGTGGTCACTTCAATGGCATGGCAATCATGAAATGCATCCTTCGTATGGGATGCTATTGGAAAAAAATGGAACATGAATATTGTGAGTATGTGAGGTGCTATATCAAGTGCCAATAACATGTAAACCTCACACACCTTCCATATCAAGCACGCAAACCTATACAATCCATGTGGTTTTTCTCCCAATGGGATCTAGATCTTATTGTAAAAATTACACCTACTTCCTCAGGTAATCATAAGTTCATCATCACTACTACAGAATACTTTACAAAGTGGTTGAAACCATCCCACATGTACAAACCACAGGAGAAAATATAACAATATTCATAATAGATCATATCATATGCTGCTTTGGAATTCATTTCCAAATCATCTTTGACAATAGAAAATCCTTCAAAAATAAAACCATCTGAGCTCTTTATAGCTAGTTCAACATTCAACATAGTTTCTCTACTCCATACTACCCACAGGGTAATGGCCAGGTAGAGGCCACAAAAAAAATAATTTTCTCCATCCTATGCAAAACTGTAGTAGAATCACATCGTGGGAATACCCCTAGCACAACCAAATACCCCTAGCCTTGTGGGAATACCATACAAGCATCCATACCCCCATTGGGTCAACCCCATTTTCACTTGTCTATGGGGCAGAAGCTATCATGCCCCTTGAGCTTGAGATACCTTCTCTATGGGTATCCATGAAAGAATTCATTGATGATGACACTTATTGCCAAGTCCACTTAGATCAGCTTACACTCCTCAATGAACGTCACATCAATGCCATCGAGCACACATGAATTTACCAAGATCACCTTGGCCATGCCTACAATAGTAAGGTACATCAACATGAATTCCAAATTGGCAATTTGGTTCTCAAAGAAAACCAACAGATCACAAGTCAACCTCACCAACAGTGAGATAATTTTACCCCAAACTGGCTGCGCCCATTCATTATCACACACAAATATGGTTTAGGTGCCTATCACTTGGCTAATATTGAAGGTCTTGATGAACCTGAGCCTATTAACATTTTGCACCTTCATGCATTCAACGCCTAACACACACACATGCTATTGGACATTTGAGTCCTCTAAGTCAAAGTTATCACTCATATCAATGAATTCGATAAGAAATAAAGTCATCCAAGGTTGTCACTATAATCCAAGAAAAAGTTTCAACAATGCAAAAGTGAAAGGAAAAAGGCTTCATAATATTTTAATATTATTGGGAGCACAGGTTAAGCGATTGGTTCATAAAAACCCAAGATGGGTTATTTCCAAGGTTAAAAAGGAGGTTTAATAATTATTTATAAATTATTTAAATTCACAAGGAATTTAAATTTTATAAATAATATTAGTTACACCAAGGTTGTGCATTAAGACAAGGCTCCAAGGTTTAATTAAACTAAAACCTAAGGTTGGTCTAATTTAATTTATAATATTTAAATTTAAATATAAATTTAAATATATTATAAATTAATCAACCAAGCCAATGTCGAATTAAATTTGTGCATCGACATGATTGCATGGAAGACAAAGGTATTATATATAATGCATTAATCAATTTTATCCTTGCTAATTCATTTGGAGTGCATGCAAATTAAGGCTCATGTTTTAAAAGACTTTACGAATTGTGAAAGGGTTGAAGCAGGGAACATTTGACTTGTGGAGCACATAGGCCAGCTTGGCCTAGCAGTGCGTTGGCTTGGCGAGACATAGGAGGTCCCGCATTTGATTCGCTTGGAGGTTTCTTGCAAGGTCAAAGCGCTCGAAGCACGTTTTGATTATTTTGAAAGGTATAGTTTTCGTGAGGTTGTTGATGCAATTCGTGCCTTCTTAGGCACATGTGGATACGCGGTCCAATGGCAGCTTGGTTGAGGTTAGGGCATTAGGAAGGAAGACATCAAGGGATCGAACCCCTCTAAGAGGTAAGGCATGTTAATTTTTATATTTTTATTTTTATTAAATAGCCTTAAGGGAGAAATAAGGGCTATGCTATGCCCTAGAAAATTGAGAGATTTTTTTATGGTTTTATTTTTGGAAGGGTTGCATATTATATATCGTTGGAAAACATTTTTCAAGGGCTATTTTATTATCTTGATTAGAAGGAGAAATAAGGTGTGTGTAAAGAGATATATATTCTTGTAAAGGAGTTCAAAAGTGAGTTTGATTTATTCTTTTTCTAAGGGGATTATTTCTTTCATGAGAGGACATGGTGAATTTTATTGAGTAGGAGTAATAAGGTGTTATTGGGATATTATTTTTATTGTTGTGATTTTAATCAAGTCCTCTAACCTCTTTGTGATTGAAAAGAAAATATTTGAAAGTGTGTTGAGTTTGACAGATTTTGTGGACAACTCCTTGACATCAAAAACGTATGGGCAATATTCTCCATTGACTTGATTGGGTGATTGATTTCTGAAAATATCATTGGAGATAAAATGATTGATTGTGGTTTCATTTTCAAAAGTGGTTGGTTTAATGCTTCAATGTTTTATGGATTGAGAGTTGTGATTAAATTTTGTTTTATAATTATTGTTGCTGAAGCCAATTGGTTATGCAAAGAACTTGAACTTGAGTTAGAAAAGAACATGAGTATCATTATTATGTGAGATTTGTGGTTGAGCATTGTTGGAAACATTTTGAGTTTGTTGATACATGCTTGGACTAGGGTTTGTGAGAAAGTATTGTTCCTTGAGGTGATTGGTTGAGTAGATTTGATTAAGCCTAGTCAAGTGGATGCATGTGGTTGTTCAAGTTCCATGAAAAAAACTATTCTATATTCTGATTTTTGTTGAGATTGAGCTTTGAGAATAGAACATATTGAGTCTCTAAAAATTCTCTTTATGCTTCTATGAGATTGATTTGAGTTGAGATTGATCTTTGAGAATAAAACATATTGAGTCTCTAAAAATTCTCTTTATACTTCTATGAGATTGATTTGAGTTGAGATTGATCTTTGAGAATAGAACATATTGAGTCTCTAACAATTATTTTTATGATTCTATGATATTGAACAAGTTCTGTGTGAACTTTTTAAGCTGATTTGAGGTAAGTCTTTGATAATGCTTGTGGATTGATTTTGTGTAAGCTTTATGGAAGCTTGCAATGAATATTTGAGCAAGTCCTAGAGAGGAATTGTTGAGTGAATTTAGAAAATTTCTTAGTGATCTTTTTGATCATATTTGGATAGGTTCTGAGTGGACCTATTGAGTAGATTTGGACAGGTTCTGAGTGGACCTGTTGAGCATATTTGAGTAGGTTCTGAGTGGACCTATTGAGCATATTTGAGAAGGTTTTGAGTGGACCTGTTAAGCATATTTGAGCAAGTTATGAGTGGACCTATTGATCATATTTGAGTAGGTTCTGAGTGGACCTATTTAGCATATTTGAGAAGGTTCTGAGTGAACCTATTGATAGAGCTTTGGAGGTGACCAAGTATAGAGGATAGATTCTCAGTGGATAGAGATTCAGCATCCATGATAATTGAAGACAGATCTTCTGAGTGAGGAGTCTTCAAGTGGAGAGAGATCCACCAGTTAGTGCATCTAAGAGACATAGTCTTCTAGAAGATCACTAGCTGGAGCTGAAGGGGAAAGAGTTCTCCTATTGAAGAGATTCATGAACTTGAGATTTAGGTGATCAACATCTCCTTTGGATAGAGGTCCATAAGCATTGTAATTGGGAAGGATTCCTAAAGGATTATTTAAGAAATGTTTAGAAGAAATATTTTCTCTCTGGAGGTAGCCCACATTGGTTGAACCGCATTAAAGTCTGTATCTCTATTGTGTATGGTGTTTTATGCATTTCTTTAATTACTGCTATTGATACTGCTATCTATACACTGCATAATATTGAATTTAAAAGAAAAGTAAAAAGTGGTCTTATACTATTCACCCCCTCTTAGTATAAGCTTGTGTTCTTCACGGGCATTCACTATCACAAGTGGTACACACTACTATGCACAAACACATCACTCACTAGGCACATCATGATAAATACATATATTTTTTCTTTAAATATTTTACATGTACTTTCTCCTTTTATATCATTTTTATGTTTTTGGTATCTATTTTACTTTTAATAGGATTTACATAATCTACAGCCACACCGTAAGCAGTGAGATATGATAGCATCCACATACATCATCATGTTGGACCCTCCACTACCACTACCTATACTGATCATATCGATGACCTAGCCCGACCACTAGTCACCCTTCATACTAGGTGGTCTTCACATTCCTCACATTTAAACCATTACACCCCACCTCAACACCTTTCTCCTCACCACCGAGGTTCATATTACTCACCCTATTCTAGAGACAGGTAGGTCTTCCTATCCTCTTTTTATGAAAAGAAGGAAAAATCCCATCCCAAAACACAAAGGTCTCCCTATCATCTGTGTAAAGATACCAAGAACCCATATTAAACAACTGATTCCCTCCATCACCCTCTAGGAGCTTATCACCCTCCTAATGGGGGATACACTCCTCATCCATTTCATCCTTCATGCCTACCAGTAGCATTCCATAGTGGAGAGTCTTATTATTCCCAAGCCTTGCAAGCCCATGTAGCTCAAGATACCCAAGTTGCACGTATGCACATGCCTCCATCCCACATGCGCTGCCATCCATAGCCAAATCCTATGCCACCTGTCCTACAAAAACCCCCTCACCATAGTGAGGTTTACCCTTTTAGCAAGCTTCCTAGTCCTCAAGGTCATTTCACTCCTCCCATCATCATCACAACCTCATCCATTTTCTCATATATACTAGGCCACTCCATAGACATTAGAGCCTCGATCACCACCTTCCCTGATACTATAACCTCTATGCCATGACATACAACATCTTCTTTCCTATATTAAGGCACTTGATCTACATATGATCCATTGCCATTGCCACTTTCATTCATGCTAGTATCCCATGACCCGTGCATCCTTACCTCCATGTAGATTCATTCCTTGACCTCAAATTTGAACCACATAAAACTCTTGACCTGCACCTCCACCATTGGACCTCCCCTCATCCACCCCTCGTTCACCTCTAGTGTAACCTTACATTTATCCCATGCCTATTCCATTTACACTATTATCAAAAATATTTTATCACCTCATGCATCAAGGCCTTCTTGACTTACCGAAGATTCGACCCATAGAACCCTCATATCCTAAACTGCGTAATTACCATGAGAACCAATATTGTATTTATCATCATCAACCAAGTCATAAAATTGAAGAATGTTGATCATCCGAGAACCTAATGCACAATATGTTGCATGGTGATTGAAATTCATCACCTGAATGCTCCATCCCATTTAGCTGAATTTTGAGTCCCCGACACCACATTGTCCCTAGAAATTTACCACCATGTGTAACCTTGACAATGCCAACTTGCTACATTCACAACATATCCAAATGTACCAACCACCAGAGTCCCAACTGTACCATCACTTCATCCTGTTCCTGACCTGACCCACACCACTTTACCTATCAATAGCTCTCGTCTTCTTCCTTCTTTATTATTCTTCTTACTTCCTCGCATAGTTGTATGGTTATGCTTTGAGCGGCTACATACCTATGTTGATCTACTTTCTCTCTTCTATCTTCTTTGGCTTTTGGTAATCCTCTCATATTGTTGGTTACCAAAGCCTATTTCTTATTATTTATTCCATATGTACATCCCACTCTCACATACTCTTTCTTTTTAGTGATTATTACATATATTTGCATAGCTCACAGTATATTCATCTATTGCACACACACCCCACATGCTGGGGTAACCATTATCATAGCATCATGCTTTTTGTCATTACGATATAGTATACTCATATATAGATAAATTTTCCACATCTCTCCTTCTACATTTTATAAGTTTCCTCTTGTAGATATTGCATTCCCCCACTTTCATCATTTACATTACCTCCATTGCATATATCCATATGTTTTTCATGTTAATTTCATTTCAAGTTTGTACATTCTCTCTAAAAATAATGTGCATTCAAAAGGAGTAATACATGCACTTGTTAGAATCACCACCTGGATGTCCATTCCCCCTTTTCAATACTAGGGTATACATATGTGTCATGCTAATCTTTGACCACTCACTAGTTTAGTCAATCAAATTTCACCCCTAGCTAGCAGGTTTTAAACATGCATTATAGTTCTTTAGAATGGTTCAACTTCTCTCACGAACCATTCACAAAGGTTACACATTAAACAAGTTTTGAGTCTAGGGAATATGACACCTTGAGTAGGCATTGCCATCTAGCGAACAGTTTCCCCTACTCGTCCTATAACTTGCATGTTCAACATACGACCTGGGGATAAAAAAAGAGATAATCATAAGAAAAACTAAAACAAGTGGGTAGAAAATAAAATCCAATGCCCATACAAAAAAATAGAGAAAAGAGAAAAGAAAAAGAAAAAGAGCACCACAATAAATAGGTAAACAATAGACGAGGGACAAAAAACAAAAGGAAAAGCCTCCAGATATCACCAATTTTATGCTTCATCACCTTTGATCCTTAGGTTTAACATAACACCATGGGATGATTTCCATCGCTAGCAATAGTCTCCAAGAGCCTTCCTACCGTTGGAATAGTCTTACAAGTGGTGATATATTTATCACATTAGCTACTTGCTTTTATACAAATTAGTATTCGCTTATGGATGAGCTATCTAGTTCGGTCATGTATACAATGGGTTAATCCTACCTCCATTAAAATGGATAAATTAACCTCACTCATTTACACACACAGGTCCATGATAGACTTTGAACCAGTAATATTAGTTATGATTTGTTACAAAAAATTGCATAGCTTTGGGTCTGAGATTTGATTCCCCAAATTACATTGGTCATGTTAGTTACATATACTTTATACCATACTACATACCTGAGATTATAGAATGGATCACATTCACATAGGTACATGCAATGATACAAGTGCTTCCTTTGCACATTTTAGTCCCCTCATACATGCATCCATGCATCTATGTCACATGCAGTTATCAAACATCACATCAGTGCATTTATCTTACATGCATTCTCTCATATTGCATCATCACATCTCTATCACATGCATTTACTAAAAATATCAGTCACATCACATTATAATGCATTGCATTCAAAATACAATCCCTCATATCATCCTACAATATATCCATACTACATTATGATCATACATATACACCCTACCACACATGTATACCTATTCATTATACATAATCACACATTACACTGTGCTATCTATGCAAACACAATTCAAACACATTTCACAACATGTACACATTACATACATTTAAAATCACATTCATTGTACGTAGGCACAACATAAAATCATCATGCACACTCTTCACAAGGCTTGCAATTGTGTGCTCATAATTGCTAAAATTAGGGTCATATTTGGCCTAAAATTTCACCTCTAAAATCATCTCCAAATTTTCTAAAATTTTCACCATTCGATAGATATTGGAAAGAGCTTTCCAATGATATAATATTTATCCAATTCTGACATCGTTTGGTCTCCCAAACTGCTAAAACACTTCACATAGGTGCAATTTTCCCCTCGGCCTACAAATTAGACCCAATTTTCCCCATGGCATATGAATCTAGATCCAATTCACCCCCCAGCCTATGAATTGAGCCTAGAAGCCTCAAAATCATCCAAATTTCATCCAAAACCCTAGGAAATCACTCCAATTTGATTCTAAACCCTAGGAACCTTACCCCTTTTCATTCTAATCTATTTTTTTATCAATTTAATCATGCATTGGTATTCTATCAATCGATGCATCACAAAATCACCACATTCCATTCACCCCATTTTTGATTCCTCATTTGAGGGGGTATTCATATCCAAAGTCAGCTTTGAATGCAAACAACCAATCGAACATCCAAAAGTACAGATATTGCATCTGTCTACAAAATTTTTTGCTAAATATTATCTTATGAAATAATTTCAATCCCAACAAAATATTTGTTATATCACAAGAGCTATGTATTTTAACAAATAAGTCAATCTAGAATTCATGTATGTTGAATACAAAATGAATGATATGTTTGATGTAATCCTAGCGCAACATTTGGAAAAGGATTTTTGGCATTCATGATGCATAATGAATGACATGTGCTCAAATGGTTTGACACTTGTCTCCATATGCTCATCAATAAATCGACATCAAATATTTGAATAGGTATTTGTTCTATTCATACTTTTGGACCACATTGAACTGGTCGTAAAAGCAAAGCAGTCAAAATTTGCCTCTCCCAAGCAACTAGTATGACATCGAAAATGTCATACAAGTTTAGCAAAACCATTGCATTGCATGTACAATCCTCCATATCCATTCACCAACATTGTTTCTATTTCATTTTATTTCTTTCTTCTTATCCTCTTATCCTTCTTTCTCCTTGGATATCGATCAATGTTGTATGGTCACGCTTCAAGCAGCTACATACCTTTGATTAGATACCATTATTTTCTCTTTCTCCCCTAGATTACTAGTCAGTGTTGTATGGTCATGCTTCGAGCGACTACATGTCTTTTGTTGGATTCCATTCTCCTTCTACCCCTTTTCCTCTATACAAACCTTCAAATTTTTATATTAAACTGTGTTCCACATAGTATAGTACAAAAATGAGTAAAATATAGACACCTAAAAGTCATACATTGCTACACCTACGTACTTGTAGATCCTTTTGGACACTTTTATGTTTACATAGGTGATCCTAGATACCCATAGGCTATCGTATACCAACGTAGCATATTGTAGATTCTCTTAGATATGTTTATACTATTGTAGATATGCGTAGACATGCGTAGACTAGCATATATCACTATAGATTATCGTAGAATTGTGTATACTTCCACACACCACTTCACTAGTTTTTAGATCCAAAACCCTAATAATCTACCTAAATCACATCATGGACACCTTCCATGCATCAAGAAAATATCCACCATCCTCCTAAGGTGATACAAGACTCCTTTATGCTTAATTGAGGCCCCCACGGGGCTATTAATTGGCAAAATTATTAATTGAGTCAATTGTTAAATCTAATTTTAAAGTGACTTCACTTAAGTTCACTTTTAGGGCTAAAAAGGTTAATTAGGTCCTTAATCCCTAATTACCCCTAATTACTCCCTCCCGCATGTGTGTGCACTAGGTTAGTTAGGATATTTCTTAGGAAACCCTAACCTAACCCCACATCTAACCTAGAGTTGACTAATCCTAGTTAACCCTAATCTCTCCTCACACATGTGTGAGGATTACACCTCACAAACCCTAACTTATCCTTCATGGGATCTCACCTTATGGATTAGTTCTCCTAAATACCCCCCCTAGACCTTGGGTTTTCTTATAAATAGTGGGCCCAAACCCTCATTTGTATCTCTATCTACTTATGTCCAAAGCATAAAAACTCTGCCAAAATATGTACAAAAGCATAAAAATGATAATCTAAACTTGCACATCAATAATACATCACCTAAGGATCCTGTCCACTGAAGGATATCTAGAAAATCACACTCATAGTTCAATTCACCCCTGTCCCACTAATACGGCACCAATTCACTCTTTGGTAGGCTAATTGGATTTACAAGACCTGAATTGACCCAAATCTTGGAGGTAAACTTCATTTGGTATTTTTATGTGGTTTTGCATAATTTATTTTAGTTTTTATCATGTTTTATGATTCAATTTATCTTTCTTACTATGGGGCCTGACTGAGGTAAGCACCCAAACCTACTAACACTCTTTTACAGGTCTAGCATATGAGCAAGGAGGGAAACAATAGAAAACTACAAACCTGTGGTGGCACACACTATACATAAAGTCCATATACACTAAGGAACCCAAGATAAGGCATCAGACCTATTGTAATATTCGTGAAAAGGAAGAAAATGGGAATTATTCCATTTTTAACACATAAGAAATCTTATCATGAATAAAATACATATTTCTGAATGACTTGTGTTTATTACTTGTTATTAGATCAAATGCTCTCTTTTGGCCAATTCACTAGTACTAGTCACTTGAGACTTCAAAAAATACTTCATTCTTTATGCTTATGGAGCTGAAGGGAGTTAAGCATCAGTGCTCACCTAGAAGAATGATGAAGGAGAAGAACACCCCATATTATTTTGGAGCCAGACTCTTGATAAATATCAGGTCAAGTATAATTTTATTAAGAAATACATATTTGCAGTAATGAAGTCATTGAAAAAATTTAGGCAATACTTGGTTCAAAGCAAAACCCTGGTTCATGTGGTTCATTTGGATGTGAGAAGTTTCATTTTAAAATGTGAATTGGAAGATAAGCGAGCTGGTTGGATTACTAAGATTTAGGAATATGATGTGGAAATTCATCCTACCAAGATGATCAGAGGTAGAGCCCTATGCCAAGTTTTGATAGAAGCAACGTTTTTAGCAGAAGTGAAAACCTATCAATCAATAATAGAGGACCAAACTAAATATCTACAGTTAGGAGAATCATATTGGGTGGACCATATGACTAAGTAATTTCAAACTGGGGTATGCCCTCCTAATATTAACCCATCATAGAGGAGAATATATAGGCTTTAGGATTTGAAATATATCTTATTTCCAGAAGTTTTATATAAGAGAAACCTTGATGGAGTCCTAAAAATGCTTAAGATATGATCAAAATAAAATTTCATAGAGGAGTTTCATGGAGAACTATCTAGTGGATATTTCTCAGGAAGAGTAAAAACTTTGAAGATCATTAGGGTAAGCTATTACTGGCCTACCATTTTTTTTGGCACCTTCAAAGTTACAAGAGCCTATGATGAATATGAGCAGTATGTGGGAAGAACAAGGAATGCATCATTCCCCCTTTAAGTCAATTCAAGTTGAAGAATCCTTTCAACAATGGGGTTTGGACTTCATAGGGGTTATCAATCCAAATTCCTTAGCTTACCATAAATACATTCTAATTTATATAGACTACCTCACCAGATGGGTAGAGGCCATTCCTACAAAGAAATCAAACTAAAATGTGATGATAGATTTCATGGGAATATTAATCAAAAATTTTGGTGTTATAGAAGCTTTAGTGAGAGATAATGGACCAAAATTCATAGGATCTAAATAAATTGGTTTTTCCAGCAAGTATAACATCACCATAAAAAATACTTCTAACTACTATCCCCAAGGGAATGGATTGGCAGAATAAAATAACAAGAATCTATTAAGAATTTTGAGAAGATCATTTGAGGGTAACAAGAGAAGCTAGCACCTACTACTGGAAAAATATCCATGGGAAAACATAATCACTATCAAAAAATCCATCAATACCACCCCTTATGCCTTAGTATATGGCAAGGAAGTGGTATTACATGTGCACTTGGAAATTCCAGCCCTCAAGTTGGTTTCAAAAGCATTCATTTGACATCAAGGTATGGTTTGATAAGAAGACCAGATTTAGAAAGTTCTAAGTTGGAGATTCTGTACTTAGGTGGAATTTGGAAAGAGCTAAACCAGGGTACAATCAAAATTTTGACTCATTGTAGGATGGTCCTTTCAAAATAGCAGAAGTTAAGGAAATCGGTATTTTCCATCTTGAAGATCTTGAAGGAAACATACAGTCAATCTCGATCAATGATTTTCACCTTAAACTCTATTTTGATTGAGATATTGATTCATTGTAACATATGTACATATTTTGTATCATATCCTCTTTTCCATTTTATTTCAAAGTTTTCATTTTGGATGAAATGCAATAATAAAAAAAAAAAAAAAATTTGCTCTAAAAAATAATAAAGTTATAAGCTGCAAAATAAGCTAAGTTTTAGTGGAATACAACATGGTCTCATGCCACTCTCAAATTCACTAATACAATAGTGGAATACTGCATGTGTTCCTCACCGCTCTTAAAAATACTAAGATGGTAGCAGATCACAACATATGTTCCAATACACTAGAGTTTGTGACCATTTATGAGAAAAAATAGGACACTTGTGCTACACCACTCTTTGAAGAAGGAAATATTCACAAATTGCTATGTGAGTTATCCACACCACTATAAATAAAAGGAAGACGATGAGGGGTGTCATAGGCTAAGCAAAGTATTTCATGCTTTAACCAATCAGTGAGCGATATAACATGTCCAAGTTTCCAAGATGCATGAGTTTGATTTGAAAAGCATGCAAATGGATAGATCTTATAGCGACTGCATTAATGGTAGAAGTTGTACATGCAGTAGCATTTAAAAGTGATCAAAAGTATAAAATCATTCATTTGATAAAATAAATGCCTACCTAGTTGAAGAAGAAGGAGAATAGAAGAGCATTATCTACAAACATGAGTGAAAGAATGCTCTAATAATTTTTACAAAAATGGCTCCTAAGAAAGCTCCAAAGGATGTGCAACAAAGAGGAGCAGAGCAGTAAGTTTATTTAAATTAGATGTGATGTTTAATAGATATTGTAATGACTCAAGTTAGGAGAACCTTATTGAGGAGGAATTTCAAGTTCAAATACTTTGAAGGGAGACCAATTCAGCATCAAGGTATCATTGTTGTAGAATATTTATTATTTTATTACATCTATGATTCCTTCCACCATTGCCTCGAATTAATTTTTGCAACCATTAAATTTTATGATCTTGATAAAAGGGTAGTGAAAATAGCTAATGGTATAACATTATTTACCATTACCAAAGAAGCTTGTCATGATTTTTTTGCCATAGGGGTAGGCCCTCCTTTAGAACCCAAACCATTTGATATAGCGGAACAAGCTAGGGTTTATTCTTCATTAATGGCTTTTGATGAGAAGGAAGTCATGGAAAAATGGCTTCATTTCCAATTCAGATGTATAAAGGAGGAAGATGAGATACCTAAAATTCCAATCCTCATTGACTAGTTTGCTAACCCATAGCTCTATTCCATGTTGGCTTGTTTGGAGGGTTTGTATTCTGATTAATTTGTGAGGGATTGGAAAATATCCACTACTTACTACATTTTGAATGAAAAATGTATGAACCTGAAGTAGAGAAAAGGTATATTAATGCCATTTAGTTTGATTGGCTATCTTTCCTTGGCAAAAGAATGCATGAGAAATTGGTAAGGATGAAAAGGGATTTAAATATGCCCTCTTTATAGAATTGTTCAAGTTTGGTTTAGATTTTATATGCCACAGTAAGATAGATGATGCCTTGGATTCCTATAAAAGAGAAGAATGACAAGGGAGACCCTATACCTATATACTATTGGACTACTCATTTGAGAAGCATTGAGTCTTTTTACAGGTTTAACCTAGAATTTATAGGGTCAACTTTGAAAATTATATATGGGAAATGCCCTAGGTTACCACCTCTGGCCAAATAATTTTTAAGAACAAGAGGTGTTGAAGGAGACTGGTATGTTCTTAGAGAAGACAGTTATTTGACTCTACAAATTCACTAGTAAGCCTTTTTTGCTACCTCATTTCATCACAAATATATTGTTAGCTCTAGAATATTTTAGGCAAGCATATTTTATTAATATGAATTATGGCTCTGGTAAGAAAAGAAGATGTTTGTTGACTTACCATAATGTCAATGATATAACTATTACTAGAAAGGACTAGTGTGAACAAATCACCTAGTATTTGGATAGGTTGGGCCTATTTTACATCCCACAGAGGTGGAGATATGACCCAGATGACAAATTCCACAAGAGAAACATTGCTCTTAATGGAGAGAAAGCCCATAAGTTTGAAAATACATCAAGGTATCATTTTGAATAGGGGAGAAATAACAAGGAAAATGCCTCACTAGATTGGAATATTTCCAAAATGGAACAAATTTCCCCATGGCTAGACTTCTACAAACAAATAATTGATTTTGATCCAGACAAGGATGAAAGCCACCAGTTGGAGTCTAAGATTAGAGAAGTTGAGAATAAAAATAAATGGGATGAAGTTAAGATCGTAGACTGGTGGAGAATGGGAGTGGAATCTAGTATAGAGAAATCTAAACTTGGGTGAGTTATTGATTATGATTTTTTAAATAGATATGACAAGAACATCAAAAAATGGAAGGTGAAGGACCCTAAGAATCTAATACTGATTTACAAGAAAGCTCAATTAGGGATAGATTCTCCTTTCCCACATTCACAAAAGGAAACTTGAGAGGAAGGGGATGATACTCAATTAACTGTTGTTGAAGCTCTTAAAACATTTGAGCCCTCAATAAAAAAACTAGAGAATTTTCCTATAGGGGCACAACTAATGAGTAAAATGCATTATTCTGATGACAAGGCCATAAATACAAAAGTCATAAAAAAAATAGTAGGCCCAAGAACCTAGCCCTGGGTGGAGAGCTCCCTAAAATAGAAATATATTGGAATAATAAATATGAGGACTTCATGTTTACACTAGTGAGTTTCACCACTGTAGCCACAATGGATTTATACCCTATTTCTGAATATGTACTAGAAGAAGGGCCTTCAGAGGAAGATACAAAGAATGACAACATGACATTATTTTTAGTTTTTAAGAGAAAAGCCAAAAATGCATCGAAAGAGATTAATAAGGAGGTTTTTAAGAAACACAAAATGGATAAGGGGAAACGTGTTGATAATACCCCTATCATAGTTGTAGAAAAATTGGTACAACAAACACAACAACCAATTATAGAGGCAGCTCCAAAAAATCCTACATCTGTAGACAAAGGTATAATTTCTATTCCTTCTCTTTCTCCTCTTTACCTAGATAAAACTCCTTCCCATTATAAAGAAAAGGTTGAAATAAAAGTACCCTCTCCCCATCATAATTCACTACCTATCTCATAATACAATTATAGAGGTCCAAGCTAATACATCTCCTCCATAATCATATGAAATTCTAGTTTCATCATCCCTTATAATCCCACCTTTGCCATCGCAATCTCCAATATTATCTGAAATACAAGTTTTTTCATCCACACCCACTCATCCTTCTGTGAGTTTTATTTCAGTTCCCATGACATTTCCTATTGCAACAACATCAATAGTCATAGACTCAACTATAGTCACTAACACTCTATCATCATCAACTGTTGAGTCTACGCTTCCTTATCTTATAGCTTCTCCTCCTCCTACAAGTTATCCCACATTGGCATATTTGTAAAAGGAGAAGAAAGTTTCATAGAAAATTTAGGATTTTTGGATAGATAAATTATCCAAGCCTTCAAAGAGGATGGCTACAAAGAGAAGTACCATATATGTTGACCTAGTTTTAAGGCAGAGAGCATCCAAGTCTATTATTTCTCTAGTGAGTAAGCCTAAAATATAAATGATTGTGCAAGACTATCATCTAGAGGAGTATACAAAAGATATTGAGAAGTTACCTATTGAATATGAGCTGGTTATAGCAAAAGATCACTTGGATACTTTCTATGTCAAGATTGATATATACAAATAGAAAGTGGACAAGCTGGAGCGGATAATAGAAAAACTTGAGAAGACAGTCAACAACCAAAAATAGGTAGAGAAAGCTATCAGGAATGAAGTAAAAAACTAGAAGAGAAAATTCCAAGAGGCTATTAAGCTCAAAGATCAAGTAGAGGAGCAAAATAAGAAGAATGAATAACATGCCAAAGAAATATAGGACTTGAACCACCAGCTTCAAATTGAAAAGGCTAAGTTCTCAGGCTTCTCAAAAGCAAGGCTAAAGAAGGTAAGGAAAGAGCTATTGTCTAAAGTTTTGGAGAAATGCTCTGAGCTACAACACATCATAGATTATATGGATGATGCCAATCATTTTCTTTAGAATACTCAATAAGATTTGTATAAATTCACTCAAGAGCTACAACCCATGGTGATTCCAGCAAAGCAAATCTATAAACTACCAGATAGCAGGCTCAGTGAGACTGCTAAACCAATTTCTAATAAGGAATGGAACACTACAAGATTGGCTACCAAAGTCATGGTAAAGAAGAATATATTTTTGTAAAAGGCTTGGTTGTTGTATGATAAAGTGGAGAATAAAATTTTAGATGTGGTAGATATCAATCAAGAGATGAATCAGTATGGCTTTAAAGGACTTTGGCTTGAGAATAACACTATATTATCAAAATAATAAATCAAGAAGAGTGTAGCTTCAAGCCTTCAAGATGAGTCTAAGATTGATGCTTGGAATAAACCAATCGATCAATATTAGGTTACCTAGATGATAATTGATTTAACTAGACTCTAAGACTTAATGGAGGACTTGGTGAATAAGGGAAGCTCTGCAAATTATGAAGATACTACTGAGTTTGAGTTCATCCACAAGCAACTCAAGGAGACTTCCAATCCTTCTAAAGCAATTTAGAATCAAGATTTTTAGACTCTTAATCTAATGGTCCAATTGTTTGGTACTGATGCTGAGGAAAGGGATAAAGAGTAAAATTCATCTAAAGAATAAGAGGTTGATCAATCTCAGGAAGGCAATGCTATAGAAGAAGCTTAGTAAGAGGGTGAAGAACCAGACAAGGTTTCTATAGACCCTCAAGAGACACAAACATAAAGTTTTCTACATTTTGAACATTTTTGTAGTCATGTAGAAGTGCTATATTTTTGTTTTATTTTTTACTCTGACACTGTCAGAAGACAATGATAAAAGCATGAGGTCAAAAGGAAAAGAATGAAATCTTTATGAAAGCATTCATATAATTTTTGAATAAGCATTAAAAGGGAGACCATAGATCTGTTTTGCTTAATATTTGAGCACTTTTGAATGAGTGGAAAAATATTTTTATTTCTAGTATAATATTGATATGAACCTTTATCCTCTGGGTGAATTCATAAAGTTTTTAAAGGATAGTGATCATATGGAAATTATTCTATGAATCATTGCTTGAAGACTAGAATTTTGACTTCTAATATCCAATGGATAAGACTCTGAGTTCGATGGATTTGCGAGCAAATACACCCGGGAGGCACCAGAATGTAGGACCAAAATGGCCACATCCTTAGAAAAAAATTGAAAATTTATTCTAAGACATGAAGATTCCCCAATCTGCTAAAGATATAGTGTATTTTAGAGTGGCCCAGCACAAAAGGCTTCAATCCGCTCAAAAATTAGTTCTTTTTTGTAATCATAAGTAAAGTGTCTCACCCCACCTGATACTTAGTGTATTTTACAACAGTCTAACATGAGTGTTATAATATGCATTCAAATCAAGTCTAAATGACGTCATCATCCTTCAAAGTGTGGATTAGCAACATTACCTCATGCCACATGCTAAAGTGACTAAGTGTTGGAAATGTATCATTCTATTGAGTTCCATGTCTATTTTAGAGTGGAATGGAGATAGGCTATATGTCGTTGGGAAAAGAGGTAAAATCATTGAGAAGAATTATAAGGAAACAAAATAGCACAAAATACTTTAGCATTACTTCTCAAGAAAATTGGTGACATACTCTATTCTACAATTAATTTGAATCAAAGTTTATGGAACAAATAGCAAGGAGCGAAATGCAACACACATTCTATGTTGTGGATGCAAGAAGGGAATAAAGCATTTTGAAGACTTAAGTGAGTGGATTGACGATGAGCTACCTTTAGCTCAATATTCAGTGCATTTTTCATGAATTCTCTAATCCACTGGCTAAATCATTCCAAGATGACATTAGTGTTATTTTTAGAGCGGATTGGAGACATGTCCTACACCACTTATCTACAAAGCATTATTAAAGTTTAATCATAGTCATCCATGAAATGCATTAATGATGGATATTATGCTAACATTTTCATGAGTATACAAAGGTGGATTCTTGGTGAATGAGAACCAGTTAGTTCAAGTGGGTAGACAAAGTGTACATGGTACCAAGAACCAAGAACCAAGAACTAGGATAGTTGCAGATCTACGGTGGGATGGAGTCCTCAAGAAGGATGAATGGTTCAAATATGGTTTCTAATGACTTGGAGTCTAATTGCCATTACTGAACCAACAAGTTGTAGATCCAAGCTACCATGGCATGTGGCATTGAGTGGATTTCCTAGACTCTAAAGGTGGATGAAGTGATGCCACCATAGCTTTCTACTAATATGGCATAACCAAAATCCTTGTAATGTTTCCCCTATTTTTCTTTCATTGTAAAACTATATATAGAGGTTGAACCCTCAATTTTTAGGGTCAGATCTAGAGTGTTTTCTTGTCCTACTGTGTAACATATTTTACAAATTAATGGAAGGAGCATTACTTGGATTTTTTACTCAAGATTTGTCATCTTAAATATCTTTCATTAAGAGGTTCAAGCTGTGAATTGCATTTCTATCAATGTTGTTATGGTTAGTTCATTCCACCTACATTGTATTACTAGTTGTAAGGCAATTGAAATATGTTCATAGTTAGATCTGTGTTGTTGAGAAGTTTATTTTTGTTAAGTCTAAATATTGATCTATTTTGCTAAATTATATTTTTAGTATCATAGATATTGAAATTACTTCTTGAAGCACATCCCTGATTTACTTTTATTGTATGAATATTATTCTATTTTGGGTGCTACTAATATTGAGCATGGAACACTGGAAATAATTTGTTGAAGGTTTTACCTATGGATACCTATGTTGTTAGCCCTATCTAGACATTGCTTACGTATAGTTTCTTAACCCTAAGCCTTTTCTAACCCTATCCCACAAAACCATTATTAATCTTAATTGAGTCAACACTCTATCATTTGACAAGGAACCAACCTACTCTGGAGGTTGGGTTGAAGTAATCTTTGGTCCATTCAATGTTGAGTTCTGAGATAGACTAGCGAGTGCAAGGCTGATCAAAAAGCTGGAAGATAGACAATTACAGTCTCAAATTTACATGATGTTAATTCGGATCCCAACACTAACCTATTTTTGAGTGGCAAAAGAAAGAAAAATTAACTTTGGTAAGATAGGTTTGGAAACCACATGCAAAAGAAGATTATCATCATTGTGGTAGATTTAGAGGTATGGTGATTTAATTCCTTTCTCAAGATGGTTTTGTTTAAGAAAAATATTTTTGTTGTCGTAAGGTTGGAGGTATAAGGAATTATTGGATGTGTATTGTTATTTCTTGAAATTGGAAATGATTGGGCTAGAGTATGGATAAGATTTGAGAACAAACTTGCACATTGGTTTTGCTTCAAATTGGGAATAAATATGCAAGGGCTATAGATAAGATTTGTAATCTAATTTGTGCATTGATTTTATGGAAATTGGAAGCAAGTATGCAAGGGTTATATATCAGATTTTTGAGTCAATTTATGCATTGATTTGATGGAAATTGGAAGCAAGTATGAAAGGGTTATAGATCATATTTGAGAAGTAAATTTGTGCATTGTTCATGATTGATTTTGGGAATATATGAAAAGAATAAATTTGTGCACTATAATTGGTTTTGAAGTGAAGGTAGAAATCAATAATTACCAGGCTAGTTATCAAGTGCTATACTAAATCTACCCTTTGATGTAATAAATGTGAGACATGTGAAAGTGACAGACTTAATGAATGTGAAGAACATATTGAGCATTTGTTAGTGCGTATCATTCTCTATATGTTCACGAAGATAAAATAATTTTAGGTATAATATGTCTGAATTGCTCTAGTTCAGGAAAGCACATTGAAGAATAGGTGAAGAACTTGATGACATCATTATGCGAGATTTGGGAAAGTTGTGAGCATTGTTTTTATGCAATATTTGGGAAAGTTATGAGCATTTTCTGTATATGAGATTTGGTAAAGTTATGAGCATTGTTTATATGTAAGATTTGGAAAATATATGAGCATTTTTTGTATGCGATATTTTGGAAATTTATGAGCATTGTTTATATGCGAGATTTGGGAAATTTATGAACATTGTTTATATGTAATATTTGGGAAATTTATGAGCATTGTTTGTGTACAAGATTTGGGAAAGATATGAGCATTGTTTGTATGCGATATTTGGGAAAGATATGAGCATTTTTTGTATGTGATATTTGGGAAAGATATGAGCATTGTTTGTATGTGAGATTTGGGAAATATATGAGCATTGTTTGTATGTAAGATTTGGAAAGATGTGAGCAGGTTGTGTGAGAATATTTGAGCAAGTTTTGGAGCAGATTTAAGTAGGCCTTTTGATAAGGCTTTGTGAGTAGGATTGAACAGGTTAGTGAGAATATTTGAGTAGGTTTTATGAGCATAATTGAGAAATTTTTATGAGCAGGATTGAGTAGGTTAGTGAGCAGGATTGAGCAAGTTAGTGAGCAGAGCAAGTTTTGGAGCCCATAAAATTTATTTGAGAAATTTATAAGAAATATTTCTCTATGGATGTAGCCCATATTTGGTGAACCACGTTAAATATGTGTCTCTTGTGTGTGTGATTATTTGTGCATTGTTTCATTATTGCAATTGATAATAATTAAAGTTATTACTTTGGAAAGAAAAGTAAAAGTTTTATCTTATATTGTTCACCCCCATATTAGTATAAGCTTATGTTCTTCATAAAATATCATCACATGGGCAACTTGGATCATGTTATCAACAACAATTTAATACCACCCTTACCCACCCAACCATTTCTTCATCTCAATATATCACTCAAAATCAACCATCATTCCCAAGTTCTACACAAGTTCAGAATACCCAAATGCCTTTACATGATGCTACTACAACTCAGGTTAATAACACTATTATTCAAATAGACAACTAAAAAATGAGATGCTTTAAATACACATATAGATCATTCCATAGATCATGTTTAGGATATGGATTTTAATGATACTCAATATGATATTTTCTCAAATGATGGAAGAGTCTTGGATCTAACTAGCATTGAAACATATGATAATTTAGGACCTTCTATAGACTTAGATGAACTTGGTAAAATTGATTGTAAAGAAATCCAACATGTTCCAAATGATGACCAACAAGAAATGATAATATTAGGGTTAGTAGTTACAAATGAGGATTGTGGTAATCAAGTTAACCTGAATGCAAGGATTGATTCACTTTTAGAAATATCTAAACCATAAAAAGTGGTTGAAAGTGAATTTGAAAAGGAATCAATAGATGAATCTAAAGAAGGTTATAGCCTAAATAACCTTGAATAATTTAAACATGGCATGAAAGAAGGGATGGGATATCACCAAGATAATGATTATATTATTCAAGTCAAATAAGGGGAATCACTCACCTTTTTCCCACTTGATGTGCAAGAAATTGAAAGCCTTGTCCCACCTAATAATCCTATAATACCTATGTTACCTCAGATAGAGAAAAATTTAGAACATGAATGGTTTGTATTTGATATCATTGATGATACAAAGGAAACTTTTTCTCTACTCGAGAAAAATCAGGTATTTGATTAGGAATATGTGTTATTTAACACATACCTTTATCAACAAGATTTATGGTTTGAAAAGGATGGGCATATTTTTATTTTTGTGACTAATTTTTATGTTTTTTAAAATAGATAATTGATGAAGATGAATGGCTACAAGATAATGACGAATATCATGAGGAAAAAGAAGAAATTACAAAGACTCCTCAAGTCCTGGTAAATGGAAATGTAAAAAAGGTAGAATATCAGCCTTTCTATTCAACCATTTAAATTCTAGGTAAAAGTTTGCATAATTATATGTTGGATTCGAATGTTATTGATAATGAAATGCCATTTGTGGTTAACAAATAACTAGAGTTGACTCTTACTCACACCAGTAATAAGGTTGCTATGTTCAACCAGATAGAAGTAGATGTTTTGAGTTACTCAATCAAGTTCATCAATAGTTTAAAATTGAGTCTAGGATACAAAGTTATAATGCTCCTCATATGATAGACATCATAGATACCTATAAATTACTGCGTAATTATGATTGGTCTAAAACTATGACTAATGGTTTGACAATAAATTTTTTAGAAATAGGATCAAGCTTGGAAAGGATCATATCTAATCATAACAATGAAGATAGTATTTTGAGCACTGAATCAAAAATGGGAATTCACACCATGCTAGTTGAAACCATGATTGAAGATACAAATTCAATAATAAACATCTCACATAGTAAAAAACAATTAATTGAAGATCATTTATGGACCATTAATTTTGATGAAGCAAAATCTAAATTTGACAATAAAGATAGAATAAAATCAAACTGGTGGGGTGACAAATAAAAATAAATGTTGTTGAGCTTTTAGATTTAATTCTACTATAGGATGATACCCATCAAAATCAGCATGCCTATCATTATGGGCATCTCTCAAATTATGGTAATCATGTTTGGGATCCTGGAAAATTTCATATATGGAAAATCCCAAGTCTTGTTTGGTAATTAGGCTTGTATATAGTCTTCCATTTTCATGTGTTTTCTTTTACAGTGTTTAGATATAGTTTTCATTTATTTGCTTGTTTTGTGATCTTTGATTTCAAATTTTTTTTTTGCTTCGTTCTGTTTGTGTGCTTGTGTTTGTCCCTTTGATTGAGGTAATATTTTGTGATAGCTATTAACTTCTAGTTTCTTTTTTTATAGTTGTTCCTTTGTCAAGTAGGGTGGATTGCCTAGTTTGAAATCGAGTGAAATTGAGGAAAAGGAAATAAAATTATTTAGTAATCATTCTTATATTTTGGACTAATATAGTGGATTTTGGGACAATGAAACATTTCACTGAAGCTCCACATGTACCTAACTATATTAAAGTGTATTCTTTACCTTGAAGGAAAAAGTCATTATGGTTTACAAATTAAGGCAAAAATCTAATACACTACATCTTTAGCCTTAAGTGATATCTAACCTAGTTGGCATACAAATTTTGCAAAACAATTAAATGTTAATAAAAAAAGAGAAAGAAAATATACAAAATCCATCTCATGCCTAGGTGATTTATACAATCTCTACCAATGCTAAAGATGTCTGGTTGGTAATAGAAACAAGTCTAGAAGAGGTTAAGGTCATATCCACTAGGGCTATAGATGCCTTTCTGGAAATGGAGCAATGCAAAGGCACATTTTTAATGAGTGTCATTCTATAGCCTAAATGCAAAACAAATTATGGAATTAGAATTGTTTCAAGAATGCAAAATTAATCACAGTTCACACACTGAGCGAAAGCAAATGGGTCATCTATTTTCATTTGAAGTTTTTTTCCCCACTTTAATTGGATATTGCTAGATGATGTTAATTTCTTTGATATTTGGTTTTCTTGGTTTCAGATCGGGTTCTTTATCCAAAATGCTCAGGAGCATTTTCCAGCAGAGTCACCATTTGTTGTGATTATTGCACAACACACCCTAAATTTGGGGACCCACTTTAAATTTTGATGTCTATGGGAATTTTGGGTTTGCAGTGAGTGGTTTCTTTATTAGTAATACCAAGACAAGTTAGTGAGGTGGATGTGATTTAATGAAATTTAAAAATGTTTCATCATCATATTTTTAGCACTTCGTCTCTTGTTTGCTCTCATGCTTTTGAGTTTATGTTTTACCAGTACTATTACTCCATGTCAAATTCCATTGCGATCTCAATCCACTATTATCCTATAGGTTAGTAAAAGAATATATAAAAAATAAAAAATAAAGAAAAGAAAAAACTAATAAATAAATAAAACAAAAAAAATAAAAAAATAAAATACAATAAAATAAAAATATAAAATAAAAATAAAATAAAATAAAGAAGAAAATTTAATTAAATAAGGATAAAATAGTTGGGTTACTTTACATGGTATCTTGGTTGCTTATATTTATGTAATATAGCCTTATATTCTTATGGAATATGCTTATTTAATTTTATACCATGCTATTCTTACTTTTATTTTGCTTCATTCATGCACCTAAGTGAGCAAAAGGTTTTGGCATGATTTATGAGGTAAAACTTGACCCGACCAACTAGTGAACACAACATCAAAGTGTGGTCAACACAGTGGCATGATATTTGAGGGAGGTTTGCAAGGTTCAATGTAGAGAATGGGTTTCAAGGTGCCAAATGGTACAATTGTGTGAAGGGTGCACTTGGGAGTATCCATGTGAACAACTTGTCATAATGGAATATGTGCGCTCAACCTAATAAATTAGACATGGTGTTACATAGGGACACATGTGGGATCAAAAGCATATGGAAAACATCATGGTATTGAAATTTATCATCGATGAATGTAGAGGGTCTGATGTGTTGGTAGTGGAAATGGTGCTAAACAAAAATTCATGCTCGGTAAGAAAATGTGGACATAAGTAAGTCATGACATTATCAATAGACTTTGATGCATTTTGAAATTGATACATTGCCTTTATTTGTTATCGATGTTGTACTTCCATATCAGAAAGTGTCATTGAATATATTCAAGCCTCGATATAGACTTATGATAAAGAGGATAATGGAAAGTAGCCACCGTATGAGGATGGTTGGAATAGATTTGGAAACAAGTTCTATTACATATGTAGCTTGTAAAGTTGAAATATGCAAGTGTGAGCCAATTCCAAATGGATGTTTCCTTTTGCAGGTTGAAAGGCATTGTCATCTCTGTATCATTAGATCCTATGATCAAGATGGATATCGAGTTGTAGACGTTGAATGGTTTAGTGACATCTCTCATCTAGAGGGAAGTAGATAAGGAGGAGATCTACAAGAAATGGTAAGAAGAGCAAAACACTTGGCATATTCTTGGGTTAGACATACATGAGATGCTCTACAGGTGGGGAGCATGGATATTCAAAGGCTATAAAATGATATTAAAAAGCGTTAAATATGTAACTTCTTTTTTGGTTCCATCTTGTGGGGCTAAAAAATTCTAGCTTTTATTTGGTAATGATTTTTAGATTTACTCGAGTGATCCCACCATGGTATGGACATAAGGATTTTATATGTATTAGCGTGTATCAATCAATATTTGATGTAGAGACAGACCCACATTTAATGACGTACATAATTGGGGTAGGTTTACCTAAATGTTACTATATTCACTAGCTCAATCCTTCAATTCAAGATCATGCAATGGAATAAAATACAACACAATCAACTTGCCATGCTTAGGTAGTCATTTTTTAGGTTGAATTAGAAGTATTGCAGTGTGGAATGGACCACTTTCTCCTTATATGCCAAGTCAGGACTTGGGAGAATATGTTGTGTCACCATCAGTGCCTGTCATTCCCCATTGTTCTTCAATAGTTTTAGGTGGGGTACACTTGGGCAAGGGAAAAACACACTTAGTACTCCATATGTAGGTGAAATATGAAATTTTGCAACAATTGTGTGATCATATTGAGATCGTGTGAGAATAAAATGATCGATCTTTCAAGCATAGGTACACTTGTCATATATGTAGAAGCATTACCAAAAAGTTTTAAAGGCATGAGGGTGAGACCATTACAAATGGATGCGACAGTTACAAAAGGATAAAAGAAAATAATGTTATGAATATGCTTATTTAATTTTATGCCATGCTATTCTTACTTTTATTTTGCTTCATTCATGCACCTAAGTGAGCAAAAGGTTTTGGCATGATTTCTGAGGTAAAACTTGACCCGAACAACTAGTGAACACAACATCAAAGTGTGGTCAACACAGTGGCATGATATTTGAGGGAGGTTTGCAAGGTTCAATGTAGAGAATGGGTTTCAAGGTGCCAAATGTGACAATTGTGTGAAGGGTCCACTTGGGAGTATCCATGTGAACAACTCGTCATAATGGAATATGTGTGCTCAACCTAATAAATTAGACATGGTGTTACATAGGGACACATGTGGGATCAAAAGCATATGGAAAACATCATGGTATTGAAATTTATCATCGATGAATGTAGAGGGTCTGATGTGTTGGTAGTGGAAATGGTGCTAAACAAAATTCATGCTCGGTAAGAAAATGTGGACACAAGTAAGTCATGACATTATCAATAGACTTTGATGCATTTTGAAATTGATACATTGCCTTTATTTGTTATCGATGTTGTACTTCCATATCAGAAAGTGTCATTGAATATATTCAAGCCTCGATATAGAATTATGATAAAGAGGATAATGGAAAGTAGCCACCATATGAGGATGGTTGGAATAGATTTGGAAACAATTTCTATTACATATGTAGCTTGTAAAGTTGAAATATGCAAGTGTGAGCCAATTCCAAATGGACGTTTCCTTTTGCAGGTTGAAAGGCATTGTCATCTCTGTATCATTAGATCCTATGATCAAGATGGATATCGAGTTGTAGACATTGAATGGTTTAGTGACATATCTCATCTAGAGGGAAGTAGAGAAGGAGGAGATCTACAAGAAATGGTAAGAAGAGCAAAATGCTTGGCATATTCTTGGGTTAGACATACATGAGATGCTCTACAGGTGGGGAGCATGGATATTCAAAGGCTATAAAATGATATTAAAAAGCGTCAAATATGTAACTTCTTTTTTGGTTCCATCTTGTGGGGCTAGCAAATTCTGGCTTTTGTTTGGTAATGATTTTTAGATTTACTCGAGTGATCCCACCATGGTATGGACATAAGGAGTTTATATGTATTAGCGTGTATCAATCAATATTTGATGTAGAGACAGACCCACATTTAATGACGTACATAATTGGGGTAGGTTTATCTAAATGTTACTATATTCACTAGCTCAATCCTTCAATTCAAGATCATGCAATGGAATAAAATACAACACAATCAACTTGCCATGCTTAGGTAGTCATTTTTTAGGTTGAATTAGAAGTCTTGCAGTGTGGAATGGACCACTTTCTCCTTATATGCCAAGTCAGGACTTGGGAGAATATGTTGTGTCACCATCAGCGCCTGTCATTCCCCATTGTTCTTCAATAGTTTTAGGTGGGGTACACTTGGGCAAGGAAGAAACACACTTAGTACTCTATATGTAGGTGAAATATGAAAGTTTGCAATAATTGTGTGATCAGATTGAGATCGTGTGAGAATAAAATGATCGATATTTCAAGCATAGGTACACTTGTCATATATGTAGAAGCATTACCAAAAAGTTTTAAAGGCATGAGGGTGAGACCATTACAAATGGATGCGACAATTACAAAAGGATAAAATAAAATAATGTTATGAAGTTAGGCCAAGCGGAGGGAACCGAAACCAAATAAGGGAAATAAAATTAAAGGTTTAGTGGAAAATTTTAAATACGACATTGAAACACAGTAAAGAGGTTGGAAGTTTTTGGAGCAAAAGGGTATGAAGAGGATTGGAAGATTTTCAAGATACTGTAAATATATTTTATCACCTTGCATGCAGACAAAAGTTTTTGAATGTAAGTTTTATTATATATCTTTCTCTTGCATGTATTGTTTTCATTCAGTGTTGTTTTATGCATGGATATGGTAGCATCATTTAATGTTTTGATACATGCTTTTATTTCCTTAGACTCTTGCACTTAACCAAATTTGGATTATGTAGGTCTAACCTGATTTTGTTTTAATGTTCATGATCTTATATTTTCTATAGAATATGAGGAATTGATTTATAATAGCTCACTTTGATTGCTTTTCCACACTTTGTGTCCTTATTTCATATTTTTTGTCATTTTTTCTCTAACATTAGATTTTTTTTTTAAATTTTTTTTTCCATTTTATTATCTTTAAGTTCCATAAAGCACTCAAAGCCCTAAAAGATTATATCATTTTTCTCTAAAAATAATAATGGGGGTTTTGAAGTAATTAGAGCATCCAAATAATTTTTCTCTTAAGGTTAACATGTTAAATTATTTGGACACATGTAATTAAGGTATTTCTTGAGATTTAAAACAAAAAAATTCTTGCACTCCACATGTTCTATCATTTAAAATATTTTTTAACAAAGCAAGATAAAATTTGTTAACAAAGCAAGATAAAATTTGTTTAACAAAGCAAGATAAAATTTGTTAACAAAATAAGACAAAATGAATTAAATCACCATTTCAGTATTGACATTTCAAATTTAGTTTTATTCATTTTCTTTCATGCTAAAAAATTTCTTAACAAAAGAAGATAAAATTTGTTAACAACTCAAGATAAAATTTGCTAACAATTATATATAAAATGGATTAAATCACCATTCCAAGATGGTCATAGAGGACCAATTATGTTACTTTTTTTGGTCATAAATTTCATGAACAACAAAGAACAAAGAAAATAAAAGTAATACCAAACCACATGCCCCTTTTTAATAGATACTTGCACCTCTAAAGTATTCCACACATTTTCATATCTTCACAAGCAATCAAACACATATTAAGTCATAAGAACCTTGGAGAAATTCTAAATTTCTTTGCAAGAGAGATTTTTTTATAATACCTTGACTGTGATGGTTATTTTACAATTGGGTAAAATTATCACTCAATAGAAGTGCTATAAAAACCTAAGACCCATCACTACACAATATAATTATAAAGTTGGAAAGCAATATTCAAGCACCATCAAAGGAATATTTAATAGTTATTCAAACATTGTCCTAAGTGCCACCATTAAAGGAAGATTGGACATGTATTCAAATGTTGTCTTAAGCACCACCATTAGAGGAATATTGGATAGTTATTCAAACATTGTCTTAAGTCCCATCATCAAAGGAAGATTGGGCATGTATACTAGCACTATACTAACATGATCATAGGAAGATTGAATAGATATTAGAGCATTGTCCTAAATATTATCATCCCTACTAGAGATGGACATGAGTTGAGAACTACTAGAAGAGGTGGACATAGAAGCTAAATACCATCTAAGAAATATTATTAGATGTGGATGCATAAGCTAAGTGACATATAAGTATCACTAGAAAAAATATAGACAAGAGGTGAGCATCATTTAAGCATCTCTAGGAATCAAAGAATTAGGATTCATTATGGTCATGGTGAAATTATAAAGTATATCTTAGTTGGGCTATATCAAATTATTGCAAATATCCATTCTCCTTCAAGAGGAGGGAGTGAGCTGAGGTTAGGTTTAGCGGGTGCGGTGGGAGTGAGGGTTTGAATTTTCTATGTAGGAATCTCAGCCAAGGCGGTAGAGGTAGAGTAGGTACGAAAGGGGTGGGTAGGAACCTTGAGCATGGATCAAGCGAGGATACAGAGGAAGGTGGTTAGGCTATGGTATATTTGGAGGTGGGTATCACACGAGGACCCGAACCTCCTCAGAAAGACCCCAAAAAAAAGACACGAAGGACAATGCGGGGTTCAAGAAGTGGCAGTATTTTTCTGAGACTCTTAGAGGAAAAATAAAGGAGGTTCTCTCTCTTCTACCTCTAGTTCCAGTAAATAATAAAATTTTAGCCTCGACAAGTTCCATGAGCCCTTTTATTTTAATGGAAGAATTCTCCCTGGTAGGCAACTTTTTGGGAGGTAGGTCGGACATGGAGACTATCAGGGCTTAGGCGACGGGTAAATGGTGACTGGTAGGCAGATTGGAGTTGGTAGCTCTAACTCAAGGGTTATTCATTATATATTTTAACAATATAGAGGATGCTAACCACATTTTAATAGGAGGTCCTTGGTTTCTAGGAAAAAGGAGCCTTTTTCTCAGATGATGGGGTGAAGATTTCGACCCTAAAAAGCAAAATATTAACATTGCCCCTATTTGGGTTTGTATCCCGAGTCTACCTACCTAGTTCTTCAATGAATATTGATTACAAGGCATAGCCATAACTATAGGGGACTTGATATCCATTGACCATGCGACCTTGGCAAGACAATGATGACTCATGAACGAATCTGCATAAATGCTAATTTGAATAATGAATTTCCAAGATTTGTGGAGCTATATTATGGAGAATACTATAGAAAATAGCTAGTAGAATACAAGAACATACCAACATTCTATGCAGAATGTAAAAATCAAGGACATCTATGCAATCAATGCCCTAACCTGGCAATGAATAGAGAAAGTAGGGAATGCTAGACAAATGAAATTTGAGGAGTTTCCCTAGTAGAGGCAATTTCAATAAGGCAAACTATGTCTATCAAAAAAATAAAAGAGAGGGTGTAGGGTCCCAACAAGACAAAGGAAAATAATAGGTTGTTGGTAACCAAAATACTCAGGTAAGTTCCAATCCTCTAGTTTCAAATAAATCTTCAATTCTATCCAATATGGGATTAGGAGGATTATCAGAAGACATGGAAGCCCAACACCTTCAGGCTAACCTTTTTAACTCTCTCGAATCCCCATCCAAGTCAAGATCCTCAAACCTTAATGCTGAAATTACTATAATCCCCATGGGCATCACAAATCCAAACCCTAATGCACGATCTCTATAATCCACATCCAAGTTAGGATCCTTAATCCCCAATGCTGAAAATACTTCAAGCACAGTGGGCATCCCAAAGCCAAACCCTAATGTTGAAGAACTTAGGAAGAAAGTTGAGGCATTGGAAAATAAAAAATCTCATCTCCCTAACATCATCACTAGGATCCAAGTGAATCCTACTGAGGGTCATCCCGCAAACCAGGGGAATACAAGAAAAAAAGAGAATATTTATGTGTTGGGGTGGAGATATGTGAAACTCTTCAGATTGAGGAATATGGCAGTTCGGTTCTACAACAAATTACCTCCCATCAGTTTAGTCCTAAAAAAATCAAGAGCATTGTGAAGTATCCTATATATTTTGGCAGTGAAAAAAGAAGAGGGAGAATATCAAATGTTGAGCATCAAAAAATTAAAACTGATAATGACATTGCCAATGGAAAATAGAGAACCTTGTTTCAACAAGTTATTATGGGTTCTGAAGACAAAAAATTAGGAAAAGCCCCTCAAGGGAGGGGGAGAGGAAGAAATCCCAAACAATATAAATGAAGTTCCTCTCATGGAATGTGATAGGCCTCAATGGCCTGCCCAAACACAGGGAAGTTAGTGCAATAAGAAATCAAGTGAATCCAACTATTATTGTGTTGCAAGAAACAAAAACTGATGAGATTCAATTTAAAAAAATAGCAAAAAAATCTGGAATCAAGGGGAGATGGTTTGCAAATCAGCCAGAGGAGCATCTAGAGGCCTTATGACTTTGTGGGATCCTCGGATAGTAGAAGGTACCATTATTTAGAAATATGATAGGGTTCTTACTATTTTATTTAAGGAAATAAATAGCAACAGGTCGTGGATCCTTTCAAATATTTATGCCCTGAATTCAATTCAAGGGAGAGCTCTACTGTGGAAGTACTTAGGCAATCTGAGTGAAATCTTCCATAATGTCCCCTGGATTCTAGCTGGGTATTTTAACACTCCTCTTTACCCTTCAGACAAAATGGGTGGAAATGGACCACCTATCAGGAGCATGGATGAGTTCAATGAATTTGTGAACTCCAACATGTTGATGGATGTAAAACTTAGAGGAGCAAATTATACTTGGAGCAATCGACGGATAGGGTGTCATATCATTCAAGAAAGGCTTGATAGGTTTTTTCTATCAAAGGATGCTACAAATTTTTTTGATGATTCTACCCTGCAAGACCTTCCTAAAATTGCCTCTGATCATAATCCCATTTTTTTGGAGATCCCTAACTCTCTTTCCTTCAAGAAACCTTTCAGATTTCAATCTATGTGGATCAAAAATTCCATTTTAAAATATAACTTAAGTCAGTTGTGGCAGCAGCCTGTCAGGGGTAGTGCAACTTTTAAACTTGCTAGAAAATTAAAGTTTGTTAAGGAAAAGATTCAAACTTGGAACAAAGAGGTCTTTGGGAACCTCTTTGAGAATAAAAATAGGTTGTTGAAAGTTTGAAGATAATTGATCAGAGGATCCAACATGGTGATGCTGATGAAACTACTAGGCAGGAGGAATGAACAAAACTAGCAGAGTTTCATAACATTTTGGCCTGTGAGGAAATCTATTGGAGGTAAAAATCAAGGGCTCTTTGGTTGAAATATGGAGATTCAAATTCCAAGTTTTTTCATGTCACCACGCTTAGAAACAGAAGCAATAACAAGATAATTTTTTTTTAAAAAGTAGATGGTTCTATTACTCAAGACTTAACAAAAATTAGAAAGGAGGCAGTAAATTATTTCAATTCTATCCTTGGTCAAGAATCGTAGTGCAATGAGGAGGCCAAATATATTCTCTTGAAATCTATTCCTAGCATAATAAATGAGGATATAAACCTTAAGCTTCTAGCTCCTTTTTCTTATGAGGAAATTAAGGAAGCCTTGTTTAGCATGGAGCCAAACAAAGCCTCGAGACCCAACGACTTTCCCCCTTGTTTCTATCAAGATTTTTGGGACATCGTAAGTGAGGATGTAATTTATGCTATAAGAGAATTCCAAGCAAGCAATAATATCCCAAAAGATATCAACTCTACTTTTATTTCTCTAATTCCTAAGAAGCAAACCCTTGAATCTATGGATGACTTCAGGCCAATTATTCTGTGCAATGTTTCTTACAAGATCCTAACTAAAGCCATTGCAAATAGAATGAGAGATATTCTGCCCCACATCATACATCCATTCCAGAGAAGTTCTGTCCAAGGCATGTCAATCTTGGATGGAGTTATCACAGTTTATGAAGCTCTGCACTTTTCTCATAAGACTAATAGGTTTGTCTTTGCCCTCAAGCTTGATATGAACAAAGCATTTGATAGGCTAAATTGGGACTTTCTGATTGTTGTCCTCCTTAAGTTTGGTTTTCACCACCAATGGGTTAATTTGATCAAAGAATGTACTTCTAAAGCATGGTTCTTGATTCTAGTTAATAGAACAACTACTTGTTACTTTCAAAGTTGCAGAGGAATTCGGTAGGGGGACCCTATCAACCCCATGTTATTCATCATTGTGGTAGAAAATTTAGGTAGAACCATAAAAAATGCTTGTATTTCAAGGCTAATATCAGTAATCAAGGCAACATCTCTCACTAGGGCTATTTCTCACCAACAATTTATCGATGATACCCTTATATTGACTAAGGCATCGGTGGTTGAGGCCAAAATAATTAAATACATCCTGCAACTCTATGAGGATGCTGCTGGTCAGAAAGTTAATTTTAGTAAAAGCAAGTTATATTTCTTGAACAACCCCATTCAAAGGAAAGGAAGGATTGCAAAAATTTTAGGGTGTGATATGGCAAACCTCCCCACTTTGTATCTTGGTCTCCCTATTTTCATTGGTTCTCCGAGAGAGTCAATGTGGGACAGGGTTATTGAAAGAATTAAAAAAAACTTGTTGGATGGAAAGGTCATCTTCTATCTCAAGTAGGAAAGCTGACCCTCACTAAGGCCTCTCTTCAGAGAATTCCATTCTATTTCCTCTACGTTTTCAAAGCCCCTGTGAAGGTTTTCCAAAAAATTGAGAAACTCCAAAACTGGATCAGAGGAGAAAAAAAAGGATACACCTTGTAGGATGGACCAAAGTGTGCAGACCTAGGGAAAATGGGGGCTTAGGTTTGAGGAGAATTGCTCATATAAATTTAGCTTTACTAGCTAAGCAGGCGTGGCGTATCATTTTTGGTGAATAAAATGAATGGAAAACTATCATCAAATGAAAGTATCTTTAAAATATGGAATTTCTAAGTGACTCAGTTCCAATCAGAGGTTTTGCTTTTTGGAAAGCAATTCTTAATTGTAAGGAAATCATCAAAAAATGTTTAAGATGGGTTTTAGGCAATGGTGAGAGGATAAATTGCTAGAATGATAGGTGGGCTAAGGACGAACCATTGACGCAATATCCTAACTTAGCCCGAATCAGAGATATCATAGAATAACTCATTGGTAGAAAAGTCTTCGATTATATGGTTGAGGACAGAGGTAGAATGAAGTGGAAACAAATAAGAATTCAGGGATTTCAAGTGGAATCAAATGATCTTTGTAACATTCTCGAGAAAAATTTTATCCCCATGAGACCCAAGGAAGATCAAGTGACCTAAGCTCCTACGAAAATGGGCAGTTCACTGTTAAATCAAATTACAAGATTCTGCTTGATGACGAGGATTTTGTCCTCCAAAAGGACTTAGTTTGGATAAAAAATTTAATTCCAAAAATTATAGTCTTTTCATGGTTGGTTATCCAAGGAATAATTATAACCATTAATAATATGATGCGTAAAGGTATTTGTATCACTAATCGTTGTTATCTATGTAGGGCTAATTGGGAGACCATTTATCACATTTTCCTTGAGTGCCCTTTTTCCTTGACTGTCCTAAGTGGGGTTTTTCAGGCCTTCAATTTTTCATGGGTTAAACTAGCCATCGTACTTGATTTTCTTGTCTAGTGGCCTTGCCCCTTTTCAAGCCAAATACTTAGATACATGTGGAAATTTTTTCTCAATCACTTTGGTAGGTGTGGTTAGAAAGGAACCATAGAGTCTTTAATGAGTCTATCTATGATCATAAAACTATCATTGCCAGGATCCTATCCTTTGTCAATGAGAATGTGAACCGTATCCCTTTTGATAGTTGTAAACCTCATATGTAGGAGACCACGATTGCTAAATATTTAAGATTAACCTTGTTAGATGAGTTTGTGCCTAGGGTAGTCAACCCTAGAGCCAATGTTAAGTGGTCTCCACCTCCTACGGGTTGGTTTAAGCTTAATTTTTATGGAGCAACTAAGGAAAATCCTAGAAGAGCGGGCGTTGGTGGCAGTGTGAGATCATAATGGGAATATGATGCTTACGTTTTCCAAATATTTGTGAACAAGGATGAACAACGAAGCTAAAGCTAGAGCTATGTGGAGAGGCCTTCAAATTACTCAAGACTTAGAAGGCAATTTGATCATAGAAGGAGACTCTATGTATGTTATAAATCTCCTCAATAATTGGAAAACACCTCCTTGGAGGATTAAAACAATTTTTGAAGAGGCTAGGATCCTTTTCTAGGGAAGACAGGACAAAAAGCCCAACATGTCTTTCGAGAAGCTAACAAAATTGTTGATAAGCTAGCCAATTTGGGTGTCGATGGTGACAAACTTTTCAAATGGGAACATGGTGTCTCGAGTGAAGTAGAGGAGCTTATTCAACAAGAATTCCAAGAATGATAGTCGAATCTACCAACAGGGAAGGCATTGTAAGTTCGAAGGCTAGGAGTATTCCCATATCTTTTTTGAATTGGACTCACAATAAAAATTATCTGAGCTATCAATCTTCGTGGAATCTGCTTGGAAATACCATAAAGACTAATGGGGATAGTCACATGTCAGATAACATGGCTCCTAGTCATCTTAGTAATTTGAGGTTGGTTGATAATCATCGGGAAGGAAATAAATGACAATATAAGACTTCGAACTAAAGCCACGTGGACCACCAGATAGCCATCGCCATAAATCTAGCCAGCAGGTTCACTTATCCAAGGTTGATTGGCCAAGATAGTATGTGGTACCAAAGAATTTCATATACGAAAGAAAGCAATTACCAAAGAATTATTAAGAGTAACTGTCAATACAGAGCTTGTGGGATTTTTTTTTAGTACTTTGCTATGTGTGCTATAGCTTTTTGTTTCTCCATTATCTCAAAGAAAGGATCCGTGTGTGTTTCTGTTTTGTAATTATGATGCATGTGTGTTTTCTCGTACCCAAAATTTTGTATGGGAAGTTTATTTTTGATAACAAGCTATGTGCCTTACTGGATGTAATGTCTTTGGTAGCATGTAGATTTTACATATATAGGATCCTTAGTAAGGATATGTTCATCAACAACCCTGGGCTAATTTTTGTAAAAGGTTTTGGGTCAACCTATAAAATCCGGTATTAATGCTATAGTATCTTATCTACCAAAATTTTTTTTAAGCATCTCTAGCAATAGAAGACAAACATGAGGTGAACATCATCTAAGAATTTATAGCAAACAAAAACAAACCATAACTAAGTGCCATTCACACTAATATGGATGTGGAAGAGAAATGCTCTCTACAATGTTGTATACAACAAAAATAAGAGTGTTATTAAATGATGACTTAAGTGAAATTAGTAAGAAGAAGTGCCTAGTGATCACAAGTTTGCTATCCCAAGCATTTGTCATCCTAAATAAATTCTTCTTCACAAATAAGAAGGTGAAGATGATTAGGAGAATAATGTTTGTATTCTTGAGTAGGAGAATAACATTCATAGTACTAAGAAAGATAGTAACATCATATTATTACTATTCATAGCATTGTCTACTTCACTAAAGGACGTGAAGAGACACGAGACCAACAAAAGAAATATATCCTAGGAAGGCAAGTACTCAAAAGTCATAAAAGTAGAAGTGATCCTAGCATTACCAAAACTGATTCATTGCATTCTCAAGTAATGATAGTTGAAACATTCATGAATTGAATGTAGAATATTGTGTGGAGTTAGGGTTGAGTTAGGCATGCTTTAAAAGGCTATTTAAATCTTTAGTTGAAAATTAAGATGGCAAACTCTAGAGATGTTATCACATCTCAACCAAGTTGAATAAGCAAGCAAGGGGTAACGTTGAAAAGGTAAGTCAACAAGGTGATAAACAATAGGGTAAGTTATATTATCTTAGTGTAAATTAAAGACCTAAGTACTTTAATTAATTGGAGATATAAGTTAGTTATAAGAATGAGTGATTTAATTAGTATAATATTTTTATGATTTAGGAGTTATAAGGTTTTTATAATTTGATTATTAGAAGGAGATATAAGGTTTTCTACTATAGTTTGAAATTATTATTTTTTGAGTTTTAATATTAAATCATGAAGTGATAAGGTTTTATACTTCAAATAGTTTTTAAGGATTTAAAGTTTTTAGATTTGAAGTTTTTTGAATAATTTAAGTTAGATATTTATTTTTCAAGTTTTTGAATTTTTTCTTGAAGTTCCTTAAATTTTGAGATAAATTAAATTTAGAAGTTTTTGAAATTTTGCAAATTCAATAGGGAGTTAAAAGGGTTTTTACATAAAGGGTTTAGAAAATTTAAAATTCGCAAATTTCTTATTTGAGATATTTTTAACTTGGGAGATATAAGAATTTCTACTTCAAAGGAATTAAATCATCAAGTTATATTAGAGTATATTACATTATTTGGTACATGTCAATGTACCACCTTGGGTACATAACTAGAGGAGGAGTTTACTTTAGAGTAAATTTTGAGTAGTTACTCCAATCAAGTAATAAATGCACAAATGTTAGAATGTGCATTGATGTAAATGTACATGTAGTCCACATGCACATGAGTCATAGGATAGGTAGATGAAGAGTCACGGGTAAAATAAAGACCAAGGAACATATCTTCCTAT
Source organism: Wollemia nobilis (assembly GCA_028583015.1). NCBI lineage: Eukaryota > Viridiplantae > Streptophyta > Pinopsida > Araucariales > Araucariaceae > Wollemia > Wollemia nobilis. The sequence goes on from JAQPPZ010000750.1 coordinate 11,387,394, forward strand.
ATATAGACCTTTAAGGAGTGAGTAGAGAGAGGTGATATTATATAGTGAGTATGAGTGAGTATGTACAATGTAGTTCTTAATTAAAAATACTAAAGTGTTCAAGTCCTCCATTATATTGCATTGTACTATTTTTGTGAGATTTCATTAATGGCATATCACTGAGTTAGTGCAAAAGTTTATCTCATTATTTTCTTGCATATTATAGTGCCATTATCATATAGTTATTATAGCTTACTTATTTCACATCTTGTGTTTGCATTTTGTTTAACATACATCCTAAAAAAGTTAACAAGTTAAATATTTGAGTATTACAGAATAAATTATTAAAAATGCATTCAATGAAGATAGTGAAGAAATGGTAAACAAGTTAAAAGTTGATTCTCAAAACTTGATAGATGATGAAAATAAGAAACTACCAAAAAGGCTTATAAATACTCTTGTGGACTCAAATATAGAAAAAATATCATATCTTAATATTGCAAGAACTCAAACTTGTAGCTTTACAAATTTCAAAAACATACATCATATTTATAAAGAAAATAAAGAAAAAATGGCCTTAATAATACATCATTGGTTGTGTTGTTTTATTAAGAATACAAATGATCATAAATTATTATCATGGAATCATAGATCAAAGAAAGCATATTGTATTCAATTTAAGTGTAATTATTGCAATAGAATTGGACATGAAGAAGTTAATTGCTAGAATCTCTATCCATGTAAATTTTGTGGAAGAAAATCTCATTCTCCAACATTTTGTTGGTATAAAATAAAATATTATGGGAGATTTGAAAGAATGCTATTATTTATATTAGACAACTTTCTTCAAAAGCTTATTTTTGAAGAAAATTCTAACAATAGAGCAAAGTGTTCTATTTCTAAAATGCAGGACAAAATTGAAGGAAAAAATTTTGATCTTATTTTGTCTAAGGATCAAATTAAACATGAATTGTTTGAAAAACAAGAAAAGGAAAAATGGATCAAATATGGTCCAAATTTATCTTGTAGAGTAATCAAGAATGAAGAACATGAACCAATAACTAAATTTCAAGCTATTCAAGAAATATATATATATATACATGAACTAGAGATCAAAGTCAAAAAATAAGCTCAAGTAGTTCGTGTACCAGATAATGAAGATACAAATACTAAAGATAAAAATAATGAATATGAAGGAGAAATTAGAGTAGAACTCAAGAATTAAGATGAAGATGAATCTCAAGTATAGGTTCATGAACAATGCAAGGTCACTTGAAGATTGAAGATAAAAAACAAAGACCAAGATTGAAGACTAAAGTCTTTACTAACCAAATAATGTAATACATGGTGGTGTTAAGGAATATTACATTATTTAATACATGCTAATGTGCCTCCCATGGAACCTTCATAGAAAAAATATAAATATGTAATATATTAGGGTTGAGACTATAGTTTAGATGAGTGATTTATATTTTCCTTTTATGGAAGTATCAATGTGCAGGATATGCACAAGTGTCATGTAAGTAAGAGTGCAAGTGTATATTGAGAGAATGTGCACATGTGTCATTTATGTAAATGTGCAAATATGTAATGTGAGGACATGCACAAGTGTCTTGTATTATGAGTGCATGTAATAAATGAGTGAATAGTCTAGTATACAAGTGGCAAGATGATAAGCCAAAGGCCATAGGAGTTTTCATATGGATAGAAATAGTCAAGTACATGAAGACTTATCTTCTATGCCTATATTATGGAAACAAATATCCATACAATAGAATGAACAAAAAATTAAAAAAAAAATAAAACACAAGAAAAAAGAGAAATAGTCTCAATAAAGCTTGTATACAAATTTTGAGCAATTAATAATGTAAGTTTTCTCAATGCTTATACAAGAATGATTTTGGATATTTTACATTCATATTTGATATTATAAGTGAATTTTATTTCATCATTATATTGTCCTATATATATATTATATTGCTCATATATATAAATCTACTACTGATTACTAATATTTTGACCTTTAATATTGTGGCTTATTTAATTTTGAACCTATGATATTTTTAGATAGTAAGGCTTAAAAGCCAACAGATAATTGCAAACATCTTTATTATACTATACTAAGCTAATTCCATCTATGTTTCATATTTTTCCTTAGAAAGAAAATCATCTTGAAATTTTTTCTGAAGTTACATAGAACCATCTATACCAAAACATTTCTAAATCAAATGAATTTGATAACAATATTAAATTAACCCCAAAACAAATGGCCAATTCACATATAACTTTATATCCCAAAACACATGCATTATTTCCTAGTGTCGATTTTCTTAACCATTAATTTATTATATAATTTTAAGAATCAACAACAATATCACATCAATAAAATATGTTACATCATATAATCAGTCACTATACATTTAGGCCTTAATTAGTCATAGACCATACTAATCATTTAGGCCTTAACTAGCCATTGACCATATAGGACTTAATTAGTAGCTAACCATCTTGTTCATATGGGTCTTCATTAGATGTTGTACATAATTATTATACTACAATATATACACGTTATTATAGGCCTTAACTAGCCACTACTCATGCTACTCACTTTGGCATTAACTAGTCGTTGAACATCTTGCGCACATAGGCCTTAATTGGTTTCTACTCATCTAGGCCTTCATCAACCATTGTACATAACTATTATGTTATACATACATACATACATACATACATATAGGCCTTAACTAGCCATTGTTCACTCTCATAGGCATTAATTTGAGACGTTCAAACATTTTGGGCCTTGAATTGGCTAAATTTCCCTCTTGATATTTCTTGATTCACTTATGTATTTGACCAATAATAAAACTACCATACCCTTTATTACAAATAAATCATCTATACATCCTTTAGAGATAAACCAAACTTAGGTGCTTGCATAATAAACACACCAAACGTTTTAGAGTGATTCCTTTAAAATTATCTTGGTGAACCCCCCTCATATTCTATATACACCACATTTGAGGTGAGAAACTAGAGATTAGATTTATATCCCTAATTTCCTATTATAACAACTCTATATCCTTTATAAGTTAGGTACTTCACAACTTCAAAGAATTATAACTTTTCATAGAGAAATAATAGTTTGCTATGATGAAAGCCTTCAAAACATTTTGATATTATCTATCCTAGAGTAGGACCACTATTTTTATCATGCATCCAAATGTTGGGTTTGTAATCCTACATGGTGAATTTGGAAAAAAGTGAATACTATGGATAAATAAGATATAGGGGTCCTAGTAGGGACAACACAATGGTGAGGGATTTGGCTTATGTTTGGGAGGTCCAAGGTTCAAATCACGATGTATGTGTGTGTAATGGTATGCATTGTGTGTGTTACAAAAATAATAATAATAAGATATAGGTATTTGATATCAATAATAAGGCCACTAAATTACTGAGAGGGATATCCCTATGTACAAATCTAGCAATGGCATATTTAGGCAAATACATAGACTTAGTTAATAATTTATCCTAGGAGAGTTGGTCAAATAGATGGATGATATAAAGTGATACATGTTGATAGGATATATACCCAGATTTTTATGAATCAAAAAAATATATAGGTTTAGGTAGAAGGCCATGAATTACACTTGGCTCAATAACACTATTTTTTGAAGAGGTTATAATGAAGTATTGCTAAGATATGACAAAGAGAATATGTAATGATAGAATTCATGATAAATATGTCAATTATTCAACCTAGAGAATAGCCCATAAAATATTGAGAGAACATATTAATGTCCAACCATATTCACGGATTGTTTTTAATGTGTGAAGAACTATAAAGAATTTTTTCTCTATATTTATCATAGGAATATATCCACTATGCATTTTGAACTAATCAATAGTGACTAAACCTTTTTAATAATAAGGACTATATTTCATTGGGAAGATCAATCCATTATCTAGCATAGTGTATGGTAGGATCTTGATGACTATGATTGCTTAACTAGATGGATTGAAGCTTTTCAATCAAAGTAATAACAAAAGTAGTTATCCAATTGGTATAGAATATAATAATAATATTTAAGTAAACTCAATAGTAATGATTAATAATTCTATTCATTTATATGACCAAGTTGCTTTAATTTGTATTGTACTATAGGTTCCTTAAGACCTTCTCTAATTATTACCCATAAGGTAATGACTTGGATTAATATACAATTAAGAATATGATTAGGATCCTAAATTATCAAGTAAAAAAGGGATTAGTATACCAAAATGAGAAAGGAATTATGGGAGATTATGGTTACTTGAAAATAATAAATTTTGACTTCCACCTATAATTTTGTGTTTAAAGTGAAACCACTATTACCCATCAACATACAACTTCCTTCACTCCAAATGCCTAATAATTAGAACTTGAAGACATTGATACCTTTCCCATGCAAAATTGCCTAAATTAATTAGTACAACCATAAGAGGATGGGGATAAATCCTTATAATAATTTTTCCACCATAAAAAATCATTAAGGAGTGGTTTGACAAGAAATTCACCATTGTACAACTCAAAAAAGGTATTTAATAATGAAAAGTAATGAAAATAGGACTAAGCCAGGTCAACATTGTAAGTTTAATTTATTCTAGGATGGGCTATATTGGATAAATATTGTGTAAGCTCAAAATTCCTATAGACAAGTTACAATAGAATTATTAATGCTACCTATCTCTATTAAGGGACACAACTATAACCATTCTAAGCACAATAGGAGAATAATTTGTAAATATGTAAATAATAATTTGTTTTGTCTTTCCCTTTTGTTTTATTTTTGGTTCCTATTTTGGATTACAAAATTTATTCTTTCTATGTTAAAATATTAAAAGATACACTTACATCCCTATTCCTTGCTTCCTTTTCTAAAGGCATCAACCCAAGAAGTTTGCAAGAATTAGAGAAGTTAGCAAAAGAATGTAAAATCTAAATTCAATGATTTTATGGAATACTGAGATGATATCACCCTTAGTCAACAAAAGTTTGACCAAAATTTTTGCCTGAGTTAAACCTAATGATTCATTAGTTTCTTAATGATTCACTAGAGTAGAGATCATACAAAGAAGCATAATCCTTATCTCATCCTAAAATTTCATTTTTTTGGTCAAATTATACAATATATTAGCTTAGTTAAAGTAAGAATTTTTGGTGATTGCATGCTAACAAAAGCTTAAAGCTTAGCCCTTAGGAGGGAGAAAAGAAAAAGAAAAAAATTATGTCATCTTGACCAAGGTGTGATTCATTAATGTAGTGGATTAAAAATACATGTAATGGAATAAAAATGATTAAGTACTAATATATTGACTTCAAAAGAGGAGGAAAAGGTAGTGGTAGTGTCATGATGATGTCATACCAAAAATATATTGATACATCAAGAAATTTATGCATAAAGGAAATTTATTTCATGATGGATGAATTAGTTTTGCACATTTAGAGTTGGTATATAGAATATGTTATAAATATACAATGGGAGGTAACCCTTTTACTTCATTTTTATCTCTAAGAATTTTGAAATCACATCTAAAACCAAGTAAAAAGTTGCTACCTACAATATACTAGCTTCCTTATGAGTAAGAAACTAGACACATCAATCATGACCATATTTCTAAACCTATACTATACTTATATTTGTCATGTATAAGCTTCTAAACCATTGAATTGACTTAAACCAAGTCAAAAATATCAAAACCTATAACATTTATTATTTCCCTTGCTCTAGTAGAGACCATAGTAACCTAAGGTGGTTCCATGATATCATCCACACAAATTTGTCGCCATGGTAGGAATATTGGATTCATATGCTATGTCATCACATTATCTTTATCTTTATCCCAATGATGCTTCTTTGTCTCCCTTTTGATTTGGATAAATAGTAGCACTGATTTTAAATTTAGTAGTTTCTAATCCTTTCTTCCCTTATCTCTCCTCTTTTTAATTTAGAACAAACCACTTTGTTTTCAATTTTAACCCTTGAGTACTTAGCTTCCATCTCAAATGATTTACTATAATCCAAAGTCATCATGCAAAGAGAAGAATGATGTTTCAAGTAAATGTTTTCTAAGATGAATAGTCAAAGATTCACCAATTAGTTCCACCAAACCACCAAAAAGATTTTCTAAGTTAAAAAAGAAGGGAAAATTCCAATGATTCATAAGAAATTTTACAATTAATCAAAATAGATCTAGAAGATCGAAAACTTAGTTAAAACTCTCTTGATTTATTGGAATTCCTATGGTTCATAGGAAAATATACTTCATGAGAATTTTGAAGATTCATATATCTCACCCTTATTATTGGAGATACTATATTATTTGGTAACATTAAAAAACCATGGTTACATTTGTAAATATTAGCTTAAGGAGTGTGCTTATATTTTGTCTAATCTATGTGTCAATGTGTGAGGAGTGGCCAACTCCTAAAACATTATCCCACTCATTATTATATCATAATATAATCAACCTTGGATTATGTGTAGCCTATGCCAACTATCCATAGTACCCTTATACAATATAATATTGTATCCCCATATTCCTATCCCTAGGTAACATAACATTATGAGGTAATCCCCATGGAGGATGTTGTTTACCCAATATATGGTTATCCAATAATAGTTGGATTACCCAAGCATGGTGTATAGCCCTATACCTTGTAGGATTCAAATATTTAACCTTTATTAAGAGTTCTAAAGTCTCCACTATTAGGCCACTCAGGTTGAATACCTAGTGATATTTGAAATTCCCAATGGAATATATGGATACCCAAGTTGGATGTATGGATTTCCAAGATGGAGATAAGAGGATTAGTAAATAATTACAATTCTAATCTAAGGATCTAATGTTACACCATAAGTGATTATCAAGTATTAGGTGATCTAGAATTATGTAATTATTCCTAAATGTAAAACATTAACAAGTATGTTTCATGAATACTAACCAGAGTTTCAAAGATTTAAAATTTAAACAAGTGGAAGTGGGGATTGAGTTCAAATTATTTTATGAATTTTATCCCTAAATATTTTATCCTCATCCTTTCAAGTTTGGAATTTAGAGATAAAGTATAGGTGCTTAATATTCAAGATAATGGAGTGATAATTTTTATATTAAGACAAAAAAATTAAAAAGCTTCTAGTGTGGGTTAGGATTTTAAGACTTCCATATTAGCTTATCCATAAGAATTTTTGAATAATATTGGAAAATCCTTATTGGATTTCAATCAATAGTGACAAATAATGATAAACTAAAGCATGTTGTATATACATAGATTGTTAGATTTTGATGCTACAATACTTAATATAAATCACTATAGGAAAATAATCATAAGATTGAATATAATAAAGCTACAATATAATGGACTCAATAATGATATTTTAACATAGATAAATGAGACAACTAATATGTAATATCAATGCTTAACAATATGTTGAATAACATCCAATAATATTCTTAAATATGAATGTAAATCCTGAAATATATATGTAACCACAAAAAAGGCTCACACCCGAGGTATCCTATTGCAATAATTGATAAAATCATAACATGGGTACAAGAACAAGAAATTGACAACAAATGAATCAAGAAGAAATATGCTTTATTCCATTATATTCGAAGCCAAAATAAAATTACAAGGACATCCCTCTTAGGGATAATCATCTTGATACAATTTTTACAATAGGATGTAATTTGTTTCCCTCTCAAGGGTAGGTGTGATGTCCAAGTGCCTTTGAGGGTGACACGAACTGCTCTAGGGTGTCGATGACCCTCTTCTTCGCATTGAGGAAGGAATTGTATACTTTATCTCTTTCAATACCTGTTACTTGTAATCAAGAAACAACAAGAAGTAATTAGTAACAAAGGAGGCCTCTCTTGATGAGGCTTTCAAAGGAATATTGCATAAAGAATAGCATGAAATCAAGAAAGCATGTAAAACTATCAATCTATACAAGAAGTGAGTAAATTGTAATATAGCATGTAAATAAACATGAATCTAGCTAAGAAACATCCTAATTAACCATTATAAAACTTGAATTACATGAAACTAATATAGATTAACAAATGCAAGGAAAGGTGAAGAAAATCTACTCTAATTCCTAAATTAACTGGTCAAATGTCTGCTAAAATGTAGATCTATGCTAGATTAAGCTAATTGCATAACTAAAAATGGAAAGCCACTGCTAAAATGGAGGAAGGATAGCATAAAACCCTAGCCGTAGGTCTAAGATGTAGTTGGCACTGTTAACCATGGCTCATATCCATGGTTAAGATGAAAGTGGCCTTTCTCTTGCAACCAAGGCCAAAAACTCTCAAATCCTCCAAGAAAATGATGGTCAAGGATCGCTTGCATTTTATGGAATAGATTGGTGGTTGAATTCAATGGAATTAACAAAGGAGGTGTTTCAATTATCAAGCTTTCTCCTGAAGCTCTTGAGATATCCATTGTTGCATGCACAATTGTCATTGATCAATTGGACAACACTTTGTTACTCCTTAAGGGGATATGAAATTGCTCTCCAATCTGATAGTGCTCCGCTATGTGCAATTGAGCTATTCTTCAGGATGGTTTCTCTCTAAAATTGGGGTCTTAAGTAGACTTCCAAAATCCTTGCTCTAGCTTCATGGAGAAGCCAAGAACAAGATTTTGCAGTTGAGAGGAAGCTTTTGGGTGCTTCCCAGCCCAAACCGCTTTGAAAATCATTGTAATTCGGTTGTTGCAACTGATTTGACTCGGCTCTAGTCACCCAAATTTGTTACAGTGCTAACCACAGGTGTCATTCATGGTCCTGGTCCCCAATTGGTAGATTGGGTACCGCGACTATCAGCCATAGTCAACACTTCTAATCGTGGGTGTCATCCGTGACTAGCACTGACTAGGCAAAGATGCCCAATTAAGTGGTAAAATGAAGAACACAAGCTTATACTGAGAGGGGGGGTGAAAAGTATAAGACCTCTTTTTACTTTCTCTATTTAACTTCAACTTCGCAAAGCAATGAACCAATAGCAATATCAAAGCAATGCATAAAGCAACACACAATGAGACACCAATTTTAACGTGGTTCACCCAACATGGGCTACCTCCACAAAACTTTTCTCTAAAAAGCTTTCTCAAAGTTCTTTGGGAATCCTTCCCAATTACAATGTTTATGAGCCTCAGCCCAAAGGAGAAACCTTCCCCTACTCAAGTATTTATGAGCCTCTGCCCAAAGGAGAATCCTTCCCCTCCTCACGAATTTATGAGCCTCCTACCCAAAGGAGAATCCTTCCCCTCCTCACGAATTTATGAGCCTCCTACCCAAAGGAGAATCCTTCCCCTCCTCACGAATTTATGAGCCTCCTGCCCAAAGGAGAATCCTTCCCCTCAGCTCTAGAAATGATACTTCAGAAGATCACCTGCCTCTTATTCCGCTAGCACATGGAACTCCTTTCCACAGAAGACCTCCTGTCCTCAATGCTCAGCCTCAAGAGACCTCTGTCCTCACTGATCACCTCCACAACAACTCATCAACCTATACTAAACATAGTCAGTCGGTCCAGCACAAGTCTTCCTCACTTTGTCAGATCTGTCCCAAGCTCAACTCATAAAGCTTGAACAAATCAATCTCTGCTGCACACAAGCCTTCTCAAAGACTTGTCAAAACTATCCTCAGGTTCTTCTCAAAGAACCACTTCAACTCTGTCCTCAAGTCCTCTGCTAGGACCTGTCCAAATCAGCTCACAAGTCCTCCCTAGAACTTGTCCAAATCAGCTCACAAGTCCTCACTAGAACCTGTCCAAATCAGCTCACAAGTCCTCACTAGAACCTGTCCAAATCAGCTCACAAGTCCTCACTAGAACCTGTCCAAATCAGCTCACAAGTCCTCACTAGAACCTGTCCAAATCAGCTCACAAGTCCTCACTAGAACCTGTCCAAATCAGCTCACAAGTTCATCAAGAAAAACTTGCTTAGCATGAACCCACAAAGAGAATTGTTAGAGACCCAATGTGATTCATCAACCTCATAGAAGCATAAAGAGAATTGTTAGAGACTCAATATGTTCTATACTTAACTCCCAATCTCAATCTCAAATCTCATAGAAACATAAAGAGAATTGTTAGAGACTCAATATGTTCTATACTTAACTCCCAATCTCAATCTCAACTCAATCTCAATCTCAAAAGAATAAGATAGATGTAGTATGCTTTTCTCAAGAACATGAAACACAACCCAACAATTGCCAACCATGCAATATCTCATATAACAATGATACTCATGTTCTTTCCACAACCAATATCTTTTCTCAACCAATTAGGGCTTTAACAACAATGCTTATAGACAAGGTTTAACCAACATCATTCAACTCAACATTAACCTTGAAGCATTCAACCAATCACTACATGAAAAGGAAACTAGTAGACATCCTTTTCCCTCCAAAGGTATTTGAAAAAAACAACCACCAACATAAATCACCAATGCAAAGAATAACTTGCTCAAATCAATCTCAATGGAGTAAGCCCAAATCATGTATCAAGTAAAGCATTAACTTGATCAAAACAACCTCTATGGAAGCAACTCAACCATCAATCTCAAAACAGCCAACTAAGGGTTTCACCATCTCAATGCAAGTAGCAAGACTTACTAACATAAACCCTAGTGCAAAATGCTTCCTCTTCCTCAACCAGAATTATGCATTCACCCAAAAAACTCATCAATGATTTTAATGCATAAACAATCTTCAATATCCAGAAAATGGGATTTACACCAACAAGAATACCTAGTAGACAACCTTTTCACTCCAAACTCAATTTCAGAAAATACACCATCAACAATATACATGGAAGAAGTTGCCCATACCTTTGTTTGAGGAAGAAGAGAATAGTTCTTCAACCTCTTACCAACACCACCCTCAACTTTGCCACCAAGTTAGGGTTAGATCATAAAAGTAACCACAAAAATATTTATTCCATAAAACACCTTATGACTCCAATCCTTAGAAGTCAACTACCAAAAATATAAAGCATACAAACAATATATCCTTTTACACCTTATTTCTCCAAATTAATTAAACCATGCTCAAGGAATAATAGCTTCTAAGCAAATCTCACTCAACAATCAAGCCAAAAATCTCAACCACACACTATCAACCTTATATCTCCAAAGAAGCATTTAACCTCAAAAATAATTTTAAATAAATCTGCCCAACCACTTCTTCTTTAACAAAATGCAGATTTTATTTAAAAAAACCTTACCAAAAAAAATGCTTCCAAAAATCGTGGGTCAACAGTGCCTCCGAAAAAATTAGAGCGCAAAAACTCTTCTCACACTCCACGACGGGAGTCGAACGCTTGACCTCCCTTCAAGCGCCTTCATAGAATAGTCATTGCCACTAGGCCAACGATGCTAGCTTGAAGGCTAGCAAGAGTCTCCTTCTCCTTAACCCTTTGGCGGCGGATAAACATGGCAAAAAAAATGATAGCCGTAGCTTTTACTTCCCAACCTTTGTGCAATTCGAATTTCTTTCACACATTTGCTTTGGACTATAGGTTATGGCTTATATAGCCAAACTTCCATGCTATGCACGACGTCGACGGGAGGATAATTCGAAATTTTTGAATTAATATTACTTTGGCACCTTTGAAACAACTTTAGGGTTTATGAAACCCTTTTGATTATTTAAAAAATAATCAAAGGTCTTTTAGACCTTAGACCTTAGGTGGAGAACCCATTAAATTATTAAAATAATTTAATCACTAAATCAAATAAATAATTAATTAAAAAACCTTAAAAAGGTTTTATTAATTAAGTTATTTAATTAATAAGTGTCTCCGACCTTTGCATTAAGTCGAGAGTGGTTTTGAGAAAAACCCTTAATGCATCCACCTGGTTTTAATAAAAACCCTTAAACCTGCCATGGTTTTGATAAAAACCTTTTCATCTGCCACATGGAATCTCTTCGAAATCTTCTAGAAAATATTCTTTGGAATCTTCAACCTTTGAAGCCAATAAATCCTCTTGACATTAATGCCAGTTCCTTTTGACATCAATGACAACTCATAGACAAGAAGCTAGGATCTCAAACCCAAAATTGCCAACAATCTCCCCCTTTGTCATTGATGGCAAACCATGCTTCTCAACAACACTGAAACTCAAAACTATTGTATAGAAATCAGCTCCCCTGACTTGAGGCTCTCCCCCTTACTCATATCTCTCCCCCTTTGTCATCAATGGCAAAGGGTCACCTTTGGGGCTTGGGACTAAGAATGAGCCTCTTAGCTTAGTCCCTCCCCCACCTCCTGTTGAGGTGATTAATTTCGGGGTGGGAGTAAAACTCCCATTAGGCACTGATCTTCATCAGTGTCTATAGCTGCCTTACCATGTCTTCTCTTGTTCTCCTTGTCCATATTCCTGTTCCTGTTCATGTCACTATTGTTGTTCTTGTTATCATTCCTGTTCTTATCCATGTCTTGATTCTTGTGCCTGTTCATACCCATGTTCCTATTCTTGTACCTTGGAATTTCAGCTCTACACTTGTCTAGCTATGTGACCTTCATTGTTGCACTTATAACAACTAACAATGTTATTTCTTTGAGGCATACCTGATCTTTGACTCCATCTTGTTCCGACCAACCCTGTTCCTCGTTATTAGCCTTGCAATAAACAACCTTGTGCCCAAACTGTTTACAAGAGTAGCAATACCCTTGAAAGAAATTACCACCTTTGAATCTGTCATTTACCTTCCTCACTTGAGTCATGCAATGTGAAGCCATGTGACCAAACTTGTGACAAGAAAAACATCTGCCATTAAACTTTCCTTGATTTGACCTCTTAGGTCCTGTAAACTTTCTCCCCTTTTTTTGATTCCTGTTTTCTGATTCTGTGCATCTATCACTCAAGGACTCTTTTTCTGAAGTACTTTCCTCATCGGAACTCTCTTCCTTTCGGAATCTCTTACTAGATTCCCCAACAGTAGTCGCCAACCTGTTCCATGTGTTTCTTACCAAAACCAAGACCTGTTTTATCTGTTGTCCTTCTTTGATCTTTGATGATTGACTTTACCTTTTTGGTGCTATCTTCAAACCTGTAAAGCTTCTCCTTGTACTCTTTAGTTTCCTCTTTCAAGGAAGCCACTTTCTGTTCCAAATCTCTACACTCAAGAACCTTAGACTCTAACTTATCCTTAAGTTTTTGTGTCTTAGCTATAGAGAAGTCAAGACTTTCTATAAGCTCATCTCTCTCAATACAACATTCATCCAATTTATCATTGAGTCTAGCATTCTTCTTTCTTTCCTTTTTCAAAGCACTAAGAGCACTAACAAGTTCAGCTTCAAGATCTACTTCACCATCCTCTATAACTTCCTCTATTTGTTTACCTTTTGAAACATCAATGACTTTTTCAGATTTCTTATCACTAGAGGTGCTACCCTTTTCTAAAGCCATACAAAGATCTTCCTTACAATTTTTCGAAGCATCCTCATACATAGTATAACTAGAAATCAATCCATCATTTGTGCAATCATCCTCAAGATGTCCAAAATTTCCACATCTAAAACATTTCATAAGGACAAATCTATGTTTCTTTTCTTCTTCTTTTTTGTTAGGAACAACATCTCATTTCCAACATCACTTGAAGAACTTTCACTATCACTACTAGAACACTTACTTGCCTTGTCTAGGTAGAAACTTTTCTTGTGTTTGTGAGAGTACCTCTTTCCTTGATTGCTTTGCTCATCTTTATTCTTCCTTTGATGCCTGTGCCTTTCGGAATCCTTGCTCTTATAATCCTGTTTATCTTCATCACTTTCATCCTTGGCAATAGTACAGTTAGTAGCATAATGACCAAACTTTCCACAATTGAAACACTTGACATATTTCATACCTTTGTGCTTTCTTGAGAACTTGCCCTTCTTGCTGTAATATGCCTCTTCATCACTAGAAGACTCATCACTATCTTGAAGCTCTTTACCCTTGGATTTCTTGGTAGCCTTGAAAGTTGCCTCCTTCTTAACATCAACCTTCACTTGAGTTCTCAACTCAAATGCTGCAAGTATACTATGAAGCTCATCCTTTTTCAACTTATCCAAATCCTTAGCTTCCTCAATAGCAAAAATATTTTCACTAAATCTATTTGGAAGAGACCTCAAAATCTTATCACAAATATCATTTTCAGCAAGCTCAAGACCTAGTTCCTTCATAGAGTTAACAATCTCATCCATACGAAGCATATAGTCACTAATATTTTCTTCATAATTCATCTTGAGTTGTTCAAAACATACCTTTGAAGTGTCTCAACTTGGCCTTTCGGACATTTGCATCACCTGTATGAACCACCTTCAATTGTTTCCATATTTCACTAGTTGTCTTGCAGTGAATCACCTTGGTAAGATCTGCCTTCTATAAACCCTTCAGGATTGCATTCATTGCCTTTGAATTGCTATGATGTAGGAGCCTCTCTTCCTTAGTAGAAGGACCATGCTCAGGAATGGTATACTCATCCTCAATCACTTCCCAAACTTCATTTCCAAGAGCCATAAGATGAACCTTCATCCTAGCACTCCAAAGCCCAAAATATGCCCCATCAAGAATAGGTGTTGCATTACCACTTGTAGATTCCATTGTGTTCTTTACAATATTTTCCTTCAAGCTATTAAAATTTCCGAAGGAACCCGCTCTGATACCAATTGAAGAACACAAGCTTATACTGAGAGGGGGGGGTGAACAGTATAAGACCTCTTTTTACTTTCTCTATTTAACTTCAACTTCACAAAGCAATGAACCAATAGCAATATCAAAGCAATGCATAAAGCAACACACAATGAGAACAATTTTAAGTGGTTACCCAACATGGGCTACCTCCACAAAAATTTCTCTAAAAAGATTTCTAAAGTTCTTTGGGAACTCCAATTAAATGTTTATGAGCCTCACCCAAAGGAGAAACCTTCCCTACTCAAGTATTTATGAGCCTACCAAAGGAGAATCCTTACCCTCACAGATTTATGAGCCCCCCCAAAGAGAATCTCCCTCCCAGATGAGCCTCCCAGGAGAATCCCATGAATTAACCTCCCCCAAAGAAAATTTCCATCTAGAAATGATACTTAGAAGATGACGTACCTGCTTATTCTCTAGAACATGGAACTCCTTTCCACAACCCCTTCCTCAATTCCACCTCAAGAACTTGCCCCACCGATCACCTCCATAGCAAATCATCAACCTATACTAAACACAATCTCGTCCACAACAAGTCTTCCTCACTTTGATCTGTCCCAAGCTCAACTCATAGGGCTTTAACAAATCAATGCTCTACAGACAAGCTTTATCCAACATCATTCAAGTCAACATTACCTTGGAAGGCCATTCAACCAATCACTACATGAAAAGGAAACTAGTAGACATCCTTTTCCCTCCAAAGGTATTTGAACAAAACAACCACCAACATAAATCACCAATGCAAAGAATAACTTGCTCAAATCAATCTCAATGGAGTAAGCCCAAATCATGTATCAAGTAAAGCATTAACTTGATCAAAACAACCTCTATGGAAGCAACTCAACCATCAATCTCAAAACAACCAACTAAGGGTTTCACCATCTCAATGCAAGTAGCAAGACTTACTAACATAAACCCTAGTGCAAAATGCTTCCTCTTCCTCAACCAGAATTATGCATTCACCCAAAAAACTCATCAATGATTTTAATGCATAAACAATCTTCAATATCCAAAAAATGGGATTTACACCAACAAGAATACCTAGTAGACAACCTTTTCACTCCAAACTCAATTTCAGAAAATACACCATCAACAATATACATGGAAGAAGTTGCCCATACCTTTGTTTGAGGAAGAAGAGAATAGTTCTTCAACCTATTACCAACACCACCCTCAACTTTGCCACCAAGTTAGGGTTAGATCATAAAAGTAACCACAAAAATATTTATTCCATAAAACACCTTATGACTCCAATCCTTAGAAGTCAACTACCAAAAAATATAAAGCATACAAACAATATATCCTTTTACACCTTATTTCTCCAAATTAATTAAACCATGCTCAAGGAATAATAGCTTCTAAGCAAATCTCACTCAACAATCAAGCCAAAAATCTCAACCACACACTATCAACCTTATATCTCCAAAGAAGCATTTAACCTCAAAAATAATTTTAAATAAATCTGCCCAACCACTTCTTCTTTAACAAAATGCAGATTTTATTTAAAAAAAAACCTTACCCAAAAAAATGCTTCCGAAAATCGCGGGTCAATAGTGCCTCCGAAAAAAATCGGAGCGCAAAAACTCTTCTCACACTCCACGGTGGGAGTCGAATGCTTGACCTCCCTTCAAGTGCCTTCATAGAATAGTCATTGCCACTAGGCCAATGGCGCTAGCTTGAAGGCTAGCAAGAGTCTCCTTCTCCTTAACCCTTTGGCGGCGGATAAACGTGGCAAAAAATGATAGCCGTAGCTTTTACTTCCCAACCTTTGTGCAATTCGAATTTCTTTCACACATTTGCTTTGGACTATAGGTTATGGCTTATATAGCCAAACTTCCATGCTATGCACGACGTCGATGGAAGGATAATTCAAATTTTTCGAATTAATATTACTTTGGCGCCTTCGAAACAACTTTAGGGTTTATGAAACCCTTTTGATTATTTAAAAAATAATCAAAGGTCTTTTAGACCTTAGACCTTAGGTGGAGAACCCATTAAATTATTAAAATAATTTAATCACTAAATCAAATAAATAATTAATTTAAAAAACCTTAAAAGGTTTTATTAATTAAGTTATTTAATTAATAAGTGTCTCCAGCCTTTGCATTAAGATGAGAGTGGTTTTGAGAAAAACCCTTAATGCATCCACCTGGTTTTAATAAAAACCCTTAAACCTGCCATGGTTTTGATAAAAACCTTTTCATCTGCCACATGGAATCTCTCTGGAATCTTCTAGAAAATATTCTTTGGAATCTTCAACCTTTGAAGCCAATAAATCCTCTTGACATTAATGCCAGTTCCTTTTGACATCAATGACAACTCATAGACAAGAAGCTAGGATCTCAAACCCAAAATTGCCAACATAAAAACCACTGCTATACCTTGGATTTGTCCAAAGGTCTTCCATATGGTCTTCTATCATATCCCATATGAGTAGTCACCATCGACATGACATGTTTTAGGTATCTATAGATGCCCATTTTACAATGTGTTGTGAGATTGAACAACACATGAGCAAAATTAGACCTCCTAAAATGATGCCAAAGGCTGCATGATGATTATTAGTTTGATCAACATTGGATGATCCAATCATGAAAAGAGCATACATCATTGAATCATTACCTTCGATGAATTGAAGAACTTGATTATGGAAAAATTAAGTCAAATCCTATCCTCAACGACAATTAGGAGATAATCTTAAGTCAAATCCTAGCCTTAATGGTAATTAGGAGATAATATTAAGTCTAATCCTAGCCTTAGTGGCAATAGGAGACAAGCTTAAGTCCAATCCTAAATTAGGAGACTAGCTGCCCAGTTTGCTTGAATTTGATCTTGATATTTTGATTATTTGCCCCAAGCAAGGAGGGTGCATGATTGTCTTTGACAATGATTATTGAACGAATGCATTCAACAATTATTGAGAATTAATTATTGATTTTGATTATGAATTTGATATTATGACTACCCCTTCAAGCGACGAGTCGATGAGGGTAATGATAATTAAATGAAGTGACGAGGTCGCTTGACCACTATGAATGATCTAGAACATATTAAGATTTAGCATTTGAATTCTTGGCAAGGCCTAATCAACTATGATTGCAACTATTAATAGTAATTGTATATTTCTATCCCATGGAGTGGTCCAGCCACAAAGGCCTTCTTAGGGAATCGAGATGATAACAATTCCAATTATGCTTGTGTTGAATCACTATGTTCGATGATTTGCTGAATCATTTTGAATTTTGATTTATTTAATTTTTTTGTTAGTTTTGAGATTTTTGAAATTTTGGACCTGTAGATATGCTTAATTGTCCATTTTTTAAAACTCCTTATGGTGAGTAAATGTGTGCATTTATGACTTGAATGAAAATACCAAATATTTAGACTTCTTTGGAGCTTTGGGGATCGATACTGATAATGCCCCAGTTGATGATTGCAAATGTTTTTATCCAATCTTAGATTTAGATTTTAGTTGGACTAGACCACTAGGTGATATAGGACACCTGAAGCTAGCTCTTCCACATTCAAACATTGGTCTTGTTCATAAGTGAGGTGCTAATGCGTCAGATATATCATCATGCATAAGGTACAGTAGTGTTGGCAATTCCAGGGATTCGAGTTTGCTCCCACTCTTTCTTTTTCAATTTTTGGGATACTTGCTCATATGTAGTGAAGCAAGGGAGTCGATTCCATTTTGACTTTGACTTTCTTTGGATCTTCATTTGATCTTCACTAGAATTTGTTCTTTGATCTTCATTTGATCTAGATTTGAACTTTGATTTATGATCTTCATTTGATCTTCACTTGAGCTTTGATTTTTGATCTTCATTCGATATTCACTTTCTGGAATTTACATTTGATAATTATCTTCAGAAACTTTCTTTTGGGGATTTTACTTTGGGGAGAATTATTTTCGTAATATCAATTGAGTGTATCGATCTATGATATCAATATGGGATATCAATCTAGGATGTCGATCTATGATATCAATCTAGGGTATCAATATTGGGGATTGATGTGGGATATCACTCTAGGATATTGCTCATTTTATCATAAGCAAGGGATTTTGAGTAGGAAATACACTTGTCCTTTTGCCAACTGCCAACATTTCCCATACCGTCTGCACAAGGGGATAAGCAAGAATAATTCTTTTCACTTTAGGATACCTGGTCCTACTTCATGGCTTTCATCTTCCCCTAGTCCATATTAGGATTGTCTTAATTTGTTGATTAGTGATAGAATTTTGATATGCTAAGGGCTATACTAACTAGACCTTAACTACAAAATCAAAATAAGCTTTTTATCAACTCTTGATAAGACCTCTAGGTATGGTTGAGTGACCAAAAAACTTGAGTATATCTTCATAGCAACATTATGGGTTGTGTTGAAAAACACAATTACTCACATGAATGATGGATTATGATAAATGAAAAGGCGCATGATTAAAACACAAACGTGGTGTCATTTGTAATATTGACAAACACAATGCCTTCTATTATGGAATGCAAGGGATGACGAATGCCTATATGCAATGTAATGACATGAATGCATGTGTGAATGAAAATTTCAAATGCAAATGCAAATATTTTTGGATTTTATTGCTTTTATAATTTTTTTATTGATTTTGAGACTTTATATTTGACCAAATGATGAGTACATGCCTTTGGAGCCTTTGGGATTTGACCAAGTAGTTTTTAAGAACTCTTGGAGCCTTTTTGGATGGTCCAAAAATCTAGCAGACGCTCTTGGAGACTTTTACTAAATGACCAAAGGGCTTACAGATGCCTTTGGGGCCTTTTTATGGATGACCAAAGGCTTATGATGCCTTTGGAGTTTTTTGTGCATTTTTAAGGTTTTTTATGTTTTCCAAATTTTTGATGTTTTGATATTTTTCGATTGTTTTTGAAATTTAAATGTTTTTTTTTTAAACTGAAAATTTTCAATTGTTTTTGAAATTTTAATATTTTATGATTTTTTTAATGTTTTTATGTTTTTAAAGGGGAAGGTATGCTACCTTAAGTACCCCCAGTGTGTGTGCCACTCAATGAAAGTTAGGAAGGTGTGATACCTTCAGAAGTCTCACTTTGCTTCATTGATCGTGATGTGGATGATGGGGAAGGTGTGACATCTTAAAGACCCCCAATGTGCATTGTGTTTGATGTGCCATGATTGGCTTGACTAGGAGGAGTTGTAGAAACTGATTCCCCCTTATGTGATGTGCAATTTTGTGTAGTGCCTATATCCCTCTAAGATGAGACAAGCGAAGGTGAAACATTGGAAGATGCCACTGATTGCAAAGATCAATTTTGACAATCTTATTTCTTTGTTACAACATTGATCATTCCCACAAAATCTTGGGAAGGAATATTATTGTGCACTTGATTAGGTTGTTCAAATTTATTGGTAGGTGCTACATTTTCTTTGTGTGCATGCAAGGGGTCTTGGAAGACTCCTATTTGAAGCTCTTGCCTCTCAATCATATCCTGCACTACATCTCTAAAGGGATAACATGTATGTATGTCATGACCTCTTTGTCAATGGTAAACACAATATAAATTTTCCCTGTGCACCTTTGATCTACGCTTATTAGGCTTCAAAGGATGGATCTCAGGAAGATTGATCCTTCCTACCTCATATAATCGATCAAAGAGTGATGCTAATGTCTCTGGAAAATCATTATATTGTCATTGTGGTCGACGTTGTTGGACTTGTATTTAATTCTTTTGCATATGATTTTGGACCAGAGGAGGCTGAACTTGGTAATTATGCTACACCGGTGGATGTGGTGCACCCTGGTTTGAGGATCCGAGGATACTCAAAACAACTTGATTGATTGGGGTCACATTTTTTTATGTGTTGCCACCTATAATATTCTTGTTTGGACATTCCTTTTTGTGGAGTTGAATATCACTCTCCTGTATCTTGATGTCTTCAATGACCTGGGCCTATGCTAAGGCCTCCTTGAATGTTTGATATTGTTGTAATTGCAAGAGAAGCGAGATATATTTCAAACAACTTATTGTACAATTTTTAATGAGCTATATTATGGGTAAAGTGAAAGGTAATTTTGACACCACCTTCCTCCATTTATTACCATACTCATTGACTGGCTCATCATCTAGTTTACAAAGACTAACCAAGTCAGTCAAATTTATCATTTCCTTAGCACTAGAGGCAAAACATTATAGGAATGCATCGGCTAATTTATTAAAGGTGTATATGCTATGATGTAGTAAATTATTATACCACTCTAAAGCATCCCCAGCTAATGTTGTCACAAAGGTTCTCAACATCAAGGGGTCATTGTCTTGAAAACTAAAGCACATATGGATGAAGCCTATCATATGCTCTCGTGCATCTTCATAATATTCAAACATTTCAAGTGTAGGCAGCTTGAAATTCGATGGGTACATCGGTGATGACATCGAGGGATGAAAAGTTTGATTTCTAAGCTACTTCAGTGTGGGTTTTTGATAAACCAATCTTTGATTTTGTTTTTTGACTGCATTTATCCGATCAACTAGCACTTTGTATGGCCCTAACAAAATGATATGATCTTCATCTCATCACCCTTGGTTAGGCCAAGGAGGTCACTTTTGATGCTGAGGTGGACAATAAGTATAATACTTAGGTACTTCATCATAACTGGATTCAAGGTAAGCATCTAATTATTCTTGATGTTCCCACTAGGAATTTGCATATGATTCCGCATCATATTGATCTTGGTACTATTGAGGAATATGAGGTTCATTATGATACCCAGATAATGGCCTATGATGTTGAACATAATTTTTGCATGACCACGGTGAAAGATTATGAGATTGCATTGGGTGCCTTATGCGTTATTGTGTCCTTTATGTGCTAGGAGTAAGTACCACTTTACGTAATGCATTTTGGACTTGCTATTATTGTATCTTTTATTGTTCTCGTATATTTCATTGATACAACCTTTGTAGGTGTGCTCATAGCGAGTCCACCCATTGTTGATTTAATTATTGTTGATCCAACTGGGATTGATCTATATTTTTTTGGTCAAGTTTTGGCCTCAATGCCTGATGTGTATGATCCCATTGTTCAGTTGTATGGGGGCTATGTACCCTTGTATTTGAGATACAAATGGGTTTATCATGTCTTTTCCCCCTAGTAGGATCTATCGCTTTTTTTCCACACTACATAAAGACTGCATTGACCTGATATTTTGAGTCATGAGTGGGATTTGTATAGTTTGAAAATTTAGAGCCACAACGTGGTTTACCCATGTATAGTTTTAGGAATTAGATACATAATCAAAAAGTATATTTTTACTTTAAAAAAATATTTATTATTAGGGTTAGGGTTTGGCCCCAGATCAAGGATCTTATGTTAATTACCCTAACAATAATGCAACACACAAAGTATACAATATTATTATCTCTTTTAAGGATTATATGTGTGTCCTAAATCTAGTTTTGTGCATTTGATTTATTGTTAATATACTCTTAACTCTTACTGTGTTTTTCAAAAGTTGATGTTATACTCAATTTTTTTAAAGGTTTTCACCTATATACTTGCACAAGACGAATATGGGAGTGAATTCCATACTCAATGAGGTAGAATAGGTACTACCAACCCTCACCCATCACATAGTGTATAGCGATACACTCTTCTGAAGATGAGTGCATGCTATTTTTCATAGATAGGATAGTTCTTGGGTCAGACTTGGCCACGAGCGGGTCTCGATAATACAATTTCAAATGATCCAACCAAGTGGTAATGATATCCACTGTTGGTCTCAATAAAATGGGTTGGATGTGAGAGCCCAATGCCACTGATTTTTAAATGAAATATGATGTGTGGGGTTATTTTTACTTTGCATGAAAATAAAATGCATAAAATAACATTCACATGATTATCCTACATGCTTTTCAAAAGAAATTTTTTTTTTCAGAGAATGCACAATTACACTAGATGATATTCAGAGAGTGCAACTAGATACGATGAAAATAGCCATTGATTAGGTCCCAAACATCCAAAATATTAAAAAATCAATGTCCTAGACCGCTGGAGACTAGGGCGGACTGCAATCAAAGATCCGTTATTCCTAGCAATGGCTAGTAGAAAACTAAAAAAAATGAACTAGGATTTTCCCATTTCTACTTAAGTTTTCTAATTAGAATCCATCTATTGCATTCTAATTTTATAAAAACACAGACAAAAAAATACAAAGAGGGAAAAACTCCTACCTTAGGTCCAAGTCTGTTGGTGATGTCTGATTTTGTTGTTTTTCTGTTCTCTGTTGACTGTGTCTGTTAGGCACGGCTGTGATTATGAACCGCATGTGTGAACCATGGTTAGCACTATGAACCATAGGTGTGAACCATGGATAGCACTTTGAAGCATGATTGTTACCTGCGGTTAGCACCTACAATAAAAAAATAGAGAAAACATTAGTGATCGTGAAATTTTTAGGGTTTTCGTCGTGATCGTCTTCTATAACCATAAAAAAGGCTCACATATGAGGTATCATATTGCAATAATTGATAAAATCATAACATGGGTACAAGAACAAGAAATTGACAACAAATGAATCAAGAAGAAATATGCTTTATTCCATTATATTCAAATCCAAACTCAAATTACAAGTACATCCCTCTTAGGGATAATCATCTTGATACAATTGTTACAATAGGATGTAATTTGTTTCCCTCTCAAGGGTAGGTGTGATTTCCAAGTGCCTTTTAGGGTGACATGAACTGATTTAGGGTATCGATGACCCTCTTCTTCGCGTTGAGGAAGGAATTGTATGCTTTGTCTCTTTCAATACCTGTTCCTTGCGATCAAGAAACAACAAGAAGCAATTAGTAACAAAGAAGGCCTCTCTTGATGAGGCTTTGAAAGGAATATTGCATAAAGAATAGCATGAAATCAAGAAAGCATGTAAAACTATCAATCTATGCAAGAAGTGACTAAATTATAATATAGCATGTAAAGAAGCATGAATCTAGCTAAGAAACATCCTAATTAACCATTAGAAAACTTGAATTGCATGAAACTAATCTAGATTAACAAATGCAAGGAAAGGTGAAGCAAATCTACCTCTAATTCCTAAATTAACCAATCAAATATCTACTAAAATATAGATATATGCTAGATTAAGCTAGTTGCATAACTGAAAATGAAAAACTACTGCTAAAATGGAAGAAGGAGAGCATCATATCCTAGCCGCAAGTCTAAGGTGTGGTTGGCACTATTAACTGTGGCTCATAGCCGTGGTTAAGATGAAAGTGTCCTTTCTCTTGCAACCAAATCCAGAAACTCTCAAATCCTCCAAGGAATTGATGGTCAAGGGTCACCTGTGTTTTTTGGAACAGGTTGGCGATTGAATTCAATAGAATTAGCAATGGAGGTGTGTCAATTATCAAGCTTGCTCCTCAAGATCTTGAGATATCCATTGTTGCATGCATAGTTGTCATTGATAAATTGGACAACACTTCGTTACTCCTCAAGGGGATATGAAATTGCTCTCCAATTTTATAGGTCTCCACTATGTGCAATTGATCTATTCTTTAGGATGGTTGCTCTCTAAAATTGGGGTCCTAAGTAGACTCCCAAAATCCTTGCTCTAGCTTCATGGAGAAGCCAAGAACAAGATTTGGTAGCTGAGAGGAAGCTTCTGGATGCTTCCCAATCCAAACCACTTTGAAAATCATTGCAATTCACATTCCCCAATTTGTAGATTTGGGGCCACGGCTGTTAGTCGCGATCAACACTTCTAACCGCGGGTGTCATCCGTGACTAGCACTGACTAGGCAAAGATGCCCAATTGAGTGGTAAAAACCACTACTATACCTTGGATTTGTCCAAAGGTCTTCCATATGGTCTTTTATCATGTCCCATATGAATAGTCACCATCGACATGATGCATTTTAGGTGTCTATAATATAATATAACACTTATAATACTAGTTTCTCAATTGTATGCAAACTTGTATTACTATTTCTATTACAATATCTCATAGAAATATTCTATAGATAATGTAGCTATGATATAATATGATATGATATCTCCTCTATGCAGTAATATAAAGCCTTTCAAGTATGAATCTTTGGTTATCGTGACTCTTCCTTTCCATATGCCAAGACTTATGGATCTTGGCTTATCTACTTGGCAATTGCATGCACACGACACTATCTTGTATGGATAATTGGAATTGATTATTTACATAACTCTTCCAAATATAAGGACACATGTACACACTTATATATTAGAAAATTGTGTACATTTACACTCATAACACTTGCACACATATTTACATGACACTTGTACATTTCCTACACATTATTACATTACATGAAATATTAACTCACACTCTAATCTAGGACACACTCCTAATATAATATTTACAATAATGTACCAAGGTGGTACATTGACATGTACCAAATAATGTAATATTCTCTAACACCCCCATGTATTAAATTATTTGGTTATTTAAGACTTTAGTATTCAATATGGTCTTCATCCTTCAATTGACTTTGCAATGTATTTCATATTTGTCTTCTTTAATTTGTAGATGGCTTTGTAGTGCAACTTGTTGTTGTCCTCTCATATTTTTCATAATTTTGAATCTTGGATTTACCCAATGTCTTTGATGGTAAAAAGAATCTTGGTTCTCATTTCTTGTAATTTATCTCTCAGAATATTCAACAATGTTATTTTTAACTAAAACAAGATCTTGAGAGAATACAATTAATTCTAAAGCATATATTCCATTTTTAATTGATCCTATGCTTCTATCTCATTTTTTTTTTGATAAGACATTTATTTACTCCATTTATATGCTTGAAATCAATCAATCTTCTACTTTCAACTAGTTTAGTCACTAAAATAAGATTTGTGGTTAATCCTAGAACATACATGACATCATGTAACACAAAGTATCAGAATGGCGTACTAGATGTTACATGTCCACTTCCATGAAAAATATAGCTCTTACCATTTTCAAGTTTCAAGCTAAAATTATCTCTGACCTCTAAGTAATCAAACCATTGTAAATTTCCCATCATATGATGACTAGCACCAGAATCTATGTACCAGAGATCTCCTTCCTTTTGAACTATATGATTATCTCTATTTGAAGATATTTTGCATTGTTGATAAGAGTTATGAAGGATATTAAATTAACTTTGATGATATATTTTATGTTGATATGTTCCTCTTGACAATTTATCCATTGATTTCATGTGATGTGGTCTTCCTTATGTCTCCCTAGGTTTTGAATAATGGTTTTTCAAGTTTCTAATTTTTTCAAAAACTTTGAAGTTGAATTCCTTGACTTCCTAATTAATTATAAACTAGAAAATAAGAATTTTGTAAATATAATTTTCCTTAAATTGAAGTAGACTTTCTTATCTCTCCAAAATTGAATAATTTGTAAATATTCTATATTCTTTGAATTTAAAAAATATAAAAAAATTAAACCTTTCAAATAACTTTGAAATCACTCCAAAAACTTAAATAAGTAATTAATATAACTTCTACTTATTACTTCAAAATTTTAAAGATGCATCTAAGGTATTAATATTCTATTAGTATCCTTATTTCTCCTATTAAACTCATTAAACCTTAGAAATATCAATAATTAAACTTACTAAACCTTATTCCTCCTTATTAACTTTAGAAAAAATTAAGACTGGAAAAATATTCACCAAAATATAAGATTTCACATTTCTCTATCCATAGTTTCTCGAAGCGTTTTAGGTGTTGTACATTCACGAGGTTTCTTAAAGCATTTCATTGTCTCCTTTGATCTAGGATGGCTTGCATGTGAATGGGTTCTCATGCATAAATTTATACTACCAAGAAAATGTTTCAAGTATACCATTTTATCTTTCATGGTGCACATTAGCTTGTATGGACACTTGGTTTAGGTCTTTGATGATCCTTTCAAAGATTTTTCATTGCTACAACACTTGAGTGCTCCTTCATAACAATTCGATTGGTGCATGATTCTTGAATAATGATCTTGGCTATTCAACATCTCCTTATTGGCTAATAGAACATTTTTTTTTGACTCCATGTGGTGCTTGTCTCTTCGGTTGTTGGCACTTGATTCTTTGGACCCTTATTATTGACTCTCCAATTGCTAGTGCTTCATTTATTTATCCCTAGAAGAACTCTCTTACACTTTCTCTTTTATAGGTGTTACCCGAATGACTCTAGGGTTGATGCTTCATTTATTTTTGCTTGGACAAGGTTAGCACCTATAATTTTGCATACTCAAGTAAAAGACACAATGTCTAAGTTATATTTTTATGGCCCTGCCTCTTTTATTTTTTATGGTGCTTCCTATTTCCTCTATTATTGTATGATGTTATGATGCTTCCTCTTTTTATAGCTCAACACTTTGCTTGGTTACTCTTGAGTGACACTAGCTCTTGTTGAATGATGTCCTTTCTATGATCACCTTGAAATATTTATTTCCCTATTTATTGTTATTTGAATCTTGTATTTCTTCTCTTCTTTGTGTAGGTGTAGGTATAGATGCTATTGCTCATTGGTGAAGAATTTTCTTCCAAGATAAAATTTTTATTTGCTATAACTTTAAAATATTCTTAACTTTTTGTGTGCTTTACCATTTAAATTTATCAATTTTACTACCTTTGATTGTTGCTTTATCTCTTCTCAGTTTCTATTGTAGCTTTCTTGGATAAATCTATAGAGATATTCTATCTCTATTTATCTTCCTTTATACTTTAATCTCTTCTCCCCTATGCTCAATTTAATTTCGAGCATCATTATACATGGCTAATATATTTTACTCCTTGTTCTCTACGTAGGTTTAGGTTCACTTTCAACGTTCAAGGCTTCATCTTAGATATAGAAAATACTTAAAACACTATCATAAATACTTTCTCTTACTGTGGCTTCAAATTTAGATGTTCCACCATCTTAAATATACTTTAAAATAATTTAATGGTGGCCCTCTTATTCTACCAACACTCTTTAAGCCTTATATATTAAATATTTATTTTGTTGTCCTATTTAGAATTTCTTGCTTACTTTCTGTTGAATGTTGTCTTGCCTTGTTCGGTTTCTAATGTTGTTCTGCCTTGTGTTGTTCTTACATTGCAATGATTACAACTCT
This sequence comes from Wollemia nobilis, assembly GCA_028583015.1. Lineage (NCBI taxonomy): Eukaryota > Viridiplantae > Streptophyta > Pinopsida > Araucariales > Araucariaceae > Wollemia > Wollemia nobilis. Next base: position 11,415,221 of record JAQPPZ010000750.1, read on the forward strand.
CTAATTTTTTCAATGCTTTCTTCCTTGAAAGCCTTATCTTATTATCTTAAATCGATGCCTTTAAGTCTTCTTTGTTACCTTTCAAAACTTGCTACCCATGTGGTCTTTTATGATGCTTTGCATCAATATTCAATTTGCTCAAAAAATTGTAATATTGCTACCTTATTGATGCATTCTTTATATTCTATCTTTGTCTCCAAAAAATCACTATCCTTTAATTTGGAATATCCTCAAGACTTCTTGTTGTCTTGAATTCTACTATTACTGTCAAACTTTTGGAAGGATAATTGCCTTCTAAAAATGTTGTCTTTAATTCTTTGTTGCTTGAAGTCTTATTGCAACCTTCAAGTTTTCTTCCTTACTTTCTATCTCTATAGAGCAAGCTTTATCAATGGTCTATTTTCTTGCTAAGGACCAATATATCAAGGACCTCTTTTCTCAAGTCTCTTCTATATCTTTGACTTTAATATTTAATGGGATCTTCTTTACCTAATCTCTAATATTTACCTTCAATAGGACATTTTCTCTTGGGTCTCCTTTATTTGATTATTTATTCTATAGGACCTCTTTCCTTGGGTCTCCTATCTCTATCAATATCAAGATTTATATTAAAGTAATTACTCTATATTGTAGCCTACCTTCTATTCCAAATAGATTCCTTAGAATAGGTAAAGTTAATCTATATTATCAAGGTCTATTTCTTAATGGCCTAAAATTTAACAAGATCTATATTTGAGACTTAAGTGCAACTCTATCACAATCCAAAATTTCTCTATCTATTTTTTTTAAATATTTCAAGGCTTTAGGTTATATTTTTAGGGTCAACTAAGAGTTCTTTAGGACCTTCCTTGAGGCACACCCATCCTTTCTCTATATATACATTCAACTATGTAAAAGCACTAGGTGATCTACTTTGAGGTCAAGACTATCCATCTCATGAATCCAAATGAGCTAGTATTGACCTCCCATTCATTCTTTCAAAAGGTACACACCCAGTTCATACTATGCATAAGTCATTCTATGTAGTTAGTATGTGCATGTGGGAATTAACTATCCATATCATACTAATTTGAGCTATTCATTTCGTAAGCCTCATTTTACATTATTTTTTATGGGTTCAACATCGTGGCTAACCATTATCTTCATTTATATTAGAATTCATTTCCATTTAGGTTTATCATTTTGGAGTTTAAAGATATGTTCTTTTCTTTATAATTGAAAAATTCCTTAACTTCACCCATTTCAATCCTATAGTATCTTAGGAATAGTACTCACATATTGTAGCACCCTAAAATTGGCGCAGTAAAAACTTAGTAATTACATTTACTCTAGTAAATAATTCAAATTCAAATTTCAACCTCCAAAATTGCTCCCAAACCGTCGCTTAATCCGTTTCCTCCTTTCCCATGCCATTTTTAGAGTTTGTTTTGACCGTTTGATGATATCGTCACCGATCAGACGATATCGCCTCAGATCGAACGATTTCGTCTGGGCTAGGACGTCCAGACGATCTTGTCCCAAAACTAATTTTTCACAATTAGTCTCTGTTCCAACGGCGTCTCTAATCCGAGCAGAAGCGTGTCTGCGCCGTTAGAGACCCTCCTCGTTGGAGATCTCCCAAATAGGGATGATCTCCAACCTCCTAACCTCCCTCCTAAGCCTATTTAATCCTAAGCCCTCCCCTTAGCATCCCCCTGGCTGAAATTCCTTGTAACTCAAATTCTACACACACTAGACATCCTAAATTACTATTTGCACTTGTTCTATCCAAATTTTGTTGCAGGTACCTTAGTATTTTTTAGCCGGAGCAAGCTTACATCGTCGCAGACGATCCTGTTCAGATCGGAGGTGATCCTGTCGAATCAGAGATGATTTCGACTGCAATCCACATTGGGGGCAATTAGTGCCCAGAGTTTGCATTTCTTCATCCCTTTTCTGCTACATTGTTCTGCATTTAGTTAAATCTAAGTTTATTTCTTATTATTTTGCATCTTGGAGTTCACCCATCTAGATTAAATGCATAATTAAGTTATAATTTTCATTAAATCAGTATAATGCATTCATGTTTCTGTTTATAATTCTCAGTTTGATATTTTTATTGTCATTTTACACTGTTTCCCTCTGTTATCATAGTTTCATTCCCTGTATTTTGCATCTATTTTTCTGTTTGCAGGTCTCTAACAAATTCGTCTGATGAATTCGTCAGATCTCAGACGATCCTGTCAGATAGGAGATGATCCTGTCGAATTCCAGACGATCTTGACTGCTTCAAAAATCAGAATCTCCATCAGACATCCGGATCAGGTATGACTCTATAATTTAGCCCTTTCTCTCTGTTTTTTGTCTAATTTTGTTCTCTGTATTCATTTAAATCTGCATTTCATATAGAATAGCTTAGATGCATTTTGGCCAAACCTAGGACTTGGATGTTTAAGGATAAAACTGAACACATAAAACACATTCCCAACCTAGGCATGGAAACTTCCATTCAAATGTTTCCTGGTGAACCCACCATCCATTGAAAAATCACCATAATACACCTCCCTCGAGAGGTGGGACCTTCGCAAGGCCTCCCAGTCCGAGGTACCACGCCATCCTTTTCCCATCCTCCTTCCGGGCATGGATCCTATAGCCTGAAGGTAGGGATGCGAAAAATTTGGAGCGATACATTTTGGTGAACCCAACGTGAATGCATTTAAAACCTTTTGAAAACAAAACAAAAAATAAAAAATAAAACAACCAAAACATAGATGCATTTCAAATCATTAAAATTAATAAGTTGCATATCATGTTTAGATGGTAGCTCCTAAGAAAATATTAGCAGTTGTTATAAATGTTGAAAACCAATTGGCAGCCATAGAAATCAATTCTATGCTTAGTGTGCCTGAAACAGATAGAAATCAACTTTTGTGGGACGAACTTGATAGAAGACTAAGTGTCATTTCATCTAGGTCAACAAAACTTAAACAAATCAAGAGGCTTGTTGTAGATAGAATCCTGGATCCTCATCAACTCGTCTTTTATCATGAACTTCAGAGAGCCTGCCATAGATGGTTAGCTTATAGGAGAGCTCTTGTGTCTTCGGAATTGTTCACCTTCGAGGAATACCTCGAGAACGCAGCCATTATACACCAGCTCCTAGGTCGTGTAGAAGACCAAGAGGTTGTTCTTACGGATAGATAAATATTGAATAGAGTTCCTCGAGTCGTGTTATATCGAGAGTATTGCCACGAGCTTTACTTCTATCAACCGAGATCCGAGACAGATAATATCACTATAGCTCTTTTCATTAAATTTTTGAAAGAAAATTTTCAGTTTGAAGAAGAACACTTCATGACTCCTGAAGAACTCGAGCCCATTAATGATATTTATAAATTATTTATAGAAAACTAGATCATTACTTTCAGTATTAGTTCTTGCATTTATTGTGTTGTTTATCTTTACAATATTATTACAAAAACAAGAAAAACTAAAAAAAACATAACAAAAACCAAAACCTTTCATTTTTAAATATTGTAGTAGGTATATAATTAATATATACCTCTTAAGCTTGTTGCATATATATATATATATATATATATATATATATATATATATATATATATATATATATATTTGCTGAAATCTAAATTGAGCACAATGCCTAAACTTAGGAATGGTAAACAAACTAAAGGAGAAGAAGAAGATTGGTTAGAAGATAAAACTAGAAACCCAAATGACCTTCCTAAAGATCCAATTTCGGAAGGAGAAACTCTAGATCAACCAGAAGATGACCTAGGTGAAGACAATGAACAAGAAGAAAATGTTAAAGAGGATGGATCCTCATCCCCTAGAGTAGCTCCAGATGGAACTATTGCTTTTGACAACGTAGATCATTTTTGGAAATTTTTCAATAATAACATTGGTGCTCTTAATATGGTAGTTCGTATTGATAAATGGAAAATTAGTGACACTCAAGTAGCCATGGAACATATGTTTGATGTGCGCACTAATCCCTTGTCTTTCATTGATCAAGAAAGTGACAAGGCTGGACCATCCAATAGAGATATGGTCACTATGATTCAAAACATGCCAAAAAAACAGGTTACCCAACCTCCTAAGGAACCTGTTATTGAGCCTAAAATAATTCCCACACAAAAGAAAACTTCCTTCACTGCTTTACTTCGCCAAAATATTGATCAATATGCTTCAAGTAAACAAAAACCTAAAATGAAGTCAAACACCAATTTTCAACAATCTGGAATACAACATAATACAACTTCAAAATTCCTTCATAACACCTTTCCTACCAACAATTTACACAATAGCAACATAGCATCTAATATCCATGTCCCTCCATCATATGCTCACAAATCCCATATCAATGCCCTACCGAACCAATATGGTGGGCAAACTAGTAATCTGGAAGCCATGGTGAAATAGTTAGCTTCACGTATGGACCAGATAGATCCTTATCGTCCCTTGTACAATTATTGAGAGATATGTAGTCAACCTTTGGATCCCATAGTTGTAGCACAACCGTACCCTAAACATTTTCCCATGCCCATATTGCCTATATATAAAGGAACCGAAGATCCCATAGAGCATCTTTGCATGTTTAGGATAGCATGTCATGATATATCACATGATGACTTGCTATTACTAAAAATGTTCCCAAAAATTTTAGGTGGAATGGCATTAGAGTGGTACTATCAATTGCCCACTCATTCTTTGAGAAACTTTGAAGAAACAACTGAATCTTTTGTCCATCAATTTAGTGCCTACATCGAGAGGCATGTAACCATTAAAGATTTATACAACTTAAAACAAGACAAGGATGAATGTTTTGCTGATTTCTTAGCTAGATGGAGGCAGATTGACAGGAAAACCGCACTTTGTTCTACCTTATAGGGAAATGTTGGACATTTTTATTAATAATTTACAAGAACAAATATCTTATGAGCTATCAATCGCTACTTTAACTACCTTCGATCAAGCTATAGATTTAGCTCGAAGAGTAGAAGATGCCCTCATTAGGAGAGGCCAACTTAGGAAGAAGGATGATGAGAAAACATCCAAAAATCAATATAAAAACAAACAAGTTGTAGGTGATGGAGTCACTGACAACAAAAATGTTGCTAATATCAATGCAACGAAAACAACAAAAAAATTTATATTGAAACTACCTGATAAACCTCCTTGAGAATTTACTAGATTGAATCAACCATTATCAACTATTTTACCTCAATTACTCGAAAGAGGTTTGATCCAATTACCAGCTATCTGGGAACCTGATCCAACTATACCCGGATATAGAGCTGACTTACACTGTGATTTCCATAGAGGACCTGGACACTCTACCAACGCTTGTAAAAGGTTGAAACATAAAATACAGGATCTGATTGATAATAATGAAATGGAGGTACAAGCCTTCCAACCTAAACAAAATGCTCCTAATAATCCTCAAAAGACCATTCCCCAAAATCAAAATCAAAATGCTAATCAATCATTAGACATATTTCAACACCCTTTACCAAGACATGGTAAAGAGGTGGCCAATCAAATCGAACATCATAATGTTCCTCCTCCTACCCGATATGTAGGAACCATTAGTGGACATTTACTTAATCATGATCCTCAAATATTTGACACAACCTTATCCATGGTTACGACCAGGCCCCTACATAATATTCAAACCCCAGATTCTAGTGATATAAAATCAGATACTGAAAGTGAAATAGACATCACCTCAAACCAATCGAATAGTTCTGAAAATGAATCAGATCCTATTCAACCCATCACAGATGCTATGGTTCCAGAAGAACCATTTCCTATAAGAGTTACTACTCGACCCTCTTCTAATCAATTCCTCCTAAATTAACAAGCCATAAATGCTCGACCGAGACCAGTTCAACGTATTCAATATAACATTGTAGGTACCATTGGAGTCGTTACCCGAAAACAAGCTCAAAATTCTCAACAAGAACCAAACCATAATGATGGATCAGCTCCATTTATTTTGAAAAATCCCAATAAAGGGAATCATGCTTCCAATGTTCAACCTAAACCCCCTTACAATATTAATGAGCAATTATCCAATACTACAGCTCGAATTTACCTTTTGGATTTATTAATATCTTCTCCTACCCATAGAGATGAGTTGATGCTTACATTAAGCCAAATGATGGTACCTCAAAACATTCAACCTGAAGCCATGGCCAATACTATCATCACTTGAGAAGTTGATTGTATTGACTTTCGGGATAAAGATATCCCACAACACAGTTTACATAAGGATAATCCCTTATATATTACTGCTTTAATTGGAGATGTAGTTGTTAAACGAGTCCTGATTGATAATGGTTCATCTCTAAACATTTGCACTTTTGACTTCTACCAACGATTTGGCTTTAGAAGTGATGAAATGAAGAAAACTGACATGATTATCAAAGCTTTCAATGACGAAACACAAGAAATGTGTGGAGTTATTACCATCCCATTGCAAGTTGGTCCTCAAACTCTAGATACCACCGTGTTTATTGTACATTGCCCCGCATCGTACAATATACTCTTGGGTCGTCCTTGGATCAATGCAATGCGGGCTGTCCCATCAACTTTACACCAATGTGTTAAATTCGAATTTAAAAATCAGTTGGTCACTATCCACGGTGATCCTAGACCCTTTAATATGTGTGCTTTGGTAGAACCTGTTGGAGTGCAATTTTGCCCTGCTCTGTCATCCACACATTCTAATTCTTATTTTTCATCTAAAACTGTGCAACACACACCCATAACTTCATCTATTTCCCCTCCATTAATTTCATCCTCATGTATAGATCAACAATATTCTAAAAAACCCACTCTAGAACCTCGAAAATATTTTCAATCTACAACCAATCCTTCATGTTCTATCCCTATAATTTCAAAACCTATAGACCCATCTCTTAACACTTCCACATTATCAACATCTATCATACCTTCCACATCAAAAGATATAGGGAATGATCCTTCTACATCTTATGCTCTTTCTGATGAACTTTTACTAGATTTATCAACAATCTTAATATCAGAAAAAACAAATACTTTCATGCAAGATTCAATTCTTTTAAATAACTTGCCACCATCTCCTCGTACTTTGGGCCTCCCACAACCTATGGGAAGTATTTACCAAGTCGGGAGTTGTGCCTTCATTTATAAAGGATATGACTGGGGAAGAATACCTCGGAATATCAAAACTCATCATGAGGGATATGCTCGATGTTATTTTACCAATGAATATATTAAAGCTAAACCCATAATGCTTAAAATGGGATATAAAGGGAAAGGCTTGGGACCTTTCCAAAATGGCATGAAAGAACCTTTCGAGGTAGAACCATGGCTTGCCCGTTGTGGTGTGGGCCTATTTCCTAGTAAGGGTCAACCCTTTCCTTTTGAAGATGATGATCAACTCATATGTTATCAAGATTATTTGGATAGGCGTTCTGATTTGCCTCTAAAAAATCAGCCATTTACATGTAACATGCTATCCATAGCTTACCCTGAAATGATTGCTGACTTCGATGAGGAGTTGGAAGGAGATATCTTCCACGATGTCTCCGTTGAAGAGATGTTACACAATGGATTTTATTTTTATGGTTCTATACCAACTATAGCCCAACTTGAGACCGCTAATCCTCAAGATGAATTATCCAACTTAACCTTACAAGAATTACAATAATTGGGCGTTTCACCCACCCCACCTAACTTTGAAAGAGATCTACACATGGAGGTAGAAAATGTCATTAAAATTAATATTGGAACTGAGGATAGTCCTCACATAATCAATATTGGATCAGAATTAAGTCAAGAAAAATAAGAACAATACATTGCATTCCTTAAAGAATATGAAGATGTCTTCGCTTGGACATATGAAGATATGCCAGGTCTGGACCCTTCTGTAGTCATGCATCACCTAGTGGTCCATCCGGATGCTAAACTGGTTAAACAAAAACTTAGAAAAATGCATCCCAAAGTGGCTTTGCTAGTCAAAGGGGAGTTAGAAAAACTCCTGAATGTTGTTTTTATACAAGCTATTGATTATGTTGAATGGATCTCAAATGTAGTTCCAGTCACCAAGAAAGAAGCCACCAAAGTTAGGGTTTAACGCTGCATGCCCTAAAGATGATTTTCCTCTTCCAAACATGGATCAAATCATTGACTTTACTACCGGAAGTGGGATGATGTCCTTAATGGATGGATTCTCCGGTTATAATCAAATCAGGATAGCTCCTGAAGATTAGGCTAAAACAACCTTTATTACCCCCTGGGGTACCTTTTGTTGGAAAGTGATGCCATTTGGCTTAAATAACGTAGGTGCAACATATCAACGAGCTATGACTTATATTTTTCATGATATGATGCATGATATCCTACAAGATTATGTAGATGATATTATAGCTCGCTCTATTAATGAAGATAATCATTTAGATGATTTGAGAAAAGTTTTTAATCGATTACGAGAATATCTTATTCGATTAAATCCAGCCAAATGCATATTCATATTTAAGTCCAGTAAGCTATTAGGGGTTTTACTTTCTTTACGTGGTATCAAAATTGACCCTCTCAAGATTGCGGCTATCACTGATATGCCCGCACCTACTAATATATCTGAGTTACGAAGTTTACAAGGTAAGCTTCAAGCCATCCATCACTTCATCGATAAGCTGGTGAACAAAACCGGTCCCTTTCTTAAACTTCTTAAGAAATATGTCCCTTTTAATTGGGACGACAAATGTAGAGAAGCTTTTGAACTTCTCAAACAATACCTCCTTAATCCACCTGTGCTTTCACCGCCTAGACCTGATCGTCCATTTCTCTTGTATATTTCTGTAGACACCAAAATCCAGCCACTTGTAAGTCATCTATACCTTCTTGTTAGCCACGTGTCAGTCATCCACCTTCCCACCATTATTTGACCCAAATCCACACCTTCCCGCCATTATTTGGCCCAATTTCACCTTTCCCGCCATTTTTCATTCCCAATTTTATTTAAATTAATATTTATATATATATATTAATATTTTAATATATTTTAATATATATATAAAGATACTTTAAGTGATTTAATCTGAGCCGTCCATCCTTCATTTAATCTCATCCGTCCATCCATCTTAATCTGTTTCACAACCTAGATTTATTCTCTACCCTTGGATCCACTTTAATCTTAGCCACACGTTCAAAGTGTCGTTAAAACCCTAAAGTGTGCCCTAAGAGTAGATTATAAATTGAGTCACCTTGATGGCTCAACCTATCTCTTTTACTATCTCTCTTTTGTTATCTATCGCTATCTATCTCTTCTTCAGCTAAAACCTACCCATCCATCGCCGTCCCTTTTTCGTCGCATCCATCGCCGCATCCGTCGCCAACTTCGTCGCCATCCCTTCTGCAGCATTCTACAGAATCCCCCATTCTTATCGCAAGTGCCCGCGGGCGTTTACCCACAGCCACAGACGTAGACCGACGTCTGCAACCCCGATCCAGAAGCACGCAGGCATTCAGCGATCGCACCAGGGTGCCTTCCGCAGCCGATTTGACAGTTACATCACTTCCAGGTGCCGCCTGGTCTCGTCGCATTAATAGAAAAAGAGGTATAGATTCTAAAGCAAGTAATATTTTTATGTATTAATCCACCGCTAGATTCTGCATTCTATTTATTTCATTTCTAGGGTTTTAGACTATTTTTGAGGGCTCACACAGTGGAGCCCTCTTACTAGTTTCTAACCTTTTTGTAGTTTTAATGTGTGCAGGATTTTAATGGCAGATTTGATTGGATGATAGCAGCTGCTTAAGCTGGAGTGGTTCGAGCCAAAGGATACAATGAAGCCCACTCATTCTGTTGAGGTTAAGGATACATTCTTCGAAGATGCCACCATATTGTGCCAGCTAGGGTTTCGGAGAACCCTAGCACAAATTGTAATCTTGTATCACGAAAAGGGTTACAGGCCCTGTTGTACTCAAAAGGAGTTTCTAAACTCCATTGATTAATAAAAATCGTTTGTACAACTGTGTTCTGCATTACTTTTTATCGTGATTTCTTTATCTTTTGTTTGGCGTTGTATCTTTAATCTACAAATAGCGATCACGATGGGACCCCCTAGGGTTTCATGTTTTTAATACTTGCTTTACTGATCTATTCCTGTTTTTTTTTTATTTTGCAAGTTTTGAAAATCGCGAATTTGTGAAAAAAGGGGTTCATTTTCTTCCAAATTTCTTCCAATTGGCTTGTGAGAACCATTCTCGCTCGCCAATTGAGGGGGTAAGCTGATAAAATTTTAAATGTTCTTTTATTCTTTGGTCTTCAAAGTTGTGTTTTATTCTTGAGAGAGAGTTGCGTCTGATCCAGCTTTTCAGGTGTCTTAAGTTTTTGTGCTGCATTGTGTCTTCACACAAAGCAGCTCAAAAAGGGGCATCTGTAGACACCAAAATCCAGCCACTTGTAAGTCATCTATACCTTCCTGTTAGCCACGTGTCATTCATCCACCTTCCCGCCATTATTTGGCCCAAATCCACACCTTCCTGCCATTATTTGGCCCAATTTCACCTTTCCCGCCATTTTTCATTCCCAAATTTATTTAAATTAATATTTATATATATATTTTAATATTTTAATATATATATATAAAGATACTTTAAGTGATTTAATCTGAGTCGTCCATCCTTCATTTAATCTCATCCGTCCATCCATCTTAATCCGTTTCACAACCTAGATTTATTCTCTACCCTTGGATCCACTTTAATCTTAGCCACACGTTCAAAGTGTCGTTAAAACCCTAAAGTGTGCCCTAAGAGTAGATTATAAATTGAGTCACCTTGATGGCTCAACCTATCTCTTTTATTATCTCTCTTTTGTTATCTATCGCTATCTATCTCTTCTTCAGCTAAAACCTACCCATCCATCGCCGTCCCTTTTTCGTCGCATCCATCGTCGCATCCGTCGCCAACTTCGCCGCCATCCCTTCTGCAGCATTCTGCAGAATCCCCCATTCTTATCGCAAGTGCCCGCAGGCGTTTACCCACAGCCACAGATGCATATCGGCGTCTGCAACCCCGATCCAGAAGCACGCGGGCGTTCAGCGATCGCACCAGGGCACCTTCCGTAGCCGATTTGACAGTTACATCACTTCCAGGTGTCGCCTGGTCTCGCCGTGTTAACAGAAAAAGAGGTATAGATTCTAAAGCAAGTAATATTTTTATGTATTAATCCACCGCTAGATTTTGCATTCTATTTATTTCATTTCTAGGGTTTTAGACTGTTTTTGAGGGCTCACACAGTGGAGCCCTCTTGCTAGTTTCTAACCTTTTTGTAGTTTTAATGTGTGCGGGATTTTAATGGCGGATTTGATTGGATGATAGCAAGTGCTTAAGTCGGAGTGGTCCAAGCCAAAGGATACAACGAATCCCACTCATTCTGTTGAGGTTAAGGATACATTCTTCGGAGACGCCACCATATTGTGCCAGCTAGGGTTTCGGAGAACCCTAGCACAAATTGTAATCTTGTATCATGAAAAGGGTTACGAGCCCTGTTGTACTCAAAAGGAGTTTCTAAACTCCATTGATTAATAAAAATCGTTTGTACAACTGTGTTCTGCATTACTTTTTATCGTGATTTCTTTATCTTTTGTTTGGCGTTGTATCTTTAATCTACAATTTCAGCTTCAGATTCTGCCTTAGGAGCTATGTTAGCTCAGCTTGATGATGAAAAGAGAGAACGTGCTAATTATTATATTAGCCGAACCTTCATCAGTTATGAAACCCGCTACACAGCATTGGAAAAACTATGTCTAGCAATTGTGTTTGCTATGCAAAAATTACGCCATTATATGCTTAGTCAGAAAACTTATGTCATTGCTAAATATGATCCCTTGAGATATCTCATGAGTCGACCTTATTTATCGGGTCGCACAGCCAAGTGGGTTCTTGCTCTAAGCGAGTTCGACCTCACGTTCATAGGACAAAAGCCTGTTAAGGGTCAAATCATAGTAGATCAATTAGCTGCTACACCCTTAGAGTCTACCCATCCCCTCATCATTGAGTTTCCTGATGAATGCCTTCAATTAGAGGCAGACCATATTGAACAATGGTCCTTATACTTTGATGGATCCCGATGCATGAGTGGGGCTGGTGTGGGTATTATTTTAATATCCCCGCAAAAACATCTTATTCCTCTATCCTTCAAATTAACATTTGCTTGCACTAACAATACTGCTAAATATGAAGCTCTAATCCTTGGATTACGAGCTGCCTTGGCGCTAAAAATTAAACATCTTGTTAGTTTTTGGTGATTCTCAACTTGTTATAAACCAAATTAATGAAGTTTATCAGACCAGAGATGATAAACTATGCCCATATAAAGCCTATGTTTTACAATTAATGTCTCTATTTGATCAAGTTACCTTGGAAGCTATTCCTCGAACTTGCAACCGTGCAGCTAATGCTATGGCCGCAGCTGCATCTCTCTTGCCCTTGGAGTTAGATGATGAATATGCCACTATCATTATTCGTTGACTCCAGGAACCCGCTTCAAATAAGTCATGCTTAGAACCTTTGGATGTGTTTCTAATCAATGAAACTACTCCTGAACCTTGGTATACTGGATATATTTGATTTTCTCCAAAATGGGACTTTCCCTGCCAATTCTAATAGAAACCAGGCATCGGTTATTACGTAGACGAGCAAGTCGATTTGTAATAATTGGCAATACTTTATATAGGAGATCTTTTGAAGGTATCCTATTAAGATGTTTGAATTTAGAAGAATCCAAATCAGCCTTGAGTGAAGCCCACGATGGATCTTGTGGAGGACACTTCAATGGTAGTGTCATTACTAAAAATCTCCTTAGGATAGGATACTTTTGGCCTACCATGGAGAATGACGCACATGATTATGTGCACCATTGCGACAAGTGCCAGAAACATGCTGACCTTGTCCATGCACCTGCACAAGAACTACAGGCTATTTCATCTCCTTGGCCCTTTTCAAAATGGGGTTTAGATATTATTGGCAAAATCAATCCTGTGTCATCTAATGGACACAAATTCATCATTATCGCCACTGAGTATTTTATGAAGTGGGTTGAAGCTATGCCTTTAGCTTCTTGCACTAGCACACAAGTCTCTAAATTTATTTTTAATCAAATCATTTGTAGGTTTAGAATTCCTGCAAATCTCATCTCTGATAATGGAACTTGTTTCAAAAATAAATATGTTAAAAAATTATGCCAAAAATATAAGATTCAACATCGCTGGTCCACTCCCTATTATCCTCAGGGTAATGGTCAAGCAGAAGCATCTAACAAAACCTTAATCAAAATACTTAAAATATTGGTCAATAAAACTAGCTCCGACTGGCACATTTAGTTATATCCAACCTTGTGGGCCTATCGAACTAGTGTTCGAACCCCCACTGGAACTTCACCTTTTGTTTTGGTTTATGGTGCTGAAGCCATTTTTCCATTTGAATTAGAAGTTCCTTCTTTGGCTCTACTACTTCAAGATACCGAAGTAGGAGATGAATATCGAGCTGGAAGACTCAGTCAGCTGGAACTCCTAGATGAAAAATGCATTAATGCTTTGGAGCATCTCCGTGCCTACCAAAACAAGCTTAAAAGATCATATGCTAAAAAAGTTCGTCATCGATCCTTTGAGATCGGTGACCTTGTTTTAAAAGAAAATAAAAAAAATACCAATGCAACTAAGGACCTTAAAGGTAAATTTGAGCCCAACTGGCTTGGACCATACATTATCACTGCTAAATTTGAATCAGGAGCATACAAATTATCTACCTTAGATGGTAAAGAACTTAAAGAACCCATGAACATTTTGCATCTTAAACGTTACTATGTATAAATTTGGTCATTTCATCCTTGTATATATTTGTTTAAAATATTTCAAAATCACTATTTTGTATTTCTTTCAATTTATAAATTCAAAAACACCAAAAACATTCATAATCATCAAAATCTTCAAAACTATTTGTTGCATTTATTTATGGCACTTGTTAATTCTTTCAAAAACAAAAAAATAATAATAAAAATAAAAAAATAGCAATATTCTTGACTCTTTCGAAACCAAAACAACATAAAGAAGAAAGAGAGAGTCAACATTCTCAAAACTTCTCAAAAAGTATTTATATATATCTTCTTACAAATGTTGCAGTTATATGTTTCAAATTATTTTGGATAAATTAGCATTTATTTGGAATCCCTCACTTTCACAAACACAAAATAAATATCTTGATTTTATCTGGCATGATTACTAATCTCTCTTATATCAAAGTTCACAAAATTCAATTAAATAAAGTTTGAGCACAGAGAATTGATCTTGTTATTTACTTAAACCAAGCACATCTTTTCACAATAAAATGATTATATTTGTAATTTCCATGCTTTGCTACATAGTAGACGTGGTTTCTTGAGTGAAAAGTTTCCCCTGCTATCCTATCATGCACATGGTCTAGAATCTTTGAGAATTGGCAAAAGGACAAGCTCACCCCTACCCAGAATAAAAATCCCTTGCTCTACAGACTAATCCGAGCAAGTATCCCTAGCATAGGAAGAAAAGCAAAGTTCAAGAAAAAGAGAAAAAGAAAAATGTTATTTTATATCATTACAACAATGTTTCAAGCATTATCTCAAAAATCAAGCAAAAATACAAAAGAAATACAAAAGCAAAGAAAAAGAAAAAAAGCAAAAGCAAAAGCAATAAAATCCCTTTCCCTACCCTTTGAAAAGAAAAGAAGGGTTGATGAGCTTGAATCCCTGGAATTCTCAATTATTCGAAAACTGTGAGGTAAGCCCCATAACAGGTGGTTTGTGCCCAACCCGCTTGGCCTTGGGTAACTCCTAGCGTGGCGATATGTCTGTCACATTAGCGACCTTATTTTGTATAGACCTATGTCTGCTTATGGATTAGCTAGCTCTTGATAATCCGACTTACATAGTAGTCTAGTATGGTTATATGCATCTACATCATGGTTAATGAACACTTATTTGGTTCATTCAAATCACTTGTATCATATTATCTTGCTCCAAAATGGTAAATGAACATAGCAATTGCACACACATTTGTATTTGAGAGATTTTGTGTATCATTATGATAACTCAAGATTGGAAATGAACTCACATATGCACATGGGATTCCTTATAAATCTAACTTTTGTCTTTTAAGATACTTTGAAATATTTTTTGCAAATTGTTTGGAATAATTCATTTTCTTCTTTAAAGTACAGTTGTTTAGTATAAAGAAAATTACATACATCATAGAAAAAATCAAAATTTCTTTCAAAACCATACAATCAAAACACATATATATATATATATTGTCGACTTTCGCGACGATGGTATAGTTCCAAAACCAAAATTGGAATTTTATGCCTAGCGCAAGTCCTCATCTTCATATTTTTTGTTTATTAAAAATCAACCATGCAATAAAACTCTCTTTTTGGATTTCGTGATGATGGTATAAGTCTATACCTACATATTCTATGCCTAGCGCAAACCATTGTACCAATTTTTATTCCCCATTTATTTAAAAATCATGAAAACCATATGACTTAAATCATTATGTTATACAATTATGCTTTAAAACAACGCACATTGTTACTATTTCATGTCATTATGTCAACCTTCAATTTTGCAATGATGGCATAATTCTTAGGGAATTATCCAAAAATTTTATCACACTTAGGAATTTATGCCTAGCAAAAATCATTTTAGCATTATTTCATGCATACTATTTTTATGAAAATCTGAAAACAAACCATCATCATCATCATTTGCACCATTGCACCAAAGTCTTAAGACAGTCTCTTAAGCACTCTTTTACTTTTTTTAACAATATTTCTATACTGGGATTAGCTTGACGACCGAGTGAGCGGCGACTCCATGAAATGGTCTATAATAGCGACAATGTCCTTTGAAATTATTGTTAGAAGTCTCTTTTTATATTTTATCACATCACATCACAAACAACCAATTTGTTACATCAGATTATTTCATTTAAAATCTTACAGCATGACATCAAAACCATAATATTTCCAACGACGTAATTACATGAATCATCAAATCAATCAATCAAACATAAAAGCATCATAAAAACACATAAGACAAGTCATATGATCAAAAATATCTCATCTATATATATCAAAAATATATATACATCATATCAAAACCGAATCGGTATGCCACAATCTGTACCTCGGCATACTCAATCCTCTATAAAAAATAATAAATACTATATATCTATCAGTGCAATGCAAATAGTAGCTAGCCTCGAGAACCCCTCGAGCTCTTAGCCTCATCTCCTCCCCCGCCCTGAGGTGGACGAGGTGGCCCCATCGCAGTATGAGTGGTACTACGAGTCCTAGTTGTGGATCGGGATGAAGTCCTTGATGACCCCATCCTGATCGGATCCATGATGGTAGCCGGAAGTGGTAATCTCTCCTCCTCTGGCACCATATAGTGGTATAGTTTTTGATAGAAAGTGATCTAGGCAATAGCCCGTGCCAGCTCTCGAGTGCTCGCCCCTCCGCCCCATGCTCTGAGGCATGCAATCTCATCTCTGAGCTGTGTCACCTCTGCTCGATGGCGTGCAACCTCCTCCTACAGGGTATGCACCTGTGCTTGGAGATGGACTGTCTCCACTCGAAGAGTCGCTATCTCGCTGCTCTCCCCAGTGTCAACACCCTTGCCCTTATCGGGCGATGGTGGCCTCTCTCTCTGTGGAGAAGGGGGTCTCTCCTCCCTCCTCTCCTGCTATCGTAGCCTCTACTGAGCCTATGGTCTCCTCTGCTCTCCCTCGTTGTGACCCTGTGCTGCCTCAATGGCCGCCTGGCACCGCCTCCCCATTCGATGCACAACTACGTGAATCAGACCCTGAGCCCTCGTCATCCGAGGAGGGCAGATGCCTACATACCAGGCATCATAGCCGTCGACTACTCCAGCATCATCCCCATCCACTGGATGAATGGGGGCATAATTTGCGTCCTGACTCCAGAAGCACTGCATATCTGGAGCCTCACTGACCGTAGTGTTATCTCAGACAGTCCGAGAAAACTCGTAATCCCTGAGAGATGGGATCCCCTGATGTAGATCAAACTATTGCAAAACTCGGTCATACCAATGGAGCTCCACCTCTTCCCTCTCCATCCTTAGCCAGCAGACTCGCTTGATGCGAGCCAGCTCCTGTCCATCCTTGACCCACCCTGGATGGTCCCTCCAAGGCCTCCAGGTGATCTGGTCTGGGACAAGGTCATCCAACAGTCTTCGAGACATCGACAGATCAATCCGTCATTGTGCCCCTCTCCGGAGCCACCAGTAGAAAACTCGGGGCCTCTCCCCATCAATCCCTATCAAAGGAAGCCCTATCGGCCTTCGCACTGCAATGTGCTCCCAGCACCAAACCTGTAGAAGTGATGTCATAACCAGACATCGACCGCCCTTGTACACGACCCCATGTAGGATCCTGTATAATCGGCATAGAACAAAGCTGCCCCAAGCGAACCTGTAACCATGGTCTCGCATGTCACAGATCACATCTGCTAACACCCATGGTACCCTGCACTTGCTCTAGTGGCACAGCAGAAGTCCACCCACCACTCCGGCCAAAACCTGTGTGAGTCTGGATGCCCAAGGCATCTGACGCAGCGCCTCGATGTTCACTTTGCCCTTCTCTAGGGCGAAGCTCGGATCGCCACACAACCGCATCATAGCATGGCCCTGATTGGCCATAGGTGTGATCAACCATCCTTGTATGGGGATCCTCAAAATCCTCCATACATCCTCCAATGTGGGAGTCATCTCCCCTGTCGATAACCGAAAACAGGAAGAACCCGGATACCACCTCTCTGCTAGGGCTGTCAGTAGCCCCATATCTGTAGAAACTTGTGGCATCTTTGCCACATGCTGTAAGCCGGCTTGAGCCAGCTGATCCCGCTTTGCCTATGATAGAGCGGCCAAGTCATCTCTCAACCCACCGTATTTCCATTCTCTGCTCTTTAGTAAACCTCTCTGCAACATAAACAACAACAAAATACAAATATCATTAATAAAAACTCAAGTGATTTATAATGCAAGTAAAATCAGTTCAATTTTATACAAATGATGATATCGTCCACTATTGGACGATATCGTCCCAAATTTGAGAAAAATCGTCTCCGATTTTGCAAGCCGAAATCGTCCCTTATTTGACGAAATCGTCCCCCTTTCGTCGATTTCGCCCTTCGATGAAATCGACGAACTTGAGACGATTTCGTCAAAATCGGGACGATTTCATCCCGACGATGTCGACGGCCCAAAAACGGCCGCGATGCTCAAAATTTATTTAAAATTCACCTAAAAAGCATGTAAATTCAACTTAAAGCATTCTAAGCTAAGTTTAGACTCTTACCCGTAGCCCACGCCGGACCTCTGTCGATCTATGCGTTGTCTCGACCATTTTTGTCTCTAGAGCTTCAGAAACCAAAAATATGAACAGTAACAATGAATTAGGGTTTTACCCTATTTTTCTTAATTTTATTCAAAACACAATTAAAAACATTTTAAAATTTTCCTTTTTCGCGTTTTTACCTCAAACGTTCGATTTGGGTAAAAACACGGAGGGGGCACCATAATAAGCTGTCGTACGATTCGACCAAGAATCGTCGCCTAAAAATGGGAATAATTTTGCTTTCTCGTAGATCGAGAAGAACTCATCTTTAACGCATTTTCTCTAAAAAATTTGCTAAAGAGGGGGCAAAATGTAGCACCCTAAAATTGGCGCAATAAAACCTTAGTAATTACATTTACTCTAGTAAATAATTCAAATTCAAATTTCAACCTCCAAAACCGCTCCCAAACCGTCGCTTAATCCGTTTCCTCCTTTCCCACGCCATTTTTAGAGTTTGTTTTGACCGTTTGACGATATCGTCGCCGATCAGACGATATCGCCTCAGATCGGACGATTTCGTCTGGGCTAGGATGTCCAGACGATCTTGTCCCAAAACCGATTTTTCACAATTAGTCTCTGTTCCAACGGCATCTCTAATCCAGGCAGAAGCGTGTCTGTGTCGTTAGAGACCCTCCCCATTGGAGATCTCCCAAATAGGGATGATCTCCAACCTCCTAACCTCCCTCCTAAGCCTATTTAATCCTAAGCCCTCCCCTTAGCATCCCCCTGGCTGAAATTCCCTGTAACTCAAATTCTACACACACTAGACATCCTAAATTACTATTTGCACTTGTTCTATCCAAATTTTGTTGCAGGTACCTTAGTATTTTTTAGTCGAAGCAAGCTTACATCGTCACAGACGATCCTATTCAGATCAGAGGCGATCCTATCGAATCAGAGATGATTTCGACTGCAGTCCACATTGGGGGCAATCAGTGCCCAAAGTTTGCATTTCTTCATCCCTTTTCTGCTACATTGTTCTGCATTTAGTTAAATCTAAGTTTATTTCTTATTATTTTGCATCTTGGAGTTCACCCATCTAGATCAAATGCATAATTAAGTTATAATTGTCATTAAATCAGTATAATGCATTCATGTTTCTGTTTATAATTCTCAGTTTGATATTGTTATTGTCATTTTACACTGTTTCCCTCTGTTATCATAGTTGCATTCTCTGTATTTTGCATCTGTTTTTCTGTTTGCAGGTCTTTGACGAATTCATCTGATGAATTCGTTAGATCTCAGACGATCCTATCAAATTCAATACGATCCTGACTGCTTCAAAAATTAGAATCTCCATCAGACATCCGTATCAGGTATGAATTTGTAATTTAGCCCTTTCTCTCTATTTTCTGTCTAATTTTGTTCTCTTTATTCATTTAAATCTGCATTTCATATAGAATAGCTTAGATGCATTTTGGCCAAACCTAGGACTTGGATGTTTAAGGATAAAACTGAACACATAAAACACATTCCCAACCTAGGCGTGGAAACTGCCATTCAAACGTTTCCTGGTGAACCCACCATCCATCGAAAAATCACCATAATACACCTCCCTCGAGAGGCGGGACCTTCGCAAGGCCTCTCAGTCCGAGGTACCGTGCCATCCTTTTCCCATCCTCCTTCCGGGCACGGATCCTATAGCCTAAAGGTAGGGATGCAAAAAATTTGGAGCGATACACATATACTATACCATTAGCCAATAATATTATGTCTTTTTTTTTTTATAAGCGAAAAAACCCTTGCGGGGCTGCCTTGGTGTGTAGAGAGACCACGAATAGGGGGTTCTACACCGTCAAAGTTACCCGGGAGTCGCACTCGACCCTATCGGCACCAATATTATCAATTGGATTTTGGATACTCAATTCAACTTTTTGGTAGGGTGGATATTTGAACCTAGGACCTCCCTTGGAGGATTGCCCTCTCCTCTCCAACTCATCTACAACACCTTGGTAATAATATTATGTCTTTAATGACTCCATAAATCAATTAATGTAAATCATAAATTTCTTCCCATTGATCTTACTCCTAAATCCTAAGGGGGATATAACCATTATTCATATATAGTCATACTATTCCATTTTTCATCATGAAGGGTTAAGATAATTCCTAGTAAGGTAATTGCATTCATATATATATAAGTACAATATAAAGCCTAATCCATTCCATGCACAATTGATCAACAATCAAAGGTAATCCTTATTATGAAGCATTTAACATAAAAAGACTCATAATATCTAGAGAGTATGAAAGAATAACATTTAATACTATTTTATTATTATTTTATTAATAACATCAATGTGCAATGATCCTCATATGGAAAAAATTCTATAACATGATTAACTGTTAACTAGTTCTTGGATCCCAATTCCATAACTATTATAATTAATTATGTAGAAATTCCATAAGCATCACATTCATTATTTAACAATAAAACATAACCATGTTCTTAATACTTTTAAGGTATTCTCCACACAATATAATCCACACAAAAAATCACAAATATAACACTTGTATACCCTAGGAGAAACCTTGATGGGGAAAACCTAGCCTCAAAATCCATCTTATCTTTATTCATAGAGTTTGGTAAATTATAAATTCCAAGGATTTCAATCAAGTCCATAGTCATTTTAGAACTCAAAGGTCCTAATTCCTCAATTTGAACCTACCCATACGTTCATTTAGCATAGCCCAACACAATGTGTATTACAATAAGTTCTTTTTTCAACCAAATACTTACAATGTATAAACCATTTTCCACAAGTCGGTCAAACATGTTTACAAAAATACTCCTTCAATGAGACCTATTAAGCAAAAAATTTCCATTTTAGTCTAGCCTTCATGGTTCTAAAGCCAATACCTCTTACTAATAGTTTTATTTACCAACCCGAATATAAAATCTTCGCTCTTTCACCAATGACGCTCTTAAACTAGCTATACAAAACAAGGGAGTCTTTTCTTATGGGAACACCACAAATATGGCTTGACCACAGTCGCTATGGTATTACTCTAATTTGATAAAAGTGAATCCATCACCATTTTCATTACCAACCCAAGATACACCCAGGTTCACCTAACTTTCTATTATATCACAACTCACTTAAAATTTATTTGTAGAGGTAGTCGTTACCTGAATGATTTTATTCTAGAATTTAAAATGCGATTACAAAGAAATAACAGAGCTACACAAAACTTAGATAATTAACTTCATAGAATTTACCTTACATGCAGTGTGGCATAATACAATGAATGAGAGATACCTCTATGTCCTTAGGTCTAAGAATTGACTTGACCCATACTTTACTAGGGAACATTAAACCAGATGTCTTTACAACTCAACCAAAGACCCTATGAAGACCTATCAAATTCATTGCTCATAGGTAAAGACTTGATATGAATATGAAATTACCCAAAAAAAGAAGAAATAAAGCTTTCAAATAAATCCAACCATCGACTCACTTTAAAAGAATATTATTATGATAGGTATCTTCCTATTCATAGGTTTTTAGTAGAAGTTTTATTAAGCTTTCAACTACCATTACATGGCTTATATGCTATTCCAAAAGCAATATTTTGACAACAAGACATCTATCACATTCTAATCAATGAATCAAATTCCCTCCTTGACATAATAGTAAATATTTTATGTAAATTCTCAACACTATTGCAACATCACTAGGTTTAAAACTATTCTCTTGCTATATAAAAACTTTATTAAAGACAACATACTTTTTTACTATTTCTCTATGACTAATAAACACACATAGTTTCCAAACTATTATCCAAGACTAATTGCATTCATTACCAATAATATTTTTTTTTTCCAATTAAACCAGCTACACATTCATCTTCAATCATGGAAATCAAAACTACTTTGCTAGTAGTACTTATCAAATTTTCCCTTTAAACTTGTTCGGTGAGAGTTTGGCAGTTTCCTCGACACTGTCCCAACATCCAATTGTTCCAATGATTACTTGACATCCAACCGTTATAGTGATTACTTGGTGTTCAAAATGTTTTTGACCTTTCTTCGCATCCCAACATTCTAGTCCCTCTTTTTCTCGGTGAACCACACTTGCCAACCAAAATCACCCACTTCCTTTCTCCATAGCCACCCAATCACTCCCCACTTTGTCTCATCATTACCAAATTTACCTCCAACTCACCACTCTTACTTCCTCTTCCAAGAGTTGGCATTTTTTCTTTGTTGACAATGCACAAGACATTCGTTGATCCAACAAACTCTTAGGCGCATATACAACCAGCACTTAAGTTAATGGAATAATCAAAATAAATACCTCCATCATGGGATAACATGATATCATTTATTTTATTTTAATTTTTAGCCCATCGATAAAGTGTAGAGATATATGTTTGACTTATATCCCTATTCATAATCTTCTCACCCCGAGAAAAACCATAAATCAAAATGTTAGTCCAATGAATTTGAATTAAGATATTAAGATATGCAAGGAAATTTGGTAAAATTTGAATCATTTTCAAGTAGCCTTCCAAATCCAAATGATATCCAAATATCATTTCAGGGACTTCTTAAAACCTACGTAACTTTTCGCAAGGAGTAATCAATCATTTCATAGATGAACATATAAATCCTTCTAATATGCCTATATAAATATATTTTGCATATCAAGTTTGGAAGTAGTCAATCATTTTCTAAAATAAAAAAATACAATGAAACTTATATTCATCTACATGAATATACCACATTTTCCATAAAATATCTTTTTTTGCAACTCTAATTATGAAATAGACAAACATTTCATCAATAAGACATCAAAAACATAAATTTACTCAAATAAAAGTCCACCAAGGGTGGGTCATGGCATCATATCCCCCTTAGGCTCAACACAATCCTCTGTGTTTTGAATAGTTTAACTAAAAAATAGTTACATATTATTTTCAAATAAGAATGGAAACTGTCTTTGCATATCTATCACTTTTTTCCAAGTAGCATTTCTCTTGGAGTAGTGGTCCCACTAGACCTTGCATTGCTCCAAGATCTCTTTCCTCAATTATTTGGAATGGAACTCAAGAATTTTATTGGTTGAATTTCTATAGCCTCCAAATATGCCATTTGCAATTTAGAAAAATTCCATGTGTTCAGGATTAGTAAAATATTTTCTAAGCAAATAAATGTGAAAAGTATCACGAATCTTTGATAGATTGGGTGGTAATGCAAGTTGATATACCACAAGACTGATCGTTTATACAATTTTGAAGGGCCCAAAAAAATGTGGATCAAGTTTTATGGACTTAATAAAACTCTTATTGTCATCCATCACAAATTATCTTGGTGACCTTTTGAGGTTGGCATAACTTTTTTGATGATCAACAACTTCTTTAAGCCTTTCCCTGATCATCCTTAATTGTTGCTCTATTTTCTTGACCATTTTTGGTCCAAGCATAATCTTATCCTATGGATTGTCCCAAGACAATGGTGTCCTACACCTCCTACCATATAAGGCTTCAAATGGTGCCATGCCTAGAGTCAAATGATGACCATTATTATAGGAAAATTATACCTAGTGTATAAAATATTCCCATTGGATCTTCTGATCCATACGTTACATGAGAAGCATTTTCTCTAATACTTGATTGATCCTCTCAAATTTTCCATCAATTTTTGGGTGGTATGCAGAGATGATGTTTAACTGAGTGTTGATGGCTTGATGTAAAAATTACAAAAACTTGGATGTGAATCTTGAGTCTGTATCTAAATGATCACTTTTAAAAAACCATGAAGCCTAAAGATTCCCTTGAAAAATATATTAGCCACAACTACGAAACCATCCTCAGTATTTTTGGGTATAAAATGTGTAACCTTGGTTAGTCTATTGACCACAACTATGATTGCATCATGCTAAAATATGGTCTTTGGAAAACCTACAATAAAATCTATCGAGATCACTTTTTATTTTTGTGCTGGTACATCATGAGGATATAATAGACCTGTAGGACATCTGTGTTTTACCTTAAATTTCTATCATTCTAGATATTGAGTGAAAAATTTAGTTATGTCCCTCTTCATTATTTTTTTCTTTTGTGGAAAAAACATCCTAGAAGGGATGCCACTTTTGGGTAAGACCCAAGGAGGCAGGGGTATCTCTTCCACCAAAATCACCCAAGGCTCGCACCTAGCCTACCATCTTTGACATACTCAAGGAGAAAACCTGAAACAATAAAAAAATAACACACAAACACAAACACAAACACAAACACACAAGAAGAATAATAAAAAAAATGCTCCTTGAGTGTGTCAAAAAGATAAAGCACAACCAAAAACACACATAATAAGATTAAAAAAACACAATAGAAACCACATAAAAAAAACACAAGAACAATATTAAAAAAAGTAAATAAACATGACAAAAACAAAAGAAAGATACAAAGACAACAAAAAAACACAAACAACCAAAACCTTCAAAAATAATAGAATAAAAAAAAACAAAAAAAAAAACAACAATAGACAAAAAAACAAAAACATAGAAAACATTCACACATTAAAACAAAAAAAACACCAATTAACACAAATAAATAGAAACACAAGAACAAGAAAAATAAAAACACAAGAAAAATAACAAAAAAAATACAATAACAACAAAAAAAACAAAACAAAAAACACACACACCTCAAAAACTAAACAACCCAGACCGAATCAAAGAGAAACAAAAATAAAGCAAGACGAAACTAGGTACCTCCAGAACTAGAGCCATCCAAAGAATTGATAGACAAAAGAGCTTCTCTAATTTGTGAAGCCCACCATCTAGGAGGGTGGCCATAGCAAGTAAGATCACCTTTGTCCAAAGCCCAATTAGCTAAAGCATCACCCAGGTGTTGTAGGTGAGTTGGAGAGGAGAGGGCAATCCTCCAAGGGAGGTCCCAGGTTCAAATATCCACCCTACCAAAAAGCTGAATTGGGTATCTAAAATCCAATTGATAATGTTGGTGCGGGCAGGGTCGAGTGTGACCCCCGGGTGACTTTGACGGTGTAGAACCCCCTGTTCATGGTCTCTCAGACCAAGGCGGCTTTGCAAGAGGTTTTTCGCTTAAAAAATCTTGTTCTGATCTCTGACCACATGATTGTAATCAAATTTTAAAAATCCCATCTTGATTAACTAAATCTTCTCAATAATTATTTTTATTCTCCAATCAACCTTATGATTCTTAGGAGTCTTCAAAATATTAATCATGAGTTGAGAGTTAGACTCAACTAGCACATTTTCCCATCCAACCTTAGTAACCTCTTGAAGACCTCTAAGGATACCATACTCCTCAGCAAGGTTATTGGAAATAATACCAAAATTTTTAGCAAAAGTAAAAACCAGGGAGCCATATGAAAGTCTACCAATTCCTCTCGCATTAGCTTTTCCAGGGTTCCCTCTAGAGGCTCCATCACTATTGAATTTTCCCAAATCCTTAGGAGGAGGTTGCCAATTCCTTGTTCTATCTATCTTGCAATTGCTCACATTCCCTCTAATATGTTTCCCTTAGAGGATTTAATCTTCAATATTTACATCACTTGATCCCATATTTGGTGGGAGTTTTGGGGGTGATTAAGGAGTTGTTGGACTGATTCAACTAAGTTGGCAATGATATTTTGCTAAATATAGTGAATATCCTTCCTATATTTATTAAAAATTTGGTTGTTCCTTTCATTCCAGATATTCCAAATAAGAATGGTAGAATCCATCCAAACTAACTACCTAATAAAATGATCAACTCCCTCTTGTTTATGCCAATCCCTCTAAAGTTATTCAAAAGTAAAAAAGTTGGACCACTGTAAGCCAAGTAAAGTTGTCATTCTCCTCCATAGCTTAGAGGCTAAAGTACACTCAATAAAAAATGGCTGAGTTTCTACATTCTTTCCACACATTTCACATCTAAAAGGGCCATGAAAACCATGCTTCATAAGTTGCTCACCAGTAAGTACCCTACGATGCAATAAAAGCCAAGTAAAGAACCTCATCTTAGGCCAAAAATTTTGAGCCAAAAACTGAGAAAATATGTCAGATGATTGGTTGGGATTATTATGGCATAAGGTCAAATAACATTGAGCAACTGAATACTCACCCTTAGTAGTGTTGTTCCATCCAAAACAATATTTTTCATGGGACCAGGAGAGAGATCTCATATGAAGGATACCTTGGATATCTTGTCTTTGCCTTTTTGGTATTTGAATAGGCCAGTGCTCAATAGGGATCCAATATCTACCAACCTTTGAATTACCAGTATGGTACCAATAGTAATTAGCCACCTTTATCCAGTTAGCTCGGTGAAGCTCCTCCATCCAAGGCCTCCAATCGAGAAACTGAGTTATCAAAGGCTTGTGACCATCCCAAGAATCTATCCAAAAATTTACCTATTGACCATTATGAATGATCCAAAATTAATTTTTCTTTATCAAATCCTCACCAATGTTAAGAACTGCTAAAATGGGAGAACCTTTTGTAGGAAATTGATAGCGTACAATGTCTTCAGGAATTTTATTCTCAACATATTTAGCACGGATATTATTGGCCCAAAGAGCATTGGGGTTATGCAACATCCTCCAATATAATTTAGTAGCTAAAGCTTTGTTGTTATTAATAGAATACCAGAATTCTAACCCCCTTCATTATTAGGAAGACATAAAGTGTCCCATTTCACCAAGGCCCATTTTATTTTCTCCTTAGTACCACTCCAAAGTAACCGATGACTATTCTTGAAGAACAGCCTTTGGGATATTCAACACGAAAGAAACATAAATAGGAATATCTTGAAGGACTAATTTTACCAAGGTGATTCTACCCCCAGAAGAAAGCCACCTGTTGGTCCACTTTCCAATTTTCTTCTTGAATTTGTCCAACAACCAATTCTAATATTTTTTTTCTGCCTTTGAATATTGATGGGAATACCTAAATAGGTGATTGGAAGGGAGGTCTTCTTATATATTAATTTATCCAAGAACATGGATTCTTTTCTGGTAGAGCAGTGAAGGAAAATAACTTTAGATTTGTCTTCATTGATCAATTACCCGATAGCCTTAGAAAAACAACTAATGATTTTCTTAATATTAGAAGCTTTCTTAACTGTAGATTTCTCTAAAAGAGTAGATTCATCAAAAAATTGAATATGGGAGATAGGTCTAGCTCCATGAACAATGGTAACTCCCTCAAGGATTTTGTTTTCTCTCTTTTTGGTTATAGTCCTACCCAAGCATTTAGCAAGAATGATGAATAAATAAGGGGATAATGGGTCACCTTGCCTAATACCTCTAGAAGCTAGGAATGACTGAGAAGGCTTACCATTGATAAGAAATAAGTAGAAAAATAAAGATATACATCCCATAATCCAATCCATACAATCCTGAGAGAAACCAAATTGCCTCAAAAATTTGATAAGGAAGTGCCAATCCACTCTGTCATAAGCTTTGGATAAGTCTAACTGAATGAACATGGAAGGATATTTTTGCATATCCATGGAATGGATGGCTTCTTGAGCAATAACTATCTCATCTACTATTTTATGTCCTTACACATAACCCCCTTGCTCAGGGGAAATGATCTTATGTAAAAGAGGCTTCAACCTTTCTGCCATGATCTTAGTAATGATTTTGAGAAGAACATTACATAAAGCAATAGGTCTAAAATCTAAGATATGATCAACCTCTTGAGCTTTTGGAACAAGAGTAATATAAGTTTTATTGATAACCTTTAAAATTTCTTTGTCTTTCCCTTCCACCACCTCTAATAAATCATCATGAAGGATATCCCATAACTCTTGGTAAAACTCAATGGGAAAACCATCAAGACCAGGGGTTTTCCTTTTTTTGCATTTTAAAAACTACCTATTAAAGCTCATTGATAGTAACAGGAGCAGTCAACATAGATTTCTCCTCAGAAGTGATAAGATAAGGGATTCATTGAAGAAAATTTTGTTGAGAAGTTGAGCCAAGAGGAGTAGTAGAAAAAATATTGGAAAAGTAATCAACAACAATAGAGTTCATGCCATCCCAAGTGTAGACAATATATCCAAAATCTAATTTTAGGGAAGAAATAAAGTTGTGAGATCTTTGATCTAGAAGAGATTTGTGGAAGAAATTTGTGTTTCGATCTCCTTCTTTGAGCCATTGAATTCTATATTTTTGCTTCCATAAGAGTTCTTCTCTTTTTTCCATTCCTCTAACTGAGTTGTGAGTTTAATTTCATTTGCACTTCTCCTCTCTATGAGGCCATCTACATGGATTTTCAATTTGAGTAATAAATTCATATTTTTTTATGAACATCCCCAAACTCCTTCTAGTTCCAAGTCTTTATTTTGGATTTAATGTATTGTAGTATTTTGGCAAAACAGAACATCTTAATCCCATACCTAGGCTTACCTTCCTTCCACAATTGTTGCACATGATGTCTAAAGGAACTATCTCTAAGCCACATTAATTAAAAATGAAAAGGAGAGAAACTCACATTGGTTTTCCACATTTCTACCATGTTTGGCCAGTGATCCAAACCAACAATGTTAAGAGTCTTCACTTTATAAATGGGACCATGGATTAAGATTTTTTTAGAGAGAAAAAACTTATCCAATCTCTCCATAATACAAGCTAAGCCTTGCCTTCTATTAGACCAAGTCATAAGGCCATTATCTGGTTGGATGTCCACAAGATGGAGGTTTGCAATATATTCACTCATGAGGTTAGTGCTTCTATCCAAATTTTTATTTCCCTCCATTTTCTCATCCAGAGAGAGGATGGTATTGAAATATCATCTGTTAAGATCCATGCTTTAGGAAAATGAGAGATAATATAATTTATATCCTTCCACTATCTTCTTTTTTCCTCTAAAGCTATTGGAGCATAAATAGTAATGCAAAAAGTAATTTGGTTGGAATGTCTACATTGAATAGCTATATCCAAAATACCCCAACTGCCAACCATATGGTGAATAACTACCTCTTTTGGGTCCCAAAGACAAGCAATTCCACCAAAATTTCCTTGGGAACTGAGGGAAACCACTTTTCCAGCTAGCTAAATTTTACTAGCAATTGATTCCATATCCTCTATTGACATCTTTGTTTCTTGAAGGAAAACAAGATGTGGATGATTTATTTGAATCATTCTTCTAATTTCATTTTGTTTTCAAAGACTCCCTTTGAGTCCTCTAATATTCCAAGTGATGATATTTATTAATACCAAGGCTAAAAAAGTTGGGAAGGGCATTAATATTACCTTCCTCTACAAGCTTTTCACCTTCTTTTACCATATGATATTGATTGGTCTTATGACCTGCCTTTTTATTAGAATCCATCTTCAATTTTTTTTCCTTGTTTCTTGACTTACTCCAATTGAATCTAAGATGGCTTCTAACCTTGAATAATGCTAATACACAACCAAAGCGTTGCTAGAGGGTTCAACATAGTCTATATTGGGACTTGTATTATTTGAAGTTTTGACATTTAAAAGATTATTTTTCTTGTTTAAATTTTCTCCCTTTTTTTCTATTGAAAACCTTTGATTTGTTGGTTTGTCTCTGAGTTTTTCCCTTCATATTTAAATTGTGTTTCTAAGATTTTTGTTTCCATTATTTCCTCTTACTCACTTGGGACATCATTCATGGAAAGGATTTCAAACATATTAGCATATGACTTTGATTGATCCTTCATAACTATTTTTTTCTAAGTGTTCTTCTTCTTAGGCATTTGGAAACCTGTTGAGTTTATATCTTTTTTCTTTTGATCAAGAATTTTATTTGGGAAAGCACTAGCTAAATTACCATATTCATGGCAAATTCTACAATGAAAATGAATGTTCTCATAGTCCACTACTTGCTCCCAAGTGTCTTCCCCAAATTGTAATGTGATATTTTTAGGTAAGGGTTTGTAAAAATCCATTAAAACACAAATTCAAGCATAAATAATATGTTCAAAATTTTGAGTACAATCATAAGTCATCATAAAAGTTCCTAAATATTTCTCAATTGAAGAAAAAATAGTAGGATTCCAAAATTCAATAGGGAGGCCAAAAAATCTAACCCACACGGGAGCTATAGAAGGCATCTCTTCTTCATATTTAAATTTAGTATGCTAGGACTTCATGAAAAGCCCTACCCTTCCAAAGAACCAGGGACCCCCTTGAAAAGTTTTCTCTCTATCTTCATTATTAGAAAAAAAAACAACAAAATAACCATTTGGATAGATAGATATTTGTAACCCACCTTTAGTTTTCCAGCTTTTTATAGCCCAAAATTTTAAAGCAGATAGGCTTGGACGAAAACCCACGAACCAACAAATTAGTCCTATTTTCCCATATCTTCAATACCATTATGAATGTTACCCATATCAAGCTTAACAATAGGATTTCCATCTGCTACTTTAAGACATCCTAAATTCGTTTTCCTGGGATCAATCTTAGGCATTCTTAGAGGTTTATGGGAAACCCTAAGATTAATATTAGCATTGGGTTGAGGTTGTCCACCATGGAGGGCATCCCTAAAATTCATTTTTGGGGTTGATTCTTCGAAATTCTTACCCTTGATAGGGGTTTTCACAACATATTTATTTTGTGGGTGCACCTTAGCACTAGAATTACTTGATATTTGAGTCATTTTTTGATCATCTACTTGAAACTTATTTCGTGATCTCTTTAATCCTTGCCCTAGATGTTGTGGAAAGGTATGGTTTTCACTTTTATTTTGTGCAGCAAATTCAAAGTCGTTGTCACTCAAGTTCACAATATGATCTATTGAAAGATATATTTCTAACCCATCTTGGATCCCCTATGTCATATTATGCTAAAATATTGAGTAAAAACCACAAAAATTTTGGCATTTCTACCCACTGTTACATTGTTACACATGGACAAGAGATTCTAGGTATTTCTATTTTCCCTTAGTGGATCGAATCTTTAATTTTAATCAATATTTGAAGAAACCATTTGCACTGTATTCAAATGCTACATTATACATTCTACCTTAATGCCTTTTACTACATACCTTAATCTCAACTGGTAGGATCCATCATGGTTTTGTAATTCACCACCATGGATAGTAACATATTCACCTCTCTAAGAGACATGTCGTCTTCATTTCCATATATTTCAACTAGCGTCGTATAGTTACCACTGTCACTGCTACCAGACTTGATTTGGATCTCCCTGCATAAGCTCTCTAAATTGTTAGCACTTTTGCCTGTGGAGCCCATTTCTATTGTTATCAACCCGTATCAACATCTCAATGTAAACACTCCACATAGGTCGTTGTCATCGTAATATTCATGTGGATCCTTTTTCTAACTGCCCGCAAGTTTCCTCCGTGATGATGGTTTTACAAGTGATCTTTTGAAATTTTTTATCCTTGTGCAACTTCCATAGGTCGAAACTGTCTAGATGCTCCTCTATCTTCAAAATCACACACCAATGCATACAACTTCCTTCTATTCCACTTCTATGAAAACTCAAAGTCGTCGTCTTCATTACTATCATAGGTTTGAGTTATTTCCACCAGCGTCGGTGTTGTTAATGCCCCCATGTCACAACCTTCAGCAAAGTATTCACCTGGGGGTCCCTCACATTGGATTTCCCCATCCTGAATGCATCAACCTCTATTCGTTAGGCTATTCATGGAATAACCATGCGACAGGATCCACTTTTACCTAAAACCTATTGATTGTTTCACCCAATCTCTATCAGCGTAACCATATATCAGTACTGTGCTTGTTTAGCCATCCAATGATGCTTGTTGCATTCCATGCTTCACACCTTTGATTCGTCCTCTATCTCACCAAACTGTCCACATAGACCAGGTAGTCTACTTCCATCGTTGCATTGACGCCATGTGTATACACTACTATCGCATCCAAACTGCCCTTCATGAATAATGCCAGCTACAGTCGACCGCACCAATGAGATTCGATCTAACTAAATAGGATCCACATCTAAACTACACTCAACGATGTCAATACTACGTTCTAATGCATCCATGACCTAGCCTAATTTTCACTTTTAACCTACCACATGTACCAATCCACGTTCATCCTAGGGGTCCACGTTTGCTATCACCGATGTCGTGTTCAATCCCTTCGTCGTTAGGATAGTACAGATACTTCTGCCATAGGGTACTCCACATCATACAATGCCAATACACATGATTTCTGCATGGGCCCATCTTGTTGTTGTTGAAACAAAATTTACTCATCCATCATTACCTAAGAGAAACATCCGCGGTGATCCACATGGGCTCTATGTCTCAAACGCGATTTGTTCATTCTATGTTGGCCACTATCTGACTTGCTTCGGAAGTCATGCCATTCCATGCTCACTTAGCTTCCTGCACACAACAAATATAAATTAAGCATAACAATGATATAATATGGTATTACACTATCTTATCATAATATAAAGTACATATAAGTGGAGAATACGACATGAAGTAGACACATATCTATATTTTGATTTAATTAAATTTTCCTTTTAAAAAATATATATATATATATAATATGAATAGACCTTCTATATGTATATTTATTTATTATTTTTTAATAATATTATATATATAGATATAATATATAAATATACACATAAATCTATTTTGACCTTTGTTTCTATATATATATATATATATATATAATATATATGAAATTTTGTTTATTTATTCGTTTATTGCTTTTATAAATTAAATCAATAAGCTTCCAAGCTTCACATTATTGTAATTCCAAATAAACAAGGAGGCCACACTGAAACCAACACTTAAAACCAAAGCATCCATCGCAAGCCAAGACAACAAAGCACATCGAAATAAAATTTATAGGACACCACACAACTACAGACCTTGGAATTTGAAAGCATGTCTATGGAAGCACTGGCGTACTGGGTGCGATGCAAACAAAAGCAGATGTATTAAGGAAACGCTAAGTCCTACGAAGATGCGAAGAACTTAAAGTGCATGAAAAGGGAAAATGAACGAAATGAAATGAGATGTAAAGAAAAAGCAAAGGTGCAGCCTCTTTTATTAATCTTTCTTGAGATCAGGTTACAATACGTCTCCCCCCATTTTCATGGGCTAGGAGCGTTCGATACAATTTTGTTACACCAACGGATGGTACGCTTCCCTTCGGGATCTTCCGCGTGCCCACATTCGAAATGGGCGGGCCAAACGTCGCCGCCACTTGCATGAGTGCATCTGTCATTCCTTGCTGCCCCTCCAGTGTCGAGATCCTACATACAGAGAAACAACAAATGATTAATAGCACATGCGGATGGAGGGAAACATGCAATCCCCAAGGCCTCCGGTTAATGCATACATGAAATAATTAAAACAGTGATCAAAACTTATCAGAATGAAATGAAATTTGGATAGAAGCATGTAAACATCATCAGGGACACACTGCAAAAAGAACAGTCGAGAAATCTGCTGTATATTTCTAATCGCTCCGGGGTGGGACGATTAGGACTGTCATAAAACGTACAAAAGTGACCTCCCAAATGTCCCATCCAGGGGCCTCCAAAACACCTGCAAACTTGGGGTTAGGCAAAATGGGGCATTTTGAGATGACCCAGAAGGTCGGATTTTGCATATTCTTCCCATATTGCCCTGTATCCGAAAGCGCTCCCTATAGGTTAGTAAAAGCGTAAAACCATGAAAACACAGTCAAAACAAGTCAGAATGCATTGAAATTTGAACCGCAGCATATATGAAACACACAAAACATGATGCAAAAGAAATAGTGAAGAAATATGCTATAGATTTCTAATCACTTTAGGGTGGGGCGATTAGGACTGCAACAGTGCGGGGGGCACCCGGGGCAGGACGCCCGTCGTTTGGGGCTTGGTTTTGACACCAATCCACTTGGGATGGGTCCAAAACCTCCTAGGGGGTTGTGTCAAAAAATTGGGTGTGGGATTGTGGCCAATTGTTTGGGTTTTGGGTCCGGATTGTGCTCCTAATGTTCACCCAATAACCTCCCTTCCAAAAGAGAGATCAAGGATGTAGGAAGCACAATGAGGGTGAGGGTATAATTCGGCAACACTCCGTTGCTCCAAATGCTCCTGCTCCATTTTTTTTGGGGTGAGAAGACTCACCATTTTATAGACCTGAGGGTCTCCTTTGAATGTGCATGCAGGGGCGCCACTTGGCCATCATGCCTTCCCAGGGGAGAGAAGATTCCTCCCCGATTAAGGGCTCCATGACTGCCTCTTTGAGCTCAAAAATGCTCACTCGCACTCCCATGCATTGAAGGTGGAGTTGAGTGGTGGATCTGGGCTGCCATTTGTCAAGGTTTGACCTTTTTCCCATCAAACCTGCTATTCGCCCCACCCTGGAGCGATTGTTGCTAATCATCCCGGGGTGGGGCGAATAGCAATCTAATCATCCCAGGGTGGAACGAATAGGGAGCAGAGTGCTTGAAAGGTGCCAAATTGACCTCTGACCTTCCAAAACTACTTTGGGAGTGGTTAGGACCACTTTTTAACCTCTGGGGGCTGCCCTAGGGGCTATGTATGCCAATTCGGTCAGTGCTTGTCGTCACATAATCGGATTGGTGTTGTTTTGGTGTCTATAGATGCCCCTTTTTGGGATGCGTTGTGCGTGGCACAGTGTTGAGCAAAAATAGATAACCAAAGCACTTAATGATTAGGGTTTCTCAGTAACCTAACCAAATTTTGATGCCCCAAGTATGGAAAGGGCACGCATTCTTGAATCCTTGCTTCTAACGAGCTAAGGAGCTTAACTCAAGTGTTAACCTTTTTCGGTGAGGTGTTACTTGATCTTGGACATTGTTCAATCATGAATAGGCAAAGGGCGCAACCTTTTGTCTATGGGAACCTTGAGTTCATGATTCTAGAATGCCAAGTGTTTGATCAGCTTGTGATTATTGCTTGTTTGCTGCCCCAAGCGGGAGCGTGATTGTCTTTGTCAATGATTCTTTGAATGCATGCCATTTCCTTGATTGGGTGTGTATTTGTTGATTGGTGACTAAGTGTGACTACCCCCTCAAGCGACGAATCGATGAGGGAATGACCGACATGAGAAAAGCGACGAGTCGCTTGACCCAAGATGACTTTTGTAAGGGTGCCTTCAGTTGTTTTTCGTTGAACGCTTATGCAGTTTCCCAACAATCGGACCTATTTTTGGTGGGTTTTGACCCTTTTTATGATGCCTATTGGGGTTAAAATTGTCAAAAATCCATCCTCCCATGGAGCGGTCCAGCTATGGTAGCCTTCTTAGGGAGTAGGATAGTGATAATTTGTGATCCCGACATCAGTTTTTCATGCCAAGAATGTCAAGTGCAAAGGCACTTTTGTTTGGCAGATTTATTGTTATTTTTGGTGCATTTTTGATGCAGTTTTTTGTTTTAATTTTTTTTTTTGTAATCGTCCCTGGGTGGGATGAATACCAATTTGTAATCGTCCCAGGGTGGGATGAGTGCCAACTAGGGCGCTCATCCCAGGGTGGGACGATTACAGGCCTAATAGCCTATAAAAGGGGCAAAACTAGGTTTTGGGCTCATTTGCAACATTTTTTCTTGGTGATTTGGAGTTGTGAGGAGGAGTGCGAGTTTGCGTAGCAGAGCACTACCAAAATTTCATAGACACCATGAGTGCAAGGACTAGATCTTCGAGTGGAAGAGTCGAGGCGAGACCGGTAGGTGCTCCTTCTCTTTTTTTTTTTTTTTTTTTTTTTTTTTTAATGTTTTTGTTAGTATATTTTTATTTTTTATTTTTGTTTTTGTAACTTAAAGTTAGAAACCCTAGTATGATTTTTTTTGTGTTTATCTGATTTTTTTGTTCATACTTAAGGTTAAAAACCCTATTTGATGTATTATTTTATTGTTGTTTATTTTAGTATGATTATTTTTGTTTTATTGTTTTTGTTTGTATACATTGTTGTACATTCGTTTTATTTTTGTACAATTTTTTTGTTGTCATGTTTTAATGTTTTTGTGTTGTTTTTGTTTTTCAGGTTGTGAAGAGTCGGTACCGTCAGTCGATGGTATTTTTTGATGCACGAGATGCATTGACTGTGGTGGATTGGGATTGGCTTGATGCCCTTGGGCTCAAGCAAGTGATGCGGTTGGAGCCTATGGTGGGGGATCGAGCATATCTGATTGCCCTGATCAATTTGTGGGATCCTCGCACCAACACCTTTCATCTCCCAATAGGGGAGATGACAGTGATGCTGGAGGACATGTATCAGATTCTATGGATTCCGATAGATGGGCTGCCCATTCGGATGACTCCTCATGATCAGTGAAATACGGTGCTGACATGGTGCTTTGGGCATGCGACAGAGATGGGGGTGGATAGGGCGGTGGAGAGGGAAGAAGGGGACTGCCTGATTGGTGAGATTCTAGTGTGGTGGTGGCTAGAGAAGGGCATGTTGGGGGTGAGGCATGCGTTGCTCATGACCCTCATCTCCAACATGTTGCTTCCTGACTCCTCAGGTGCGAGGTTCCCTTGGAACCTGCTTGAGGTAGTGTTCAGACTGGTGGAGTGTCCGACAACAGCACCACTGATTATGAGGTGGGGTCAGACGCTACTGGCATAGCTATATGATGAGTTGTACGAGGTCCGCTATCGAAGGTGGAAGGGGATTGGGTGTAGCTATCTGTTGTAGTGTTGGGGGTGGCAGCACATAGTTGTGGAGTGGCCGTAGGGGTTGCCTTGGACCACTCGGGGAGAGATGGTGGATAGGGAGATTGGGTATGGTGCTCTATGGTGGAGGTCAGAGGAGCATGGGCAGAGTCGATGGTGGGCAGGTGATGTTAGTCACTACACTGATGCCTTCTCACGTCTTGCTCCTGGGGAGGTGGTCTGGCGGCCATACCAGGACTGTCCAGCCTGGCCTGAGGCTGGGGAGTGGCTCCGATGGGTGCGCAGGGGGAGGTGGTTGATCGGGTGGCATGGGATCGAGGAGTACTTCCTGTACGTCCGAGTGACTCGATAGTTTGGGGTGCACCAGGGATTTCCTGGTGAGCCCTTGATCTATCGGCATCG